>OZ020558.1:30089471-31339471 GCA_963971465.1 Lepidochitona cinerea
GATTATTTCATCTGGATACAAGGAGAGTTTAGTTTAAGTTAAGCCTTATAAGATTGCCCAAGTCGTTGTCCACGTTAAGGATTACTTAGATTGTTTAATGGTTCAGACGTATAAAAAATATATTGTCTGCCAAAACAGCATGATAGTATTCAGCGCTCCAGCAAACATGTCATTTATAAACACGAATAAAGAAACGGGGCCCAACACAGAGCCCTGACGTACCCCAGCATTTGTTTTACGTAACTTAAATCTTGAGCCATTAATAGCAACTCTCTGCTGACGTCCACAATGCTAGTTCCCGAATCGCCCTCCGATTTCACCCATTGTTCAAAACTGCTTTTATTTACCAGAACTTTGTGTCATACTCTGTATTTTATTTTTCGTGTGTTTTTTTTTTATTTTCACAGTGTGTGCGTTCAAATGTCATTGGCTTTAAAGGGGCATGAGATGCCAAAATTCGGATTTTTGTTCATAAATTCTGATTGTCAAAAGAAGTTCAACGTATAAAATACCTTGAAAAACTGAAGGATTGACGTTGAAATAAAAAAATGTTGGTACAGTCAGTACCACGTACGCACAATAGATGTGTGCTAAGGACAGACACAATTAAATTAGCCGGGATGTATTAGTTCATTTTGTGGACTGTGGCTGCTTATAAAACAATCTTAACGTACCCCCTCAAGATTGGTATCAATTGAAAGTTCTTATTTTGTCATTTCAGATAAACGAAATTTCCCTTATATTTGGCAGTTCATGCCACTTTAATAACGACGTAAAAACGACATCGAATCGTCATCAAACTTATAAACCAAGAAGTAACAAGTAATGCTTCGCCGTATTGCGATCAAATGGCATGAATCATGAATTTTAAACCAGTATTTTCCGAATTAAGCTGAGAAATACAGAGCCAGGCTGTTTTGATTCCAGGGACACAGAAATGACTTCTCATAAATTTAAGACCGTAAATTCAAAACGCAGTGTTTAGAAGTATATAACTTTGAAATAAACTGAATTTACGTATTTTGGAATTTTGCTTATGCTTTCTTTATTTTAACGTCAATCATTTTGTTTTTCGATGAACTTCAAACCCTCGTAATTTTTGGACAATCACAATTTATGCAAAATATCTCATTTTGGCAGCCCATATCACTTTGACAATTCACTCTGCTAAGTTGGAGTTTTATTTGAACGCAAATTGTTTAGTTCTTCGAGGAATCACAATTTTAGAAAAATTAGGGAATTTTGGACAGCTTATGACACTTTATATATTTTTGAACGCTAAAAACATGGGCACAGGGAAAATCTTCTTGTCTAAAATAACCATCATGGAGACAAGTTTCCTATTGTGTTAAAAGGGGGCATATCATTTAGACGTTTATACCCAATCATAAGTTTGTTATAATAAATTAGGTTGAGGACAGGCAGGAGTTTTGCCTTGATATAATTTGGCTACAAATCATCAGTATTATTGGTAAAGCAACACGCCGATTTGCTATAGGTTTAGATAGTAATCAATCAGCTCTGATGTATTCTTCAACGTTCATAACCAATATCCGAGATAATAGGGCGCCCTGGGGGCATTGAAAGCTTGGGTCATTTGTCAATGGGTTTGTATATATTCGAAATATAGAGTATCCTGTTTATAGAATTAAGGTCAGATTCCAAAGAGCAATAGTGCTTTTTATTAAGATAGCCATTTTCTTTGAGGGAACGAAACATTATATTGTAATTTCCAACATTTTAGGCTTAATTTCCTTATTACGCTTTTGGTAAAAAGGGATTGTTTAGCAGCCGTTCTAACCCCCCCCCCCCCAATCATAATTCTGCTTATACATGTAATAACTATTTCCGAGCATTTATCAGCAGGTTTTATAAGGATATACGCTTTATATATATATTCATTCATTCATTCATTCATTGTATTCACTCTTTGACACTCAGGGTGGCATGAGAGGATAACTAGTATATATATACAGGATATATTTTTGAACACACGGATACAGGGAAAATCTTCTTGTCTAAAATAACCATGGAGACAAGTTTCTTATTGTGTTAAAAAGGGGCATATCATTTAGACGTTTATACCCAATCATAATAAAATTTGTTATAATAAACCACAACCCCTGATTTTGCATAAGGTTGACTACAGGCATAATAAGTGATAAATGGCGGAGTATATACAAATAGTGACTTATGTACAATTGCATAATGAATTTAAAGGTCAAATAATTGAGTTTTTTTTATAATTTCAATTAAACAGTCTTTGTATATTATATAGACTTGGATGTGAATACACATCTTTTGGTAAATATTTTTTCTAGATGCATTTAAGGATAAGCAAATTAAAAGAAAGTGACATTCGTCTCCAAAAGTGTTTTCTTCTAAAGGATACACAATCGATGATTTCTTTCTATATTCTGCCATCGGCCTGACATGTCTCAAATGGCAAACTATGGTTACTTGTTATAAATTTACACAGAGTTTTGCTGGAAGATATAATCTTCCATACCAAAATCCATTTTAAGCCTTCTTTGGGATATTCCTTTGACGAAGACATAATATCTGTCCGCCATTTCTGGACATATTGGTCTTTCAGTCGATGTTGAAAAAGCTTTACAATGCTATCTGCATGGACAACGTTCTGACACAGCCATACATTCTGAAAACCGTTTTCACATAAAACATTTCTAATGAAATTTAACAATGGGGAACAATTTGTGTCAATTAGGCTTAGCAATAACTGATAGAGAATAAATGAAGTCTTTGATTGTTTACCACTAATTCATCTTAACCAGAAGGATATAACTCTCTTATTATAGGGGGAAAACACCCAGTTCGCCACAAAGTGCATAAAGGTCTAAATGATATAGGCCTACCCTTTTTTTAACAAAATTAGAAACTTGTCTCCACGTGTCTCCATAGACAAGAGGATGTCCCTGTGCCCATGTGCTTTATAGTGTTCATAAATATAAACTGCTTAATTAGCTTATTGGATTTTACTGAGAGGTGTTGTTTTTTTAAGAATTTTAGATAAAAGCGTCCAAATTGTTGTAAGTTTTCATAACTCCATATTTCACATCCATAGAGACATATTGGTAAAATATATAGTTTCATCAAACAATTTTAGTGTACAATCGATGGACAAGAATAAACCCAAGGCTTTCCTGTTGAGCACATATCGTGCTTTTGTTGCTTGATTAACCATGTGTTTTTTGGCCTCAGTTAAAACACCATTGTAGGCTACTTGAATTGGACCCTAAGGTATATATATTTATGAGCACTAAAACACACGGGCACAGGAAAAATCTTCTTGTCTAAAATAACCACGAAGACAAGTTTCTAATTGTGTTAAAAAGGTATATCATTTAAACCTTTATACCCCATCATAAATTGTTGTAATAAAGTAAACCTATGATATTTCCTTAGGTATATATATGTGTTTCACAAAGAATATCACACTCGTGCTGACCGTCTATAAACATAAAAGCATTTTTAAAATGGATAGAAAAAACGGAATAGGATGACAATTGCTATTATTTATACTTGAAATATGTTGATCAATTCGCCATGCAGTTGACGGGCCAATTTGTTTTCTCACATTACTAGAACAGTCTTTTGATATTTTATCTATAAAAGTAAACGTAAATAAGTGCTTTGTTCCTTTTAATTTATGACCGATATAATGCGGGCAAATGGAAAATCTTCTTGACTAAAATTATTAATGGTCCCAGTGTATAGGCCCTAACGAGCATCCAATTTAACGAAAACCTCCAGGGCTGTCTTTGTCGGAAGAAAAAATACTATCCCATTTCAAAGAAAACAGGGCGCAAAATTTCGGATGGCCTCTGGCGACTTGAGGACCACGGAATACCACAGACATCGCATCGTCAGTTTGTTTCACATTTATTGAGAGGAGAAGCCAAAAACGTATAGATTGCAAAGCATCGTCCAATATTAGGTGGTGAACATATGCAGAAAAACAAACGATGGCATGGAATTTGAAGAGGTTATGAACCCTAATGCAATATAGTACACAAGTGCAATATGCAATATGCTCGATGTATTATGAAACAGGCGACGACAAAAGTATTTCTCGAAACGCCATCTATCCCTTAGTTGTATACTGATCGAAATGTGAGAAGATGTGGAGCGTAATGGAATATTACATAATCGAATATTTATGCCATAGGCGATGATGAAAATAGTTCCAGAGCAGCACTAGTCACTATTTGTCATAAATTACAGTGCCACATTTGTTCAATTGATTGAATGAACAAAGTAGTTCTGGGTTCTGGCTCGAAAATAACAATTTTTTTATACAGACGGCCGGCCGTATGAAAATAGTCGTTTTGAAATTAGAAACATAGACTGTACAAACGGACCCATTTCATATCGGTTGTGCGTTACACGTTTATTACCCTTCCAAAACAGAGCAAGAAAATACTATATTTGTTTAGATTTTTACTCTAAAAAACTCTCTCGCGACGTTCTCTACGGAAAGTCCCGATTCCGTAGTCCTAGGTGCGATAACCTCGTATGATTTGTTACATATATGGAAGGAAACATGGTATGGTAAAAAACAGAATTTAAGTGGAGAACGCGATAACACTGACCTCACGTACTAGAACATTTGCAGGTTTATTTCGTAGCTTGTACAAACTCTTGTATCTGCGATTTATCCTTTATAATATAGCTTTATTAACTCCTCTGTACGATATCATATTTCATTTCCACACATCAAATACCGTCTGCTCGTGTAATAAGCCGTAGAGAAAGTGGCAAGTAGGTTCCTCACGTGCAGCGCGTGGAGATGGCGCGTGCCACCAGAGACAGGCGCTGTCAGACACGTGTTATATACCTGTACCACAAACAGAGCAGATTAGCACATATCCTGTCTCCGACAGATTGAGGAATGTAAGACGGCCAATCAGAGAAAGTCAGAATTTTAATTGACCAATCATGTTGTAGAACCTCTGTTGATAATAGTTTCTATGTGAGAGAACAAAAGACGTCGACATCCAGTCAAAATCCTCAGCATGAGCCGCCGTCCAACAATACATCGATCTTGTATCCGGCTGCGTGTGGATTCTGCTCTTCTCTCATCGTCGATTAAACTGCCTCAGGCGAAATAAACTCCCCCCCCCCCCCCACCCTCTCTCTCTGTGATGTAACACAGTTGCGTCTGAAGCCGTATAAAGTACGTCCTGGTATCTTGCTTCCTGAGAGCACCATCTTCATTCGATCAGGAGTCTGTCAATCCGACACAAGCTTTCCGTCCAAGGGCCGCGATTTGAATCAAACTCAGTCCAAAGGATTCAGTTATAAAAATAGGTTTCACTCGATCGCTATGTGGAAGTGCAACATAAAATTAGAAGTTACCCTAGTCCTTAAGTCCAGAGTCTATCTTAGCCTAGCATTGCAAGCATTACCATATACCGCAGGCGAAAGGTCTTATTTTACGCTTTTGATAATAAGGCCATTAAATTGGCAAATTCTGTGTCAACGAAATCTTCCTCATATTTGCCATACTAAGTGAGAGATTAAAACATATATGGATTCTCCAGTAAATCCAACGTATTTGTAGATGAAATCAACTTAGATAGACTCTCCTATAAATAGAACATACTTGTATATGAAATCAACTTAGATAGACTCTCCTATAAATAGAACGTACTTGTAGATGAAATCAACTTAGATAGACTCTCCTATAAATAGAACATACTTGTAGATGAAATCAAATTAAATAACCTCTGCTATAAATAGAACATACTTGTAGATGAAATCAACTTAGACAGGCTTTCCTATAAATAGAACGTACTTGTAAATGAAATCAACTTAGATAGACTCTCCTATAAATAGAACATACTTGTAGATTAAATCAAATTAAACAACCTCTCCTATAAATAGAACATACTTGTAGATGAAATCAACTTAGACAGGCTTTCCTATAAATAGAGCATACTTGTAGATGAAATCAACTTAGACAGGCTCTCCTATAAATAGAACATACTTGTAGATGAAATCAACTTAGACAGGCTCTCCTATAAATAGAACATACTTGTAGATGAAATCAACTTACATATGCTCTCCTATAAATAGAACATACTTGTAGATGAAATCAACTTAGACAGCCTCTCCTATAAATAGAACATACTTGTACATGAAATCAACTTAGATAGGCTTTCCTATAAATAGAACGTACTTGTAGATGAAATCAACTTAGACAGGCTTTCCTATAAATAGAACATACTTGTAGATGAAATCAACTTAGACAGGCTCTACTATAAATAGAGCATACTTGTACATGAAATGAACTTACATATGCTCTCCTATAAATAGAACATACTTGTAGATGAAATCAACTTACATATGCTCTCCTATAAATAGAACATACTTGTAGATGAAATCAACTTACATATGCTCTCCTATAAATAGAACATACTTGTAGATGAAATCAACTTAGACAGGCTCTCCTATAAATAGAACATACTTGTAGATGAAATCAACTTAGACAGGCTCTCCTATAAATAGAACATACTTGTAGATGAAATCAACTTAGACAGGCTCTCCTATAAATAGAACATACACGTAGATGAAATCAACGTAACCAGGCTGTTCTATGAATTGAACTCGAACAAACCCCGGTTCCGCAGAATGAATGAATTCAAATGATTTATTTCATTGCTAACTGATCCAGATTTGCACCAGCTGCCAAATCTGGGCTGTGCTAGGTCCGTCACAAGACGGCCAGCCACATTACTGGTCTAATAAAACCAGTTGGCCTTGGACCGATGTACGTCCGTTGGACAATACATATTGACGTGTTATGAATTTAATCTCACACCAGGAGTTATCAAAAGATTTGTCTGTTTGCACGGTCCCTTTCTCTGGCAGTTTTTAATACCGTTGATTAATCAATATGGAAATGTAAATATAAACAAGAGAGGATTCAGATAGTGAAATAACAATTTTATATACTCAAATAGTGTCGAAACAACGGTCTTTCTGTAAAGTGAATTTAACGTGTAAAAAACTGAAAAACAGCAACACAATGTTACGTCATCAATGGCGGAGGAAACTCAAGACGCTAGGAGGTAAAAGTGAATACAGGGGACGAATAATATTTACTGAACGATTCTGCTAGTCCATATCAGTCACTGGTGGGTAGTTAAATTATTCATTAACGCGATTGATGTCGTTTTGTCACGATTTGAGTAGGTTATGTTGTCATTTCCTTTTCTAAACCAGACCACACACTGTCCACTTCGTGACTTTCCGACTTTGTGATTGCAAGGAAACCCGACTCCAAAATATGGCCGTCAGTATAAAAAATAGAATTTTGAGTCAGAAACCCGGACGTGAATATCATCTAATTCAGACCTTCTGATAATGGTAACCTTTCAGAAACGAAAGCGAACGTTCTACCAGTACTATATCAGGCACACAGTTATTTCTGCAGTTTGAACATTAGAGGATGCAATAGTCCCAAAACTAATTATATCCTGGCAGACAAGAGATGATTTCTCGCGGCCCAATCTTAAATCTTGAGATGATCGGCAAAGTAAATGACAAGTTATCATTGTGGTGTGCAGGCGAGGGGAAATGACCGAGGGAGAGAAGAGTATCATTGAGACCATTCAAGTGTCATTTCGCTTTAAGAAGACGATCTGCTGGTGGAAGAAGAACTGACTGAGATCGCCCTTGGTTCTGTCAAGGGTTTACTGCTATTCTCATTCTCAGCAGCTTGTCCAAGATACTGAGAGAATATCGTCTCATGGGGCTTGGGTTGTCTTTGCGCGTGCAACCAAGGTAACGGCAGTGTCCCGGATATTCCTCTGATAGTCATGACAAAGAAAGGAAAGATGACTCAGCGAAAAAGATTGCAGCGAATAAAGATGGCTTAAGAGTCTTTCAATTTACTTGGCAGTCGTGTCCTTTTTCCCTAAGACTTGGTAATTCGGAGAGGTTCTGGGCGGCTAATGTTGACCAGTCACAGACACACAACTCGAGCATAGCGAAATGCAAATTGCATTGAATCCAGCGAAAATCGATATAGAAGAACGGGGACTGGAAAATTATTGGTATTTTCACAGGCAGCTGAACCTGTCTGTCATCAGCTGTCTGTCACAATGATTGCTTTAACCATTGGCTGACACAGAAATACTACCGAACCAATCAACTATCTCCATGTAACGCATATAGTAAAATGATTCAAAAAAATTTCCCATGGCTTTCAAAGCCTTTCACTGTCGTGACGATCAAAAATTATGAAAGAAGTGTGAATTTGGGAAGCTCATGCCCCTTTAAAAACACACTCATCTCCATAGCCTGTCCGACATTTTAAAGTTATAGAATTTAACCCAACGGGACATTTGGAAAATTACTTCGATTAGGGCAAAAAAACATAGGACAACTCGCACTATATTGTACATGATGGTGTATATTTATGAGCTTTCGAGAGTAGCTGCTCTCATCATCAGATATTACAACACACCATCATGTACAGTAGGCCTATAGTATGAGTTGTCCTATGTGTTTTGGCTTTAGTAAAACCACTCCATGGTAGAATTTACTTCGATTAAACAGCGCATACATTACATACCACATGTGATATACCAATTATATTTAAAGTGGCATGAAGTGCCAAAATGTTGATATTTTCCCGTTAAAACAGCATGCTGAAATTATAGGTCATTTTCCCTTTGTTTTTGGTGCTTCCAGTCTCGGGAATGCACCTTAAAGTAGTATTTTTAACTATAACTTGGGTTTAGAATGAATGAACGTTCGTCCCGGTTATTTACAATTTATTGACATTTTGGACACAATTTTTATTTTTAGTTCGCACAGGTCACAGACTGTATCGATTTTCCTCATTCCAACGTCAATCATTTAGTTTTTTGATGACCTTCAAAGTCTCTTACTGCTTTAACAATCAGAATAAATTTTATGAACAAAATGCGAATTTTAGCAGCTTATACCACTTTAAAAATGTCTAAATGGCGTTCAGCCAATCGATCGGAAACTCAGCATCTTCTATGTTAGATTTACACTCTCTTTAGATTTTTAATCTGCGGTATCCGGACTCTTTGAGTCCATCAAACAAAATCTTTCGTCTGTATTTCACAGATTACTTCTCTATAGAGATGTGACGTTTGCGAGGCAACAAGATCGTGTTTTCAAATCATTTAGATTGCTTGTGGTTACCTAACAAATAAAATTGTCGTTTATAAATATATGATTTTTTTTTGTAATTTTGGTAAAAAAATGTAAAGTTTCCTATATCTGGGGAAAAATGAAAAAAAATAGTTTTCTTTTTTAATGTAAACAGTTTCCGCATTTTGGCGGTGTGTGCCTTTAAAGCTGCACGAGCTTCCAAAATGTAGATATTTTATAATTAAACAATATTAGCAAACTTTTAAAGTGGCATGAGCTGTCAATATTCACACACTTTTTCACTTCTGATCGTCACGACAGTAAGAGGCTTTGAAGGCCATCGAAAAACTAAATGATTGGCGTTGGAATGAGGAAAATCTATACAGTATGTGGCCTATACGAACCGAATAGCGTTCGAAAAGTAAAAAAAAAATTAAATAACCGGGACGACCATTCGTTCATTCTAAGCCAAAGTTAGTTCAAAACAATATACTTTATCGTTCATTCTCGAGACTAGAAGCACTAAAAAGCTTCTGAATTATACATGTTGAGAAAAATAGCCAATAATTTCAACATTCTGTTTTAACGGCAAAATATCAACATTTTGGCAGCTCATACTGTTACCAATAATTTTCATTTCAATGGCAAATGCTTTACTTTTTCAAGATACTTCAAACGTTGACCGTCTTAGAATTTAAGAAAGAAAAAAAAACAATTTTGACAGCTCATGCTATTTTATATACATATAGTACCCAGGGATTAATTCAAATAATGTTTACCAAGGTGCCTATCTTTTTTGCAATTGCATAGGTATATCACAAAAAAATACAAGATACACCTATATTAAAAAATACTTTATTATTTGTTAGACTTTTTGTTGCTATTCGAGTGGTTATTTACCTAGCCATTAAATCAATTGAAGGATCGATTGATTTGATATCGATTAAATGGATGATTTGTGCATGAACGCTTGTCTGAAAGAGGCCCTAGGAGTGTGATATTTGTATACCAACAGGACGATGGCCTTGAAAAAGTACATTTGACATTTAAAACTGAAATGGTTTGCATCTTTATATGAGCAGTAGCTCGTTAGAATAATTTGTTACCATAAATATCGTTATTCGGTTGACTGCAACCATAATAGCCCGGATGATCGGTCTTACGGCGACTGGTATTATATGGCTGCTAATGTGACGAACAAGGAGAGAAAAATTCGGCAGAGCCCAGATATTAAAGAATTTCTACGAAGTTTTGTTATTGAAGAACAGTTGTTTTCAGCAGGGACATCTCATTTCTAACAGACGGTTCAATAAAGGGCCTGGGAGTCCACCGAGAGATTTCGCGATATCCGGTGACAGATGACGTTTTTTCATGACGTTATCAGTTCGATTGACGTTTTTCGTTTTCGTTGCCCAAATAAAAAAATTCACAGATCACTCAAATGTCTGTAATACTAGTAAAAGTTTGCAGGCCAAATAGATAATTAACATTAAAAGTAAATATAAACAGTGAAATTCCATTCCAGTTATAATATTTATGATCACTAAAACACACGGGCACAGGGAAAATCTTCTTGTCTAAAATAACCACGGAAACAAGTTTCTAATTATAATAGATAGAAAAGCACACTACAGCAGTTGTGAAGTAACTTAACATCGCAACTGGCGTCCTGTAACTAGACCTTTAGAAATTCCAGAAGAATGATATTATTACCTATAAACCTAAATTTACTGTAGAAATAAAACAATGGAGGCTATATCGAATACAACTTCTGGTTTTATTGGGTTGCAACGTTTCGATGTAGATACTAACATCTTTATCAAGCAAAGTGATATTCTACATCAAGCTGTATTCTACTGATTCTTAATGCCACTCAAACAAATTGACTGTAGAAAGTTGACATATTTCAGTGTAAGCGGTCAATATATATAAATGACATTAATTCGCTATCGCTAGAAAACGTGAAGTCTAACATCGACCGACCTTGTAAGTTAAACTCATTTCAAGTCTTTTTGGTTTAGCTTGCAATCTGATTTTTTTCGACAGGCTGTTTTGTATTTCACATACTAAACCGCTGGTCTGTATGTTTTATTGATATTGCGGTAGAAATAATTTTCAATTTTGTCCTAATAGAATGATCGATTTGGGTGGAAATAACGAAAAGCATCATTGTGATCATAGGAATAGTTCGGATTTGCGCTTTTTGAACAAAAAAACATTAAAGTGGCATAAGCTGCCAAAATTCACACTTTTTTTCATAATTACTGATCGTCACGATAGTAAGAGGCTTGAAGGCCATCGAAAAACTAAATGATTGGCGTTGGGATGAGGAAAACCCATGCAGTATGTGGCCTGTAGGAACCGAAAACGTTTTCGAAAAGTAAACAAAATTTAAATAACCATTCATTCATTCTAAGCCAAAGTTAGCTGGTTAGTTGAAAACAATACATTATCACACATTTTCGAGACTAGAAGCACTAAAAAGCTTCTGAATTATACGTCTTGAGAAAAATAGCCAATAATTTCAACATTCTGTTTTAACGTTAAAATATCAACATTTTGGCAACTCACGCCACTTTAATATATAATACACGAACTCTTTGTGAATTCTTGATACTTTTCAACAGAAATTAGAATTTTTCGAAATTTGTGCGGATAAGGAGATTGTAACATATGGAATATTTTTTTTAAATTTTAGACGAGACAAGAATGTGTTTCGACTTAAATCAAAGGTAGTCAGATTCTCAGGACCTTGGTATTAATTGGTATTGTGTACTGTATTTTTTTAATGGTATGAGCTGAAAATTTCGTTGAAACTGAAAAGTTCATTGCTCATTTTCTTCAAAAAGTACAAAAACAAGACCTTTCCACTGATCCCATTCTTTGACATGCAACAAATCCCCTGAAGTGGAATCATGCATATACATCAAGAAGTACTCGTTCATTAACATCAATAATTACTCGTACATGTACATCAAGAAGTACTCGTACATGTACATCAAGAAGTACTCGTGCATGTACATCAAGAAGTCCTCGTTCACGTACATCAAGAAGCACTCGTACTTGTGAATCAAGAAGCACTCTATACGTACATCAAGAAGTACTCGTAAGAAGTACTCGCGCGTGTGCATCAAGAAGTACTCATACATGTGAATCAAGAAGCACTCATACACGTACATCAAGAATTACTCGTATATGTTCATCAAGAAGTACTCGTATATAAACATCAAGAAGTACTCGCACATGTGCATCAAGAAGTACTCATACATATGAATCAAGAAGCACTCATACACGTACATCAAGAAGTATCCGTATATGTGCATCAAAAGTCGTTGTACATGTACGTCAATAAGTACTCGTACGTGTACAACAAGAGGTACCCATACATGTACATCAGGAAGAACATGCACACGTACTTGGAGTACTCGTACCTGTACATCCTAAATGCAATTAACATGTGTAAAGTTTTTTTTCTTCTAAATTCGGCGTACTTTTCGAAGACTATTTCGACAGCTCAGGTTATATAGGACAATCTAACAAGCGGGTAAGTCAAGTGGTAATGTAGTAGGAAGGTAGCTCAGTTGGTGGAGTAGTAGGAAGGTAGCTCAGTTGTTAGAGTAGTAGGAAGGTAGCTCAGTTGTTAGAGCAGAAGGAAAGTAGCTCAGTTGGTAGATTAGTAGTAAGGTAGCTCAGTTGGTGGAGTAGTAGGAAGGTAGCTCAGTTGTTGGAGTAGTAGAAAGGTAGATCAGTTGATAGAGTAGTAGAAAGGTAGCTCAGTTGGTGGAGTAGTAGGAAGGTAGCTCAGTTGTTGGAGTAGTAGAAAGGTAGATCAGTTGATAGAGTAGTAGAAAGGTAGCTCAGTTGGTGGAGTAGTAGGAAGGTAGCTGAGTTGGTGGAGTAGTAGGAAGGTAGCTCAGTTGGTGGAGTAGTAGAAAGGTAGCTCAGTTGGTGGAGTAGTAGGAAGGTAGCTGAGTTGGTAGATTAGTAGAAAGGTAGCTCAGTTGGTGGAGTAGTAGAAAGGTAGATCAGTTGGTGGAGTAGTAGGAAGGTAGCTGAGTTGGTGGAGTAGTAGGAAGGTAGCTCAGTTGGTGGAGTAGTAGGAAGGTAGCTCAGTTGTTGGAGTAGTAGAAAGGTAGATCAGTTGATAGAGTAGTAGAAAGGTAGCTCAGTTGGTGGAGTAGTAGGAAGGTAGCTGAGTTGGTGGAGTAGTAGGAAGGTAGCTCAGTTGGTGGAGTAGTAGAAAGGTAGCTCAGTTGGTGGAGTAGTTGGAAGGTAGCTGAGTTGGTAGATTAGTAGAAAGGTAGCTCAGTTGGTGGAGTAGTAGAAATTTAGCTTAGTTGGTAAAGCAGTAGGAGGATAGCTCAGTTAGTAATGTAGAATGGAAAGTAGCTCAGTTGGTAATGTAGTGGAAAGGTAGCTCAGTTGGTAATGTAGAATGGAAAGTAGCTCAGTTGGTAATGTAGAATGGAAAGTAGCTCAGTTTGTAGAGTAGTGGGAGGGTAGCTCAGTCAGTAGAGTAGTAGTAGGGTTGGAAGAGCAGCACAAAGGCATTTCAAATACAGGTCTCAGACCCAACGAAGTGATCGGCAGTTGACCGACCTTGTCTGAATACACACTGGATATTGACGATGGGCTTGCTCTCCTCTAGATGTCAGATGAGACAGCCATTAATCATTATTTCCATCGGCTTACAGACGCAGCTAGTTAAAGCAAAATGTCTGTAATTCAATGGATCGCAATGATCCTTGTCGGTTGAGAGGGGAATAGTAGCTCAGGTGGCAAAGCAGTTAGTAGAGCATTGGAACAGTAGCTCAGTTGGTAGAGGAATGGAACAGTAGCTCTGATGGAGCGCTGGAACAATAGCTCAGGTGGTAGAGCAGTATCTCAGGTGGCACAGCCGTGGGAAGGTAGCTCAGATGGCAGAGCAGTGGGGCAGTAGCTCAGGTGGCAGTGTGGTGGGGCCGTAGTTCAGGTGGCAGAGTGGTGGGGCCGTAGCTCAGGTGGCAGAGCAGTGGGGCAGTAGCTAAGGTGGCATAGTGGTGGGACAGTAGCTCAGGTAGCAGAGTGGTGGGACAGTAGCTCAGGTGACAGAGCAGTGGGGCAGTAGCCCAGGTGGAAGAGTGGTGGGAAAGTAGCTCAGGTGGCAGAGCAGTTGGGCAGTAGCTCAGCTGTCAGAGCAGTGGGGCCTTAGCTTGAATGGCAGAGCAGTGGGGCCGTAGCTCAGCTGTCAGAGCAGTGAGACCATAGCTCAGCTGTCACAGCAGTGGGACTGTAGCTCAGGTGGCAGAATAGTGAGACCATAGCTCAGGTGGCAGATCAGTGGGACCATAGCTCAGATGGCATAGCAGTGGGACTATAGCTCAGGTGGCATAGCAGTGGGACCTTAGTTCAGGTGGTACAGCAGAGGAACTGTAGCTCGGGTGGCAGAGCAGTGGGACTATGGCTCAGGTGGCAGAGCAGTGTGACCTTAGTTCAGGTGGTACAGCAGTGGGACCATAGTTCAGGTGGCAGAGCAGGGGGACTGTAGCTCAGGTGGCAGAGCAGGGGGACTGTAGCTCAGGTGGCATAGCAGTGGGACCTTAGTTCAGGTGGTACAGCAGAGGAACTGTAGCTCAGGTGGCAGAGCAGGGGGACTGTATCTCAGGTGGCAGAGCAGTGGAACCGTAGCTCAGGTGGCAGAGCAGTGGGACCATAGCTCAGGTGGCAGAGCAGTGGGACTGTAGCTCGGGTGGCAGAGCAGTGGGACTATGGCTCAGATGGCAGAGCAGTGGGACCATAGTTCAGGTGGCAGAGCAGTGGGACCGCAGCTCAGGTGGCAGAGCAGTGGGACTGTAGCTCAGGTGGCAGAGCAGTGGGACTGTAGCTCAGGTGGTACAGCAGTGGGACCGTAGCTCAGGTGGCAGAGCAGTGGGACCATAGCTCAGATGGCAAAGCAGTGGGACTGTAGCTCAGGTGGCATAGCAGTGGGACCTTAGTTCACGTGGTACAGCAGAGGAACTGTAGCTCAGGTGATACAGCAGTGGGACTGTAGCTCAGGTGGCAGAGCAGTGGGACTATGGCTCAGGTGGCAGAGCAGTGGGACCTTAGTTCAGGTGGTACAGCAGTGGGACAGTAGCTCGGGTGGCAGAGCAGTGGGGCAGTAGCTCGGGTGGCAGAGCACTGGGACTGTAGCTCATGTGGCAGAGCAGTGGATCTGTAGCTCAGGTGGCAGAGCAGTGGGACTATAGCCCAGGTGGCAGAGCAGTGGGGCAGTAGCTCGGGAGCAGAGGGACTGTAGCTGTGGTGGCAGAGGTGGGTCCGTAGCTTGGGCGGCAGAGCAGTGGGGCCATAGATCAGTTGTCACAGCAGAGGGACTGTAGATCAGGTGGCAGAGCAGTGGGGCCATAGCTCAGCTGTCACAGCAGTGGGACCGTAGCTCATGTCGCAGAGCAATGAGACCGTAGCTCAGGTGGCATAGCAGTGGGACTATAGCTCAGGTGGCAGAGCAGTGGGACTGTAGCTCAGGTGGCAGAGCAGTGGGACTGTATCTTGGGTGGCAGAGCAGTGGGACTGTAGCTCAGGTGGCAGAGCAGTGGGACTGTAGCTCAGGTGGCAGAGCAGTGGGACTGTAGCTCAGGTGGCATAGCAGTGGGACCATAGATCAGGTGGCATAGCAGTGGGACCATAGATCAGGTGGCAGAGCAGTGGGACCATAGATCAGGTGGCAGAGCAGTGGGACTGTAGCTCAGGTGGCAGAGCAGTGGGACCATAGATCAGGTGGCATAGCAGTGGGACCATAGATCAGGTGGCAGAGCAGTGGGACCATAGCTCAGGTGGCAGAGCAGTAGGGACCATAGCTCAGGTGGCAGAGCAGTGGGACTGTAGCTCAGGTGGCAGAGCAGTGGGACCATAGCTCAGGTGGCAGAGCAGTGGGGCTGTAGCTCAGGTGGCAGAGCAGTGGGACTGTAGCCCAGGTGGCAGAGCAATGGGACCTTAGCTCAGGTGGCAGAGCAGTGCTGCCCTAGCTCAGGTGGGACAGCAGTATGACAAACCATAAGTAATGACAGTTATCGGTGCAATCATTTTATTGATTGTCTGATTCTTCTGACTTTTGGCAGTATTTTTGTTTTTTCTACTTCATGAATCAGATTTTATGAAAACCAAATTGCCTGAAATGAAGTCAATTGGAAAATGTTATTCTCGGTTCGTTATGAATTTGGAAAATTTTATTCCCTGGTTATACAGCTGAAGTTATTTTCTATGTGACTTCAATTCTGAATTACTGTGCCAGGTATGTTTGAAAATAGTTTGTAAGTTACAGGAAAACAAACAGTTCAATGATTTTCAGGTAAAATTTATTGAAAGACAAGTTTTTAATACAAATCTAAAATAATCCCTTTTTAATGAAGTCAATAATTCTTGAATACAAATTTGATGTATTGATATAAATTAAGAGTGCTTTTCTTGATAAAATAGCATAAACTATTGTTGTTTTAAAAAGTTTCAAGAATCTTAATAAAAAAATGTTATAAAAAAAACACAAACAGGGACTGTTTAAATCCCACTTCTGTGTAAATCAACTTAAATATATATATTAATATTGCTTTTTTTCTTCACATTATTAGCTGTTTGTTAGTTACCGCATGAAATAAATACATAATAACTATTGCCAGTCTCATTTACTATTAAAGTCCCAGGTTGGAAAACTGGTTAAAAATTTATTTCACTTACAGAAGATTTGAGAACATATTAAAAGTCCAAAATTACACCCAAGCAGTTATCACATTTTATAAACAACATACATCAATAATTGACAAAATTGTGAACCCAGTGTTTGAATGAGATGGATTAATGGATTTCACATTTAGTATCACGAGACATGGATTTAAAGTTTAAGTATACAAAAAATTGGAATGTTTCGTCGCAAAAGTATATTTATAAAATCGTTCTATATAAAATATATAAAAAAATAATTGTTCCGTCATTTTTTACAATCTATATAATTGTTCTGTCATGGTAATTTTAGTAACATATAAAATTGTCCTGTCATGATCATTTTTGTAAAATATAAAATTGTTCTGTCATGACGATTTTTGTAAATTTTTCTGTCATGATCATTTTTGTAAAATATAAAATTGTTCTGTCATGACGATTTTTGTAAGATATGAAATTGTTCTGTCATGGTCATTTTTGTAACAAATTGTTCTGTCACGATCATTTTTGAAACATAATATTGTTATGTCATGAGCATTTTTGTAACATAAAAAGTTGTTTGGTCATGATCATTTTTGTAACATATAATATTGTGCTGATATGATCATTTTTGTAACATGAAAAAAATATCCTGTTGTAATCATTTTTGAGCATATAAAATTTTTCAGCGATGTTCATTTTTGGGAAAATGTTAAAAAAATGGTTGTACACTTCGACCACCAAATAAGAAATTGTTTACAGGGTGCTTTTAATTATTCTTTTTTCTTCAAATAACAAATTGGAATAATACAACAGTTATACATATTATTGCCTTATTGCCATAGAAAATATTTTACTCTGTTGTATTTGTTATGTGTAAGATACTTTAACATCTATTTGATCCACTGAACAAATGCATACTGTCTTTGATGTAGGCCTACTCATAATTCTCCTGACGATGACTTAATTAAAGTTGAAATATTAAGATTACACCATGAATATTTACAGAGTTTACTTACTACTTTATACTTTTACATGTATTAACCTGTATTCTGAGATTTGCAAAATCAAAGATCAAGATTCCAACTTGATATTTTGTTCTCATCAGGGGGCGGTTTCACAAAGCTGTCGTGAAGATCAATAGCAGTTGCAACAATAGCATTTGCAATGACGTCATATTTTTTCAATATGGTATCCGTTGGCAACTAGGCTTTGTTTGCGATGCGACTGCTTAGTGAAACGCGCCCCGGAACTAGCTCACGTATTAACCATGCACTATTAAAGATTGTATCATCTAAATACTGCAACAAAATGACAAATACAGTATTTCATGAAAAATAAACCCGTTGTAAGTCTGATTATTTGGAATTGATGTGGATTCCTATATTTTACGTGATCGGAGCAGTAATAGTATGAAGGCCAGTAATCTGTATCCCACCAAGAGGGCAGCCATTAATCCTAAATCCAAGGTCACGTTGTCCTGGAAACAAAACAAACAAAATGTTAATCCACTTAAGGAAACAAAATCTAACTTAAACCAGGCTCATTGCCAGCAGGGACCTTCTCGAGTACCTGGAAACTCTTCCACATATGGCGACTGTGTGAAAATTCGCTCAGAAACTTTTCAATTTTCATTTGGTCGGAGTGTGATCCGAACCAGCACCGCATCAATGGAAGGTCTGTGTGGGACGATCACTCTATCCCACTGGACCATGAAGGCCCCAAAAAATTTGAAAGATGGCAATCTATGTTGACTTCAGAAGGCCTTCCACCGACCATTAAAGGGTGTAGATTTCCGTCAGTGAAAATCTTCTTAATAACCATGGAGACAAGTTTCTAATTGTGTAACAGGGGTACCTTAGGTAATAGCAATAATCTGTGAATCTGCTATAAGTTGGGGCAGAAGTGTATGAACAGGGAAGTGTGAACTGTCGCATTACCCCATGTTCAGGGCACTGGCGCTTTCAGCCTGCTTATACTACACTATGTGACGTTTATGAGCGGTAGATTTTGAAATTGTCAACGGTTGCGCAATTTCAAATCAGAAAATAAATTCATTCTCCACTTACTGTATCTATCGGCAATTCCAGTAACAGCAGTTCGGAGAATGCATTGGTTCTTATAAAAGCCTTACCGAACACGCGACTCTGATATCTCCATTTCGACTCAAATCGTTCCAAACAAGTCTTCTTGTCTCATTTTCAACTATATGAAGTTCTTCGGAAACTTTACCTTTTGCTCCATCAAGTACTGTTGTCATATCTAAAACATTCGCCATGTTTTTTCTTATGCATCACATAATAGTTCATAGTAGGAAGTGAAGAAAAGCCACGCTTTCTGACTAACCGAGAGAGGGCGCTGTTTATGGTGACCTTTGGGTCAAAAGGCGCCAATGCCCTGAATATGATGTAATGGGACGCTTCACACTTCCACATTCATATACTTCTGGTTGGGGGGATAGTAAAATCAATGTTCTATCAAACGGGCCAGATTAATCCCTTAAATTTGCTCTCAGGGCGGGGGATATTAGGACTTACAGTACTGAAGTTCAGAGAATCCAACACATCTTGGCCTGACCTAAAACAACGGCTAATTGTTCCATTTACTTCTGGACAGGCTGAAATGTAATATAGTATAATATGTTACAACCAAAAATTAATGTTTGTGGGTTAAATAAATAATTTTCATGGAAAGGGAACAGGGTTGCATTACCAGAGCAAAGCCAAGGTGTTCTTGAGGGGAGGACAGGTTGTATTCCCAGAGCTAAGCAAAGGTTTTCTTGAGGAGAGGACAGGTTGTATTCCCAGAGCTAAGCAAAGGTTTTCTTGAGGAGAGGACAGGTTGTATTCTCAGAGCTAAGCAAAGGTTTTCTTGAGGAGAGGACAGGTTGTATTCCCAGAGCAAAGCCAAGGTTTTCTTGAGCAGAGGAGAGGTTGTATTCCCAGAGCTAAGCAAAGGTTTTCTTGAGGAGAGGACAGGTTGTATTCCCAGAGCTAAACAAATGTTTTCTTGAGGAGAGGACAGGTTGTATTCCCAGAGCTAAGCAAAGGTTTTCTTGAGGAGAGGACAGGTTGTATTCTCAGAGCTAAGCAAAGGTTTTCTTGAGCAGAGGACAGGTTGTATTCTCAGAGCAAAGCCAAGGTTTTCTTGAGGAGCGGACAGGTTGTATTCTCAGAGCAAAGCCAAGGTTTTCTTGAGGAGAGGACAGGTTGTATTCGCAGAGCAAAGCCAAGGATTTCTTGAGGAGATGAAAGGTTGTATTCCCAGAGCAAAGCCAAGGTTTTCTTGAGGAGAGGACAGGTTGTATTCCCAGAGCTAAGCAAAGGTTTTCTTGAGGAGAGGACAGGTTGTATTCTCAGAGCTAAGCAAAGGTTTTCTTGAGCAGAGGACAGGTTGTATTCTCAGAGCAAAGCCAAGGTTTTCTTGAGGAGCGGACAGGTTGTATTCTCAGAGCAAAGCCAAGGTTTTCTTGAGGAGAGGACAGGTTGTATTCGCAGAGCAAAGCCAAGGATTTCTTGAGGAGATGAAAGGTTGTATTCCCAGAGCAAAGCCAAGGTTTTCTTGAGGAGAGGACAGGTTGTATTCCCATAGCAAAGCCAAGGTTTTCTTGAGGAGAGGAAAGGTTGTATTCTCAGAGCAAAGCCAAGGTTTTCTTGAGGAGCGGACAGGTTGTATTCTCAGAGCAAATCCAAGGTTTTCTTGAGGAGAGGACAGGTTGTATTCCAAGAGCAAAGCCAAGGTTTTCTTGAGGAGAGGACAGGTTGTATTCTCAGAGCAAAGCCAAGGTTTTCTTGAGGAGAGAAAAGATTTTATTCCCAGAGCAAAGCTAACGTTCTCTTGAGGAGAGGACAGGTTATATTCCCAGAGCAAAGCCAAGGTTTTCTTGAGGAGAGGACAGGTTGTATTCTCAGAGCAAAGCCAAGGTGTTCTTCGGGGGAAAGGGTGGTATTCCCAGAGCGAAGTCCAGGGGGCTGTTTCTTAACACATTTACGCCCGTCGTAACTTTGTGCCTGGTCGTAACGTAATGTTGAAGGTATAGATATGTTGCCATGAAAGTTACGCCTTGCATTAGACTTAAGTCGGTCGTAACTTTGTTGAGAAACAATCCCCAGGTTTTCTTGAGGAGAGGACAGGTTGTATTCTCAGAGAAAAGCAAAGGTTTTATTGAGGAGAAGACAGGTTGTATTCGCAAAGCAAACCTCTGGTTTATTCCCGGAAGAAACCTAAGGTTTTCAGAGGAGACAGGCTTGCATTACAAAGGGAAACTTCCGGTTTTCTTGAGAAAGGGACAGGGTTATATATCAAATGGTAAGCTGGGGTTTTCATGTGGAGGGGACAAGGTCGTATACAAGATTACTTACCGATTTCTTTGACATCTCGCCATTGATTTACTGTAGCAACTTCATTAGAATACTTGAACCAGGATAGATATTCCAACCAAATGAAATAATCCGGGACAGTGCTGTAAACAACAGAGGTTAACAGTTAATTCGCCCATGTCTCTATAAATGGCTTCACAGTCAAGGCTGATATATATTAATGATCACTAAAACACACGGGCACAGGGAAAATCTTCATGTCTAAAATAACCATGGAGACAAGTTTCTAATTGTGTTAAAAAGAGGTATATCATTTAGACCTTTACACCCCATAAATTGTTGTAATAAACTAAACCTATGATATTTCATTAGGTTGACGACTGACAGGAGCTTAGCCTTGGTCAGTAGAACTCTGGAATCCTTTTGTTACACATTGACAATGGTTACATATAACGAGTTTTAGGTTGATCAAGTGACACGAGCTGTAAAAGTTATTTAAGCAAATTAACTGGATTGATTGATTGATGTTTTACGCCGCACTCAAGATTATTTCACTTATATGGCGGCATTGCCAGGTTGAGCAGGGGAGGAAACCGGGCTCATTGCCCGGAGAAACCCCTGACCTTCGGCCAGTACCCGGCAACTCTTCCACACAAGTTCTCTCAGAAATGTTTGTGATTTTAATCTGTGCCGCATTGATGGAAGGTGGGATTGAGGGACGATCACTGTAACAAACTGGACCATGGAGGCCTCGTAAATGAACTGGAAATAATCGCTCAAATAATATAGCAGAAAACCTGACTTACCCTGAGTTGACATAGAATCCACCAAACAACATAAGAGGGATGAGTAATGGTGGAGCCACAGCAATGGCGATATTCACACTGCCAGTCATACACGATATCACATAACCTGAATGGTAAATATACACACACTCATTCAAATAGACCAAAATATGCATGTTGATAATTATCACTAAAATAATCATAAATATATTGATTGATTGATTGGAGTTTTACCCTGCACTCAAGATTATTCATAAATACAAAACAGCCTAAAAAATCTTTTTATATCTCAAAGACGTTTCCAGGATTCTGATTGGCTACAGGTGACAGCCCATTAACATCAACATCAACACACATGTCAGAAGCTGTCATTGAAATACACTTAAAACATGACATATGTCATTAAATACACTTAAAGTATAAAATACATAAAAAAAATACACAGCTGAGAAAAATACAGAAACTTCTTACATCAAAAAAAGAAATATGTCTTTCTGTATTAGAAGAAGTTGGGACTTTTAATGACTTTATTGACTCTTTATGAAAATTTGATTTATTAGGACTGTAAACAAAAAAGACCTAAAATGACGTAATCCAGAATAGAAGTATGGCACCTTCCGTTGGATCATTTGGTGTTCTGACTTCATTTTTAGGTATACTTGTACATGTGCACCACAAATTACACATTTTAATCAAAGCTGTATGAGACCTATGTTAAAGGGGCATGAGCTGCCAAAATTCCCACTTTTTTCATAGTTTCTGATTGTCACGACAGTAAGAGGATTTGAAGGCCATCAAAAAACTAAATGATTGGCGTAGGAATGAGGAAAATCCATACAGTGTGTGGCTTGTACGAACCGAAAACGTGTTCGAAAAGTAAACAAAATTTAAATAACCGGGACGACCATTCATTCATTCTCATGCAAAATTAGTTTAAAACAATACTTTATCGTAAATTTTCGAGACTAGAAGCACTAAAAAGCTTTTGAATTATACGTCTTAAGAAAAATAGCCAATAATTTCAACGTTCTGTTTTAACGTCAAAATATCAACATTTTGGCAGCTCATGCCACTTTAAATCTGAGCGATTTTATAAATAGCACATCATTTTTTTTAAACATTTATGTCAGGTCATTAAACCGGACACCATAATATACTTACCGAGACAGAGCTACATTTGTCCCAAGCATCATAATGTGCTTACCAACTGAGACAGCTACAAACACCATAATGTACTTACTGACTGAGACAGCTACATTTGCCACAAACACCATAATGTACTTACCAACTGAGACAGCTACATTTGCCACAAACACCATAATGTACTTACCAAATGAGACAGCTACGTTTGCCACAAACACCATAATGTACTTACCAACTGAGACAGCTACGTTTGCCACAAACACCATAATGTACTTACCAACTGAGACAGCTACGTTTGCCACAAACACCATAATGTACTTACTATCTGAGACAGCTACATTTGCCACAAACACCATAATGTACTTACCAACTGAGACAGCTACATTTGCCACAAACACCATAATGTACTTACCAACTGAGACCATAATGTACTTACCAACTGAGACAGCTACATTTGCCACAAACACCATAATGTACTTACCAAATGAGACAGCTACGTTTGCCACAAACACCATAATGTACTTACCAACTGAGACAGCTACGTTTGCCACAAACACCATAATGTACTTACCAACTGAGACAGCTACGTTTGCCACAAACACCATAATGTACTTACTATCTGAGACAGCTACATTTGCCACAAACACCATAATGTACTTACCAACTGAGACAGCTACGTTTGCCACAAACACCATAATGTACTTACTATCTGAGACAGCTACATTTGCCACAAACACCATAATGTACTTACCAACTGAGACAGCTACGTTTGCCACAAACACCATAATGTACTTACCAACTGAGACAGCTACATTTGCCACAAACACCATAATGTACTTACCAACTGAGACCATAATGTACTTACCAACTGAGACAGCTACATTTGCCACAAACACCATAATGTACTTACCAACTGAGACAGCTACATTTGCCACAAACACCATAATGTACTTACCAACTGAGACAGCTACATTTGCCACAAACACCATAATGTACTTACCAACTGAGACAGCTACATTTGCCACAAACACCATAATGTATCAACCAACTGAGACAGCTACATTTGCCACAAACACCATAATGTGCTTACCAACTGAGACATCTACATTTACCACAAACACCATAATGTATTTATGAACTGAGACAGCTACGTTTGCCACAAACACCATAATGTATTTACCAACTGAGACAGCTACGTTTGCCACAAACACCATAATGTACTTATGAACTGAGACAGCTACGTTTGCCACAAACACCATAATGTACTTACCAACTGAGACAGCTACATTTGCCACAAACACCATAATGTACTTACCAACTGAGACAGCTACATTTGCCACAAACACCATAATGTACTTACCAACTGAGACAGCTACATTTGCCACAAACACCATAATGTACTTACCAACTGAGACAGCTACATTTGCCACAAACACCATAATGTACTTACCAACTGAGACAGCTACGTTTGCCACAAACACCATAATGTACTTACCAACTGAGACAGCTACGTTTGCCACAAACACCATAATGTACTTACCAACTGAGACAGCTACGTTTGCCACAAACACCATAATGTACTTACTATCTGAGACAGCTACATTTGCCACAAACACTTAATGTACTTACCAACTGAGACAGCTACATTTGCCACAAACACCATAATGTACTTACCAACTGAGACCATAATGTACTTACCAACTGAGACACACCATAATGTACTTACCAACTGAGACAGCTACGTTTGCCACAAACACCATAATGTACTTACCAACTGAGACAGCTACGTTTGCCACAAACACCATAATGTACTTACCGACTGAGACAGCTACATTTGCCACAAACACCATAATGTACTTACCAACTGAGACAGCTACATTTGCCACAAACACCATAATTCCCATAAAGATGAAGAACTGCTCAGCTGCTTCATAGAAACCTACAAAAGTCATGAAAATCTTGAAATAGGTTGAAGACAAGTTTATACATTTCATCATTCAATACCTGAAATTCATAAAAAAAAACAATATAAGCCTTGTTCCATGGTAAATTGAATTACAGTCAAAATAACAAATCTAACTGTTAAAATTCCTGAAACAATTACCTATTATTGCTTATTACAAAAACAAAAAATATTTCCTAATCATACTAACAAAACATCCATCTGAGTGTACAACAAACAAGGGTATCAACAATTAATAAAGCCATTGAGCTGGTAATATAGAGCTCTAGCCATTTGAAAATGAACCAAAACACCATACTCGAGAATTTTAACCTCAGGCATCACTGATCATCGCTGAACTTCAGAAATAGTATTTCATGATATTCGTATTTAAAAAAAGCAGTTAACTTGCTTACCATGAAAACATTGCATCTTTATAAGATTATTTATCAATTTTGGAGTATTTATGAACACTAGAACACACGAGCACAGGGAAAATCTTCTTGTCTAAAATAACCATGGTGAGAAGTTTCTAATTTGTGAACTTTGACAATACAATGAAATGTCGACTCAATCACGGGTTATGTTTGATTGATGTTTTACATCGCATTCAAGATTATTTCACTTATGTGGCACCATTGCCAGGGTTAGTGGGGGAGAAAACCAGGTTCTTAGCTCACAGGAAACCCCAAACCTTCAATGAGTAACTGGCAATTCTCCCACATACAACATAGAAGTGAAAATTCAATTTTCAATTTTATTCACGGTATGTGGATACATGATCAAATTTTGATTTTATTTTTCCACAAATTTCACAGTAGCTGATGTAAGGCAGATCTCAATATCAACTTGCACGATATACATGTAATACTATTTTTCTAACCAATTCCCATAACATCAACAGAAATATAAAGTCTTCAGACAAACTCACCTATCATCCAGTAAATTACAGCACAAAACACAGCGGGGAAAATTATAAAATTCGGCAACTGAAGAAAAAAAATGTTAAAATGATTGATTGATTGATTGATTGTAAAGGAACTGTCTGTAGTCGCCTCAAAATACAATCAATGTTAACAAAAGTTTCAGGAAACCCAACATTATACACCCTAAATGTGACCAATTGAAACCAAATCTTTTCTTTTGTGCTGGTGAAATTTGGGTTCGAGGATCAAGAAATATTTCCGGTTGTGTTTATGAATGTGGGGTTAGTGAATAAACACAGGACAATATGGCAATTCAAAATATCTAACAATGAAATTCTGTTTATATATAATGTGAAAAAATGTAAAAACATAGGATCATATTTGTATGGAGTTGATGAGAAAATTGGTCAGTTAAACGAGTCTGTGAAGTAATCCATTTAGAAAATGAAAAAAGGGTTAATACATTTATCACTGTTAACCGATTGCTAAATTCATCTACCGTATTTTCACGCAAATAACCCGCCCCCTCGTATATCCCGCACCATGCAGAAATTATGTTTTCGGGAAAAAAAATGTTCAGATAAGCCGCACACGGGTATAACCCGCGGCGAGCGGCTGTGTTGGTAAACAGACTTACCGGCATGTCGTTTACATTACGTAGCCTACATTGTACATGTATACACTACGGCCGCACAGTTACCGGTAGACAGCCTGGCAATCCGTTTTGACCATACTATCTCCATAGCATGATGTAAAATTACATAATCATAAGAATATTATGGTGATAAAGTCTGATGACATTTAAAATCCAAACAAATCTGTTGTTACAGTCCCGTCAGCGAGAAAAATCACACATGTTTGAGGTGTAAGGTTTTTACAAAGCCGGATCACGCTGTCACACTACGGCGTACGTTATCCGTAAATAGGAAGAGTGAAAAAAAACCTGTTCAAATTAGCGATTACTTGTACATTTTTATTGATTTTAGTAAAAAATGTTTTCCATAATTGATGTTTTTGTAAAGGAGATACAAGTTTGTTCCAATATAAGGTAATAATCTGTCCCTGACGAAACTCTGAGTTTGACTTCGATTTCAAAGTCGACTGAGTTGTCAGTTGATCTCGACTCAAGTCGTATCAAGACAAAAGTTCAAACTTCAAGCCAGTAACTGCTTTTTTCTTTCTTTTAAAATTTTGATAAAAAGGTACGCTTGGGGTTTTAATGATACTAGCTCTAAAAATTTAATCTAAATTCCATTGATCGAGTGGATTGTTATACGCCGAACTCCGTGAATTTAATTCTTATGGTTTTCTAATTTGGACTGAGCCACCACCCCTATTATTAAGTAGACCGTTCCGTTCATACTTGGGCATTCTGAAGCTCCATGTATAACAAACAAGATTTCCGTCATTAAAACTTTATTTCCTCATGATCATTTTCAATAACCATCTTTTTACAATGGGAATATTGTAGTACTCGCGAGAAAAAACTTTAGTTTTCCCCACAATCTTTGACCGCATGGCATAGATGTAGCAGCTCCGTAACGGACGTTGTTGCCGCTTCTACACTACGGCCCTGCTGTACTCTGTACTGTAGGTCTATAGAATAAAGCGCGAAAAGTTGAAAACAATGAAGATATTCATACAATACGATCGCTGTAAAAAGAAAAGAGAAGAATAAAAGTAATTTATTGTTTAGAAATTTACTTTTGTAATGAATTTGGTAATATATAATCACGCCTATTCTCACCAAAATAAGCAGCAATGCACATATAACCCGCACACGACTATAACCCGCAGGGCGTATTTCACAACACTTATTTTACATATAACCCGCGGGTTATTTGCGTGAAAATACGGTACATGTATTTGAAAAAATGGAAAACCCTTGACAATTCCTTTAGATTGCATACCTTATGGACGGTTGGTGTGCGTCAAACTATGCATTACATTATATGTTGCAGAATATAGAAAACATAGTGGATTATGTAATATTTACTCTTTTGGTAAATAAAAACTGTCATGATTACATTTATCACTATTGGTTAACAGTCAGAAATGTATTAATAACAGTTTTTCCTTTTCTTAAAGAGTGATATAACACATAATTCAGATGTAGAATGCATGTGATATCACTGATAATCCTGATGTAGAATGCAGGTGATATCCCTGATAATCTTGATGCAGAATGTAGGGTGATATCACAGATAATCCTGATGCAGAATGCATGTGATATCACTGATAATCCTGATGCAGAATGTAGGGTGATATCATTGATAATCCTGATGCAGAATGTAGGGTGATATCATTGATAATCCTGATGCAGAATGTAGGGTGATATCACTGATAATCCTGATGCGGAATGTAGGGTGATATCATTGATAATCCTGATGCAGAATGTAGGGTGGTATCATTGATAATCCTGATGTAGAATGCAGGTGATATCTGATAATCTAGATGTAAAATTTTCGGATATATCACCCATAATCCACATGCAGAATGCATGATGATATCACAGATAATACAGATGTAGAATGCATGATGATATCACAGATAATCCAGATGTAGAATGCATGGTGATATCACTGATAATTCTGATGTAGAATGCATGGTGATATCACCCATAATCCACATGCAGAATGCATGGTGATATCTGATAATCCAGATGTAAAATTTACGGATATATCACCCATACTCCACATGCAGAATGCATGGTGATATCACAGATAATCCAGATGTAGAATGCATGGTGATATCACAGATAATCCGGATGTAGAATGCAGGGTGATATCAGATAATCTAGATGTAGAATGCATGGTGATATCAGCGATAATCTAGATGCAGAATGCAAGGTGATATCACCCATAATCCGCATGCAGAATGCATGGTGATGTCACAGATAATTCAGATGTAGAATGTACTTACCTCTGCTATGGTTTTACTGATAAAGTAGACATCCACCCTGTATAAACGTGAACCATGCTCTCTCATAAAGATTGGTAATTCAGACGGAAATGACTGAAATAGACAATAAAATAGAATCAAAACTATCATTAAAGGCATTTACCATCCGGTTCAGTATAAGAGTAGGTTTGAGACATCCCCATGAACAATGTGTCTTTCTTTACAAAGCTAATCAAGCCATAGACTGATCCAGAGACATTTTGATACCTGTATACAGGTATGGGCGCCCAAACTCTCAAGCAAAAAATCCGCCCAAATTCTTAAAACTAACAGATTCCAATGTCAAAGTAGCATTTAATGTTGAATTTTGGGCCAGAGATGTTGTTTTTGTCTTATTGTTGGAACATATTGAACCGAAATGGTATGCCCAAAATTTTCCTGGATCAGTCCCTGCAAGCTAAATATCACAGATATTGCTAAGTTTATGAAGTGACCAAAACAGTATCAGTCTATCCCAGACTTTCATTTCAACAATATCACTGAAACAAAATTAACCACAAAATATTGAACAAGAGTTTCGGGAAACCCAAAATACGCCCGGAAAGGCACAGTAACTGCGGCCATACCAAAACAAATCCTTCCATATTTATTTGAATTTAATTTTCAAAATTCAGAGGAAGGAGGTTGAAGCTTGGTAAAAGGTGATGTAATGTCAACAAAATGAAATCTTACCACTAAAACCTTTAAAAATCATCTGTTTCAAATTTAAAATGGGCTATTTGGATCAAAGATTATTAACAAGATTTGTACTCGGTCTCGCTGCTGTTAAATCATGATGTTAAACATTGCTTTTTGTCAATATAGTTTGGACTAAAATGTTTCAATTTTTTAGAAGAGTAGTTTATAATTTACTAATCATACTTAAACAAATGCAATTAATTGGCAATTTTGCAGCTCACACCAATTCAAGTAGATTGGAAAATTTTTCTCATAATATCATTTTTCTATATTATTTGGCTACAAAAAAAAAAAAACAGTTCAGCATGGCATGGCTCAAACATTAATACAAAGCCTACATTTAGGCCATGTGGTAGACCATAAAACCATAAAACCTTCAACACTTGTGATAAGAGACTTAGAGCTTTAGAGTATGTTTAGATAGAGTACATGTAAGTAAATAGAACAAGGCTGGGTTACTTATCTCTATGTCTGTAGATAAAACTTTAATCCTTCTCTGTATTTTTCATTTGATTAAAACGTTATAAATTGATTTAAGAATAGTTTTAATCAATTTAGAAACATTATTGCAATTTGAAAAAATCCTTTTTTGATGAGAATCGGAAAAGTAGAAGCCATTTTATAATTTAAAGGTTATTTTCATGAAAATAAAAGTAAGAATAAAAGGGAATGCACATAATCCAATAATTTGCAATAGTTGATATCATAAACAATTTTTTTTACACACTGTCTGTTAATATGGTATGTAACATGAAAGATTTGAAAACATCGGATCATATTTGTTAAAGTTACGGAGAGAAAAAGTAAATATTACATAACCGAATATGGCTGCCATATTACGCAATGTATGCTGTCAAAAATAGTTCGCGACACACCTTCCACCCATAAGGTATATACTCAGAAAAAATTGTGCAGATGGAATCAAAACTTTGGAAGTTATGGAGCGGAAGGGAATATTACATAATCCAATATAACTCCCATATTATGTAACCAGTGATGTTAAAAATAGTCTGCGACACACCTTCTACCCATAAGGTATATACTCAAAAAAAATTGTGCAGATGGAATCAAAACTTTAGAAGTTATGGAGCGGAAGGGAAAGCGGACGCCGGACAGCCGGACAGCCGGACTGCCAGACTGCCGGACGGACGGAGATGATACCATAATACAGCCCGCTTTTCAAGCCGGGCGTATAAAAATGAAAGCCCAAACACAAATTTGTTCATCTAACATTTTAAAGAGAAATAACTGCACTCATGTTAAAGGATTGATTGATTAGTGTTTTACGGCGTGCTCAACATAATTTCACTCATATGGTGGCGTTGCCAGTTTATTGTGGTTTGGTAGCGTTGGTAAGGAAACATTAGCGCCCTTCTTCTGAGCCCTGACGTGATTTTTTTCAACCCCTTAAACGACAGCGAACATGTTGGAAAAGCTCATGTTAGTTATAATATTAGTTATAGGACGCCTTTGCGTGGGTATGCGGGTACGTATGTTGTGTCTGACATAAATTTTCTGAGGCGAAGCCAAGTTATATCGGTTTTCATGATCCTTGAGACAAGCATAGCGTTCAATGCTGACAAAACAACATTCTAAACTGACGTCACAATAGGATTTCGTCTTGACTGAAGAATTCTGTGACGCACCAAGACCTTGACTCCGTGATAAAAACAGCGCGTGAGATCTTAACTCCGGGGTTATACAGAATCAAATATATACACGAAAAGCACTCGGATGCTGACTCACATTCTGCGCATTTTGACCAATCAAATGCCAAGAAATTTCTCTCAATGGTGATAAGGAGACTTAACCTGTACTCACGTTAATGACAGCGAACATGTTGGAAAAGCTCATGTTAGTGATGATGAGGAAGAGGGCTCCGTTAAGGTTCTGGATAGCATCTTGATTGAGTTCTTGACGGAGGTACACTAAACCCAGTATAACACCTATCATCTGAGAAAAAATCAATTGTAGCCTTTCAGAAAATCTAACTGTCAAAAGCATAATCTACCACAAAGTCAATGGTGACAAGAATATAGTAAGAAATGTTTGAAACTCTCTTTAAACGTGGGTTCCATACTAATGATAAAAAATAAAGACATCACCACGTCCTCAGTGAACATAGAATTGAGTATTTTATGGCCAAAAATTGAATATTTCCTTGCTAAATTAACTGTACATGTAATTCAGTTTTTTATGGGTTTGAGTTGTTCAAAAACATCTGACGACGTGGTGATGTCTTAATTTTTTATCATTAAGAATATAGTAGCTACATGTATTGAATCCGTTAACATAAGGTTATTTAGATATCTAGTTCACAAAAAATAATTAAAAAGGAAATGGCCAGAGAAATAGAGACCCATGATTAGATATAAGTAAATTGTTATTAAAGTAAATAAACCCCCAAAAATATAGCACAAGAGAGTTGACGACAATGTCAAAATAAACACCGACAAAAATTGATATTCCAACAAAAATCTTCCTAACATGATCAATACAAAGTGAAAGTCCATTATTGTGTCAAGGTTGTATAAACTAGACTTTGTTATACTAATGCTATTTCCAACAATTACTTTGATTGATTGTTTGGTGTTTTACGCCGCGCTCAAGATTATTTCACTTATATGGCGGCGTTGCCAGTTTTAGTGTGGGAGGAAACCGGACTCTATGCCCGGAGGAAACCCACGACCTTCCGTTGGTAACTGGCAACCATCCCACCCACAGACTATCTTGCTGAATGTTCAAATTGTTTAATAATACTCACAATACTTTGTATAAGTCGGATTTTCTGAAGGTTTGGATCTCGGAAATTCCCCAACCATGATCGCCAGAAAACCGCTTTGAACTGAAGAAGCCAACTTCCCTTGTACCTGAAAAACATGTCATGGATTGATTTATCATTTGACTGATTGATTGATGCTATACACCACACTCAACATTGTTTCCCTTACATGGGGATTCAGACCCGCGCCGCATTGATGGGAGGCCTGTGTCGAACCAAGGAACTATCACTACCAATAACTGTAAGAAATGTTTGAAACTCTCTTTAAAGGTGGGTTCCATACTAATGATAAAAAATTAAGACATCACCACGCAGTCAGTTGTTTTTGAACAACACCAGCTTTCGACACCTATAACGGTGTCTTTGTCAAGTGTAACTGAAATTCAGACACCAGTATAGGTGTCGAAATCTCGTGTTGTTAAAAAACAACTGACTGTCTTAATTTTTTATCATTATCATTAACTGATTCAGCCCCATCTCGACAATGGAAAAACTAATGTTGTGAATCCAAGTGTTACGTAACCAATATGACTGGAATGACTGCCCAAACATTAGTGACATAACCTTCAATGATACATTAAACTAGTAAGAAGGAAAGTAATTCAAGAAAACAATGTGAAGAAAGAAAGTATGCAAAAGAATTGATAGAAATGTCTATTCACTCTCCAAAGTTTAGGATTGATTGATTGATTGTTTGGTGTTTTACGCCGCGCTCAAGATTATGTCGCTTATATGGCGGCGTTGCCAGTTTTATTGTGGGAGGAAACGGGGCTCTATGCCCGGAGGAAACCCACGACCTTCCGTTGGTAACTGGCAACCACCAAAGTTTAGGATAGATATCAAGGTATCAAAGATGTCCAAATATTTGTGGCAGTAAACTTAAGTGTTGAATTAATTCCAAGTAGAATTGGGTATTTTGTGGCCAAAAATTGTAGGCCAAATTTTACGGCCAAAAATTGAATATTTCCTTGCTAAATTAACTGTACATGTAATTTAGTTTTTTATGGGTTTGAGTTTTTATAGCCATTTTGAGCCTGATATTCAACCTCAAGTAAACTAAAATGTTGAATTAATTCCAAGTAGAATTGAATATATCAGTAGCCAAAAATGGAATATTTCCTTGCTAATTTAACTGTACATGTAATTCAGTTTTTATAGTCATTTTGAAGCAGATATTCGACCTCAAACTTGTCTTCGAGGAAACCGGGGATATGACTACCGATAGGCTACTTTAAAATGAATGGTTACCTTTTATGCGAGGTCATAACTTCCTGTAAAGAAACGCAAATATAAAAAGGTAACATTAATATACAAAGGAAATGTAAATATATAAAGGAAACCTAAATATACAACGGAAAAGTCTCAAATCAAGTAGGCCTACACAAAAAAAGTTGTACGGTAAATCATCAAACACGTTTAGGCCGCGATAATTTTCTACTTATATTTGCAGAAGCACAGAGAAAATTGCCATAACTTAAATTTCAACAAAGAATGGATAAACAGTCAATAAACTTTAGACGAAGAAAATTTATATTCATGAAAAAAATCCTTTGTGAAACAAAAATCAAGGGAGATAATTCTTAAAACATAATTCAATAAAGGGAGGTTATCCAATGAATGATATATTTCAGTACAGGAAAATAGTCATGGAATGGGGAAAAAATTTATTTACAAAGTGAAAGTTACAAAAAAAGACCCAGTGCTTTATACCTCTCATCATAACGTTTATCTAATTCATATTGTTATCAGCTTAAATTTTCTTTACTAAGAAAATCAGTGAGATTGGAACCCTGAAACCATTGCTGGAAGGATGATAGAATCTTTGTATTGAACTTCTTAAACCAAGGAAACTACATTTGAAGTGAATAGTTTAACATCCTGCATAAACCTTTCAGGAAAAAGGCGCAACACAAGTGAACATGAGAAGGTATAATAATTAACGTACCCATGCATCTCCCATGTCATCATTGTCAACACTCAGTTCATTTATATCCTTCTCAATCTTAGCTGCCTGATCAGACTTGGAGTAACTGTCACAGATTTTCTGAAATTGAATTGAACATTACGTTGAACATTGCATAGACAATTTACTAGAGCAACAGACCGAATACAAAACTATACTGATTGTTTATACCCTAAACTTTGGCAGGTACATGACATTCCTCATAGAGAAAATGAATGAAACTCAAATTTCTCAGTTGGTAATTGAGCCCAGTTGGAATCGAACCCACTTGTAACTGTTGATGGAAGGGCTGTGTCAGACTGAGAAAGGATCACTCTGCAGACTGAGGCATTTGGAGCCTCCAATGTTTCACAGTGTATGATTGATTGATTGAGGTTTTGCACCGCTTTCGAGATTCTTTCACTTATACGGCAGCATTACCAGGTTTAGCTATGAAAGAAACATGGATTTTTGCCCACAGGAAATCCCCAACCTTCAAGGAGTACCTGGCAACTCTTCCACATATGGTGTTGAACTGTTCTAGGGAAAAATCGTCTTGGATTTTCAATTTTTATTTGTTCTGAGCAGGATTCAATCCCGTGCCACATTGATGAAAGGCATGTGTCAGGGAGTCATCAAGGCCCCCACAAAATATGAACAGGTAGATGGGAGGCCTGTGTCAGACGTCTGAATCACCAAGGCCCTCACAAAGTAGGAACAGGTAGATGAGGGGCCTGTGTCAGACGTCTGAGTCACCAGGGCCCCCACAAAGTATGAACAGGTAGATGAGGGGCCTGTGTCAGACGTCTGAGTCACCAGGGCCCCCACAAAGTATGAACAGGTAGATGAGGGGCCTGTGTCAGATGTCTGAGTCACCAAGGCCCCCACAAAATATGAACAGGTAGATGAGGGGCCTGTGTCAGATGTCTGAGTCACCAAGGCCCCCACAAAATATGAACAGGCAGATGAGGGGCCTGTATCAGACGTCTGAGTCACCAGGGCCCCCACAAAGTATGAACAGGTAGATGAGTGGCCTGTGTCAGACTTCTGAGTCACAAAGGACCCCACAAAGTATGAACAGGTAGATGAGTGGCCTGTATCAGACGTCTGAGTCACCAGGGCCCCCACAAAGTATGAACAGGTAAATGAGGGGCCTGTATCAGACGTCTGAGTCACCAGGGCATCCACAAAGTATGAACAGGTAGATGAGGGGCCTGTGTCAGACGTCTGAGTCACCAAGGTCCCCACAAAGTATGAACAGGTAGATGAGGGGCCTGTGTCAGACGTCTGAGTCACCAAGGCCCCCACAAAGTATGAACAGGTAGATGAGGGGCCTGTGTCAGACGTCTGAGTCACCAAGGCCCCCACAAAGTATGAACAGGTAGATGAGGGGCCTGTGTCAGACGTCTGAGTCACCAAGGCCCCCACAAAGTATGAACAGGTAGATGAGGGGCCTGTGTCAGATGTCTGAGTCACCAAGGCCCCCACAAAATATGAACAGGCAGATGAGGGGCCTGTATCAGACGTCTGAGTCACCAGGGCCCCCCACAAAGTATGAACAGGCAGATGAGTGTCCTGTGTCAGACGTCTGAGTCACCAGGGCCCCGACAAAGTATGAACAGGTAGATGAGTGGCCTGTATCAGACGCCTGAGTCACCAAGGTCCTCACAAAGTATGAACAGGCAGATGAGTGGCCTGTGTCAGACGTCTGAGTCACCAGGGCCCACACAAAGTATGAACAGGTAGATGAGGGGCCTGTGTCAGACTTCTGAGTCACCAAGGCCCCCACAAAGTATGAACAGGTAGATGAGGGGCCTGTGTCAGACGCCTGAGTCACCAAGGCCCCCACAAAGTATGAACAGGTAAATGAGGGGCCTGTATCAGACGTCTGAGTCAGCAAGGCCCCCACAAAGTATGAACAGGTAGATGAGGGGCCTGTGTCAGACGTCTGAGTCACCAGGGCCCCCACAAAGTATGAACAGGTAGATGAGTGGCCTGTGTCAGATGTCTGAGTCACCAAGGCCCCCACAAAGTATGAACAGGTAGATGAGTGGCCTGTCAGACTTCTGAGTCACCAAGGCCCCCACAAAGTATGAACAGGTAGATGAGGGGCCTGTGTCAGACTTCTGAGTCACCAAGGCCCCCACAAAGTATGAACAGGTAGATGAGGGGCCTGTGTCAGACTTCTGAGTCACCAAGGCCCCCACAAAGTATGAACAGGTAGATGAGGGGCCTGTGTCAGACGTCTGAGTCACCAAGGTCCCCAAAAAGTATGAACAGGTAGATGAGGGGCCTGTATCAGACGTCTGAGTCACCAGGGCCCCCACAAAGTATGAACAGGTAGATGAGGGGCCTGTGTCAGACGCCTGAGTCACCAAGGCCCCCAAGAAGTATGAACAGGTAGAGAGGGGCCTGTGTCAGACATCTGAGTCACCAAGGCCCCCACAAAGTATGAACAGGCAGATGAGGGGCCTGTGTCAAATGTCTGAGTCACCAAGGCCACCACAAAGTATGAACAGGCAGATGAGGGGCCTGTATCAGACGTCTGAGTCACCAGGGCCCCCACAAAGTATGAACAGGTAGATGAGGGGCCTGTATCAGACGTCTGAGTCACCAAGGTCCTCACAAAGTATGAACAGGCAGATGAGGGGCCTGTATCAGACGTCTGAGTCACCAAGGTCCTCACAAAGTATGAACAGGTAGATGAGTGGCCTGTGTCAGACGTCTGAGTCACCAAGGCCCCCACAAAGTATGAACAGGTAGAGAGGGGCCTGTGTCAGACGTCTGAGTCACCAAGGCCCCCACAAAGTATGAACGGGTAGATGGGAATAGACTAACCTCCACTCTATCTTTACACTCTTGTTCCTTTCCATTGACAATAGCCAATGTATAGATGAAGAAATCTGCAGGGTTGTAATTAAACGGACATTTGTAGCCTTGACTGATGAAAGAAAAATAAAAAAAATAACATGTTAAATGTGTTGCATAGAATTCAGAGTAAACCTTTATATAAGCGTTGTGTTAATGTACATATCCACTCTGTTTCATGTAAAGCTACATTGTATTATCATTATAGCCTACAGATACTAAGACAGGAGATGAAACATAGAATTGGCTATACCACAACCTCTGTCATTTATATTTAATGAGGACATATTTTCTAAAATCGCCAATGGCTTAGGCTTGGTGATAAAATCATATTAAAGATTGACTCAAATTAAACATACTCTGCAAAAAACTGTAGGGCTTGGTTGGACGGTCCCATATAGGCTACACGACCTTCAGCCAAAATCAACAATCTGAAAAAAGACAGATAAAGAAAATATATTTAGGTGAGCTGTCTACCATCAGTCGGGGCCTAACCCTCAAGATGAGCTCAAATCAATTGTGAAATTATGTCAACGAATCAGACCTCATCTTCATATCATGTTTAAAGTGGCATGAGCTGTCAAAATGTTGATATTTTGACGTTAAAACAGAATGTTGAAATTATTGGTTATTTTTCTCAAAACGTATAATTCAGAGGCTTTTTAGTGCTTCTAGTTTCGAAAATGTACGATAAAGTATGGTTTTGAACTAACTTTGACTTGGAATGAACGGTCGTCCCAGTTATTTAAATTTTGTTTACAATTCGAACACGTTTTCGGTTTGTACAGGCCACATACTATATGGATTTTCCTCATTCCAGCGCCATTCGTTTAGTTTCTCTATGGCTCTCAAAGTCCCTTACTGTCGTAACGATCAGAAGTAATGAAAAAAGTGTGAATTTTGGCAGCTCATGTCACTTTAAATAGACAACTGGAACCCTTTTTTACAACCCATATTAATTAAGACGTATCATTGAAGCTGCTGGATGCTCTCGATCCTGGGCCCTCCCTGATAGCCTGTATTTGCTCAACACATTTTAAGAAAATTGCAATAACTCTAAATACATGTACATATATATATTTAAAACACACCGGCACATGAAAAATCTTCTTGTCTAAAGCAGTGGTCACACTAAAGCCAATCTAGTTTACTTTAAACGTGTTTTGATGAAACCTGCTTGCTTCGAACAACTTTGCGGTCACACTGGGCCTGGTGATGTTGATCGGCTTGATAACTTCTGATTGGACAAACAGTTCATGTGACTTATCTAGGTCATAGGCCTACTCATTAGCCATTGAAAACATCAATCACCTTTCTGCATTCACGCAAACCACTTCACAAACTAGTTTCGATCGATCAAGAATTCGGTATCAATCCAAACTAGTTTCGCTCAGTGTGACCGCTCACATATACCGAACAAGTTCGAAGTAATCACGAACGACTTGTAGTGTGACCGCGCCTTAAAATAACACATATTTCGCATGCAAAAAAAAAGACATGGAACAAACATTCACAATTATTGAATTGGTAGTGAGTATATAACCAGTCAGCTTTCAAAGTCATCCTTAAATATGAAACTGGAGAGGACCCAGACGAGGGCAAAAATTGAAGATTTGCAGAAACAAGGGCAATAGCTCTAACACTATAAACATTAGGCTAAGGAGAAAATGTTTTACAGTAGAACTTAATGATAGTGATTATATACAGTAGGCCTACCAATCAACCTTCAAAAGAAATCCTAAAATATAAAGCTAGATATGACCTGGACAAAAAAAGATACATGCACAATTGTAAGAATAGTAAGATTTGCTGAAACCAAGGGCAATAACTCTATAAGGGGAATAACTCTTCAGGTACATCACACACAAGTATGCACATAGCAAAAAATGCAGCAATGTCCAACTACTTTAGGCAGTTTCAAAAAAATATTACCGAGGTTATGACCAAGACCAGAAATACGGACATATCAGTAATGTTAAATTTTAAGCTCACGCAAAAGGTTTTTCAGGTGACATAAAAACACGCACTTGCAAACCTCCGTTATATAAACACTCAAGTCTTTGCATAAAGTAGTTTTGTATGGACATTGTTAAATTGATTGATTGTTTGGTGTTTTACGCCGCGCTCAAGATTATTTCACTTATATGGAGGCGTTGCCAGTTTTACTGTGGGAGGAAACCGGGCTCTATGCCCCCGGAGGAAACCCACGACCTTCCGCTGGTAACTGGCAACCATCCTACATAGGTCGTTCGAGTGAAAACCCAGTCAAACATTGTTCTGGCTGGTTATAAGGGAATGGAAAGAAATTGTAAATTATGTGGGGATGAACTTACTGATCAAACAATGAGAAGACTTCTGATGAGGGTTGATGAATTGTACAAACAATGGTCCGTCCTTTAGCAGCCATCGTCTGTAATGTCTGTACAATGTTCTGGGCCATAAATGAATCCAGCCCAGACGTAGGCTCGTCACAAAACATTAAAGCTGGGTTCGTTAAAATCTGCAAATAAAAGGCGGCTATCGTTAAAGATTTATATATCTTATGAACCCTTGTATGTTTATGACATACCGGTACATTGTTAACATGCTGGATAAAACATTTATTTTGTTTACTTGGTGTGCATGTGAATAAATTTGAGTACATATGAGAGTAAAAGTAGGGCCTCAGGGAAGATCAATATGTTTTTCTACTGACTGAGCTTGTCACCCTCATAAAATAAAGATCGTTATTATTATTAATAAAAAAGCATCACTTGCAAAAGTTTTTCATTTTCTGTTAATTTTTTACTTTCGCTTTCAGAAAAAGTCTTGTTTTGGCATTAAACACAGTTTTAATATAGCCTATATTTCAGAGAGAAGCTTTTTGCACATAGTTTAGGCACTAAGTGACTTTGTATAGTGTCACACCATCTCACCTCTGAAGCAAAAGACAATCTCTTCATTTCTCCACCTGATATCCCTTTTATCCTGCCAGGTGTTCCAATCAGGGTGTCGGCACATTTTGATAGACCCATCTGCAATGATAAAGAAGAGTCATCAGAGGATGACATATCCCCCCGGCCCCTAAGACAGACAGACAGACAGACAAGCTGATCGCTATATCCCCCTGCATTATATGCCGAGGGAATAACAAAAATATCAAACTGTAGGCCTATATAGGCTAGTAGGCCTACTGTAATATTCCTTTTTTTCAAATTTTAATGAAGTTCCCCGCATGCTTACACATAATTTACCGAGCAGAGCAATTTGTCATCAGATTTTGGTTGGTCGATATTTGCATATTATCATTATAGAATATGAACATAACCAGGTATAACATGTCTCAAAGCAGCATGGTCGCCTAGGGAAGGTATTGGAAACAATGCACAATATATAGACTTAGAATAGTATATTTATATACACTGCATGATATCCAACATGTCCACAAAGTTTTGAATTTTTTTTATAAAAACTGTGGGAAGAGATGCGATGACAAGCACTAATTATCTATGTCTTTGTATACTGTCGGAAAAGGGCAATAACTCTAAAACTAATGAAACCAGCACAACCAGAATAAGAGGTGCACATCCTCGCATGATATCCAACACATCCAAACGGTTTCAAAAAAAGATGAAAATCCTGGGAGGAGATGCGATGACAAGAAATGATTACGGACAGACATACAGACAGACAAGCTGATCGCTTTATCCCCCCGCATTATATGCTGGGGGGATAAAACGTAAAAAAATTAATTTTGGCAGCTTATGCCACTTTAAGGAAACTTCATCTAAGCATTGTTCTGTTAGCTGTCCCATACTTCATATAAATATGTTAATTTGTCAAAATATGTACACAATTTCTGATCATTCCACACTATGTATAGTTCATGTTAAATGTATTGTTACCTCACTTTCTGATCATTCCACACTATGTATAGTTCATGTTAAATGTATTGTTACCTCACTAATCACTTTGTTCACTCGTGTTACTCGTTGACTTTTTGTCACATGACGATCCATACCCAGAGTTGCCTGAAATCAAAAATTCACTTTATAGTAATCCGGCATAATGAATATATGTCAGTCATAACCAATAAAATTAAAACCATTGCTGGGAAGTGTAAACAATACAGACATTCCAATGTCTTAACAAAGTTGAGATGTTCTCTGATAGTGAGTATCCCAATCCCTTAGCCTAAAGTTGAGATGTTCTCTGACAGAGTATCCCAATCCCTTACCCTAAAGTTGACATGTTCTCTTGACAGTGAGTATTCCAATCCCTTACCCTAAAGTTGAGATGTTCTCTGACAGAGTATTCCAATCCCTTACCCTAAAGTTGAGATGTTCTCTGACAGTGAGTATCCCAATCCCTTACCCTAAAGTTGAGATGTTCTCTTACAGTGAGTATCCCAATCCCTTACCCTAAAGTTGAGATGTTCTCTGACAGTGAGTATCCCAATCCCTTACCCTAAAGTTGAGATGTTCTCTGACAGTGAGTATCCCAATCCCTTACCCTAAAGTTGAGATGTTCTCTTGACAGTGAGTATCCCAATCCCTTACCCTAAAGTTGAGACGTTCTCTGACAGTGACTATCCCAATCCCTTACCCTAAAGTTGAGATGTTCTCTGACAGTGACTATCCCAATCCCTTACATTAAAGTTGAGATGTTCTCTGGCAGTGAGTATCCCAATCCCTTACCCTAAAGTTGAGATGTTCTCTGACAGTGAGTATCCCAATCTCTTACCCTAAAGTTGAGATGTTCTCTGACAGTGGCTATCCCAATCCCTTACCCTAAAGTTGAGATGTTCTCTGGCAGTGAGTATCCCAACCCCTTACCCTAAAGTTGAGATGTTCTCTGACAGTGAGTATCCCAATGCCTTACCCTAAAGTTGAGATGTTCTCTTGACAGTGAGTATTCCAATGCCTTGCCCTAAAGTTAAGATGTTCTCTGACAGTGAGTAGCCCAATGCCTTACCCTAAAGTTGAGATGTTCTCTGACAGTGAGTATCCCAATCCCTTACCCTAAAGTTGAGATGTTCTCTGACAGTGAGTATTCCAATCCCTTACCCTAAAGTTGAGATGTTCTCTGACAGTGAGTATCCCAATCCCTTACCCTAAAGTTGAGATGTTCTCTGACAGTGAGTATCCCAATCCCTTACCCTAAAGTTGAGATGTTCTCTTGACAGTGAGTATTCCAATGCCTTGCCCTAAAGTTAAGATGTTCTCTTGACAGTGAGTATCCCAATCCCTTACCCTAAAGTTGAGATGTTCTCTTGACAGTGAGTATCCCAATCCCTTACCCTAAAGTTGAGATGTTCTCTGACAGTGAGTATCCCAATCCCTTACCCTAAAGTTGAGATGTTCTCTGACAGTGAGTATCCCAATGCCTTACCCTAAAGTTGAGAGGTTCTCTGACAGTCAGTATCCCAATCCCTTACCCTAAAGTTGAGATGTTCTCTGACAGTGAGTATTCCAATCCCTTACCCTAAAGTTAAGATGTTCTCTGACAGTGAGTATCCCAACCCCTTACCCTAAAGTTGAGATGTTCTCTGACAGTGAGTATCCCAATGCCTTACCCTAAAGTTGAGATGTTCTCTTGACAGTGAGTATTCCAATGCCTTGCCCTAAAGTTAAGATGTTCTCTGACAGTGAGTAGCCCAATGCCTTACCCTAAAGTTGAGATGTTCTCTTGACAGTGAGTATTCCAATGCCTTGCCCTAAAGTTAAGATGTTCTCTGACAGTGAGTAGCCCAATGCCTTACCCTAAAGTTGAGATGTTCTCTTGACAGTGAGTATTCCAATGCCTTGCCCTAAAGTTAAGATGTTCTCTGACAGTGAGTAGCCCAATGCCTTACCCTAAAGTTGAGATGTTCTCTTGACAGTGAGTATCCCAATGCCTTACCCTAAAGTTGAGATGTTCTCTGACAGTGAGTATCCCAATCCCTTACCCTAAAGTTAAGATGCTCTCTGACAGTGAGTATCCCAATCCCTTACCCTAAAGTTGAGATGTTCTCTGACAGTGAGTATCTCAATCCCTTACCCTAAAGTTGAGATGTTCTCTGACAGTGAGTATTCCAATCCCTTACCCTAAAGTTGAGATGTTCTCTTGACAGTGAGTATTCCAATGCCTTGCCCTAAAGTTAAGATGTTCTCTGACAGTGAGTAGCCCAATGCCTTACCCTAAAGTTGAGATGTTCTCTTGACAGTGAGTATTCCAATCCCTTACCCTAAAGTTAAGATGTTCTCTGACAGTGAGTATCCCAATGCCTTACCCTAAAGTTGAGATGTTCTCTGACAGTGAGTAGCCCAATGCCTTACCCTAAAGTTGAGATGTTCTCTTGACAGTGAGTATTCCAATCCCTTACCCTAAAGTTAAGATGTTCTCTTACAGTGAGTATCCCAATGCCTTACCCTAAAGTTGAGATGTTCTCTTGACAGTGAGTATTCCAATGCCTTGCCCTAAAGTTAAGATGTTCTCTGACAGTGAGTAGCCCAATGCCTTACCCTAAAGTTGAGATGTTCTCTTGACAGTGAGTATTCCAATGCCTTGCCCTAAAGTTAAGATGTTCTCTGACAGTGAGTAGCCCAATCCCTTACCCTAAAGTTGAGATGTTCTCTGACAGTGAGTATCCCAATCCCTTACCCTAAAGTTGAGATGTTCTCTGACAGTGAGTATCCCAATCCCTTACCCTAAAGTTGAGATGTTCTCTGACAGTCAGTATCCCAATCCCTTACCCTAAAGTTGAGATGTTCTCTGGCAGTGAGTATCCCAATCCCTTACCCTAAAGTTGAGATGTTCTCTGACAGTGAGTATCCCAATGCCTTACCCTAAAGTTGAGAGGTTCTCTGACAGTGAGTATCCCAATCCCTTACCCTAAAGTTGAGATGTTCTCTGACAGTGAGTATCCCAATGCCTTACCCTAAAGTTGAGATGTTCTCTTGACAGTGAGTATCCCAATCCCTTACCCTAAAGTTGAGATGTTCTGTGACAGTATCTCAATCCCTTACCCTAAAGTTGAGATGTTCTCTGACAGTGAGTATCCCAATCCCTTACCCAGAAGTTGAAATGTTCTCTGACAGTGAGTATTCCAATCCCTTACCCTAAAGTTGAGATGTTCTCTCAAACCCTTACCCTAAAGTTAAGATGTTCTCTGACAGTGTGTATCCCAATGCCTTACCCTAAAGTTGAGATGTTCTCTGACAGTGAGTATCCCAATAAAGAGGTCATCCTGTTGGACATATGCAGATATACTGCTGATAGCTTTCCCGACAGACTGCCCATTCACTTTCACAGCCCCCTCTACAATAAGAGGTTCACGATAACGACTAGTCACTATGTTCAGAAGTGTTGACTTTCCTGCACCACTACAACAAAAATCAAAGGTCATATAACCAGCAGCATATAAATCTCTAGAAAGGTTTACATTAAAAGAATTGTAATTTTTTTATTTCTGGATGATATGGTTATTTTTTTTTTCTTCTTGTAATTGAGAAGATCTATCAAATAGTAGGTTGATTGATGTTTTACGCCACACGCAAGTCAATTTTACTTATATGGCAACATTGCCAGGTTTAGTGGAGGGAAAACTGGGTTCATAGCCGAGAGCAAAACTTCGAGCTTCAGCGAAGTAGGCCTACCTGGCAACTCTTCCAGTTACAGACACCAAGTGAAAATTCCACTCAATTCTTTCCAATTTTTATTTGGCCTGAGTATGATTCGAACCCACGCCACATAAATGGAACGTCTGTGTGGGACTGAGTTACGATAAATTAACCCACTGGACCACAGAGGCCCTGAAAATGGCAAATAAATGGCAGACATACCTGGCCCCTATGATGGCGAGTAATGTTCCAGGCTTTACAATCCCAGAAACTGAAAACAAGCAAAATGCACTGTGATGTTACACAGAGACTAATGAATGGTAAACTCATAAAACACCTAATCGGAGAAGCCAGTGATCAGTAGGTTCCAAAAGATTATGAAATCATCGAACAAAGTTCTTTTTTCAATCATCAGGTAAACCTAGGACCAAAGAGGACATGGAGCAAGAGGGAATATTTTATTAAACACTATCCCTACATGTCTATGGTGTAAAAATCACAGGCAAACGGAGTGCTCTCCCTTATCCACCCTCTGTTATACTATAAATATGGTCCATATTTATAGTAGGCCTATAACAGAGGGCGGATAAGAGAGAGCACTCCGTGTGCCTGTGGTAAAAATGTAAGGCAAAATAGAATGAAACACAACCCGCTTACAAAGTATAAATAGTTCAATCCAAATGTTGAGAAAAGGTAAAAACTTAACTATGAGATGGAGAAATGTATAACATTGTTCATTATCACCAGCCAGATAAATTTCTAGTTATTCCATTGGTAGAAATGCCCAGAAATGTGAGGTGGCATCCACATGCTGTCGTGTATCATATATTTGATTCCACATGTAGGCCTATAACACCCTGGTATCACCCGCTGATATTAACACTGAATCAAGGCCTTTGTGCATCACAGAATTCTTGAGTAAACAATCAGTTTAAAATGTTGTTTCATAAGTATAAATGCTGGCGAGGAACAGTTTGCTGATCTCAGAGATCATGAAGGCCTATAGGGCCTACAGCGGGAGTCATGGCATGGCCTATAACTTATAACATGGCCACCCTAGTAAAGTTTATTATGAAAAGATATGAACGACAAAACTAGTCACTACGTATCTACCGATACGGTGTATGCTTTGAAAAAAATATAAATTTATTTGGGCATTTAAAAATCAACAAGATTTAAGTTCATTTATTACTAATTGGATTCCCCATTAGATTGGATTGTTTTAAATGGATAACAGAAAACAAAGACCGGATTTCATCCCAACAGAGCAATGGATTGACTGATTGATTGGAGTTTTAGGCCGCACTCAAGATCATTTCACTTATATGGCAGAACAATGGGATAGATCAATTTAAGTGAAACCAAATTGGGTCAACCAACAATCATAAGTATTCCAAGGTCATAAAATGAAGATATTGTAGTATAATATTTTGAACTTTCATTGAAGATAATCTAATCTATAATCCATTTTAAGATAATCAATGTCATGTCCTGCTCATCTAAACGGGGTTCAATATTTAACAAGTTTGATCAAAAATTATTGTGTAGAAATTACAGTGATTATATGTTTGAGTCAGTTTGAAATCCACTTCTCGGCTTTGTGTCATAGTGATACACATATTGAGAAGATGTTGAGACGATCACTGCTAAACTTCTTTCCCCTGACAGACCGTTAAACGACGAGTTTAATACGATTTTGGCCTTAATTTGCAGCTGATATATGTTTACTTTTAGTTTCAGCCAGGCAAGAGTTTCTTACAAGCAGTTGCAGGCTTACAGTGTGGCGATTGTTTTGTTGTCTTTTGACTTTTATGTGTGTTTTTGCTCTCTTACATAATGTAGAAATAAACCTACCACCTTACATTCAAAGTCAATCAAATCTTATTTATATATTTAGTAAGTTGGTAAGTTTAAGGAAAAATGTAAACAATTTTAAACAAAGTCCCTTTAAACACCTTATATGTAAGAAATGTTTGAAACTCTCTTTAAACGTGGGTTCCATACTAATGATAAACAAGAGATCAGTTAAACTGATCTAGGCGACCACCATAGAACACTATCAGAAAGTGGGGCTGCTTGTAAACGGATCGCAAATTTGATATGTGAAATTTATTTCTTCGGTTGGTGGCTGGCTGGATTTGAAAAAAGTTTCTTCGGTAGATAGTGGCTGTTATCTGAAAACTCAAAACCATCTTTCTTCAAGGAGGCCGCACATTAACGCTACTTACCGGAGCTACATAGTAGCCTACATGTACATGCACACAGGCCAGTCAGTGATATCGCTTGTTTGAGTCCTGTACACAATTAAAATTTACAAAATCCAAAACGATTGTACACATGTTACTAAGATGCATTTAGTGTTTGTTTTCAAATCAAAAGATAATGTATATCTGTCAAAATTAGCCCGTGAAAAGTGAAGAATGGGTGACGTATCACTCGTCTGATGAGTAAAAATTTACACATGACGAAAGTCAGTTTAAAAATTAATGTAAAAAAATGTCCCGATTTGTTCAGAAATTAGTGAACTCTGATAAAAAAAAATCTTCATGCACGAATTGATATAAATATATGATTGAATAAAAACATTTCAGTTACTTTATTGGTAAATAGCATTTACAATTGCGAAGTCAGTTGCTGTACATAGCTGCCTGAATGCAAATTCGATCGGCAAAATAGTGATTGTACGTTGCAGTGTATTTCACTTCATTTTGAAATATTCCTTCCTTTCACACTCCGAATAATACAATAAGGATCTTCTTAAAGGCACACTTGCCGCCGTAGCCTGTTTAAATTTGCTAAGAAAACCAATTTACATGAGCTTACTACGACTAATACCACTAAACTTAAACATAGGACACATAAAACATGTCTAGTTAGCTTTAGAATGTAGAAATGGGGTGAAAAACAAACGAAGAATCGAAGTCTGATTACAACAACAACGATCAGTGTCGGTCAACTTTCGTGTTGGCTTACCCTCCTTTCAGGCCTTTGTATCTGTGGTTTACACTCAAACAATTATCAGAAGGCTTTTTCAGTCGCTGTTAACCGATCGTCAGTCTGTATTTCTCAGACAAATAGGCCTACGTAAAATTACACTGTGCCGTTAGTTCACTCAGTCGACTGAAACATAAAATCGCCAATAGTGGGCAGTTCGGTTTGTTTACGTTCCGGGTACCTAACAATTCAAATTTTTAAATTCAAATTAAAAATACAAAGTGACGTCCAAACTTTTAAATTTTGGTAAAAATAGAAAGTTCCTAACTTATATTGTCTGGGAAAAATACAGAAAACGGTCTTTCTTTTTTAATGTAAACAATATTCCTGATTTTCGCGGCAAGTGTGCCTTTAAGTGTCTTAGGGAACACTCTCCTTTAAAAATGTTTATTATTGTTACATTTTTGGAAAGAATTTAGGCGTTTAAAATCCAAATTCGAGAAGGCCATTTTACCAATTTCGAACAAGCCGTGGCGGCCGGCAACATGCATAGTAAACTATTTCTTATACTTATAGTCGCCCTTGGAATTCTGAAAGGAGTCGATTTTTATACGTTTTAAAATGACCCGAGGATTGCAATTTCACTCTGGGGTTTATAACAGCTCCGATAAATGTCTTGTTTTTCACTACCCTGGACTCAGAAATTCCAAAATAACGTCCTCAGTGCCAAAAATAGCTTATCAGTCTTTAACTGGGTCGTGCTTTTAAAATGCCTGGTAGGGGCCCTGTGATTGACAGCGGGAACTCGCACTAGCAAACTTCACCACACGATTTTAGCACTTTTTAATCATAGATATTTAAATATCTCACTCACAGTCAGTATATTGGAGACAAGGAAATACATATTAAGATCTGAAGCTGTAAATATAAGGAATTCCTTTTCTTATTATATACATATGCTTGAAGTGTCCGTTCTAACCTAGACAAAGTTGGAAGTTATCAGTGAATTACGCGTCCGTTAAAGTAAATTAAACCTCTTAACCGTATTCGAAGATTGAAAAAACAAAACACAAAGCAACCAACAGATGCAACATGTGATTTTATTTGTATCTTTTTCAAAATTAGTTGAAGTTGTAAGAAAAAATAACCATACGGCGTCAGTGGGGTTTTAGCCGACTTTTCTGCTGTCGCCATACGATGTCTGCGCTAATGAAGCAGGCTAGCACTCTAACGCCATATGGCGACAACGGTACCGAATGTGTTAAATGAAAACATCAACGACAAAAAAATACATCTTGCATAACTTGACCATATGAGGAAGCAATACAAAAAAATTCATCAATTAAAGATCCACCTGGTAGTTTTCTTGATTCCGCGATCACAAACTATGTAGATAGAAATCACAGAAAAAGCTATCCGCCGACATTTTTAATATGCAAATGAGCAGCGAGTGCATAGTGCGCAACGAGGCCGTAGGGTTAACCTGCGTATAACATTTTACGAACATCCTTTCATTACTTTCGGAGAACAGTGATAAAAAAAAAATGGCCAGTGGCCGCCATTTTGAATATGCAAATGAGCAAAAAAGTGCATTGTGCGCAACGAGACCATAGGGCTAACGTGCGTTAATTAGTTTACGAAAATCCTAGCCTTTCTTTACTTTAGAAGAAAAGTGACAAAAAGAAGAAAAACAAAAATGGTCGCCCAGCGGCCATTTTAATATGCAAATGAGCAAAAAAGTAAATAGTACGCAACGAGGCCATAGGGTTAACCTGCGTACAAAGTTTTACGAAGATCCTCTCATTACTTTAGGAGAAAAGTGATAAAAAGTAGAAAAACAAAATGGTCGCCTAGCGGCCATTTTGATATGCAAATGGGCAAAAGAAATAGATGTTGCACAACTAGACCATAGGAGGAAAGTGCGTGTGAAATTTAAAGAAGATCCGACAAGCACTTCTCTTGGAATCGCGATCCCAAAAGAGAAAAGTGATAAAAAATAGAAAATCAAAATGGTCGCCTAGCGGCCATGTTAATATACAAATGAGCTAAGAAAAATAGATGTTGCACAACTAGACCATATGGGGAATCAACACAAAAATATTTCATCAAGATCGGTCTGGTGGTTTTCTAGATTCCGCGATCACAAACTATGTAGGTAAAAATTACAAAATGGCCGCCAGCGGCCATTTTATTATGCAAATGAGCAAACAAAATAGATGTTGCATAACTAGACCATAAGGGGAACATGTCTATAAAATTTGATGAAGATCCGACCAGTAGGTCTCTTGAAATCGCGATCACAAGAAAAGTTTACAGACACCGGACGACAGACGACGGACGACGGACGACGGACGACGGACCACGGACAAAATTCGATTTGATAAGACCACCATGAGATCATGGTGGTGTAAAAATTAAAGACATCACCACGTCCTCAGTTGTTGCTTTTTTGAAAGCTCGTGTTGTTAAAAAACAACTGAGGACGTGGTGATGTCTTTAATTTTTTATCATTACCTTATATGTAATAGTGATCTTCGAAATGAATATTGCCTGTTTAAAGTAGGTCAGGAAATAGTGTTAATGGATGAGATAAAGTGACAGACCATATTACACACACACAGATGTGGGTCAAATAATCACGTTTTATAACTCCACATGTTGAGCGATAAACATGATAAAACAACCTAAAATCAAGAGTTCAATAATTGGGCTTTCATAACCATAGACAGAAAAAAATTTAAATCACGATGCATGACTCTTTTCAGGGAAGAGATATTATGCTTTGTGTTGTCTAAGTATTTATGTGTCACCTGCAACCAGTGTTTTCTTATTGTTTATTAATTCAAGGGTGAATTACACTCGAAACACACTTCGGCTATCTTCGCTCACTACCGGTCGGCTTTGACACGCCTCGGGCAGTCTGCGCTTTTTATACGGTAAATCGCCGTATTTTTGGGCTGAATAAAAATGGCGTCGAAAGTACATATCAAAATGTTTCACTGCAGACGAAAAAAGAAAATAAAAAAAATTATAAATTTATGAAATTCTAATATCATTTAGAAAGATATTTGATTATATATTTTATTTAGCCCGGAAAACCACATGTTGTAGACAGACGCAGTTTCGGTAGCCTACATATCAGGAATCCTCCAATGCTTCAATTATATAACTGATCGAAGCTGAAAGTTAACAAACAGAGTATTTCGGTCCCTTACGTTAGCACGGGGACACTTTTGTGGGGTCCTGAAGAAGATTTGGAAATTAAACGCTTCACGGCTACCGGTACCTATTTGGTCGCCATATTCAAAATGACCTGCAGTCTATCAGAGGGTATTTCACGCACGTAAATCCCCGAAGTTTCAGAGTGGGGTGAATTACTGATGTCTTCAAAGGAATAGGTTTGGTCAAGTCTTAGACTAGATTTAAAATAATACAAGCTAACTGAAGTGTATGTTTACAGAAATTGTAAAATATTAGACAGAGCATTCAGCTATGGATTGAACAGTCAGTCAATAGTAGACTATTCAGCGGTACGTAGCAGCATAGGCGGATACAGAATATTATTTCAGGGGCGTTGGTCCAACAAAAAAGGGCACATATTCCCGATTGTTTTTGAAAATGTTTTTGTAAAGTTGATTGATTGATTGATTGATGTTTTGTGCCGCACTCAAGATTATTTCACTGATATGGTTGGGTTGCCAGGGGAGGATCCACGGATGTGCAGAAAGTTCAAAAGACTGAACAGTAAGTCAGGATTTAAAATCATTCGGTTAAAGACCAACCAGAGTTTGGTTTTAGTCAGTAGAATTTTCTGGAACACTTGAGAAAGTTGTATGCATTATCGCTGGCACAGTATTAAAGAAAAGGTTTCTTAAGCTGCTAATTACCAAAGATACTATTGGATTGATTGATTGATTGATGTGTTACGCCACAGGAACGGGCATCTCTGACCCTCATTTTCTCACTTGGATCCCAAAGAGAGAAGGGTCCTGTGGGATGCAAATAAGTAGCAAAATATTATATAATAATGCATATTTAAACACTAATTGGACTCCACCTAATGTATATGGGACCCTACTTTTTATCTGATGGGGGTCCAATAAACCCCAACATTTTGGGAGCCAGGGAAACACAGGTTGGCCAGGTTTAGTGGGGGAGGAAACATGATCTTTACCGGGAGGAAATCCTTGACCTTAGACTAGTGCCTGACAACTCTTCCACATACGGACGGGGCCTCCGTGGCTCAGTAGGTAGAGCGTTGGACGCTCAATCCGAACAGCCTTCCACCAATGGGTTGCGGGTTCAAATCCCACTCAGTCCAAAAATTGGAAAATTTTCTGACTGGGTTTTCACTTGAACGACCTATGTGGGATGGTTGCCAGTTACCAGCGGATGGTCGTGGGTTTCCTCCGGGCATAGAGCTCGGTTTCCTCCCACAACAAGACTGGCAACGCCGCCATATAAGTGAAATAATCTTGAGTGCGGCGTAAAACACCAAACAATCAATCCTCCACATACGGCTGAGGGACAATCAATCTTACAGACTGAACCCCTGAGGGCCCAGATATTATTCCACAAGAGTAAAATAACTCTTTAAAAGCCAATTAATTTTTTCATTACGGTAGTCTTCTTGGACTTGTTGTAACATAATGAGTGTTACTAGGAACATTGGACAGATGGATGATGCTCGCAATACAATACAAAAGGCACTACAATTGTTTTAGTGAAGCTTATTTACGATGCAATCTTACCATCTTTGAGAATATGCTTGGGAACAATACTGTAGTTCTTTCTGGAACAAAGTCCTGATGTTGGTTGAACAAAAACATTGATATTTTCAAAAGAGAGAGTAACTGGTTCGATAGGTCCGGATATACTCTGTGTAAGGCTGATGCTACGAGACAGGCGGCTTCGTGTTCGCTTTATACCCGTATTGGAGATTTTACCAGAGTTATTATATCGGATTTCTGGTCCGTTTTGCCCACTGTGTATGGCTACCTCCTTCTCATCCTCGTAACCAGGGAAGCTGATAACAGTATCTGCCTCTGGTCTCTCTCCTATATGCTGCTGGTACGGTCCCCCATCCTGACTGGCTGATGGACTGTCATCTGTATAACGCTTATAACGACCAGAGTTAGAGCCACTGGTCACCAGTGGTTGACGTTCTTCACTCATTGTACAACCTGTCAAATATAGGGGGAAAAACAACACTGTTTACAATGTATATCAAACACTGTGGACGGTTTTCTTTATTTTTGCTAGGCGGAAGAAGTTAAGAACTTTCTGCTTTTGAGACTGTAGGCCATCACCGGAGTACACTCAAACCTGGTTTAAGCGACCAAGTAAGGGAAACATGAAAAGTGGTCTCTTAAGACAGGTGGTCTCTTAATCCAGGTTTTATGCAACTGACATCTCAATAACCTGTCATCTTTTCTCATGAAAAATGAGGGCTTTGCCAGTCTTACGCGATTGCATTTTGACTTATTTCACTGATTTTTGTACATCTGTACGATTTGTATAGGAGTAAAAAGGAACCCAACTGCGATATATCTATTGATAATTTTATTCGAGATATTTTTTTTTTGGTCAATTCTGTTAAGTATAATGCAATTCACAGGTATAATACAAACGGCTAGTGTCCGGCTTTAATTGTAGGCTTTAGTTATTACGACAATCGTGGATTGCCTGCTACAACGAGATTAAGCCGTGGATTTTGTTATTTTAAGACCAGGTGGAGCATTTTAGCAATTATAGAACCAAGTTTTGGTCGTTTAATACAGGGTTTATGTATACTTTATCAGCTTCACAGCTGGTCGCGGTCGCGTTAGACAGGTGGTCGCTCTATACAGTGTCTTAAGTGCGGGATTTCATTCGGGGGCGTCGTGGGGTGGCCGCTTAAGACAGTTGGTCGCTGTTTACAGGTGGTCGCTTGTCCAGGTTTGACTGTAGTTGTAAAATCAAAACTTAATGGCCAAAATATATTGATGTTGTCCTCAGACTCAGTAGAGTTTTTTTTGCACAATATCAATACACTTTTCTCGTTTGGATATTTCCAACTATCAACTGAGTAGTTGATCTTATAACTAACCTGAACTGAATCAAACTTACCTGAACAAAACTGAAATTGGTACCGTAAAATTAAAAGGAAAATTTACCAAATCTTATCCAGAAAATTATTTTTTTTTGTATGTTGTATGATTTAAACAGTGAAATAACAATATAACCCAGGCTAGGGAAAGAACCTGAAAAAAGGTATAATAGTTGTCAGGTATAATAGCTAAACAGAGCATAGACTGATCCAGAGACATTTTGATACCTGTATACAGGTATGGGCGCCCAAACTCACAAGCACAAAATCCGCCCAAATTCCTAAAACCAACAGATTTTAATGTCAAAATAGCATTTAATGTTGAATTTTGGGCCAGAGATGTTGTTTTTGTCTTATTGTTGGAACATTTTGAACTGAAATGGTATGCCCAAATTTTCCCTGGATCAGTCCCTGCAGAGCTACCGGTCAGTAGCTGAATTCAGCTATACAAGCATATCAATGCAAGAAAAAGCGCTTGATTAATTCTAAACAGCTGTTCTTCTGCAATTCGGTAGCTTAATTTTATTTTTAACGGATGCATTGGAGCCTTGATTCCAAGCATGTTGCAAAAAAATATGTAACAAAAGACTACTACCATCTGAAAAACACCACTACCAAATGTACACAAGTAAAACTTCCATTCAATGAAAATTTCTGTCTAATTTCACTCATACTTACTTTTCTAAGCCATAACCTCTCGTGTGTGCATGACGAAGGTAAGTAAGTTGGCATTAATAACCAATTATGGAGCGTTCCGCAGAAACAATATTGAAAACTATCATGGATATCCAGTAATGCCATAATTTATTATTTTCCCCAAAATTGTCTTTATTTTGGAATTAAACTTACTGTTATAGTAACTTATATTGTTTGTAAGCTCGTTTAATTTTATTTAAGACAAACAACAGGCTTTTAAGTGAGTGAAATATTCAAATTCTGGTAATTCTAGGCATCCATAGATTTTTCAGGTGGCATTTTTTTTCTTCAAAAATATGTTGAAACTCTTTTTTAAAGGCAACCTAATGAGCATAGCCCACACACAGGAAGTAACTGCTTACAAGAGCAAGCCTGAGTAAATTGCGATGAAATTTTAATAAAGAGACTGCATTGAATTTTGAGTCTATTTGTGTAGGCTTACATTTGGTAGCAGTGTTTTGCAGGTCGTAGTAGTATTTTGTTATATACTTTTTTCCGGAATACTTGTAATCAGGGCTTTAATACATTCAGTAAAAATAAAAGTGAGCTACTGGATTGAAGAAAAACAAATATTTAGATTAAATAGAGCGCTTTTTCAATTATTGATATGCTTGTATAGCTGAATTCAGCTACCTACTGACAGCTCTTTATAGCTATTATACCTGTTTAAAGCTATTATGGCTGTTTTCAGCTACATTCCTGGCAGAGAAATCTGGGCTCTGCCGAATTGTTTTTTCCGTATTCGTCACATTGCCAGTCAAATATAAAATAAGTCGCCCTCTCGATCGAACATCCGGGCTACTACTTTCCCTGACCTGATAACCTACTCAAATCTTGTCAAAACGGGTAAAATACTGTCAAATACTTGCGTTCACAAATAATTTTGCTAACAACCAGTGTCTGATATGAACGAGCAGGATGGTTCAGTAAATATTATTCGTCTTCTGAATTCACTCATGTCTTCTGCCCTCTTGAATTTCCGCGCCATTGATGACGTAACACTGTGAAATTCATAAAACTAAGGCTACATTATTTTTGAATGTCTTATTGACACTATTTGAGTAAGTTATAATGTTACTTTACTGTCAACATTAGTCCGGACTCCAAAATTACTATTTTTTATACTGACGGTCGTCAGTTATATAAAAATAGTAATTTTGGAATCAGAAACCCGGACTATGTCAACATCTAACGGCAATCTACTCGGGGTTTTTGATTGCAATGAGCCCTGACTCCAAAATACGGCCCCGTGGATTACCCCAAAACCTAATTCAATAAGTTATAACATTAAATGTCTACAGGTACCTCGTTATTTATGTTTGGATATTTATTGGTCGGTACCTGGTCGACGACCAATAAATGTCAGAAATTATAAATAACGGAGTAAGACCTTTAATAAAGTCAAGTACCCAAAACCCAGACTAGTGGTCTACCCTGTATCGACAATGGCAACCAAAAAATCCTTAAAGGCACACTTGCCGCCGTAGCCTGTTTAAATTTGCTAAGAAAACCAATTTACATAAGCTTAAGTCTACGACTAATACCACTAAACTTAAACATAGGACACATAAAACATGTCTAGTTAGCTTTAGACTGTAAAAATGGGGTGAAAAACAAACGAAGAATCGAAGCCTGATTACAACAACAACGATCAGTGTCGGTCAACTTTCGTGTTGGCTTATCCTCCTTTCAGGCCTTTGTATCTGTGGTTTACACTCAAACAGGCTCTTCCAGTCGCTGTTAACCGATCGTCAGTCTGTATTTCTCAGATAAATAGGCCTACGTAAAATTACACTGTGCCGTTAGTTCACTCACCCGACTGAAACATAAAATCGCCAATAGGGGGCAGATCGGTTTGTTTACGTTCCGGGTACGTAACAATTCAAATTTTCAAATTCAAATTAAAAATACAAAGTGACGTCCAAACTTTTAAATTTTGGTAAAAATAGAAAGTTCCTAACTTATATTGTCTGGGAAAAATACAGAATACGGTCTTTCTTTTTTAATGTAAACAATATTCCTGATTTTCGCGGCAAGTGTGCCTTTAAACGCAAAACTTTAGAACTGTTCATTATTTAAGTTCAGGAGCAGTAAAAGGTTGGCCTACTTGCCTTAGAGTTCCACGTTGTCTCAGACGTGCGTCTACAGCAACCCAGTGTTTAAACAAGAAGTAAAATAAAGTTAAATGTTTCTGTCAGTTTTTAGTGACATTTGTGAACTTCGGTCTTCCCTCCATTAACAGCTGACAGCAGAGTTTGACAACACTAGAACTTCATTGGACAAAAGCAGGTCGAACAAAATATTTATTGTATTTTCATTGGCTGCTTCACACATAATGCCCTCTCAAGAAGGTCAGGAACCAGAACGCATCACTATCTGTAACTGTCTTATATATGGCTCTGTTATAACACATCCACGCATACATAACTTTCAATTTTCACAAAAGATTTCAACGGACTCGTTGCCCAGTTAATTGTTTGTATATTGTCTGCTATGTAAAAATTAAGATTGCATTTACTATGGACGAAAGGTGGTAGGCAGATTTTCCGCGAAAAATATACAATTGACGAGTAATTAGTTTGCGATAGTTTGACGGACGGTTACGGGGGAATGCGTAAATAATTCGTGAATAGCTACGGAACTCAATAGTGCCAGAGAAAGTATGAATTTAAAAAATCCGACTTTAAATCTAGAAATTTCGACTTAAAATCTCGGAATTTTGACATGAATTAATTTTACAAACTAAGTATCAAGAGTTCTGCAGTTTTAAAGGCTAATAACCTACAATGGGTTTAAAGTGACATGAGCTGTCAAAATTTGGACTTTTTCATAAATTCTGATCGTCACGACAGTAAGAGGCTTTGAAGGCCATCGAAAAACTAACTGATTGGCGTTGGAATGAGCAAAATCTATACAGTATGTGGCCTGTACGAAGCGAAAACGTGTTCGAAAAGTAAACAAAATTTAAATAACCGGGACGACCATTCGTTCATTCTAAACCTAAGTTAGTTCAAAACAGTACGTTATCGTTCATTCTCGAGACTATAGAAGCACTAAAAAGCTTCTGAATTGTACGTCTTGAGAAAAATAGCCAATAATTTCAACATTCTGTTTTAATGTCAAAATATCAATATTTTGGCAGCTCATGCCACTTTAAAGTGACATGAGCTGTCAAAATTTGTTATCTAGTATTAGACTTAAACATCATGTACCCGTGGCACACCATTTCAATACTCTATAGGTCATTCGGTCAATGACCATTTTGAAATCATGCCAATTGAGAAAATCCCTTTAAATCTCGGAATTTCGACTTAAAATCTCGGAATTTCGACATGAATTAATTTTACAAACAAAGTATCAAGAGTTCTGCAGTTTTGGAGGCTAATAACCGACAATGGGTTTATAGTGACATGAGCTGTCAAAATTTGGACTTTTTCATAAATTCCAATTGAAGGGAAGTTGAGAGCTTGAAGTGGACCAAACTTCAAGCCAGTAATTAGTCCGCAATATGTTGAATGGATCGAAGGATAAATTCTGATACGCCCGCACGGGCTTCTTCAATACCACGTCAACATATAGGGTACATTTGAAAAATCTAAGAGTTGCTCTAGAAATTTTCAAAAAATGATAACTCGCAATTTTTAAACATTACTCACCTAAAATTTTGTCAGAAAGCTTCTTTGATAATCCCTTCGTAGAGCTAAACCATCATGTACACATCGCCAAACAACGAAATTCGTATTGAAGAAGCCCTTGCGGGCGTATCAGAATTTATCCTTCTATCCACTCAACATATTGCGGACAAGTAACGCATATGACCCGAAAATGTGTGCTTATAATGGACAGAATTAAAAAAGCCGGGGTGCATGAGTTTTTTGTTGCTTGATAAAGGGCCTCTTTTTTGCAGTTTTAGAAGTTAGTAACCTGTAATGGGTATAAAGTTTCATAAGCTGACAAAATTCCCACTTCTCTCCAATTCTGATTGTAGCGCCAGTAAAAGACCTTAAAGGCACACTTGCCGCGAAAATCAGGAATATTGTTTACATTAAAAAAAAGACCGTTTTCTGTATTTTTCCCAGACAATATAAGTTAGGAACTTTCTATTTTTACCAAAATTTAAAAGTTTGGATGTCACTTTGTATTTTTAATTTGAATTTGAAAATTTGAATTTTTAGGTGCCCGTAACGTAAACAAACCAAACTGCTCGCAGGGGCGATTTTAATTTTCAGTCGAGTGAGAGAACTAACGGCACGGTGTAATTTTACGTAGGCCTATTTATCTGAGAAATACAGACTGACGATCGGTTAACAGCGACTGGAAAAGCCTGCTGATAATTGTTTGAGTGTAAACCACAGATAAAAAGGCCTGAAATGAGGGTAAACCAGCACGAAAGTTGACCGACACTGATCGTTGTTGTTGTAATCAGGCTTCGATTCTTCGTTTGTTTTTCACCCCATTTCTACATTCTAAAGCTAACTAGACATGTTTTATGTGTCCTATGTTTAAAGTGGCATGAGCTGCCAAAATTCACACTTTTTTCACAATTTCTGATCGTCGCAACAGTAAGAGACTTTGAAGGCCATCGAAAAACTAAATGATTGGCATTGGAAAAATCCATACAGTATGTAGCCTGTACGAACCAATATAAAGTCCGTCAAAAAATTCTGCTGCATAATATGAACTCGCTTACTCGGTTCAAACCATTACAGCGCTTTTGTGAATGCCAATATACTCGAGGTTTCTTTGTATATATTGCGGGTGCCTAATAAATCAAAATTCAAATCAAAAATACAAAATAATGCCAACATTTTCAAATTTAGGCAAAAGTATTCCTAGCTTTTTCTTTCTGGATAAATTATAGACCCGTCTTTTTGTAATGTAAACCGTATTCTGGATTTTAGCTACAAATGCCTATGTTTCCAAAAGAAATTTAACAAAAATCTACTGTTACCACCAGAAAATAGATTTATAGCCTTGCCTGAGTATGCCGTTTACTACCCACATTGGCGTCAGAAATTTACCTATCTATATATTGCGTGTTTGTGTAAAGGCACACTCGCCGCGAAAATCCAGAATATTGTTTACAACAGTGGACGATTTTCTGTATTTTTCCAAGACAGACTAAGTTAGGAACTTTCTATTGTTACCCAGAATTTATAGTTTTGGCATCATTTGGTATTTTTAATTTGAAATTGAAAATAACATTTATCAGCTACTCGCAATGTAAAAAAACTGGATACAGGATTTTGTGAAAGTGTGTGTGGGGGGGGGGGGGGGGGGGGCAAGTTCTAACAGTCCGTATAGGCCCTATCTTCAAGTGTGTCCGGAGGTGGTTTGAGGATTGGGGGGGGGGGGGGCTGAGAGTGCAATCGAAAATATAGTCACGGGTAAATCAAATTAATTTGCACGAATTTCTTACCCGAATTCTTAGTGATGTAGTATGTTGCGCTTTGACGTCGGATTTGTGCACGGAAAATGGCATCTTTGTCTCTTCTGTGGATCATGTTTTCATGGCTGGTCCTTGTTGTCATGATAATGATAGGTTATTCCAAATGCAAAAGTAGCCAAAGAGAACCTCCCAGTTTCTGATGATAAGAGACAGCCGGACTACCATCTATATGAAAAGTGATGGTAGACTATAAAATAACTTGTAACAGTTATCAAGGTTTTTTCACCAATTGAACGAATGAAGACACATAGCCTACATACAGTAGCGTAGCCATGAGTCTTGTGAAGGGAGGGGGGGGGCTATCACAGCACAATAAGGCGTGGGTCTAGGAGCCGCATAGGCCCCGGAAGCTTCTCCAAGAACCTTAAAATATACAACACATTTAAGCACTGCTCGTACAAAATTGAAATGTGATCGTAGCTCCATATTAAGCTTCTTTCTTCATAGTATTGTAATGTCAAATGTTTTCGTTTTCCCACTCTCTTCTTCTCTTTTCCCACTCTTTTTTTCTCTTTGCCTTTTTTTTTTTGCCGCCCCCTGCGCCCCTGCCAAAATTTACCCTTTTTTCATAATTTCAGATCACCACGATGTTTTGTTGTTTATTTGTGGTATCAGTTTTGTACTTATGGTAGGGGTTTCAGGCCGTTTTTCAAATTGATGCTGTTGGAGAGCACATGCATTACGATTTTCAAAACAGTTTGAATTTCTAAAATCCGTTCAGTATTTTTCATTCTACAACACTTTTACTACTTCGAAACAGGGGTCATTTTTAGAATTTCATTTGTATGTAAAAGATAGGAACTCATTAAATATTCATGGCACACAGCCCCATGTTACAAGTATAGGAAAATTTTGAAATTGTTTCTAAAATAAAAAGTAATAAAGCTTTCTGACTGAAAATTTCACAACACATGCAATTTTTTATAAGAAATTCATTAACGACACGCGCATAATTGATAATCTTGATTAATTAACCTAATTAGCATAAAAGTTGCATATTAATGAAAAAAGGAAATTTAAAAAAAAAAATTTAGAAAAAAAGTTATGTGACTTTGAGGCTGAAAATTTGACAACTGAAGAAGTTTTTGATGAAGAATTCATTGAAAACAGCCGCATGATCGTCAATCTTGACTTAGTAACCTTCTTTGCATAAAATTTGCATATCAATTAATGAACGATATACTAAAATTGTTCTTAAACAAAAACTAATGTGACAGTTGGGCTGAAAATTGTACAAAATGTTAATGTTTCGGTAAGGAATTCGTCAACGTGATCTACTCTTTGTTGATCTTGTCTAATTAACCTCATTTGCATAAAATTTGCATATTAATTAATGGACGATATAGTGAAATTGTTGTTAAAACAAAAAGTAATTTGACTTGTAGGCTGAAAATTTCTGAACATGTTTATTTTGTTATAATGGATTGATTAAAACCATCAAATGTTAGTCAATGTTGAATAATCAACCTCATTTGCATTAATGTGCATATTAATTAAGAGCCGATAGTGAAATTGATGTTAAAACAATAAGTAATTTGACTTTTGGGCTGAAAATGTCTGAACATTAATTAGGAATTACACGTCAAAATAGCTTAGTGGGATACTGTATTTAGGATCTTCTTTAAATTATTGGATTTCACACAAAAGGTCAGAGTTCAAAGAGGTTTTTGTTATCCCTATTGGTGAGTCTGGGAATGTTTACGGTCAGATTCGACCATTTCAGGACAGCCATACCTTTGCTCTAAGCCTGTCTTGGGATTTGAGGCATTGGAGACTCGAATGCTGTGAGCATGACGAGAGGACTCTGGGCCCAGCCATTTGATAAGAAGATCAAGTTCTTAAAACTCTTTGTTTTAACGTCAAAATATCAACATTTTGGCAGCTCATGCCACTTTAACAGAAACTGTGTTAAGTCTGAAGCGACTGTTTTTTCTTATCTGGTTTTTCTTTGACTGATGTATATTGTGGATTGACAGGATTGTAAGAAGAGCAAGTGGCTTAAAGTTAATTCACCAGGATCCATGTGTGGGATGTTAGATTGATGTATTTGGTTAAATGAAGATTGATAGGAGGATGACAGGTGCTGGTGGTCACTTTTTGGAAATTTTTGCAGGGACTCATGCATTTTGAAAATGAAAGCACGTAAACATACACTGGACGTTTTCCTGTCGGATAGTAAATCTATACTGTAAACGCGGTAAGCTGTTGCATTCTTATTTCAAATTAATGCCTGGATAAGTGACAAGAATACAATTGAGAATTCCACAAACTATATACTAGCACGCACTCAACCAAAGGCCCGTCTACACGATGCAACTTTTGTTGTACAACAACGTACAACTTTTGTTCTATGATGTTTAAGGGTTTAATACCGCCGTAGCGGTGTTTGTTGCGTAACCCGATACCGCTGAAGGCATTGCCAGTTTTATTGTGAGAGGAAATCAGGCTCCATGCCCGAAGGAAACCCACGAATGTCCGGTAGTAACTGGCAACCACCCCATATAGGTCGATTGGATGGAAAGCCAGTCACAAAATTTTCCATTTTCTTTTTGACTGAGTGGGATTGGAACCTGCGACCTATTGATGGAAGGCTGTTCGGAAAACAAAATGGCAATTCTCTTATTCGATCGGCCGACGGAGGACACTTGCACGGTTTTTTGCCATATTAAACGTAAAGTTAAATAACCGTGAGCGAATCGTAAAATTCTGAGGAAGTTGTGCAGCTTAGAGGGGTCTGAAGATCTCAGCTCTTTCATGATGCCACGAAAAGCCCCTTCAACATTCCTTTTGAATTACCATTGTTTTATCCACGTATCCTTGACTTTCTTGCTCGTCGACGTCGTCTTTTCCTTACAACAATGTTTGAAATCAAACTCGCAGTCGCCACAACCGATAAAACTTTCTTCACAGCCATTTTTTAGGAAGTTTGGAGCCAATTTTTATTATTTTCACCCTTTTTTATCATGCAACAGAATACAACAGCATGCAACAAAAGTTTACCGGTGTATTACCGTGTAGACACTCGCATGCAACCACGTCCAACATCGTTGAACAAAAGTTGTATGTTGTTGTACAACAAAAGTTGCATCGTGTAGACAGGCCTTAACGCCCCCGAATAACGTCAGTTTTACGGTCAACACGATGCTTACAGTTACTAATTTCGTACATTTCAAGTTTCACTGTCTCATGTAATTATTTAAAGGGGCATGAGCTGCCAAAATGTTGATATTTTGACGTTAAAACAGAATGCTGAAATTATTGGCTATTTTTCTCAAGAGGTAGAATTCAGAAGCTTTTTAATGCTTCAAGTCTCGAAAATGTACGATAAAGTACTGTTTTAAACTAACTTTGGCTTAGAATGAATGAATGGTCGTCCCGGTTATTTAAATTTTGTTTACCTTTGAACACGTTTTCGGTTCATACAGGCCACATACTGTATGGATTTTTCTCATTCCAACGCCAATCATTTAGTTTTTCGATAGCCTTCAAAGTCTCTTACTGTCGTGACGATCAGAAGTTATGAAAAAACTGTGAATTTTGGCAGCTCATGCCCCTTTAGTATTTCGGAGAAGAATATAATGGATAGAATTATTAGCACATTCAAAAGCATGTCATTCATTTTATCTTTAAAACTAATTAAACCTTTGAAAGTTATAATGATAACTTGAACTTTATACAGTTTAAACATTTGTGGGAATCTTCAAGAACTTATATATTGTTTTGGGATCTTAGAAATCTGAGTATACAATGCTTTTGATTCTGTATTTTAAATATGACAGTTAAAGTTATGAACAAACGTCCTGTCCAATTGGATTCAATCAATTCAATCGGCGCCATTGACTTAATTACCCAATAGTAGACCTTATAGTCTACAATTAACTGATTGCTTTAGCTGCCAAAATTATGATTCCCCTCACTTACGAGATCTCTGAATGTGATCTGAATGTGGAACACTTTTCACTTTTAAATAATTAGACCCTTTAATTTGCTTAACAGAATTGAAATTAGCTTTTGTTAAAATAGGGTTATAAAATCTATTTGATTTTTGATTGCTTAAAACAAACAATCGATAGGTTATTCTTTTCACCCAATTGACTTTAGCTTTTTTAACGTAGTGAGTTCAATGAGTAAATTTCAACAGTTTTCTTTACAATACTAATTTAATGTTTCGAGGAATTAAACGACACTTTTCAGTTTTGAGTAGTTCGAACCTTCTCTTTGACGATTCTAGTTTTCAATCTTGTCATGCTATTTGCTTTTCTTGTGTCTTTACGTCTTCAGGGGCGGCGGAACTGGGGGAGCCCTAGCATTGCAAGCATTACTATATACCGCAGGCGTAGAGCGACTTATATACTTAGTCGCTCTACGCCTGCGGTATATGGTAATGCTTGCAATGCTAGGGGAGCCCCCCCCCCCCAATAATCAAACTACGGGGAACAGACCTATCTTCCCCCCCCCCCTCCCCCAATAATTGGACTATTAAAACTGGGGTTTAGAAACACATAATTTTTAAGCGGCTTTGCCGCAAATCTTATACTGTCAGTTTCTGAGGGTTTTAAAGAACAAAACCTAAATGGCTTAGACAGGTGTCGGCGATTTAGTACCCTCGAGCTCTCCGGACTTAGGCAGCCCCTGGTACTTCTTGGGATTGTGCTGTGATTTTGTCTCCCACGTAATCAAACTTTTTTCCCAACTGCGCCCAACAGCTCAAACTGTCTTGCTGTGAGATTTTTTTGTTAGTCGATCGCCTTATCACAATATGTGCTACTGTAAACTTGACAATTTCTTTTTGAAATGTCAACTTTTCAATGCCAGAAATGGCCTGGAACGCGTCGCTGGCAATCTCGAACTTTGGAGTTGTCGGGGACTGCAGGCCCCTGGACTCTAGCGTGATAGTGCTGCCATAGTGGCCCAACTGTCGGCAGATTCCTGGCTACGATACTGAGTAAGAGTATACCTATTATCTGAAAGCCTTGTTTTTTTGGTGCATACATTATCTTAGTCCGCAATATGTTGAGTGGATTGAAGGATAAATTCTGATACGCCCGCACGGGCTTCTTCAATACCACGTCAACATAGGGTACATTTGAAAAATCTAAGAGTTGCTCTCGGAATTTTTAAAAAATGATAACTCGCAATTTTTAAACATTACTCACCTAAAATTTTGTCAGAAAGCATCTTTGATAATCCCTTTGTAGAGCTAAACCATCATGTGTGATCATACACATCGCCAAACAACGAAATTCGCTAAGTTTAAATTCCCTTTGCGTTTTCACCGACCTTCCCGACAGCCGTTACCGGTTGTCGTGGCGAGCATGATTTGAACGTTCGCGGTAGATGGCGGTGTGATCGCCCGAGAAAATTTTTAGTCATCAGACGGAATTCAAACTTAGCGAAATTGGCTGCTAACAGATTTTAATGTCACATATGATGGTTTAGCTCTACGAAGGGATTATCAAAGAAGCTTTCTGACAAAATTTTAGGTGAGTAATGTTTAAAAATTGCGAGTTATCATTTTTTTTAAATTCCGAGAGCAACTCTTAGATTTTTCAAATGTACCCTATGTTGACGTGGTATTGAAGAAGCCCGTGCGGGCGTATCAGAATTTATCCTTCAATCCACTCAACATATTGCGGACTAACATTATCTACTACGTCAGTTGTTACAGAACCCTAAAATATCCAGCGCAATGGCCTATAACAGATTTTTTTTCTTCCAAAGTGAGTAGATTTCAAACTTTACAAGTCAAAAATCTTTACATCAAATTTCACTTGTTGGGCCCTGAAAATGGCCCACAACGCATGTATGGCCTTCTCCTGTTTCAGAGATTCCGGGGCCTAGGCGGCCCCTGGACCATCGCCTGTTGTGCTTGGATAGTTGCCTCCCCAATATGAAAAACGTTCCGCCGCCCATGGTCTTGAGTTTAACTTTCGTCTCCAGTAATTAGTCATTTCAACATTGATTTTTGGGGGGCTATTTTTGATTCTCTTAAGAGAATTTTACATAAAAACCTTTTAATACAAGTTTAACCGACGTAACATGTGTTAGTTAAACGCGTATATGCATGCTCGTAACTTGGTGACACCTGGGGGATATATCTTACTTTGCAGAGTCTACTCACACATAGCATAGTTAGCAGATAAACTTTATTTGCACGAGCTTACTACAGCTAAAACCACTAAAATTAAACATAGCACACATAAAGCATGTCCAATTAGGTTTAGAATGTATAAATGACGGGGAAAAACAAACGAAGAATCGAACCTCGATTGCAACAACAACACCGATCAGTGTTTGTTAACTTAAGTGTTGGATTACCCTCATCCAAGCGTTTTTGTCTGTGGTTTGCACTCGGCAGGCTTTTATAGTCCCTCTTACTCGATCGTTAGTATGTATTTCTTAGAATTTTTCAAATTCAAATTAAAAATACAAAATGACGTCCAAACTTTTAAATTTTGGTAAAAATAGAAAGTTCCTAACTTATATATTGTCTGGGAAAAATACAGAAAACGGTCGTTTTTTTTTATGTAAACAATATTCCGGATTTTCGCGGCAAGTGGGCCTTTAAGTGTTAGATTACCCTCATTCAAGCTTTTTTGTCTGTGGTTTGCACTCGACAGGCTTTTAAAGTCCCTCTTACTCGATTGTTACTATGTATTTCTTCGAAAAAGTTCGTAAAATTATACTGTGTCGTTAGATCGCCCACACGACTCAAACCCTTACGGCACTTTTGCACACGGTCAGGTTCAAAGTTTGTTGACATTACGGGTACCTCACAAATCTGTTTTTCAATTTCAAATTAAAAATACTAAATGATGTCAAAACTTTCAAAAAATTTCAATTTCTGGTAAAAATAGAAAGTTCCTAACTTTTTCTGTCTGGGAAAAATACAGAAAACCGTCCACTGTTTTTAATGTAAACAGTCTTCTGGATTTTCGCGTCAGCTAGTGTGCCTTTAACGTTAACGCTCAACGCCTTTATTCTATTGTTCTCCACAGAAATCCACTTTCTTGACGCCTGTTCTTTTTCTAAAATGTTTGACTAGCTTTTAAAATGTTTTTCATTACGTCTTAACGCTAACGCTCAACGTCTTAGCGCTTTGTTCTATTGTTTCCTACCTAAAACAATTTTCTTCGCAACTATTTCATTTTCTTAAATTTTCCTGATTAAAGTTCACATTTTGTATACATCGTACTATAGTACGAGAATGTTACTGATTTTCTTGACATCTGACACACACCAACTGTCATTTATTACGTCATCCTATTGGTGAATGCAATTGATTTAATGACGTACGACGACCTGTCCATGCTATTGTTTGAGGAAACCATTTTAATTCAAACTAGGATTTTAGACTCACTTTCTTAACATTTTACTTTACGTCTTAACGCCAACTCTCAAAGTCTTTATTCTATTGTTCTCGACCGAAATCCACTTTCTTAAAGGGGCATGAGCTGCCAAAATGTTGATATTTTGACGTTACATCATAATGTTGAAATTATTCCTATTTGTCTCAAGACGTGTAATTCAGAAGCTTTTTAGTGCTTCTAGTCTCGAAAATGTATGATAAAGTATTGTTTTGAACTAACTTTGGCTCAGAATGAATGAATGGTCGTCCCGGTTATTTAAATTTTGTTTACTTTTCGGACACGTTTTAGGTTCGTACAGGCCACATACTGTATGGATTTTCCTCATTCCAACGCCAATCATTTACTTTTTCGATGGCCTTCAAAGCCTCTTACAGTCGTGACGACCAGCAATTATGAAAAAAGTGTGAATTTTGGCAGCTCATGTCACTTTAACGTCACTCGCTATAGTGCGAGAATGCTATTGATTTTTTCGACATTTGACACAGCCTATCGGAAAATGCTATTGAGTTAATGACATGGCGTTAATAACCTGTTATTGTTCGAGGATATTATTTCAAATTATGAATTTAGACTCACTTTCTTAACCGTTTTCTTTAAGTCTTAACGCTATCGCTCAGCGTCTTTATTCTATTGTTATTTCCGGGAAATCACTTTCTTAACGTCATTTACTATTTCATTTTTACACATTTTCCTGATCAAAGTTCACATTTTGTGCCCGTACTATAGTACGAGCATGGTATAGATTTTTTTCGACATCTGACACACACCATCTGTTACTTATTACGTCATCCTATCGATTTTTTTACGTTTACGTCAGTACCCCCCTGTTGTGCAAATCTCATTTTTTACATGTCGCTGGGAGGACTCCCTGCTGTGCAAAATACGGTATTAAGACACCCCAACTACTTGGATAGAAAGATATTATCCAAGACGAAGTAATCCAACAATCTCTAGCAAATATGTCCTGTTATTCTCTACAATTTAATGTCTTTTTTTTTCTCGGGTTCATTACAGAAATTCAAACTTGGATGATCCTTTTCACTTATTGGAAAAGTAGATCATAACTGGAATAGTTATTTCTCTGTCGGAATATGTAAGGCCAGCTATTTCTCAGGAATTTATGTTTGCATGATGAACCAGGCTCATCAAACAAGACACTGTGCAGACATGGGGAATCTACAAAGAGAAACTTTATCAATTATTTATTGTGAATATTAGTGAACGTAACTTAACTAAATGTGAATGTCAATTAATGAATGATGGCATGCTGTACCGGTATGTTAGAAAATCAGCCAAAAAGATTACGAAACTAGCATAGGCATGAGAAAGATATCCATCATAAATAATTAAATATGTCTTGCAGATCCATAAATTCCAAGAAAAAGTGTAGAAGACCAGCATGAATGACATGTAAATTTATACTTTTTTAAACTATGACTGACCGGTTTATGTCTCCTGATCACGAACAGATTAGTTTCAGTTGTCGTAATTATGTTTGGCTTGCAGATATTCATTTGATTGACTTAGTTTGACGTTATATGCCTTATTCAAGATTTTCAGTCTACTTGCTATTTTTGACAAGATTGATCCACCGTCGAATCCTACTCAGTCCAATATAATTTGAGAGTGAGAGAGTTGTCAGGTACTCGCCGAAGGGTTGATGGTTTCCTTCGAGCAAAGCCTGGTTTCATGCCAAAGTCTCCATTTAAGTGAAACAATCTTGAGTGTGGCGATAAACATCAACCAAAATATCCAAGTAGAGCAATTTCACTGGAATAAATTATCTTAATATAGAAAAAAAAGAAAAAATTATTAAATAAGCAAAGATAGTTTGAAAATGTATCACAGAAATTTAAAATGACTTTACTAGTAAAATACAAACAAACAAAAAAGAACTGAAAAAAATATGTGAAAAAAATGAACTGAATAATTTGAAATAAAAACATTATCCAGATCAATTTCAAGCAAAGCACCCCAAAATAATGTAATGGCTAATAAAGGTCAACAAGAATTAAAAATACAAATGAGATAAATAAAAAAACGTTAAAGAAAAACCAAGCACAAGTTAAAAGATGTGGAAAAATCAATGATTGTCTGTCAAAACGTCAAACTCCCATAACGTACAACAACAACAAACGAAAGCACAAATTGGGCTTTAAAGGGGCATGAGCTGCCAAATTTCACACTTTTTCATAATTTCTGATCGTCACGACACTAAGGGGCCAACGAAAAACTAAATGATTGACGTTGGAATGAGGAAAATCCATCCAGTATGTGGCCTGCACGAACCGAAAACGTGTTTTAAAAGTAAACAAAATCTAAATAACCGGGACGACCATTCATTCACTCTAAGCCATAGTTAGTTTGAAACAATACTTCATCGTACATTCTCGAGACTAGAAGCACTTAAAAAGCTTCTGAATTATACGTCTTGAGAAAAATAGAAAATAACTTCAACATTCTGTTTTAACGTCAAAATATCAACATTTTGGCAGCTCATGCCACTTTAAGTTTAATCTTATCAAAGAACTCGATGAAGCTTACAAAGTATGAATATAGATCAGTTAAAATAACAACATACACGAGTTTAAAGTGGCATGAGCTGCCAAAATTCACACTTTTTTTCATAATTTCTGATCGTCACGAAAGTAAGAGGCTTTGAAGGCCATCAAAAGACTGTTGGACAGAGGAAAATCCTTACAGTACCGGTATGTGGTCTGTACGAAACGAAAACGTGTTCGAAAAGTAAACAAGATTTAAATAACCGGGACGACCATTCATTCATTCTAAGCCAAAGATAGTCCAAAACAATACTTTATCGTACATTTTCGAGACTAGAAGCACTAAAAAGTTTCTGAATTATAGGGGTATACGTCTTGAGAAAAATAGCCAACAATTTCAACGTTCTGTTCCAACCTCAAAATATCAACATTTTGGCAGCTCATGCCCCTTTAAGGGCAGTTGTCAAAGGCATAAACTTCTACGAGAAATGGTTTGATTTTGTTGACGTTTTAAAAGCAGGCGGAGTGCCTGGATGTTGACGAGTGTTCACTACAGAGTTGCAGTCGGGATTTTAAAGTGACACTAGCTGCCAAAATGTTGATATTTTGGCGTTAAAACAGAATGTTCAAATTACTGGCTATTTTTCTCAAGACGTATAATTCAAAAGCTTTTTAGGGCTTCTAGTCTCGAAAATGTACGATAAAGTATTGTTTTGAACTAACTTTGGCTTAGAATGAATGAATGGTCGTCCCGGTTATTTGAATTTTGTTTACTTTCCGAACACTTTTCGGTTCGTACAGGCCACATACTGTATCCTCATTCCTCATTCCAACGCCAATCATTTAGTTTTTCGATGGTCTTCAAAGCCTCTTACTGTCGTGACGATCAGAGAGTATGAAAAAAATCTGAATTTTGGCAGCTCATGCCACTTTAAATTAAAATCCGGGCTCGATTTCTCAACTTTAATTTATAGAAATGGTATCATTAAATTCCTTAATATTTGAAGTTTTTAACTCCGAGTGGAACTAAGGTTGATATTAATAAAAGTATATTTCATTAAAAAAAAAACTGGAAAAACCATAAAATTGGCGTAGACTCGGTAGAATCGGCAAAAATCAGTCTACAGACTAGTTCCACAGCCAGGTCTACCGTAAAGATGGCGGACTTATACATGTATGCCCTAAGTCGCTTGCGCAGGCACACGGAGCGCTCTCCCTTATCCACCCTCTGTCATACTATAAATATGGAATGAAATAAATTGAATGAATAAATATGAATCTGTAAAACGATTTGGCGCACAACCGTTCATAAAATCCCGTAAAGCCTCAAAGTGAAAGCGAGGCTCCAAGAGCGTCAAGTGTCTGAGACTTCGATTGGAATATTCTGTCAAATTGAATTTTGCTCGAAAACTTGATAAGTCATTCAGCAAAGGGTGTTTTGTTTGCTCTTACTCTTAAGCCTCGATATTGCTTGACAAGGATCTCTCTGAGACTCGTGTGAAGTTTAATGTACAAAGGAGATATTTTTAAGAAATTCTGACGGGTTTTGCTGAAGGCAGTCAGAATAAGTGTTTCCTGCCTTGTCTATATTTATAGAAAAGAGAGTAGATTGACCAATCTAGGCCTACTCTTTTTGTATATAACAAAGAGACTTAACAAAGAGAATATAGATTAACCCATCTAGGCCTACTCTTTTTGTATATAACAAAGAGACTTAACAAAGAGAATAGATTAACCCATCTAGGCCTACTCTTTTTGTATATAACAAAGAGACTTAACAAAGAGAATAGATTAACCCATCTAGGCCTACTTTTTTTTGTATATAACAGAGAGATTTAACAAATAGAATAGATTAACCCATCTAGGCCTACTCTTTTTGTATATAACAAAGAGACTTAACAAAGAGAGTAGATTGACCAATAGCATAACAGAGGGTGGATAAGGGAGAGCACTCCGTGTGCATGTGGTCGCTTGTCATTGGCCAATCTAGTTATTATGATGAATATTCATCCAAGTTAAAATATAAATATAATTTCAAATTCCCGCTCACATCATTCCATCGCGTGACTGAGGCCAGAGCAACATGCAAAGGACAGACACTGCCTGTGTTAATGCAACTTTTTCAAGGTAAATATTTTATTTTATGTATACTAGAACTTCGCAATTGTTAATGCGGAAGTCAGGCAATAAAGTGTGTACGCCGTAGTTCAATTTACCGAACTTATGGTGATATAACAATTTACATATATATAAATCATATGCAGGGGTGTGAGACTTCCGCGAAAACGCGGAAAATCGCGTTTTTAAAAATGGCTGTCCGCGTCATTTTTCTGAATTCCGCGTTTTTTGTTCAAGGGTGAAGTGTCAATTTTATGGACAGACTATAGAATAGGTCCGTCAGTCTCAAACCGCTATAATCGCCAGGGGGGCAAGCCCCCCTGCAACCCCCCGTTTTATTCATTTCTTGTTGTAGAACTTTTGACTAATTTAATATTACAAGCTTAAAACTAAACTATCCCTACTAAAAGCTAAAAGAAATAACATCTAAAAGACGAATTTGAAGAAAAGTTAAAAACGACGGACCTATTCTATATTTGCACCAATTTTATTTACCGTAAATCACTTAGAACATCGACACCTAATTCGATCGAGACACACAGCTAAGCTCTGCTGTAAAGATGGCTGCCGAGACAGTTTAGACGTTCTCTGATAACGATTGTTAACTTTCTTATACTTATAGCACAGTTTGGCGAGGAAAAATCGCAGAAATATGGTTTTGGTACCGTTAGAAAGTAAAATGTGTCGCGCCTGTACCGGATTTACTTAGTTCTTTCCTTTTCTTCCCCTTTCTTTAACTTAAAATCCGACACTTCGAGAAGGCTGGCTTACTTCAAAGGAGGGCGCCAGCTGAGAGCTTAATCACTTGCGGAAGTAGGCATGTTGTTTGGCCTAGCGTGCGCCATAGATGTACTAACAAAAGGGCTGTCTGCGGACGGAAGACCAGATTTTCTCTAATAACTATTCGAAGATTCCCGAAATCCGCTTTTTGAATAAGGAAATAAATCATTACGGAAGTGAATGTGTTGTTCTTGTCAACGGTAAACTTATGTTATGGTTTTCTTCTATGCGGTCTTATTCTTTTACATTTTGCTGGTTCATGTCGTATTTTTATGTCATCCCAAAACTAACTGTTCCCTTCTCACCAAATGTTGAGTTAAATTATTTTGATTTATATCATTAAAGCAAGGTGCACATATAAAAAATGTGTTTATCTCCGCCGGTCTATATTTTGTACAGCAGTTTCGTCAGGGCCATTCCCCGTTCAATTCTTTACGTTTACTGTAGTGTAGGCACTAGTCCGCAATATGTTGAGTGGATTGAAGGCTGATACGCCCGCACGGGCTTCTTCAATACCACGTCAACATAGATAGGGTGCATTTGAAAAATCTAAGAGTTGCTCTCGGAATTTAAAAAAAATGATAACTCGCAATTTTTAAACATTACTCACCTAAAATTGTGTCAGAAAGCTTCTTTGACAATCCCTTCGTAGAGCTAAACCATCATTTGTGATCATACACATCGCCAAACAACGAAATTCGCTAAGTTTAAATTCCCTTTGCGTTATCACCGACTTTCACTGACAGACGTTACCGGTTGTAGTGGCGAGCATGATTTGAAAGTTCGCGGTAGATGGCGGTGTGATCGCCCGAGAAAAATTTTAGTGAACACAGACGGAATTCAAACTTAGCGAACAGATTTTTAGGTCACATATGATGGTTTAGCTCTACGAAGGGATTATCAAAGAAGCTTTCTGACAAAATTTTAGGTGAGTAATGTTTAAAAATTGCGAGTTATCATTTTTTTTAAATTCCGAGAGCAACTCTTAGATTTTTCAAATGCACCCTATGTTGACGTGGTATTGAAGAAGCCCGTGCGGGAGTATCAGAATTTATCCTTCAATCCACTCAACATATTGCGGACTATGTACGGGTATCCGATCAGTTATCGTACACTTTTGCCGGTTTTTCAATGCTAAAATTTACATCAGTGTTTGCATTGACAAGAAATTCCACGGAAGTGAAGCTGGGCTCAGTCGACTTTTGTTGAAATAGTTTAATTTCTCCCAGGATTCTGAAATAAAGTTTTGGGGACCGAACATTCACCCACTCGTCTGCATGTTTTTGTAGAGACTAGAGTGACGGGAACCAGTTATCGTACATCCAACGTTGAAGCTGTTGTGACGTCATTTCTCGTGTTCGTAACGACTTTTAATACTCACTGTATGTTATAGCTTATTGGCCTATTACTATATAGGCCCAAGTAATATAATACATGTACTGTCGGATTTTGACATCACCTGACTGAAATTTGTGAAGACGGCGCATCGAAATGACAGATTAAAAAGCAAGATTTTGCTCTGAAAACGGACATAGACCTTGGCTGGTGTACAGACATCCCGGCCACAGGGACAACCCGGCCACCAGGAGTTAGCTCACAGCACTGGGGCCGGTTGTTCAAAAGAAAATTAGCTTAACGGCAGGTTAAATGACGTGACGTAACAAAGAAATTCCTTTGTGACGCGACGTCATCTAACCTGCCGTTAAGCTAACGGCGCTTTGAACAACCCACCCCTGATCTAAAAATAAACTGGATCGCGCAACTCCGTTGTTATGGTCGTCAGGTTTCGAAGACCGCACGCTCTCTCGGCCGCCATTGCACTCGTTCCCAAACTAGCCTCCACTCCTATACTTTAGTACAGCGATGATTACCGAGTGCTGGACTTTCGGCTGAGATGAACGCGGAAAAAATGCATTAATAACGGTATAACTAAGCGAAGGAAGTATTGATGAGGATATAAATCACTGTCCATTAAATTTTCAACCGTGAGTTCTCAGTTTTGAACAAAGACGTAGGCCTACTACTAGTACTACTAGTAGTAGTACGGCCGTAGTACTACGGCGTACGCTATTTTTTGTTTTAAATCCAACACGAGATTTCTTGCCAGGAGTGTGTAGGCCTACTGTAGCAGACACTATCATTATCAGCCAGAACAGAGCAATAGGCACCACTTATTTTATATAACTTTATAAGTATAACTATAACAGTATAAGTTATAGTTATACACTTTAGTGATGATGGATTGTTGTCTTCACTATAGTAGAACATGATTGATCGATCGATTTTAAGAAATGTGGCGGCTCCATTCATCAGAATGATGTGCGCCAGTACTCAGTAGAACATTTAAAGTGGCATGAGCTGCCGAAATTCACACTTTTTGATAATTTCTGATCGTCACGACAGTAAAAGGCCATCGAAAAACTAAATGATTGGCGTTGGAATGAGGAAAATCCATACAGTATGTGGCCTGTACGAACCAAAAACGTGTTCGAAATGTACACAAAATTTAAATAACTGGGACGACCATTCATTCATTCTAAGCCAATGTTAATTCAAAACAATACTTTATCATACACTTTCGAGACTAGAAGCACTAAAAAGCTTCTGAATTATACATCTTGAGAAAAATAGCCGATATGTTCAACATTCTGTTTTAACATCAAAATATCAACATTTTGGCAGCTCATGCCGCTTTAAATTGCTATAGTATAATGTATGTTCTATGCTGCATTCAAAGATGTTTTCATTTAATAAGGGAGGCCTTGGTGGTTCAGTGGGTTAGAGTGATCGCCCCAGAGTCCCACACAGACCTTCCATCAATGCGGCGCTGGTTCAAATCACACTCAGACCAAATACAAATTAAAACCGTTGTTAGGTACTCTTCGAAGGGTTTCCTCTAGCCAGTCTAGGCAATGAGCCTGCTTTCCTCCCCCACTTAACTTTGCAACAATGCCATATTAGTCAATTAATCTGGAGTGCGACGTAAACCATCAATCAATCAATAATTAATAAATTACAAGCTCTGTGCTTATGCTAAAGCCTAGGAACCTTGAAAGGTGGGATTTAAATTGCATCCTCGTCGCATGTGATGGATTGATGTTAATAGGCCACACTCAAGATTATTTCACTTACGGTATAATTTATAAGGCGACATAAAAGGCAAGAAGTAAGATAATTGATCTAAGGAAATCCCAATCGTTAGGGGTACCTAACAACCTTCCAGATAGAGCGCACACAAAGGTTTTCTTTTTTGCTAATCAAACAAAATTTTCATAAATTTCAACATACATTACTCACAATTTAATTTTGAAAGATAATAATAAAATGATTTCAAGACCTTCTAGGATGTTTTTTTTTTTTAAATTAACACCTCTCAATTTATTGATGGATTATAGTCTTACGTCATGCTCAAGATTATCACTTGATTGACGATTTATCTTTAGAAGGAAGGACAAAAAATAGTTTGAAGTGTTATGAAGAAAGCTAAGAGGGCTCATTCGAAATTCAACAACATACACCTGTATATGTTTTCAAGGTTAAAAAGGAATTCATGCTTACAGATTTAGGCAAGGTCATGGATTTAAAATTTGAATTTGGAAATTGGAATTCAAGTTTCCACATTCCAACTTCAATATTTGAATTTAGAAATTGAAATGTAAGTTTCGAATTTCAAAAACTTAAAATAGATTTTAAAAAAAATTGGAATTCAAAAATGAAATCGCTGGACTAAAAGTGTACATGTCAGCCTCGGCCAACTTAGAACAATAGTTTGATTGGCCAAAACTAATTTAAAAGGTGTTAGTGCTTGTTTAATTGACTGTATAAATAATTAAATTGAGAGATGTGAATTTCTAATTTAAAAAATAAAACTGAAATTCAAATAAGCCTATTGGGAATAGTAGGAGTCCTACTTTTTCAAGTTGGGCACATACAAGTGTCTTAAAATCAATATTGTGCCATTTTTGGTTTTCATATTTAATTGGAATATTGAATTTTACTTTTAATAAAGTATGATCAAAACTTATCCAAATTATTTGACAAGCGGATACATATTTTTATGGATTACAATCTTGAGCAGATGATTTAAAATCAAATAGAAGGCAGACATTTTCAAGGGAAAATAAACGATAAAAGTATTTTATTTAAGTTGTTTAAATAACAGATTTGTTCAGCCACATAAAAGTCATTGACCAAATGGCAAAAAACAAAACAAAAAAAAACGCCATAAATCCCTGAGGTAGTTTCTTGACTGTATGTATGAAAATAGGCAATGATATCCATGGTAAGTCCATTCCTGCCACCAAAGATATTGATTTATGATCGTATGCATTATGGCATCAATGAATCTTTGGAAATCTTGTCATCCCATGTGGTTTCTTCCTTGTACATCTAAGTGGAGCAGGAAGGGCAAATATTGTTGAATTCAACCTTTATCAGATATATTTATGGTAAAAACAACTTCTTCAACTTGCAGTGGCTCATCATGTCACATGCCATTGGTCATTACTCTCTCTCTCTATGAACTGGAGCAGCATTGATTTCACAAGTTTGAATATATCTGTCATTTCTTTAATCTCTTGACCCAAAGCAAATAGTTGCATGATTGGATGTTGGCTATAATGTCAGGTGGGGAGATGGTTATTGCATCAAGCTAGACTCAACAACAATCTTTGACATCAACAAGCACTCTCCATAGGTGAGCAATTTTACAGTGAAGACATGTTAGTACCAAAACGGCAACAGTGACCAATGAGGCATCAGTCTGGAAATAAACAATGAATTCAGAATGAGACTGTGATGACATTGTATTTGTAGTACATTGATTTTATAGACGAAGTGTGAACTGGCACTGTTTATTGTAATATGGATTGTGAATTATAAATTTAATTCAAATTGAACATATACAATGGTCCCACATGCACAATAATTGAAATTTGGCTACAAATTTGATATTCTCAATCTGTTTACTTTAATTATAACTTATAAGTTCATCCTACGGGGAAGGGGGCAGTATAAACAGGTTGGGGAAATGTGCCGAACGGGAGTCCACTCCTGAACAGGAGTAACACTCCGGAACGAGCTATAGACCGCACTCTTGATCGGGAGTAGGGTGGGTGAAAAAAACAAAACACGCCTCCGTTCTCCTCAACCCCTACCGTAATGCACGCTTTGCAGAGCAACAACAACGCAGTAGACTTCAAGCTTTGCCTCCGTGTGTTTTTTTCTTTAAAATTATTTATCGTCGCATGCGCTGACCACTTCAAAGAATTTCACACAAACTGCAAAAAGTGAATTCGCCATTTTCAACAAGCCAAAGCAGCGTCAAAATAAATGTTTACCTTAGCCATTGATGTTTCAAATTAAAGACTGGTGTCTGTAGTGTTGCATGCTTCCCACGTGGTGACAGCCCGTCGTTCACCCAAGTCACTGACTCGGACGCGCAAATTTCAGGTCTTTAAATATTGCCAGTCGGCGCGATTATACGGTGGTCATTAGTGACCATCGATGCATTTTTATTCTGCACACATCGTTTTTAATTCATTTTAAAACTATTTGATAATAAAAATCTTTTTTATTTACTTTATGCACTAAAACAGTTTATTTGTTAATTGTGTATTTAAGTTGAATCGTAAATTTTAGATGGCAGCACATTTACAAGACTTTTTGCATCTCGTCGTGTTATTTGTCATAAGGCGTGTTTTCCGTAAACTGAGTGAATGTGTCGGATGACGTCAGAATTTATTCATATCCGAGAGGTCAAAGGTCAACTGTAGCAAAATCCGTCAGTTCAAAGGGCATTCAGCTCTCATATGACCTTTGAACCGACGGATTTTGCTACAGTTGACCTTTGACCTCTCGGATATGAATAAATTCTGACGTCATCCGACACATTCACTCAGTTTACGGAAAACACGCCTTATGACAAATAACACGACGAGATGCAAAAAGTCTTGTAAATGTGCTGCCATCTAAAATTTACGATTCAACTTAAATACACAATTAACAAATAAACTGTTTTAGTGCATGAAGTAAATAAAAAAGATTTTTATTATCAAATAGTTTTAAAATGAATTAAAAACGATGTGTGCAGAATAAAAATGCATCGATGGTCACTAATGACCACCGTATAATCGCGCCGACTGGCAATATTTAAAGACCTGAAATTTGCGCGTCCGAGTCAGTGACTTGGGTGAACGACGGGCTGTCACCACGTGGGAAGCATGCAACACTACAGACACCAGTCTTTAATTTGAAACATCAATGGCTAAGGTAAACATTTATTTTGACGCTGCTTTGGCTTGTTGAAAATGGCGAATTCACTTTTTGCAGTTTGTGTGAAATTCTTTGAAGTGGTCAGCGCATGCGACGATAAATAATTTTAAAGAAAAAAACACACGGAGGCAAAGCTTGAAGTCTACTGCGTTGTTGTTGCTCTGCAAAGCGTGCATTACGGTAGGGGTTGAGGAGAACGGAGGCGTGTTTTGTTTTTTTCACCCACCCTACTCCCGATCAAGAGTGCGGTCTATAGCTCGTTCCGGAGTGTTACTCCTGTTCAGGAGTGGACTCCCGTTCGGCACATTTCCCCAACCTGATAAAGACGTTAAGACTTAAGTCTGTTAAGTATCATAATTCTAATACATTTCCAGTAAAGACAATATTTCATATAACTAGCCTAGAGGGTAGAGCTTGAGTGTACAGACAATTAAATGGAGATATTTAGAAGAAAATAATTCATATTTATATTAAATTTAAACTTAAATTAACACTCGTAGTCGTATAGTTGATTGGTCTAAACAACAACAACCTGCTCACGACAGGAGGATAGTGATCCCATAAATATCACTAATATTTGCTATTACCTATTTCTATGCAATGCAGGATATGCTCAAAATGTTTGCCGGTTACAAAAGTCCGAATAAGTACTTGATTATACACGAATCTTGAAACTCTCCTGTTCTGAACGAACTGTCAAACACATGTACTGTCAAACCAGCGCTGTTCGGTAACGACCAAAATGGCCGCCGTTGACTATGACGTGCTTCACTTTCCGCCAATAGGAAGCTCGATCCAGTTTATTTCTAGATCAGTGGCTCACAGCTGGAATATGAGTTCTCCCCCTTACATGTACTGGCTGTCAGACACGTTCTGACACGTCCACAGTGGGAACCAAGCGGGGCAGATTAATTGTCACTCATGTCCATTGGTTTTCTTTTATTATTTCCCTTTATTAGCGAGAATGAGAACTAAGATATAATTATAAACAAACTTTGAAAAAGTACGATTTATTACAGTAAGTAAAAAATAAATAACAAGAATAACGAAAACTCAACGACGAAAAAAAAATAATTAAAAGAACAATTTATTACACTAAACAAAAATAAATAACAACACAGAGAGGAACAACAGTCGGTCTGACCCAACAGTCCACAGGGTAGCACAGGCGAACCGTTAATCTCTGTTAATCGGACTTAATCATCACTGAAGCCCTTCGACTTTAGTAAAGTAGGCCAAAACCAAAAGATCACACATTTTTTCCAAAACTTTTTTTCTTCAAAAACTCCAGACACTCTTTGTCAAACAAAATCACATCCACGAGATGCAATAAATCTTGCACTGGCAGGGCTCGTTTTGCGTCAAATTTTATGGGAATCCAAATGGATTTGCGTATACGAAATATCAAGTTTCAAGATATGATAATTGGCATCCTGATCTTATAGTTTTGCATTAGTTAAATCTTTCTGAATCTCGTATATATATTTGTACCTTTTGAAACAATTGAACATTTTCTTCGTATCTCATAGTGTTGTTGCTACAAAGCAACAAGCATTCTTGTTCATGAGATATCAGTGTCGGAAATCAGACAAAAAAGTTGAAGCGGAAAAGTTAATTTTTCCACGGCAGAAATAATTCACCAAGGCATTGTTTTTCAAACACTTCTCAATGTTCTTTCAATGGTACTAAAGTTGGCAAAGAGTGAAAAATGCTGTGTAAAATGTGTACAGAAAAGAGGAAAAATGTTATAATACTGCTCAACAAAGTTTTTTTTGTAATACTTATATCTTTTAGAAGTTTTTACGAGAAACAATCAAAGTTTGTCTTACGTCTGAAACTGACTGTCCGTAATCGAATGAATTCATCTTGTCGGTTATTTCCTTTTGAAATGGCTTGCATTTGGTATTAAACTGTTCTTAAATGTAACTATTCCTGCTATTTAGTCACTTCACTCAGTATAGCGTTTTTTAAATCATAAATTTTATTTATTTACACTAAATTATCTTCTTGTCTAAAATAACCGTAAATAATCTAGGGTCAGATCTATAATGGTTGGTAAAGATTCATTAGATTGTTTTATTTTATTCCAAATTAGTTCACAATTTTAGATTGATCAATGTTTTCCGACACATTTACTGTAAAATGAACAATAGTTTGAAAGATCTACTAGACAGGGCAGAAAATTCTACAGCAAACTAGCCAAACTACAGTCTGTCTTCCACTTATAAATATAGATCGAGTGACTGCATTGACACACGCATGGTCACAGCAGGTCGGCAAGTTCTGACAATGGGTGCTCCATGTCTGTTGAGTTAGTAGTCGACCGGTTTATCGATGTGGCCGAATTAGACATGTGGCCGAATTGACCTGAGACCCCTTGGCTTTGGTCATGATACTTAGGATAAACTTTCAATTCTTCAATTAGGATTTCTTGTTTTAATCAAGAAGCTTAGATTCGCATTTTGAAAAGTTAGTTTAGCGTTTGCCATCTTCATAATATTAAATTTAGCCTAGAATAACCGGCCTTTGCTAATTTTCGGCAGTGATGACACGTGACGATAATTGGACCCTCAATGTATACGCCCTCAATAATACGTCTTCGCTGAGTGACAGTGGCAGTAACTGAGTAAGGCACATTTCGGCTGTTGCGGAACAGACGGTGGATAAACGAATGTTAAAACGAATTGAAAATAAAAATAAAAAACAAAGAATTTAGTTCGCCACCTATTGGTGACGAGTGGAACTCTACCTTTTTCACTGAACTTATTTTCCAATTATTAAAAAAAAAAAAAAATTCAATTTTGGATTTTTTTTTTTCAATATTTATTTTTTTAATTTATGATTATTATTATTTTGTTCTCAAACTACATGAAGGTGAAACATTATCCTAATTCAATTTATCCAAAGACTTTAACGACTTAACCAAGGGGAGGTGAGGTGGGGGGGACAGACAAAGTTTCCTCTTTTTTCTCGGGCCTGCTCTCACACCCCTGAATACACCCGTTGACAGTTTCAATCTGCGCATGCTCACAACCCGTTGCAGAGTTGTCGTTCTTGAAATGCGAGTAAAAAATTTTATGATGGCTTTAACATGTGGTGTCATCGGTTGTTCGTCGGGTGCTTACTGGCTAAACAAATGGAAAAATGAATTGTGTGAATCGTGCGGATGTCTGCGAAAGGAATTTTCTTGCGAGTGCAAACCGCCATTTAGGTCAGAAAACTTTGTAATTTGGTTTAATGAGGACTGTAAATTAATAGATACGTAACAACAACAACTTCAACAAAAAAGCCCACGCCGTGTTTACTTTAGGATTATTATACGGAGCTTCGTTTGGTTGTGATTTATCTAATGTCTGGGATATAGGATAAATAAAGAACTTTCCCAATGCTTATTACTTCCTCCGAGAGAGCAGTACATAGAGAATTTGTATTTACATATGACATAAAAAGATATTGTAATGACACTAACAGTAACTGCGTCATTGTTTTTCTCTATCGCCTTTTTTTTTGTCCCTCCACGAAAGTGGCAGGGCAACTTGGAAATGCACTCTGTGTGTTGGTCTGTCACTGTCAGTCCCGGTTTCTTGTGAAGCCTGAAGGCAATATCCTTAGAACCCCAATGTTCAGCCCTTTCAACTAGAAATACCTCGGTCCAAATTCCATAAAAATCCTAACATAGCCTTTCCCCTGCGAATTAAGTGTACATTTGCGACTTGCAAAAGATTAAAAGTAGTTTAAAAAATCGGGATCAGTGCACAACCAGTCTATCTTGATAGACTAGCAACAGTGACTAAACACGGCTTTTGACTATCAAAATAATGATGATTAGAACTATTTTATTTAAGAATTGTATGATTTGTCTGAATGAAATATAACGTTATCTTCTTAATTAGATGACTGGTGGTACATATGACTACAACATTTTAGGATTACCCAGCTTGTTTCATTTTACAATAGGCTTTACACATTTCCCACAACAAAAAAAGACCCTGAGAAAAGGATGAGGTGGCGACAACTTATCAACCGTCAGAAAAAAAACAAGCTATGGGAACCCTCAAAGGATACAAGGGTTTGCAGTCTCCATTTCATTGATGGGGAACCCTCCCTGCAAAATCCATATCCAACATTACACCTGGGGTACAGGGATTTTGAGGATAGAGTTCGACGAATCTTATGCTTCCAAAATTCTACAGAGCAGAAAAAGCAAATTGATTTGTCTGAAACTGAAATTTCAGCTGTGCCATCATGTGACCCACCCATTGAATCCTTGCCTGGATGTTTTCCTTGGTACATGTGGCTTTTAGCAATTACAATTTGTGTAGTATGGCATGCCAGGAGTCTTGACAACAAAGTTCGCCGACTCACAAATGAAGTAAACAGACTGAAATCCGAGATTCTTAAGTTAAAATCACAGAATTACACAAAGACAGTGTTAAAAACCGATTCCAGTGTAAGGTTTCATACTGGTTTAAAAACCAGGACTCTTTTCCAAAAGCTTCACGATTTTATAATGCCACTTGTCAATCGAAGATGGACAGGTGTGCTATCAGTGCATAGAAACATTCGAAGATGTAATTCTCGATTTGGCCCAAACAGAAAACTTTTGTCGTCACACGAATTTCTTCTTACATTAATGAAATTGCGCTTAGGGTTACTTAACAAAGATTTGGCATTCCGTTTCAACATTTCCGAAACTCTTGTATCTCGAATTTTCTTATCCTGGCTCCGAGCAACTAAAACAGCCCTTAGTACTTTGGTTCATTTTCCAGAAAAAGATGAAATAGCTGCAACAAAGCCAGATCGGTACAAACATCTTCCTGACTTGCACTCACTCATTGACTGTACCGAACTGTTCATAGAGACACCCAAAGATCTTAGATTACAGGGGGCAACATGGAGTGATTACAAACACCACAACACCATCAAAATTCTTGTTGCATGTTCTCCGAACAGTGCTATTACGTTTGTGTCTCCTGCCTACACTGGTAGAATTTCTGATAAGGCTTTAACTTTAAAGTGTCAGTTCCTGGAAAAACTTCCTGCATATTCAATGGTGATGGCTGACAAGGGGTTTAATATTGCGGATGATTGTGCTGCCAGAAGCCTTTCTCTTCACATTCCACCCGGAAGGAGAGGGCAATCACAAATGACCAGTGCTTCTGTGAAGAAGACAAAGAAGATTGCCAACCTGCGCATTCTGATAGAGCAGGTCATTGGACGATTGAAATCTTTTCGTATCTTAAAACATGAACTTCCCATCTCTTTAATTTCACATATTGATGATATAATTACTGTTTGTTCAGCGTTGTGCAATCTCAATGACCCTATTTACAAGTCGTAATGTGTACCTCAATCTTTGAATGATTGAGAAGCCTGCCCCTGGAATAATTAATGTTCAGTTGTCAGTTGATAGCGCACCAATTTCTTTGATGAAGGTTTTATTGTGCCTGACTTGCCATGTTCAATGTGTCTGATTTTCTTGTTTTTTCTCAGGCAGTTGTTTTTTACAGACAAGTATAAAAAAAAACATAAAATAAAGTTTCATTGTTTGAATAACTGTACAGATATTTCAATGCAAGCCTATGAGGCCATAATGTGGGATGGTTGTTAGGCACCGACGCAAGGTCCTGGGTTCCTCCCACAATCAACCTGGTATAAACATAAAACACCAAACAATCAACGCGGGCAGTGGTCACAAAGATAACAGAACTTTGGATTCATTGGTCGGTGTTTTACTCAAGATTATTTTATTTATATGGTGGCAAAAAGAAGTTTAATCAGACAGACAGAGCTCATTTTAACATATAAAGTACATTTTAACCCCAAAAATACGCAAACATAAAGTTGTAAAAACTAGGCTTTAAGGATTTTATGGATTTCTCATTTTATTGCTCTGTTGAATTTTGGAAGCATAAGATTTGCCAGACTTTTTTCTTCTATATTCTGCTAACAAATTGTCGAAGTCGAAGGCAGTGTAGAAGTCTGATTGGTGGTCTTAGGCAGCTTGGTCTTTGGCGATCAATCTGGCAGAAACAACCAATCTGGCTTCTACAATGCAACTATAAAAATCAAAAAATGAAACCATTAATCCCATGTACCATACTGTAGGTATGTTGAGCTATATTTATTTGTTCATAAATTCAAGGGATTTAAATTGGTTTTAAGCCACAAACCATTGACTAATCTCAGGCAACTGGATTAGACAGGTTAACATATGTTAATTATTGTTTACAAGATACAATAAATTTGCAGCGTTTTAGAATTATTAAAACAACCTTTCAAAGAAATTAAGGGGGGGGGGGGGGGGCGCAGTACAAAAGGTGGGATCACGTTCAGCTAAGAGTACTTTACATATCTGGAGAAAAGTTTTTCATTTTCAGCAAATTGTAAAATAAATGTCAAATTTATGCTTCACTGAGAGCAGCAGAACATGCAACACAAAACCAATCAACACTGATGGATGGTTTGTGTTCAGCTGAAATGCCGGAGCACGGAAAATGTATCCATGTGGAACATTTATCACAGCAAACTGATTCCTCCATGAAGCATTCTGGATTCTCCAGGCACACCTTAGCACACACTCCACAAAGTACTTCCTGTACTGATGACGGAGCACTTGCTTCCTCTTCACTCAATAATGGTTTTATGAGCTTGGGCAAAATAAACATATTCCAAAACCAACACAACTGATGTAACAAATGTGCAAAAAAACTTTCATCAAAGAGCACTCTGACATTTAAGGATCCATGCAACGTGTAAATAAATAGGTCGCAATATTGCCTACTCAAAACCCCCATCTGTCCTTGAATTTGGGTATAATATTGGTGAGACTTTTTTACGAGAAGCTTACCATCGATGCTTTGAATATAAGGGACATTTTCTGTTGTGGGTACTTGTTCCTTAATTGTCTCGGGGCATTTAATTTCACACAACCCCTCGCCACAACATGTACAACACACTAGCAGGTCAGGACTTGCTGCAACAAATGGTTTTGGAGAATAAACAAACATTCCACAGTTAGAATTTTTAAAATTTTTGTGACAACAGCGCATGGCTTTATGATAAGCTGTTTTAGCATGGGATTCAAGAGAAAGTCCATGTTTCATGGCCTTTGTTTGTACAGGGGAAGTGTGGCCCATTACCAAATTGATCAACGAGGAAGGATCTGTGTTCTTGTTGGACTGCAGTGTACGTGTCCTCGTTAATATGCGATGAAAGTTACTAGCTGTCAGTCGCCCTTTCCTCTGTTCTCTCCAAATATCTGATAGTGATTGTTGTTCGGTTGCTGTACTAAGACTAACAATTTCTGTATCTGATAACTTGATGTTTTTCAAAAATTGTTCTTTAGCTTTTTCATAGTCGAGTTCTTGATGGTTTATGTCAGACGAAATCTCCATAAGAGAAGCAGGTACTTTTAATTTTTCTGCCTTTCTTTGCTTTTTTTCTAATAATGAAACGAAGCAGGAATTTGGAACTTCCTTTTTTAAGATGTTATAAAGTTCAAGCCTTTGTTGAGTTGTATCTTGAAACTTTTTTTCCTGTGCTTGATTTAGAGGTGTGAATCTTCTTTTCGTAATAATTTTTTCTCTTTCCTGGGTCATACAAAGACTTGAAGAGTATTTATTTTTTTTCCATATTGCCTCTGCACACCTAAGCGGTTCAACACTTGCCTTTATAGGGACATTCCATTGGCAAAGTTGACTTGTTCCAGACGGCTTAGTTAAACCGGTCTTTACTGCATATTCTACACGAAATAGAACTCCGGCAATGTGGTTGCAGGTGCCAAACATGCCTGCAGTGCATGTGCAATATGCACTAATTATTTGACCACCTGGCTCTCGATCAGAACCTCATAAGCTTTATTTCTCACCGCCTGAGAGGGGGTTACTTTGGTTTTAAGGAAACAGACTGGACTGTCAGCACTAATGTTATGAAATTTAATGGCTTTCACCCATCCACATGAGAAGTATCGATACGCTTTTCCTTCTTTGTAATCGTTCAGCAATCGATTTAATAAATCAGTGTCGCTATCTTTATTTAAGTAGGAAGCAATGTCAGTGATATACAGTGATGGCCATTCTGCAATGCTTGTCTGTTCATCCTTCCAACTGATGAGGTTCATAGGGTCTGGAAGAATTTGGTCATTAAATTGTAATTTAAGCTTATACTCCTTCGTCAATCTGTACTCTGCAAATTCAGCGGTTTGGTTGGTATCTACATTTTCCTCCCACGCACAGAAACATCTAAAATAACAATGCAATGAATTTTAGATGATATACATTACAGTAAAATAAATAAGTTTATGATCCGTTCAAAGTGAAACCTATAACCACAGCTTCAATGGGTTGAAATTTGCCTGAATGGCTTCATGTTTGATATTATATGACCATGTTGAATTTAATGTGTTTTCAAGCTAATTTAATATAGGTGTGTGTCCCAAGTGAAATTTAACATTTAGCTTGCTGCTAAAAACTTTTTTATACGGCAGCATACAATAGATTCACAGCCACACCTGTACTTGATATTTAAATTCATTTGACGTATAAATCTGACAGCCCATAAATGAGCATTTAATTAAGACCCAATTTCAAAAATCAATTTTTTTTTTAGACCTGATACCTTGTGGATAGGCTAATGTCTTCAATTTCAAAGTCAAACAGAGCATAAAATCTATTTTATTTAATTGATAAAGTACAGCTCAAATTAAAATAAATACAGCAATCCAATAGTAAAACTTTGAATTAACCTTTCTTGTGCTGTTGTCACTTATGACTATGTTATTAAGTTGTGGCTCACCTGTGAAATGGTTGCAACTACAATAAACCCCGACAATTTACATGCCCCAATCTTAAAATTGGACGTTTTCTTTAATTGAATTACAAGTTTTCTTAAATTGAATTGCACTTGTGAGTTAAAATCACAACTTAAACTTGAAGAGATTTCATGAAAAAGGGATTTTTAAGACCGATTTAGTATACCGATATCTGTAGCTTATTGACAGTCGAGTGTTGTTGTTGCAGCATATATGTGCAAGATGTTACCAACCTTGCAGCCAATTCTTCAAAGCTCCCATCAACTGATTTGCTCCGTACCGCAAGAAAAACCTTCAACGCCTGTTCTGACCATAACTTGAACTTTGCCAGAGTCATATCGTTGAGGTTATCCATTATTTATGACAACCGTCAAGTTTCAAACACTGCCGTTTCCGTTGATAGCGCGCCACTACAAATTTTCTTGCTCGTTCATCCGGGTTCTTCTTTCTCGCGACTCCAAACTGTTTATCGGTGTATTCTATAAACGCTGACTACGATGTGAAAGACCACGAGCGCATCCAAACATAAAATTCCGAGACCAACTCGTGCTTTAAGTTTAACGCGTGTTTGAAATGAACGTGTCGTTTTGTCTACTGGATATCAAAAGCAATCCAAAGACCACAATTAAGCGTTGTTTTTCAAACATACTGCCATAATATTGAATTTAGTCTGGAATGCACGGCCTCTGCTATTTTTCCGCAGTGATGACAAGTCACGATAATTGGACCCTCGTCGATACAACCCCTATAATACGTCTTCCCCGCTGACGCACGTTTCGGCCGTTGCGAAATAGACGGTAAATGAAACAAATGGAAAGTTTCAAAACTCGAAGAATTCAGTTCGCCATCTATTAGGGACAATTCGACAAGTTAAATGGCACCATTTTCACGTACAAGTTACTTAAAGGGGCATGAGCTGCCAAAATGTGGATATTTTGACGTTAAAACAGAATGCTGAAATTATTGGCTATTTTTCTCAAGAGGTAGAATTCAGAAGCTTTTTAATGCTTCTAGTCTCGAAAATGTACGATAAAGTACTGTTTTAAACTAACTTTGCCTTAGAATGAATGAATGGTCGTCCCGGTTATTTAAATTTTGTTTACTTTTGAACACGTTTTCAGTTCATACAGGCCACATACTATATGGATTTTTCTCATTCCAACGCCAATCATTTAGTTTTTCGATAGCATTCAAAGCCTCTTACTGTCGTGACGATCAGAAGTTATGAAAAATCGGTGAATTTTGGCAGCTCATGCCCCTTTAAGGTCCAGTAGGCCTAATTTAATTTTTTTTAGAATTTTTGATTTTTAATTTTTTTTTTTTTTTTTTTCCCCTCAAACTCAATGTAGTAGTAGTTCAAATTGATCGTGATTTGATTTAACTCTTAACCAAACCCTTTTGGGGGTATTCTTGACAAACAAATTTTCCTCTTTTTTTTTTTTTGGCCGGCTCTCACACCCCTGCATATGTAATATCACCTAAGTTTGGTAAATTGAACTATAAAGTGTGCAACGCGGAGGATTAGTGAAAGTAAACTTAATTACTTTTAGCATAATTAATTATGATACTGTGTTGGGGAGTCCTTAATTGAATAATATTAAATGTCTACAGGTACCTCGTTATTTATGTTTGGTTATCTATGGTCGGTACCACATAGTCATTTAATCAGCCTTACCCACGTCGATAAGCGCAGAGCAAAATCTCAATAAATACCAACTTTTCAGTCTTAATTGATGTTTGTTTCGTGTCCCAGCTGCTTTAAAACAGTCGTGTGAAAGGAATAGCTATTAATTTATCATCTGTAACAAAAAAATTGCCTTTTTTAACCGATTGAGTTTGATTTTTCTTTTTCCTGAAAGACCTAACTGTCGCAATCTCGACAAAACAGGCCTTACTCCAAAGAGAGTAGATTGACTCTATTTGCTTACTCACAGAAGAGGGGACCCGCCCGATAGCTCAGTCAGTAGAGCGTGCGCTTCAGACCTGGGAGATCCGGGTTCAAGCCTGGGTCGAGTCAGACCAAAGACTTTAACAGTGGTAGCTCCATCTATACTCCTTGGTAGCTGCTACTGCTTCGCTTGGCGCTCAGTGGAGCAGTGACTGGTTGGCCCGGTGTCAGTATACTGTGAGGGGAGCTTGCTGGTTGTCTTCGACAAGTCGTCTCGGTGAGGCAGCATCTAAAAGATCCACAATACCTCGGATGAGATTGTGTTTCGAGGAAATCTGCTCACAGGTGGCGCCACTGCAGGCCTAGACCTCGTAAATACAGTTATGATTTGAGGTTTCTGGACGTTATCTCCATAACGGCTTGACGTTTTCTCTTGAAATTTTTTTATAAGATGTATATCCACAATACCTCGGATGAGATTGTGTTTCGAGAAAATCCGTTCATAGGTGGCGCCACTGCAGGCCTAGACCTCGTGAATACGGTTATGATTTCCCTGAAGCTTGAGAAGAAATACCTACTCCCAAAAACCTACACCCTCACCTATCCAACATAGCCAACTTCATATCTCCCCTAGATGAAAAGACTCGCCTAGACTACGAATCTCAAACTACCACAGGACCTCTGATGCTAGTTATTAACTAAATACATGTGTTCTTTATCCATAGGCTAGGATTTCTCAAGGATTTGAACTGGGACCACCCCAAAGTTCAAACCCCAAATGAAAAGCAGGTTTTATTGCATATCAACATTATCACGCCTAACTATTTGGTTGCATCATTTAATCAGGATTTCCTTTACATTCGAAAATCTATGATTAACGAATACTTTGTTAATCTAAAAGAAAGATGTTTTAACCAACGTTTTTATTGTTATTTTTTTTCAGATCAGAAATGTCAATGTTGACATCGACAGAAATGGCGAAAAACTCCCCCTTGCAAGATGTAGATTTGCCACTGTTAACTTTACAAGGCACATTTGACCCTGAACCCTGGTGAGTCTTTTTAGTCCGAAATCTCTCCAAAGCAAACTGTCTAGTCTAATGATGTCGCACGAAATATGTGTATGGTTAAAGTGTAGTTACATTTTCCGCGACATGTGTCGATCGTTGGATTAATTTAGTCACGCATCAGTGTACATACGCTCAATGGTATACAGTCTCGAACTACAATGCCACTATGCAATGTCCATGATGAGTGGATAAAAGATTAATCAATACTGCATTGTACCCTCCGAGCCGATGTTATAATATTATTGACCTATATTACCGACCAAACCGTTCATTTATTCGACTTTCCTTTGCCTTTCAGGATTGGGACCGAGTCAATTAACGAACCTCAGGTACAATCTGAGCTGGACGAGGGACCTAGGTATGATTTTAAACTTTTGACAATTTTTCTTCAATTAAGTTTTGAAAAAGAATTCTACAAATATCCTAATTTCTCTCATGACACACATGTGTTTTTTAGACCACCATGATCTCATGGTGGTCTTCTCAAATCGCTTTTACGTCTGTTGTCCGTCACCCAGTGTCTGTAAACTTTTCTTGTGTTCGCTGTTCCAATCATTTAAAATGGCCGTTGAACAGCCATTTTGTTTTTCTTTAATCACTTTTCTCTCATGTGATCGTGATTCCAAGAGAACACGCATTTCACTCGCACATTCCCCCCAATGGTCTAGTTGTGCAACATCTATTTCCTTTGCTCATTTGAATATTAAAATGGCCGCTGGCAACCATTTTGTTTTTTTTTCATCACTTTTCTCCAAAAATAATGAAAGGATCTTCGTAAAATTTTGTACACAGGTTAACCCTATGATCTCACTGTGCACTATGCACTTTTGTTCATTTGCATATTCAAAATGGCGGCCGCTGGCCATTTTTCGTTTTCTTCTTTTTATACGCCTGACTTAAAAAAAGTCGGTTGTATTATGGTATCACCAGTGCCGTCCATCCGGTCGTCTGTCCCGGATTCCCTTCCGCTCCATAACTTGAGTTTTGATCTAATCTTTACAATTCTTTCACAATATATTCCTTGTGGGTAGAAGGTGTGTCGTGAACCATTTAAGACATTGTCGATTGCATAATATGGCTTCTACATTGGATTATGTAATATTCTGTCTGTCTTTATATATATATATCATTGCTTTTTTTAGTACACTTGGTCCAAGAGTAATACTGGAAGGCAATTTATTTATACATTCTGAGACTGTTTTCTTGGATAGTTTAATGTGCACTATAATAAAAAAAATACCATTTTCACAGCTTTATTACCCATCTGGTATTTATTAGAGTGGCTGTTTAAATAGAGATAAGGGGACAAATAATAAAACTATTACAGCCAAGTCCAATAGAACAGTGTCCCAGTCAAAACTGTTAAAATTCAAGAATTGTAAACTATTGTATTGATTGCTCCTTCCCAATTATGGAACATAACAGCAATGTCAAAACAGCCACAATATTTCAGTTTTTGCAATTAAAATGTGATTGAAATTACCTGAACAGATAATATATGTGTACTATAACGTACTAGTATTTAGTTGCAGCTTCATCAAATTCAGAAAAGAAAAACTAATTGATGAAATTAAAACAAATGCTATATTAAATGTAAAGTTGTTAATCGTAGCGGTTTGACTTTGCCACTGCGGGCGTATGTTGAGTTTACTAAAACTCCTGTTAGTTTTTACATAAGAACAGTTTCTACATGTACAGTACAACAAAAAAGTTACCACTAAAAAAACGCGTGTCGCCTGCCCTTCACACGCAGGGGATACGCAGGGGACACGCGTGTGACACCCATTGAATAATATATATGTTTTCCAACGACGGAACTAATCTCGCGTGTTCCCCACGTGTAACCTATTCGCTCTGGCAGATTTCGAACGAAAATTTCTGCTTGTCAAATTAGCGACAGCCGTAAATCGTCGCGCTATTTTTGGTTCGAGCTGTACGCTGCGTGTGCATGGCGGTAAACGATCGAAGAATGGAAGTGAAACCACAATATGATTACGATTTAAGGACCTTTTCTCTTTCAAATGTTGGATACAACCTTCTAGGAACTTTGTGAGTGGTTTCTTGGATAAAGTTAACCTGACCAACTGAGTTTGAGTTTTCATATGGAAATCGCCAGCGACCGTAAAATGACAGCACAACAACAACATCATCAATCATTCAACGATCAAGCTATTCAATGTGTCGAAGAGATCTGCAGAAATTAAGGAACAAAAAACTCCACACATGTTTATACAACCTGCAAATAGGTAACATCTATTAGTGAGTACGAACTCCCGATTTTCGTTTCTTAAAATCGGTTTTAAACATGAAGAAAATGATAATTTGATTAAAACCATTGAACTTGGCTACCATTACCAAGTTTAGCGGTAAAAGTGTCCTGTACGCTGTAGTGACGAATGTATCAGCTGTGTATGTAGATATAGTTTTCATGCAAACTTTATACAATATTAAATAAATCAAAAAATAAAATTAATGTCTGAGTTCGGAAAGCAAAGTTATACTTATCGTTACAGGTCATTGTGTGCCACTTTTGATTCCATGTAGATATTTTTGTGAACAATGTACAACTTGAAAAACTAATTAGGCTAGTATATACATAGGCCGATAGGGGTCTATTTATTTTCAATATAATTGAAGAAAATTGTGTTTTTATCATGCGTTACTTAAAAGTTAAAATTAAAACATGGGCAAGATCCAACCAGAGTGCTGTACATCAATACTATCAATAATAATTAATATAGGCTTTTGAAGGCCTGAAGGAAATATATTTAAATGGTGAGAACTTTTTACAAAATGTAAATATGTATTTGTGTTTTGCCTCTTAAGTCGAAGAACTTGAGGAAAATTGCCTATGGCAAAAATTGCTTTGCCGTTGAAAGGGCAATGTTGTATGCCTTCGGTGTGGAAATAACAACTGAAAGGGAAGAAGCGAGAAGAGATAGGCAGAAATGAGGACCAACACTAAAAAAGATCTTGATGAATTTTACATCTGATAGTAACACGAAGATGGCAGATTTGATGGAGGTGGACGACAATCTTCAATCATCTGAGGGCTCCCTGGTAACAGGGGCTGCTGACCTGCCTTGTCCTCATCACTTTCTTCACACATGCATACTTCTCAGGCAAAACCTTTGATTTGCATTTAATGCCCCAGTCTCAGTGGTGTGAAAAAAAGCCATTCATTCAAAGTTGGGTAGTCTAAGAAAGTTTTTTCTGAACAATATAACTATTCGATCATTAATGCTGAACTTCATTCCCATTTATGTTCCTGCATCTTTCTTTCCTCCATATCTGAAAAGCCTTTTCCTGTTAAATGGTTGATTTTAAACAACACTCATGAGTCGAATTGATTTTAACTTCCGTCAGTCTATCAAAATGTGACAAGCTTTTTTCCTTTTAGCAAAATTTATTTCATTTCCATTACGACATATTTTTTGTCTAATTATAACTAATCTCGACTGTATTTATATCCCTGGAACTTGTAATATATAAAAAGCTGAGGTAAGTTCTGTTTTCCGTTAATCAGTCTTCAGACTATAGGAACTTTAACCCTGGTTGCAAATTGTCTATGATGTATGCCCATGTGACTCTTTACGCCAGCTTTGTAAAACAGGGCTCTGACCCACTGATCTTAAATTCTCACTAGCTTTGTTTTCAGTTTCTTTTGACAAACTAATGGTTATTTTATCATTATTTAGATAACGTTATTTAATTGTTAACATGATTAAAACACTTACTAATGTACTTTCATGTATTCTATCTCAGTTACTCATTCCATTTGTCTAAACAAGCTAATTATTTTTTTGGTTTTCAGGTTTATTCTTGTTTGTGAAAAATATTGATTGATTAATGTTTTAAGTCTCAAGATTATTTCACTTATATGGCCGCGTTGCCAGGTTTAGTTGGGTACTTGGGTAGGAGACTGGCAGCAACAACAACAAAGAATACAGAAGTGAATAGGTACATTTAATTCAAAACAAATATTTACATATTTTGGCATGATTGTGTCTCATGAAATCTTAGATCTTTATATAACCCACACCGAAACAAGATAATGCAAATGAACATTGACTGTGTTTGTCACTAAACACTGGAGATTATTCCAATTGATGGGGATTATTCACTCATCGCTGTATGTGGAAGAGTTGCCATGTACTCGCCGAAGTTCGGGGGTTTCCTCTTCCATAAAACCTGCCAATGTCGCCATAGAAGTGAAATTATCTTGTGTGACGTAAAACATCAATCAACGTTTTTCAGGGGAAATACGTCTCAATAAAAGTGAAATAATTTCGATTGCGACGTAAAACATCATTCGATCGAATATCGTTTTTCAGGTGAAAATCTGTATATCGCCAGATGTTGACGAGTTGCCAGGTACTTGCCGAAGGTTGGGTGTTTCCTCCCCCATTAAACCTGGCAATGTGAAATAATCTTGAGTGTGACGTAAAACATCGATCAACGTTTTTCAGGGGAAATACACCAGCTTTCTCTCTAAGATGGTCTGGCAATGAGTGCTGTTCATAGTGCTGGTAAAAATACAGAAGGGGCTTGCTCATCATCTAGACGAAATACCAGCCCAAACATGCACCTGTCCAATAATGAAGAAAGCCCTTTATTTACAAATAAACCTGTATGGCTCAGTGACTGTCAGTCGGTTAGAGTGATCATCCTTCAGGTCAACACAGGCCTTCCATCGATGCGCCTCGAACGACCTATGTGGGATAGTTACCAGCGGAAGGTCGTGGGTTTCCTCCGGGCATAGAGCCCGGTTTCCTCCCACAATAAAATTGGCAACGCCGCCATATAAGTGAAATAATCTTGAGCGCGGCGTAAAACACCGAACAATCAATCCATCGATGCGACTCAAGTCTTTCACTCAATCGCCGCATGTGGAAGAGTTGCCAGGTACTCGTCGGAGGTTGTGTCCCCCATTCAACCTGGCAAGGCCGCCATGTAAGTGAAATAATCTTGAGTGGGGCAGAAAACATCAATCAATCAATAAAAGAAATTAATAGTTTTAACTGGATTGTAACAGGCATTCGGCTATTGACCTCACATATAGCTTGACGAACTCATAGTTTATAACTTTTCACATTTTAAAACAGTTCTGCAGATTATGTAAGGCATTAACAGTAATTATAAGAAGTGAGAGAGAGATTGATTGATTGTTTGGTGTTTTACGCCACGCTCAAGATTATTTCACTTATATGGTGGCGTTGCCAGTTTTACCGTAGGAGGAAACCGGGCTCTATGCCCGACCTGCCGGTGGTAACTGGCAACCATCCCACAAAGGTCGTTCGAGTGAAAACCCAGTGAGAAAATTTTTAATTTTTTTTTTTGGGACTGAGTGGGATTTGAACCCGCGACCCATTGGTGGAAGGAGGCCCCCCCCCCCCGAGAGAGTTCGAAAGAGAAAAATCAACTTGGAATGATGTTTGGGTTTGCTGATCTTCCTCTCATCCCTATGGATGAACCAAAGCTTACCATTCCTCATCACTCCCACAGACGTTTCATCTGAAAAAATACAATCTTCAAATTGCTCATTCTTATAAAGTCACATTTTCATTACAATTTGATTGATTGATTGATGTTTAATGATGCACTCATTACAATTTGAAATACCTACAAAAAAAAGAATCCTTTAATATGAAGGATGATTTAATGATGTTATAAAACTAGCTATAGGTTAAATTTTAAATTGCCAGTACACTACGGTCAGCAATGGTAGATCACACAGATGGAAGACGTACGAGTTTGGCTGATCCTGTGATCATGTTAGATTTCGATAAATTCGGTTGAGACTGTAAAGTCTTTCTAAGTAGAAGCCAGTAACTGTAAAAGTGTCCTTATTAGCTTTAAATTAACTTAATGAAATCGGCAAACCAAAACTGTTTAAGAACATGAGACGGCGAGAGTGCCGAAAAGGTGGAATACGGTCAAAATTATGAAATTTCTAAACACCCCCACTGACTAATGTATTGCCGTCAATTATGACACAAACGAATGGCACAACAGTTTTATGCAAATGACGCATTTTTCCTGAAGTTGTAGGTGACGGACCAGTGGCAGTTCGATATAATATAAATAAAACTATTTCTTGGAATGGACAGACACTCAGTTAAAATAGTCACTACGGCCGTACAGACTACAGTTACAACTTACACTTACAGTACACACTACGGTAAGGCATAGACCTGCTACGGCCGTACTTTTCGCCGATATTGAGCCACAAAAGTCCGATAGCATAGACAGAGTGACGGAATCAGACGGACGCCTTCAAAATCAAAGTACATTGCAACACAATTTAAAAAGCCGGCCCAAAACAAACCAGCAATACTCGAACGTGGTCGAAAACCTTGTGGAGCTCCGCGAAAAACGTCGTTGTTGTAGCCCTGGCCTACTTTCAGTTTGACTGCCGAGAACCGTCGCGATGTCGTAATTTTTACCGAACGTTGGAATGGACCACGCGCTTTCACCAGAGTGCTCCGTTACACGCGTGTCAAACGCAAGTGAGTCTCCGTCCCATCTTCAGCAGTAGACATGACACGCGTGTCCCCTGCGTGCCTCACGCGAGTGACATGCACTACACACGCGTGTGCAATAGTGGTAACTTTTTTGGTGTACTGTAGTAGTATTTTATGAAGGTGAAGTACACCGCTACAATGGGAAGAGATCACCGTGTGTGGTTATACTATAGGGTACGAAACGGTTTGGGTACGAAACGGTTTGGGTACGAAGTGTTTCCAGACAATAAATCTTAAACCAGAGAAGGCTTTCATTTGAAATTTTTATATATTATGTATATCCACAATACCTCGGATGAGATTGTGTTTCAAGAAAATCTGCTCACAGGTGGCGCTACTGCAGGCCTAGACCTCGTAAATACAGTTATGATTTGAGGTTTCCGGACGTTATCTCCATAACGGCTTGACATTTTCTCTTGAATTTTTTTTATAAGATGAGAAGACTCGCCTAGACTACGAATCTCAAACCACCACAGGACCTGATGCTAGTTATTAACTAAATACATTTGTTCTTTATCCATAGGCTAGGATTTCTCAAGGATTTGAACTGGGACCACGAATTCAAACAAGTTCAAACCCCAAATGAAAAGCAGGTTTTATTGCATATCAACATTATCACGCCTAACTATTTGGTTGCATCATTTAATCAGGATTTCCTTTACATTCGAAAATCTATGATTAACGAATACTTTGTTAATCTAAAAGAAAGATGTTTTAACCAACGTTTTTATTGTTATTTTTTTTCAGATCAGAAATGTCAATGTTGACATCGACAGAAATGGCGAAAAACTCCCCCTTGCAAGATGTAGATTTGCCACTGTTAACTTTAAAAGACAAATTTCACCCTGAACCCTGGTGAGTCTTTTATAGTCCGAAATCTCTACAAAGCAAACTGTCTAGTCTAATGATGTCACACGAAATATGTGTATGGTTTAAGTGTAGTTACATTTTCCGCCACATGTGTCGATCGTTGGATTAATTTAGTCACGCATCAGTGTACATACGCTCAATGGTATACAGTCTCGAACTACAATGCCACTATGCAATGTCCATGACGAGTGGATAAAAGATTAATCAATACTGCATTGTACCCTCCGAGCCGATGTTATAATATTATTGACCTATTAAGCAAAAACATTTATTAAATGACTTTCCTTTGCCTTTCAGGATTGGGACCGAGTCAATTAACGAACCTCAGGTACAATCTGAGCTGGACGAGGGACCTAGGTATGATTTTAAACTTTTGACAATTTTTCTTCAATTATGTTTTGAAAAAGAATTCTACAAATATCCTAATTTCTCTCATGACACACATGTGTTTTTTAGACCACCATGATCTCATGGTGGTCTTCTCAAATCGCTTTTACGTCTGTTGTCCGTCACCCAGTGTCTGTAAACTTTTCTTGTGTTCGCTGTTCCAATCATTTAAAATGGCTGTTGAACAGCCATTTTGTTTTTCTTTTCTTTAATTACTTTTCTCTCATGTGATCGTGATTCCAAGAGAACCGCTGGTCGGATCTTCTTTAAATTTCACTCGCACATTCCCCCTATGGTCTAGTTGTGCAACATCTATTTCCTTTGCTCATTTGAATATTAAATGGCCGCTGGCAACCATTTTGTTTTTTTTCATCACTTTTCTCCAAAAATAATGAAAGGATCTTCGTAAAATTTTGTACACAGGTTAACCCTATGATCTCACTGTGCACTATGCACTTTTGTTCATTTGCATATTCAAAATGGCGGTCGCTGGCCATTTTTCTTTTTCTTCTTTTTATACGCCTGACTTAAAAAAAGTCGGTTGTATTATGGTATCACCAGCGTCATCCGTCCGGTCGTCCGTCCTGGATTCCCTTCCGCTCCATAACTTGAAGAGTTTTGATCTAATCTTTACAATTCTTTCACAATATATTCCTTGTGGGTAGAAGGTGTGTCATGAACCATTTAAGACATTGTCAATTGCATAATATGGCTTCTACATTGGATTATGTAATATTCTGTCTGTCTTTATATATATATATATATATCAATGCTTTTTTTAGTACACTTGGTCCAGAGTAATACTGGAAGGCAATTTATTTATACATTCTGAGACTGTTTTCTTGGATAGTTTAATGTGCACTATAATAAAAAAATACCATTTTCACAGCTTTATTACCCATCTGGTATTTATTAGAGTGGCTGTTTAAATAGAGATAAGGGGACAATGACATCCACGCTTGTATATTTACACACCATCATACCAGTGGTCAGCCTGAAGATTGTTTGCTTTGTACTAAAACTATTACAGTCCAATAAAACAGTGTCCAAGTCAAAACTGTTAAAATTCAAGAATTGTAAGCTATTGCATTGATTGCTCCTTGCCAATAATGGAACATAACAGCAATGTCAAAACAGCCTCAATATTTCAGTTTTTGCAATTAAAATGTGATTGAATTTACCTGAACAGAAAAGAAAAACTTCTAATGTGAACAAGAAATCAATTAATGAAATTAAAACAAATGTTATATTAAATGTAAAGTTGTTAATCGTAGCAGTTCGAATTTGCCACAGCGGGCGTATTTTGAGTTTACTAAAACTCTTGTTATCAATGTTTTTCTAAAGCAATGAAAAGATCTTCGGAAATTTTTTGTACGCATGTTAACCCCTGTATATTATATCAGAAAATAAATCGAAGCATTCTTCAGTTTAATCTTAGTAAATTGAAATCGAAAATCCTTTTGAGTTATATTAACTGTCGTTATAGGATCTTTAATTATAGGACTTTCTCAAATACATTTTGGCATTCAGTGATGTCGCCGTTCAAACTCTCTACAGGGCCTCAGTAGAGTGTTGGACGCTCAATCGGAATGGCTTTCCACCAATTGGTCGCAGGTTCAAATCCCACGCAGTCCCCCCCAAAAAATTTGAACATTTTCTCACTGGGTTTCTACTCGACCAGACCTCTGTGGGATGGTTGCCAGTTACCACCGGAAGGTCGGGGGTTTACTCCAGACATAGAGCCCGGTTTCCTCCCACAATAAAATTGGCCACATATATTTGTGTATATATTTCATATAAGTGAAATAATCTAGGGCGTGACGTAAAACACTAACCAATCAATCAATCAAACTCGAGACCAAACATTTAGAAAAGTTGGTTTGTAGTTTTCGGAGTACAGCCACTTTCTACCAGAGAAACCTTGTCCAGCCAGCCACCAACTGAAGAAATCACTTTCACAAATCAAGTTTGTGATCCATTTACAAGCAGCCTCACTTTCTGAAAGTGGTCACCAAGATCAGTTCACTGATCTCTTGTTTTTTCAGTGTTGGTCATGTGTCAGGCAGAAAACGAAAGACGGCCGATGGACCAGAGTCTTGCAGTAAAAGGGCCAGGTCGCCCATTCATCCACGATCAGAGACACCCTGTTTCGATCCTGAGTAAGTCGTTTTTTTATTTATAAAATTAATTCCCTAACTTGTCCCTGTAAACAGTGTAATGTGTAAGAATAAAGTTTTTATACGCCCGCTCTTAAAGCAGATGTATATTGGTATACCGTTGTATTGATTTTTTTTCTTCTGATATATGTAGCTTATGGGTAGTTCTCAAAGAGTCTCAATATTTTTGGCAACCAAAACAGCCACCCATCTTTTTGGCAATTAATAACTCCAAAACTATTCGATGGATTTGAATTTTTTTGTCAGATATAACTAGCTTATGAGTAGATGTGTCGTGGACCAAAATTAAATTGGATATTGCTATTTGTAGCGACCAAAACAGTTGCCTAGCCTTTTGGCATTCAGTAACCCCCGGAACTATTGCATGGATTTTTTAAAAATTTTTAGTTATAACTCGCCTAGGAGTTCAGTAGATAGTGTGTTCTGTACCAAAATTAAATTGGGGTGTTGATATTTGCAGCGACCAAAATAGTCACCAGCCTATTGATACTGAGTTACTGTGTAATTATTTCATCGATTATAAATTTTTTTTCAGTTATACATGTATCTAGCTTATGGGTAAACGGTGTGTCCCGTACCAAAATAAATTGAGCTTTAGATATTTGTGGCGACCAAAACAGTCCCCTAGCTTTTTGGCAGTTAGTAACTTTGGAACTAGTGCATGCATTTTTTTTTAAAAATTCAATTATAACTAGTAGACAGTATGTGCAGTACCAAAATTAAATTGAGGCCTGGATATTTGTCGTGACCAAAACGGTCACCCAGCCTTTTTGGCGTTCAGTAACTTGGGAACTATTGCATTGATTTAAATTTATTTTCAATTATAACTAGCTTACAAATAGACGATGTGTCCTGTACTAAAAGTAATTTGGGGTCTCGCTATACGTGTCGACAAAAAACAGTCATCCATCCTTTTGGCATTCGGTAATTGAGGAAATGGCTCTTAATCTGTCTGTGGTTTCACAGTAGAGCGTAATTGTATCCAAACAACTTTTTGATAACCATGGTGACCAAATGAGTTGCAGAGCACCTTATTTCTATTCTTTTATCCGTAATTAAATGAAATTGCTGTTGTATGTCTATACCTAGTGTAGACACTTTTTGCAAGTAACTTTGGTACAGATTTCAGAAATAGGTAGCATCTTATAGGTAGGTGATTTGTCAAATACTAAAACTCTCCAAGCCCCAGTCTTTTTTAGGTGATTGAAAGATTCTACCAGCCGAAATTCTGTTTAAAGCATGTCTTAAATATTGAATATGAAGATAGTGTGCTACAATGGATTTACCCTTGCGGGCGTATTATGAATTTCTATAACTCTTATTTATCTTTTTGATTGTATTAAAAACACTTTTTTTCCCCAGTATGTTAGACCACAAGGAAGTGATAGCTTTGTTGGACGAGATAGCGGAACTCCAACCCAGTACATCCCGAGAACATTCGGGGGGAAGTACAGCGGACCCTCCAACCTTCATACTCGGCATACAGAGTGTAGTTGAAAATAGTCTGTCCTTTGTGACGGCTTGGCTTCGTGACGAGGACTTGGTGTACGTCATCATAAATCAGAGAGAATTGGAAACGCCCATCGAAATAAACTTACAAGATAAGAAAGATGTTTCGGTCGCTACAGTGATGAAGCATGTCGAACAAAACTTGCAGTCCAAGTCTACCTTGCAATTTAACGACTCTTTCGAACTCGAAATTGGGACCATTCGGGGCGATAAGCGTGCCTCCCCTTCACGAGTGTACCGTTATCGCCCAACATTTCTCTCAGGTACATCAAAGAAATGCCGTAAGCCGCGATGCAAACTCGATATATATGTACCAGATCGCGGTACCTTTTTCGGAGAACAATCTCGCGACAAATATCAAATGGCAGTGGATCTTGATTGCGACTCCTCTAATATCGTGTATGTTGTCACGTGCAAAAAATGTCGCAAACAATACGTCGGACAAACTCAGAGGTCTCTACGACAAAGAGCAGGCGAACATTTATCTAATATTAAACTTAAACATGATGTGCCCGTGGCACAACATTTCAATATTGAAGGTCATTCGGTCAAGGAGCATTTTGAAATCATGCCTATTGAGCAAATCCCTTCTCTCAGTTGCGATGCATATACCAAGCACATACTTTTGGCAAGGGAAAGTTTTTGGATTCAAACGTTACAAACTATTTATCCTTTTGGTTTGAACTTGCAACCGGGAAAATGTCATGAAAAAACAATAAGACCATTTGAGTTTCAGTTAAACGAAGCGAGCATGGCTATGGCCAAGATTATAGTAGAAGAATACAAACTACTTCAAAGTAAACTTGCTCGATCTCTGACCCAAAGGCCAGTCATTGCTTATAAAAAGAACTTTGAAAGGTTCCTAGGTTTTTCTGAGTAAGTGGTGGTGGGGGGGGGGGGGGTCTTCCAGAAAATCCTACTAACGCCAAGCTCCTGTCAGTCGTCAACCTTATGAAATATCATAGGTTTACTTTATTACAACAATTTATGATGGGGTATAAAGGTCTAAATGATATACCTCTTTTTAACACAATTACAAACTTTTCTCCGTGCTTATTTTAGACAAGAAGATTTTCCCTGTGCCCGTGTGTTTTAGTGTTCATAAATATTAAAGAGGGTAAACGAAACGAAAATATAATAAATCTTTGTTTTGGATCCATGTTTACCTCGGGCCATTGTGGTCGCAATAGCCTATAAATTTAACGGTCAAAATAAAGAACGTATCAAGGATGATAGACTTGGGCTGCAAGAAAGAGAGGCAAAAAAGCTGTCTGGCGGCCGGTGTTAAACACTAATTCTGTCTGTGTTATGTGCGATGTAAACAAATTTGAATCGATTAATTTACAAAGGGGATAAAGAAAGAGTAGCAAGACTTTGTATTTTGATCAGGATCATTTCGATGTTATAACTAACACAAAGGAGTTTTATGGGACCTGTTATTTTTGTGATGTGTTTAAAATGGTACAAATGCGGTACTTTCTGCAACAGATGGGATTGTAGCCTTTCTGAACCTGTCTAATGCGTAGACGTTTCGAAATAAAGCTCGTTTCGAAAAACATAATGTGGAATCCATATTTTGTTCCCACTTAGCCTTACTACACAGTTTGTTATGTCACAATAGAATTGTAACATCCGCTCAGTAAATCAGAAATGTTTTCAGAATAGATCATAACATGTATGTAGGATTGTACAGTTAAATGACCTTTGTAATCTCTCCAAACATTTTAGCCTGTGAAACTGTTAGGATTTGCACTCACACTCACCTAGACTAAATGATAAACGTAACTTCCAATTGGATGCTTTTTAGCTCTGACATAACACCTGGGTGAAGCAAGCCGAGTTTAATTTAACAAATAAGAGTAATATATAATTCTCACACCACCTCAGTATGATTTGGTGATTATTGTATTTATAGTTTTGCTTATCTCGGTCACGAGGTTCTGAGCTCTACCCAAACATATACTCTATCGTTGACAATGTTTTGAGGTGTTGTTTTCGTAAACAACCTATAAAACATTGGAACATGAACTAAACAGTAAGGTAGTTTTGGCTCGATACCTTCACGTAAGCCGGCGTCTCTCCATCAGTCGCTAAGTTATCAAAATTCATATCTTTTGGACTTTAAAGAAATCTTCCATTCTGGCACAAAAATGAATTCAATCTACTAGAGACATCTACAGCTCAGATCCTCGTTACTTCACCCAACCAAAATATATTTGTAATCTGTGACTTTTATGCTTCTGCAATAAATTGAAGTATGTATACTTTAACCAAGAAATTCGTCTGTGAGTCTTCACGCCATTTCATCTTGTAAATTGCCGGGTCCAACCTGAGTGTCTACGGCAAGACAGTATCTGTTTTATTTCAAAAGAACACAAATGCGGTAAATGTTTCTGTAGATGGCGTAAAGTATACCATTTAGAGAAACATTGCTATTTTAAACCCTTAGAATGTAAAAAAGCTTTCGTACTCGTATATCGTTCTTGATTTTGGATGTTATCAAAGCACTGGGGAACACATACCTAACTTTGCTGTGTCTCGGAAAACTTGTATAAACGCTGATTCTATCCATTCAAACTCTGTGTGTCAATCTTGAGGATCAAGGGAAGAACAGTATAGCGGTGAAGATACAAACAACACTGTTTTGTGCTTGCCTGTTTTCTAGAAATCATGCTGCTGTATACCTTAATTTGTCCGGGTATTATCCAAAATTCTGCAACCCCAGAAGTGACATACAGCGGTTCGAAAATCGATGTTTATACACGTAAGTATTAAAATCATAGACCGTTTAAATCACATCCCAAAACTTTCGGCTTAACTGAACTCGCCAAAGGTTATTTTCCCTACGTTTTTAACATGCCTGAAAATCTTGACCGATGAACTGGACGGGGATTTTATAGAGACCTGTTCAGGCCGACCCGAAAACCTATTGCTACCGTTTAAACTTGGGAAAGGAAGTTTGTAAGGTAAGAGGGTTTAGTTTAAATTGCAAAAACAGCCAATTCATCAATTTCCCAAAGGTAGAGGAAATGACAAAAGCATTCTACACAGAGGTATGTCATTCAATGGGATTCTGGGACAATACAATCATGTCAGACTCATACAGTCCTCACGACTGTAAACCCTCGTAAAATTACAAGGGATAAACAAACAAAACGATTATGAATAAACCAGTCCAAGAACTACCGAATATGTTACACCAAAAGGGTGATCCATCCAAACTTTGACACTTTACCTTTTGGATTTTGATGGACTGAATGTCAATTTTAAACTTACGTTGTCCTCAGGGCCTCGAAATGATCCATGCTAACAACTTTCTTTTACGAACAATACTATCCATAGTTATTCCTCGACATCTATGGAGCAGATAAAATAGGGAATTTTGTCACACGTACTGGATAAAGCGCTTTGAAGACGAATAATGGGTCGCGGGTTCGAATCCCACTCAGTCCAAAAAATTGGAAATTTTCTGACTGAGTTTTCACTCGAACGGCCTACATGTATGTGGGATGGTTGCCAGTTACCAGCGGAAGGTCATGGGTTTCCTCCGGCCATATAGCCCTCTGTAAATATCTTTAAAAAAACATGGTACACCGTAAGAGTCGAAAAACTTGCCTTGTCCATTTTCATCCCAATATACGCCAATCCAGTGTTGGCCCTTCACATCGTGAAGATCGGTATTAAAACAAATGCGAAGGGATAACAAGGAACGTTTTTCGGTAATCTATCTCTAGGATATACTCCATGGACAACTGGACCCGTGTAAGAATCCTCTTTTAAAATACTTTGTATTTGATAGTGATCCATTTCAAGTGCTATAATCATACTTCACTTATGTAAAGGTCTTACTCCGTTATTTATAATTTCCGACATTTAATGGTCGTCGCCCAGGTGGCGATCAATAAATATCCAAACCTAAATAGCGAGGTACCTGTAGGCATTTAATATTATTGAATTACTATAGACAAAAACCACGACGCAATGCCGATGTAATGCGGCTTCTAATTCCGGTAGATTTTATACAGGATGCTCTAGGGATTGATTGTTTCTGCCGATCCTATCCCAAATGTGCTTCTGGACTCAGGGCGGGCCAAGGCAGAGTTGTTACAGCTTCATTTTGGAAGTAGGCTATTACTGTCCGGAAACGATGAAGTCTGGCGTTGTCTTCCATGTACACAGGTCTTGAGCCTAATGGATGGTTCTCAAAATAAGGCACGACAACTGGTTGTAGAACATTTCGAATGTACTGGTTACATTCGTATAGTGACCAAGTCCAGTTTGCAGTCGTGGGAGATGCACCCCCAAACCATTACGGAGCCCCTCTATAAGGAAGATATAGATGGATGTTCTTGGGTGTATTCGCTGTTTTTTTTTTTTGTGCCTCGTGCTAGACACCAAGCCAAACGTATCCGTTGATGGCGATCTGCCGTTTACAACTGTAGGTAATCTGGCAATATACGATATAATCATTGTTGGAACTGTGGTGGAGTAGGCCACAGAAGACAACAGTGCCCACGTAGGAGGAGATAGAGAACATAGTCGGAAAATGAGAATGGGGCAGAGACGAGATCAACAGTAGCCCATAAACCTGTGGTAAACTAGCCCAATGTGTTTGTGTTAATTGTTGCAGTGCTGGTGTACCATTAAAAGTTGCTTAGCTCGTTGGGGAAACATGTTTACTACACTAGTGTCCAAAAGTAACGGTGCCACATGTTTGCAACAACATAAAATAACATGAAGCTGCGCTAACCAAAACCCCTCGGCCCTAGAGCTTTTTTCCCAAAAAGGGCACGTAGTAACTAGAATTTATACCCAGCAGCATTCAATTTGAATATGCTTCCTATCCATATAATTAAGATTATATGGTAATAAGATGATTCAGCAATTGATGTAAGAAGGAACATACATCCTATCCATATTTAGATAATTCAGCATTGGGTGTAGGAAGGAACAGACAGACAGACATTTATGACAATTACTGCATGCTTCATTAGTTGAAATACTTGAGCATGCATCTCTAGTACTTGTAGTTGAAATAAAACCAAAAAAATGAAAGTAAAATGTCTTGTAAAGGCAAATAATACATACTATATAGGGAATAAGTCACAATAGTTGCAAAGGGGCATAACTCTATGAAATACCTCATTTTCTATTGGCTTCCTACTCATACTGATTGATTGATTGATTGATTGGTGTTTTACGCCGCGCTCAAGATTATTTCACTTACATGGCGGCGTTGCCAGTTTTATTGTGGGAGGAAACCGGGCTCTATGCCCGGAGGAAACCCACGACCTTCCGTTGGTAACTGGCAACCATCCCACTATAACACTGGAAGGAAGGCAGATTGGATAAAGGGGCGTTATGGGAATTAAATGTCCAAACTTCCCATCTGTCATTAATCTAGACCAATTAAAACAAGAAGGCTCTCCCCTTTAACAAATCGAGCTTGTTTAATATATATATTGATGACATCGAACACGCATTTGACAACCAATGTGACCCTATAACAATAAACAACAAATGTATTACCCATCTACTCTTTGCAGACGACCTAATATTAATATCAGAAACGCCTAGTGGTCTTCAACATAGTTTAAATGCCTTGGCAAGATATTCCCACGATAACAGACTGCCAATTAATACAGTCAAACCTGGTTTAAGCGACCAACTAAGGGAGACGTGAAAAGTGGTCTCTTAAGACAGGTGGTCTCTTAATCCAGGTTTGATGCGACCGACATCTCGATAAACTGCCATCTTTTCTCATGAAAAGTGATCGGGCTTTGCCAGTCCTAGGCGATTGCATTTCACTGATTTTTGTACATCTCTACGATTTGTATAGGATAAAAAAGGAACTCAACCGCGATATATCTATTGATAATATTATTCGAGATGTTTTTTTTGTCAATTCTGTTTAGTATAACCAGGTATAATGCAATTCACAGGTATAATACAAACGGCTAGTGCCCGGCTTTAATTGTAGGCTTTAGTTATTACGACAATCGAGGATTGCCTGCTACAGCGGGATTAAGCATGCGCGGTTTTTTTTTTTTTTTAAGACCACGTGGAGCGTTTTAGCGATTATAGAACCAAGTTTTGGTCGTTTAATAGAGGTTTTGTGTATACTTTATCAGCTTCACAGCTGGTCGCGGTCGCGTTAGACAGGTGGTCGCTCTATACAGTGTCTTAAGTACGGGATTTCGTTCGGGGGGATCGTGGGGTGGCCGCTTAAGACAGTTGGTCGCTGTTTACAGGTGGTCGCTTGTCCAGGTTTGACTGTATAAATAAAACGGTGACAATGACAGTAAGTAAAGGCACCTTACGCAACGCCACTCCCACATTTACCATAAATGGCGTAACTATAGATAATGTCAAGGAATATAATTACTTGGGTGTAGTTATAAACAACAAAGGAACTTTTACTGCAGCCATAAATAACCTTAGAGATAAAGGACTCAAATGCCTTTATCAGCTATATCACAGTATTCTAAAACATAATCCTCCCGTCAATGTCAGTCTGAAATTATTCCATGCAGTTATTAAACCTGTCCTGCTCTACTGTTGCGATATTTGGTCTTCGTCGATCAAGTCTGTACACCAATTTAACAAACTACCTGTAGAATCAATTCACATAAAATTCTGCAAGTACATTCTTGGTACGACCAAACATTCATCTAACTGGGCTGTTCGTGCCGAGCTCGGCGAATTTCCATTATTGCATGATATTATATGGTGACTACTACCAAATACTATGATAGATTGTGTCATACAGATCCAGGGCGACTTCTATCGCACGCATTTAAAGCATGTCAAGCATTATGTGAAAGCAATAAATCATGCTGGCTCTCCCAAATAAGAACGAAATTTATAGAGCTAGAAAATTGGGACACAATCTCCAATGCCAGAGCACAACTGTCCAAAAAAGTAGAATCAACAAAAATCACGACAAAAAACATCTGGACTCTTTCGTTCAGACGTACTATTAATAACGATGACGTTAGAGGAACTGGAAATAAATTAAGAACATGTCGCCAAGTGAAAGATAGCATAAACTTAGAAAACTACCTACTATATAATGACAATCCAAAATCAACAAAAACCTTCTGCAGACTAAGGTTAAGTAATCATAATCTAATGATAGAAAAAGGGCGTCATTTACATACTAATTTAACAGAACGTGTTTGTCCATTTTGTCCCGGTATTATAGAAGACGAATATCATTTCCTAATTGGATGTCCAAATTATCAAAATTTACGTTCCCCTTTATTTTCCCAAATCATTAATATTTGTCCTCTATTTGGTACCTTTAATGATCATGAAAAGTTCCTTTTCATATTAAGCAACAATATTCCTGAATTATGCAAGCCAATATGCCAATCAATTCAACTGGCCACTAACAAACGTCATCCTACATGACATTGATAAACATGCTATGGGCAAAGGTCCTCCTATTATTCAACAGCTTATATATGTATCAGTATTATCTTAGTTAATTTAAATGTTGGTGTTCTTTTTAAATTGATGTACACTGCCTTTCACTTGGTGTTTTGTACAATAAAATTGAATTGAATTGAATTGAATTATAAGGGGGACAAAACCTAGGATTTCCCGCGTACTTTCCACAGGTCACCGTGTGCAGATCGACGTCATCACAAAACATAGCTCGTGCAGCTCAATGACAAAAGGTGTTAATCGCCGGAGCCTGGATAAATCTGGGGATACCCATATTCGTTCTTATGGTGGAAGCCATATACCTGACCTGATTAACATGCTTAGTAAAATGAATCAGATCCACTCTGAAACGGAGGGTGTAGTTCTACTGATAGGCTCAAATGACTGTTGCTCAGATAAACACCCGGACTTTATAATCAATGACTTTGTGAAACTCATTAATCTTGTTAAGGAGAAATTTCCGTCTACTAAAGTTTTTGTGTGTTCTATGCTTCCTCGTCTTGGGAATGAATTTGCTGATGTAAACAAAAAAATACTACATGTCAATGATCAGTTTTCTAAGCTAAGTACTGATCTTCAATACAATGTCATTGATGGTTTTGCCTATTTCTCCAAATTAGGAAAGCCAAAGGAATATTTGTTTTCTGGTAACACTCACTTGAATAACAAAGGATCTAAGCTCCTTACTACTCTCTTATCTAAAGCTCTTGGTATACAACCTTACAATCGGGCTGACACAGAGAGTTCCCAACGTAATATAAATCAAGTGTTTAGCTATGAAAATCAACCTTACCATTCATCTGTAAACATTCCCCGGTATAATCGACTTTACGCAGAGGCTGTTGGTTGTGACAATAAACCAAACATTCAACATCGCCCTAACTCAAAACATACCCAAGTGAATGAATCAAGACAGGAGATAAATGTGCCTTCCATGGCCCACAATGATACTTACAGTTCATCTCCAATGATGGCCCCTAATGTTGGTGCTAACATGTTTGTTCCAAAATCTTTGAATCAAAATGTCCATGGTTATGGTTCACCTTGGAATGAGCCTGTTAATTTTGGTACTCCTTCCCATCAAGTCCCTACTCCAACAATGTTACATACTGGTAGTGGGCCCTTCCATAACTCTCAAAATCAGTTCTTTGCTGGACAGAACTCTTTCCCTGGTAGATACACAATTCCCCAATGGAATCCTTGGCAGTTCTTTCCTTACCCTAACTCTCAAAGACTTATGGGAAATCATTGTTTTCCTAACTTGATTGGTTGCTAGATAAATGTATGAAGGTTGTTTTGTGACCCTGAATGGATTCATCATCCGTCACTTTAAAAGTACAGATCTGATATTTTATCTCATTTATTTTATTTTAACTTTTCTATACATACGAATGCTAATATAATTCATGCACAATTAACACTTTCGGCCACCTGATTCTTACTGTGTTATATTGTATTTTTAATATAGTATTGCATTGTGTAGCATGGTTTCCATTTTATTTTGGAATATTCATGGATTGAAGTCAATTATTAATAACTCTGCCAATTGCAGAGATTTTTGTAACATAGTTAAAAATTACGATTTTGTTTGTTTATCTGAGACATGGTTGTCAAAAGATGAAAATTCGGTTGCAAGTTGTTCTCAATGTTTATCTGATACTTTTGATTTTTTTATCTCTAACAGAGAAAAGGGCCTGGATAAAGGTGGTCTTCTAGTTTATTATAACAAAGAAAAGTTTGGTGGTAATGTGAAATTTGTTAAAAGTTATGGAGATGTCATGTGGATAAAAATTAAGGCGACTGCTATTTCTAGTCCGAGTGACCTATATATTGGCCCAGTTTACTTTCCACCATCTGACTCTAATATTTGGCTAAAGAGGGCCTATGATCCCTTTAAGCGGTTGGAAGATGATATTCAGGTATTTTCAAAACTTGGCGATGTCATTATTGGTGGTGATATGAATGCTCGAACAGGTCTTCTTAATGACTTTATACCTAATAATGACTCCCACAATTCTCCTGTGCCTTCCCTCTGTTCTGATTTTATTGTACCAACTAGAAACAATACTGATAATTTGGTTAATACATTTGGTAGAAGAGTGGTTTCTCTCTGTCAGGCTACTGGTCTATGTTTGCTAAATGGTAGATCGTTAGGCGATCTATTTGGTGCCTTTACCTGCTTCACCTATAATGGCCAGAGTGCCATTGATTATGTCATGTGTATGCCCAAAATGTATGAACATGTGAAATCTTTGAAAGTCCACTGTTTGACTCCACTTTCTGACCATTGTCCCCTCCAGTTGGTACTTGTTCCACCTAGTGGTGCCAAGTATTCCTGTAGCCCTTCTAATACACACAGGTGCAATACTATCAAAAAAACACCAAGAGAGAACAAGTTTTTTAAGTATGTCTGGGATGAAAACTCTTGTGTTAGGTTTAATATGGCTCTAAAAGATCAATGTGTACGAAGTTTAGCTAGTAAATTTCTAATGACCCCTTTCAGTAGTACCCCCGATGAAGTATCCTCTGCTACCCATACCTTTACCAATATTATTAATATGGCAGCTACATTATCCCTTAGAACAATTAATGTTAAGCGTAAAGGAAGAAAACGAAAATGGTTTGACAAACAGTGTTCTGATCTTCATAAAACTTTGCATGCTATTGCGCATAAAATAAAAATGGATCCCTATAATAGGTCCCTTACCTTGCAGTATCTGACTTTAAAAAAGAAGTACAAGCGCCTTATTAAAGCCAAAGAAAGTAAATGGAAAAACACGTTATTGAATAAGTTAGATTCCTTAAAAGCAAATAGTCCCCGGGACTATTGGCAACTCATTTCCAAATTGACCGCGGATTCAGATAATGAAGTAACCGGTAACATATCAACCTCCCAGTGGGAAGATCATTTTAGACGACTCAATGTTGCTCAGGACACTGATGACCCTTTTTCTACTCATATAAATAATTGTCTTCGTAATATCATCAATGAGGATGATACTGTTCTGGATGGAGACATTTCTGTTTCTGAAATTAGAGACGCTGTGAAATCTTTAAAATGTAGAAAAGCCGGTGGTCCTGACATGATAGTTAACGTGATGTTAAAATGTTGTTCTTTTACTCTTATTGACCATATACATCGTTTATTCAATTTGATTCTATCAAGTGGCCATTTCCCCTCTGAATGGAGCCAAATAATTATCGAGGCATTGCCATAGGGAGCTGTTTGTCTAAGCTATTTTTGTCTATTCTTAATAAAAGGCTTTATAACTTCCTCGAGATTAATAACCTTTTTGATCCCTCCCAACATGGGTTCAGACCGGACCACAGAACGACAGACAATGTTTTTATTATCAAAACCCTCATCAATAAATACAAAATTAATAAGAAGAAACTCTTCGTTGCCTTTATTGACTTCACCAAGGCATTTGATACAGTATGGAGAAAAGGCCTTCTATTTAAATTAACTACTCTGGGAATTAAGGGCAAGGTGTTTAAAGTTTTAGAGAGTATGTATGCATCTGTAAATTATCTTGTAAAATGTGACTCTGTGGTATCCGAATCCATTCCATCGTATATTGGCGTTAAACAGGGTGGTGTCTGCAGTCCTCTTTTGTTTGATGTCTACTTAAATGATATTCAGTCATGTTTAAATGGTCCCAATATTGATGCACCTGTGCTAGTTAATACTCCAATTCAACATCTGTTGTTTGCTGATGACTTGGTCTTATTTGCTACTTCTCAGACCGGTCTGCAAAATAGTCTCAACAATCTTGAAATGTTCTGTGACAAGTGGAAACTCTCACTAAATGTTGGAAAAACTAAGGTACTCATCACCGGCTGTAGTCAAATTAAAACTATTGATATGCATTTTATTATCAATAATGCTGAGGTAGAGAAAGTTCAATATTATTGTTATCTTGGAATTATTATCCATCGAAATGGAACCTTTAAAAGTGCAATTAATCTGCTTAATTTTAAATCACTTAGAGCTTGGTTTAAAATTAAACAAAAGCTGAGGTGTAACAATGAAACACCCACTCCAACTCTTATTAACCTTGTCAAGTCTGTATGCAAACCAATAGCCACATATGGTGGTGAAATATGGGGCATGGAAGAGGTAAATCTTTCTAAAATGAATCTTTTTCACAATTGGGATTCATTACCGTGTAACCGCAGTTTAATTATAATAGCCAAATCTCTTCTAGATGTACCAAAGCGTACCAGTAATATTGGTGTCCTTAGTGAGGTAGGTATCTTACCTAATTCATTTGAACTTATCATTGGTGTACTTAAGTATGTGCAAAGATTGGAAAATATCCCTTCTGATCGACTTATTTTTTATGCTTTTTGCGAAGATATCCTTCTGAGCAGACGTAAGCCAAATTGCTCAATTTATGCAAAGGCTAACCATATTAAGCTGGCTCTAGGATTATCTAATACAAAGCTTGATATTCAAAAGGCTAAATCTTTATTGCAACAGCAGTTTGAAACTTTGTTCTTGGAGTCAGTAAACTGTGATGTTAACAGTAGAAAAAAGTTAAGAACTTATGGTCTGATTAAAAAAGACTTAAACCAGGCAGACTATATCTCTCGTATTAAAATAGAAAAACACAAGTGTGCCTTATCATCTCTAAGATTAAGCTCACATTCCCTTGAAATAGAAAAAGGTCGTTATAAAAAAGGAAAAAGTCATATTCCTCCCGATTGTCGATTCTGTCCGTTTTGTCCCAAGTCTGTTGAGGATGAGCAGCACTTTTTATTAGACTGCTCTCTGTATACTCCAATTAGAAACTCGCTTCTTGTTAAGCTTAAATCATTGGGGGTAGACTATAGTGGCCTTGGCAGAGAGAGACAGTTTTTCCTCCTTTTGGACCCACCGGGTCCTATTGCCTGTGTAGTAGGCTGGTTTGTTTACTCTTGCCTTGAAAAAAGGAAGCTGTCAATTGACAATTGATTATACAACGGTCAATGCTATGTTTGTTGCCAATTGTTATTGTTGTTTATATCTTGTTCTTTTATCCCTTGTATTTATGTTTTTTGCCCTACCCGGATGGGTGCTGAGTAAATAAAATTGAATTGAATTGAAATAGATCTATGGTCAGTGCACACTTTAGTAGTTTCTGCTATAAAGCTTGACCTAGATATGGAATTGTGTTCTCGAAAGAAAAGTTCTAAACATCAGACTGCTCTTGGACAGGGTTTGGAGATATATCATTTCCGTTGACATTCTTCTGGTTTTAAGATTTGATTTAATTAGACCCAATATATAGGTTCATTACGTAGTATGTTAAGTGGATTGAAGTAAAGCGCCTGCAATAGAGCTCCGCGGAATGACTTAATTACCTCCCTTTAACGTGAGAGTAAATGGAGAAAAATCTAATTTTCGTTTGTGGCTTAAAATTTTCAGCAGAAAAATATCTCAAACTTCAGTATGTAAATTATACCAGCGGGCCTCTATCAAAATGGCTTGAGATGCCAACATTCGCCCGTTTTCGTTGTCTGTTTGCTCAAAACACAACATTTAGAAAACATCCCGGAAAAGCTAAATGATTTAAATATTGCATATATTACTTTGAAAACTGATTCACATAAACAGTAGTTGTGGACTGTATGTCTACGAATCTTGAAAGTAAATAAAATAACTTTCCATGTAGTTTTTAGTAATTTATGTAACAAGAAATTGGTAGCTTTTATAACTAACAAATCCTAGCATGTAGCTTTAATTCTTGCTGTAGGCCTAGTTCTTAAACCATGTGTTAGGCCTATATATTTGTTATCCCTTTATTTTTGTCTTAGGGATTGGGTATCTCACGAGGGGGACATTATCTCAATAAATGGAGGGGATTTTTGTATCGCCATATTTAAGGTGCCATATTTTCTTAGCTTTGAATCGCCTATTTCTAAAATGAGGGGATCACTTCTTTATCTCCAACCGGTATATTAGAATAGCAAATATGCATGCAAGCGCTATAAAGTAGACATTTGAATTAGCTTAGGCCTAACATGAATTTAAATATAATATAGGCTATATTTAAATTTTGCTTACTTTTGCTAATAGTTCGATCGTCTCGTCAGGCCGTACAAGTTCAACTGTGACCACGAATGTATGTAATTAATTAGCTGTAGCATTAACTTCAGCTCCTCTGTTTTGACAATCAGAATCAGAATATGGAACTTATGTTAAATCATCACAGAATTAATGAAGAAAAAGAAATGACTTTTTTTTAATCATTGAGCAGAGTGATAGGCTAAATCTGACACTATCTAGGCCTAGCTATATAGACTCTAGCTGTTGTTAGTGTTAGAAAATGCTATTCATCCTCAACAAAGTTTGAACAAAACTGAGTTCTAATATTGAATTGACAGAAACACTCGTCGGGTGGTATTCGGGATCTGTTTAGTTTTTTTTAATACATGTCCTTACCTAACCTCAGTTAAGTGTTCCTCTTGTAATGGAACTTGTGTTCCTATGCAATATCAGTCCCATGGTAAATGTTTTACTTGACTGCCGTCTGTGAGCACTTCGGAGTTGCGCAGTTAGGTACGTTGGACATACGATCAAAATGGCGTACATGTCTCCTGTTCGTTGAAATTAAGGTGGGTTTAAGTCTCAAATATATACTTTGCTGCGCAAAAACACTTATGTAAGACTACGAATCTCAAACTACCACAGGACCTGATGCTAGTTATTAACTAAATACATTTGTTCTTTATCCATAGGCTTAGTCCGAAATATCTGCGCTGATGATGTAAGACATTTTTTGACAGATAGGCCATCATCAGCGTCAGAACGCATTTGATCAATTTTCTGGGAATTTCTTGCCACCCTTCGAGGTGGCAAGACCACCTCTCGTTTCTCATCAAAAATATCAAGATTCTCTTCATAACTTTTAAAAAATAAAATTGCTAACCCGTACTTTAATGATTTCCCTTTCTCCTTGCACCAATCTGAAGTCGGTACGTCGACACCAGCCATAGATCTGCCCGATTAAATTTCAAACTGTACCAAACCTTTAATTTAGAATTATCCAAAATTCTGCAACCCCAGAAGTGACATACAGCGGTTCAAAAATCGATATTTATACACATAAGTATTAAAATCATAGACCGTTTAAATCACATCCCAAAACTTTCGGCTTAACTGAACTCGCCAAAGGTTATTTTCCCTACGTTAAATGCCTGAAAATCTTGACCGATGAACTGGACGGGGATTTTATAGAGACCTGTTCAGGCCGACCCGAAAACCTATTGCTACCGTTTAAACTTGGGAAAGGAAGTTTGTAAGGTAAGAGGGTTTAGTTTAAATTGCAAAAAACAGCCAATTGATCAATTTCCCAAAGGTAGAGGAAATGACAAAAGCATTCTACACAGAGGTATGTCATTCAATGGGATTCTGGGCCAATACAATCATGTCAGACTCATACAGTCGTCACGACTGTAAACCCTCGTTAAATTACAAGGGATAAACAAACAAAACTTCAAGATTATGAATAAACCAGTCCAATGACTACCGAATATGCTACACCAAAAGGGTGATCTATCCAAACTTTTGGCACTTTACCTTTTGGATTTTGATGGACTGAATGTCAATTTTAAACTTACGTTGTGCTTAGGGCCTCGAAATGATCCATGCTAACAACTTTCGTTGTTCTTTGCGAACAATACTATCCATAGTTATTCCTCGACATCTATGGAGCAGATAAAATAGGGAATTTTGTCACAAGTACTGGATAAAGCGCCTTGAAGACCTATAATGGGTCGCGGGTTCGAATCCCACTCAGTCCAAAAAATTGGAAAATTTTCTTACTGGGTTTTCACTCGAACGACCTATGTGGGATGGTTGCCAGTTGCCAGCGGAAGGTCATGGGTTTCCTCCGGCCATATAGCTCTTGGTAAATATCTATATATATAAAAAAACATGGTACAGCGTAAGAGTCGAAAAACTTGCCTTGTCCATTTTCATCCCAATATACGCCAACCCAGTGTTGGCCCTTCCCATCGTGAAGATCGGTATTAAAACAAATGCAAAGGGATAACAAGGAACGTTTTTCGGTAATCTATCTCTAGGATATACTCCATGGACAACTGGACCCGTGTAAGAATCCTCTTAAAATATTTTGTATTTGATAGTGATCCATTTCAAGTGCTATAATCATACTTCACTTAAGTAAAGGTCTTACTCCGTTATTTATAATTTCCGACATTTAATGGTAGCTGTAGGTATTTAATATTATTGAATTACTATAGACAAAAACCACGACGCAATGCCGATGTAATGCGGCTTCTAATTCCGGTAGATTTTATACAGGATGCTCTAGGGATTGATTGTTTCTGCCGATCCTATCCCAAATGTGCTTCCAAGGATTCAAGTCTGGACTCACGGCGGGCTAAGGCAGAGTTGTAACAGCTTCATTTTGGAAGTAGGCTATTACTGTCCGGAAACGATGAGGTCGGGCGTTGTCTTCCATGTACACAGGTCTTGAGCCTAATGGATGGTTCTCAAAATAAGGCACGACAACTGGTTGTAGAACATTTCGAATGTACTGGTTACATTCGTATAGTGACCAAGTCCAGTTTGCAGTTGTGGGAGATGCACCCCCAAACCATTACGGAGCCCGTAGGAAGATATGGATGGATGTTCTTGGGTGTATTCGCTGTTTTTTGTGCCTCGTGCTAGACACCAAGCCAAACGTATCCGTTGATAGCGATCTGCCGTTTACAACTGTAGGTAATCTGGCAATATACGATATAATCATTGTTGGAACTGTGGTGGAGTAGGCCACAGAAGACAACAGTGCCCACGTAGGAGTAGATAGAGAACATAGTCGGAAAATGAGAATGGGGCAGAGACGAGATCAACAGTAGCACATAAACCTGTGGTAAACTAGCCCCATGTGTTTGTGTTAATTGTTGCAGTGCTGGTGTACCATTAAAAGTTGCTTAGCTCGTTGGGGAAACATGTTTACTACACTAGTGTCCAAAAGTAACGATACCACATGTTTGCAACAACATAAAATAACATGAAGCTGCGCTAACCAAAACCCCTCGGCCCTACAGCTTTTTTCCCAAAAAGGGCACATAGTAACTAGAATTTATACCCAGCAGCATTCAATTAGAATATGCTTCCTATCCATATAATTAAGATTATATGGTAATAAGATGATTCAGCTTTGAATGTAAGAAGGAACGTACTTCCTACCCATATATAGATAATTCAGCATTGAATGTAAGAAGGAACATACTTCCTACCTATACTTAGACAATTCAGCATTGGATGTAGGAAGGAACGGACAGACAGACATTAATGGCAATTACTGCATGCTTCAATAGTTGAAATACTTGAGCATGCATATCTAGTATCTGTAGTTGAAATAAAACAAAAAAAAATGAAAGTAAAATGTCTTTTAAAGGCAAATAATACATACTATATAGGCAATAAGTCACAATAGTTGCAAAGGGGCATAACTCTATGAAATAACTCATTTTCACCTAAGCAAGTTTCATTCCTGTAGCTCAATTAGTTTGAGATGATTAGGTAACGGAAATACGGACCGACGTACATGACGACGACAATACCCTTCGGCCTAAAGTTGGTTGAGGGGTAAAAAGTAAACAATGCAGAAGTTTGAGTTTGGTGTTATTCTTGTGAGAAATCTTTTGACAACATCTGAACCAAAATTCATTTCAATCAAATCAGTACAATCAATATGACAAGCCTTTAAAGATGAGTTGGGATGAAAAATTAACATTTCGCTTCACTGTCCGCAACAGTGTTACGATAGATGCCACAATGACTCGGCACCCAACAGAACATAACTTTCTTACCTGCAGATATTAACAAATGGAGTATGAACAACTTCTTGGTTTATTGGGTGACGACGTTTCGATGTTGTTCTTACATTGTTATCAAAGTCAATAACAAACAACAAAAATGAGCTATCCTCAATGAATTTCAGTTCATTAAGGATAGCTCTTTTTGTTGTTTGTCATTGAAGATGGAGAAATCAACCAAGACAAATACAAACAACTTATCCAACACTGAGGACCTCCATACACTAGAGCTACAATCAAACTTCATAAGAACCCCGTCAAAGCTAGGATATTAGTCTGTTCACAAGGCAGAGTATTTTACAACACCTCCAAACTTATAGCTAAAACCCTGTCTACATGGTCTTACACAGCCAAATCATACATCAAAGACTGCAGACACTTTTGTGATGGACTAGCAGAATATAGCAAACCTTGCCATTATGTCAGTTATGACATCGTAGATTTATTCACAAATGTACCAACACCTGAAGCTATGCAAGTAATTAAATCCAAACTTGAATTATCTCCACACATCTCCAACCTAACAATACACCAAAACAATACACATGAACAAATCCATGGACTACCCACGAGATCATCTCTTTCACCTATAATTTCTGAAATTTACGTCACAGAACTTGACAACTCAGCATTGGCATCCTCTCCCATTCAACCCTTCTTCTGGATTAGGAAAGTCGATGGCACGTTCGTCGCTCCCAAAGACACACACTCTGCTAAAAGACTTTAAGGCCAATTAAACACACAACGCCCTAGGATAAAATTCACCATGGCAGAAGTACAGAATCATGCATCAACTCCCGTTTTTAGATGTACTTATCCAGCAAACTGAACATGGACCACAGACTACAGTTTATCGCAAACACGATCGCAAATACCTCCTTTCTAGCCTGATTTACCAGGATTTTAGCCAAACTCGAAAGGATCTTATTTCCCGGAACGTTATGTAACCTACCTGTCAAAAACTAACAAATGTTCTCGTCCATTTAAAGGGTTTCGGATGTTTGGCCTCGGTTGGAAACGCTTGTGTTGATATATTTTTTGCAAACTTAATGGGTGTAAGCCTGGCGCATAATGGCGTCACTCGAAACTAACGAGTTGCATGGTGGTAAACAGAGGTGTCTTCCATGATCGAACAAAACACTGGATGAGTTATTTCCTGTTATATAAGTAGGTCTATATACTTATAGCCATAAGTAATCGGATCACTTTACGTAGGCTACGTCAAATACCTCCAGACAGTCCTCAGATCATTTTGAATGCGGTTTTATGTAGCGATCAAAAGGTAGACGCGAGGCGAACATTGTCCATAACCTCTTGACAAACCACCAAAAGGGTCCCAGTAATAACAGGCCAAAAGCCTAATGACGTCACTAGAAAACTTACAGGATAGAAGAGGGATCAGGTTTGAAGTGACTTCTCTGTTAAGCCTTTGGTAGCGACACGCACGCCGTGCTGCACGCCTATACTTTTCTGTGCAGATAAATTTTCATGCGCCATTCTATCCCTCAGATGACGTCATTAAGCAATTACTCTATATAAGAAACCCAAACACTCTATCTGCTGACCTTTAATCTTAGTCATTTATAATTGAGACACTGGTGGAATCCTGTACCAAAACTGCGTATGTCACCGATTGTGTAATACAAGATGTGGTTTACCCTGCTAAATAATTTATATATACAGGTTTACAGACGTTACCGACGATTTTAGCATCTGATTAATTTTTTTTTGTCAATAGCTAAATATGTTACGATGTACTTTTGAACACCGTTTGTATTAAAAAAAAAACTTACGGTGATTTAGGCCTACCTGATAAGTGCAGATTTTCCGAGGCATGTTGAAGCCGATCGGAAACGGGCGGAAACAACCGAAGATTGCTTCGAATGAACCACAAGCTCATGGACTACCTCCCTTACTGTGTCCATTGCATGACATGAGTTTTGAGCTACGTCCCATATTGACCATATACTTTTCTTATTTACGCTTACACGGTACATATTCTTGCTAAATTTATATTGTATCTAGGTTTCAAAACAGCTTTAGGTGAAATATTTGTACCTTTCTGATTCTAATTTTCTAGTGTTACCTTTTTTTAGTTATGCATAATTATTTTCCAAAAATCCACATATGTGCAGTATGGCAGCTCTGCAGTTAAGTCATATTCAGAAAATCTGTAAAAACCAAGGGACGCATGCTGAAAGATCTGTTGCCAGGTCATTTACTCTACCAACTTAGAAATAGTTTTTGTGTCTTTATTGTGCGATTTATTTACAACTCATGGCTTACAGTTTTCAAATTCCATAAATTGGAAACTAAGCGGATATTCTCTGACTTTTTTCACTTGGTTATTTTAATAGTTAGATAATGATGACAGTTGTTGCAATTTTTGTCGATACTAATAGACAAATCCATTTAAAGATAGAAATTAATCTGCTCCAATTTGATATGCTTTGAAGAGGTTATAATTATGAGCATGTGGTATTTGTTACATCCCTTAAAGTGGCATGAGCTGCCAAAATGTTAATATTTTGACATTAAAACAGAATGTTGAAATTATTGGCTATTTTTTCCAGGACCTATAATTCAGAAGCTTTTTGGTGCTTCTAGTTTCGAAAATGTACGATAAAGTATTGTTTTGCACGATCTTTGGCTTAGAGTGAATGAATGGTCGTCCCGGTTATTTAAATTTTGTTTACTTTTCTAACATGTTTTCGGTTTATACAGGCCACATACTGTATGGATTTTCCTCATTCCAACTCCAAGCATTTAGTTTTCGATGGCCCCCAAAGCCTCTTACTGTCGTGACGATCAGAAATTATGCAAAAAGTGTGAATTTTGGCAGCTCATGTCCCTTTAAAGAGCATCATTTTTCTTGTCCGAAAAAATCTAAAGTATAAACTGATGGGTTAAGATTTTAACAGCCCTTTCCTGATTGGTTTGTCAGTTTTGGTTTTACTTGTTTACACGTTTTGATCTCCTTTATCATACACTTTTATCATACGCTATCTGAATGTGGAACACTTTTCACTATTAAACAGTTAGACCCTTTACTTAACAGAATTGAAATTAGCTTTTGTTAAATAAAAACTATTTTGAGCGGAACCGAGGGGGGGGGCTTAATCAAAGTACGGGGGCCAGACCTATCTTTGCCCCCCCCCCCCCCCCCCCCAATAATTGGCCTATTAAAAGAATTATGGAGTTTTCAAACACGATAGTTAAGGACAGTTAAGTGATTAATGGGTAGAAACAGTTGAAAACTGGGGTTTAGGAACACAGAATTTTTAGCGGCTTCGCCGTAAATCTTATATTGTCAGTTTCTGAGGGTTTTAAAGAACAAAACCTCGCCCCACCCCTCAATCTGTCTTGATGTTGGGTTGTTTTCTGAGAAAAATATATATATGCCAGAAATGGCTTAGACAGGTGTTTGCGATTTAGTACCCTCGAGCTCTCCGGGCTTAGGCAGCCCCTGGTCCTTCGCGGGATTGTGCTGTGATTTTGTCTCCCACGTAATCAAACTTTTTTAACAGCTCAAACTGTCTTGCTGTGAGATTATTTTGTTAGTCGATCGCCTTATCACAATATGTGCTACTGTAAATTTGACAATTTCTTTTTGAAATGTCAACTTTTCAATGCCAGAAATGGCCTGGAACGCATCGCTGGCAATGTCGAACTTTGGAGTTGTCGGGGACTGCAGGCCCCTGGACTCTCGCGTGATAATGCTGCCATAGTGGCCCACCTGTCGGCAGATTCCTGGCTACGATACTGAGTAAGAGTATACCTATTATCTGAAAGCCTTGAAAGTTTTTTGGGTGCGTACATTATCTACTACGTCAGTTGTTACAGAACCCTAAAATATCCAGCGCAATGGCCTATAACAGATTTTTTTTTCTTCCGAAGTGAGTAGATTCCAAACTTTACAAGTCAAAAATCTTTACATCAAATTTCACTTGTTGGGCCCTGAAAATGGCCCAGAACGCATGTATGGCCTTCTCCTGTTTCAGAGCTTCCGGGGCCTAGACGGCACCTGGACCATCGCCTGTTGTGCTGTTACAGAACCCTAAAATATCCAGCGCAATGGCCTATAACAGATTTTTTTTTCTTCCGAAGTGAGTAGATTCCAAACTTTACAAGTCAAAAATCTTTACATCAAATTTCACTTGTTGGGCCCTGAAAATGGCCCAGAACGCATGTATGGCCTTCTCCTGTTTCAGAGCTTCCGGGGCCTAGACGGCACCTGGACCATCGCCTGTTGTGCTGGGATAGTTGCCCCCCCCCCCCCCCCCCCAATATGAAAAACGTTCCGCCGCCCCTGGTCTCGAGTTTAACTTTCGTCTCTCAGTAATTAGTCATTTCAACATTGATATTTGGGGGGCTATTTTTGATGCTGTTTACATTACATAAAAACCTATTAATACAAGTTTAACCGACGTAACATGTGTTAGTTAAACACGTATATGCATGCTCGTAACTTGGTGACACCTAGGGGATATATCTTACTTTGCCGAGTCTACTCACACATAGCATAGTTAGCAGATAGACTTTATTTTAATGGTCTGTGCCAAAACATCCATTTCTAAATTTAACATGCAATTTAAAATTCTAGGTATTCGTTTTTAGTCATCACCTTTCGCTTGATTATTTAAAGGTCCAATACCTGATACCATATACATAGATTATCAATACGTCATCATAACATGCTACTTCTATTGTTATTTTATTATTCTAATTATAGTAACTTCCACTTCGCTTCAAGTGTTACCTTTAGTGATTTATTTATTTTCTTAATGTGTTTTGTTTACCTCTTAACGTTAACACACAACATCGTAACGACTTTATTCTAGTGTTGTCCACCGAACACAACTTTCTTAACTCAACTTGCTATATTATTCTTTAACATCATTACGTGTTAGTCGAACAAGTTTTGGTATGTCATTGACCTGTTGGCAAACCAAGAAAGGTATCTACCTAATACATCACTTTTCCGAATCTACCCAAACAGCATTGTGTCGGCGTTATGCCATGATTTTGGTGTGAGATATTACTATTTATTTTTATGACGTCACACGACAGAAAAAAATCCCAACCTATCGCGATATTTTTTCCATTTCCAAACATTAATTCAAGCAATGTTTTTAGACTAGCTTTCTTAACGTTTTCTTTAAGTCTTAATACTAACGCGTAACGTCTTAACGCCTTCAGTCTATTGTTTTCGACGAAAGACAACTTAACACAATATTCTACTTCATAGTTACTCATTTTCTTCCAATTTCCCCTATCAAAGTTCATATTTTGTTCATAGTCATATTCACGATACTGTTCAGCGAGAATGCTATGATTCCATGGATTCATACGACGGCGTTAACAACCACCCATTCATATTGTTTGAGGATATCATTTTAAATTCAAATTATGATTTTAGGCTTACTTTCTTAACATTTTTCTTTTCGTCTTAAAGATCACGTATAACGTCTTCATTCTATTGTTCTCGATCCAAATCCACTTTCTTAAGGCAACTAACTATTTTATTTGTATTCAATTTCTAAATATTTTCCTTATCAAAGTTTACTTTTTCGTTTTAATCCGTTGTAACATATGCTAGTTGAAAGAGTTTTGACATGCCATTGACTCGCTGGCAAACTGTAAGCTTTATCGATCCATTGCGTCACTTTGCCTAAGCTACGTATTTAGCATGTGTCGTTCTAGTTGGTGACTTTTAAAAACTATTTTAAATGATGTTTTTCTAAAATGTTTGACTAACTTTCTTATTGTTTTTCATTACATCTTAACGTTAACGCTCAACGCCTTTATTCTATTGTTCTCGACAGAAATCCACTTTCTCAACGCCTGTTTTTTTCTAAAATGTTTGACTAGTTTTTAAATTGTTTTTCATAACGTCTTAACGCTAACGCTTAACGTCTTAAAGGAGGAGAAAACAAAAAAAAACAACATGCAATTGTATCGAACGGGCTCCCATAGACCATCGTAATCATGTGTGTGAGTCTTGCACATGGTTTACGGTGTGAAAATACAATGAAAATGAATCTGCCAGACAAGCTCGTTCTCGATCGTCAGTGGAGCGCGCCATTGACGGTTTGAAATTGACCGGAAAACGTATTAGTAGATTACTTCCCTTGCGAGCTTACCATATCTTGTATGGTTATAACATGCAATGTCAGCGGTAAGACTATCTTTTCTGCAAATTCTACAACGATCCCCACAAGTCGCGTAGACAACATATACAGTCTGTCACGTCTTCCCAAAAGGTTGATTTACTAGCTAGTGTACATTTCAGAGTTGTTAGAGTGTTCGTCTTCTCTTATTAGCGCCTCGAAATGATCGAAATTAACCTAGGTTTAAATGGCAGACTTTCAGAGTTGACCAATTTATTTTACGCTAGCGAGTGACTGGTGGCCAGGTGTATGCTGATTGACCGATCGAGACACACAGCTAAGCTCTGCTGTGAAGATGGCTGCCGAGTCAGTTTAGACGTTCTCTGATAACGATTGTAATATAGCACAGTTTGGCGAGGAAAAATCGCAGAAATATGGTTTTGGTACCGTTAGAAAGGAAAATGTGTCGCGCCTGTACTGTATTTACTTAGTTCTTTCCTTTTCTTCTCCTTTAACATTTTGTTCTATGCTTCCCTACCTAAAACAATTTTCTTCGCAACTATTTCATTTTCTTAAATTTTCCTGATTAAAGTTCACATTTTGTATACATCGTACTATAGTACGAGAATGTTATTGATTTTCTTGACATCTGACACACACCAACTGTCATTTATTACGTCATCCTATTGGTGAATGCAATTGATTTAATGACATACGACGACCTGTCCATGCTATTGTTTGAGGAAACCATTTTAATTCAAACTAGGATTTTAGACTCACTTTCTTAACATTTTACTTTACGTCTTAACGCCAACTCTCAGCGTCTTTATTCTATTGTTCTCGACCGAAATCCACTTTCTTAACGTCACTCGCTATAGTGCGCGAATGCTATTGATTTTTTCGACATTTGACACAGCTTATCCGAAAATGCTATTGAGTTAATGACATGGCGTTAATAACCTGTTATTGTTCGAGGATATTATTTCAAATTATGAATTTAGACTCACTTTCTTAACAGTTTTCTTTATGTCTTAACGATATCGCTCCGCGTCTTTATTCTATTGTTCTTTCCGGAAAATCACTTTCTTAACGTCATTTACTATTTCATTTTTACACATTTTCTTTCAATTTTCCTGATCAATGTTCACATTTTGTGCCCGTACTATAGTACGATCATGGTATTGATTTTTTTCGACATCTGACACACGCCATCTGTTACTTATTACGTCATCTTATCGATTTTTTGACGTTTACGTCAGTACCGCCTGTTTTTCAAATATCGATTTTTACACGTCGCTTGGAGGATTCCCTGTTGTGCAAAATACGGTATTAAGACACCCCAACTACTTGGATAGAAAGATATTATCCAAGACGAAGTAATCCAACAATCTCTAGCAAATATGTCCTGTTATTCTCTACAATTTAATGTCTTTTTTTTTCTCGGGTTCATTACAGAAATTCAAACTTGGATGATCCTTTTCACTTATTGGAAAAGTAGATCATAACTGGAATAGTTATTTCTCTGTCGGAATATGTAAGGCCAGCTATTTCTCAGGAATTTATGTTTGCATGATGAACCAGGCTCATCAAACAAGACACTGTGCAGACATGGGGAATCTACAAAGAGAAACTTTATCAATTATTTATTGTGAATATTAGTGAACGTAACCGAACTAAATGTGAATGTCAATTAATGAATGATGGCATGCTGTACCGGTATGTTAGAAAATCAGCCAAAAAGATTACGAAACTAGCATAGGCATGAGAAAGATATCCATCATAAATAATTAAATATGTCTTGCAGATCCATAAATTCCAAGAAAAAGTGTAGAAGACCAGCATGAATGACATGTAAATTTATACTTTTTTAAACTATGACTGACCGGTTTATGTCTCCTGATCACGAACAGATTAGTTTCAGTTGTCGTAATTATGTTTGGCTTGCAGATATTCATTTGATTGACTTAGTTTGACGTTATATGCCTTATTCAAGATTTTCAGTCTACTTGCTATTTTTGACAAGATTGATCCACCGTCGAATCCTACTCAGTCCAATATAATTTGAGAGTGAGAGAGTTGTCAGGTACTCGCCGAAGGGTTGATGGTTTCCTTCGAGCAAAGCCTGGTTTCATGCCAAAGTCTCCATTTAAGTGAAACAATCTTGAGTGTGGCGATAAACATCAACCAAAATATCCAAGTAGAGCAATTTCACTGGAATAAATTATCTTAATATAGAAAAAAAAGAAAAAATTATTAAATAAGCAAAGATAGTTTGAAAATGTATCACAGAAATTTAAAATGACTTTACTAGTAAAATACAAACAAACAAAAAAGAACTGAAAAAAATATGTGAAAAAAATGAACTGAATAATTTGAAATAAAAAAATTATCCAGATCAATTTCAAGCAAAGCACCCCAAAATAATGTAATGGCTAATAAAGGTCAACAAGAATTAAAAATATAAATGAGATAAATAAAAAAACGTTAAAGAAAAACCAAGCACAAGTTAAAAGATGTGGAAAAATCAATGATTGTCTGTCAAAACGTCAAACTCCCATAACGTACAACAACAACAAACGAAAGCACAAATTGGGCTTTAAAGGGGCATGAGCTGCCAAATTTCACACTTTTTCATAATTTCTGATCGTCACGACGCTAAGGGGCCAACGAAAAACTAAATGATTGACGTTGGAATGAGGAAAATCCATACAGTATGTGGCCTGCACGAACCGAAAACGTGTTTTAAAAGTAAACAAAATCTAAATAACCGGGACGACCATTCATTCACTCTAAGCCATAGTTAGTTTGAAACAATACTTCATCGTACATTCTCGAGACTAGAAGCACTTAAAAAGCTTCTGAATTATACGTCAGTGGCGGATTTAGGGGGGGGGGGCGCAGGGGGCGCGCCCCCCCCCCCCCCCCCCCCTATCAGCCGACCCAAAAAAAAAAAAAAAAGGAAAAGGAAAAGAGAAAAAGAGAGAAGGAAAAGAGAAAAAGAGAGTAGGAAAACGAAAATATCTTACATTACAATGCTATGAAGAAGGAAGCTTTATATGGAGCTACGATCACATTTAAATTTTTCGTACCATTGCCTCATTGTCATTGGTACGGGCCGTGCCTATGTGTGTTGAAGATTTAAAACACCAGGTTCTTGGAGAAGTGGTAAGGAGAGTGGTCAGGGGGGGGGGGGGGGGGCGCAAAGCCACACGAAGCTAAGCGATGTGGACTGGTATCGTTTTTACTCACAATTAGACCAGATAGGCTAAAACTATAATTTCTGGGGTTTCATCAAGAGAGAAATCGCAAAATTTTCGCGGCTTCGCCGCAAATCGTAATTATTTACTCTTACGAAAGTCTATTGTAACTGGGGGAGACGAGAGTCAAAACAATATATACCGGTAGCCTAAGCGTTGCAAATGGCGGGGACATTGGGCCCAAGGATAATCGGCCACACACCAAAAAATGCGTGATGAGGATTTAACTGAAATGTTTGGTTTCGTGCACGCACTCGTATAGCACTGCTGCACCCGATTGAAAGCACATGCACTTCACTTGTTCGCCTAATGTTATCATAATTATCAATGCGTCATCACTTAAAAATCAGATGGGATCATTAACTTGTAGATGGCATTAAATAACATTTGAAAACTGTGGACCATGGGAGAGGAGGGAATGAATGGACTTGCTCATCTGTATGTAACTCAAGATTTGCCGCTGAATTATTCCAGAGTTATGGATGAATTTTCGCGCAAAAATCGCAAGCTGTCATTTTAAAGCTATACAGAACTCTGACACTGCCATTAGGCCCTAATCTTGACATTGTTTTGAAATTGTTACTGAGTGAGAGTATTACTTAAACAGGCAAAACTTTAACATACACAGTTCCATTTTGATTAATTTTTTTCCGCAAATAAAGTTAGTAACCGAACAAAAACAATTTTGGAACGTTTATCTTTAGGTTGAATTTAAAATACTTGATTAAAATAAGTGATACTCGAGAGGGAATAGAGGTATCACGCTTATGATGTAGGCCCATTTGACGTTCCCGTTTATTCAGACGTGGCTCTAAGCTAAAACATCTTTCTGGTAGACATATTTTTTCCGCCATCTCCCTTAGAAATTTTTTCACCGGCTATATTTATGAAGATGTATACTCTGAAAAATAATGTCTAGTTTTACACACCGAAATGGCTTAGAACGCATCTCCGGCGATCTAGAATCCCAGAGCTTCCGGGGCCTAGGCGGCCCCTGGACCCGCGCCTTATGGTGCTGTGATAGTTGCCACCCCCCCCCCCCCCCCCCTTCACAAGACTCATAACTACCTTATGTGTGTGGGACTTGCGCCCCCCCTTTCACAAAATCCTGTATCCGCCCCTGTACGTCTTGAGAAAAATAGAAAATAACTTCAACATTCTGTTTTAACGTCAAAATATCAACATTTTGGCAGCTCATGCCACTTTAAGTTTAATCTTATCAAAGAACTCGATGAAGCTTACAAAGTATGAATATAGATCAGTTAAAATAACAACATACACGAGTTTAAAGTGGCATGAGCTGCCAAAATTCACACTTTTTTTCATAATTTCTGATCGTCACGAAAGTAAGAGGCTTTGAAGGCCATCAAAAGACTGTTGGACAGAGGAAAATCCTTACAGTACCGGTATGTGGTCTGTACGAAACGAAAACAATTTCAACGTTCTGTTCCAACCTCAAAATATCAACATTTTGGCAGCTCATGCCCCTTTAAGGGCAGTTGTCAAAGGCATAAACTTCTACGAGAAATGGTTTGATTTTGTTGACGTTTTAAAAGCAGGCGGAGTGCCTGGATGTTGACGAGTGTTCACTACAGAGTTGCAGTCGGGATTTTAAAGTGACATGAGCTGCCAAAATGTTGATATTTTGGCGTTAAAACAGAATGTTCAAATTACTGGCTATTTTTCTCAAGACGTATAATTCAAAAGCTTTTTAGGGCTTCTAGTCTCGAAAATGTACGATAAAGTATTGTTTTGAACTAACTTTGGCTTAGAATGAATGAATGGTCGTCCCGGTTATTTGAATTTTGTTTACTTTCCGAACACTTTTCGGTTCGTACAGGCCACATACTGTATCCTCATTCCTCATTCCAACGCCAATCATTTAGTTTTTCGATGGTCTTCAAAGCCTCTTACTGTCGTGACGATCAGAGAGTATGAAAAAAATCTGAATTTTGGCAGCTCATGCCACTTTAAATTAAAATCCGGGCTCGATTTCTCAACTTTAATTTATAGAAATGGTATCATTAAATTCCTTAATATTTGAAGTTTTTAACTCCGAGTGGAACTAAGGTTGATATTAATAAAAGTATATTTCATTAAAAAAAAAAACTGGAAAAACCATAAAATTGGCGTAGACTCGGTAGAATCGGCAAAAATCAGTCTACAGACTAGTTCCACAGCCAGGTCTACCGTAAAGATGGCGGACTTATATGCCCTAAGTCGCTTGCGCAGGCACACGGAGCGCTCTCCCTTATCCACCCTCTGTCATACTATAAATATGGAATGAAATAAATTGAATGAATAAATATGAATCTGTAAAACGATTTGGCGCACAACCGTTCATAAAATCCCGTAAAGCCTCAAAGTGAAAGCGAGGCTCCAAGAGCGTCAAGTGTCTGAGACTTCGATTGGAATATTCTGTCAAATTGAATTTTGCTCGAAAACTTGATAAGTCATTCAGCAAAGGGTGTTTTGTTTGCTCTTACTCTTAAGCCTCGATATTGCTTGACAAGGATCTCTCTGAGACTCGTGTGAAGTTTAATGTACAAAGGAGATATTTTTAAGAAATTCTGACGGGTTTTGCTGAAGGCAGTCAGAATAAGTGTTTCCTGCCTTGTCTATATTTATAGAAAAGAGAGTAGATTGACCAATCTAGGCCTACTCTTTTTGTATATAACAAAGAGACTTAACAAAGAGAATATAGATTAACCCATCTAGGCCTACTCTTTTTGTATATAACAAAGAGACTTAACAAAGAGAATAGATTAACCCATCTAGGCCTACTCTTTTTGTATATAACAAAGAGACTTAACAAAGAGAATAGATTAACCCATCTAGGCCTACTTTTTTTGTATATAACAGAGAGATTTAACAAATAGAATAGATTAACCCATCTAGGCCTACTCTTTTTGTATATAACAAAGAGACTTAACAAAGAGAGTAGATTGACCAATAGCATAACCAAAGAGAGTAGATTGTCAATCTACTCTCTTTGGCATAACAGAGGGTGGATAAGGGAGAGCACTCCGTGTGCATGTGGTCGCTTGTCATTGGCCAATCTAGTTATTATGATGAATATTCATCCAAGTTAAAATATAAATATAATTGGAAATTCCCGCTCACATCATTCCATCGCGTGACTGAGGCCAGAGCAACATGCAAAGTACAGACACTGCCTGTGTTAATGCAACTTTTTCAAGGTAAATATTTTATTTTATGTATACTAGAACTTCGCAATTGTTAATGCGGAAGTCAGGCAATAAAGTGTGTACGCCGTAGTTCAATTTACCGAACTTATGGTGATATTACAATTTACATATATATAAATCATATGCAGGGGTGTGAGACTTCCGCGAAAACGCGGAAAATCGCGTTTTTATACGCCCGGCTTGAAAAGCGGGCTGTATTATGGTATCATCTCCGTCCGTCCGGCAGGACGGCAGTCCGGCAGTCCGGCAGTCCGGGCGTCCGCTTTCCCTTCCGCTGCATAACTTCTAAAGTTTTGATTCCATCTGCACAATTTTTTCTAAGTATATACCTTATGGGTAGAAGGTGTGTCGCAAACTATTTTTAGCATCACTGGTTACATAATATGGGAGTTATATTGGATTATGTAATATTCCCTTCCGCTCCATAACTTCCAAAGTTTTGATTCCATCTGCACAATTTTTTTTGAGTATATACCTTATGGGTGGAAGGTGTGTCGCGAACTATTTTTGACATCATGCATTGCGTAATATGGCAGCCATATTGGGTTATGTAATATTTACTTTTTCTCTCCATAACTTTAACAAATATGATCCGATGTTTTCAAATCTTTCATGTTACATACCATATTAACAGACAGTGTGTAAAAAAATTGTTTATGATATCAACTATTGCAAATTATTGGATTATGTACATTCCCTTTTATTCTTACTTTCATTTTCATGAAAATAACCTTTAAATTATAAAATGGCTTCTACTTTTCCGATTCTCATCAAAAAAGGATTTTTTCAAACTGCAATAATGTTTCTAAATTGATTAAAACTATTCTTAAAGGGGCATGAGCTGCCAAAATGTTGATATTTTGATGTTTAAACAGAATGTTGAAATTATTGGCTATTTTTCTCAAGACGTGTAATTCAGAAGCTTTTTACTGCTTCTAGTCTCGAGAATGTACGATAAAGTATTGTTTTGAACTAACTTTGCCTTAGAATGAATGAATGGTATTCCCGGTTATTTAAATTTTGTTTACTTTTCGAACACGTTTTCGGTTCGTACAGGCCACATACTGTATGGATTTTCTTCATTCCAACGCCAATCATTTAGTTTTTCGATGGCCTTCAACGCCTCTTACTGTCGTGACGATCAGAAATTATGATAAAAGTGTGAATTTTGGCAGCTCATGCCCCTTTAAATCAATATATAATGTTTTAATCAAATGAAAAATACATATAAGGATTAAAGTTTTATCTACAGACCAAGAGATAAGTATCCCAGCTTTGGTCTATTTACATGTACCTTGTCAACTTACAGTTAGCTCTCAGTCTCGAGAGCTTTTATGGCCTAAAGATTTATGGCCTCCATAAAACAGTGTGTGACATTAGCAATGGACCCATAGCCTAATCTATTGTATTTGTAAATCCATTTGGTCTTTGATAAAATTAGAAGTAATAACCTGTAGGTATTTGGGGAGATTTAAAATATTGTCAAGATGTCTATGGTGAAAATTATGCCAATGTCAAACACTGATAAAATTAAATGTAGGCTTTTAACATGCCCAACTGTTATATATTTTTTGTAGCCAAATAATGTAGATAAAAAATATTATGAGAAAAATTGTCAAATCTATTTGAATTGGTGTGAGCTGCGAAATTGCCAATTAATTACATTTGTTTAAGTATGATTAGTAAATTATAAACTGCTTTTCTAAAAAATTTAAACCTTTTAGTGCAATCTATATTGACAACAAACAATGTTTAACATCATGATTTAACAGCAGCGAGAATTGATGACTTGTACATGTACCGTGTACAAATCTTGTTAATAATTGTTGATCCAAATAGCCCATTTTAAATTTGATACAGATGGATTTTAAAGGTTTTAGTGGTAATATTTCATTTTGCTGACATAACATCACCTTTTTAACAAGCTTCACCTAATAAAACTGGCATTGTCGCCATATACATGTAAGTGAAATAATCTTGAGCGCGGCGTAAAACACCAAACAATCAATCAATCAATCATTTACCAAGCTTCAACCTCTTCCCTCTGAATTTTGAAAATTAAATTCAAATAAATATGGAAGGATTTGTTTTGGTATGGCTGCAGTTACTGTGCCTTTCCGGGCGTATTTTGGGTTTCCCGAAACTCTTGTTAAAAATGGCCGTCCGCGTCATTTTTCTGAATTCCGCGTTTTTTGTTCAAGGGTGAAGTGTCAATTTTATGGACAGACTATAGAATAGGTCCGTCAGTCTCAAACCGCTATTATAATCGCCAGGGGGGCAAGCCCCCCTGCAACCCCCCGTTTTATTCATTTCTTGTAGAACTTTTGACTAATTTAATATTACAAGCTTAAAACTAAACTATCCCTACTAAAAGCTAAAAGAAATAACATCTAAAAGACGAATTTGAAGAAAAGTTAAAAACGACGGACCTATTCTATATTTGCACCAATTTTATTTACCGTAAATCACTTAGAACATCGACACCTAATTCGATCGAGACACACAGCTAAGCTCTGCTGTAAAGATGGCTGCCGAGACAGTTTAGACGTTCTCTGATAACGATTGTTAACTTTCTTATACTTATAGCACAGTTTGGCGAGGAAAAATCGCAGAAATATGGTTTTGGTACCGTTAGAAAGTAAAATGTGTCGCGCCTGTACCGGATTTACTTAGTTCTTTCCTTTTCTTCCCCTTTCTTTAACTTAAAATCCGACACTTCGAGAAGGCTGGCTTACTTCAAAGGAGGGCGCCAGCTGAGAGCTTAATCACTTGCGGAAGTAGGCATGTTGTTTGGCTCAGCGTGCGCCATAGATGTACTAACAAAAGGGCTGTCTGCGGACGGAAGACCAGATTTTCTCTAATAACTATTCGTAGATTCCCGAAATCCGCTTTTTGAATAAGGAAATAAATCATTACGGAAGTGAATGTGTTGTTCTTGTCAACGGTAAACTTATGTTAATTGTTATGGTTTTCTTCTATGCGGTCTTATTCTTTTACATTTCGCTGGTTCATGTCGTATTTTTATGTCATCCCAAAACTAACTGTTCCCTTCTCACCAAATGTTGAGTTAAATTATTTTGATTTATATCATTAAAGCAAGGTGCACATATAAAAAATGTGTTTATCTCCGCCGGTCTATATTTTGTACAGCAGTTTCGTCAGGGCCATTCCCCGTTCAATTCTTTACGTTACTGTAGTGTAGGCACTAGTCCGCAATATGTTGAGTGGATTGAAGGGCGCACGGGCTTCTTCAATACCACGTCAACATAGATAGGGTGCATTTGAAAAATCTAAGAGTTGCTCTCGGAATTTAAAAAAAATGATAACTCGCAATTTTTAAACATTACTCACCTAAAATTGTGTCAGAAAGCTTCTTTGACAATCCCTTCGTAGAGCTAAACCATCATTTGTGATCATACACATCGCCTAACAACGAAATTCGCTAAGTTTAAATTCCCTTTGCGTTATCACCGACTTTCACTGACAGACGTTACCGGTTGTAGTGGCGAGCATGATTTGAAAGTTCGCGGTAGATGGCGGTGTGATCGCCCGAGAAAAATTTTAGTGAACACAGACGGAATTCAAACTTAGCGAACAGATTTAAACAGACTTTTAGGTCACATATGATGCCATTGATGGTTTAGCTCTACGAAGGGATTATCAAAGAAGCTTTCTGACAAAATTTTAGGTGAGTAATGTTTAAAAATTGCGAGTTATCATTTTTTTTAAATTCCGAGAGCAACTCTTAGATTTTTCAAATGCACCCTATGTTGACGTGGTATTGAAGAAGCCCGTGCGGGAGTATCAGAATTTATCCTTCAATCCACTCAACATATTGCGGACTATGTACGGATCAGTTATCGTACACTTTTGCCGGTTTTTCAATGCTAAAATTTACATCAGTGTTTGCATTGACAAGAAATTCCACGGAAGTGAAGCTGGGCTCAGTCGACTTTTGTTGAAATAGTTTAATTTCTCCCAGGATTCTGAAATAAAGTTTTGGGGACCGAACATTCACCCACTCGTCTGCATGTTTTTGTAGAGACTAGAGTGACGGGAACCAGTTATCGTACATCCAACGTTGAAGCTGTTGTGACGTCATTTCTCGTGTTCGTAACGACTTTTAATACTCACTGTATGTTATAGCTTATTGGCCTATTACTATATAGGCCCAAGTAATATAATACATGTACTGTCGGATTTTGACATCACCTGACTGAAATTTGTGAAGACGGCGCATCGAAATGATTTTGCTCTGAAAACGGACATAGACCTTGGCTTTGGTCATGATACTTAGGATAAACTTTCAATTCTTCAATTAGGATTTCTTGTTTTAATCAAGAAGCTTAGATTCGCATTTTGAAAAGTTAGTTTAGCGTTTGCCATCTTCATAATATTAAATTTACTTAGCCTAGAATAACCGGCCTTTGCTAATTTTCGGCAGTGATGACACGTGACGATAATTGGACCCTCAATGTATACGGCCTCAATAATACGTCTTCGCTGAGTTACAATTTGTTCAATTCAATTCAGTTTTATTGCTCGACTTTGGAATTTACAAAGTATGGCATAACATAACATTAACTTAACATAACAAATTAAGAAATAAAATCATTGGGACGGAATGTTACAATAAACATATTTACAAAACACACAATGTATAAGGTGGAGGTGCTCAGCTGGGAGCTGGTGTTTTCAGTATATAGTTCTGTGGGGCCAGGGATCTTTTAGAATACATATTATGTAGAATAGAGCTTATTTGGGGATAAAGCTGGGGATCAGGGTTGAAAATGGCATTCAGTTTTGTATTAGTTTCTGTAGAATCTGAGGAAAGCAAAGGAATAATTTGCAAGAGAGGATCACGTTCTGTCTTAATTGTGGGACATCGGAGCAGAAAATGACATTCGTCTTCCACCTCAAATAGTGGACATACTGGGCATAAGCGCTTTGGGCGTGGTGTGTTTTTGTAGCGACCTCTTTCTATTTGTAAAATGTGGGTGCTGGTCCTAAGTTTTGAAAGTGTTTGGGCTGCATTCTTGTTTTTTATCGATGTCAGATAGGGTTGTAATTCGTAGTTTTTGTAAATTTTTTGGAGTAGGGATAGTTTAATGTTATCTGCTAGGTTATTTATGAAAAATGTGCCGTATGCTTGTTTCAATGAAGATTGTAGTTGTTTTATGTGGGGATTAATTGGGTTGGGTTGGGGATGGATGAGATAGTTTGTTTTTGTTTTTTGTAGAAATTTTCGTGTTGTGTTTTCCCAATTGTGTGTTGAATGAAGGTTATTTAGGTAGTAAGAATATGCGTCTTTAAGTAATGTGTTCTCTGTGTGTTGTAGTCGGTGTCTGTATTTCAGTGAATTTATTAAAATGTCAAATAAAAGCGGATATTGACCAAGTTCAGCTCTACTTGCAATGTTAGTAGTATGTTTGGGTAGATTTAATGTAAATTTGCAGTATTTATTGAGTGCTTGTTCGGATGGTAATTTGTCTATCTTTTGTATATTTAACCAGTACTCGTTTTCTTGTTTGTTTAAAAGTTTTTCGTCTAAACCCCAGATTTCGCTGTTATAGAGGAGTATTGGTTTTATAAGTGAATGGAATAGTTGATTTTTGAGTTGAAGTGGGAAGGAGCAGTGATTAGTAGTTTTTTGTAGTTTGAAAAGAGCTTTTATGGCTTTTGTTTTCAAGTCATTCTGTGACTGTATAAAACCTCCCTTTTCATTAATGGTTGTTCCTAAATATTGATAATTTGAACATTGGAGTAATGGGGCATTATTAAATGTAAGTTTAATGGGTATTTCATTTTTTCGTTTTACTGGCTGCATTATCATAGTTTGAGTTTTCTCGGTATTAATCTGAAGGTGCCATTTTAAGCAGAAAGTTTCGAGTTTAAGTAATGAGTTTTGTAATCCTATTGGGCTTTCAGATATAAGTAGTAAATCATCTGCATAAAGGAGATGGGTTATTTGTTCTCTATGGAGAGTTACTGGGTGTGAAGTAGTTCTGTCAAATTCTAAGTCATTTATAAAAATGTTAAATAGTGTAGGACTTAGGGAGTCCCCTTGGCGGACCCCAATGTTTGATGGAAATTCAGGGGATATAGAATTATTGACTTTAATATGAAGATAATTCTGTTGGTAGAGGTTTTTAATGATGTTATAGAAAAAACCATTAATGCCAATTTTTTGCATTTTTAAAAACAGACCGGGATGCCAAATGGAATCAAATGCTTTTCGAAAGTCCACAAAGCAGAGGTATAACTTTTTCTTGCCATTTTTGATGTATTTATCTATGAGGGACCTCAGAACAAAGAGATGGTCAGTGGTTCTATGGTCTGACCGGAATCCCGCCTGGGTATCAGGGATGGAGTTGGAGTGATCAAGAAAGGTTACTAATCTGGAGTTAAGGGTTTTTGTGAAGAGTTTACTGAGGCAGCTAAGAATTGCAATGCCTCTGTAGTTTTCCGGGCTTGAACGGTTTCCCTTTTTGTGGATTGGTGTTATGTAACCAACTGACCATGAGGTCGGAAAAATGCCACTGGAGAGGATAGTATTAAAGAGTTTAACTAGAGGTGGGAGGAGAATATCTTGGCCAAATTTTAACATCTCATTTGTTACATAATCTGGACCTCCTGATTTATTGTTCTTTAGTGTTTTTAAACTGTTTCTTATCTCCTTATATGTGAATGGTCTATTTAGTTGGTTTGAAGAGAATATGATGGGGGAATTTTCTAGTTTGGATAGCTCTTCTAGTATGGTATTATCGTGGGATCCAGTTGTATTGTCTATGTTTAATGATTTAAAATGTTGAAACAAAGTGGATTGTATTTCAGGGTTGTGTAGGCTGTCAGAGTCGGACTTTGGTGAGTCTGACTTGGCTAGAGATTCTAGTGTTTGCCAGAGTTCTTTTTGGTTTGAGGGATCTAGGGCTTCCAGGTGGTGAAGAAGTTTTTGTTTTAAATCCTTGTGTTTCTGTTTGAGTAGTTTTTGATATTGTTTTTTGTGGTGATTATACCTATGTCGGATGTCATTGTTCCATGGTGTAGAGCTGAGCTCTTTACCCAAATATTTTACAGTTTTCCTCAAGGTATAGCATTCAGTGTCAAAGTAAGGTTTGTGTCCCTTTGGTCTTTTTTGCCTGTGGTTGTGTTTTAGTTTCTGTGGATTTGCGGCAAGGGCTGCCGCGGTGAGAATGTTGGTCATGTCAAATGTAGCTCTGTCGATAGATGTTTGAGAGCTGTCAATATCATTTGACATGAACATATTAATGTTTTCGATGCTTTGGGGGTTCAATAGTTCAGATTGAAACAACACTTTCTTATCTGAATTAATTTTGATTGGACGGGCAAGTGGTGTAAAAGGTGTATGAACAGTAGTGGGGTGGTGGGTGATATTTCTGAGACATTTGATGTTACAAGTTATTTGACAATGCCTAGAGAGGGGGCTTAAAGGGTGGATTAGCATAGTCCAAACTAAATTCATAAAAGATTCGTCACATATACAGTAATCGACTGTGCTGCTACCTCTAGTGTCAAAATAGGTAAAATTGCCCAAGGAGTCTCCCGCTGTTCTCCCATTCAAAATACGAAGACCAGTAGATTGGCATAATGACAGTAGTCTTTGGCCATGGCCGTGTATGCGACCATGTATGTCTCTATTGTTTCTGGGCATGGGTGTGTCCAGGTGATAAGATTGAGGTAGGTCATGAAATTTGTCAGAGTCATCATCATGCTCTATATAGTCGGGGGAATTCTTGGTCCGGGCATTAAAATCTCCCATAAGAAAAACGTTTCCCATTGTACAGTATTGGGCTATACTAGACTCAAGGAGTGTGTATTGGTCATCAAAGTAAGGCGAGTCAAGTGGGGGTATATAGTTTATGGACAGAATCAGATTTTTGGTCCAACCAAATGATTGTTTGTCAAGTATAAGCCAAATAGAATTTGGGGAAGAGGAGAGTTTGGTAATGCTACAGGACAGGGATTTTTTGAATAAGATGATAATCCCACCAGACTTTCTCCCAGATGAGCACCTACCTGTTGCGGGTTCGAAGTAGTAGTCATATTCAAAAAGTTCACTATTTACAAAGTCTTTCACATCAGTTTCGGTTGATATCCAAGTTTCAATCAAACCGATTATATCACAGTTCTTTACAGATGATGAAAAGTCACTATCTTTATCGGTCAACTTCCGTCTGAGACCGTCTATATTCCAGCACGAGATTGTCAGAATGTTGTCGATGTTCATGTGAAAACATAGATAAATTACACTGCATCCGCAGATTTGAGAAAGTTAATTTTACATTATAGGTCTACAGCAATGTGATGGAATGTAACACTTGTTCCATGCTTATTATTGCTTGTTAAGTGATTCAAATATTGCCCGTATTAATTACTACTGAGCTAGTGTATAAGAGATCACAACAGATTTTTTAAAAAGAATCACGGAGGATAATTAAGAGAGCGCACAAAAGATATTTAAACAAGAATTTTCTCGTAAAGCGCCCAATGGTTTAGCACTAGTGTGAAATTAATTTACAATGAATTACAATTAATTTTGAAATTTTATGCAGAGGAATCAATCAATCAATCAATCCAATAGTCCAGGTTGTCAGAAGACGCGCATTTGAGGTGATCCAGGGAAATGGCCGTAATTGAAAGGTTGATTAATCCATGGGTATTGTTGCATATACATCCAAGGGTTCATTGCCATGAATGTTTGGGGTATCATGTTTGGAGCTTGCTGCGGTAAAGTTGGTTGGTTTTGAGTTTGAGGAACAGGGGTTTGTCCAGTAGGAGGTTGGGTCGGGTTTACCATCGCCTGGGTTGTCTGGTGTGACATCATGACATTTTCAGACCTACCGAGTCCAGCGTCGCTGGAGATGGTCCAGTGTGGTGGGATTCGTCGAGTTTTCTCAATACGATCGTATTTTGCCTCAGAAGGGCTAGATATGTAGTCTTTTAAGCCAAGTAAAGGGTTGCATATTGTTTTAATGTTTTTAACTAGCTGTTTCAAGCCGACTTCGTTGAGGTGGATCTTGTCTCTTTTCAGGTGTATATGGAAATCTATGTTATCCAAGCTGACAAACTGCACTTTACAACTTACACATAGATCCTTCAGTTGGTTATTATAACTTTTTACCTGTGATGGGAAGCCTTTTCGGGGAGGTATTCCTAGTAGGATTATCAAGGTATCGGGACATCTTGTTCGTGTTGTTTTAATAAGTTCTTTGTATTTTTCGACAAGGTCTTCAGTAGGTGCACTTTCTAAATCATTTGACCCTACACAAAATAATATACATGGTGGTTTGGCACTGTTTGGTTTGAATCCTTGAACAAAGTTAATAGCCCCGGTCACTGTTTTGTTTCGTAGGGTTGTAATTTGTACAGATTTGTTTCTGTACATTTTTTCTGCTTTCAGTTCACGTACATTTGAGTCGCCAATGATGTGTAGATCATAAGTCTTATAAGTTTTTTCTGCAGTAGCATTAGTCTGGGGTGACCGTGAATGAACATTATTCTGGAGTGGATTCACATTTGTTTGGGGTGGGTTAGCATTTGTCTGGGTTGAGTTAACATTTGTCTGGGTTGAGTTAACATTTGTCTGGGTTGGGTTAACATTTGTCTGGGCTGAGTTAACATTAGTTTGGGGTGTGTTAACATTTGTCTGGGGTGGGTTAACATTTGTCTGGGTTGTGTTAACATTTGTCTGGGGTGGGTTAACATTTGTCTGGGTTGGGTTAACATTTGTCTGGGTTGAGTTAACATTAGTTTGGGGTGTGTTAACATTTGTCTGGGGTGGGTTAACATTTGTCTGGGTTGTGTTAACATTTGTCTGGGGTGGGTTAACATTTGTCTGGGGTGGGTTAACATTTGTCTGGGGTGGGTTAACATTTGTCTGGGTTGGGTTAACATCTATCTGGGGTGGAATAACATTTGCCTTGAGTGAATTAACATTTGCCTTGGGTAAATTAACATTTATCTGGGGTGGATTAACATTTGACTGGGGTGGATTAACATTTGTCTGGGGTGGATTACCGTTTGTCTGAGGTGGATTATCATTAGTCTGGGGTGGATTGACATTAGTCTGTGTTTCGCTATCTGAGAATTTCTTAATTTCTGTAGGTTTTGTGTAAATTTTTGTTTGAAGCTTAGAGTCCATTTTCTGAACTGTCATAGACATTTTTCTTACAGAAGCATTCATTGTTGAGACAGAATCAGTCAAAGCTTGGATGGAGTCTGTGAGGGTGACAATTTTGTCTTCGATACAGGTAGTTTTTGCATTGTTTTTCAAACAAGTTTTCACGTCTCTGAGTAAGTCACAAATGTTTGATTCCATACCGATAACCTTGTCCATCACTGAAACAGTGTCGGCATGTCTGACTAATTGTGCTCGTTTCAATAAAGATTGTCTTACCTCAGGAGATACAGTTGAAAGTTTGTTATTCTGATTTATCTGTATTGGGGATGGACATTTGGTTGGTGTTGATATTGGAGTAATTGAGGTAATTTGATTTTCGCATGTGTTTTCTTTATCTTCGTCGGATTCTGTTATCCCTAAATTTGGGATTTTCCCTTTTGTAGTGTTTTGAGGGAGGCAGTCAGGAGTAGGAAGGTCTCTCGTCATTGCCATACACTTCTTTGTTTTCTGTCTTCGTCCAGCTTGTGAGTTTAATACTTCAAACATATTATCTACCAGAGTCTTTATTTGTTTGAATTCCGTTGAGAACCATTCTTGACAGGCTACACCTTGTATGAGGACTCTGTTTGTAGAGAAGAAGATAGTGATCGTGATTTGTTTATGTCCATTAATTGAGATTTTGATCAGAGTTTTAGCCAGTTCTGGAGTTGGAATAGTTGTAGTGAAGTCATAGTCACTATCGTCGCCTACTTTAAGCACTTTGCCGTCATTGGTTAGGTCTGTCCAGTGGACGTGTATGATGTCAAGATCTCCAAGGATGTCAAAGTATCTGACGTGGAGCACTTTACGCCACAAGACAGTTTTATTATTTTCAGCTAAGAATGAAATCTGCTGAGGGTCCTTTGAAGCAGCTGTACTTAGCTTTCCGGCATGGCCGCTGTCATTTTTGTTTACATCTTGTAGAACGCCGGTCATCTGTATGTTTTCTGTCATTTCTTCTCTGATTTGGTCGTCCACTGTTTGTATTTTGTACAGAGGGATATTCATAAGTCTGCGGATGAGTAAATTCACATAAATAAAACTTTACAATTGCATATTTCTCGTCAAATTACCGGGACCGAAAAACAAACGCTTCTGTTCAACCGGAACCGGAAACTACGTCAGTTACTGACAGTAACTGAGTAAGGCACATTTCGGCTGTTGCGGAACAGACGGTGGATAAACGAATGTTAAAACGAATTGAAAATAAAAATAAAAAACAAAGAATTTAGTTCGCCACCTATTGGTGACGAGTGGAACTCTACCTTTTTCACTGAACTTATTTTCCAATTATTAAAAAAAAAAAAAAATTCAATTTTGGATTTTTTTTTTTCAATATTTATTTTTTTAATTTATGATTATTATTATTTTGTTCTCAAACTACATGAAGGTGAAACATTATCCTAATTCAATTTATCCAAAGACTTTAACGACTTAACCAAGGGGAGGTGAGGTGGGGGGACAGACAAAGTTTCCTCTTTTTTCTCGGGCCTGCTCTCACACCCCTGAATTCTATAAACGCTGACTACGATGTGAAAGACCACGAGCGCATCCAAACATAAAATTCCGAGACCAACTCGTGCTTTAAGTTTAACGCGTGTTTGAAATTTGTCTACTGGATATCAAAAGCAATCCAAAGACCACAATTAAGCGTTGTTTTTCAAACATACTGCCATAATATTGAATTTAGTCTGGAATGCACGGCCTCTGCTATTTTTCCGCAGTGATGACAAGTCACGATAATTGGACCCTCGTCGATACAACCACTATAATACGTCTTCCCCGCTGACGCACGTTTCGGCCGTTGCGAAATAGACGGTAAATGAAACAAATGGAAAGTTTCAAAACTCGAAGAATTCAGTTCGCCATCTATTAGGGACAATTCGACAAGTTAAATGGCACCATTTTCACGTACAATTTACTTAAGGTCCAGTAGGCCTAATTTAAATTTTTTTAGAATTTTTTATTTTTAATTTTTTATTTTTATTTTTTTTTTTCCCTCAAACTCAATGTAGTAGTAGTTCAAATTGATCGTGATTTGATTTAACTCTTAACCAAACCCTTTTGGGGGTATTCTTGACAAACAAATTTTCCTCTTTTTTTTTTTTGGCCGGCTCTCACACCCCTGCATATGTAATATCACCATAAGTTTGGTAAATTGAACTATAAAGTGTGCAACGCGGAGGATTAGTGAAAGTAAACTTAATTACTTTTAGCATAATTAATTATGATACTGTGTTGGGGAGTCCTTAATTGAATAATATTAAATGTCTACAGGTACCTCGTTATTTATGCTTGGTTATCTATGGTCGATACCACGTAGTCATTTAATCGGCCTTACCCACGTCGATAAGTGCAGAGCAAAATCTCAATAAATACCAACTTTTCAGTCTTAATTGATGTTTGTTTCGTGTCCCAGCTGCTTTAAAACAGTCTTGTGAAAGGAATAGCTATTAATTTATCATCTGTAACAAAAAAAATTGCCTTTTTTAGATTGAGTTTGATTTTTCTTTTTCCTGAAAGACCTAACTGTCGCGATCTCGACGAAACAGGCCTTACTCCAAAGAGAGTAGATTGACTCTCTTTGCTTACTCACAGAAGAAGGGACCAGCCTCGATAGCTCAGTCAGTAGAGCGTGCGCTTCAGACCTCGGAGATCCGGGTTCAAGCCTGGGTCGAGTCAGACCAAAGACTTTAACAGTGGTAGCTCCATCTATACTCCTTGGTAGCTGCTACTGCTTCGCTTGGCGCTCAGTGACTGGTTGGCCCGGTGTCCGTATACTGTGAGGGGAGCTTGCTGGTTGTCTTCGACAAGTCCTCTCGGTGAGGCAGCATCTAAAAGATCCACAATACCTCGGATGAGATTGTGTTTCGAGGAAATCTGCTCACAGGTGGCGCCACTGCAGGCCTAGACCTCGTAAATACAGTTATGATTTGAGGTTTCCGGACGTTATCTCCATAACGGCTTGACGTTTTCTCTTGAAATTTTTGTATAAGATGTATATCCACAATACCTCGGATGAGATTGTGTTTCGAGAAAATCCATTCATAGGTGGCGCTACTGCAGACCTCGTGAATACGGTTATGATTTCCCTGACGCTTGAGAAGAAATACCTACTCCCAAAAACCTACACCCTCACCTATCCAACATAGCCAACTTCATATCTCCCCTAGATGAGAAGACTCCCCTAGACTACGAATCTCAAACTACCACAGGACCTCTGATGCTAGTTATTAACTAAATACATTTGTTCTTTATCCATAGGCTAGGATTTCTCAAGGATTTGAACTGGGACCACGAATTCAAACAAGTTCAAACCCCAAATGAAAAGCAGGTTTTATTGCATATCAACATTATCACGCCTAACTATTTGGTTGCATCATTTTAATCAGGATTTCCTTTACATTCGAAAATCTATGATTAACGAATACTTTGTTAATCTAAAAGAAAGATGTTTTAACCAACGTTTTTATTGTTATTTTTTTTCAGATCAGAAATGTCAATGTTGACATCGACAGAAATGGCGAAAAACTCCCCCTTGCAAGATGTAGATTTGCCACTGTTAACTTTACAAGGCACATTTGACCCTGAACCCTGGTGAGTCTTTTTAGTCCGAAATCTCTCCAAAGCAAACTGTCTAGTCTAATGATGTCACACGAAATATGTGTATGGTTAAAGTGTAGTTACATTTTCCGCCACATGTGTCGATCGTTGGATTAACAGGGTTCGCACTCTACCTTGAAAACCTTGAAAAGCCTTGAAAATGGAAAAAATAAATTCAAGGCCTTGAATTACCTTGAAAAATAAAAAAGTACCTTGAACTAAGTATCAAAGGTCTTGAAGAAAAATCAAGTGTGTCGGTTTTAATTCATGCCGCTGATCAGCTTGAAAACAAAACTTCGGGTTAGATTCACCCTTGAGACTGAGTGAGTGTTGTTCATCGGACATTATAAAACTGAAACCACTCACTTAAGATTCGGCAAACTCTTTTTGACTTCCCTTGAATTCTGCTAAAAGAAATATCCAAGAACTTTGTGAGTGGTTTAATTTGGATCACAGTGAGTTCGGTTGAAAAAGAACACTTTAAAAGTATTGAAATTTTGGCATGAAATAAACTATCACAAAAACGGACATTGTGTTACAACAACAACACGGACATCAACTACATAGTTCACATCATAAAAGTTTAATTTTAATAGAGAAAACTCGATACATATATCAAACACTAATAATAGTTAACACATGTATGTGAAATTAGCATCAAATTAAAATGTATTTGAATCCAGTGACTCAATTTTTTATCCCTTAGGCCATTCATAAAGTAATTTCGTTTCATGTAACTGTAACTTTGTGTAAGTCTAACAAAATGTTTTTTGAGACTGGTAGTATATGGTTTCTTTTTTTGTGGAGCTTATGTTGTTTAGTCTCTTGAGACCCAAAACATAGGTTTCATCAGATTGATAGCTGCAGCCCAGTTGGAGAAAGATTTTTTTTTTTTTTCAATAAACTGAGAGATGTAGGCCTAGGTCTATGTTTTTATGAAGCATACACCTTAGCTTTTGGAGAAAAAAAAACAGACTGTTGAGCAATAAGATTTTATGTATAATTTATAAAACAATTAGTTAATACACATTTTTAGATTTTTTTTATTTTAGATATAATCAACTAAAACTGAAGTTTCTGCTTGATGTTTATTATAAAGGGAAAACATTATCAAAATCCAACACAGGTGTACTGTTGTGTATGCATGTTAAACAGAGAGCTTTATATACTTAGATTCTCGCAAAATTTTTTTAAATTTTAGCTCTGAAGACCCTTTATCAGCATTGGTCTGATCGGTATGCCTTTCGTGTTATCTTGTGACTTCGTCAAAACTGGAAATGGCCATTGCATATGATAAAATTCCTTTTATTTTGCATGCTTTAAAGGTCTGATGTTTCATTGTTACATAGTATTTCACAGCCTCAATAGGTTGGACATATGCAAGTCACAAAGTGAAAAAAATCAGTTTCAGAGCGATCTTTAAATAGCACAGAATTGCTACCGCTTTTTCTATCAACGCGCAAGTAATGCCGCCTGAGTATGTCTGATTATGTTTGGCAAGGCCTGACAGACTGTAAATTTTACTTGCAAATACCTTGAAAAAGGGTCTTGAAAAGGTCTTGAAAAAATTTCCATCTTGAGAGTACGAACCCTGCAGAAATGTCAATGTTGACATCGACAGAAATGGCGAAAAACTCCCCCTTGCAAGATGTAGATTTGCCACTGTTAACTTTAAAAGACACATTTGACCCTGAACCCTGGTGAGTCTTTTATAGTCCGAAATCTCACCAAAGCAAACTGTCTAGTCTAATGATGTCACACGAAATATGTGTATGGTTTAAGTGTAGTTACATTTTCCGCCACATGTGTCGATCGTTGGATTAATTTAGTCACGCATCAGTGTACATACGCTCAATGGTATACAGTCTCTAACTACAATGCCACTATGCAATGTCCATGACGAGTGGATAAAAGATTAATCAATACTGCATTGTACCCTCCGAGCCGATGTTATAATATTATTGACCTATATTACCGACCAAACCGTTCATTTATTCGACTTTCCTTTGCCTTTCAGGATTGGGACCGAGTCAATTAACGAACCTCATGTACAATCTGAGCTGGACGAGGGACCTAGGTATGATTTTAAACTTTTGACAATTTTTCTTCAATTAAGTTTTGAAAAAGAATTCTACAAATATCCTAATTTCTCTCATGACACACATGGGTTTTTTTAGACCACCATGATCTCATGGTGGTCTTCTCAAATCGCTTTTACGTCTGTTGTCCGTCACCCAGTGTCTGTAAACTTTTCTTGTGTTCGCTGTTCCAATCATTTAAAATGGCCGTTGAACAGCCATTTTGTTTTTCTTTAATCACTTTTCTCTCATGTGATCGTGATTCCAAGAGAACACGCATTTCACTCGCACATTCCCCCCAATGGTCTAGTTGTGCAACATCTATTTCCTTTGCTCATTTGAATATTAAAATGGCCGCTGGCAACCATTTTGTTTTTTTTTCATCACTTTTCTCCAAAAATAATGAAAGGATCTTCGTAAAATTTTGTACACAGGTTAACCCTATGATCTCACTGTGCACTATGCACTTTTGTTCATTTGCATATTCAAAATGGCGGCCGCTGGCCATTTTTCGTTTTCTTCTTTTTATACGCCTGACTTAAAAAAAGTCGGTTGTATTATGGTATCACCAGTGCCGTCCATCCGGTCGTCTGTCCCGGATTCCCTTCCGCTCCATAACTTGAAGAGTTTTGATCTAATCTTTACAATTCTTTCACAATATATTCCTTGTGGGTAGAAGGTGTGTCATGAACCATTTAAGACATTGTCGATTGCATAATATGGCTTCTACATTGGATTATGTAATATTCTGTCTGTCTTTATATATATATATCATTGCTTTTTTTAGTACACTTGGTCCAAGAGTAATACTGGAAGGCAATTTATTTATACATTCTGAGACTGTTTTCTTGGATAGTTTAATGTGCACTATAATAAAAAAAATACCATTTTCACAGCTTTATTACCCATCTGGTATTTATTAGAGTGGCTAAGTCCAATAGAACAGTGTCCCAGTCAAAACTGTTAAAATTCAAGAATTGTAAACTATTGTATTGATTGCTCCTTCCCAATTATGGAACATAACAGCAATGTCAAAACAGCCACAATATTTCAGTTTTTGCAATTAAAATGTGATTGAAATTACCTGAACAGATAATATATATTTATGGACACTAAAACACACGGGCACAGGGAAAATCTTCTTGTCTAAAATAACCACGGAGACAAGTTTCTAATTGTGTTAAAAAGAGGTATATCATTTAGACCTTTATACCCCATCATAAATTGTTGTAATAAAGTAAACCTATGATATTTCATTAGGTTGACGACTGACAGGAGCTTGGCCTTAGTCAGTAGAATTTTCTATAACGTTCTAGTATTTAGTTGCAGCTTCATCAAATTCAGAGAAGAAAAACTAATTGATGAAATTAAAACAAATGCTATATTAAATGTAAAGTTGTTAATCGTAGCGGTTTGACTTTGCCACTGCGGGCGTATGTTGAGTTTACTAAAACTCCTGTTAGTTTTTACATAAGAACAGTTTCTACATGTAGTAGTATTTTATGAAGGTGAAGTACACCGCTACAATGGGAAGAGATCACCGGGTGTGGTTATACTATAGGGTACGAAACGGTTTGGGTACGAAACGGTTTGGGTACGAAGTGTTTCCAGACAATAAATCTTAAACCAGAGAAGGCTTTCATTTGAAATTTTTATATATTATGTATATCCACAATACCTCGGATGAGATTGTGTTTCAAGAAAATCTGCTCACAGGTGGCGCTACTGCAGGCCTAGACCTCGTAAATACAGTTATGATTTGAGGTTTCCGGACGTTATCTCCATAACGGCTTGACATTTTCTCTTGAATTTTTTTTATAAGATGAGAAGACTCGCCTAGACTACGAATCTCAAACCACCACAGGACCTGATGCTAGTTATTAACTAAATACATTTGTTCTTTATCCATAGGCTAGGATTTCTCAAGGATTTGAACTGGGACCACGAATTCAAACAAGTTCAAACCCCAAATGAAAAGCAGGTTTTATTGCATATCAACATTATCACGCCTAACTATTTGGTTGCATCATTTAATCAGGATTTCCTTTACATTCGAAAATCTATGATTAACGAATACTTTGTTAATCTAAAAGAAAGATGTTTTAACCAACGTTTTTATTGTTATTTTTTTTCAGATCAGAAATGTCAATGTTGACATCGACAGAAATGGCGAAAAACTCCCCCTTGCAAGATGTAGATTTGCCACTGTTAACTTTAAAAGACACATTTGACCCTGAACCCTGGTGAGTCTTTTATAGTCCGAAATCTCACCAAAGCAAACTGTCTAGTCTAATGATGTCACACGAAATATGTGTATGGTTTAAGTGTAGTTACATTTTCCGCCACATGTGTCGATCGTTGGATTAATTTAGTCACGCATCAGTGTACATACGCTCAATGGTATACAGTCTCGAACTACAATGCCACTATGCAATGTCCATGACGAGTGGATAAAAGATTAATCAATACTGCATTGTACCCTCCGAGCCGATGTTATAATATTATTGACCTATTAAGCAAAAACATTTATTAAATGACTTTCCTTTGCCTTTCAGGATTGGGACCGAGTCAATTAACGAACCTCAGGTACAATCTGAGCTGGACGAGGGACCTAGGTATGATTTTAAACTTTTGACAATTTTTCTTCAATTATGTTTTGAAAAAGAATTCTACAAATATCCTAATTTCTCTCATGACACACATGTGTTTTTTAGACCACCATGATCTCATGGTGGTCTTCTCAAATCGCTTTTACGTCTGTTGTCCGTCACCCAGTGTCTGTAAACTTTTCTTGTGTTCGCTGTTCCAATCATTTAAAATGGCTGTTGAACAGCCATTTTGTTTTTCTTTTCTTTAATTACTTTTCTCTCATGTGATCGTGATTCCAAGAGAACCGCTGGTCGGATCTTCTTTAAATTTCACTCGCACATTCCCCCTATGGTCTAGTTGTGCAACATCTATTTCCTTTGCTCATTTGAATATTGAATGGCCGCTGGCAACCATTTTGTTTTTTTTCATCACTTTTCTCCAAAAATAATGAAAGGATCTTCGTAAAATTTTGTACACAGGTTAACCCTATGATCTCACTGTGCACTATGCACTTTTGTTCATTTGCATATTCAAAATGGCGGTCGCTGGCCATTTTTCTTTTTCTTCTTTTTATACGCCTGACTTAAAAAAAGTCGGTTGTATTATGGTATCACCAGCGTCATCCGTCCGGTCGTCCGTCCTGGATTCCCTTCCGCTCCATAACTTGAAGAGTTTTGATCTAATCTTTACAATTCTTTCACAATATATTCCTTGTGGGTAGAAGGTGTGTCATGAACCATTTAAGACATTGTCAATTGCATAATATGGCTTCTACATTGGATTATGTAATATTCTGTCTGTCTTTATATATATATATATATATATCAATGCTTAATTTAGTACACTTGGTCCAGAGTAATACTGGAAGGCAATTTATTTATACATTCTGAGACTGTTTTCTTGGATAGTTTAATGTGCACTATAATAAAAAAAATACCATTTTCACAGCTTTATTACCCATCTGGTATTTATTAGAGTGGCTGTTTAAATAGAGATAAGGGGACAATGACATCCACCCTTGTATATTTACACACCATCATACCAGTGGTCAGCCTGAAGATTGTTTGCTTTGTACTAAAACTATTACAGTCCAATAAAACAGTGTCCAAGTCAAAACTGTTAAAATTCAAGAATTGTAAGCTATTGCATTGATTGCTCCTTGCCAATAATGGAACATAACAGCAATGTCAAAACAGCCTCAATATTTCAGTTTTTGCAATTAAAATGTGATTGAATTTACCTGAACAGAAAAGAAAAACTTCTAATGTGAACAAGAAATCAATTAATGAAATTAAAACAAATGTTATATTAAATGTAAAGTTGTTAATCGTAGCAGTTCGAATTTGCCACAGCGGGCGTATTTTGAGTTTACTAAAACTCTTGTTATCAATGTTTTTCTAAAGCAATGAAAAGATCTTCGGAAATTTTTTGTACGCATGTTAACCCCTGTATATTATATCAGAAAATAAATCGAAGCATTCTTCAGTTTAATCTTAGTAAATTGAAATCGAAAATCCTTTTGAGTTATATTAACTGTCGTTATAGGATCTTTAATTATAGGACTTTCTCAAATACATTTTGGCATTCAGTGATGTCGCCGTTCAAACTCTCTACAGGGCCTCAGTAGAGTGTTGGACGCTCAATCGGAATGGCTTTCCACCAATTGGTCGCAGGTTCAAATCCCACGCAGTCCCCCCCAAAAAATTTGAACATTTTCTCACTGGGTTTCTACTCGACCAGACCTCTGTGGGATGGTTGCCAGTTACCACCGGAAGGTCGGGGGTTTACTCCAGACATAGAGCCCGGTTTCCTCCCACAATAAAATTGGCCACATATATTTGTGTATATATTTCATATAAGTGAAATAATCTAGGGCGTGACGTAAAACACTAACCAATCAATCAATCAAACTCGAGACCAAACATTTAGAAAAGTTGGTTTGTAGTTTTCGGAGTACAGCCACTTTCTACCAGAGAAACCTTGTCCAGCCAGCCACCAACTGAAGAAATCACTTTCACAAATCAAGTTTGTGATCCATTTACAAGCAGCCTCACTTTCTGAAAGTGGTCACCAAGATCAGTTCACTGATCTCTTGTTTTTTCAGTGTTGGTCATGTGTCAGGCAGAAAACGAAAGACGGCCGATGGACCAGAGTCTTGCAGTAAAAGGGCCAGGTCGCCCATTCATCCACGATCAGAGACACCCTGTTTCGATCCTGAGTAAGTCGTTTTTTTATTTATAAAATTAATTCCCTAACTTGTCCCTGTAAACAGTGTAATGTGTAAGAATAAAGTTTTTATACGCCCGCTCTTAAAGCAGATGTATATTGGTATACCGTTGTATTGATTTTTTTTCTTCTGATATATGTAGCTTATGGGTAGTTCTCAAAGAGTCTCAATATTTTTGGCAACCAAAACAGCCACCCATCTTTTTGGCAATTAATAACTCCAAAACTATTCGATGGATTTGAATTTTTTTGTCAGATATAACTAGCTTATGAGTAGATGTGTCGTGGACCAAAATTAAATTGGATATTGCTATTTGTAGCGACCAAAACAGTTGCCTAGCCTTTTGGCATTCAGTAACCCCCGGAACTATTGCATGGATTTTTAAAAAATTTTTAGTTATAACTCGCCTAGGAGTTCAGTAGATAGTGTGTTCTGTACCAAAATTAAATTGGGGTGTTGATATTTGCAGCGACCAAAATAGTCACCAGCCTATTGATACTGAGTTACTGTGTAATTATTTCATCGATTATAAATTTTTTTCAGTTATACATGTATCTAGCTTATGGGTAAACGGTGTGTCCCGTACCAAAATAAATTGAGCTTTAGATATTTGTGGCGACCAAAACAGTCCCCTAGCTTTTTGGCAGTTAGTAACTTTGGAACTAGTGCATGCATTTTTTTTTAAAAATTCAATTATAACTAGTAGACGGTATGTGCAGTACCAAAATTAAATTGAGGCCTGGATATTTGTCGTGACCAAAACGGTCACCCAGCCTTTTTGGCGTTCAGTAACTTGGGAACTATTGCATTGATTTAAATTTATTTTCAATTATAACTAGCTTACAAATAGACGATGTGTCCTGTACTAAAAGTAATTTGGGGTCTCGCTATACGTGTCGACAAAAAACAGTCATCCATCCTTTTGGCATTCGGTAATTGAGGAAATGGCTCTTAATCTGTCTGTGGTTTCACAGTAGAGCGTAATTGTATCCAAACAACTTTTTGATAACCATGGTGACCAAATGAGTTGCAGAGCACCTTATTTCTATTCTTTTATCCGTAATTAAATGAAATTGCTGTTGTATGTCTATACCTAGTGTAGACACTTTTTGCAAGTAACTTTGGTACAGATTTCAGAAATAGGTAGCATCTTATAGGTAGGTGATTTGTCAAATACTAAAACTCTCCAAGCCCCAGTCTTTTTTAGGTGATTGAAAGATTCTACCAGCCGAAATTCTGTTTAAAGCATGTCTTAAATATTGAATATGAAGATAGTGTGCTACAATGGATTTACCCTTGCGGGCGTATTATGAATTTCTATAACTCTTATTTATCTTTTTGATTGTATTAAAAACACTTTTTTTCCCCAGTATGTTAGACCACAAGGAAGTGATAGCTTTGTTGGACGAGATAGCGGAACTCCAACCCAGTACATCCCGAGAACATTCGGGGGGAAGTACAGCGGACCCTCCAACCTTCATACTCGGCATACAGAGTGTAGTTGAAAATAGTCTGTCCTTTGTGACGGCTTGGCTTCGTGACGAGGACTTGGTGTACGTCATCATAAATCAGAGAGAATTGGAAACGCCCATCGAAATAAACTTACAAGATAAGAAAGATGTTTCGGTCGCTACAGTGATGAAGCATGTCGAACAAAACTTGCAGTCCAAGTCTACCTTGCAATTTAACGACTCTTTCGAACTCGAAATTGGGACCATTCGGGGCGATAAGCGTGCCTCCCCTTCACGAGTGTACCGTTATCGCCTAACATTTCTCTCAGGTACATCAAAGAAATGCCGTAAGCCGCGATGCAAACTCGATATATATGTACCAGATCGCGGTACCTTTTTCGGAGAACAATCTCGCGACAAATATCAAATGGCAGTGGATCTTGATTGCGACTCCTCTAATATCGTGTATGTTGTCACGTGCAAAAAATGTCGCAAACAATACGTCGGACAAACTCAGAGGTCTCTACGACAAAGAGCAGGCGAACATTTATCTAATATTAAACTTAAACATGATGTGCCCGTGGCACAACATTTCAATATTGAAGGTCATTCGGTCAAGGAGCATTTTGAAATCATGCCTATTGAGCAAATCCCTTCTCTCAGTTGCGATGCATATACCAAGCACATACTTTTGGCAAGGGAAAGTTTTTGGATTCAAACGTTACAAACTATTTATCCTTTTGGTTTGAACTTGCAACCGGGAAAATGTCATGAAAAAACAATAAGACCATTTGAGTTTCAGTTAAACGAAGCGAGCATGGCTATGGCCAAGATTATAGTAGAAGAATACAAACTACTTCAAAGTAAACTTGCTCGATCTCTGACCCAAAGGCCAGTCATTGCTTATAAAAAGAACTTTGAAAGGTTCCTAGGTTTTTCTGAGTAAGTGGTGGTGGGGGGGGGGGGGGGTCTTCCAGAAAATCCTACTAACGCCAAGCTCCTGTCAGTCGTCAACCTTATGAAATATCATAGGTTTACTTTATTACAACAATTTATGATGGGGTATAAAGGTCTAAATGATATACCTCTTTTTAACACAATTACAAACTTTTCTCCGTGGTTATTTTAGACAAGAAGATTTTCCCTGTGCCCGTGTGTTTTAGTGTTCATAAATATTAAAGAGGGTAAACGAAACGAAAATATAATAAATCTTTGTTTTGGATCCATGTTTACCTCGGGCCATTGTGGTCGCAATAGCCTATAAATTTAACGGTCAAAATAAAGAACGTATCAAGGATGATAGACTTGGGCTGCAAGAAAGAGAGGCAAAAAAGCTGTCTGGCGGCCGGTGTTAAACACTAATTCTGTCTGTGTTATGTGCGATGTAAACAAATTTGAATCGATTAATTTACAAAGGGGATAAAGAAAGAGTAGCAAAACTTTGTATTTTGATCAGGATCATTTCAATGTTATAACTAACACAAAGGAGTTTTATGGGACCTGTTATTTTTGTGATGTGTTTAAAATGGTACAAATGCGGTACTTTCTGCAACAGATGGGATTGTAGCCTTTCTGAACCTGTCTAATGCGTAGACGTTTCGAAATAAAGCTCGTTTCGAAAAACATAATGTGGAATCCATATTTTGTTCCCACTTAGCCTTACTACACAGTTTGTTATGTCACAATAGAATTGTAACATCCGCTCAGTAAATCAGAAATGTTTTCAGAATAGATCATAACATGTATGTAGGATTGTACAGTTAAATGACCTTTGTAATCTCTCCAAACATTTTAGCCTGTGAAACTGTTAGGATTTGCACTCACACTCACCTAGACTAAATGATAAACGTAACTTCCAATTGGATGCTTTTTAGCTCTGACATAACACCTGGGTGAAGCAAGCCGAGTTTAATTTAACAAATAAGAGTAATAATTCTCACACCACCTCAGTATGATTTGGTGATTATTGTATTTATAGTTTTGCTTATCTCGGTCATGAAGTTCTGAGCTCTACCCAAAACATATACTCTATCGTTGACAATGTTTTGAGGTGTTGTTTTCGTAAATAGCCTATAATACTTTGGAACATGAACTAAACAGTAAGGTAGTTTTGGCCAAGCCGGCGTCTCTCCATCAGTCGCTAAGTTATCAAAATTCATATCTTTCGGACTTTAGAGAAATCTTCCATTCTGGCACAAAAATGAATTCAATCTACTAGAGACATCTACAGCTCAGATCCTCGTTACTTCACCCAACCAAAATATATTTTTTATCTGTGACTTTTATGCTTCTGCAATAAATTGAAGTATGTATACTTTAACCAAGAAATTCGTCTGAGTCTTCACGCCATTTCATCTTGTAAATAGCCGGGTCCAACCTTAAGTGTCTATGGCAAGACAGTATCTGTTTTACTTGAACAGAGGACTCGTCTCTTCTGACAGGTTATATAAGTTCCAACCCTAGACGCGTGGATAGATGCATCATCTCATCTAAAGGACACGCCCACTTTCTCAAATCATCTTAGCGTCTAAAAATCTTATAATAGTAACAACAGTCTTGATTTGTCATACATTTTAGGCTTGTAAGCATTGCCATACGCTGTTAGAATGGCAAAAACGCAGCCCAAAAGAACACAAATGCGGTAAATGTTTCTGTAGATGGAGTAAAGTATACCATTTAGAGAAACATTGCTATTTTAAACCCTTAGAATGTAAAAAGCTTTCGTACTCGTATATCGTTCTTGATTTTGGATGTTATCAAAGCACTGGGGAACACATACCTAACTTTGCATGCTCGGAAAACATGCAAAACTTGTATAAACGCTGATTCTATCAATTCAAACTCTGTGTGTCAATCTTGCGGATCAAGGGAAGAACAGTATAGCGGTGAAGATACAAGCAACACTGTTTTGTGCTTGCCTGTTTTCTAGTAATCATACTGCTGTATACCTTAATTTGTCCGGGTACTATCCAAAATTCTGTAACCCCAGAAGTGACATACAGCGGTTGGAAAATCGATATTTATAAACGTGTAGATATTAAAATCATAGACAGTTTAAATCACATCCCAAAACTTTCGGCTTAACTGAACTCGCCAAAGGTTATTTTCCCTACGTTTTTAACATGCCTGAAAATCTTGACCGATGAACTGGACGGGGATTTTATAGAGACCTGTTCAGGCCGACCCGAAAACCTATTGCTACCGTTTAAACTTGGGAAAGGAAGTTTGTAAGGTAAGAGGGTTTAGTTTAAATTGCAAAAACAGCCAATTGATCAATTTCCCAAAGGTAGAGGAAATGACAAAAGCATTCTACACAGAGGTATGTCATTCAATGGCATTCTGGGCCAATACAATCATGTCAGACTCATACAGTCGTCACGACTGTAAACCCTCGTAAAATTACAAGGGATAAACAAACAAAACGATTATGAATAAACCAGTCCAAGAACTACCGAATATGTTACACCAAAAGGGTGATCCATCCAAACTTTTGGCACTTTACCTTTTGGATTTTGATGGACTGAATGTCAATTTTAAACTTACGTTGTCCTTAGGGCCTCGAAATGATCCATGCTAACAACTTTCTTTGCTCTTTACGAACAATACTATCCATAGCTATTCCTCGACATCTATGGAGCAGATAAAATAGGGAATTTTTTCACACGTACTGGATAAAGCGCTTTGAAGACGAATAATGGGTCGGGGGTTCGAATCCCACTCAGTAGAAAAAAATTAGAAAATTTTCTGACTGAGTTTTCACTCGAACGACCTATGTGGGATGGTTGCCAGTTACCAGCGGAAGGTCATGGGTTTCCTCCGGCCATATATCCCTCTGTAAATATCTTTAAAAAAACATGGTACACCGTAAGAGTCGAAAAACTTGCCTTGTCCATTTTCATCCCAATATACGCCAATCCAGTGTTGGCCCTTCACATCGTGAAGATCGGTATTAAAACAAATGCAAAGGGATAACAAGGAACGTTTTTCGGTAATCTATCTCTAGGATATACTCCATGGACAACTGGACCCGTGTAAGAATCCTTTTAAAATATTTTCTATTTGATAGTGATCCATTTCAAGTGCTATAATCATACTTCACTTAAGTAAAGGTCTTACTCCGCTGTTTATAATTTTCGACATTTAATGGTTGTCGACCAGGTGGCGATGAATAAATATCCAAACCTAAATATCGAGGTACCTGTAGGCATTTAATATTATTGAATTACTGTAGTCAAAAACCACGACGCAATGTGGCTTCTAATTCCGGTAGATTTTGTACAGGATGCTCTAGGGCTTGATTGTTTCTGCCGACCCTCTCCCAAATGTGCTTCCAACGAATCAACTCGGGACTCCCGGCGGGCCAAGGCAGAGTTGTTAGCTTCATTTTGGAAGTAGGCTATTACTGACCGGGAACGATGAGGTCTGGCGTTGTCTTCCATGTACACAGGTCTTGAGCCTAATGGATGGTTCTCAAAATAAGGCACGACAACTGGTTGTAGTACCTTCCGAATGTACTGGTTACATTCGTATAGTGACCAAGTCCAGTTTGCAGTCGTGGTAGATGCACCCCCAAACCATTACGGAGCCCGTAGGAAGATATGGATGGATGTTCTTGGATGTATTCGCTGTTTTTTGTGCCTCGTGCTAGACACCAAGCCAAACGTATCCGTTGATGGCGATCTGCCAATTACAACTGTAGGTAATCTGGCAATGTACGATGTAATCAATGTTGGAACTGTGGTGGAGTAGGCCACAGAAGACAACAGTGCCCACGTAGGAGTAGATAGAGAACATAGTCGGAAAATGAGAATGGGGCAGAGACGAGATCAACAGTAGCCCATAAACCTGTGGTAAACTAGCCCAATCTGTTTGTGTTAATTGTTGCAGTGCTGGTGTACCATTAAAAGTTGCTTAGCTCGGGGAAACCTGTTTACTGCATTAGTGTCCAATAGTAACGATACCACATGTTTGCAACAACATAAAATAACATGAAGCTGCGCTAACCAAAACCCCTCGGCCCTAGAGCTTTTTTCCCAAAAAGGGCACGTAGCAACTAGAATTTATACCCAGCAGCATTCAATTTGAATATGCTTCCTATCCATATAATTAAGATTATATGGTAATAAGATGATTCAGCAATTGATGTAAGAAGGAACATACATCCTATCCATATTTAGATAATTCAGCATTGGGTGTAGGAAGGAACAGACAGACCGACATTTATGACAATTACTGCATGCTTCATTAGTTGAAATACTTGAGCATGCATCTCTAGTACTTGTAGTTGAAATAAAACCAAAAAAATGAAAGTAAAATGTCTTGTAAAGGCAAATAATACATACTATATAGGGAATAAGTCACAATAGTTGCAAAGGGGCATAACTCTATGAAATACCTCATTTTCTATAGGCTTCCTACTCATACTGAGTTTTAACACCTAAGCAAGTTTCATTCCTGTAGCTCACTTAGTTTGACATAATTAGGTAACGGAAATTCGGACTGACGTACGTACGGATGGACGTACATGACGACGACAATATCCTTCGGCCAAAAGTTGGTTGAGGGGTAAAAAGTAAACTATGCAGAAGTTTAAGTTTGGTTTTATTCTTGTGAGAAATCTTTTCACAACATCTGAACCAAAATTCATTCCAATCAAATCAGTACAATCAATATGACAAGCCTTTAAAGATGAGTTGGGATGAAAAATGAACATTTCGTTAGGTTTTACGCCGCACTCAAGATTTTTTCACTTATTTGGTGGCGAAAAAAAAATTTTGTCAGACAGGTCCATTTACATCAAAATTAAAATAAAATAAAAAAGACGGAAATAAATTTATGAATCATGTTAAAAAGTGTGTAAATAACTAATTTGGAGGGTAAACGGACATGCAATTTTAAAATCATCTAACTATAAAAATTCAAAATTTTATTGAATAAACCAATTTGTTTTAAAAATGTCATAACAATAGGGAGTTTGCTTTGGTGAGAAATAGCCTGTTCAATGCAAACTCCACACACTCCATGACGGTGTGATAAAAATGAATGGCCGATTCGACATCTGGACGGAACTACCTTTTCTTTCCTGGAAAGAGAAGAAGGAAAGTACCGGGACCGATCTCTGCCTGGATTTGTGACAGTTTGCCAAATCTGTTTGATGTATTTGATTATCTTCGGTCTGAAGTTAGAATATGGTACTTCGACCGAAGATACTGATTTGGCTTCACTGTCCGCAACAGTGTTACGATAGATGCCACAATGACTGGGCACCCAGCAGAACATAACTTCCTTACCCGCAGATATTAACAAATGGTGTATGTGTAATAAGGTTAAGAATTACTTATGGACAACTTCTTGGTTTATTGGGTGACGACGCTTTGATGTCGTTCTTACATTGTTATCAAAGTCAATGACAAACAACAAAAATGAGCTATCATCAATGAATTTCAGTTCATTAAGGATAGCTCTTTTTTGTCAGTGGCGGATTTAGGGGGGGGGGGCAGGGGGCGCGCCGACCAAAAAAAAAAAGAAGGAAAAGAGAGTAGGAAAACGAAAATATCTTACATTACAATGCTATGAAGAAGGAAACTTTATATGGAGCTACGATCACATTTAATTTTTTCGTATAATTGCCTCATTGGTACGGGCCGTGCCTATGTGTGTCGAATATTTAAAACACCAGGTTCTTTGAGAAGTGGCAAGGAGAGTGGTTGGAGGGGGGGGGGGGGCGCAAAGCCACACGAAGCTAAGCGATGTGGACTGGTAGCGTTTTTACTCACAATTAGACCAGATAGGCTAAAAATATAATTTCCCAAACCATTACGGAGCCCTCTATAAGGAAGATATAGATGGATGTTCTTGGGTGTATTCGCTGTTTTTTTGTGCCTCGTGCTAGACACCAAGCCAAACGTATCCGTTGATGGCGATCTGGGGTTTACAACTGTAGGTAATCTGGCAATATACGATGTAATCATTGTTGGAACTGTGGTGGAGTAGGCCACAGAAGACAACAGTGCCCACGTAGGAGTAGATAGAGAACATAGTCGGAAAATGAGAATGGGGCAGAGACTAGTCCGCAATATGTTGAGTGGATTGAAGGATAATTTCTGATACGCCCGCACGGGCTTCTTCAATACCACGTCAACATAGGGTGCATTTGAAAAATCTAAGAGTTGCTCTCGGAATTAAAAAAAAAATGATAACTCGCAATTTTTAAACATTACTCACCTAAAATTTTGTCCGAAAGCTTCTTTGATAATCCCTTCGCAGAGCTAAACAGAGACGAGAGTCAAAACAATATATAAGCGTTGCAAATGGCAGGGACATTGGGCCCAAGGATAATTGGCCACACACCAAAAAATGCGTGATGAGGATTTAACTGAAATGTTTGGTTTCGTGCATGCACTCGTATAGCACTGTTGCACCCAATTGAAAGCACAAACACTTCCACTGTTCGGTTAATGTTATCATAATTATCAATGCGTCATCACTTAAAAATCAGATGGGATCATTAACTTGTAGATAGCATAAAATAACATTTGAAAACTGTGGACCATGGGAGAGGAGAGAATGAATGGACTTGTAGATAGCATAAAATAACATTTGAAAACTGTGGACCATGGGAGAGGAGAGAATGAATGGACTTGCTCATCTGTATGTACATGTAAATAAAGATTTGCCGCTGAATTATTCCAGAGTTAGCTTGCGATTTTTGCGCGAAAATTCATCCATATGTCGTTTTTGAGTTATACAGAACTCTGAAACTGCCATTAGGCCCTAATCTTGACATTGTTTTGAAATTGTTACTGAGAGTATTACGTAAACAGGCAAAACATACACAGTTCCATTTTGATTAATTTTTTCCGCAAATAAAGTTAGCAACTGATAATTCATTATCAGGGACTTGAACAAAAACAATTTTGTAACGTTTTATTTAGGTTGAATTTAAAATACTTGATTAAAATAAGTGATACTCGAGAGGGAATAGAGGTATTACGCTTATGATGTAGGCCCATTGGACCTTCTCGTTTATTCAGACATGGCTCTAAGCTAAAACATCTCTCTGGTAGACATATTTTTCCGCCAACTCCTTTAGAAATTTTTTCACCGGCTATATTTATGAAGATGTACTCTGAAAAATAATGTCTAGATTTACACGCCGAAATGGCTTAGAACGCATCTCCGGCGATCTAGGATCCCAGAGCTTCCGGGGCCTATGCGGTCCCTGGACCCACGCCATATTGTGCTGTGATAGTTGCCCCCACTACCTACTGCATATAGGACTTGCGCCCCCCCCCCCCTTTCACAAAATCCTGTATCTGCCCCTGTTTGTTGTTTGTCATTGATTGATTGATTAATTGATTGGAGTTTTACGCCGCACTCAAGATTATTTCATTAAAAGGCGGTGAATAGAAGTTTCAATCAGACAGGCCCGCTAACATCAAAATTACAACAAAATAAAAAGGACGGAAATAAATTTATGAAACCTGTTAAAAAGAGTGTAAATTACTATTTTGGAGGTTAAAAGGACATGCAATTTTTAAATGATCTCGAAAAATAGTATATGAAAATATGTATTACTATAAAATTTTATGGTATAAACCAATCTTTTAAAAATTTTATAATAATAGGGCTTTTCACCTTGGTGAAAAGCTCATTCATTGAGTTTGCCTTGAACAGGCGATTTCTCACCAAGGCAAACACCACACACTCTAAAAGAACATGTTTGAGGTCGAATTGGCCATCACAAGGGATGCACCACGGATGGGGATCCCCCATGAGTACATGTCGGTGTGATAAAAAGGAATGGCCGATTCAACATCTGGATAAAACCACCTTTTCTTTTCTTGACCGAGAAGAACGGAAAGTGGCGAGACCGATCTCTGCCTGGATTTGTGCAAGTTTGTTATTTTGTCATTTTTGTGCATCCCACAAAGTTTGTCAAATATATTTGACTATCTTCTGTCTGAAGTCAGAATATGGTACTTCAACTGAAGATACTGGTGAAGCACGAGTCTATACCTGCAGCCTCTAGATGGGGGCCTTATGCGGAGACCAAACGATGGAATCCGCCTAGGAGAGGCTGCATAGAAGTCCTCGAATAACGGTTGGAAAAAAAAGTTGTGGGCAGGGTTCGTGGGATGGGCTTTCAGTTTCGTGGCATATTGGAGACCTAGCTTGATTCTCCTGTTCGAGAGTGAAGGTACGTTGGCCTCCACATACAAAATCTCGACAGGAGAGGTCCTGAAAGCCCCCAGGCAGAGTCGGAGTCCCTGGTGGTGCACAGGATCAAGCATCTGTAGGTATGCTTTCCCTTGGTCAAGGCGATATTGGTAAGGCTGTTTGAGAAGAAGTGGAAGCTTCTATAATTTCCAAAGAATTGGTCAGAACAACCTACACATATTTATCTCAAGAGTATAAACATTTAAGTAAAAGATGATTTAGAGAAACACAAGTTTAAAAGGTCTTACCTGGGCAAAATACAGGGTGTATTGAAATCTTTAAGTTGAAGAGAGTTGAAGAATAATATTAGGCTTTGGAATTCTGGTGTTCACTGTCCTGCATCTCTGGAGAGAATTGCGTTTCCCTCTAAAAGATGCTCACTAATCAATGATGTCATGTGACATTCCCCCCCCCCCCCCTCCCCTCTAGATGGTTTACATTGAGAAGGAAACACAAACCGTCTTTGCCACTCTGGCATAACTTTTGTAAGGTTGGAACGATATAGTTCACAGTATCTGTACCGTGTGTATAACAAGTGACAAACATTACTGTTGAGATGTACATGTAGCAGAAAACCTCATCGGGTAGTCTCAATTGATGTTCTTAGTTTACACTCAAATTCACTTTTAGCGAAAGTTAGAAATTTCAGTTAAAGTATGTCCACTAGTACCTAAATAGCTTAGGCCTATGGTAATGTCTGAGTTAATTCAAGTGCTGGAAAAAAGTAGAACAGTGCAAATTCTCATCTTAATTCAAGAGAGAGCTAGTAGTAGTAAAACATTCAAGGATTAACTGCTGGTCAATCATCTCCCTGGACTGAGACGTGTTGAAAGTTTAAATCTCATTCAGAACCTTTTGTTATTTAGGATTTAGCAACATGCATAGTCCTCTAATTAACTCCGGTATTTTCGTACTTTGTGTTCAATGTCAACTACTCGAGCTGACATCTATATTGTGTATGACTTCTTTCTTGTGACATTGAGTGATTAAATCCTAAGTCGAGCTCCTTGAATTTGACACTTCTATGAGTGGTTTCGTAAATTTCCTTAAAATAGAAACGTTTGAAATGGATAATTAACTCAATTATAGCAATGGAACCAGTAAAGATCTCACGTGAATCAGAATATCATCGTACAAGAATAGATGTTCTGACTGAAGGTGGACTTTCCCCCCTTCAAATACGGAAAGTAATTCTTTCTGAGGAGAATATTCTGATAACCGCAAGGGCCATCAAATGTTATATCCTGAGAAAACGAAACGTTTTTTTTTAATGGCTCTGGGCAAGAAACTTGTTGTAAACGCCCCGAAAAGCGCATTCTGAAAGCTATGCATTTAGAATATATAGACAGACAGATTGAGGAAGATGTCCAGATAACTGCACCGGAGCTTGTGAGAAATATAAAGACCGAGTTTGGAGTGAACGTAAGCGCAACCACAGTTAGGGATGCTCGACAGAAACTGGGATGGACAGCCACGAACACCAGTTACTGCCAAATTATCCGAGATGTCAACCGCGAGAAACGACTGTTATACTGTATTGATGCGATGATGAGAGAGGAGAGGTTCGATGACGTTATTTTTACCGACGAAACCACAGTCAAGACCCAGTCCAATGTGTCTCTGTCATTCCGAAGGTGGGGTCATCGTAAGCATCTACACGGAGCCCCAAAACACCTGTACCAGACAGCGGGGTCATCGTAAGCATCTACACGGAGCCCCAAAACACCTGTACCAGACAGCGGGGTCATCGTAGGCATCTACACGGAGCCCCAAAACACCTGTACCAGGTAGGTGAACTACTTTGATAAAATGTACCGACTATTCAATGTGTTTTTGTTACATTTTCTACCATCATTATGAAAGCCACTGAATTTAATTTTCACTAATTTTAACAGGTACACGTGTGGAGTGGTATATCGTGCAGCAGAGCAACCCAAATCTTTATATTTACTGGAAAAATGGACAGTGAGGTATATCAAGAGATCTTAGGAGAATGTTTACTGGTAAGTCCAATTGTCTATATTTCTATTATTTCAATGTACGGTACCCATCATTCACTTTTATGCCAAATTTAATTTTTATTTCGTCTGTTCAACCCTTCATAAAAAAGGCATATCCCACAGGACACCGTCTATACCAGGATAACGACCCAAAACATAGGAGCAAATCAACCAAGGCATAGATGGCTAACAATGGAGTAAACCGATGTTGGCACCCCCTGAATCCCATTGAACTAGTGTGGGCATCAATGAAATATTTCAGACGAACCGTGAAACCCAGAAACAAAGAAGAGCCGATAAACAGGATTGTGACGTTTTGGAGTTTGTGAACTGTGGGCCAATTCTTATCCTCCGGAACCCACACGGAGAACAACAATAAATGAATTCATGTTCAAATTTTATACATTAAACTTTATTTATTAATAAATTACTCCTAGCAAGCCTTATAAATGTTTCCAGTTTCACAACTGACCAACCTTGAACAATACAAAAATTACTCATTTATCTTAGGGAGCCATGGAACGTTTAGTCTGGTGTTAAACAAATATCTTAGGTTTGAGTTGATACTGTTAATTACATGCTTTTCTAGATTGTCATTGGGGAAATGTAACCTAACTAATCTAAAGAGTTCATGCAATTTCCTTGTTGCCAGGGGCTTTTTCAATGACCTCGCGCCATTCGGTGTTATCCCCATAGCATTCCTCTGGTAAAGTTCCCCTAACGTGAACCCGTGAAAAAGCAAACTCTTTGCAAAGTGATGCGTCCCATGAGAAGCCTTTCTCAGAGACAGGAGAGTGTCTTTGTCAAACAGTAGATCTGGTTTTGGTTCCGGGAGGTCAACAGAGCAAAGGCTGTTAATGACCGCAGGTGTCAAATTCAGTTTCTCCAGCTGACACGGACGAAGTCTCCAGAATTCAGAAGTTGGCGTTTTTTATTATTGCATTTTACTTTGTATTAGAAATAGATGATAGATGTGAATACTGGGACCTACCACTTTTAACTATTTTACCTATTGGCGGCTTAGAGCTCTCTGTTTTCTTTGTGACTTCATATACCTTCTCTCCAGTTCATAAAGATCGGTCAATTCATCTGTTAAAAAAATGAAATTCACATTTAACTTAAGAAAGAGAAACACACTCGGATAGTCATTGTTTTCTAGTTGTTATACAAAAGAGTAACATTTATGCGTAGATAGAGATTAAGAAATAACTTACTGAAAAGTCCAAGGATCGTGGCTGGTAGCTTTTTTATTATTCCACGGGGCTAAGATTTTCATTCCAATGGAAAGCGGGGGGTTTCCGAACAATTCTGCTGTTTTCAGATGTAAAGTTTTCCCATCACATCCAAACTTCACAAATGCGTATTTTCCAACTGAAAAAATACAAATGTATAATCAATTAACAGTGACTTCTTACGTGTATCTTGGATGCCTCAATAAATTGTCCGTTTTTGTTTAGTTTTCATTCAGGGACATATTTGCTCATCTACCAGCATTTGAGGAAAAGGGTGATATACATGTAGCTTATCTAACATTTGAGTGCTTAAAGTGGCATGAGCTGCCGAAATTCACAGTTTTTTTCATTATTTCTGATCGTCACGACAGTAAGAGGCTTTGAAGGCCATCAAAAAACTAAATGATTCACGTTGAAGTGAGGAAAATCCATACAGTATGTGGCCTGTACGAACTATGTTCGAAAAGTATACGAAATTTAAATAACCGAGATGACCATTCATTCTAAGCCACAGTTAGTTCAAAACAATACTTAATTGTACATTTTCGAGAATATAAGCATTAAAAAGCTTCTGAATTATACGTCTTGAGAAAAAAAGCCAATAATTTCAACATTCTGTTTTTACGTCAAAATATCAACATTTTGGCAGCTCATGCCGCTTTAAGTATTTTGTCTTCTGTAAGAATTATAATTAATTTTGGAAAAGAAAATGCGTCAAATCTGTATTAACAGCAGCCCTTTTTAACTGGGTTCTGTCGAGAAGTCATAATTAACTCAATGGGTAATCAGCTGCCCCTTCAAAACCCCATCTCTTCAACTGTAGAGAACGCCTCCGGATTATACTCTTCAAAATCGGAGCCTGTCGAGAACATGATTAAGTAAATTTTGTTATTTGAAATATACTTTGCTTAGGTTTCTTCAAAACTCAAAACTCAAAGTTCTATTCAATTTGATATTTCATAACTTTTGGGGAGAAGGTCAGGGGACCAAACATAATATAAACAAACAAAACCTAATCATATTCGAGTTATACTGATGGAATTTTCTTCCTATTTTCCTTTTACTGACAACACTGTTGGAAGGAAATAAAATCTGGCCAAAAAACCGAATATCATTGAAATTAATATCTGATTTTTAATTGGGTTATGATATCACGCACTTTATTGCTGGCTTTCACCTTTTCACTTTCAATATTTTCATATTTCAATAAAATTCGTGTGATTGCTTATTAAACTTTATTGTTAGCATGATTTATACAATAAAAACAGAATAGGACAATTGTTGACAAAAATATACCCACGACAACAAATCGGCACACTATGATCCCCTTTTAAAAATGAGTTAACGATGGCATAAGACAGCAATAAAGGCCTTCCGTGCAAACTGCAGGGGCTGATTGTAATCTGTCATCAAGCCATGGGTTTGTCTGCCTGAGGAGTAGTCAAAGCTCTGCTGGAGTTCACTGAAGACACACAGAAGGCCTGTCCCAGAGTAAAGTAACACGTTGTGTTCGTGTGTAAGAAAAGTAACAAATCTTAAATAAAGTACTGTTTTATTATGGAAGATTGACAAATAAAAGAATAAAAAGACATCTGATGACATTTTCAAACAGAAATAAAGCTTAAATGTAGCCCGTATAGTGAATTTTAAGTCAGACTATTTTCAATCGCGCACTCATCATTAGCCGTTCAACTCTCGAGGAACCTTCCGAAGGCTGTCTACCGCATTGGTCAGCTGGGGATTTGCCGGCTTACGACGATAGGACTGTAGTCTAGATAAAACCGTCGCCAATGTGCTCCCTTTTAACACAATTAAAAACTTGTCTCCCTGGTTATTTTAGTCAAGAAGTTTTTTGCTGTGTCTTTTAGTGATAATACATATATCGAGTGATATAACTGCTCCCACGCCGATTTTGCATACAACGGTGTCGAATTGGGTGGCTGATATTGGAGCAGAAACCAAAAGTTCCTTTAATCCCGTGAAAGCCTCTTGACATTTTGCCGACTAAGCAATTGAAAATTTGATTTGTTTCATGTAGTCATGCTCACAAATGGCCTGATGATTTGAACTGCGTGAGGGACCTAACGGCACAGTATAATTTTACAAACTTAAACTGAGAACTATAGACAGGGGATCTAGTTTGAAAGATTGAAAAAGAGTGTAATCCACCAAAACTGAAGTTAACCGGTTACTTATCGTTGTTGTTATACCCTGGCTTTGATTCTTCATATATGTTTTACTCTCCCATTTAGATATTTTAAGCGGAACTGGCCATGTATCAGAACTTATGCCTGATCAATACTGATGCATATTACGGGAACTTTAGTTAATAAAATTGTACAGAATGAGGGTATTGAGTAAAGTTGGATTGTCTCTTGCAGATGTCAACTATTTGTTTTTTTCTTTCTTTTCACAACACTAAGTAAATGTGCCTTAGAGGGAAGAATTTACTAATTTTAACATGTTGATTATTTTGCTAATGACTCACTTTTTCATGGCAGGATGTCAAGAAATGATTGCTGGTTGTGCCCAAGATATTACGACCAGAAGAAGGATCTGAAGATGCATTTGGCCTCTGCACAACACAGATGTCTAGAAGTTGTATGCCCTTACTGTCCGTATGAGAAATTGAGGAGACGGATGGTAGATCTTAGTTTCCATGTGGAGAAATACCACACAAATGAGTTGAAAACACTGCCTCCAATATTCTTATCGGAGAGTAATGGATTTTGACTGGCGACATCCCCAAAAGATTACCAGCGTATACTTCCTGTCCAAGTCTGGCATTTGGGGTCAATCGTCGACATGGATTTGACGAGAAAATTTATCAAAAGATGTGAGAAAAGCAGTAGGACTGCAAGAGAATGGGAAGATGGTTGGGGGAATTGCCAAAGGAAAACACCATTATCACATATTGAAAAAAAAGATCCAAATGAAAAGAAACGTCCCCGTACAGAGAGTCCAGAAAAAAGGTACAATCCCATTAGGCCTGCAATGAAAGAGGAGATGAAGATAAATTCTGTTGATTTAGAGATGACACCAACTGTCAAACCTCTATCAGAACTCAATGGTAAGAAGTATATGTATTTGGTGACTTTGAAAGACAACGTTCAGGAAGACGCAAAGGCTATGCAGGCATTGTTGAAACGTGTAACCTCAATCCCAAAGAATGAAGGAAATGAATGTCCAACTGAGGGAGAAGGGGTCCTGGTGACCACCCAACACATTTTTGGGAGATTGTTCAAGTTCTGGCACTTAGAAGAAGACTATTAAAAGATGGATATATATAGCAAGCATCGTCGGAACCCACGATTAAAACTTACGCTCACGCTCACTCGCTCACTTTACCCGTGGGACAAGTGGAACCAAATCCGTCATTTCTAATTCAGTATGCATGTAGACTTTTATTGGTTCCGCCACAAAACTGTGGCGGAAATTTCACCAATCAGAATTTGCGTTACGTAAGCAGCCAAGCAGTGTTCAAAACAAAGATGGATGACTCTTCGATTTACACTTCAGTTCGATAAACGTTCTCAAAAACTGAAGAGTTCCAACTTTTTGAAGAGAATTTTTGATTGGCCCGACAGTAAACGAGGCTTTGAATCGCAGTTGGCCCAGGGGTAAAAGGTGAGCTTGTTGAGAATTTAACCCTGGGTATCCAAGGATGTAGACAAGGTACCCGAGAATAACATACAGCAACAAAAATACACCAAGCAAGTTGTCAATCGACTTTTCCCTCGACATCTCCTGCTCCACCCCCATTGCCATCTGCTATATCTAACATGCCTGCCGATATACGTGTCTTTTTTACACCCGGTCTTTCTTCATCTTCCAGCCAAGCTAAAACATCTACATGTCCCCATTCCGTGTTTTACCTTGACGGACTACTCCACTCAAACCCGTAAATCGAACAGCGCCTTTTGATTGGATGTGAGCAAAACTTCTTGCAGCTAATCAAAACATCAGGCACTTACACTCTTGCACCAGCGGAGAAATACAGTAATGGCGGCTGTATACACCTTGAGCTTTTAAGACATCTCTTACAGTCCCGACAGGGGGGGGGGGGGGCGTTGTTCCATTTACGGGTTGGAGTGAAGTAGTCCACCAAGGTAAAAGACGGAATGGGACCATGCAGATTTTAACTTGGCTCGAGAAGATGCTCCATCAGCTGAACCCTTAGACCCGCAAGAATTCAAAGAACCCAAATATCCTAAAAAACTAAAACCATTAAAGAGAGGAATGGATGCATGCGATTCCTTCATCCTGCAAAACGAGAGTGGGTAACAAACACAACCGTTCGAATACCAATAGGACAAGATACGGAGACGTGGTTACCATAGCAGTGGACTGTAATGAGATCAACACAAAGGTTGATACATTGGGAGTATTGGGCATTGAGGTTGGAATTGGCATCTTCGAGGTCTCTAAACATCGATCCTTCAGAGCTTTTGGATAAATATAATATGTTTGCCTTGCCCAGGACACAGTCATTTCACATCGATGCTGGGGTCGACGGGGAGGCCGAACTGAATAAAACAAGGTTATATTGCTATAAATCGATTTGTAACATTGCTACCAATGGAGATGATAGTATAACAGCTTCACAGATGAGACTGGTAGACATGATGGAGAAAGGTAACGCAGCGAGAGATGTCTCCACGGACCACCTCATCAACATTTTGGACCAGGTTAACATTCCCCTTCGCTTAGAGCGGAAGAATTCAATTTGTATTTTTAAATTGTTGGTTTCCTTAGTTTTGTAATCAAACAACGGAGTGTTTGTTATTTAACTGGGGAGAATATAATATGTGTAACTAATTATTTACAAAGTTTCGATGTAAACATGCTTCCTGTATACATGTAGTTTCGATGTAAACATGCTTCCTGTATACATGTAGTTAACTAAAACAGGTATTAATACTACATTTAAATCAACCAAAACATTTAAAACCCATATGCAAGCCACAGGAAGAGGAATTTCATCAACAGGAACAGAACCTAAAGGAGTAATGTACAGAATTAATTGTAGTTGTTATGCTCATTACATTGGAACACATGTAGACCCCTCAATATTAGACTAAAAGAACACCAAACATCTGTTAATAAACTTGATTACAAATCTGCCATTTCTGAACACATAATTTCCAGGTTTAGTCTCGTTTCGCCTACTTCTAAACAGTATTTATTTTGGGTACCCTGTGGAGACCGCCCAGTGCGGTCCCACTATGCTTGACAAGGAGGGTGGGGTGGAGAGTAGGGGTGAACAGTCATCTGCCATCGATCACTGAGTGGCAGTGAACAGTTATCTTGTTAAGTGTGTCACTTGTCACTGTGGCCTATAAATATGAGGGCACAAATAAATAGCTTCAAATGCAACCATGGCATCCGAGCAGGCAAGACTACAGTTTATTACGACTAAAAGAGGTGGTGTTAATGTAATGCGGAATGGCTATAAGTACCGCGTAAACCGCAAGAAAGACAACTGGATTGCCTGGAAATTTGCGACTGTAGGCTGCAAAGCTAGCATTTCTACCTTTGCCGGCATTCTCAGCAATGTTGGGCCACATCAGCACAGCCATGACATTCCATCCTTCAGCAGAGAAGTCGAGAGGGTAAAGGGGGCCATCAGAAAGAGAGCCAGAGAAGAACTGACACCTGTACCCCAAATATACGACGAGCTTATTAAGCTGAATCAAGCCAACCCAACGGAGGCATCAAACTTTCCATCATACTACTCTGTTCGCTCCGGAGTCTACAGAGAAAGGAAGAAGACCATACCCACAGTTCCTAAGCACAGGCGAGATATTATGTTGGATGGGCGTTGGACCTTAACTGACAGAGGAGAATCCTTGCTATTAGCAGATGACGGAGAAGAGAACAAAATACTTTTGTTTTCTACCAGGGAGAACCTTGCCGAAATTTGTCAGTCCAGGGTCGTGTTGTGTGACGGTACATTCTACATCTGCCCAAGCGTCTTCAACCAAGTGTATACACTCCATGGTTTTCACGAAGGCCACACTCTACCATTAGTTTATGCTTTGTTGCCAGATCAACATCAGTCTACCTATGAACGTATTCTGAGATTACTGAAACAGGCCGCTTCTTCTCTTGAACTGGACTTCACCACCAACCATCCAGGCAGACTTCGAGAAAGCATTTCACAATGATGTTTACACTGTACTGCCCGAAACTACTTTGAAAGGTTGCTTCTTCCATTATTCCCAAGATGATCCAGAAGTTGCTACCGTTGTCCGTCGTGCTGTCTCCTTACCTTTGGTGCCACCAGCAGAAGTAGAAGAAGTTTGGATCTATGCCATTTCTGAATCACCAGCCACCGCCAACTGTATCGCATTTATGGATTATGTGACACCAACGTGGATTGAAGGCGGATGGGAGAGGCATATGTGGAACCATTGCGACACTGTTGGTCCCCGGACAACAAATAATGTAGAGGGATGGCACCACCGTATGAAAGCCGCCGTCGGAAAATCTCATCCTAACATCTATGAGTTTATCCAGTTGCTACAAAGAGAACAGTCTGTAAAAGAGGTGAAGTTGGGCCAGATGTCTCAAGTGGAGCCAGACAGCAGCCTAAAATACCGAAAATATTGCAAACTTGTTGAACGTTTGGGTCACCTGAAGGACCAGTACCGAGATGGGGAAATCACTGTTGTTCAGTTGGCTGATCCAGCAGCACATTTGGTACACGTACATTAGAAAATCAGTGTAACTCATTTATTTAATTCGGTCATTAATAAAATATGTATTAGAACTAGATTTTTTCTTGGGGGATTGTGGGGGACGTCAAGTGGATTTTATGGGGGAAATGGGGACCCTAATCCTTAATCCAGGTATTGTTAAAGGATTACCGAGTCTCCTTTCGCCCCGCGGCGTTTTCTAATTAAAATAAAAGGAGTAGGCGAAACGAGATGTCATCAATTTCCAACCCTACTCACCACATCAAATGGGAAACCACTACAACACTATCTGTCAACCAGCACCATTGAAAGAAGAGGAAACTACAGGAAGCCATCCAGATCAGAAAAACCAAGCCCAGCATGAACAGAGACCAAGGATTATCTATCCCCAACTGCTATGACCTTTTGATCCTGCAAAAAAAACTTCAGCGATCTTAACTCACCATACCTTATTCTATTGTTACTTTTCTTAATTAATTTATACTATTACGTGCCTGCCCCAACTTGTAATTCTCTCATCTGCTATATAAATGAATAAAATTTGTTTTTCGTCATTGACTTTGATAACGATGTAACTACATCGAAACGTCGTCACCCAATAAACCAAGAAGTTGTTATCCATAAGTAATTCTTCACCTTATTGTAACCTTTCAACTTCTAAATGCCATTGAAAGATTAGTTACATTTGGTCTAGGATTTGATTGATTGATTGATTGGAGTTTTACGCCGCACTCAAGATTATTTCACTTATATGGCTGCGAAAAGAAGTTTTAATCAAACAGGCCTATTTACATCAAAATTACAATAAAATAAAAAGGACGGAAATAAATTTATGAAGCAGGATTTGACATGTTGGCTGTCCTCTTATTAGATGAAATTTGACAAGTTGTTTCCTTGTTTTTGTTGTAGCATTTTATCAACAAACGACTGTTTTACTCTTTGGGGAAATTTCCCAAAAAGTTATTCGCACAAACACTTACTTGTCAGCTAAGTTGACTCCCACATTAAATTTCCTTACCATCTCTGATTAATGTTTCTAATCCTTGTTTTCTAGACCAAAGTTTATGTGTAGCTTTCACAGACACATTTTTGAAGTTCGGCTAAAAGGTTCGCCAGGTTTTTTTCGAATTTTTAGCTACACATTATTTTCAAGTGTTGTTTGTAATATTTGTGCATCTCATATAATTTCTAGGTTACAGAATGTTATTGTGAAGATCTATTCAAGTAAATTTCAAGATATTGTTTAGTTTAACTGCAATAAAAATAGCGGGCTATACTTTTGGAAAGCGTTCCTACACTGTTCGTCCATTGTAAATCGCTACATCAGAAGCCAGTTATCTCAGCATATATTTTGAAGAAGAAAGTAAGTGTTGAAAATATCCATTAAATCCCAAAACAATTGTGCTTTAAGAATTGACCAAGCATTTTTCTTTTTAACAGCCTTTAAAGCAACTCTTTTTCAGGAACTGTCAGCTGATAGTTTTCTCTGTACAAAGCTTCAGATTGCGATCGATTCAGTTGTGCAAGTAGGTGCAAAAAGCCCCTTAAGTCCTGTTTTAATTCATCTAGATTTAATAAGTTATATTCACTAGTGCAGGCATCCTCTTTGACCAGCGGGTAGACGGTCCATCCCTGTGACCCCTAAGCCAAAAATATATATACACTCTGTGCCACAGGGAGACAGACAGCGTGCCAACTAAACTGCAAACCATTATTGGTACTTGTTACTTAGATTCAGAAAAAAGAGAATTGCGGTTATGGGCGACGTAGAAGCGATGTTCCATCAAGTTAAGGTCACGCCAAGAGACAGAGATGCGCTTCGATTACTGTGGTGGAAAAATGACAATCCAAATCAAGGCCTAGAGATATTCCGAATGAAAGTATATTTATTCGAAAGGCGTGTGGTCACCAAGCTGTACTAGTTTCGCTTTGAGACGAACTGCTATGGATTACGCCACTGACTGACAAAGTGGGCACTGTATTTAAGAACTTTTACGTCAACGATTACTTCGTTCAGTCGATCAGTCGACACCAAGACACAGCTAAGTGACCTTGTTAAAAATGGCGGCTTCAACTTGACTAAGTGGGTGTCAAATGACATGGATGTAATGGAATCCATTCCAGCCAATAGGCGAGCTGAGGAATATGTAGAGGTTGGAGTAAATCAAATGTCTATAGAAACAGCTTTAAAAGCTCTTTGGTTGATTGATTGGAGTTTTACGCCGCACTCAAGATTATTGCACTTATATGGCGGTGAAAAGAAATTTTAATCAGGCAGGCCCATTTACATCAAAATTACAATAAAATAAAAAGGACGGAAATAAATGTATGAAATATGTTAAAAAGAGTGTAAATCACTATTTTGGAGGTTAAAAGGACAAGGAATTTTAAAATGATCCCCAAAAATAGTATATGAAAATATGTATATTACAATAAAAATTCAAATTTTATGGTATAAACCAATCTGTTTTAAAAATGTTATAATAATAGGGCTTTTCACTTTGGTGTTCCAGGCAAACTCCCCACACTCTAAGAAAACATGTTTGATGTCGAATTGGCCATTACAAGGGATGCACCACGGATGGGGATCCCCTGTGGGTATATGTTGGTGTGATAAATATGAATGGCCAATTCGACATCTGGATAAAACCACCTTTTCTTTCCTAGAAAGAGAAGAAGGGAAAGTGGCTAGACTGATCTCTGCCTGGATTTGCGCAAGTTTGTTATTTTGTCGTTTTTGTGCATCCCACGAAGTTTGCAAAATCTGTTTGATGTATTTGACTATCTTCGGTCTGAAGTCAAAATGTGGTACATCGACTGAAGATACTGGTTTGGTCAAAGCAGATTTGGCTTCACTCTCCGCGACTGTGTTACCATAGATCCCACAATGTTTGGGCACCCAGCAGAACACAACTTCCTTACGCGCAGAAGTCAACAAATCATGTATGTGTAGAAGGTTACGAATTAGCGTACTGTTGCGACCTCCTCCAAGTCTATACCCGGAGCCTCTAGATGGGGCCTTATGCGGAGATCAAACGATGGAATCCGCCTAGGAGAGGCTGCATAGGTCCTTGAATAATGGTTGGAAAACACAGTCGTGGGCAGGGTTCGTGGGATGGGCTTTCAGTTTTGGAGACCTAGTTTGATTTTCCTATTCGAGAGTGAAGGTTTGTTTGCCTCCACATACAACCTCTCGACAGGAAAGGTCCTGAAAGCCCCCAGGGAGAGTTGGAGTCCCTGGTGGGGCATCTGTAAGTATGCTTTCCTGGCACCACCATACACAAAAGATCCATAGTCCAAATGAATCCTAGACCTGTAAAGGTTTAACAGAATATCCCAGTCCGCTCACCAGTCAGTGCTGGAGAGGACCTTTATATGTCTAATGCCTGTGTGCACTTGGCTTTTAACATTTTTATATGGGGCACAAAATTAAGTTTATGATCATAGATGAGGCCAAGGAATTTAGTCTCCTTGACCACCTTCAATGGTTTACCGTAGAACTTAAGGTCGGGGTCCAAGTGAAGCTTTCTGAGGTTACAGAAATGCATGGCATTCTCGGTGGCCCACTTCTCGATCTCATTGAGAGACGCCTGTAATTGTCTCTCAATGGTAGTCATGTTTCTGGAACTGTAACACACAAGAAGATCATCTACATGCATGGACCCCTCTACATTGTCATGTAAGACGCCAGCCAAATGGTTGATTTTGAACAGGTTGGGGACAGGATACTCCCCTGTTGGACTCCAATTCCTTGTTCGAATGAATCCAATAGTGTGGAGCCCACTCCTACCCTGAAAAAAGTTTCTAGGTGGTATCATAGGCCTTCTCCAAATCGAAGAAGACCGACACGGCATGTTCCTTGCGCACGAAGGCATTTCTAATAAAGGTCTCAAACCACACCAAGTGATCAGCAGTTGACCGACCTTGTCTGAATCGGCACTGAATGTTTGCGAGGAGCTTATTCTCCTCCAGATACCAGACAAGGCGGTCATTGATCATCCTTGTCTTACAGACACAGCTCGTTAAAGCAATAGGTCTGTAATTCGATGGATCGGAATGATCCTTACCGGGTTTGGGGACTTGGCTAATGCATGCCTCCCTCCAGAAAGGAGGAAATGAACCAGTTGATTATTTGATTAAATAAATCCAAGAGGCTGCTCAGAGATATTTTTTTAAGTTGTTTAATTAGTTTGTAATAGATCTGGTCCGGACTTTCCCACAGACCTTCCTCGTCGAGAACCTTCTCAGTAGCCTGTAAATCTGTATTCAGAGGTACAAGACTGTGTACAACACCAGAGTTGATAAATATAGAGGAGCCACCAGCTGCTCGCTCACCATCGGCAACAAATTATTCACTGTCAGAGTCAAAAACTCTTTGCCGTAAATAATTCTTTGCCGTTTGCTATAGGGCGGTTTTGGGTGATCATAATGATTTTTATACGCCCGGCTTGAAAAGCGGGCTGTTTTATGGTATCATCTCCGTCCGTCCGCTTTCCCTTCCGCTCCATAACTTCCAAAGTTTTGATTCCAACTTGACAATTTCTGAGTATATACCTTATGGGTAGAAGGTGTGTCGCGAACTATTTTTGACATCACTCGTTACATGATATGGCAGTTATATTGGATTATGTAATATTCCCTTCCGCTCCATAACTTCCAGAGGTTTTGATTCCATCTTAACAATTTTTTCTGAGTATATTTCTTATGGGTAGAAGGTGTGTCGCGGATTATTTTTGACATCATATTGCATAATATGGCAGCCATATTGGGTTATGTAATATTGACTTTTTCTCTCCATAACTTTAATAAAAATGATCCGATGTTTTCAAATCTTTCATGTTACATACCATATTAACAGACAGTGTGTAAAAATTGTTCATGATATCAATTATTGGATTATGTTTATTCCCTTTTATTCTTACTTTCGTTTTCATGAAAATAACCTTTACATTATAAAATGGCTTCTACTTGTCCGATTCCCATCCAAATGTTTTTTTTAAAAACTGCAATAATGTTTCTAAATTGATTAAAACTATTCTTAAATCAATATATAACATTCAAATCAAATGATAAATAATTATAAGGATTAAAGTTTTATCTACAGACAAAGAGATAAGTAACTCAGCCTTGTTCTATTTACACTAGCTCTTATCTCAAGTGCTGTGAGACTTTTATTGCCCTCTCTCTACCACATGGCCTCCATAAAATTAAATGTAGGCTTTGTACAGCTGTATTAATGTTTGCCTTTTCATAGGCATGCTCAACTGTTATCTATATTATTTGGCTACAAAAAATATATATAAATGATATCATGAGAAAAATTTTCAAATCTACTTATTATTATAAAGTGATGTGAGCTGCGAAATTGCTAATTAATTACATTTGTTTAAGTATGATTAGTAAATTATAAACTGCTTTTCTAAAAAATTGAAACATTTTAGTCCAACCTATATTGACAACAAACAATGTTTAACATCGCGATTTAACAGCAGCGAGAATTGATGACTTGTACCAAGTACAAATCTAGTTAATAATCGTTGATCCAAATAGCCCATTTTAAATTTGATACAGATGGATTTTAAAGGTTTTAGTGGTAAGATTTCATTTTGTTGACATTACATCACCATTTACCAAGCTTCAACCTCCTTCCTATGAATTTTGAAAATCAAATTCAAATAAATATGGAAGGATTTGTTTTGGTATGGCCGCAGTTACTGTGCCTTTCCGGGCGTATTTTGGGTTTCCCGAAACTCTTGTTAAGAGTAACTCTATCACTGTCTATCCGGCATTTTTATCCAAACAATTCTCACTGCTCTGTTAACTGTATTTAAAGCGGCAAATAGCAAAACTGACATCTAAAAGGTGCAGTGTCATGATTGACAAAAGAAAAAGTGTTCAAAGATTTGTTAAATTTCTTCTTTGATTTATATCAGAGAAACCAGCATAGAGAAAATGCTAACTTTGTCTTTACGTCTGACGTCTCCTCATGAAATATCCTTTATTTACATGGAAATAATTCCTTGTTAAATGTATATTCCTGGTGATTAGTCACTTCACACGGCAAAGCATTTCTTTTTCAAATCAATCTCTTAAAACCTAACCTAAAGGTTATAGCCACCATTTGTGTAATACTACATAGTTAGAGCCATACAGACACGTGCACAGCTGATCAACAAAGCCTGGTTGAGTCCATCTCTAAAGTTTCTGTGGGGTGAAAGTTTTGAATGTGTTTATTTACAAGTATAATCAACAAGAAATATAGTTATTATTTTGTAAGAACCCCTTTAAATCGTTTTGCTTTAAATAAAAATTAGAACTTCTTTAAATAGTGGGTTTTTTTCAATAAAAATTAATTCTATTTCTTGAACAACAATAAATATGTACATGAGGGTAACACCCCTATTGAATTTGAATGAGGATTACCCAATGAGACATAACTGACAGACAGTTGGGCCGAGCTCGACTCTAACTCGAGGTTCAACTCGGTTGGGTCGAGTCCCACCCGAACTCCAATATTTCCTCGGGTAGCGGCTCTAATGACATCAAATTCGACCCAATTCATTACTCGAGTCCAACCCTTAGCCGATCCAGGGTATAACTCGGTTCACCACGTGAAAAATGGCGACTAACAAGATATAAGTGTTTGATTTCAACTTTTCATTTGAGTTTTAACTAACGAATTGGCGAGTGTGTTTAATTTTTGTCAATTAATGATTATGCCTCTGTTTAAACTCTCTGCAATTAGCGATAAAACCATTTTGAATTAATCGGTAGTTCACTTATTGTGTATTTATACATCATCGGCGTGTATCGTACTTTATATCAAGACTAAAGTTATATCATGATTGATACATGTACAAGCACGTGGTAAATTATTTATTAAGGCCTAACTATTTTGAATAGTATTTAATAGTGGGCCTACTGACAGTAATCACTATGTATTTTCTAAGGCTATAACCCTGTTTTACTTTATGACATTGGCCACTGCTAATATAATCCTAAATTTCATAATATTATCAATATTATAACTTATGCTTATAGTGTGCTTAAATTTAAAAAGGGTAAAAATACTAAAATTACCAGGATCAATTTATTTTACTTTATCACTAAATTCAGTGTACCCGTTACTTAGTTAATGATGGAACTTGACTTTGAATTGTTGCAAAAGCAAGTTAGATAGCAAAACTGGTTGCATCATAATCAGATAATACCGAATCTGTAACTGCATGTACTTTATTGGAAGAAATAAAAAAAACAATTGTCAGAGTTTCACTCTGCCCGTGTGTTTTCGTGTTTATAAATATAAAAGACTAAATTGAGAACTAATGAAGGACATAACAGTATTTCACTGGTCCAATTTACGTTATAAGTTTTGTAATTGTATTACAAATATTCACAAAAAATTCACTTTCCACTGTTGTGTATGTGGTTTCACATGTTCCACATCAGTATAACATCTAACAAAGTATTATTTCTTATCTCATTTTGATTACAGGGTTGACATTGAGAGAAAACCGTGAAAGCGGTTGTGTCGGAGGATATAGCTAGTCTGTTATCTAATCCGATAGGTGAGTAGTTCGAAGTTACATAGATTGTTTTACATTTTACAACATAATCTCAATTTGATTAGTTTGGGTAACATACAATATATGTAACTATTCAAATGCACAAGCAGAGTTTTACAATCATTTCTTATTGGCAATTTAAATATGTAAATATATTCAAGAGGAAAATTTAATATTCTGACATGAATTTTATTATTATATATTCCAGAAAATCAAGTTAAGAATGATATCATCCGGCAAATCATCAATGCCTCTACTGAAGCTGAGGCTTCGAGCACCAAATCTTCGTCCACAATGTCAATCAGTAAACCTTCTGAACCTACCAGTGTGAATGAGGCCCCAAGTAAAACTAAAGAGAAAAAGAAGCAAACTATTCACATTTGGTCAATGTCCGACAAAAACTTGCTGGTTTCCCTTAGAGTTGCAGCGAACGAAAAAAAATTGAAAGCTATCGGACACGAATCTCTCTGGCAGAACATAGCTAGCGAAGTGGGTGGGTGACACAGAGCCAGTGTATGAATAAATGGAAAAACCTTAAAAAATACACTGTTATCTGTGTGCTGTATTTTTGGGTCACCTTTCATGATTGTTCACTGACCAGGAATGTTTTGTTATTTTTTTTTTAATCCTCGCATATCCCACATTCCTAACATTAACAGTATACTATATTTACATACATACTGTAGTATTTTGACCTCACACGGTACATGTATGAAGTAATAGCCAAACAACATGATTCAGCTGTATTTGAAATACACCGCATTATTTTGCTTAAGCAATAATGAGCTCACAGGGCATAACTTTTTGCTATACTGTTAACGCCTTTTATTACACGCACCCAGAGTCACATATGAGTTACCTCCCTTGCTGTATTCTCAGGTACACTTTAGTTTGTTTCCCCATATATTGAAATAAAATACCGAGGCCGTAATCCGTGTCTGGTCGGGTTAAAGAGACAATTGAACTCGTACCAAGGCCAGGGTTAACATTTGGTGCCGTGACCCGGATGGGGTAGATGTCAAAATCTGATGGTATGGCTCCAGTGACTGTGTGGTGAGGCTGTATTTTTCTGACTTCTTTTGAAATCAGCACAATTATTTTTAAAAGAAATACGAGAAATCTCAATCTCAAATTATGGCTGACTCAGAGTTAATATTCAGTGTCAAACAAAAACTCTTCACACTCAATGCTGAACAATTAGTGAACCTGATCCATCATTTAGAGATTACCGGTGATTATGCAGTTGAGTTGGGCCGAGCAAAATTAGTCCATGTAGTTGAGAAATTTTTGGAGGAACAAACTTTGTTACTAAATATGAAGCATTTTTTTAGTCATCCTGAAATGGGGCAGTCAACTCCTGAAGTAGGTCAAGCAACCTCACAAGTAGGTCAACCAACCCATCACGCTAATTCACAAACTACTTACATTCCCATCGGTTGGAGGAAAGATTTCAAGATACGTGGTCAAATTGAAGAACCATCTCAGCAAGGCCGTTTGAGCTACGTCAGTTTGGTACAACAAATGGATCAAGGGTTAGCTAAAGGTCACTCAGAAAGCGAAATAATTCAGGAAGTTATTAGGGCAATGGTTCCAGGTCTGGGTTTAAGAAGTTTTTTTAGAAGGGATGTCTGGCCTTGACCTACAAAATCTGAGACGAATTTTGAAATGATACTTTAAGGAGAAGGACTCAACTGATTTGTACCATCAGTTTTGTGCTTGTGTGCAAGGTGAAAAGGAAGATGCCCAAAACTTCCTTATAAGGGCCATGGACCTTAGGCAGAAGGTTTTATTTACTTCTAAAGAAAATATGGGGCCACGCTATGAAGAATGGCAAACTAATATTATATTTAGAAGAAGTGTATTGACAGGTCTTCGAAGTAGCATTGTTAGAAACGAAATGAAAGCAGTGTTAGATGATAATGCAAAAACAAGTGATGCTGATATTATTACTGAAATGAGTTTTGGCAACAGAAACAGAAAGAAACACAGAATTAAATTAAAAAAGGTCTAAGACTGTATCTGTTTGTGGGGCAAGTAATGATGACCAGTCTAACACTCCTCCAGATGTACAACAACAACAACATTCTAAGAAAATACCTAAAGAGGGAACCTTGCCTAGTGACGTAAAAGAGTTAAAAGCGAAGGTGGCTATCCTTACAGGGAAATTGAATGAATTGTTAAAACAACAGGAAACTAGGTCAATGAGTCCGAAACCTCAAGAAAGAAGAATGGTTAGTACAAGAAACAGAGGGTGTGAAAGTTGTAGAAGCAAAGGGGAACATTGTGACCATTGCTACAAATGTGGCAGCTCGGTTCATTGGGCAAGGGGATGTAGACAATTTAAATCAGGAAAACTAAAATCGGTTGCAACTGAGGGACGAGAAGTAACCGACATAATAGAGAAGTCCCATTCTTCTAGCGACTTACCTACGGGGACCACAAGTATTGGACATGGCGGTATAAGTACATTACAGATCTCCTGTCAACGAAGTCAAGTAGCCAAACTAGTGGGTAAGCGATGTTTGTTGAAATGTTACCTTGATGTCAAAAGGACTGAGGTCTTATGGAATACGGGTTCTCAAGTTACGATTTGTCCTCTAAGCTGGTTAAACAGACATTTTCCTGGTAGGAAGGTCAGAGAGTTGACAGAAATCCTTGAAAATTTTAACCTCAGAGCTGCCAATGGGACAGAAATTTCCTACAAGGGATGGATTGACGCAGAGTTTTCTTTAGAAAATAACAATGAAAGTTATTTCAACATGCAGATTCCCATACTCATCACTGACGAACAAAATATAACATCCCCCATCATTGGTTATAATGTCATTGAGGAATATGTAACACAAGTAGGTGACACAAACTCACAATCTAAGAAAGAATCTTCATCATTAATCAGAACTGCCCTTCCAATGAAACACAAGAAACATGCCAGTACTCTTATTAATATAGTAACACAAGACAAAATCAACACTGAATGTATAATCAAAACAAACAAGAAACGTGTTAAGATTCCTAAGGGTAGAACAGTCAGAATCCCCTGTACTTTATTCACTACCAATTTTGATGTAGGCACTGTTGCTTTTATCGAGCCTTTAACAGACACTCACTTACCTACAGGTTTACTTACCTCAGAAACACTTGTTGAAGTCCAGAAAAACGACAAAGTTAATATTTAAGTCACAAACATCAGCAACCACCAAATAACTGTTCCATGTGACACAACAGTGGGTATACTCCAAGCTGTTCTAAGCATTACTCCCATTCAATCACAATTAATAAATGAGTCTGCAATAGAACCTGAAAAACACAGAGAACCTCGAAAAGAATTGGAAGCCCCCAGTAGACCTCACAGATACAACACTAACATCCAAACAAAAGAAGCAAGTTATGGATATGCTTATTTCAGAGTCTGATGTATTTGCCCGATCTGAGAATGACATTGGTTGTATCCGAGATTTAGAACTGGAAAATAAGCTAATTGGTGAAAAGCTAATTCATGAAGTTTACCTTGAACAGGCGATTTCTCACCATGGCAAACTCCACACACTCTAACAGAACATGTTTGATGTCGAATTGGCCATCACAAGGGATGCACCACGGATGGGGATCCCCCGTGAGTACATGTCTGTGTGATAAAAAAAAATGGCCAATTCGACATCTGGATAAAACCACCTTTTCTTTCCTAGAAAGAGAAGAAGGGAAAGTGGTAAGACCGATCTCTGCCTGGATTTGAGCCAGTTTATTATTTTGTGGTTTCTGTTCATCCCACGAAGTTTGCCAAATCTGTTTGATGTATTTGACTATCTTCGGTCTGAAGTCAGAATATGGTACTTCGACCGAAGATACTGGTTTGGTCAAAGCAGATTTGGCTTCACTGTCCGCGACTGTGTTACCATAGATGCCACAATGACTGGGCACCCAGCAGAACACAACTTCCTTACCCGCAGATGTTAACAAATCATGTATGTGTAGAATGTTTAGAATTAGCGGGTTATTAAATTTCCTGTGTTCAATAGCCAAGAGGCTCGACAAAGAATCGCTACAGATGACCGACTTGTCCAAGTCATGTGTAGCGATCATGTCCATGGATGAAGGAAAGCAGAGGGAAGCAACATTACGGCCAAACACTGCCGCAGCAGCAACCCGACCGTCATCCTTCGATCCATCTGTGTAAAGGAAGCTATGTTCTGCAAAGTTATTTTTAATCTCAGCAAATTGTTGTTGGATTATTAGAGGATTCGTGGTAGACTTGTCGTGCTGGCGGATGTCATAGATGAACCTTGGCCTGCTTGTCAGCCAAGGTGGAGCACGGGGAGGTCTTACTGTTGCGACCTCCTCTAAGTCTATGCCCGCAGCCTCTAGATGGGGCCTTATACGGAGACCAAACGATGGAATCCGCCTAGGAGAGGCTGCATAGAAGTCCTCAAATAACGGTTGGAAAACAGTCGTGGGCAGGGTTCGCGGGATGGGCTTTCAGTTTCGTGGCATATTGGAGACCTAGTTTGATTCTCCTGTTCGAGAGTGAAGGTTCGTTTGCCTCCACGTACAAACTCTCGACAGGAGAGGTCCTGAAAGCCCCCAGGCAAAGTCTGAGTCCCTGGTGGTGCACAGGATCAAGCATCTGTAGGTAGGTTTTCCTGGCACCACCATACACAAAAGATCCGTAGTCCAAAATGGACCGGACCATAGACCTGTAAATGTGTAACAAAATATCCCGGTCCGCTCCCCAGTCAGTGCTGGAGAGGACCTTTATAATATCTAATGCCTTTGTGCACTTGGCTTTTAACATTTTGATATGGGGCACAAAATTAAGTTTATGGTCATAGATGAGGCCAAGGAATTTAGTCTCTTTGACCACCTTCAATGGTTTACCGTAGAACTTAAGATCGGGGTCCAAGTGGAGCTTCCTGAGGTTACAGAAGTGCATGGCTACGGTCTTGGTAGATGAGAAGCGAAACCCATTCTCATTGGCCCACTTCTCGATCTCATTGAGAGACGCCTGTAATTGTCTCTCAATGGTAGCCATGTTTCTGGAACTGTAACACACAAGAAGATCATCCACATACATGGACCCCTCTACATTGTCATGTAGGACGCCAGCCAAACTGTTAATTTTGATGCTGAACAGGGTTGGGGACAGGATGCTCCCCTGTGGGACTCCCCATTTCTTGTTCGAATGAATCCGATAATGTGGAGCCCACTCGTACCCTGAACGAGCGATCTTGTAAAAAGTTTGCAACAAAGTTTGGCAGGCGCCCTTTGAGCCCCATACCAAAAAGATCTTTAAGAATGCCGTGTTTCCAGGTAGTATCATAGGCCTTCTCCAAATCGAAGAAGACCGACACGGCATGTTCCTTGCGCACAAAGGCATTTCTAATAAAGGTCTCAAACCGCACCAAGTGATCAGCAGTTGACCGACCTTGTCTGAATCCGCACTGAATGTTTGCGAGGAGCTTATTCTCCTCCAGATACCAGACAAGGCGGGCATTGATCATCCTTTCCATCGTCTTACAGACACAGCTCGTTAAAGCAATAGGTCTGTAATTTGATGGATCGGAATGATCCTTGCCGGGTTTGGGGACCGGGATAATGCACGCCTCCCTCCAGGAAGGAGGAAATGAACCAGTTGACCATATATGATTAAATAAATCCAAGAGGACGTTCAGAGATAGTTTTGGAAGTTGTTTGATTAATTTGTAATAGATCTGGTCCGGACCACAGGCTGACTCATTGGCCTTTTCCAAGGAGGCATTAAGTTCCTCCAAGGAGAAAGGTTGATTGCAGTCTTCCAGATTCTGTGAAGAGAAGTTAAGAGGTACCGTCTCTTCCTCGGCCTTTATGTTCTGGAATTCTGTGGTGTAGTTCTCAGAGGATGATTTCTGAGAAAAATTCCGGGCCAGACTATTACTAATATCTCTGGGAGAGGTTAAAGTTACCATCTCCCTTCAAGTGGTGGGTTCTGGGTTTATTATTTTTGTTTTTTAATTTTTGTATCATGTTCCATACTTTTCTCATGGGAGTCTTGGTGGTAACAGAGGATACAAAATCACGCCAGCACAGGCGCCTCTTGGATTTAAGTAATCGACGAGACTTTGCTCGCTCGATACGGAACTGGTCCAAATTCTCCTTCCTACCATGGTGTTTATAGCGACGCTCAGCCTTCTTTCGAGATCGAATAGAAGCTTTGCAGTCGCCGTGTGTATTGGGATTTGTCGAAGTCTTAGGTATTGTTCTGTCTGCAATGGATGTTAAGATTCTCGTAAATTCCCCGATTGGATCCTCTCCTTTGTTGAGCAAAGTGCCGAAAAGAGAGGCCGATCGGCTTTCTGGAATTTCTCTCTACACTCTTTGAAGTCAGATGTTCTAGGATGACTGGGAAATGGTCGCTTCCGCAAAGATCATCATGCACCCTCCATTTGAAATCTGAGAGGAGCGCAGGATCTGTAATGGACAGATCTATAGCTGAGTAACGGCCATTCCCAGAGTGTAGGAAAGTGTCTGTGCCATCATTAAGTAGCGCATATATTACTAACAAAACTATTTTTTTCAATATTTTGGTAAAACGTTCTCATCAAAAGTCATAGTTTAAAAAGTGAGTTTGTTGTACTTCACTCGTTTATTCTCTTAAATATATGGTTGCCAAAACAAATACACCAATGTATTTCTTTACTGTGTAGCTTATATGCTCTTTTAAATGTTATATAATGGAATGTTATACATGTAGGCTCAAACCGCATCTTTTCTTTCCTGTAAGCTACTCACACTGTACAAGCATCCTCCTTTAATCTCCGAAAACGTTTCTTCAATCTTCATGGGTAAAAGCACAAGCACCTAAAAGGTGTGCGTTGAGCCCTCAGCCCGTTTTGTTTAGGTCAAGTCACTACGGTTCTGTCTACAATGGATGTTAAAGTGGCATGAGCTGCCAAAATTCACACTTTTTTCATAATTTCTGATCAGCACGACAGAAAGAGGCCTTGAAGGCCATTGTAAAACTAAATGATTGGCGTTGGAATGAAGAAAATCTATACAGTATGTGGTCTATACGAACCAAAACAGTGTTCGAAAAGTAAACAAAATTTAAATAACCGGGACGACCATTCATTCATTCTAAGCCAAAGTTAGCTCAAAACAATACTTTATCATTCATTCTCCAGACTAGAAGCACTACAAAGCTTCTGAATTATACGTCACTAGAAAAATAACCAATAATTTAAACATTCTGTTTTAACGTCAAAATATCAACATTTTGGCAGCTCATGCCACTTTAAGATTCCCGATTGGATCTTGTCCCCCATTGAGCTCTGGGAAAAGAGAGGCCAATCAGCTTTCTGAAATCTACAACCAGGAACTTTCTATATACTCTTTCTAGTCAGAGGTTCCTCTGAGAGGAACACAGGATCTGTAATGGACAGATCTATAGTTGAGAACTTCACGACCATCTTTTGATCGTTAAAATCACAGAACCACAATGGACTGTGGGCGTTGAAATCCCCAAGAAACCTGTATGGGGCTGGAAGTTGTGCCACAAATCCTCTCAGTTGTTCTATGTTTAACTGAGAGGAAGGTGGAATATATATGGAACATACGGTTATTGTTTTATCCAAAGACACACGGACAGCCACAGCCTGTAAATCTGTGTTCAGAGGCACAGGACTGTGTGCAACACCAGAGTTGACAAATATAGAGGAGCCTCCAGTTGCTCGCTCACCATCACCAACAAAGGTGCTGTAGAGTACATAGTTTTTTAAGAGTAACTCTATCGCTGCCCGTCTGACTGAGATGTGTCTCTTGCGGACAGAAAGCAACAGGATTGAACTTTTACTGTTGAATTAATAATGTTAATTTATTATGGTTGGTCTGACAATTCCATTGGATGATAGTATCGATTGAGGGAGGCGTGCAGCTGAGCCATCGCCAGGTCTGGAGCAATGGTCACCTTTTTCCGAGCCTTGGAGGATTTTGGTCCGGGTCTCTTTGGCTTTGGTGAGCGGTCCCGGGATCCTCCAGGTTTTAGGTTTAGGTCTCTTGGAGGAAGGAGGTCTCCATTTCCTCCGCAGACGACTCTGAGATAGTATGTACCTGTCTCTGTGAGGTACACTCATGGGAACTGGAGGTCTGTGTTTTAGATTTTGTGGTCCTGGAGAGGAAATCTTCAGGGCCACATGAAGAGAGTGATTCAAAGCGAAAGACCTTTATGGCATGTCCAGTTGATTTAGATGGTCGAACCCTGATTTCATGGTGGTCTTATCAAATTGCTTTTTGTCCATGGTCCCTGTAAACTTTTCTTGTTATCGCGATTCCAAGAGAACTACTAGTCGGATTTTCAAATTTTACAGACATGTTCCCCTTATGGTCTAGTTGTGCAACATCTATTTTGTTTGCTCATTTGCATATTTTAATCGCCCTTGGCGGCAATTTTGTGATTTTTATTTACATAGTTTTTGATTGCGGAATCTAGAAAACCACCAGGCCGATCTCGATGAAATGTTTTTGTGTTAGTTCCCATATGGTCTAGTTTTTTTTTTCTGGACTCATTTGCATATTAAAATGACCATTAAGCTAAGGCGACCATTTTGTTTTTCTTCTTTTTATCACTTCTCTCTCTTGTGATCGCGATTCCAAGAGAACTGCTAGTCGACTCTTTAAATTTCACACACACGTTCCTCCCAAGGTCTAGTTGTGCAACATTTATTTCTATCCTCATTTGCATATCAAAATGGTTGCTAGGCGACCATTTTGTTTTTCTTCTTTTTATCACTTTTCTCCTGAAATAATGAGAGGATCTTCGTAGAACTCTGTATACAGGTTAACCTTATGGCCTTGTTGCGTACTATGTGCCTTTTGCTCATTTGCATATTAAAATGGCTGCTAGGCGACCATGGTTTTCTTCTTTTTGTCACTTCTGTTAAAGTAATGAAAGATTATGATTTTTGTAAAATAATTTACACCTGTTAACCCTGCGGTCTTTTTGCTCATTTGCATATTCAAAATGGCGGCCTCTGGCTATTTTGTGTTTCTTTTTATCACTGTTATCCTAAAGTAATGAAAGGATCTTCGTAAAGTTTTGTACGCAGGTTAACCCTTTGGTCTCGTTGTGCACTTTGCTTTTTTTTAATGCTCATTTGCATATTCAAAATGGCGGTCGGTAGCTGTTTTTGTGATTTTTACCTACTTAGTTTGTGATCGCGAAATCAAAAAAAATATTAGGCGGATCTTGAGGAATTGTTTTTTTGTGTTCTTTCCCCATATGGTCAAGGTATGCAACATGTATTTTTCCCAGGCTGCGGGAATACTACAGGAGATAACCGTAACGACGTAAGGAAGGCACAACTATAGTTAAAAGTCCAAGGGTATATATTGATCTCTTGTTACATTGTACTTCGTTGCACGCCGTTGTACACGGTAAAAGGCTACAATAAAAAGGAAAAAAAAAGAAAGAAAGTACTAAACTACGTAAAACAATAATTCTAAGTTTCAAAAGGCGCGTTACAAAAAACACGAACTGCATTCTGCATGTAAAAATAAAACAATAACAAATGTAGAAAAGCTCCTTCCACAAAAGGATACTATGTGATACAATGGAAATCTGGAGCGAGAAAAGAAACAGTGTATCAATTTGGGAGTCAACAAGGACAATGTTTACGTTACAAAAATGGAAGCATGGAATAGTTTGTTAACTGAAGCAAAGGTTACTGAAACTATTTCTATCGCGTAAATTTGCAGAGTTTAAAACAGTTTAAGAATTAACATATAGATTTAGAAAGTATTTATAAACAAAAATTACACGATGGGCCGCTACGGGAAACGGGAAAATGTACAGATATTAGATATGAAGGTAGCTCTGAGTGAGCGTGAGAACCGATCGCTTTGACAACTACAGAAAGACTGAGGAGAAACAAGAAAATGTTAATATGACAATAAAAGCTTGTGGAATTTCTTATATTTACAGCTTCAGATCTTAATATATATTCAATATACTGACAGTGAGTGAGATATTTAAATATCTATGATTAAAAAGTGACAGCGAGAGCTCGATCTCGCAAAATTTCACCACCCGATTTTAGCAATCACGCGGCCCCCATAAATTGATTTTAATAGGCTTCTCAGGCTTTTGGCACTGAGGACATTATTTGGAGTTTCGGAGTCCAGAGCAGTGAAAAAAGACATTTATAAGAGCTTGCTTGAACCTCAGTATGAAATTGCAATCATCGGGTCATTTTAAAAGGTATAAAAATCGACTCCTTTCCGGTTTCCATCGGCAACTATAAGAAATAGTTTATCTATGCGTGTTGCCAGCCGCCACGGCCTATTCAAGGTCTCAAATTTGGATTTTTAACACCTAAATTCTTTCCAAAAATGTAACAATAATAAATATTTTTGAAGGAGAGTGTTCCCTAGGACACTTAAAAAGATCCATATTGTCTTTTTCAAAGCTTGAAAGAAAGGAATATTTCAAAATGAAATGAAATACACAGCAACGTACAATCACTATTTTGCCGATCGAATTTGCGTTCAGGCAGCTATGTAAAGCAAATGACATCGCAACTGTAAATGTTTTTATTCAATCCTATATTTACATCAAATCGTACATTAAGTTTTTTTATATAAGAATACAGTAATTTCTGAACGAATTGCGAAATTTTCTTGCCATTAATTTTTTAATTGACTTTAATTTGAGTAAAAATTTAAACATGAGTGTTGCGATACGTCGCCCATTCTTCACTTTTCACGGGCTATTTTTGACAGATATACATTATCTTTTGATTTGTAAACAAACACTAAATGCATCTTAGTAACATGTGCACAATCGTTTTGGATTTTGTAAATTTTAATGGTGTACAGGACTCCAACAAGCAATATCGTATGACTGGACTGTGTGCAAGTACATGGTAAGCAGCGTTAATGAGACCAGAAGGGCCGAACGCTACGGAACGTAGCCATGTTTCAAAAAGTAAATGGTTGAGACACTGGCACACGGAGTGCTCTCCCCTTACCCCTCTAATAGTTATAGGATATATCTATACTATTAGCTTAAAATTTGGTGTCGGAAGTAAAATAATAAATATCTTGAGATGAATCATTGTTTGCACGCCTCTTCATGACAGATTCCAGTTTCCATCTACCGTTGCACACCTGTGTTTTGCGTCTCTGTATATTGGATTTGACAATGCTGCAATGCAATTTTCAATTCAGGACTAGCTTCAATATTGCAGATCTTAGAACCTGCAGAGCGTGAGCCGACAATGTAATTGTTTAAAATTTATACTTTGTTTTGACGTATGATATTACACAATACAATTGTTCATTGCTTTCTGAAAACTAATGCTGTATGAAAGAGGCTACATGTACGTAGATGGGCTCAAGGTTGTATGGATTTTAATGTTGGCAAATGTATTTCGAAGAAGATGTACACAGTTCGAAGCATCCTTCTTTTCAATCTTAGTAAATTGAACATCCTCTTCAGTTATATTATTTGCCATTATAGGTTCTTACTTTCTCAAATCCATTTTGGCATTGACCAATCATTTAGGAAAGTTGGTTTGGAGTTTTCGAAGTACAGCCACTTTCTACCAGAGAAACTCTGTCCTTTTCCAGCCAGCCACCAACTGAAGAAATCATTTTCACAAATCAAGATTGCGATCCATTTACAAGCAGCCTCACTTTCTGACAGTGTTTTATGGTGGTCGCCAAGGTCAGTTCACTGATCTCTTGTTTATTGTAGGCTTGGGCTGCTTCTAAACAGTATCTATCGTAGGTTTTATAGATTGGCGTTCACTTCTTTGGAAAATATTTATTTTGAGTTGAAAATGTTGACAGCTCTTGCCACTTTGAGAACACCATTTCGGTACAGAAGAAATCCTGCAGCCTGTCTAAAAGTATACAGCCCGGTGCTATAATTCCAGTCCAATGGATGTGAAACCTTGGTCAAAATATTGAGTCCTTGTGTAAAAGCATGTTCGCTCAAACCTAACAAAACCTCCTCATGCTCGCATCCAACATACCACAAATGTAGGATCAGTTGTAAAAAATTGATTTTGATAGAAAAATAAGAGGAAGGTGACGGGCCTTCACACGATTGTAAGGAATCGTTTCAAACCAACGTACAAAATAGTTCAAAACGAATCTGGGTTGTCAGAAATGTATTAAACAAAGTGGCCCCGGCCAACAGACCGTCAATCTAGAAATTGAAAACAAAAGAACTAGAACCATTTTTTTACTCAATTCAAGAAGAATCCTTACTAAAATTTGCTTTGTACTTCCTCTATATTGACAGCGGAACTGTTGTTTTAAAAGACTCATATTTCGGCTCTTCCAAAATGTAGGTCGATTGATTGATGTTTTACGCCGCACTCAAGATTATATCACTAATATGAAGGCTTTACCAGGTTTGAACGGTGGGGGGGGGGGGGGGGGCTTTTTGCCCGGAGAAAACGCCCGACCGATATGGCTGAATTCGTTGAAATTTATGTTATAGCCTGAAAAGTTTCAAAAACGCAGATGTGAACAAGCTTAGTTTGCAAACAGGCTCCACAGGCCATAGAACGTCAGCAACGGCTTGAGCCAAAAAAACGTACATACCAGCCCGAGGGTCAACACTTGTGAATGATTTGTTGTAGATGTATTACAATCTATATGTAACATTCATTTCTAACATACTTAGATTAAAAAAGTAAAACACTCATCTGTGACCTTCAAATACACATGCCTGAAAAAATGTGCCTGAAAGTTTTTTTTCTAATATGAGCTCTGTGAAGAACAAATATAAGCAGGCATACGCGAAAATTAAACTTGACCAAGTCCTCTCTAATAGGGCCTATACACCTGTAAACAAAAATAAAAGGGCTGAGTCTGATGGTTCCTATTCTATCATGTCAGACACTCTTCAGGCTTTGAACTGAATGGCCTCTGTGACCTACAAATAAACGTCCAACATGCCCAAAAATCAAACTTGACTATGGTCTCTCTAGTATAGGCTACATCTGTATACTAAACACGAAAGGGCTGATTATAATGCTTCGTATCTTTTTTTATGTTTACAGCCAGACTTCGAGTTTTGACCTCAATGACCTGCAAATATACGTCCAACATTCCCGAAAATCGAACTTAACCAAGGTCTTTAATATATATATTTATGAGCACTAAAACACACGGGCACAGGGAAGGTCTTTAATATATACTTAGATTCGGAGCACAAGAAATCTGGACGCACGTAGGGACGGACACACATACATGTAGGAACGGACGCACAAACGGCCATATGGAGGGCATTATCAAGTCCCCCTGTCACTTTCGTGGCAGGGGACAATAAAAGAAACACTTGATAACATACAATATGTTTGTAAGATCGCAAATGTTCACGTTTTAATTTGTAGCTAATTTAAGTAAATCTCGTTAAATGGTTTCCTTTCTAATGTCAAAAAAGACCAGTATGTGACATTCTTTACAACCAAAAAATGTTGACATTATGCATGTCGGATTCACGCTACACACGATTCATCAGACATGTATGTAGGCCGACCGCCATTTTGACACTTCATAGCCTGCACGTTCTCAGCCAAGCTGTGTTATTCTCAAAATTACTTAAAATTAAAAAAAAAATCTTCAAGCAGGCATTGATAAAGTTTGTGTTCTATAGATCTGTATTAGTTTTAAGCCAATATTCAGATAATTCAATCAACAAACTATCGCTACGTAAGCCACTAAGCAAAGAATAGCTTGTCTAAAACATTACGACTATCAGTTTTTAATGACTAAAAAACACAAAAACTGTGACTTTTTACCTCTATGAATGGCATGTGACCAGAATGTTTAATATTGATTTTATTCGGCTCTCATTTGTCTCTACAAATCCATATAGCTTACATAGTTGGTAATATAGATGACATTTTTCCTTGTCCATTATTTATGTGTCGTCGTTAATGCAGAACGACAATCAGAATTAACAGTGTTATTAAACATTAACATCAGCTATGTCCATAGTAAAATGATCGTCTATCTCTATAACCAAACAGAAACTGTTTTGAACATTTGGAAGGCGCCCAATCAACGCGCTGTGCTTGAGTTAGAATGCATACGTCACAACACCTCTGCATATTGTAGTCTCTCCTGCCGTAGGCTTCTTTACATGTCCAGCATCCCATTATACACGACCGTCTAGCAATCCTCACGTCACACGAGCTGTATACCAGACTCAGAAATACGGATACTATTGCCAACCAAAACCAGCACCTTAATGTCATCTGAAATAAAAAAATGATAAATATTTTACAAGTGGCATGAGCTACCAAATGTAAAGGGACATGAGCTACCAAATGTAAAGTAACCTAAGCTACCAAATGTTAAGTAACTTAAGCTACCAAAAAAAGAAAATTTCGTTGAAACAGAATGAGCTAATGGTTGTAAGGTTTATCAAGAGGTACAAAAAAAACCCAGCTTTCCCCTGATATCACTCTCCGAAAAGGACTTCAAGGTAGTTTTTATAAGCATGTAAACCCTTGGGACTGTACCGTAAACTGGGGTAACTTTGAACGGCTGGGTATCTTTGAACAGTCAAAGATGAATAATGGTAATAAAAACATAAAAAAAATATATATAATTATTACCACTTTTCTTAGTATTTGTTACTAGCACATATCTTCGGTGCGTATCGTTGTCGGTTTTCAACATTTTTTTCATTTCCATCTGTTCGAATGCTTTTCTAAGTCTTCAAACGCTCGTCTTTTCTTTATATTCGAATATAATAAAATCAGTCCGAATTTTTTCAGCTTAAGTCACTTTAACAGCGGACTAAATAGAATTTCTTTACATGTGGGTTATCGAATAGCCATTACAGTAATGCTGATTAATCACCTCCAACTAAAACAGAAATCGCCACACTTCATATCCCCTTAATGTAAAGATTCAAACTGTCATGGCTGGCAAAATGTTGACCTTTTGTATTAAAACAAAATTTGGAAAGTAATTGGAAGTTATTCTGAAGAAATTTCTATTAAAATTATATTCTGTTTTGGTACGCAATCTGGAGAATGTGTATCGAAAGTATCTAAAAATCACCTAAATTCCGTACTGATAATGTAAATTTTACTTTTCAAAGACACCTTCAGTTAGCATGCATAACAGACTCATTGGACGTGTTTTATCTTGACGTGAATCATTTAATTTCCAAAATATGGATCTTTTGAATAAATTGTTTGTTTAGTTGTATTATAGTGGTAGATACAAACAGGAATAAAACAGGATTGAACACGGATAGTGTTTCTTTGATAGAAACAGGAGATGACGAAAACAGCACTTTCTCCAAATTTCAGATTGGCATGCTAATACAAGGGTTTGATTGGTTGATTGATTGATTAGAGTTTAACGCCGTGCTCAAGATTATTTCACTTATATGGCGTCGAAAAGAAATTAAATTATCATACATTTTTTACATCAAAAATACATTGGAACTAAAACACTGTGTAAATTATTTTCGGACATTAAAAACAAGAAATACCACAATTTTATCTCCTATGAAGCAACAATAAATAATTTATATAAATAACCATTTTTATATTATATAAATTTGTAATTATGTATTTATATTCTGCTAGAGTGTAATTTCAATGAAAAATTGGTCTATACGATAATAATTACAAATTTGTCTAAAGTTAGTCGCCTTTAACGATCAAGCTTGCCTGGGAACTGTGAGCCAATTGTTATCCCCCGGAACTCACACGGGGCCCCAAGGATTAGTCGCCTCTTACGATCAAGCACCTTGGGAAGGCTGAGGGTCTATTCTTATCTCCCCGGAACCCACACGGGGGACGAGGGTTTGAAAAACTAATTAACTAGTGTTGCAATAAGGAAATAAACTAATATGTGGTAAAAAAAATTAATATTTAAATAACTGGGACGCCCTTAGACCGAGTTTCTGACTCCAAAATGGCTAGATTTTCATACTGACGGCCGTATTTTGGAAAAATACAACCGCCAGTATAAGAAATTGTCATTTTGGAGTCAGAAACCCGGACTAAGACGCCCTTTGACCTAATTTACCTCAAAATTCTACTAACAACTTGTTCTATCGAGACTAGTAACATTAAAAAGATGCTAGAAAATAACCAATAATTTGTAGATTTTGTTTTAAAGGGAAAAGGCATGCTGGCATCTCGATGATATTGTCTTATTTTATCTCTTAATGATCAATTATTTCAGAGAGTTAAGTTTAAAAAAAGGGAAACCCTGTTTAAGGACAAGATTAATACGGTCTTTAAAATGATGTCTTCACTTTAAAGGGGAAGAAAATAAAAAAATACTTTATGGTTCAAAAGAAGCACGCTTATTTTACCTTTCCAATGGTACCCAAACACATTTTTGCTATTTTTTCATGGGACATGATGCAGTTTATAAAATACCGTACTATGTTACATACACAAAAGAAATTGGTCAATTTTCAAAATCTCCCATTTAAACTCAGGTTAATTTCACTGTCTTCAAAGCATTCCTATCTCCAGAAAGTTGTTTTCAGTTTCTCGAAACTTACATTAGATTGTAAAGGAAGCATTGAGGTAAATGTGACTAGCAAAAAAATGGTCTGCGTGTCATATTGGTGAGCTACGAAGGCCTTGAAGAGGATTTATTTAATCTAGACTTAAATGGCAGATTTAGAAAGTTGACCAATTTGTTTTGCTTACTGCGGTCTTTTATTAACTTCACTGTCAGGTGTAAAAAAAAATCGCAAAAATGTGTGTTTGGTACCGTTAGAAAGGAAACATTAGCGTGCTTCTTATGAACCCTAAAGTGATTGTTGTTTTTTCCCCCTTTAAGGTAAAACATCATCTGGCGAACGTGTGGTCTGTTTGGTTTGGCATTCTTTCCTGTTACCCTAGCGGACTCACTATTAATATTAGCAATTTTGGAATTCTGATTGAAGAAACAATATATGTTCCATTTTTCACAGATCATAGCAATCAAAAGACCCAATCACAGTTGTGGCATTTCTTAACATAATAACATAATTTTAATAACATAATAAATAAAATCATACTTGTCCAGTTTTATGGTGGTGTAAATGCATACCTACAAATAACGTGTGAATACCAACAGATTGATCTGAAACTGCAAAGCTTTTATATTGGATTACACGTGTTTCCTAGTTTGTTTTACTTTACAGTCTCTGATTTATCAAAAGACAATTTTCTATTCTTAAAACCAGAGCCTTCTCTGTATTTCTCAGGTTAGCTCCATAAAATTGGTCAACGGCCAGCTAGTTTAAAATACATTACTATAATTCAGGTTATTTGTACATGTAGCACTAAATCCTATCCCTGGACTCGTCGACACATTGCGGGTATCTAACAAATCAAATTAATAATATCAGAAACTAGTTTCATGTACTTCTGATAATGCAAAACGATGTCAAAGCTTTTGAATTTTCGCAAAAAAATTGAAGTTCCTTATTTTATCTAACCTTGGCAAAATACAGAAACTGGCCTTTTGTTAAAGTGGCATGAGCTGCCAAAATTCACACTTTATTAATAATTTCTGATCGTTGCGGCAGTAAGAGGCTTTGAAGGCCATCTCAAAACTAAATTATTGGCGTTGGAATAAGGAAAATCCATATAGTATGTGGCCTGTACAAACCGAAAACGTGTTCGAAAAGGAAACAAAATTTAAATAACCGGGATGACCATTCATTTATTCTTCTGCAAAGTCAGTTCAAAACAATACATTTGAGACTAGAAGTACTAAAAAACGTCTGAATTAGCCTATACGTCTTGAGAAAAATAGCCAATAATTTCAACATTTTGTTTTAACATCAAAATATCAACATTTTGGCAGCTCATGCCACTTTAATAATATCAGAAACTAGTTTCATGTACTTCTGATAATGCAAAACGATGTCAAAGGTTTTGAATTTTGGCAAACAGTTCCTTATTTTATCTAACTTGGCAAAATGCAGAAATCAACCTTTTCTGAATGTAAAGAGTTTTTAGCATTTTCCAAAAAAAGGATGAAAAGTATAAATGCTTACCTCAGTCCACCTGTATCATTCCGTTATCCACATCAGGTTAAATTGTCCACATTGTATTTGAAGTCAATGCCAATCACACAATACAATGACCACGATGATGATATCATTTATATTTTATAGCGTACATTGTTTCTCTGATTGTGATGACGACAAGAGCAAGCCCAGATACCACTAGCTAATTTTACACGCCTGTTGTCAAGGACTCCCACTTTATTGAATCTCTGGCACTGTCCCTGTGGGAGTTATGACACCTAAAGCATTTCATATTCAGCAGCACAGTGAGGGCTTAGTCTTTTATCTGTATAGGTGTAAAAGGGACTTTTGTTTGAATTGATATTTACATCATTTGTCTATTAAGTTTGCCTATAATCAACAAATGAGCTTCATGAAAAACATCATCAACTTGAAAAAAATTAATAAACTTGATAAAAAACGACCCACAGGAGTGGCAGGTGATGCTAATTCATGTTACACAAAAACGTAAGAGTGAACCCACCTGTGGCCCAATGTTATCAATCGAAATACAATCTATGTAGGCTGCTGCTTTCTCCAGTTGCACTAAAACGATTGGGTCATTAATATTTCTGCCAGATTAAATAAATGTATATTTTTAAAAGCAGTAGGCTTCTCCAATGCCTGTTTTATTCTGTCATACCAAAACAAAGTGCCAGATAGAACTGTGATTGATCGACCACCTCCTTTTCCAACCTTTGAATGATTGATATTTTACGCAAAGAAAAGTTACCATGAATTAAATCACATTTTGTGCCAAGGGAGTTCGAAACAAAGTTAACATACAGTTGATTGATTGGTTGGACATTTACGCTGCTCTCAAGGTTATTTCTCTTACATGGCGTCGAAAAGAAGTTTTCTCGAACAGATGCATTTACAAAAAAAATACAATAAAATAAAAATGTTAAAAAAAGAGTGTAAATTACTATTTTTTAGACATGCAATTTTAAAATCATCTTCATAAAAAGCTTGAATAAGAATTATAAGAATTATATGTATATATATTTCAATAAAAATTATATTTTCTGGTATAAAACAATCTGTTTCAAAAATGTGATAATTGTGAGTATACAGTTGAAAATAATGCCAAATATTTCTCCTTGCTTATAAAGGGTGTGCTTCATTCATTATGAAAGTAATAATGTATGAAATTTGTCTGTGGGATTAATGATGGAGTCTCATTGTCTACAGATTGACAAAAACACATCAAACACAAGATACCATATTAAAGTGGTCAGGAGTACAATATGTACACAGCCTTGTTTCTCATTCACTATTTATAACTACCTTTCACAAGTTAAATGCAAAAGCTTTTCTCTATCATAGAGCAGATGGCTTTCAATGAGTTTTTGTCTGATCTAAATTGCTACATGATGGCTCAAAGCTAACCCAAGTACTATCAAATCACTGATCTGGACAGTAATAGCTACAGGTCGACCGAACAACAACATCCATCTAATGGAGCCTATCACATAAAAATACCACGCTACCTACCTTAAGTAATTAGAGACTGTGCCCACTGGGGATTCTCGCAAAGTGACGAATATTTCCAAGACAGAAAGTGCAGCCATTACTTGGTTACCATAATAAAGACATTAGCCTATACTATAATGGATTTGTAACATGGAATGCAAAAGATGTTAGCGGACTGGTATCATTTACTATCTTCCTACACCCGATTTGCCAAAATGCAGTGCCTGCAAAGCGAAAGGTGCAGTGTATGGGTCGTTTTTACAGGATATATTTTCTCATCTAAAAGGCAGACTCGTCAGAAAAAATCTTTTTTTTCTTCTTTAATAAACTGATTTTTATTTTAATTCCAGGTCGCATATAGGCTATAATCTCCATTTTAAGAAGTTACAACATAAAACCACCAATAGTTACATGAGCAGCTAAGAAACATATTCTACTGAGATTATTTATTTTGAGCGCAAGAGTGAGCTACATAAATATCTAAGTTTGTACAATGCCTATTGACATATGGAATTAAGTAAGAGATCTGAGTGTTACATCCAAGACCGATAGGAGCAAAAATCTTGTAAGAGTCAAAACATGCAATGTAATTACGCAGTTATTGAAAGCATGGAAACTTCTCTGCACGGTTTTTATACGATTTTATTCGGTATCTAAATATAGGCACTTAGCGACTAGCTTAAAGTGGCATGAGCTGCCAAAAGTCCTAATTTCTGATCGTCACGACAGTTAGGGGTTTTGAAGGCCATTATAAAACTAAATGATTGAAGTTGGAATGAGGAAAATCCATACAGTATGTGGCCTGCACGAACCGAAAACATGTTTGAAAAGTAGTAAAATTTAAATAACTGGGACGACCATTCATTCATTCTAAGCCAAATATAGTTCAAAACAATACTTTATCACACATTTTAGAGAGTAGAAGCACTAAATGTTGAACACAAAACTGAGGAACTTATTTACAAGCAAATATTATACAAACATTGAAAAGAAAACATATCAAAATGACTTACTATAAGAAACTAAGAACTGAGAGTTCGGATGTAGAAATCCGAAACCTACAATCCGATCGAGAACAAAGAGTTCACTGATATATATCAGTATAGATCCGATGATCACAAAATATAAATCCTAATCAAGAAGAGAAATCGTTGCCAAAAACAAGCCTCTTGAGGGCGCCGGCCGCGCTTTGGGACACGTGCGGTCGGAAAATCTGCCGTCCAATCAAGAGAAGCTACCATGGTGGGGGCTCGACTACACTAGGCATGGTTCCGACAGGCCTGGGTCTCTATATCACCAGAACAATGGGCCTACACATACTGGAAAATGGCTTCCCCCTAATTTTTGACTGTCTCCCCCCCAACTACGTTTGATCCCCCATCTGTTCATGCCCAATGTAAAGTTCGTCAATCGAGATAATTACTAGAAACTACAAGCCTACTTTTGACAAAAGGGACCCTCAGAGAGCATGAGGATTTGACCTACGGGCGGCCAGGACTTGATTCACCAGTGTTTCTCATGAAGAAAAAAGAATCCAAAGAAGGCCCACTGGTTAATGACTGGTCCTTCGGGCATAGAGCCCGGTTTCCTCCCACAATAAAACTGGCAATGCCTCCATATAAGTGAAATAATCTTGAGCCCGGAGTAAAAAAACCAAACAATCAATTCTAGCAGGAATCCGGGGTCCAGGGTGGCACTTCGACACTTGCAGTTTCAAGCCCTTCCATTTGAATTGTCACCGCCCCCCATGGGTATTCAACCAGAGGTTAGCTCAAGTAGCGGTGTCCCCCCACTCCTTGGAAACCAAGTGCCATTATTTCCTAGAGATGATTCCCGGATACGCAATCGAGATCTGGAGACCCTAAGTGGCCAAACTAAGTTGTATTGAACACCTCTCTACAGAAAGGCAGCAAATGGGTGAACGTATATATTTATCAATTTCCAGATGTTTCCTTCGATTTTATTGTGGAGATACAGACACAAAGTGATTGGTAATTAATCACAGGGGGCTTCTTAAAAACCACGAGGCTTAGAATGGGAAAAGATTCAATTTAGTATCCCGATTTTGTTATTGATTTCACCTCAGGTTTTGGACGACCTATTGTGGTGGTTCCACTCCTTCATCGTAATGACAGGTCTCCCGCCTCAAACTCCTGCTCAACACGTCATCTTTTCACCGGTCTGGTACGGGTTTGAATCGTTGCTCAGCCCAACCCAGGCCTTCCATCGATAAGGCGCAGGTTCGAATCCCACTCGATCAGATCTAAGAATCAAGATATTTCCGAGTGGATTTTTTTTTCGCTCGATCGCCGTGGCTGGAATCCCGATCGAGTTGCAATGCCGCCATATAAGTTTAATATTCATGATAGCGGCGAAAACATTAGTCGAACAATTAATAGAACAGTCCACCGTCATGCAGCCAAGTGCTCATTCAAGGTCTCTCTCAGACAGGATTTTCTGAATTCGCTGCTAAAGTCTGTTGAATCAACAAGACCTTTTTCTCTCCACCTCAGTCATGACGGGTTACTTGGTATCGGGATAGTAAAAAAAAAAAAGAGTTTTTCTATCTATACCACAGATAGCGCATTTCCAATCTACTTTCTACGGGAAAAGGCGCTATCGCAGGTTACAGTTACAGGTTGTCGCACTGTGATAGCTAAAATGTTTCTTCATCTACAGGCAAATTAATATCCTCTGATATTCATTTTGCCTCCTTTATGCAGCCCTTACGACTTTGAAAGGTCTCTTCATTCAAGGACAACACTGCATTGTGACTGTTGCTGACTTTTTCTTACTGTTACGACATAATGCGTGACATCACTCCTTTACATGCTTTATCATGGACTACAATAAATCGCAGACAGCCTCACCAAGTGCGATTATTGTAAGCAGCCATTTTATATTCACTATTTTGTTATTTAGTCCAGTTATCGGTTTTATGTCTGTCTATGGGTTTATTCCTTTGGCTGTCCAGAACACACTGCACAGCAGGAACAGCAATCAAACGCGACTGAACGAAGTCCAGAACCTGTCCAGACTGTTCCGTTTGAAAAGGTGGTAGAGTCGGCACTGTGATGCAGATGGTCTACATCAAAAACGGCCACCGTCTACATGAATGTATAGGGGGTCGCATGTCAGTCAAGAAGTGGGCGTGTTTACCATCCAAGCTATCAAAAAAGAAGACGGACCACCTGCGATCAGCATGATAGGCTTTAGTCGTCCAAATCTTGCTGGAATGTTCTATATCTTGATGTAGGCTATATACCCATCTTGGTTTTTGATCCTTGTAATATATGATCCTTCCATGTTATACTTTGTTTTACAATTTCTGATTTATAAGGAACACGCTTCCTGTTCCAAACTTGTACTAGTATTGCTGTCAATGATTAAAATACTTGTTTATAATACGCTCTGTAAACCAGACAATTCAGAATCGTCGAGAAAATATATTGTAAGCGCTTAAAACAACGAAAAACAAACTTAGGTAGAAAGGTTAATCCTTTCCCAGCATGGTAGATTTTATATCCGTACTGACGGTAATGATTGCAAACACCTTCAACTTAAGTTATTCATATAAAAAACATACAAGAGTTTGCTCTTTCCACGTTCCCAAAAAAGAAACAAATGGCTTTCCGTCGTTCAGATAGATGTATGACAATGTTAAAATGGTTTATAATTTCGACTGTTCGTATTTGGAATATGTTTTTATTTCAATATGGATGGATTATTCGGGTTTTCATAGTAAATATATAAAAGCAATGTAAATTTTGGAAGAAAATCACTCGATCATTTGATGAAAATAACACATGGAAAACAATTGTTTGAAATGCCATCAAGTTGTCCACCCTTGTGAAGAAGGCCTAGGATTTCGACGGTTGTCAGAGATGGTGCCATCGAACTTCTATAACAAGAGCCGAATATAGCAACGATGTCGTAATGGTTACATTGACTGGAAATGTCAACCCTGTAGTGCGGCAAATGATGATGAGATTTCTTTCCGAGATTTCTACCACGCCACCAAGTCCCTCTCTCAACAATACTACCGTGACAAATGACAACACAAACATCCATGAATAGGTAAATACATTTATTATACATTGTAGGCCTATATTTTCTATTTTGATTTATATTCTGGACGATACAACAAATGACAACACAAACACATTTATTTTACATTGTGTATTTTCTATTTCGATTCATATTCTGGACGAAGTATTTAATTACGCTAAAACCCCTTTCAACCCACCATATGCATGGAACGATCTCTGTTGCTGCGTAGAAATATCAATCAATCAATCAATATAGGTTTTCTGTATTTCAGACCATTGACGATCCAAATGCATTAGATTTGGGACCCTTTACAAAGCCTCAAATTCACAGTAAAACGGACATGAGTAATGCAGATGGACCATCACCTGTTTTCATCCCGCCACGTATCGTATCGTGGAAGGCGCTTCTAATAAAAGCAAGGTAATATATTAATTCATTTATTATTCAACTATACTCATAAACATATACGTATTTTATGGAGTTGTATTCTTTCTTTTTCTTCTTCCTTTAGGACGTTTTGGTAGATGCTCCTGGCTACGAATACACCATTAAAGTTGATAAACGTCGCACTGCCGTTACATGGAGATGTCAACGAAGATCCAGAACTTTGGTATGTAAGGCCACGGTTTTGTACCGAGAGGGAGCATTTGCCCGAGGCCTGCAACATCACGTGTGTAATACAGAACCAGGTGAGATATTGTTTGTTGTCTTTTATACCCTTAGCATAATCATAGGCGTGTACCATATAAATTCAAGTTTGTTTTGTTTTTCTTTCTATACTAAGGTCGCATAAAAGTCCTAGAAATACGCAGAGAAGTTAGGAAGAGAGCCGGGCGACAAGTGTTTGATTCATCTGCTGAGATTACAGAGGAAGTAAGTACAGCTTCCCCTAAAAATGCTTCAGTTATAAAATTTTGTGAATAACGGTATGCCTGCTAACAGTGTATAATGTTGCTCTATATTTTCAGGTATTTCTGGAAGAGATTCCTCCTGGACAGATGGCCTTGCACCCAACTCTGGACCGGGAAATCACAATAGGAGGAAGAAGAGGCCTCAGCATCCACAAGATCTAGACCTTGAATTGGACCTAGACAGACTTCTAGTTGGCACTTCACGCCACATAGTGTTTGCAGCACTAGTTATGCTAGATCTTCTGAGCAAAGCCCACACAATGCTTGGTTTTTATTTGTCTTTCAGGCCAGCCTAACCCAAGTGGCAACCAGCAGTAAATTACTTATCACCAGAGTCCCCAAATATATCCAGAAGACAAATATTAGGCATTTGTTTATGGGGCAGAAGGGGTACCTTAAAACAGATTGTGCTGCCATAAAAAAGAAGGATAGATATGCATTCGTGCATTTCAATACTGTAGAAAATGCCACAAGGGCAAAGATAAATCTGGAATCTGGATTGCTCAAGATTGGATTCACTGCTTAAACAAATCCTGTTTCAAAATGGCTACCTGTACAACAACAACAACTGGAGAACACCAGTTCAAGACCAGCCCAACCCAAGTGGCCAGGCCAGCCCAACCCAAGTGGCCACCAGCAGTAAATTACTAAACACCAGAGTCCCCAAATATATCCAGAAGACAAATATTAGGCATTTGTTTATGGGGAGAAGGGGTACCTTAAAACAGATTGTGCCGCCATCAAAAAAAAATATAGATATGCATTCGTGCATTTCAATACTGTAGAAAATGCCACAAGGGCAAAGATAAATCTGGTATCTGGATTGCTCAAGATTGGATTTACTGCTAAAACAAATCCTGTTTCAAAATGGCTACCTGTACAACAACAACAACTGGCGGAGAACACCAGTTCAATGGAGAATCCCTTAATCTGACTGACCCCAACTTCAGTCCAACTCCAAACTTCCCAGGCTTCAGCTCAATAGATCTTGGGGGTTATACTTTATTTGGTTGATTGATTGGAGTTTTACGCCGCACTCAAGATTATTGCACTTATATGGCGGCGAAAAGAAGTTTTAATCAGACAGGCCCATTTACATCAAAATTACAATAAAATAAAAAGGACGGAAATAAATTTATGAAATATGTTAAAAAGAGTGTAAATCACTATTTTGGAGGTTAAAAGGACATGCAATTTTAAAATGATCTCCAAAAATAGTATATGAAAATATGTATATTACAATAAAAATTCAAATTTTATGGTATAAACCAATCTGTTTTAAAAATTTTATAATAATAGGGCTTTTCACCTTGGTGAAAAGCTCATTCATGGAGTTTGCCATGGTGAGAAATCGCCTGTTCAAGGCAAACTCCACACACTCTAAAAGAACATGTTTGATGTCGTAATGGGGATCCCCCGTGAGTACATGTCGGTGTGATAAAAAAGAATGGCCAATTCGACATCTGGATAAAACCACCTTTTCTTTCCTAGAAAGAGAAGAAGGGAAAGTGGTAAGACCGATCTCTGCCTGGATTTGAGCCAGTTTATTATTTTGTCGTTTCTCTTCATCCCACGAAGTTTGCCAAATCTGTTTGATGTATTTGACTATCTTCGGTCTGAAGTCAGAATATGGTACTTCGACCGAAGATACTGGTTTGGTCAAAGCAGATTTGGCTTCACTGTCCGCGACTGTGTTACCATAGATGCCACAATGACTGGGCACCCAGCAGAACACAACTTCCTTACCCGCAGATGTTAACAAATCATGTATGTGTAGAATGTTACGAATTAGCGGGTTTTTATATTTCCTGTGTTCAATAGCCAAGAGGCTCGACAAAGAATCGCTACAGATGACGGACTTGTCACGCTCGGCCTTCTTTCGAGATCGAATAGAGGCTTTGTGGTCGCCGTCATACCATGGTTTACTACGTGTATTGGGATTTGTCGAAGTCTTAGGTATTGTTCTGTCTGCAATGGATGTAAAGATTCTCGTAAATTCCCCAATTGGATCCTTTCCTTCGTTGAGCTCTGGAGTGAGCTCAGCCTCACAAAGTGCCGAAAAGAGAGGCCAATTGGCTTTCTGGAATTTATAACGAGGAACTTTCTCTACACTCTTTGAAGTCAGATGTTCTAGGATGACTGGGAAATGGTGGCTACCGCAAAGATCATCATGCACCCTCCATGAGAAATCTGAGAGGAGTGCAGGGTCTGTAATGGACAGATCTATAGCGGAGTAACGACCATTCCCAGAGTGTAGGAAAGTGTCTGTGCCGTCATTAAGTATGCACAGACCTTTCTCGTCGAGAACCTTCTCAATAACCTTAGCCTTTTGATCGTAATTATCACAGCCCCACAATGGACTGTGGGCGTTGAAATCCCCAAGTAACATGTATGGGGCTGGAAGCTGTGCCACCAATCCTCTCAGTTGTTCTATGTTTAACTAAGAGGAAGGTGGAATATATATGGAACATAAGGTTATTGTTTTATCCAAAGAAACACGGACAGCCACAGCCTGTAAATCTGTGTTCAGAGGCACAGGACTGTGTGCAACACCAGAGTTGACAAATATAGAGGAGCCACCAGTTGCTCGCTCACAACCGCCAACAAAGGTGCTGTAGAGTACGTAGTTTTTCAGAGTTACTCCATCGCTGTCCGTCTGTCTGAGATGTGTCTCTTGCAGACAGAAAGCAACAGGATTAAACTGTTGAATTAATAATGTTAGGTCATTATGATTGGTCCTAAGACCACGACAATTCCATTGGATGATGGTATCCATTAAGGAGGGAGGTGTGCAGGTGAGCCATCGCCAGGTCTGGAACGATGGTCACCCTTTGAAGACCCACCCTTTTTCCGAGCCTTGGAGGATTTTGGTCCGGGTCTCTTTGGCTTCGGTGAGCGGTCCCGGGATCCTCCAGGTTTTGGAGAGGGTGGGTCAACTTTAGGTCTCTGGGAGGTGGTCTCCATTTCCTCCGCGGATGACTCTGAGAGAGTGTGTACCTTTCTCTGTGAGGTACACTCCTGGGGACTGGAGTCATGTGACTCCAATGATTCAAACCTATTAGTGGTCTGAACCAAGGGTCCCCAGATACTCTCATCAGAGTCAGAGGTGGGTTTGGGAGGATCAGTCCTCCCAGAGATCTGTATGTTTGATTTCGTGGCCCTGGAAAGACGCTCTGCAGGGCCACAGTTTAGACTGGATTCAAAGTGAAAGACCTTTGATGGTCTAACCGAAGGCCCTGCAGGTCTTTGCACTTTTGATGGATTAGCGGTTTTTGCAGAAAAAGTCTGAGTTTGAGTTGACGTTAAAGCTTGTGCTGGTTGTGGGGTCAACTCAACAGCTGTAGGCCTATCCTTGCCAATGGGCCAGGTAAGTGTGGTTTGCGCCGAGGATGAGACGCAAACTTTCTTTGCCACATTGGCATAAGATAGGCCAGGTGAACTGGGCATAGGAGCTACCAACTTGTGGGCTTCTAAGAAGCTCACATTCTTCTCCGACTTGATCCTCTGTATATCTCTTTCTCGAAGAAAGAGAGGACAGTCTTTCGAAGAAGCCATGTGAGCTGCACCGCAGTTGGAGCATTTTGGTGTTACTTTACAATCATTACTATCATGATTTTGCCCATAACACCGGCAACAAACTTGTTTGTTGCGGCATTGAGCGCTTCCATGACCAAATTTCTGGCAGTTGAAACACCGTATAGGGTTAGGGATAAAAATGTCCACGTTAACCCTATACAGGCCGATGAAAATGTGGTCGGGGACGGTCAATGTGTTGAATGTCAAAAGATAGGTGTTCAGTTTGACTACATTGCCGTCCCGTTTTGTGGAGAAGCGCTTAACATTCGTGACCCCCTGGTTGCTGAGTTCCGAGCAGATAAGATCCTCGGACATCTCAGCGAGATCTTGATCTCGGTCACGAATTATGCCTTTACAGCTGTTAAGTGACTTATGAGGGGAAACAACAATCGGTAAATCCCCAATCTTTTTTAAGCTTAATAAATTTACCGACTGTTGTTCCCGGAAGCATTTAATTAGAATACTCCCATTCCTCAATTTTGATGCAGACTTGCACTTTCCAGCACAAGCCTCGATTGACTTTTTCTGCAAAAAGCTATCTAATTTTGTGACTGGTTTATCAGTGGTACTAGATATCACAAGGAATCTAGGCCACCGATCGGACAGACTATTTTCATTTGACTCACTAGGAGTCGCTTTCTTTTTTTTAGGCGTTTTTGTGGAAGCCATATATTATTTGGTTTTGTTTCACCATTCCTGTTTCCCACCCGCCACGGAGCACCAACAAGGGCGATACCGCCCTGTGGGTAGAACCTGCAGGGGGAGGTACCAGGAACTCCAGGAATGGTATACTCAGGCAGATAGAGACATATGTATGTATAGGTACCTCCTACTCGATTGACCCATTAGCCACCGCCTTCTACAATGATCTTTAATTATATTGGGTCTACTGTGGAAAAATCCAACTGTAGAAAATGAAATTTTGGACGTTTTATATTATTTATATCCAGGTTTCCGAATATCGTGGCATGTTCAAGTTGGATCATTGTAGGGCTCGACGTGACTGGCCGATTGATCGGATCGGGCCAATCCGACCTCCTGTGTAGGTGAAATCAGGGCCAAAGTGGAGTGTTGGGTTTTCGGAGCATTAATTGCCGAGCTCCTCAACCCTCAGCCACCAGGATCCCGTCATCCCCCAACACAGGTAGTCTGCCCACGGCCAACAGGCAGCCCAAGGCTTAGTCGCCTTTTACGAACAAGCTCCAAGGGAAGCTGTGGGCCTATTCTTAACCCCCGGAACCCACACAGGGTTAGTTTTCTTGGAATAAAGGTAACAAAGAAAAACAATGAGATGAAAATGTAGGGTACACAACTAGACCATAGGGTGATGATGTATGTTAAGTTTGATGAAGATTGGACTGATAGTTTTCTTGGAATACAGGTAACAAGCAAAAAGTTAACGGACGGACCACTAAAAAGCGATTTAAATAATAAGATCAGATATTTTTACTGCATAATTACTATCCTGCATAAAATCAGCAAGTGATTGACAGCTGGAGAATCCTGTTAGACAAATAATTATTGTTTTAATCGTTAATGAATGGAAACAAATAAAGGCTTAAACCGTAAGCTCACATATCAAGCGGAGTCTATTGTTAGTCCGCGCGTTGGTTGTCCCCAAAACCTCGCGGCCATTATCGTCCGGCGGCCGTTTTTGACCTACCCCACGCAATAAAAATGTCCGAGCCTAACCGCCGAAACCCCTTTCTTGCATCCCGTCCACATATGTTGTCAGATTGTAGGCTAGCCAGTTTGAGGGAACACATACATTTACACCCCCAACTGCATGCTGGAAACAAAGTTTGCCATCTATAGTTTATTTTATCACTGTTAGAGGGCTCTGTTGTAGCCAAGTCAAGAATCAGCATGGCGGCCCCAAGTGGAAGCAGGTGAGTTTGACTTTTCAACCCCTGTATCTTTTTAGTAAAATATTAGTTCTAGAAAATGTAGAAATAGTAACAGTTGTTGTAAAGGAATAACAAATGATGCAATGGGTATTTTCATCGCATAGTGGTGACCTGATACATTTTATCTAGTGCCACATATGTTGGCGGTATGCATCATGCCAATCCAAAAACTCGAGACCGTGCCATACATACCGTATTGAAACAATTTAGCTGCTTGAAAAATTTCTGCTTTAATGATTTTTGTCTTTTTTTATCCCCCGCCATATAATGTGGGGGGATATAACGATCAGCTTGTCTGTCCGTAATCATTTCTTATCATCGCATCTCCTCCCACAGTTTAACATTTTTTTTCTAAACTTGGTGGACATGTTGGATATCATGCGAGGATGTGCACCTCCTATTCTGGTTGCGCTGGTTTCATTATTACCCTTTTTCGACAGTATACAAAGACATAGACAATTATTGCTTGTCATCGTATCTTCTTCCACTGTTTTCATAAAAAAATATCGAAACTTGGTGGACTTGGATATTATGCGAGGATGTGCACCTCCTATTCTTGTTTCTGATGACATACATTGTTTCAGGGCACTGCATGCTCCTTATAGCCCTGCTAAATTGTTACCGATACCTTCCATAACACTGTGCCTGTTGTTTTTTCTTGATTTCACCTGATATGGGTTTCTAAATGCATTTCCTCCTGCATATTGCATTGAATATTGTTGAAACTTGGTGAGGATGGCTGTTATCAAGTGAGGATGTGGATATCCTGTATGGAAATGGACTTTTGTCTGTACTTAGTACGGTTCCACTTCCACAATCTTATATGGGCCCGGCGGGATACATCATCCTCTGATGACTCTTGTTTCTCACCCTTTTTCAGGCCCTGGTTCAGCGCCCAATACTCTGTTTCAGAAGTATTGTTACAGCTTCTCGTATTGTAAAACAGCTAGAAAGTCTTCTTTATCTTCATTATCGCTATCTGGTCATATGTAATTTCAATTAAGCATAAATTCTCGAAACTGTATATACATTAATACATCCATTCACTGTTACCAGAACATCCCTCCTGGACAGATGGCACTCCATCCTACTCTTCCCAAACCAGCCAACATTGCCAAGCAGGGAAACGTAAAGAGGTGAAAGACACGACCACAAGACCCTCAAATCTGGACTTTGGTCTCGATCCCGACCAGCTCCCAGATCCAGCCTTTCTCCAGAAGGACATCCATGTTGGAACCTCCCACGATGCTGGATCTCCTGAGCAAAGCACACACCTGGTAATAATCGTCTTGGGTTTCTTGTCTTTTAAATTTGTTATGTTTTCCCCTATTTTATTTAGCATTGCCAGCTTGAAGTGGCATGAGCTGCCAAAATGTTGATATTTTTACGTTAAAACAGAATGTTGAAATTATTGGCTATTTTTCTCAAGACTTATAATTCAGAAGCTTTTTAGTGCTTAGTACGATAAAGTATTGTTTTGAACTAACTTTGGCTTAGAATGAATGAATGGTCGTCCTGGTTATTTAAATTTTGTTTACATTTCGAACACGTTTTTCGTTTCGTACAGGCCACATACTGTATGGATTTTCCTCATTCCAACCCCAATCATCTAGTTTTTCGATGGCCTTCAACGCCTTGTACTGTTGTGAAAAATATAGTGAATTTTGGCAGCTTATGCCACTTTAAGGGGGGCCACGGGTCTAAGTTATGTCAAAATCAATATTTTTTTCACTTTTAGGATTTCAACGGTTTTGAGTCAATAAAGTATCTAATTTTTAGTCTATCCTGCCCCCAAAAGTCGGCTAATGCTTATAAATGTGTTTATTATTTTACCGATGTCAAAGAAAACAAAGCCAAATTACGAAAAACAATGTCAAACAAAGCCTACTTTCGAAGAATTCTACGAATGGCAATCCGCCATGTTGTCAGTTGTGTTTGGTATCGATCGATCACGGAAATTCCTGACTATCAGCGGAGCGTACCGATGTTAAATATAGGTCAAATCCTTTGTATAAATAGTGTCCGGTTTTCCAACCGTTTTTTGCGTATTCCAAACAGCCTAAAGGTCTAACAGGTACTTTGGTAGCTGAAATGACGTCGGGGAAATCCTTATGAGATTTTAAAGGGCACCTCTGATTGGTCGAAATCATACCCTATTCTTGTACGCATGCGCAGTTGGCATAGAAACCACTGCTTCTGTTTTCTAGTTTTCCAATCGATTTTCTAGCGTTTCAGCTTGCTTTTTTTCGTTCAATTAGAGTTTATTGAAGTTTTATTGAAATAATAAAGATTTTTAGGTGATGAGGAAGTGGAAACAAGCGACCAAAGCTCAATTTCGTGGCAAACGGTGTACAAAAAATGAAACTCGGGGTAGAAAACCGACAAGTGACAATCTAAACAAAGATGGCGAGAATGGTATTTACGTTGATTCGGACGCTGTCTCCATTACAACTGGCCCTCAAAGCCCACAGCCTGGCCCTGCTTTGTTAGTTTCTCCTTTCCCTGTAGAAAATTCGAGCAACGAGGAGACCGGTACTATAAGTGCGACTAAACCCAAATTATCAATATACGCCGCCCCTGTTGAGCGACTTACTCGGCCAAAAGGGCCTAAACCCAAACCAGAGGATGGTGAGTGGTGCATAGTTCAGTTAGGTCAACTACAAAAACTTATCAATAAATGCAATGTTAGATGCTCATCTTGCCAGGGTAAACATGTGGGTCATGATATGGACGTAGGTACTGGTAGATGCCTGGGGTATGCCACTCAGCTCCAAATATTTTGTAGCAACTGTTCAAAGTTGAAAGCCGAGGAATGGTCGAGTCCTCAACTTTTAAATGTTGAGCCGAATCCAAGTCGGTCACCCTTTGAAGTCAACCACAGGGCAGCTAAAGAAATAGGGGTAGGAAACACTCAGCTAAATCGTTTGACTTGACAAGGGTTATGAACATTTATGGGGGGTTAAATTCTAAAACATACACAGGGATTTCATCAAAGGCAGTCCCATTCGAGTACTTCACAGACTGCCTCCTTTGAAGTGCTGGAGAAGGGGAGGCAGAGTGCGCGAGAATTGTATAGAGAGTTGGACCCTAATTTGGAAGGTCAGGATATGCTAAACATTGCCGTTAGCTACGATGGATCATGGCAAAAGCGGGGGCATACGTCTAAATTTGGCGTGGGATTTGTAATTGAAGTAATAAGTGGGTAAATACTGTGCACAGTGGGAAATACAATAGAGGATGACAAAAAGACATGGCAAGAGGCACATGAAGACAGTTGTGACATAAACTATCATGGCCCATCAGGGAATATGGAGCCCCACATTGCACTTCTTCTCTGTAACAGATCAGAGCAGCTTGGATTTAGATATACAGAAATGATAGGGGATGGGGATTTACGTACAGTAAAAGCATTGAACGAAAATAAGAGTATATGGGGAGGGGGTGGGTATTTCCAAAGAGGAATGTATCAATCATGTGCATAACGAATGTATACGGGTTTTGAAAAAAACAGCAGCTATTGCGCAACATAGAAATATAATATATTGAGGTAAAAATCGTATGACAGGTGACCGTATGAAACGGTCTAATTATTATAGAAATGCCATCGTCAAGAACAGCCCAGATGTAGACAACATGAAGAATGCTGTGTGGGCGATTCTGTTTCATAGTGTCTCTACAATGGAAGATCCACACCACAGTCACTGTGATGATAGCTGGTGTTGGTACAGTTCGCTGAGAATGAAGGAAGACCTGTAAATGAGGTGAAGGCAGAGAAGGAAGTAGATCCACCCTTATCAAGAGAGATAGGGGAGTTACTTGTCCCTCTTTTCAAACGCCTTTCCGATTCTAAATTATTGAAACGCTGCACACGTAACCTACACAAAATGCAAACAAGTCGTTACATTCAATTCGGATTTAGACCTGGAAGCTCAACAGAACAATGTATATTTATTCTTAAAGAAACAATGGATTTTTATAGATCTAATGAAAGTCCAGTATATGTGTGTTTTCTCGACGCCAGTAAGGCTTTTGATAGGGTTAACATCTGGACATTGTTGAGGAAATAACTGTACCGAAAGGTGCCTTCTCTCATTGTATCATTTCTGTATCTATGGCAATGCTTTATGGTAATATGGGGTCCTCTATATTCGTAACATTTTTTGTAAGTAACGGAGTCAGACAAGGCGAGATTTTATCACCTTTTCTGTTCAATGTATATATACATGATTTAGATTTAGCATTGTCTAATTCAAAAGTCGGTTGTAATTTATCAGGTGTGTTCTGCAATCATCTTGTCTACGCGGAAGATCTTTGTTTAATAAGTCCGTCACCTAAAGATTTACAAACTTTATAAAATTGCTTTACAGATTTTTCTAATTCACATGATGTTATATACAATATTAAGAAAACGCTTTGTGTTTTATTTAAATCCAAACGATACAAAGACTTTACGCCCCCAAGGGTAAAACTATGTGATAAAGTGGTGGAGTTTACTGACCAGTATTGCTATCTTGGCCATGTACTCACAGCTGACCGATCGGACAACACCGATATTAACCATCAAAAACGAAAGTTAGGTATGCGAGCTAACACCTTACTAAGAAAATTTTAATTTTGTTCACCCGAGGTTAAAAAAGTGTTATTTAGGACTTACTGCAGCCAAATATACTGCTGTAACTTATGGGCTGTATATACAAAAAAATGTAATGATTCTCTAAAAGTGCTTTATAACAATGCATTTAGATGGCTTATGAACTACAGAAAATATAGTTCAGCTAGTTATGTGTTTGTAATCAACAATGTTTTGTCTTTTGATGAGCTTATTAGAAAGTCAGTTTTTAATTTCTTCTGTTTAGGTACCTGGATGGAACGTTTCGTGTGGTCAAGCAGCCTTTTACCAGCTCTTCGGCATGCATGCCTTTTTGCAATCTGGGATGTCGATGAAACCAGTACCCTTAGCCTTTGTGCTGATGTCATCCCAACGAAACCAGGACTATGAGGAAGTCTTCCGCTGCTTGGTTACAGCCCTGCCGGTAACTCCAGCGGTGCAGAGGATGGTCACGGATTTTGAATGCTCTGCCTGGCATGCCGCTCGGACCGTTTTCCGGCAACTGAAAAATGTGGGTGTCTTTTTCCACTTTACCCAGTTAATTGCCATAAACTCATAGTGTTCTGATTATGTTGAGTCTCGAGTAATTTTACCATTGCAAACAAAATAACCCATTGTTTTAGCCAACCTTCCATTCTACTGGCCGATCGCTGCTATCTGAGTCAGCTCGTCTGTCCATCGCAGGATTCTTTAAAAAGCCCAGACCTCTTAACATAATTATCTTTTTATTCTTGTTATTTTTTTGTTAACTGTAATGAATCGTTTATATTTGAGTTCTCATTCTCACTAATGAAGGGAAATAATAAAAGAAAACCACGGGCCAATAGGCCGAATCACGCATATCATTAGTGACGTCACTAGTAGGCGGGGTTTTATCGCTGGTAGGCAAAATCAACAATGACTGTCAACGGTGTTATGCAAGAAGTGCCGGCAGGGGAAAGCAACGAAGCGATGACGGGCCAGCTTATTATATTGAAGATCAACCACATGATGCCAGATTGAGATACGATGAGAAGTCCGCCTGATCGATATAAACTACATTCAGGATGACATGACAACCTGGCCTGATGTGACCTATGCCGACATCCATAGCTACCTCATCAACAGTCCGGGAATCTTCACAAAGCAATCTCTGAAAGCCTTCAAGTCTTTATTTTAAGTACTTACAAAACATCACATATCGAATTAATGCTTATATTTATTTACGTAAAGTTTTTTCTGGAGCTCTTACGTCTTGGCGAGTTCAATCTAATGTTCATGTGATTAAAGTGGCATGAGCTGCCAAAATTCACACTTTTTTCATAATTTCTGATCATCACGACAGTAACAGGCTTTGAATGCCATCGAGAAACTAAATGATTGGCGTTGGAATGAGGAAAATCCATACAGTATGTAGCCTGTACTTTGTACGTGTTCGAAAAGCAAACAAAATTTAAATAACTGGGACGACTATTCATTCATTCTATGCGAAAATTAGTTCAAAACAATACTTTATCGTACATCCGAGACTAGTAGCATTAAAAAGCTTCTGAATTATACTTTGAGAAAAATTACAAATAATTTCAACATTGTGTTTTAATGTCAAAATATCAACATTTTGGCAGCTCATGCCACTTTAAACAATTATTTATGTATGGCCGACGAGGTCATTGTATCAGGATGTATTTTTGTTAGTTTCAAAATAATTAAGACAACAAATATTAATTTCTCCCGCCTGTAAGGTTTGAAAAAGAATTAGAGGAGAATCTAGGATTTAATCATATAAGCTTATTTTGTCAACAGGTATATGGGGGGAAAACACTAACATTTTAAATGTGAAATATTTACATATTCTGATAATGATATAGTGTTTCTTAATTTACAGTTACATTTCAATTTATCTTTTGCAGGGGGGGGGGGCCTCTGTGGCACAGTAGGTAGAGCGTTGGACGCTCAGTCCGAACAGCCTTCCACCAATGGGTCACGGTTTTGAATCCCACTCAGTCCAAAAATTAGAAAATGTGGGATGGTTGCCAGTTACCAGCGGAAGGTCGTGGGTTTCCTCCACAATAAAACTGGCAACGCCGACATACAAGTGAAATAATCTTGAGCGCTGCGTAAAACACCAAACAATCAATCTTTTGCAGGTATGTTCAAAGTGGACATGTACAACAGGTGATTTACCACGAGATAGAAAAAGACTGTCCATTGAGCTTCTGAAAGGCAAAGGTCATCCATCACAAAGAGTAACGGAAAAACCACATGATCCATGGATTTGTGTTAGCAAAGAAAGTTTACTGTGCCCATTGCACTTGTATGGCAGGACTAGGTGAAGTGTGTAGTCATGCATCCATTATGTTTAAAATGCACATTGCCAATATGCTAGGCCTTACTACCAAATCATCAACAAGTGCTATGCAAATGGAACAGCACTTTCCGCAAAGAAATTGAACCACAAACAATATCTGAAATGCAACACATCTTGATGGCAGGAAACCGATCAAAACCTGTCAAAACAGCATATGCTACCAGTAAAGATGAAATGCCCCCATTGCACATTCTAAAGGGTCTTCACCAAGTCTGTCCAGGTGCAACATTTTTTACTACAATTCCTTTACTTACTGATGCAGCATCAACTCTTACCCAGAAGTCAAAATCTAAAACTACGAATGACCCGATGCCGTCTATACATAAACCAGAGTTTTTGGGTAAAACATGGGTGGAAATCAAAGATGAGTGTATCGACATGTACTCCCACTACAAAGTGACAACAGAACAAGCAGAAAACTTAGAACGTGGTTTGAGCATAGAAAAGGGAGAATTACTGCAAGCAGAGGACAGGATATGTATGTGTGGAAACCAATTACACCAGGGCCTGACCAGGGATACAGTTCCTATGACTTGTCAAAAAATGCAGCGGTGAAATGGGGCATAGATTCCGAAGAAACTGCAAGACAACAGTATGCAAAGGCCATGAAGACTGTGCATAATGAACACCATGTTCATTTGTCAGGGGTAAAAATTGATACAAACAACCCGTTCCTTGGTCCATCTGCAGATGGTGTACGCATGTGTAAATGTTATGGTAAAGGAACTTTAGAAGTGAAGTGCCCATATAAACAGAAGAAAAACACCATTGAAAAGGCAGTCGAAACAGACTCCTTTTTGTTTAGACAAAGATTGAAATTGAAAAAGAAACATTAATACTTCACACAGGTTCAGTTACAAATGTATGTCCACAAAGTAATGTTTTGTGACTTTGTTGTTTATACTGAGTGTGGTTTAATTGTGAATGTTGTGCCATTTGAAGCTGAATTCTGTGGAGAAGTGGTAAAGAAATGTGAATCCTTCTTTAAGGCACATGTGTTGCCAGAAATATTCAAACAGTTGCATGGACACATATCGAATGAAATTCAACCTGTAGAAATGAACTTTTATTGCTTATGCCAGGAACCTGCATATGGTAAAATGGTACAATGCTCCAACATGTCCGCATGTCCCAGTGAATAGTTTCACTATGACTGTGTGAACCAGTGATGTAGGTCTCGAGACTGGTCTTGGTCTCGGGCCTTCAGGTCTCGTTTTTTTAGGCCGAGACCAGCAAAAGCCCGTCAATATAAGGTATATGCGGAACGCCAGTCGCGATGGGCCGTTAGCTCTGCGTATAACGAAAAACCTGCCTTAGCTCCCTAAAGTCAAAATGGATTGTTATTTTTCTTTTATAGAAAATTGAACCATTTTTAAAAACTTTTCTAGAATGTGGATAACATGACATTCTCAGCGTGATTCAGCGCCGCACTTGAGCCGCACATGTTTTAGGCTGTCTCTTGCTGAGTGACGCAGAATACACAAGCTTCCAGCCGTATAAATTTCCATCGATTTTCTTGATTGCTAAGTTATAAAAGTATGACAACCTGGTTTAAAAATGCTTTTCCTAACTGTTATTAAATTTGGATCTTGCCATCAGAATAAGTTTAAGTTTCATAAGCACTAATAAAAAGGATGTTTTCTTTCTCTGGTATTACACATGACAAGTAAGAAAGCAGCCACTCAAAGGTTGCATATGATGTCAAACCTGTCAATAATGATGTTCTACTGTTGTTATTTTTAATAAACATTGGCACCAAACTTCAACAGGTTGTTTTCTGATTTTAATTCAAAACTTTCTCTGTAATCTTTGTAATTCTTGTTTCCACCATCTCTATTTGAACTACCGATAACACAACAAGATGTCAGCATAAGGTGAGCAGCAGTAGGCCTACTAGAAAAATTTCAATAACTATTAGTAAAGCACTTTGCGAACCATTGTTTTGCCTACCAGTGCTAATCACGTGACCCAATGAAGTCACCTCGAATCCGCCTATATCACAACGATCGATAGTTTGAAGGTCGATCCTACTGTTGACATGAATGACAATGTGCCCCGCTTCCCACTGTGGATGTATAGGAGCGTGTCTGACAGCCATTACATGATGTATAGGAGCGTGTCTGACAGCCATTACATGTAAGGGGGAGAACTCATACTCCAGCTGTGAGCCAACTGGCATCAGTAGACAATTAATTTTCCATTTGCCGTAATGTTAACGTTTGGCTGTCACTCGGTTAGAAACATTCGCCCAGCTTTTTGCCTTGATTGAAACTCGGAACCACCCTAGACAAGTCTGCAGTTCAAATCTTGACAGACCAATAGGGGAGAAATCTCAAGATTTTTACTTCCGAAGGGGACAGGTGCAGACGACACAAGTCAGATTGTTGTCATGGGCCAAATCACCCCCCTCAGGGGCTTATGAGAAGTCCCACTAAACAATGCCCAAAGATACTTCATTCCAACATCCCGAAAATGGGCTAATCCTAGTTGTCCACTGTGACCTAACAGCCAGGTTAACTTAGTCCAATGTAAAAATATTATACCACAGTGACCCCAAATCTGTTTCAAGGATGCATGTAAAATTGTATACTTATACCTCAAACATTTGTCAAGTTAGGCTTATCTGAATAGCTCACCCCCATTGATGAAATCTGTCCAACGTGAAATGGGAGAATGTCAATTTCCGACAGAGTATGTATCGATGTTCTCTTTGGCTGCACCCATGGGGCTTCTTATGTTAAATCACCATCATTCAGACCTATGAAAAATGATAAGCAAATCTTTTATTTGACAATCTTGTTCTTTTTTTCATTATTCTTAACTAAATGGGGGTATTTGTGTGCCAAATTTATCTGCCGAAGTTAATCTGTGAAAAAAATAAAGAAGCCAACCTGTCAAATTATATATTTTCTGAAAATCAAATGACTCCTCTTTCAACATATCAAATTGCAAGTGTCTCTTTAGAAGCGTTCAAGCTGTGCAAAAGAAAATGACCATAGGTATAATCCCAAAATGCACTCCGAGTACCAGCGGCCAAGGGGAGATAATCCTGCCCTTAGTTGTGTTATGTTGGGTAGAGCTTATTCACACTCCGTCTAGACTGATATGCAACTGCTTTACTTAACCAAGGTGAAATATCAAAATAAAAATAAAAAACAACCCCACCACCATGAGCTCAGAAATTATAACAAAACAAAAAAAAGCTTAAACCCCCTCCCTCCCCCCTGTTCCAGATGCACACATTCAAAACTTTCTGATGTTGTTTGGCAGAGCCTAAATAAGCTGCATGCAGATTGGCAGTGAAGGCAAACTTGCCTGTTTTGTTGTTTAATGAAAATAACATGAACCTTGGTCAACTCACATAAGCTAAAATAACACTCAAAACACTGCTGTAAAAGGATAGATCTAGACTCCCATCAATCATAGCTTACCTGGTGCTTAAAGTGGCATGAGCTGCCAAAATTCACTTTTTTCATAGTTTCTGATCGTCACGACAGTAAGAGGGTTTGAAGGCCATCGAAAAACTAAATGATTGGCGTTGGAATGAGGAAAATCCTTACAGTATGTGGCCGGTACGAACCGAAAATGTGTTCAAAAAGTAAACAAAATTTAAATAACCGGGACGACCATTCATTCATTCTAAGCCAAAGGTAGTTCAAAACAATACTTTATCGTACATTCTCGAGACTAGAAGCACTAAAAAGCTTCTGAATTATACGTCTTGGGAATAATAGCTGATAATTTCAACATTCTGTTTCAACGTCAAAATATCAACATTTTGGCACCTTTAACATGAAGGGAAAACGAAAAAGGCAGCAAAATCTCTTCAGAGCTGGTAATGTTGGAAGGCCAAGAAAAACACAAGATAGTCCCAGTCCCCTGCCCATGGCCAGTTGTTCTTGGGTAGACTTGGACAACTGCTACAGTCCAAAACACTGACAAGTTGTCAAAGATTTCCCAACAAAAGTGACGGGACAAGAGAGCTGTAATCCGCCTGCCAGACGATCACTCAGACAAAATCGACCTCTGCAGAAAGAAAGAAAGAAAAAGACAGAAATTGCTTCAAGGATGAGGTTAATTGACATATCAAATATCAAAACATCAAGAAAATGAACCGGTGTGCAAACCAGTGTTCGAAATAGCCACCGAAAAGAAACAAGGTCTTGCTTGGTCATATACTTTAAAATGTAGAATTCGAAATTATTTCTCAGAGCAATACAGGCTTTTTAAAGAAGTAAATAGTCCAAAACTTGGAAAAAATACCCTGTAACCATCAACCTTGCTCTGCAAGTTGGACTACAAGACACCCCCATGAAACACAAGGGCCAGCTCCAGATAGATCATGTATGCACAGGACATGCAGCTTGCACTGTGGAATTAAATAAAGGAATTAAATACAAGTGATATGAAAGAAAAGGTGACTTTGGTAAAAGATATACAAACTCTACCAGGCAAGAACAAGGACCAGTTTGATGTAGCAATGGATGACAGATATAATAGTGTCACAATCAGTACAGCTAAAAAGCCTTAGCAGAATGCATCTTAGGCTATTGGAATAGCATGTGAAACTATGACTGAGAAGAAATTTATTGTATCAGCGACATTCAAAAATAAACTTTGCTCGAAAGGTGCTTGGCTGAAAGGAAGAGGGTTTCATGTACGCTTTACGGGTCGTCATCCAGACTGGCCAGCAGACACAAACCCAAATACCCCCTTGCTCAGAAAGAAAGATGGGTCAAGATATTGGGCTGGATTTGGCTTAACGATTTATTCCTCTCATGTATACATTTCTTTAACACATATTCCTCTGAGATATACTCAGGGGGATTAATAGAGTTAATCCTAACCGGGCCATGGACGAAAACCAGGGCTAACGAGAACTTCATCTTGGCAACCGACGGTACCATGGACAGGATTATGCTACTTGGCACAGACTTGAATCTACAACACTTGTGTAATGCCCGGGAGATATATTACGATGGAACATTCTACTCTTCGCCTTGGTTTCTCCAGATTTATTCCTTACACGCCTACGTAGAGGGCCAAATGTTCCCCTTAGTTATCGGACTCTTGCCCAATAAGAGCCAAGCAACATACTCCCACATGTTTCGACTTGCGAAGAAGGCACACCCAAATTTGTTTGAGGTAATCTCTGTATTCCAGACAGAAGCAAATAAAGTGAAAATTCTCCAACTAGAGGGTGGTGCAGCACCAACAGCTAATGAAGAAAATACAGAGACAGAGATGTGGACAAAAGATTGAATACATTACAGCAGCGATTTCGCTGGGGAGAGACCACGTTGATCCAGTATGCCGATTCTGCCTCATACTTATCTATCTAATAAGTGTTCTTTCATAATAAAAATTTATAATTTCTCTTTATATTTTAAGACTAGTAAAATAGTATAGGTTAGAGGAATGTATACGTTAGAGGAATACACCGGCTAAACAGGGTGTTAAAATCAATCACGTGACAAGGGACGGAGACCCATCTGCAGCAAAAGGCGTGAAAGAAGGTATAAAAAGCATATTTCCATTGTGGAAAGTGACCAGACTTGATGACCCAGTCCACCTCGGAAGACTTCAAAAATAAAATGTAATAATGCTGAATTTAGTAAGGACATGGCAAGACAAGAGAGGCAAAGAAGAAAATGCAGAAAATCTTTAGCAAAGACATTAAAAGCAAGGTGTATATTCAATGAACTCATACAGTGGTGACATTGACAAAATTGCTGCATTGTTTGTACACCAAAATTTGAATCTTGCCTTCCTAACCTGTTTAGATAATAGCGACACGGTACCCTCTTGCTATATTCCAATTAAACATAAAATTCTCGAAACGGTATCGGTACTGCAAAAAATTTGATCCTCTGTAGGCAAAGTTCTTGAGCGTTTACAATCTTTACATTCCCAGAAGCTTGGTTATAGTTCCATAATTACTGCATGGAGAGCAATCACAACTCTTATTTTGGTTAATGGCCATGATAATTGTGAACATCCATTAGTTGTACGCTTTATGAAATTTTCTTCTGAAACTAGTTAAGCCTAAATATGATAATAATTGCGATTGTGACTAATTATTTATGAACATTGTCTCCTGTGGATTCCTTGTGCCTCAAGAAACCGTCAGTGAAACCCGTACTTTTGTTATCCTTAGTTAGAGCCCAGCGTGGACAGACATTATGTATGCTTGATCTGATTTTCACGGAAAAGTCGTATTCTAATGTAACTTTTTATTTGTCAGATCATGTAAAACAATCTAGAATCGGCAAAACATTTTCCAAAGCCTATGACCTCGACAAAAGACTTTGTGTTATTGAATGTTTAAACGAATATATTTCCAGAACTTCAGATCTCCGCAGACAGGAGAGTAAATTACTTATCAGTTACATAAAGCCTCATATTTTGATTTCTCGAAATACCCTCAGAAGATGGATTAAGCTTGGCCTCCATTGAGCCGGAGTAGGAGAACAATACCCAGCTTACAGTACAAGGGCAGCTTCTGTTTCTGCTGCTTACAGATCTTGGAGAGAGCCAGATGGGCCGGAGAGCGGATAATTGCTCTTAACTGTAACAAATTCATTAACTCTGACACAGACAGTAATTTCTCGTGTGCAGTATTATCTGCATAACAATGTGTTAAATGATAGCGGTGATGATTTGGTTGGCTCCTCTCAGAAATCTTATGTGTATGTGAACATGATTTTGTTTTGAAGCTATTCCAAAGACGATATGTCTCTAAATAAACACATAAGTAGCAGTAAACATTTATAAGTGTAATTCTACCAATCAGTCAATAGTAATAAAGATGTTACATGCCCTCTCATACTCCCTCCCAGTGTATGTGTTTTTCTCATACCTCTTGACATAACGTTGAAACCTGGTTGGCCCATGTGCACATTCCTATCTCATGTAAAATCTTTATCACTACAACAGTCCAGAACTCCAACAACCACCACTACACCACCACCTCCAGAGGATTGTATTGCCTCCGCCTGTGAGATTGCCTTCTTAAAGTGGGAGGGAAGACTCTGCCATATGGATTGAACGAGCCAACAGAACAGTTACCAGCCAACAGCTGTCTGGTGAAGCAGCGGGGAATATTCGTCCAAGATTGTTTGAAATACTTCAAAGGGTTTTTGGGAGTAAAGCCAACGATAGAGTTTTTTTTAACTTGCTTCAGAAACTATAACTGAGTATTCCCATATCCTCATTTCGTTAATCGAAAAAACATCCCTTTCCACTGATGAACAGGAAAAACGACTCTAGGCCCAATGGTGTGAGACCAGCTCCATTGCGTCAACTGCTAAAACGTTCTGTACATGATAAAGATATCTTAATTTCTGTTCAGAACAAAAGTACACATTGCCTTGCTATGGTCAAATAGAAGGAGGTGGGATTCCCCATTGGATAGCATAGCCATGTCCACGACCCGCTTCCAGGAATCATGACCAGGATAGTAAAGGAGGCTACCACGAAGGATGTTTTCACGTCCGGATCTGCTATCGGTGAGAGATCTGTCCGAGAAAACATGCAACTTTCAGAACCTCGTCCCGCCCTTCTCGCTGTTACCTGCATGGCGAGGATAGCCTAAAGAAGAAGACAAAAATTTCATCCAGAAGAACCAAGGACTCTTGATTTTGAAGATAGTAAAATAGAAAAACTAAACATCATTGCGATTATCTCATTTCAGCTTACGGAAGACTACCTTCCAACAGACTTTTTTTAAAAGAAAGATGTGACAGTGGATGAAGAAAGGCATCTGCTATTTGCGACGACGACACCGCTTTCCAACCTTACCCAAGCTAAGACACGATATATGGTTTGTCCAGATGTTTTCTGTCCATCCCTTTGTCAAAGCAGGGGATTGCTTCAAACAGATTCCACTGGCATTTTGCCTAATATCGAGACGCCGAAAAAGAGATTACAAAAAGGTGAGCACTATTCACAAATTGTTAAACATTTCTGACTGACATGTTGTAATCATTTGCTCATAATTAATAAAAATATTTGAATTATAGTAACTCATTCTATATTCCACTGTTTTTCAGGTATTTAAAGCTTTGGAAGACATTCTCCCTGCGAACATTAACCTGAAGGCGGTAATGAGGCAAGACGCACATGGTGTATCCTTGGCTGTATCTTCCACTGGAGCCAAGCTGTCTAAAGAAAGATCCAGGAATTAGGTTTGGAACCAGTATACAGAAAGCAGGAGGCTTTGTACAGGTGTATGAAGAAAATCATGGCGCTACCGTACCTCCCGGCGCAGGACATTCCCCGCGACATTCGAAGGTCTGTTTCCTCACTGTAGTGCCACCCCCAGTTGCTGGAGCTATATGAGTATGTGTCCAAGACTTGGATGAGAAGCAGAGTTTGAGAAGCTGGTCGGTGTTTGGCCAGACTATTCGTACAAACAACAATGTCGAAGGATGGCACGCCCGCCTAAACCAAAGAGCAGTGAGAGGTAATCTGCAGCTCTACATTCTACTGGGACTCCTCTACGAAGAAGCAGTGCTCGTAACAGTACAGCTAAAGCTTGTCAGTGAAAGAAAATTGAAAAGACACCAAAGAAAGGCAAAGAATGGTAAAATAATAGACTTGTGGAGACGTTTTGACATGGGACACTTGAGTGCGGTTCAACTGTTAAGAGCTGTTTGCTTTGATATTTGATTTGTACATGTAGCCATAATCTGACTAAAAGAGCTAAGTACTATGCAGTATTATGTACCGGGACTTTGTTAATAAATTTTGTTTTATTTATACACACTTTGGTTACTGTTTTTCAATTCCCTGATACAAAGAATAACATGTCTAAAACAACTTTAATGTAAACACGGCCGTTATCTCTCGCCGTTCGCGGACCCTGGCATTGACTCCCTGTCTATAACAACTGACACACACACCTTCATAAATCTCGCAGTTTTATTATCATTAAGCAACCACAAATTCATACAGAAACTATCAAAGAAACCATATATGAAAGAAAACCATAACAGAAAACTTGACAGAAAAACCAGGGAAGAGCACTGCATATTATTGGTTGAGCTGGTCTACATTATAAGTTCAAGATATTCGTTCACAATAAAAAATATGCTACCGGCATCCTTGGGTGTTTTGCCAACCCAAGGAAAGCTCTGGGCATACTTAGTAACTTAGTAGCAGCTTACATGACCGACTACCAAGTTGCCCTGACCAATTCCTTATATAGTGGGGAAACCCACCTTCCAGGAAGTTCTGACCGGATGAGTGTGGCTATTCTGTGCTGTGTGATCCGGTCCCACTCTTCCTGCACTACCTGGATCATTTCACGTCGGTTGCGTGGCCTGGGTTGACATTGTGCAAAGGCATTCTTAAGCTCATCCTACAAGTGCTCTACATTCACCATGTCTGCGCCACACACGTTGACGTCGGTCAGGACGATCAAGGCAGATACGAGACTCGTCAGAGAAAAGGACAGAGTTCCAATCATTGATACGCCATCTCTGATGATTTCGAGCCCATCGTAAACGGTGTTGGCGTGCGGCGGGTGTCAATATGGGCCCTCGGTAGGGGATGCGTGCATGCATCTGTATCTGTTGGAGACGGCGTCGGGTGGTGCTGAGGCTTACCCTGGGCCTTCCAATTCAAACTGTCTCACGAGCAGTCTGTGGTCGGTCACGTGTGTGCAACAAACCGATGTACCGACCCTGGTGGGCTGTAGTGACTCTTGGATGACCAGGGCGTGGTCGGTCGGCAACATTGCCAGTTTCATGTTCCCTGATTCTGAGGCGACTAATTGTGGAGGGATGACACTGCATGTGAACTCACTGGACAGTACTTTAGCAGAGGCACAAGACAGTACTTTAACAGAGGCACAAGACAGTACTTTAACAGAGGCACAAGACAGTACTTTAACAGAGGCACAAGACAGTACTTTACCAGAGGCACATGCAACCAGCAAAACTTTGATTATATCCAAAGTCCCCAAATACATCAACAAATTCCACTTGAGACACATCTTTATGGGGCAGAAGATGGCGGAGATGTAAGATCACAGGTAAAGTGCTCTCGATGTAAACCCAATTCTATCTAAATCCAGATTAGTTCCAGGCTCAGGCCACACACCTATCATCAGCTAAATGCCCAAAACAAGGACGTCGAAAAAACTGATTAATTCCGCCGTGCATGAAACTCTTGAAATTCAAACAACCACCATGGACGGTAAACCTAACCAACCTTCAACCAATAATGGCGACCCAACAACAACAACAGACTCATTTCAGGAATTTGTCCGAAATGCCATCTCCGCTATGCAGAAAACTCTAGACACAGTTGCGACCCAACAACACGACTTCCTCGAGAGAATTACAGCAATTGAACGCAAACAATGTGAAATGTCTATAAAACTTGATAAATCGGACACCAAAAATATTGAGCTGAATAATCTGCTAAAAGATTCCTTAGTTCCAAAGGTTCAGAAACTTCAATGTGCTATCAACAAACTTGAAGAACACAATTTAGAATTGAAGAATAAAATCTTAGATCAGGAACGTTATAGCCGAGGCTATAATCTTCGAATGGGCGGCGTGAAAGAACTTACTAATGAAAATCCTGTAGAAATTGTTAAAAATTATATTCAGAAGGATCTAAAAATTGAGGATGTTACGATCGAGAATGCCCATCGTGTGGGCAGACAAAAAGAAGGCCAAACTAGACACATACTAATGAAGTTTATCTTTAGACCTCAACGTCGGGCAGTTCTTATGAAATCCCGGGCACTACAAAAGGAAAGTCAGTCTAATATTTACATGGTAGAAGATTTAATACCTGATGACAAAAAAGAAAAAGATAAATTTCGTGAAATAATGGCCAAATCATATAAGGAGGGAAAGAAAGTGTGTTTTGTGAAAGGCAAATTATACATTAATGACAGACATGTATCCGATGCACATGTTTAAATGGGTTTATTACTTGCAAACGTCCCTAACATAGACACATACTAATGCTCTCGACTTCCTCGGGGGGGTAGCGAAAACTGCTACCTCATTCGTCAAAGACTCCTCAGAATTTTGTTCCCAAATTGAAAACTTGGAAAACACCGATCAGATGGTGAGCTTTGATGTCGTGGACCTCTTCACCAATATTCCTACAAAAGAAGCTATTGCCATTACAAGACAAAGACTTACAGATTCAGCCATATCACTTCCTTCCAAACTCAGTATTGATAGTATCACCTCCCTCATAGAACAATGTGTATTGTCCACCTATTTCACTTGGGGTGACACCATTTATGAGCAAATACATGGCCTACCCATGGGCTCCCCGCTATCACCAGTATTAACGGAAATTTTCATGATTCACTTTGAGAATTCAGCCCTCCAAACATCCCCTCTTATCCCACTGTGTTGGTTAAGGAAAGTCGATGACACTTTCGTTACCCTCAAGGCAGATCAGAACCACAACGACCTTCTTAACCACCTGAACAGCCGTCATCCTAGAATAAAATTCACCACTGAGATAGAAAGCAGTAATGCTATCCCATTTCTCGATGTCCGTGTTAACCGAAAAGACCAAAAACTTCAAACCAGTGTATATAGAAAACCCACCCACACCAACCAGTACATTCATTTCAAATCCAATCACCCTATGGAAGTTAAGAAAGGTGTTGTCTCTACCCTAACCAAACGCGCAGTTAAAATTTCTTCAACAAAACAATCTTTATTCAAGGAATTAAACCACATCAAAGATGTATTTGTCAGCCAAAACGGTTATCCTGAACAGCTCGTCGACAAGATCATCAAATCCAATACCACCAACTCCAAACCCATCACCCCAAAAGCCAAGACCAAACAGGACATGCCCATTAGAATAACCCTGCCATATGTTGGTAAACTGAGCTACCATATCAAACGACTCCTCACAGCCAAAAACATAGACTCTGTCTTCACCACTGGAAAAACACTGAAAACCCACCTTCACGCCACAGGTAAACACCCCGGATCACAAAAACTGCAACCCAAAGACTGTGTTTATCTAATCAACTGTTCCTGTAACAAGAAGTATATTGGTGAGACATGCCGGCCGCTTCCTAAACGCCTTAAAGAACACAAAACCTCAACTGATCAAAAGGACTCTAAATCTGCTATTTCCGACCACATTCAAGCTAACCCCAACCATTCAATTCAATGGGAAAATGTAAAAACTCTTAATGTAAACATTTCTCACTTAACCTCTCGTAAATTGACTGAAGCTGTTCAAATTAGAAGACACAATCCACAAATGAACAGAGATCAAGGTTTCTTTATTCCTTATGCCTACAATGATTTAATTCTTTAGACACAACTGTTTCATCCAACTGTGCATTTGTTAATTAGTTAATCATATCCAATACTTTATCACGCTGCCTGCGCCTTTTGTTTTTCTCACAATATTTATAATCCTATTTAAAACTTTATGTTTTCCTGTAATTAGTCAGTCAGGTTCTGTTGTCAAACGTTATGTAATTTTCTGTCCATCATTAGTCATCTGTTTACTAAGCTGTTATCACTTTACATAGTGATGTTTTCATAACTTAATGAAGTTTCCATATTAAGTACACTGCTTAACTTAATGTTTATTTACATACCCATTCACCTGTATATATATTCTCTGTTCCTTCTATGTTGATCATATGCTTGAAAACGATGTCCGAATAGACATTGAAACGTTGCGCCTAAATATAACAGAAGTTGTAAATCCAGAAAGAGTTTGTTTAATGTCCCTAACATAGTCTAGTATACTGGGACTGTACATTACATGACACACATCGGTAATACCACTTCCCCCTGTGAGTAATCGCTTACAAGGACCTCTAAACCGGTCTTGGTAAGGTGGACAACGTGATCAGGTTGGTAGGGCATTGCGGCAGTAGTAATATTGTTAGTGAATAACTGCTGAGGACAAGACGTATAGAGCAATAAATATTGTCTGCATGAATTCTGTGAAGGAGTTATCAGGAAGGTAGGTCTTTATGTGCAGGTGTATGTTTACTGTCACTTCCAGCACCAAATCTATGATCATGTAATCAACCCAACGTGACATGTGTGTCCATCTACCTAGTGCAATATGTGGATATCTTTCCTGTCTTACCCTCGTATGTGCTACCTGAAAACTGTGAGTATGTATTCCCCTCCTGTCTGTATATCTCCTCTACTGGATACTCAATATCAAGTGTTTACCTCTTCGTCCTTCCTGTTATAAGACCTAGTTCGCTTGTCTGTCACCCTGCATCTCTCCCGAATAACAACCATTTAACTTTGCATTTGTCTTATATGCATATATATTTGTTTATATATTAACCTATTTAAAATTTGACCTGCATGTCTTTTCTATCACTAAATATCTGCATTCATGAGATTTTGTATGTATCTATACACAAACCATTTAATTGCATGTCTTTCTTTTGATTGTCCTGTCATTGAATATCAGTCTGTACACTTGTATTATCTACCTGTGATCTTGTATGTAATTGTGCCAGTTGCTGTCATTGACTGTGTGCATTTGTATCTATGTTAGTTGCATGAATTTTTGTATGTATGTATTAATCTGTCACTGAAATTGTGCATTTGTATCTATGTTAGTTGCATGAATTTTTGTATGTATGTATTAATCTGTCACTGAAATTGTGCATTTGTATCTATGTTAGTTGCATGAATTTTTGTATGTATGTATTAATCTGTCTTTGAAATTGTGCATTTGTAACTATGTTAGTTGCATGAATTTTTGTATGTATGTATTAACCTGTTACTGAAATTGTGCATTTGTATCTATGTTAGTTGCATGAATTTTTGTATGTATGTATTAATCTGTTACTGAAATTGTGCATTTGTATCTATGTTAGTTGCATGAATTTTTGTATGTATGTATTAATCTGTTACTGAAATAGTGCATTTGTATCTATGTTAGTTGCATGAATTTTTGTATGTATGTATTAATCTGTTACTGAAATTGTGCATTTGTATCTATGTTAGTTGCATGAATTTTTGTATGTATGTATTAATCTGTTACTGAAATTGTGCATTTGTATCTATGTTAGTTGCATGAGTTTTTGTATGTATCATATGTATTAATCTGTCATTGAAAATGTGCATTTGTATCTATGTTAGTTGCATGAGTTTTTGTATGTATCATATGTATTAATCTGTCACTGAAATTGTGCATTTGTATCTATATTATTTGCATTTGTTTTTGTATGTATGTATTAATCTGTCACTGAACATGTGCATTTACAATTATGTTATTTGCATGTGTTTTTATGTGTATGTATAAATCTGTCGCTTAAATTGTGCATTTGTATCTATGTTATTTGCATCTGTTTTTGTATGTATTAATCTGTCATTGAATATGTGCATTTGTATCTATGTTATTTGCATTTGTTTTTGTATGTATTAATCTGTCACTGAATATGTGCACTTGTATCTATGTTAGTTGCATGAGTTTTTGTATGTATCATATGTATTAATATGTCATTGAATATGTGCATTTGTATCTATGTTATTTGCATTTGTTGTGTATGTATGTATTAAACTGCCATTGGATATGTGCATTTGTAATTATGTTACCTTTATGTGTTGTGTATGTATGTATAAATCTGTCACCTTAAATGTGCATTTGTAATTATGTTAGTTGCATGTGTTTTTATATGTATGTATTAATCGGTCACTGAAATTGTGCATTTGTATCTATGTTATTTGCATTTGTTTTTGTATGTATTAATCTGTCACTGAAATTGTTCATTTGTAATTATATTATCTGCATTTGTTTTTGCATGCATGTATTAATCTGTCACTGAAACTATTATTTGCATTTGACATAGATTTTGGAAATCTGGAGTTGTCTCCCCTGAATATTAAATTGGGCCTTCATCCTGGTTCTACCTATATACTTGTCCAAGGGTATCATCGTAGAGAAACTTTAATCCACTGTCTATGTTCTGCTATGTATTCTTTCTGTTTAATTTTATAAAAATGGCTAACACTTTACACCTTGTTCAATACTGTGCTGCAGACTCTGTATCTTTAGACCTTATCTATATATTTAATGACTTCCCACACTGAAAATCTAACTGTTCCACTCTCGAATATATCTGATTCCCTTCCATTCTCATCTGTTGAACATCTACCTTCCTATGACCACAACCGTCCTCAACCCTCTTCACAATTTTGACACCGACACCCTGAACAACATGTGCTTTCATCCAATCCAACTCAATGACTCTGACATGAATTCATCCATTCCCACTGAAGACAATCTATATGAAATAACACACTGGAATAACATCAATTATCACCAGTCCAACTACTTCTCTGAATCATCCTTTACGTCAAACTCTTTTGTTTCATCTTCCAGAAATCAGTCTCTTTCTTTTCTCCACTTAAATGCTCGAAGCCTTGGTAAGAATTTCACGGAGATCACAGGCTTTATTGAGAATCTTAACTATCCTTTCTCCATCCTTGGTTTTTCTGAAAGTTGGTTTAACTCTGCGACAGAACACCTCTACAATATTCCTGGATATTTTTGTTTCACTTCTTCACGCCAGGGCAAACGAGGCGGTGGACTTGTTCTATATGTTAATAATAACTTAGAATCCTGTAAATTAAGGGAAGACTTATCGTACTTCGACAAAGAGGGTGAATGTGAAGTGCTGTTTGTTGAACTCGCACTTCAAGATTTCAGCTACCTTGTTGGTATCATCTATCATCCACCCGGCAAAAACATCGTCACTTTTAACAATAAATTGAATTCTCTGCTAACACTTATTAAACATGAAAATAAAAAATGCATCCTCATGGGTGATTTTAACATAGACCTACTAAAATCTGAGACCCATCAACCATCTAAACAATTTGCTGAATTACTAAAATCTAATTATTTCTATCCCAAAATAACTAAACCTACCCGTGTCCAATCCAGATCTGCAACACTCATTGACAACGTTTTTACTAATATCCACTATGACAATACTCTTTCCGGTATTTTCCTAACCGAAATCACCGACCATTTCCCAATTTTCCACATCGTAAACAATTGCAATACGCCTACTTTACCATCTAACCATACAACAACTTACCGCAGAATGCAGACTGAGGATAAAAACAACTTTGTAACAATGATAGCTGAATGTGATTGGTCTGAAGTTCTTCAAGAAACATCTGATCCTACACATGCATTAAGCTTATTCCAAGATAAATTCAGTTCTGCCTACATGTATAACCAATGCTTTCCTCTAATAGAAACTAAATCAATGAAAACTAAAATCACCAAACCTTGGATTACTCATTCCCTGTTAACATCAATACATGAAAAAAATCGACTGTATCGGATCCAGTTATGCACCAAATTACCCACTGACCGGCAAACTTACAGAACATACAGAAATAAACTTAACAACTTAATTCAAATTTCTAGAAAACACTACTTTGAGCAACAATTTAATAAATATAACCACGATATAAAAAATACCTGGAAAGTCCTTAACAATATATTAAACCGAAAAGAAAAAAAGAATCTTCTGACTTCATTTAACATAGATGGATCCGATACAGTCGATCCCAAGCAAATTGCAAATGAATTTAACAAATACTTTAGCTCTGTTGCACCTTACCTCGATGCCAATATCCCTCAAACACAATTTTCCCATCTGCAATATCTAGGTTCACCTTACCAAAATAAATTTGTCTTGCGCCAGATTTCCCCTAACGATGTAAAGTCCTGTATATCTCAACTCAAGCTGTCGTCTCCTGGCCTTGATGGGATTCGATCGTCCACATTAAAACTTGTCTCTGAATTAATATCTGTCCCTCTTTCCCATATTATAAATCTTACCTTTTCCACGGGTACCATACCGTCTACTCTTAAATTTGCTAAAATAACCCCCATTTTCAAATCTGGTACAAGTAACAATTTTGCTAATTACAGACCCATATCAGTTTTACCATGCTTCAGCAAAATACTGGAGAAGCTCGCGGTCGGTATGCTTGTTAAACATCTCGAAACTCACAATATTATTTTTAGACCATCAATTTGGATTCAGGGCAAACCACTCTACAACAGCTGCAGCATACTCACTATACAACTATCTAGTAACCCAAAAAGAAAACCACAATCACAGTATCGTAATGTTCTTGGATTTATCCAAGGCATTCGATACTGTGAATCACGAAATTCTTCTATCCAAATTAAACCATTATGGTATCCGTGGAATTGCAAATCTTTGGTTTCGAAGCTATCTAACTAATAGAACACAGCGCGTCAACTTTAACAATTCTCTCTCTGAAAGTAATGATGTTAAATGTGGTGTACCCCAAGGGTCTATACTAGGTCCCCTCCTCTTCCTCATGTACATCAATGATATCACCAGGGTAACTGAAATCTTGAAGATAACCCTATTTGCTGATGATACCAGCGTATGTCATTCAGGCAAAGATCTAAACCAAGTCACAAAATCAATGCTTGCAGAATTAGAAAAACTACAGTCTTGGTTCTGTACAAACCGGTTATCTTTAAATATTCTTAAAACTAAATATATGGTAATACAGCATAACTCAAATAAACTGCCCATTTCTTTTCCTGGCTTTTTCTTTCTGGTACAAAAATAGAACAAGTCCACCATTTCAAATTCTTTGGGATAATATTCAATGACAAATTAAATTGGAAATCTCATATAAGTTATGTATGCACAACAATATCTAGGAATATTGGCATGTTAAACCACATTAAAACAATTTTAAACAAAAAGACTCTATTTATATTATATTATTCCCTTATTTACCCTTACTTGCAATATGGAAATGCCCTGTGGGGAAATACCTACCCAACTCATTTACAACCATTATTTTTATTACAGAAACGTGCAGTACGGGTGATTACATTAGCTAATAAATATGATCATACTGTTCCTATCTTCAAAAAACTTAATATACTAACACTTCATGATATCAATATATACTCATCCCTCATCATATCCCATACATTCATGTACCATGCAAATCAACTACCATCAATTTTTAAAGAAAGTTTCACTCGTCAATCTGACGTTCATCATTATCCAACTAGATCACAAAATCTTAATCTGAATCGCCCTCCATCAAAAACAAATCTACCCTTCTACTCAATAAAATGCAAAGTTCCTCGAGAGTGGAACAAGTTAGACATTCAATGTAAAACTGTATTTTCGAAATCACTTTTCAAAAGTAAATTAAAACAACAGCTGATACAGAATCTGTAGCACTTCTGGAACTAATCGAATGGCCAGTCAACAAAACACAAAAAAATATATAAAATAATTATCCTTTCACAATATGATCTCACCTCTGTTCATCTATAAACTAATTTGTACCTTCTATTTATTCTCTGGGATAGAACAAGCCTCATGGGGCTTTATTCCCGCCAGATATCATTCTGTTATATACTTATATTTATATACTATATTTTATGTCTTTATGTATAAATATGTATTATGTCTATAAATCACTGGTGAATAAAAAATCAAATCAAATCAAAATCAAACCAAGGCGTAACGGTAAAAATGATTTGAAGTAAACAAGAAATAAACGTCTAGTTAAACTATGAAGTCTGACTCACTACAAACACTACCGAGAAAGGGAGAAAACTCTCAGGTGAAAGTGATGGCGGTAATGGCGGATTGCAGGTAACACGCAGATTAGTGCTCCGGTCGTTTCCTTCACCTTTCACCCTAAAGGAATGTCTTATTTCTTCACTTTTAAGCATGATGCTTTAAAATATCACAATCAGTCAACTGAATTACTTTAATATCTTATAGCTGATGTGTGTTGTGTAGATTGAAGTGATTGTTTTCTCGACATGAACTAAAAGCTATAACAGACGTTCGACTTTAGCCTACTGTACATGTACACAGGTTGAGTCACTCAATGTAGACGTATATAGTATATACATACTTACGCTGAACACTAGCCCCAGGGACTCTAGACCACCTGCCGCCAAATATATTTTATGTCTTCATGTATAAATATGTATTATGTCTATAAATCACTGGTGAATAAAAAATCAAATCAAATCAAAATCAAACCAAGGCGTAACGGTAAAAATGATTTGAAGTAAACAAGAAATAAACGTCTAGTTAAACTATGAAGTCTGACTCGCTACAAACACTACCGAGAAAGGGAGAAAACTCTCAGGTGAAAGTAATATTTAGCACTGTGCGGAAAAGCGTCTGTCAGTGGAGAGTCACCAGTCACGCGCGATCAAACATTTCTAGCCACGCAGTTTTAAATTGATTTTGAGATGTCCAAATCACGCTAAATAAACGCTTTTTTGCAAAAAAAAAAAAGCTGAAGAAACGACAAGATATATGTTAGAAGGTGTGATCGACGCTGTGGTAAACAAATGTGCAAAGAAAAAGTTGACAAAACTGCACAAAGGTTGGCGTACAGCTTCAAGCCAAATATTCACATTCCATGCTCCACAGTCATTGTATAGCCCACCGGTTAGCATTGGCTTGTGGATTGATTGATTGATTGATTGATTGGAGTTTTACGCCGCACTCAAGATTATTTCACTTATATGGCAGCGAAAAGAAGTTTTAATCAGACAGGCCCATTTACATCAAAATTACAATAAAATAAAAAGGACGGAAATAAATTTATGAAATATGTTAAAAAGAGTGTAAATCACTATTTTGGAGGTTAAAAGGACATGCAATTTTAAAATGATCTCCAAAAATAGTATATGAAAATATGTATATTACAATAAAAATTCAAATTTTATGGTATAAACCAATCTGTTTTAAAAATTTTATAATAATAGGGCTTTTCACCTTGGTGAAAAGCTCATTCATGGAGTTTGCCTTGAACAGGCGATTTCTCACCATGGCAAACTCCACACACTCTAAAAGAACATGTTTGATGTCGAATTGGCCATCACAAGGGATGCACCACGGATGGGGATCCCCCGTGAGTACATGTCGGTGTAATAAAAAAGAATGGCCAATTCGACATCTGGATAAAACCACCTTTTCTTTCCTAGAAAGAGAAGAAGGAAAAGTGGCAAGACCGATCTCTGCCTGGATTTGAGCCAGTTTATTATTTTGTCGTTTCTCTTCATCCCACGAAGTTTGCCAAATCTGTTTGATGTATTTGACTATCTTCAGACTATCTACCAGAATATGGTACTTCGACCGAAGATACTGGTTTGGTCAAAGCAGATTTGGCTTCACTGTCCGCGACTGTGTTACCATAGATGCCACAATGACTGGGCACCCAGCAGAACACAACTTCCTTACCCGCAGATGTTAACAAATCATGTACGTTTAGAATGTTACGAATTAGCGGGTTTTTAAATTTCCTGTGTTCAATAGCCAAGAGGCTCGACAAAGAATCGCTACAGATGACGGACTTGTCCAAGTCATGTGTAGCGATCATGTCCATGGCGAGAAGAATTGCTCGAGCCTCGGCAGAAAAAATTGAACTGGATGAAGGAAGGCAGAGGGAAGCAACATTACGGCCAAACACTGCCGCAGCAGCAACCCGACCGTCATCCTTCGATCCATCTGTGTAAAGGAAGCTATGTTCTGCAAAGTTATTCTTAATCTCAGCAAATTGTTGTTGGATTATTAGAGGATTCGTGGTAGACTTGTTGTGCTGGCGGATGTCATAGATGAACCTTGGCCTGCTTGTCAGCCAAGGTGGAGCACGGGGAGGTCTTACTGTTGCGACCTCCTCCAAGTATATGCCCGCAGCCTCTAGATGGGGCCTTATGCGGAGACCAAACGATGGAATCCGCCTAGGAGAGGCTGCATAGAAGTCCTCGAATAACGGTTGGAAAACACAGTCGTGGGCAGGGTTCGTGGGATGGGCTTTCAGTTTCGTGGCATATTGGAGACCTAGTTTGATTCTCCTGTTCGAGAGTGAAGGTTCGTTTGCCTCCACATACAAACTCTCGACAGGAGAGGTCCTGAAAGCCCCCAGGCAGAGTCGGAGTCCCTGGTGGTGCACAGGATCAAGCATCTGTATGTATGTTTTCCTGGCACCACCATACACAAAAGATCCGTAGTCCAAAATGGACCGGACCATAGACCTGTAAAGGTTTAGCAAAATATCCCGGTCCGCTCCCCAGTCAGTGCTGGAGAGGACCTTTATTATGTCTAATGCCTTTGTGCACTTGGCTTTTAACATTTTGATATGGGGCACAAAATTAAGTTTAGGGTCATAGATGAGGCCAAGGAATTTAGTCTCCTTGACCACCTTCAATGGTTTACCATAAAACTTAAGGTCGGGGTCCAAGTGGAGCTTTCTGAGGTTACAGAAGTGCATGGCTACGGTCTTGGTAGATGAGAAGCGAAACCCATTCTCATTGGCCCACTTCTCGATCTCATTGAGAGACGCCTGTAATTGTCTCTCAATGGTAGCCATGTTTCTGGAACTGTAACACACAAGAAGATCATCCACATACATGGACCCCTCTACATTGTCATGTAGGATGCCAGCCAAACTGTTAATTTTGATGCTGAACAGGGTTGGGGACAGGATGCTCCCCTGTGGGACTCCCATTTCTTGTTCGAATGAATCCGATAATGTGGAGCCCACTCGTACCCTGAACGAGCGATCTTGTAAAAAGTTTGCAACAAAGTTTGGCAGGCGCCCTTTGAGCCCCATACCAAAAAGATCTTTAAGAATGCCGTGTTTCCAGGTAGTATCATAGGCCTTCTCCAAGTCGAAGAAGACCGACACGGCATGTTCCTTACGCACAAAGGCATTTCTAATAAAGGTCTCAAACCGCACCAAGTGATCAGCAGTTGACCGACCTTGTTTGAATCCGCACTGAATGTTTGCGAGGAGCTTATTCTCCTCCAGATACCAGACAAGGCGGTCATTGATCATCCTTTCCATCGTCTTACAGACACAGCTTGTCAAAGCAATAGGCCTGTAATTCGATGGATCGGAATGATCCTTGCCGGGTTTGGGGACCGGGATAATGCACGCCTCCCTCCAGGAAGGAGGAAATGAACCAGTTGACCATATATGATTAAATAAATCCAAGAGGACGTTCAGAGATATTTTTGGAAGTTGTTTAATTAATTTGTAATAGATCTGGTCCGGACCACAGGCTGACTCATTGGCCTTTTCCAAGGAGGCATTAAGTTCCTCCAAGGAGAAAGGTTGATTGTAGTCTTCCAGATTCTGTGAAGAGAAATTAAGAGGCTCTTCCTGGGCCTTTATGTTCTGGAATTCTGTGGTGTAGTTCTCAGAGGATGATTTCTGAGAGAAATTCCGGGCCAGACTATTACTAATATCTCTGGGAGAGGTTAAAGTTGTACCATCTCCCTTCAAGTGGTGGGTTCTGGGTTTATTATTCTTGTTTTTTAATTTTTATATCATGTTCCATACTTTTCTCATGGGAGTCTTGGTGGTAACAGAGGATACAAAATCACGCCAGCACAGGCGCCTCTTGGATTTAAGTAATCGGCGAGACTTTGCTTGCTCGATACGGAACTGGTCCAAATTCTCCTTCCTACCATGGTGTTTATAGCGACGCTCAGCCTTCTTTCGAGATCGAATAGAGGCTTTGCAGTCGCCGTCATACCATGGTTTACTACGTGTATTGGGATTTGTCGAAGTCTTAGGTATTGTTCTGTCTGCAATGGATGTTAAGATTCTCGTAAATTCCCCGATTGGATCCTCTCCTTCGTTGAGCTCTGAAGTGAGCTCAGCCTCACAAAGTGCCGCAAAAAGAGGCCAATCGGCTTTCTGGAATTTATAACGAGGAACTTTCTCTACACTCTTTGAAGTCAGATGTTCTAGGATGACTGGGAAGTGGTCGCTACCGCAAAGATCATCATGCACCCTCCATGTGAAATCTGAGAGGAGTGCAGGGTCTGTAATGGACAGATCTATAGCGGAGTAACGACCATTCCCAGAGTGTAGGAAAGTGTCTGTGCCGTCATGTTCTGAGATGTGTCTCTTGCAGACAGAAAGCAACAGGATTAAACTGTTGAATTAATAATGTTAGTTCATTATGATTGGTCCTAAGACCACGACAATTCCATTGGATGATGGTATCCATTAAGGAGGGAGGCGTGCAGGTGAGCCATCGCCAGGTCTGGAACGATGGTCACCCTTTGAAGACCCACCCTTTTTCCGGGCCTTGGAGGATTTTGGTCCGGGTCTCTTCGGCTTCGGTGAGCGGTCCCGGGATCCTCCAGGTTTTGGAGAGGGTGGGTCAACTTTAGGTCTCTGGGAGGAGGTCTCCATTTCCTCCGCGGATGACTCTGAGAGAGTGTGTACCTTTCTCTGTGAGGTACACTCCTGGGGACTGGAGTCCTGCGACTCCAATGATTCAAACCTATTAGTGGTCTGAACCAAGGGTCCCCAGATGCTCTCCTCAGAGTCAGGGGTGGGTTTGGGAGGATCAGTCCTCCCAGAGATCTGTATGTTTGATTTCGTGGCCCTGGAGGGACGCTCTGCAGGGCCACGGTTTAGACTGGATTCAAAGTGAAAGACCTTTAGGGCATCCCCGGTTGACTTAGATGGTCGAACCGAAGGCCCTGCAGGTCTTTGCACTTTTGATGGATTAGCTGTTTTTGCAGAAAAAGTCTGAGTTTGAGTTGATGTTGAAGCTTGTGCTGGTTGTGGGGTCAACTCAACAGGTGTAGGCCTATCCTTGCCAATGGGCCAAGTAAGTGTAGTTTGCACAGATGTTGAGACGCAAACTTTCTTTGCCACATTGGCATAAGACAGGCCAGGTGAACTGGGCATGGGAGCTACCAACTTGCGGGCTTCTAAGTAGCTCACATTCTTCTCCGACTTGATCCTCTGTATCTCTCTTTCTCGAAGAAAGAGAGGACAGTCTTTCGAAGAAGACATGTGAGCTGCACCGCAGTTGGAGCATTTTGGTGTTAATTTACAATCATTAGCATCGTGATTTTGCCCAGAACACCTGCAACAAACTTGTTTGTTGCGGCATTGAGCGCTTCCATGACCGAACTTCTGGCAGTTGAAACACCGTATAGGGTTTGGGATAAATACATCCACTTTAACCCTATACAGGCCAATGAAAATGTGGTCGGGGACGGTCAATGAGTTGAATGTCAAAAGATAAGTGTTCAATTTGACTACATTGCCGTCCCGTTTGGTGGAGAAGCGCTTAACATTCGTGACCCCCTGGTCGCTGAGTTCCGAGCAGATAAGATCCTCGGACATCTCAGCGAGATCTTGATCGCGGTCACGAATTATGCCTTTACAGCTGTTGAGTGACTTATGAGGGGAAACAACAATCGGTAAATCCCCAATCTTTTTTAAGCTTAATAAATTTAACGATTGTTGTTCCCGGAAGCACTCGATTAGAATGCTTCCATTCCTCAATTTGGATGCAGACTTGCACTTACCAGCACAAGCCTCAATAGACTTTTTCTGCAAAAAGCTATCTACTTTTGTGACTGGTCGATCAGTGGTACTAGATATCACAAGGATTCTAGGCCACCGATCGGACAGACTAATTTCATTTGACTCACTAGGAGTCGCTTTCCGTTTTTTAGGCGTTTTTGTGTAAGCCATATATTGTTTTGTTTTGTTTCACCATTCCCGTTTCCCACCCGCCACGGAGCACCAACAAGGGTGATACCTCCCCGTGGGTAGAACCTGCAGGGGGAGGTACCAGGAACTCCAGGAATGGTATACTCAGGCAGATAGAGACAAATATATATATGTAGCTTCTACCTGATTGACCCATTAGCCACCGCCTTCTACAATGATCTTTAATTATATTGGGTCTACTGTGGACAAATCCAACAGTAGAAAATGAAATTTTGGACGTTTTATATTGTTTATATCCAGGTTTACGAATACCGTGGAATGTTTAAGTTGGATCATTGTAGGGCTCGACGTGACCGGCCGATTGATCGGATCGGGCCAATCCGACCTCCTGTTTAGGTAAAATCAGGGCCAAAGTGGAGTGTTGGGTTTTCGGAGCATTAATTGCCGAGCTCCTCAACCCTCAGCCACCAGGATCCCGTCATCCCCCGACACAGGTAGTCTGCCCACGGCCAACAGGCAGCCCAAGGTTTAGTCGCCTTTTACGAACAAGCTCCAAGGGAAGCTGTGGGCCTATTCTTAACCCCCGGAACCCACACGGGGTTTGGCTTGTGGAGATTCTATCAAAGATATGGCAGTCCTAGAAAAATTCAAAACAAACTTCAATTCATTGTTTTCAGCAATCAAAAGCACCAAGCTTGAAAAAGTACAAGAGCTGCTCCAAAACATGAAGCAAATTTGATTTCTGTAATGGAATAGTACGTAGAAAAGCTAGTTCATAATATACAGGAACGAATGTTCGAAGCCAGTGACATGCTGAATTATTTTGGTTATGTTTCTCTTGACGTAAAACCTTGCTGATGTTGCCATTATTAAACTGGGAGAATTCTACGGCACGGGAAAGTTCACAAAAATCTAAAACACCGAGAGTGAATTGTCTATTGAAACCAATGTGCCACCATTAATAGAAAAAGAACAAATTTTGGCGGAAGAGTGGCCAATGTTAAAGGGTATGCTAAGAGGGAGCTATAAGTCAATAACTGTAAAAGAGTAATATGCATGCACGGCAAGCTAATGCCGAACGTTAGCAATTTGCGTCAAATTGCTTTATGTATTTGTCTGACGAGTGTGAGGGATCGTTTAGTACACAAAATAAAATAAAAACTAAATTCAGGTCTTAAAACACTTTTTAACCGTTGTTCGAGTTCTCTCCCTTTCAACTAATTGCGAACTACTTTGTACTATTACATTGACAAGGTGTTTAAGACCACACACTCGTTTTCAATGTTTATTCTTATTATACTTACCATATGCCTAGACTGTAGTCTATAGTTACTTAGATATGCTTTGTTTATTGTTTCAGACGCCCAACCTGACATACTGGTCAGTCACCGATTAGTAACCGATTTCATTTGTGACCTATTATTTAAACAATGACAATATAAACCTGTTTTACTTTATTGATGGGTTTTGTGCCATTTATTATCCCCCGTTTACATACAGTATGCCACGATCAACAACCACTAAACGTAAGGGCAGGGCTCCTGTTAGTCTGTCTCAGGCTTAGACGAAGAAATGTTAGCCGCAGATCAGTGAGTCGAGCTACGGCTTCAAGTGTGAATGCTGCCTGTAACCAGCAGCATGTTGAGTTGGCGCTGTCCACCCAGTTGACTTCACCCCCGGAACAAGAACAGGGTAGAGGTATAGTAGGCGATCTTTCCCGTGATAAGTCTGGACATGGTGGGGACAATTTATGTGTACCTCATAATCATATTAATTCTAACGGTAATACCCAGGATACTGGAAATGAATGTTAAGAATTTCCTTTTGTTACCATGGGATTCCTGTGCCCAGCTTTACATAGTATCTGCTGTATACGTATGTCACCATAAGTATGATTGATTTCCTGTGCCCAGCTCTACATAGTATCTGCTGTATACTTATGTCACCATAAGTATGATGGATTGATTAATTGGAGTTTTACGCCGCACTCAAGATTATTTCACTTTTACACCATAAGTATGAGGTTTCCTCAGTGGTAGAGTAGTCGTGGTCACTTTCTGCGAATATGGAAATAATTAAAATATCCTTGACTGAGGGAGTATCACTCTAAACAACTGAGTGACCTCAATGCAGGATGAAAATAATTCATTCAAGTATTAAGAAAATAGTTCCAGCCTCCCTTGGTCAATAACGTCTTTATTCTTTTATTACTTTTGATAGATTCATTCTTCACTGGTAGAAATGGAAACGGTTAACATTAAAATGGAAAAGGTATGCTTCTGGTGGTTTTGTGCCATTTATTATCCCCCGTTTACATACAGTATGCCACGATCAACAACCACTAAAGGTAAGGGCAGGGCTCCTGTTAGTCTGTCTCAGGCTTAGACGAAGAAATGTTAGCCGCAGATCAGTGAGTCGAGCTACGGCTTCAAGTGTGAATGCTGCCTGTAACCAGCAGCATGTTGATTCGGCGCTGTCCACCCAGTCGACCTCACCCCCGGAACAGGAACACGGTAGAGGTATAGTAGGCAATCTCTACCAGGTGAGTCTGGACATGGTGGGGACAATTTATGAGTACCTCATAATCATATTAATTCTAACGGAAATACCCAAGATCCTGGAATGAATGTTTGAAAATTTCCCTTTGTTACCATGGGATTCCTGTGCCCAGCTTTACATAGTATCTGCTGTATACGTATGTCACCATAAGTATGATTGATTAATTGGAGTTTTACGCCGCACTCAAGATTATTTCACTTTTACACCATAAGTATGAGGTTTCCTCAGTGGTACAGTAGTCGTGGTCACTTTCTGCGAATATGGAAATAATTAAAATATCCTTGACTGAGGGAGTATCACTCTAAACAACTGAGTGACCTCAATGCAGGATGAAAATAATTCATTCAAGTATTAAGAAAATAGTTCCAGCCTCCCTTGGTCAATAACGTCTTTATTCTTTTATTACTTTTGATTCTTCACTGGTAGAAATGGAAACGGTTAACATTAAAATGGAAAAGGTATGCTTCTGGTGGTTTTGTGCCATTTATTATCCCCCGTTTACATACAGTATGCCACGATCAACAACCACTAAACGTAAGGGCAGGGCTCCTGTTAGTCTGTCTCAGGCTTAGACGAAGAAATGTTAGCCGCAGATCAGTGAGTCGAGCTACGGCTTCAAGTGTGAGTGAGTGAGTGATTGGGGTTTTACGGCTTCAAGTGTGAGTGAGTGAGTGATTGGGGTTTTACGGCTTCAAGTGTGAGTGAGTGAGTGATTGGGGTTTTACGGCTTCAAGTGTGAGTGAGTGAGAGATTGGGGTTTTACGGCTTCAAGTGTGAGTGAGTGAGAGATTGGGGTTTTACGGCTTCAAGTGTGAATGCTGCCTGTAACCAGCAGCACGTTGATTCGGCGCTGTCCACCCAGTTGACTTCACCCCCGGAACAGGAACAGGAACACGGTAGAGGTATAGTAGGCGATCTCTACCAGGTGAGTCTGGACATGGTGGGGACAATTTATGTGTACCTCATAATCATATTAATTCTAACGGTAATACCCAGGATACTGGAAATGAATGTTAAGAATTTCCTTTTGTTACCATGGGATTCCTGTGCCCAGCTCTACATAGTATCTGCTGTATACTTATGTCACCATAAGTATGATTGATTGATTAATTGGAGTTTTACGCCGCACTCAGGATTATTTCACTTATACACCATAAGTATGAGGTTTCCTCAGTGGTACAGTAGTCGTGGTCACTTTCTGCGAATATGGAAATAATTAAAATATCCTTGACTAAGGGAGTATCACTCTAAACAACTGAGTGACCTCAATGCAGGATGAAAATAATTCATTCAAGTATTAAGAAAATAGTTCCAGCCTCCCTTGGTCAATAACGTCTTTATTCTTTTATTACTTTTGATTCTTCACTGGTAGAAATGGAAACGGTTAACATTAAAATGGAAAAGGTATGCTTCTGGTGGTTTTGTGCCATTTATTATCCCCCGTTTACATACAGTATGCCACGATCAACAACCACTAAACGTAAGGGCAGGGCTCCTGTTAGTCTGTCTCAGGCTTAGACGAAGAAATGTTAGCCGCAGATCAGTGAGTCGAGCTACGGCTTCAAGTGTGAATGCTGCCTGTAACCAGCAGCATGTTGAGTTGGCGCTGTCCACCCAGTTGACTTCACCCCCGGAACAGGAACAGGGTAGAGGTATAGTAGGCGATCTTTCCCGTGATAAGTCTGGACATGGTGGGGACAACTTATGTGTACTTATTAATTCTAAAGGTACCACCCATGATCCTGGAAATGAATGTTTGAAAAATTCTAAGAAAAATCTCCCTTTGTTACCATGGGATTTCTTGTGCCCAGCTCTTAATATTATCTAATGTATACTTATGTCACCATAAGTATGAGGTTTCCTTGGCAATATAGTAGTCCTGGTTATAGTTTGTTGTTGGTCACTTCAGGGTTTGAAATAACGGGTGCATACATGCACCGGTGCATGTAGGTTTTTGATGGTGCATGTAAAATTCAGAAACTCACGCAGTTTACATGCACGGTCATGCAGGTAGTAAAATCTCGGCAATAGTGGGTAACTCATTAACTGGTTCTCAAATGTCTCCATATTTCCAGGGAGGCAGCTTTATTCATTTCCATTCAGTTATAAAAATCGCCCTCAAAGCAATCCAAACGGTATCGACAGTACATGTGTAAAACGGTTTAACCAAACGTCAGATTTTGCCACAACACACGTGTAGTGTATCCCGCAGCAAAAAATATTCCCCTTTTCTATTCGTCGATATTTATACATGGAAAACCGAGCATGCTGCCAGTCCATTGGTCAATATTCGCGAGAGAATTGTTTCTTGTGTCAGTCTTCACTTATGCGAAAACAGTTTAACACAATACTCGATATACAAAGATCTATTTTTATAAGCTTTACAAGTAATCTACTATAAACACAATAAATATACGCTTACGGCATCCAAATAGAGTACGATCAGCCCTGCTGATTTTGACCTACTTAGTCCATTGCTAAGCATGCTCTTGCCAATGCTAGTCTTGGAGTGTTCTAAAACAAAGCCTACGGAGGGGTGGAAGGTGGCTATGTCAGCTTTATCTGTGAACATAGCCGTTCTTTGCCCAATTTTGTGCTGATGAAGTTGTAAGTTCTTGAATACTGGAGAAATAAAGTGTTGCCCACACGATCCATTTGAGTTCCTTCTGTAATTCATAACAATTCTTGCTCGAGATTTTACTGTCTCGTCAATGGAATGGTACGCCATTGTGTCAACCCGATAATTTTTCTGAATGTGTTTTATTTGACGAAAGTACTGTTGGCCATCATGGCAAATTAACTCGAGTGAGTCACCATTCTCAACGGGTAGCACATGAAGCGCCAGCAAAGTATATCGTCATTTTTTGGAGGAAGAAAACAACCACGGTCTAATTCGCCGGAGAGAGATAAGGGCAATGTAGTGACAGTCAGTGAAGGGCAAAGTGCAACTCCCGGCGAGGCTGGACAGCCGGCGGCTAGCAGTGTTAGTGAGAGAGGCACTGACGATGTAACCCCGGAGCCAGCGCCCGGTTTACCAGTTGCGACCACACCGAGTTACCAAGAGCCAGCGGCTACAACTTCTAAAGGCAAATGTGTAAAATCCTACAAATTTCAAGACATATGGAAAAAAGACAGAAACTGGCTGATTTACGACGAAAATGACAATGCAATGTTTTACCGGTTTTGCAAGGAATTTGACAAGTGGTCAAGGCCAAATGCATTCCGCGAAGACTTTCGCAAAGAAATTGTTGAAGATCACGAAAAATCAGCCAAACGGGTGGTTATTGCTATGGAGGAAAAGGATCATGCCCAGGTTAAGCGGCTATTCACTAGAGCCTATTACATGGCCCAAAATAACCGTCCGTACTCGGATTTCCAGAGCTACAGAGAGCCAATGGCCTAGAACTTGGTGCGACATATTGTAACGATAAACAGGCCAGAACTTTTGTGGAATACATACACCTAAGCAAGTTGAACGACTGTGAAATGTTTTCTTTTTTGGAGCACTGCCTTCCAATCTTAAGTCAGATAGACCTGGTCTAGCTTTGTGTGTTGGAGAAGATATCAGCTTGGTAAGACTGTTAACATGTATGTCAATTTTGTTGAAATCCCCAAGTAAAATGACCGAGTGATCAGATGGTATTTTGTTCAGAACAGCTTCAATTATTCTTTGTACAGGACGTTTTTTGTTCTCACAGATACATAGACAAGAATGATGTGAACATCTGCTAACAGAAAGTTGCGAATATAGAAATGAAGAAGGTCTAAGTTTTTATCGCTAAAAGAATACTGCAAGGAGTGTGTAGAAACAGAGTCTTTCACATAAGTGATTACCAGAATTCTGGTCCTGTCTGTCTTGTCTGTATGCTGTCCTATTTTCAAAATCTGGTGTGAGATGTTTTTTAACCATGTCTATGTGAAACAGATAACATCCACACTACCTACAGCCGAACATCTCATCTTCTATGTGTTAGTTGAGTGATTTAATATTCATGTAACATAATGACAGATCATTAGGTGCTATCATAGCAGGGTTCTTGAAGAAACCAAGGGTAATAACTCTTACACTTTTCTCTCGGTGACGAGAATAATTTAACACTGCACATACCAGCAAAGTTTCAAACCAATCCTGACAATAACCAGAAATATGCCCCGGACACCAGGGAGGGAAATCTGTTGCACGTTTATTTAGTTTTCCAAGAACAACATTGCATGACCACATGAGGGGGAGTTTATAGAGGTGACCACACTTATCCAGAGAGAGAATTATCCAATGATGATGAACAGTTGATTGTAAATTATTGTCAGTACATGGGCCAACCTGGATTTCCTTTAACTAGGCACATTTTAAAGTTAATTGTAATGGAAGTTGTCAGAAAACGAGGTACATTCAGAAGGGGCAAACAAGAAATGGTGTGCTAAATTCATGCCCCGCCACCCAGAGTGAAGACTTCGCACACCAGATCCGGTGGATAGTACAAGATTACATGTCTCAGCAACGGATAGCTTATTATATTGATATTTATAGAGAATCATTGGTTATGTTACAAATTACAGACAGGCCCAACCAGATATTTAACTGTGATGAAACTGAACTATCGGGCAAAGAAAGAAGCACAACCAAAGTAATTGTCCTTAAAGGACACCATCCTTATCAGCTGAAGACAGCCTCTCATGATCATGTGTCAGTTGATATCAGCTTCCACCTTTTGTCATTTTAAAGTAATTGTTCAAAGTTTCATTGAAAATATCCATGAAGATTTTTTGTTTGGTGTATCAGAAAAGGGATACATGGATGGCAAACTTTTCATTGACTGGTTTAACTCTTTGCCCCATAATGACGCTATTTGATGCCTTGCTTGTATCCATGACCTGCTCTCTGGGTCAACCCATAATGACACTTTGTCATTAAAAAAGTAAAATCAGGTCTTATATAAATTATGTCAATTTTGTTTATAACTTACTATAGCGGGGAAGGAATATGCGGATTTTTTTAATAATTGTGCACTTTGTGACCAGTTTTTGAAATTTTGCATATGGCTAGGTATGGGTACAAGATTTTCTAAAACCATCGCAAACAAGTTGACAGCGCCCCCTGGTGGCATATGAATGAAAAATCCAAAATGGCGACCCTGGCCTACGATATATCCTATTTTGCGGCTTCTTTTGGCACTGAACATCATGCGACACGTCTTGAATCATCTATTGCAAGGCAATCAGTTTTTTTGAACGCCAATCTTTGGTTTGAAGGCTATTTTTGAAGTGGAAAGGGCATTTTAGGGGGAGATCTTGAGACTTGCCAAATTAAAATCCAAAGGATTACAACTTAGTTATTTTTATAACTATCTATTAAGAATATGATTTAATTTCAAATGTATATGTTCAATATAAATGTAACAATATTGCTTGGAATAAAGAACACCGAAACTGTTAAAGAAAAACATCTAGATGCGGTCGCTATTTTGACTATTATGTACCCACGATGACATAGCTCTGCCAAAGCATTTTTGGACCTACGTCATTTGGACTCTTTGTCATTTTCCATTTGCCTCTCAAATAGCACCCAGTGTGAAGCGCGTTGAATTTTGCTTTTGGACTTTGAATTCGTTTGAAGAGAACATTCAAAATAAAATCGACCAACAAAGACAGCACAAACACGTTGTGCCATTATTGGCATTTTGTCTGCATGATTGGACCAAGGTTGGTTAAGTTGGTCAGTTTCAACGTTACCAGCATTGGATCAACGTTGGATTTCGATTTGCAAGATTGTATTTGTTCAAGTTGGCGAATGAATGGGTGTTCAAGGCTGGGCCAATGTTGGGCCAAGGTTACCGTGGTTAGTCAATTGGCGAAGGGTTAATCACCAGTCTGCTAACATTTACCAAAAATATGTAACTAGTTGGCATTTATGTGGTTTTATTATGGTTGGTTTATGGTTTGCTGTATTGGATTGGTAAAGCCTTGTCAGTCATTTAAAATGACTCACTTCATATTAATTTAGCCTCAGTCACCCACAGTTGGCCCAACGTTATACCACGACCACCCTCTTTTAGCCGGCTAATAGTCGGCAAATGGTTTGCTGGTCATTGATTCATGGTTGCTTGTATATTGGCAAGGTTGGCCAACCTATGGTTAGCCTAAGCGTCGGCCACCCAAAACTGTGCCAAGGTCGGCAAGTTTTTGGTTGGTCTATCAACTTTTACCTACTTTGGTTATAAGTGATTGGTTGGCAATACAGCTGTGGCCCAACTTTGGATATATGTCATCCGCATCGTTCTGACTTTAATCGGCTTTGTGTGGGTTTTCCGTAGTCATTAATGTTTGAAGCATGCAATGATATTAAAAACATTCTTTTATTTCCACTTACATCGAAAACAGCTTGGAAAACTATGGATTGCGGGCATGGGAAGTTTTGTTATTTTATGTAATGCTTTAATCTCTTTACTGAAACAAAGGAAGTTCAAGAAAGTTTTCGGAACGGAATGTGTACATTCCTAAACGGACTGTGTACATTCCTAAACGGACTGCATGCCTTTATTGAGCAATGATGAAACTCCACTTTCACTTCAGTTAGCTTCAGCCTGCAACGTTATTGGAAGTGGGCTAAACCAATTTAGCAAAATATCATGCTCCAAAGTTACATCAACAATACATCAGAGGTGTCAAATTATTCATCCACATTGTGGAAATTCAAGACCATCGTTGTGCTATTACCGGAAGGATGTTGGCCCAACGGATATACTGAATCTTAATCCAACCATTTTACGATAGTCAACACCTTGCTAACAATATGCCAACTATAGACAGACACTTCACCGGCCCAGTACCAACTGTTATACAACATTATACCCACCATATGCCAATGTTGGGTCAACTGATTTCTAACATTAAACCATTGGGTGAACATTAGAACGCTGAGCAAAATATCAAAACCCAACGTTTAAGACTGGTCGTGGGCCAACGACACAACAACCTTTGGCTTCAGGTTGGTTCATTCTGGTTGGGCTCTCTGGGAAGGCATTCAAAGTTGTGCATGTTGGTATGAAGAGGGTATACTTTATTGGCTATAGATGGATTCTATTGAAGTCCTATGTGAGAGAGTTCCTAGGTACTTACCGAAGGTCGTGGGTTCCTCCGGGCAAAGAGCTCGGTTTCCTCCCCCATTAAACCTAGCAGCGCTGTCATATAGGCGAAATAATCTTTAGTGCGGCGAAAAACATCAATGAGCAATCAATGATCCATCGGTGTCTTGGTGACATCATACAACGTGAACTCAACTTCCTTGATTCGGTGGGAGAACTTGAACTGGTAATTTTTCCATACATAAAGACTTTTAGACGATATATTTTGCTATCTACCATCGCTTAGGTTTGCGTTTGTGACCAATGCGGTGGTCATTGTGATCGATTGTCTTGTCAGATCCGTATGTGTCATTCCGTGAAACTTTCATGCAAAACTCGGCAAACTAATATATATATCAAGAACTTCAGTATTGGAGTACGTAAGCCATAAGCCGGGTGAAGGCATACCTTTTCTCATGTAGCTCAATTTCTTAGAATAGACTCAGCGGTTTAGTTAAACGCAAACTTGTGTCGATCGTATTTTCACAATGGAGCTAAACAGAACATCTGTGTATGGTATTGGGATCCCTATAGGATGATAGCGACAACCACCAGTTTCTTATATGGTATCAGGTCACAGTTTCATTTTCCTTTATTTCCCATTTGCGGTAATGTTAATGTCTGCTCTCACAGCACCTTCCCTAATTTTCGTTGAACCAAATCCTTCGGTGGGGGCCTTAAACAGTCCTTTGGCAGTATTTTAAGCACAACTTGTTCATAGGTTCAATGTAGAAATTTTAAACTACGACCAGAAAATGCGAGTAGCGGTCACTTTGCACATAATCCGCCGCATGTAAACAGACCAAAGCACGCCTAACTACCAGATCTCCATCCACCTGAACTGGTCCCATTCCACTTCTAAAATCATTTCCAGACAGTAACTCAATCCCTGTCCTTTCATAAAAAATACCAAAATGCCCAGAAAAAAAATGCAGGGGGTCAGGAAAAAATAATTTAATAAAAAACACACACAAAAAATATCTGGAACTTCTTCTTAGGAAAATCCGGAAGTCAGAAACTGTGATCTGTATCCATATGTATCTTAACTAGAGAATATAAGCTAGCTATTTGAGGGTGATAATCTATTAAGTACTATACCATGAGTTGAAAGTCTCTATGGGCTCGTGTGTGGGATAAACCAAATGATATTGAAAGAGCATATGGGTACAAAGTTATATTTTGACTTTACTATTAGGGGAGGGACAGCCAACATTTCTTGCTGTTGTTGATGCTATTGGTTGATCGATTTCAGATTTCATGCAAGTTGTGGAATTTGTTTTAAAGATGTAAAATTTCATATGGAGTGACTTAAGAAATTTGTATTCACTGAAATTTGATTGCTATAAAATTGTCCCACGATTGTTTGTGATTATTGCCACGCTGAAGATTATTATTACTTACGCGGTGTTTTTTTGCATGACCATTCAGGGAAGAACCTTAGCTGCCTGGTGTTCAGTGAAATTAAAACCTGCCAGAGGGAGTTTTGGATTGATCTTCCAACACTCTATTTGCAGGGTCCCACAAAATACAGAAAGAAAATCCTACATCTACACCTTTTTCATGGAAAAATAACCATTGACCTTGAAAATTACATTTGACCTTGTAAATGACCTTGAACCTTGGAATGACCTTGACCTTTTTTGCATATATCAGGAACTTAAATTGATCCCTTTAAAACATTAACATTGGGGGATAATAAGAGGTTTTGTCACAAGTAATGTAATCAATTTGCCCCTGAACTCTTACCCGTGGCGGCCATATTGGATTATATGCACACAGGCCGCTAGAGGGCGATCTCAACTTGTTTGCGATGGTTTCTGAAAACCTTGAAACCATCCCTACCACCATGCAAAAATTAAAAAACTGGTCACAAAGTGCACGATTATTTCAAATTTCCTCCCAGCTACTAGAGATAATCTGTAAATGAATATATTGATCACTTATTGTTTTTGCTTTTCTGAAATAAATTTTTAGAACACAGATACGGTTGACCTGGTTAACTGTATATGAATTAGAGCTCGGTGTCATATAGCGTCATTATGGGGTAATGAATAAAACACTGCATGGGACAAAGAGTTAAAGAACCCCTTTGGAATGTCCCCCGCCTGTTGACGGCAATGATGGAGATAAAAGGCCAGCTGTATCGGCTTCCCATCGAGAAATTATCAACATGATCCAATTAGCGGGAATTCCACACACACTAGGGACACTAAGAATAACTTACAAATTAAAGCCATTGAGAAATATCTAGATAAGTGTTGCTCGGAGGAAAAATCTCAAGGAACTATTACCGATCATAAATAATGTTTCAACTGAACACACAACGGTTAATCCTACCAACTCAACAAAATTTAACCAGAAGCCATTGAAGATAAACGGAATCATAACGAGATCTGAGGGAATAAGTTACAGCAATTTGAGAAGACAGATATAAAATATACAAGACCTTATTGGGAAAGCGACTGCAGCCTTCCGATATCTGATGCATGTTTTGGAGTTTAACTATCTATTCGCCTATATAACAGATTGTCACCAGATGTCAGGTGATTTAGTACTAAGGGTATTTTGCTCAAACTGGCAACAGACCATAGACATATAAGAAGTTTGTTCACAGTCTTTGAAAGTGGCTGGCATAACAACAGGTATTTCTCCTATAACGTGGATATGGGAGAGGACCAGTGGATGGACCAGGTAGATCAACAAACAGATATCAATAAGTGAGTATGATGGTGCATTTAGCTCAACCATTGCAAAGTTCCTAAACCCAGCCCTTTAGCAAGTACTTGCCAACTCATTCTCAAAAAGTGTGTGACGGATCTAAAATTATTCTCGTCACGGAGAGAAAAGCGTAATACTGCAAAAGGTCTTGGTTATGACTATATACCAGCCAAGTTTCAAAACAATCCTGACAATATTAACCAAGGTATGGCCCGGACAAGCAGTCTGGGGAAAATTTGACAAATTGAAGAAAACAAGGGCAATAACTCTAAAATTATTCTCATCACGGAGAGAAAAGCGTATCACTGGGGAAAAACCACGAGGCCCTTGATGAGAGTAGACGTATTGTTTGCGTAAGAGATAGTTTTCTTTGTCACCCGGATCGCTTATTTGTCAAAACAGTGTGAAATGGACAGAAACTGTAAAAAAGGTTCGCCAAACAAAGGGAAGTCAACTTTGGAAGATTCTGTTAATCGGTCATCAAGAGATATTAATGGGGAAAATGAATCAGTTGATTTGGAGAGTGCAGAAGATACTTGTCCAACAACAACAGCGGGCATCACAGGTAATTCGGTGTCGCTCAACACTATATATGATTACATGAAAAATGAACTATTGAATGAAAATCAAAACATTCAAAGCCAACTCAAGGAAGTTTTAAAAAGTGTGGAATTTTTAGCCGAAGATGTATCTGAGTGTAAAAAGCGATTGGGAACACATGAGATTCAGATTAGTAATACAGAAAAGAATTGTGAAGATTTGAAAGCACGGGTAAATTGTATGGAGCATCAACAGCTGGAATTCGAACGATATTCCAGAAGTTTTAACCTTCCATTTTTGGGGTTTTTTTTGGAGTCTGCTGATGAAGCTAATCCTTGATTTTATCAAAGAAGAACTGAATATTTGTATCGAAAAGATAACAATTGAGAACAGCCATCGGCTTGGGAAACAAATGTCAGGTAAGACACGTTCTATTATCGCAAAATTCCTGTTTAGACCAGAGAGACAGTTTGTATTGACACAGGCCCGAATAAAACTGAAGGGGAACCTGGAGCGTTACGTCATAGAAGACCTACCCAAGGCAGACATGCTGAGGAAGCGCGCCCTACAACCCGTCATGGAGAAGGCATACAGGGATAACCAACGTGACAAGGCCAGCTATACATAAACGGACAAATGTACAGGGAATGATTTTATTCTGTTATTTCGACAAAATATTTCTATATTGTTATATCAATTATCATTTGGAGTTTTGTGTCAAATGAAGTTTGAACTTTTCACAAATTGAACTTGTCATACCAAGAACATGTAAGCCTGGATCTTTTCATTTTCGCTTCAATGAATCTAAAATCTTAATTTCCCTGTTTAGAAAACATGTAAATACGCTGCATTCTGAACTCTAATCTAGGACATGGGAGCAAATTAAATTACGGACAGATTCAAGACAGTGTTAACAATGTATCATCTAGTCCGGGCTTTTGACTCCAAAATTACTATTTTTTTTATACCGACGGCCGTATTTTGGAGTCCGGGATCATTGCAATCAAAAAGTCGGAGTTGGCTGCACGCTCCTGATCAGGCAGTTTGCGGTCAGATTTAGAAAGTAAATAACAACAGAACTAACTCAAATAGTGTCAGCACGATATTCATTAATAATTTAGCCTTTTGTAAAGTAAATTTAACGTTTAAAAACTGAAAAACCGCTAAATAGTATTACGTCATCAATGGCGGAGAGTTTGAGACTGGAGAAGGCAAAAGTGAATTCAGGGGAAGAATAATGTTTACTGGCCGATCCTGCTCGTCCATATCACACACTGGTTGGCGGAGAGTTTGAGACTGGAGAAGGCAAAAGTGAATTCAGGGGAAGAATAATGTTTACTGGCCGATCCTGCTCGTCCATATCACACACTGGTAGGTAGCGAAATTATCAATGAACGTGATTATGTTTAGACAGTATCTGAGTTGGTTATATTGCCATTTCTTTGTCCAAATCGGACCACATACTGCTCGCTTCTGAGCGGGCAGCCAACTCCGGCTTTTTGATTGCAGTGAACCCGGACTCCAAAATACGACCGTCAGTATAAAAAAAATAGTAATTTTGGAGTCATAAACTCGGACTATGTATCATCAAGCTATGTGGAGAAATGTAGCGATAATTGTTTACTCTATTTTGATTGACATGCAGCTGGGCGTAGACTTACGTCCCAGTGTGATTTGACAATTTTCATTGGGTCTTTTTAAGGTTACTGATTAGTGATAAGGAATAATCGATAGTAAGATAATATAAATAGTTTTGGTTGTTTCTTTTATTTCATTGTAATTTGTCCTGTAATATTTGACATGGTTAAATTGTGTAGTCCAAATGTAAGAGGTTTAAGAGATAATTTAAAACGTCGAGCAGTATTTTTGTATTTACATAATCAGAAGTGTGATATTTTACTCCTTCAGGAAACCCACAGTCAAGCTCAAGATGAAAAGTTTTGGACAAATCAGTGGGGAGGGCAGACTATTTTTTCCCATGGTAGTAACGTCAGTAGAGGCGTGGCAATGTTTATAAGTAATAATTATAAAGTTGGTAACAAGTGGACAGATTCCGAGGGTCGGTACATAATTGCGGAAATTTCCTCAGTCGACTGTTTGATAAACTTTACTGTGGTATTAATTTATGCCCCAAGCTCACAAGCCCAAAGAAAAAATTTCTTTTCGTATTTAACTAAATTTATCTTAACTTACTGTAATACTCAGAATTTACTAATTGGGGGAGATTTGAATGCAGTAATTAACCCGACAAAAGACCCGACTAGCCCAGAGCTTCACAATAGGTTGTCAGCATGTAGTTTAATTGATATATGGAGAGAAATCAATCCTTTAGTTAATAATTTCATCAAATGATGTTCAATCGAGAATAGATTATTGGTTAATCTCCAGGAAGTTGAAGCAGAAAACAGTACATGCAGATATTAGACCCAGTATAAAATCTGACCAACGAGCCATTTTCATAGAGGTGAACCTAAATGGACAGACTAAATACAAGCCAAACTTTTGGAAATTCACTTTTAAAGGATGAAGCTTATATTAACTCTTTGCCCCATGCAGTGTTTTATCCATTACCCCATAATGACGCTATATGACGTCATGCTCTGATTCATAGACAGTTAACCAGGTCAACCTTATTTTGTTCTAAATATTTATTTCAGAAAATCAAAGACAATAAGTGAACAACATTGTCATTTACATTCTTCAAAAAAATTATCTTTAGTAAGTTATTTAAAAAAAAATGTTCATTAAAAAAAAATAAAATCAGGTCTTATATTAATTATGTCAAGGCGTCATATAGCGTCATTATTGGTTGACCCAGAGAACAGTTTATGGACACAAGCAAGGCGTCAAATAGCGTCATTATGGGGTAAAGAGTTAAGCTGATGAATAAAAACATTTTAGAAGTTAAAAATGTTACAACAAATTGGGATCCAGTCAGGCACTGGGAATGGATAAAATAATGACTGAAAGTATTGCATATAGTAAATAGAAGGTATCACAAATCAAGAAAAGGGAGAGCAAGTTATTGAGAGACATGTCACTTTTGAATAATATCATGGATGAAAATGAAGAAAACAATGTACATGTAATTTGGGAAATCTTTATAGTGAAAAACAGAAAGGGTTAGGGCAAATATATGATAAAAGGACACAGGGTGACGCTTTAAGATCAAAAATAAAATGGTTTGCATTTGGAGAAAAAAGCACAAAGTATTTCTTCAATTTAGAAAAAAATAGAGCATCAAAAAAGCATATCAATAAACTTGATTGAGGTTTTACGCCGCACTCAAGATTATTTCACTTATATGGCGGCGAAAAGAAGTTAGATTAAGCTCATCCTTTAACATCAAAAAAACATTTTAAGCAAAAATTGACAGAAACACAAAATAGTAAAAACTGGTAAAACAAGAGTAAACTATTTTTGGAAGTATAAAAACAACATATCACATTTATCTCCAAAACAGCAAAACTTCTCCACATATTTATTTAAATGTAGAGTTTATATTTCTATGACATAACTATTTTTTTCATTTTAAGGCAATTTTAAATAAGATCTTTAGTGATTTATTTAAACATATTGGTTTATACCATAAATTAAAAAATTTGCCACACGTTAGTCGCCTTGTACGATTAAGCTTGCCTGTGAGCTGTGGGCCCATTCGTATCATCCGAAACCCACACGAAGGCCCAAGGATTAGTCGCCTCTTACGATCAAGCACCTTGAGAGCTGACGGTCTATTTTTATCTCCCCGGAACCCACACGGGGGCATTAGACAGAGAAGATTGTGATAAAAAAAAGAAATTTTAAAAGAAATATATAAATATTTTTCCGCCACCAGCATGTTCAAACAGCCGTCCGGGTTGGATTTTGAAGAGTCGTTCTCTGATGTATTTGATCACATTGTTATTCCCAGGCTCTCTGGTATAGAAAAAGACAGCCTTGATGCTGAATTTACAACTGAAGAATTTTGGCAATCGCTAAAGTAGCTCAAGCCAAATAAATCACCTGGATGTGATGGGTTAACCAGCAAATTGCTATGCAAGTTTTGGCCATTAATTCAAGATATATATGTTCAATCAGTACAGCATTCATTTGACATAAACCAATTAAGCATTTCTCAAAGAAGAGGAATTATCACTTTACCAATAAAACAAAGATAATGCCTTTGGATTACTATGACCTAATCACTTCAAACATTACAGAAGAATGTAAATTGTTAGGAATCAAGGTTTTTCAGACAGTGGATAAACTTCAAAAAGAAAACATTGAACCGAATTTACATCTGGAGTGGCCGTAAGTTAACCCTTTTTGGAAAAGTCTTGCTGTCTAAGGTCAAGATTCGTATATCAAGTGAGTAAATTATATTGCAATAAAATCAACCAATTTTTTAGTTTCATATGGGGAAAAAAAATGATAAAATATAAAGGACTACTATGATCAATGAGTTTTCAGCAGGTGGTATTAAAGCAGTCAACTTAAACATTATGAACGTGGGGTCTTTTCAATTTTTACTGCAATGTAACTATAATCCGTCAAAATTGAGCATAACACTGCCTGAATTTTATAAACAAATATTACACGCTTGGAAGGAGTTAAATGGAGTACAAACTAATCTTCCCAACCAGATAATTTGAAATAATGAAAACATTCTTTACAGTAAGAAGTCAATATATTTTGACAGTTGGAAGTCTTTAGGTATTCTGTATGTCAGAGACATTTTAAACATTAATGGCAGAATTCTCTCACTGAGAGGGTTACATCTAAAATTTAACATTCCTTTGGATTACTGTAATTATATCTTGAGGAATAGGGTTGATAAAGCCATGGTTCCTTTGTTAGATGACATTGATGTTACTATTTTGAATCAATTATCAACATGTTGTTCTTATAGTACGGTAGATAGAATAATTCCAGAAGTCCTGGGTTCTAGTATAAGGGACCCCAAAGTTTGTACAAAATTATTTTATACTCTTTTGAAACCACCAATACAGTCAATGAAAGATATTTTTTAGTAGTTACTTGCAGAATGTAATAGCTGTTATGTCTAAAATGGGTAAATATCATTTTTTGACGCCATTAATATCTGAAATCATTTAATGTACCTTGTTCCTCTATCATCCAGAAAGTCGATTTTCATATATTTGTTTATAAAAGTACAAAAGAAACGATACATTTGTAATCTTTAAAAATTATATTCATAAGTACAACAAGAAAAGCATATCGCTGCACAAGGTCTTGGTAATGACTATATACCAGCCAAGTTTCAAAACAATCCTGACAATATTAATTAAGATATGGCCCGGACAAGCAGTCTGGGTAAAATTTGACAAATTGGAGAAACCAAGGGCAATTACTCTAAAACTTATTCTTGTCACGAAGAGAAAACCTGACAATATTACCAGAAAAATGCCCCAGACGCACGGACAAATCAGCGACTATATGCTCCCTCGAAAGTTTTTGGGGAGCATTAAAAATAGGGCATTCATCATAAGACTGGCCTAGGGATTATTCTGCCCCTTTTTTTTCTAAATCCAAGCACAGCAATTAACAGAATTGCTCAAGCATTTTTCCACTCTGTAGAATATTCATAAGTTCAACTACCACCCCCCCCCCCATTTCCTTGGTCAAAGCATTGGCTAACTGAGATTTGCCTGGATACCATCGTATTTTCACCAACTGGTTTTCTATCATCTCTGTAATAGCTGCAAAATCAATGCGCAGACGCTTATCGTCAACAGGCTTAGTTGTCCGCGTAGATTCAATGACACTCTTATTATCAATAAATGCTGTTATTGGGATTGAATGTTGTTTTCTTCCAAATATATCCTCAACAATTTCTCTGAAGTATAAAGCTGATTCTAAACCTTCCTGCAAATAATATGTGCCCCTGTACTTCCTTTTCCATTTTATATTTCCCAGTACAGCATCACTGAACACGAAAATCTCAAAATCATCTGCAGGATCACCATTGAGTGATGGAAAGAAATGAATGGCCCGTAAATCTTTAAGTCTGCTGATAGCGTTGATTGATTAGAGTTTAACGCCGCGCTCAAGATTATTCCACTTATACGCCGGCAAAAAGAAATTAAATCATCATACATTGTTTACATCAAAAGTACATTGGAACAGAAAAATGACAGAAACAGAAATAATAAAAACTGGTAAAACACTGTAAATCATTTTTGGAGATTAAAAACAAGAAATATCACAATTATCTCCAATGGAGCAACAAGAAACAATTTATATAAATAACCATTCTTATAATATACAAATTTGTAAATATGCATTTATGTTCTGATAGAGTGTAATTTTAACAATAAATAGGTTTATACCATTATAATTGAAAATTTGCCGCAGGTTAGTCGCCTTTTACGATCAAGCTTGCCTGGGAGCTGTGGGCCAATTCTTATCCTCCGAAACCCACACGGAGGCCGAAGGATTAGTCGCCTCTTATGATCAAGCACCTTGGGAAGGCTGAGGGTCTATTCTTATCTCCCCAGAACCCACCCTAATGAAAATGTACTATAGTTTACTATAGCAAAAAACTATAGTTTACTATGGTACTTTTGCCACTTTACTATAGCCTGTTTACTATAGTAAACTATAGTCACTGTAGTTTACTGTAGTAAACATACTATAGTAAACGTGGCAAAAGTACCATAGTAAACTATAGTAAAGTATAGTAAACTACAGCGACTATAGTAAACTACAGCGACTATAGTAAACTACAGCGACTATAGTAAACTACAGCGACTATAGTAAACTACAGCGACTATAGTAAACTACAGCGACTATAGTAACCTACAGCGACTATAGTAACCTACAGCGACTATAGTAACCTACAGCGACTATAGTAACCTACAGCGACTATAGTAACCTACAGCGACTATAGTAACCTACAGCGACTATAGTAAACTATAGTAATCCATGGCGACTATAGTAACCTACAGCGACTATAGTAGTCTATAGCGACTATAGTAGTCTATAGCGACTAAAGTAAACTATAGTAATCCATGGCGACTATAGTAAACTGTAGCGACTATACTAGTGGTATGGTAAACTTTAGTAAACCATGGTGACTGTAATAACATAAGCTATAGTGACTTTAGTAAACTATAATGACTGCTGACTGTCTTCAGTTAACATACAAAATAATAAGAAAAAATCTTTATTTTAAGACAGATAATGCTGTTTATTACATCAAGTACTGTTGAAAAATCTGTACACAAAATCTGATAAAACTGACATTTGATATTATTGTACAACACCTTCCTTCTCTTCATTCTCAAAATGACTTTGTTAAACTTGTGTATGATTGTTTTGGGGGTTGTTTTGGGAGGGGGGGGGGGGCTCTTCTGATTTCTGTTTGGGGTTGGATCGCTGTTTTGAGGCCAGACTGCTTTTATGGTTCTGGTGAGTGTTCGGTGTATGACTCTCTGTGATCAGGATATCGTTCTTCAGTTTATACTACAAGAAAACAAAAGAATTATAAATAAATAACATCAACGGCGAAGGCCTGTGCTTGACTGAGAAGATTAAGCCGATGTATTACATAATGAAACAAATTTTGCACTGTGACCATGAAGTATTATCTTGATTTCAATAATTTACCTCATAGAAATCCACTGTGTGACGTCATCCCAGGCTTTGTTACCTCACTTTGCTTTGAACCTCCGTTGACTTGGAAATAAATGGAGAAAAAATTTACTCCGATATGTAATTTCCAATTTCCTGCAAAAAAAAAATTTAAACTTAAGTATGGTAAAGAATATAAAGTTTCCAATTAGTAACCCAAGTTAGACTTTTTATCTGTCCTTACAGCCGAAATGTGCTTGTTTTCCATTCATTGCCATGTTATATTTCACCAACCAGCAGACGACCAAAAGGGGCCTTTATATTATACTGTAATACGGGAACTGCTCACTAGTCCGAAGGTCCACTAGTCCGAAGGTCCACTAGTCCGAAGATCCACCGGTCCGAAGGTTCACCGGTCCGAAGGTTCACTAGTCCGAACATCCCAGACATAATGCGCTATATCTCAAATAAGACCATTTTATTGAAGCAATTAAAAAAATCTGAGTAGCGGTAGGTATACTTGAACAGATATTAAAAATAAAAAGTATTCTTCACGGTTTGTTCAATTTATGGGGTATAAAAGTCTAAATAATATACCTCTTTTTAACACAATTAGAAACTTGTCTCCATGGTTATTTTAGACAAGAAGATTTTCCCTGTGCCCGTGTGTTTTAGTGATGATAAATATATATATATGAACGTTTACAAAGTCGACACCGCGTGTCTTTCTAGATATAGGTATAATGTCATCTTTTTAATAATGTTTTCCCAACTTTTCAACATGTCATGTGATGCATATAGCCCTGTAGAGTTCTTAGGAAAAATAAAATATTTAGTTCGACGGTTTTATATTCCCTGTATACCTCCTACTTCCTCAGGAAATTCATTGTCTTTCTCTTCATCAGCCTGCAACCCCCCCCCCCCCCCCCCACCACCACCACCACCACCACCACCACCACCATTCTACATTGCTACCGGGATGTACGCTCGTGGCTGTGCATAAAATCGTCGAATTATATATTTCCTTTTTCTTTGGAGGGATCATAAATTCCTAACTTTACATTGTCTCGACTACAGACCAGCAAAGACTAAGGGATACTGTCTCGTGGGAAAATGATGCTGAGGAAACTATTCTTGGGTCTGGGTAGGCCTATGCCCTATGGGCTATATTATCGTTTGGAGGATGATCGGTACTTCTTCGGACTAGTGAACCTTCGGACTAGTGGACCTTCGGACTAGTGAACCTTCGAACCAGTGAACCCTATCGTTCGGACTAGTGAACCTTCGGACTAGTGAACCCTCGGACTAGTGAACCCTTCTCCTGTAATACATGTATGTTTGATGTACTAAACCGATAACCAACATGTATACATAGTAAAACCGGGAATTCCATGCAAATATTTTGTTTTCCTACCTCGCATGTTCTTTTTCTTAATATACAGCATTTGTTAAACCGGTTACCGTTATGATTTTAAAGTCTACCCTATAAGTATAAATATAATAATAAAGCCTACAGGCATTGGGATTTTGCGTTATCTGGATAATCATAAAAACTTAAATGTTAATCTACCTTTTTCGATTATGTATCCTAATTTTCAGAAAGACTCTGGTTTCCGGTGAAAGGATTCTTCAGCTCCTCTAGTTGTAGGGTGTCCGATGTTAACTGTAGTATAGGTTGATTCTCATTTCTGGGAGCCGATTTACTGTACATGGCCTATTGTCATATTTGAAGGGATATGTGTGAGCTCTGAAAATAAAATTGTGGTTGTTATACTTGTTAACTACCCTAAATGATGCAAGAATGTTCATCTTTATCAAAAGGCATACTGCCTACTGGGGCAGTTTAATATACAATTACATTTTAAATGCACTTCACGGTCACCCTTTCACACGTACATAGACATGCATATAGATACATACACAACTGAATGATGTGTTTTATTTTGAAAGTGTAGGGCCTACTACTAGGGCGAAAAAAAGGGCTTATTATTCGGAGTTACTCCAAATTATTAGTATCTCCGAATTAAGCGCTCTAAATCTAATTCAGAGTTAGTACAGCCAACTGTAACTTTGTAAGTCCTAATTTTCTAATTGTATGGAATATAGAACTGGTCCATCACTTCCAACCCTTATGAAAAAGTACCATAGTTTACTATAGTATTTCTGTGGTATACTATAGTAAATTGTGGTAAAGTGTAGTAAACTATGGTACAACTATGGTATACTATAGTATTTGAGGGTATCTGTACCACAGCTGTAGTATACTATAGTAAAACTGTGGTGCACTATGGTGAGTTGTAGTAAATCGTGGTAATCCTATGGTATACTGTAGTATTCTACGGTATCTGTACCATAGCTGTAGTTTACTGAGGTAAAAGTCAATGCTCTATGGTATACTGTGGAAGACTATAGTAAATGCCATGTGCAAGTAGGAGGTATTTTTTTTATAAAAAGCTTCAATTTGGTACAACTATTTATACTATAGTAAAAATTCAAAGTTACTTGATAATTTTGGCAGTCTTTCCAATGAGATAACGAAGGCAAGTATATTGAAGATACAAATCGGTGTTTTTATTTACATCATATCATTTGTACAAATATAATTAACGTGTTTAAGAATCAAAACATTTACAAAAATATACAGAAATTTACACAGATTAATACTTCCGAAGCTTCAAACTAATCCAGTTCAAACATTGGAAGCTTGACTACAAATTTATCGGTAACTTTTACAAACTTTGCTGTAACAAATTCTGGTGAACATGCTACCAGAGGCGAACGGGTGTCCGTATCCATTTGCCACATAAAACTTGCTAAGTTTTTTTGGACATACCCGTCTTGATAAGACAGCTGTTTGGTTACCATTGGTTGAACTAATATAAAAACAATTGGCTCACAAGAGCATGCTTCGTGAACAGAACACGTACAATTAGGTTTAATAACAACAGCCTCCTTAATCACACATGTCTTTTTAGTTTGTTGAGAGATTTCGACTATTGAGTCATCTCGAGCGTAAGGCTTACAATAGCTCTCTGTCGAAAGTAACTTTCCTTTTATTAAAAATCTTTTAAAAAACTTCCCACGTTTTGGACTTAGATTGAAGCCTAGGGTTTCCTGAACGGCAAGTTTTTCTTGTATGGTGAGTTCTCTCAACACTCCATTATTTACACCTCTGAAAGACTCTATCTTTACAGAAGATCTCACTTTCGTATTTGTGTCCATCAAGGAATTGAAACATGCCAATACTTCATCACTGGCCGTATCCAAATGTGTTTCTGCTAGTAACGTCAGATGCCGTTTGGCAATAAAAGTCTTTAACATTTGCTCTGGGACGTGTTGTGTTCCATGAAACATATTCTGCAGTTTCCCATAGAGGTCCTCGAAGACAAATGCTGACGTTGCCCAGAGTGGTCCCTGATTTTTTACTGCTTCAGAGAGATGAGTCAACAAATGGACATTGAAAGTGACATGTTCCTTACCATACAACTCCGGAATCAAACAAACAAACTTTATCAGACAAAAATGTGCCAACTTTAGGTCGCCGTGTGTAATATTGGTATCCATAAGTAAACTGATACCATTCACAAGAAGCAGCCAGTGATGATAGAATTGTTTCGGGAGAATGTCACGCAAAATAACTCCAGAATATATCAATAAAAAATGTCTCCATTCTGATGCCTTCCAAAATTTACGCTCGAAGAGAGACCGTGGCCTTCGCTTTATCTCATTTGATGGTTTGATAGAAAGTAACCGGTTATTTAGCGCATCAACCTTTTGTCCGAGATAATATTCTTTGGCATGACTGGATGAATCAATCCACAAATTGACGATTTGCCTAACTACGCCGAGGAGAACAGCGTGCATGTAGTCAGGTGAGAAGGAATTAACCATGTCAAAGTGTGGCAGTAGCATAAGTACACTCGGACCCTTAACTCCATTAACAACACTCTTTGACATCACACTTTCCTCTGCGTTGAGTTTAGTTTCTCCATCTGTTCGCATTCTGTACTTTTCACAAGACATTGGATAAACTCTTGCATGGCCATTTCCTCTCTCAACAGTTTCTCCAGGATGGAGACAAAAACTGCACCCTTGGTGTCCATTGAACTGTGTAAAATTCTGTAACATGGCCCGCGCGACAGAATCACATGAACATACACCAGCAACAATACGAGTGACTTGTCTATTGTTATCCTTGTCAACCCAACCAATCCCTTCGGAAGACAAGCCAGCTATCTCCTTTACAAATGGTTGAAGGAATGTGGCAATATGTGGTTTTTTACTTCCAAACCAGAGTGCACAGAGAAGAGTGTGATCACGACGTAACTCATAAGGAAGTTCGTTTATCGTACAAACTACAGGCCAAATACAATATTTTGAAGACGAGAAAACGGGCACTCCATCACAACTCCAAGTTAACGAAATGTTATTTCCATCCTGTAAAATGTCTTTCATAGAGGTCTGCTGGTAAAGTTTACCACAGCAGACATCTTTAATTGTTTCATGCTCACAGGTCCTTTGTCGAATCTTTTCAAACAGGCTGTGATTTTCAGCTAAGTCAACTACTTGATCTCCTACCGACATAACCAAGAAAAAGTTACTTCCATTTGGAGTTGACTGGTTGTCACAATTAACACAATGTTCAGGGACTGTTGTGCCAAAATATCCATTGCATGTGTCACAGTAAAAGTGCTTCACATATTTTTTGGTTGAACTAAATAGTTTTTCTAATAGATATTTGGATTTCGGAAGACATCCAGGCATGGCGATGTTTAGAATCTGTAGGAGGTCACCAAGTGCCAGCCCAGACAACTTATGACGCAGTATAAATGATAATATTAAAAGAAGAAATTGTCCACTTGTGATGTCACTGTCAGGGTGTATAGCTTTCTCATTGTCCGTCTGTCTTTCGTTTGGGATCTGAAGCAAAACATAAAAATAAATTAAAATAAAGTCTGGGTTCTATCAAAGGTCACAAAGTCTTTTCGCAATGTATTTTTACAAAGATAAAAAATAGAAATACATACTTTTTCATTCGTTTCCCCTGGCGAAAGTGGGCATTCATTAGGATATTCGTCAGAATTTTCTGGTGGCAAATCTTGACCAAAGCCATCCTGAAGAGGAGATGAGACGTCTTGTAAAGTGTCCACGATTGATGGCGTTGTAACTGAATTCGGTGAATCTCCTGCAAACACATTTGGATCAAAGGGAAGATAGTCTGCAGGCCGAGCATGATCCAAGCTCTGTCCATTACTCTGAAAAGAGAAAAAAAATCTTTATCATCATTTGCCTGGATTTAATAAATCTACAGAACTGTTTGTATAGGTTTAGTAAATAAAACGTCAAATCTGCATATTTTTCAAAATGGTATGTAGGGATCAAGTCACAAAGTTCCATTTAAATTGACAGCAATAAACAGACAAAAATATTGCAACTAATTGGTAGAAATTTAATAACTCCAGCAAAAAATACATTCATGTATATTTTGTAAACAATTACCTGAATTTGTATGTCTTCTTGCAGAGTGGGAATAATATGACCTACGCTCCCTGTTGCAATACCATCACCTTCACGAAATCTACGATATTTTTTTAGGCGTCTACTATCTTCAGGTTTTGGGCATACCAAATCTTGATCATTTTTCTTTTCGTATCGCCGTTTTGCTGGTGATAAACGTCGGTAACATTGCGTTGATTTTGGAATCGGTAGAGAAATATTTCTAAGGTACTGCTTGTAGGGTTTGTATTCACCTCCAGGCATGGTTACTGGTCTATCAACCCAATGACTTCAGAGTCTTGATCATGTGCTATATATAGAGGTATGGGTTTTTGTTGTTACCTGGAGGGTGGGGCCGGTGTTGGTTAATTGAAGCAGTGAGTGATTAGTATGTAGTTACAACTTGAAATAACATATAAGCCCCGCCCTTTCCAGAATGCAGTCAACACTTGGTGTAAGTTTTATTGTCAAGGGTAAGGGCCCAAAAAACCTCTCATTTTTACTAAATTGCCCAAACTACAGTTTTTTGACATTCTATTGTCAAGAGAAAACGAACGTTCTGGAGTTTCTTATATCAACTTTTTCAGAAACTAAGTATTTTTTAATTCAGTTTTAACTTAAAAATATACACATTTTGACAACACATACCATTTAAGTACTTGAAAATAAACTTTTATAAAAAGGAAAGTTTGTCCCAAACATCTTGTTGAACAATTCAGGGCTCAAAAGAACGTGCCAAGTTTAAATTGTTGTTTTAAATGTTTCTTTTGTGATGTCAAAAGTCAACAAAATTGAAGAAAAAAATATAATGGTCCATGGTTCACCTTGAATTCATAATCTATATTTTCGTGTAATATTATTTCTAAATCAGATTTTCATTGATATTAATTTTTGAACTGTATATATGAAATACGTCAGAATTAATAGAATTATAAGTTTATATTTCTTTTAATGGACCAAACCATTTTAATATGTTCTTTGTTAAAACTTAGATGTCATCACAGTACACAGTATAACCCCGTGGCTTAAGTGTACAGATTAAAAATTAAAAAAAAACACCCTTGCAGTGTGCCTGAACAGCTGGATTATAAACTCATCTGAAAAATATTACAAGGAAAATTTTTGCTTGTAACCACCAATTTCTTTCTTGTTAGGGTGTATGCCGGTAAAACTAGCTAATAGTATGTGAAGGCACTATATTTGTTGTCAAATAATCTCCAAGCATTAAAATTTCTATCATTCAAAACACATGAATATTAAAACTCAAGTAAAAGATTAGCCTAACTTTAAGAAACAAATATACATTTTTGGCGAATATAGGGCCATCTAAACTACAGAAGTGATAAATGAAACGAAAACAAAACTTGTAGTTTATTCAACAAATGTGGGGAAATAACGTAAGCAAAAATCATGTTTGTTAAAAATAAATGACAGGACCAACTTGAAGTTTTGTCCTTAAATTTACTGTTACATGTATTCTGTATTTTGACAAGATGATTTCAGGTGTTTGAGGGATGAGTATCTCCACTGGATACTGTCTAAGAGTGGTAAACAAAACATGGATTAACTGTTGTTAACTTAAAGATTAACAGCCACCCCTGTAAAAGACAAATTATGCTAACACGCACCACAGTAGGCCTATAATCATAGTACTGTAGTGCACAATATAGAAAAATACAGTTTACATTTTCGGAGAAATTAAGGCCTACAAACAAGGAAAACTTATTTTGTAAGCAAATAAAAACTTTAAATATATTTTAGAAGTATGTAAAAAATAATGAAGGAATGCAGCACTTGTCACTAAAAAAATGCTTGAAGGACAATAAGCATATTCTTGACCTTTTTTAAATAGAACTTTAACATTTTTTTGAGTGATTTAATAAAATTAAGTAGGGCCATAACAGGTTTAATTAGAACCTGTGCTCAAAATTTCACAAAAAGTAGCTTGATTGCGAACGAAACCATGAAATCAATGTCTGACTTATGGCGACGCAATGAAATCGGACTTAGGCACTGTACGGATGTTTACTCCTCGTTTTTAAATTAGGCTACTTTATTTTTGCAATGCATACAGATTTCCATCTGAATTTGTTACTACATGCCACACTTCAGTGCATCAAAATACTCCCTAAATTTCAATACGTTCGTAAAACCAGTGTAATAGTTTTGACCAGTTAAAAAGTGTTCAATTGACCGATTGCTTGATGACGTCACTTCGGGAGATTGAGGGATATTCACATAATTTTACAAAATGGCGGAAGGATAATACTGTATCGAGAAGAGGACGTAAAAGGTGCCAGATCTTTCGACGGCGCTTAGGCCTATCTGTCGCGCTTCTGACTTGAAGACGTGCAGTTCGGTACACATCTTGTTTTCATAACTCTATCAGTATCAACTTTTAAATACGTTATGTCATCAACGTTTTCCAAGGAAGTGACGTATTGCTATGACTTTAACCAGTTAACAAAATGGCGAACTGAGGTACATTTTACCCAGAAAGCTTTGCGTAAATCTGTGTGACGTCATCAGGCTCCGCGGTAATTGTTTTAAGCCATGCATCATGTAGGCCTATGCCTAGGCCCTATTTATAAGGGAAATCAAATCACCTTGGATTGCCGTTGTTTTGAAAGAACTAATAAATATATTCATGAAAATTTTAGTGAAAGGATAAAACAAACACATTTTTAGGCCTATTTATTACCGAGGTTCAACATACCCGGTACCGTACGTAGCCTAGACAGTTTAATTGACTTTTAAGTTTAAAGTTTGGTCTTTCCTCCAAACCACTCTGAAACTTCGGGGATTTACGTGCGTGAAATACCAATCTCATTCTTGCGAGATCCCCTGCTACTACGTGAACGCGACGGACCTCTCAGGCCGTTACAAGCCATTTGCCTTAGTCTGCTAAGGGGAATCCCCTTTTGCCAGAGCTGCGGAGAAATACTCTCACTACAATCATGTGACGTAGACATACAAAATAGCATGTTGTAGGCTTGCCTGTTCACAATCGCGGAGGGTAGAAATATAGTCCCTGTATTTCCTCAACGATAATTCAAAACTTAAGGGCGTGTACCAAAAACGAAATACAAGCCAACATATAGAATCAGGTAAAGATCACGTACAAATCAATTTTGGAAGTAAGTTTGATTACCCAAATTTTGGGTAAAATGGCTTGGAACGGCCTGAGAGGACCGTCGCGTTCACGTAGTAGCAGGGGATCTCGCGAGAATGAGATTGCGTGAAATACGTGTCAAAGTCGACCGGTAGCGAGCGGAGATAGCCGAAGGATGTTCCGAGTGTCCTCCAAACATCGGATTGTAAACTATTATTTATTATACCGAATTCATTAAGTTAAACGTAAATTTATCGTGAGAACTATTGGTGTTATATATACAAATAACGACTTTTTGACCACCTGATTGTCACTCTCGTGTCTCTTTACACGCCTTTGGATAGTGAGTTGATCGAAGTATCGCACGTAGGGAAAGCGCGGCTGGAAGCCAGAGTTCACATCCGGGCAAGCCATTTGTCCGCCATTTTGACAGTCGGTACTCAAACAGCAGGATGGCGTTCGTTGAGTTAAATAAGCTTGTTTTCTGTTTTGAAGATTCATTGCACCATTATTTTTCATTATCCATTCGCCTACAATGTCTAAATTTGCTATATTCGAGTTTCCGGACATTCAAGAACTTGAAGTAGGAGAAACATCATGGATTGAAGATGTAAACCCAGCGATCCTTAGTAACGATAAGTTCGACTTTGATTCAGATTTTGTAGTAAACTGGCCGTCGAAGAGAGGGACAAAGCCCTACAGAGCAACTATCGTTATATTTGGAGGTGAGTGATTAAATATTTTGAAATATCTGTTCATGACAAGTTGGCAACTCAGAATGATTTAACTTTAACATGGCACTAAAATTTGTACTAACTAACTAGCTCCATGTACCGGTACATTTATAATTCCGAAAACTAAATATATTTGCCTCTTAATTTTATATGCTGTCATTCATCTTATTGGCTCGTCAAGCAACAAATGTATAGGGATTTAGTACACTCAGCCAACTAAATGTTTACAGTTTAGTTTCAGTACTTTAATTTAAAATCTATCGGTGTCAAGTAAAATTACACTTACAAGTTACAGTATGGAGATAAGGAGCCAGAAATTGAACTTGCACAATTGCACAATTTCCCTTTATCGGGCTACGTGAATGTGAGAAAACATGTGGCATAAAACTTTAAGGCACATTGTCTTTCCGCTGTAAAACTAACAGCGATAAGCATGACATCGCCTTAAATTTATATATAAAAAAATCTAATTTTTTATTACCAATAAAATATGCCAAAAGTACTGATTGTTGGAGACAAAAGGAAAGTTCCTAACAGAAACACACATTTTTTAAAATTTAATCAGTTAAACAACATGGGCGGGTATCTATTGATACATACCATTATACACTTGCTTAACAACAATTTTCTTTTACTTCAGATAACAAGCCAGACCTGGCCAGGAAATCGAACTCCATTTTGCGAGACAATGTCCCAGATTTGAAAAATTGGAGACACAAGCAGTTATTTGGCGGTAGAAAAGAAATGGGTCGCGGTATGCGTGAAAAGAGGCCTGCATTGGATGACCTGAATGAGGTAAGTCCCTGAGTTGAAAGAAATGGCCAAGAAATAATATTTCTTTTACGAAAATTTTTTGACAACAGTAATAAACTTGGAAAACAGAACACAGGAACAAGTTTAAATACACAACCAGTTATGATAAAGATATTTATTTTTTTACTTGATGCCAAATGAAACAGGTTGCAACAAAAAGGCATGTTAAACTGCGCCATTTTAAATTAAACGTTAATTTGTGGAATTATTATTTTGTCCCAGGATAATCCACCTCAACCTACCAAAAAGAAGATGAATGCCAAGGAACTACAACACAAGGAATCTAGTCACATCTTGAGCCAGCTTAAGAAATGTAACCCAGGACCTGTCTTTCCGACACAGCTAGTATTAGATGCTGAATGTACCGTAAGTATTAAGTCAGAATAACGTGGGACAATCGAAATTAATTTTTAAAAGTCCTAAAAAATTTTCCTAAACATTTGAAACAGATCTTGTTTTTTTTACTAAATTGATAATTAAATCAAATCTTTTTTTGTGATGTTGACAGAAATGTGCTGAGCAAGCAAGAGAAATTGAAGACCTGAAACTTCAACTGGCCAACCTCCAGTCAGAGAATACTCAATTACAGAAAAACCTAGCTGCCCAATCAGGTTAGCACTGCCTTTTTTTCTAGGATTTCAAAACAAAGCTAGTTTTAGTTTCATTTATCGTTTCTAAGGGAAGTGAGCTCTTTAGTCCAACCATTACTTTCATGTTGTTAATGTTTTTAAAGTACATGATGGAATTATTTTTGTGAGAAACACAACAATTAACATTAATATGTATTTGTATAATTTATAATAAAAAAGCCTACTATATTAACATTATCAATTCATTTCAGAACTTCCAGCAATTGTTCGTCAGTTGAGAGAGTCTTTGGAGCTTGTTGCCACAGCCCGGCCACCTATGACCATTCCTCTTGAGAGCAGAGCGCCATTAGAACTTGATGTTGAAGATGACAATCTTTCGGCACCAGTAAGTGTTATATTATGCAACCAAGTAAGCTTAGTGTAACAAGGAAACACTTTCTTTGCTGAAGATGGTAAATACATGTACCATTATTGATGTATTTTACCCTCTATTTCACAGGAAGAATCACATAGACTCTCAAGAGGTATTCTCAACCGCTGCTCAACTGTAAGTGCACAGAAGTTTATTAATGATATGCTCACAGCGATGTTCCCACTAGAGTATCTGGCCACCCACACCATCTCTGGGACAAAAGGAAGTAAGACTCACAATTCAACCGTTAAACCTTCCTTGGAACCTGAAGATGTTTCATTCATTATTGGTAAGACTAAGTTGTGCTTTTTTCATTTCACACATTTTATTGTTGTTTATATAAAAGAATTGAAACAAATCATACAAATACCATTTAAACTCATTTTCTATATAGATTATTTTCTTTCCAATATTAAAAAAATCTACTGCTTGAAAAACTAATTTTATGTTCTTATTGGGTTACGGTATAGACAGTCTTAAATGGCTTGTCCTTTTACTGCTGATGCGGGCAAACCATATAACCTTTCCTCTTTTTGTTTTCAGAAGAATGTCAGAAAAGATTCCCTGATCGCAAGGATGTGGATATAAAGGCCTGTGTTCGTCTGAAATTGAACAACAGCTCCAAAATGATGAAGAAGAGAAATGGAGCGGTGTAATTATTCAAATGTGTTTCACTTTGTTGTAACTGTAGTGTAAATAAACCCTTGTTTTCGGTGAAAAACGTGTCTTTGTTAAATCTGCTTTATGTTAAGGTAGGCTGGCAGATATCAACAAAGAAAAACACCATGCCCTTCTGTTGCATGTACTCTAAGGGAGCGTTCCCATTAATCGTGTTGAGTAAGATCGTATTTTTTCCAGAAATTTCACGATTGGATTACGATTGGATCGTGTTTTTTACGTTTCCATTTAATCGTGATTTTTTTCTAAAGTTTTAAAATCACGATTGAACGGTCGCGGCTTGAAAATCACGATGTATAGAAATCACGATCAGCTTGTCTTTCGCGCATTGATATGTAATTTACTTGCCAGACTTTGTCACAACGCGCAAGACTAAATAGTTCGCTATCCACCTTTTGGGCTTCCCTATAGGCTATACGGTAGCTCAGACCGACTTATCGGCCCCCTCCCCAACTGACTTTTCCCCTTCGATAAAAGACATGGTTCTGTTTATGGCTTGCTTCATGGGGTATTTCGTGGACTAAAAGTGTGGTTTACGTCACTCAACTCAACGCTGTTTATCCTTTATTAGGGGGATTAAGAATCAATCTAACTAATCTCAACATGTCGTTATCAATGAACATCCTGCCTTTCGTCAGATTTATAAAAAAAATCGACACCTTTGAGATACCCCTCCCCACTCCGCGTGAGGATATTTTTTTAAAGGCACACTTGCCGCGAAAATCAGGAATATTGTTTACATTAAAAAAGAAAGACCGTATTCTGTATTTTTCCCAGACAATATAAGTTAGGAACTTTCTATTTTTACCAAAATTTAAAAGTTTGGACGTCACATTGTATTTTTAATTTGAATTTGAAAATTTGAATTGTTACGTACCCGGAACGTAAACAAACCGATCTGCCCCCTATTGACGATTTTATGTTTTAGTCGAGTGAGTGAACTAACGGCACAGTGTAATTTTACGTAGGCCTATTTATCTGAGAAATACAGACTGACGATCGGTTAACAGCGACTGGAAAACCCTGCTGATGATTGTTTGAGTGTAAACCACGGATAAAAAGGCCTGAAAGGAGGGTAAACCAACACGAAAGTTGACCGACACTGATCGTTGTTGTTGTAATCAGGCTTCGATTCTTCGTTTGTTTTTCAACCCATTTTTACAGTCTAAAGCTAACTAGACATGTTTTATGTGTCCTATGTTTAAGTTTAGTGGTATTAGTCGTAGTAAGCTCATGCAAATTGGTTTTCTTAGCAAATTTAAACAGGCTACGGCGGCAAGTGTGCCTTTAAACACAAATCCTTCTAGAAATAAGGTTTTACGACATATTTTGACGGTCCAAATATAAACCCTTTTTAATTTGTAACTGGTTAAATATCAAACGAGCTTATATCATGGAATACTTGTTGTGCGACAATCAATTCAATATCGTCGGATTTCTGTAAAACTTGCATTTCACAAACCATCGGCCTTAATAACTCGTTTGGAAAGTCTGTACCTTCATAATTTAAAAAAATAATTCGTCTGACAGAAAAACTGCATTAGCGCGCAAAAGATTATTTTATTCAACTTTACGACAATGTTGTTTGCGAAAAAAAAGAAGAAAAAAAACCAGGTGGTAGGCCTATAAATTCAAAACATCTGACAGGTATAGTTTATCAGCGTGTGAAGTTGTACGTTGACTGTATAAACTTTTCTGATGTAAACAATGGTTTGTTAATTTAAATTCTAAACAGTCCTTTGGGATCTTTATCATAATAACGGCAAAACCTGTGAATACCTTTTCTCAAGATTCAATGATACCATTGTCTTCTAGGGTATTGTTTTGCAGGGAAATTACTGAATTAATAAATTAACCATTGTATTGTTTTATATCATGGCAATTCAAATATTGTAACTTTTTTTTCTCCAGGAAATTTCATCCAGCAAAACAGACTTTAGGACTATGGCTCTGTGATCTTCCATAAAACTGCTTTCAGATTCATTCATCTGTAGTTCGTTTTGGGAGGCTTCTATCTTTTTTTTGTTATACTGTAGGTGCATTAAAAATATTTCCTTGATATTCATTTCGAGGCATAAGCCCCACTTTGTCTACCCAAATTGTGGGTATTTTATTTGCTTAGTTAATTTATGTTTAGGAAGTTGCAACCGCATGGTTCAAGGGAGTGGAAGGGGGGTAGGCCTAATTTGAAACTATACGCAAACAGTAGGGCTAATCTCTTTCATGTTTGATAACTATAACTTATAGTATCAGATAAGATAGACACAACTTATTTTAAACCAAACTTGTCCAACGACAAGCTCAACACATAAGCTGGCAAAACATTTTTTTTTAATTCTTTATTTGTATTCTCCAAAGGCAATAGACTTTATACCTGTGTCGAGAATGTACGCTTGAATAATGGTTAGAACTAATTCAGACCTAAAATAAATAAAGTTAGTTGAATTATCATAGGCCACATATTGTATGGATATTAATTATTTCCACCTCAATCATTCAGTTGACCGAAAAAAAAACCTCTTTTTGTCCCGGTAATCAAATCTATTGAATTGGTAATCTTTTGACAACCCGTGTGCCTTTGATAATGTGAGATTTTATAAATGTCGTTCTAATATAAACAGGAACCTTTGTCTGTCATTCTGTATGTTTGACAAATAACATCTTGTGTTGCTTTGTGTTTTTTTTTCTTCTTCAGAAAACAATGGTATAGATGATCTTGCCAAAGAACAGATTTATAGCAGCCAGCCTACGTTTTGAAAATATCTTTCACTTTTTCAAGTTTTGTTGTGGAAATAAATTGTGCATATGTTGCTTATATTGTGTCCTCTTAAAGTTTTATTCCATGTCCTGTAAACCCTTCTCATGATACGATTTTTAATAAAACGTGAAGTATAGGTATCTTTCCTGCAACTTGTGGTATTTCGTCAAATAGATGTTTATGAACGTTACAGTAAGCCACGAACCGTCTGGGATTTTCTTTGTGTATTGAGCTTGGTCTTCTTCCCAAATAAGCTTGATAACACCGCCATAAAAGTGAAATAATCTTGATTCAATACAGAGTTAGTAAAATCAAATAATCAACTGTTTTTTGCAGGAATTCGGGAGTAAAATATATATAGTACGGCGCAATGTGAAAATAATCAACAATCTGTGTGTATTTCAACATTTTGTGGTATAGTAAACCTGCAAGATCATCGTAGGTGTTCTTCTGCAGGTGTCTTCCTTCTTCTTTATAGAGTCACATTTCCTCATCTATCTGGGAACAATACTTACCAAGTCTCAGTCGGACGAATTAAAAAGATTAACAAAACTACACTGGAGCTAAATCACCCAAGACAACTTTGGCCCCGCCATACAACTCGCCCAACCTGTTTCGAAATTCACCAGTCTTTCTCCCATTATTGTGTAATCTACTCCCTTCTATTTCTTAAAGATTGAGAATATCTCGTATTAATTATGAACAGTCAGCTTCACATCTATTATTTAGATTAAGGTGCAATAAACTGAATTTTTTTGATTGGCGAAGTGGAATATATATAATGTTTGGTTGAAGTAGACCTATACCTGTAACAATATTTCAAGGTTTTTGGCACAGTCAGGTAAGTTAAATGTGTACAATATACGTTTCCTTCAAAATGGCCAGTGTTTTCCGCGAGAAATGTCCCAGCAAAGTTATCAACCCAGTTGGCCGTCATATTTATGATCCCCACTAAATCGTGACAGACCGGGAAAATACTGTTTTTTTATAACAGTAAGAGATTTTCTGTAATATGTGTTTGGGGGCCTGCTTTAAAGCCAGAAAATGATGTAGGCCTACATGTATATTAGACAAAGAAAATGATAATTACTAGCATATTCACACATATTCAAACACACCGTGTCCAAGGTCGGTTACGGCAAAATATACCAACTCTGATTCTGTACCAACTTCAGATAAAATAAACACAATACATTCAAACATTAGTTTTGACAACATAACATTGAGTATAGAACGAACAAATGCATCGAGCCGTTTCATCACAAAGCTTCGTTGTTGTTGTTGCACATCAAGCTATAGTAAACTTGATATTATTCAAAATCTAAAAAAGAACAATATGCTGATAAAATAAATATCGTATTACAACATGCAGTCAAATAACCATGACACCTGTCACTACAAAATAAGACACAGAGCGTTGATAGCTAAACAATGCTCACATCATTTGTAAGCGGACTTCACAGCGGGACATTGTCAACTGACGCGACACTCGGTCGGACTACTTTCACACACCGCATGACTGATCGCATTTCACTATATCGTGAAAAAAAATCACGATTTGAACTTACCAATCGTGAAACAATCGCATTTTTCAATCGTATTTTTTAAATTTCACGAACACCTGAAATTCGACGTATCGTGATTTTTACAAAAAAATCACGATTGAATCACGAACGATTTATGGGAACGCTCCCTAATATAATTTAATTTCTAGTGTGTTTACGACGAATACTGCAATTTGATTGGCTAATCTGCTTTCGTTCATAACCCGATGAACGAACCAGCTCCGGACTACTTTTGACAACGACATACGTGACACACTGACGAAACAACAATAGCCCTACTGATATTTATTAAAACGGAGAATGCAATAAATTTGAAAATATGTTGAATAAATACCTGCTCATTTATTTTTCATTCCGATAAGATTTCAAAGAAATGAAGAAGAACTTATTATGTTGGCATACGAAAATATTTGCACTCTTGTCAGCACAGCTGCATTGACAGGCTCAACGCTATGACGCAAGATGACGTCATCACCTACAATCGTCTTTGCCTGTGATTGTGACGTCACTTGGTAGACAGCTTTGTCATTACGTGTAGCTTTGCGCGCGTTTGTTGGTTTTGATTCTTGAAAATGCAATATATCACTTATTTGGGATATTTTGTATTGGTTACGAAGTATATGGGGATAGTAATTAAATTATAAGGATTGACTTCAATGTTTCTTCGGTTCATCGAGTTATGAACGAACTGGCCTCTGTGCAAACTTTTCATAAACCGCTTCGCGGATTTATTTAGTTTGCACAGAGGCAAGTTCGTTCATAACTCGATGAACCGAAGAAACATTGAAGTCAATCCTTATATACCTCGGTAAATACTGCATTATTACTGTGGTAAATACTTGGCAAAAAATGTGGTGGATTTTACAGTAAATTGTGGAAAGAACTACAGTATGTCATAGTAAACTGTGGTAAATACTGCAGTAAACTATGGTATAGGATATTGTAAATACTACAGTGAACCATGGTAAATACTATAGTAAACTGTGGTAAATAATATAGCAAGTGCTGCAGTAAACTGTGGTAGTTGGTCCAAAAATACCATAATATGCTATAGTAAACTATGGTAGATACTACAATAAACTATGGTAGATACTACAATAAACTATGGTACATACTACAGTAAACTATGGTACATACTACAGTAAACTATGGTAGATACTACAGTAAGCTAGGGTAAATACTACAGTAAGCTAGGGTAAATACTACAGTAAGCTAGGGTAAATACTACAGTAAGCTAGGGTAAATACTACAGTAAACTAGGGTAAATACTACAGTAAACTAGGGTAAATACTACAGTAAACTAGGGTAAATACTACAGTAAACTAGGGTAAATACTACAGTAAACTAGGGTAAATACTACAGTAAACTAGGGTAAATACTACAGTAAACTAGGGTAAATACTATAGTAAACTAGGGTAAATACTATAGTAAACTATGGTAAATACTATAGTAAACTAGGGTAAATACTATAGTAAACTATGGTAAATACTATAGTAAACTATGGTAAATACTACAGTAAACTAGGGTAAATACTACAGTAAACTAGGGTAAATACTACAGTAAACTAGGGTAAATACTACAGTAAACTAGGGTAAATACTATAGTAAACTATGTTAAATACTATAGTAAACTATGTTAAATACTGTAGTAAACTATGTTAAATACTGTAGTAAACTATGGTAAATACTGTAGTAAACTATGGTAAATACTATAGTAGACTATGGTAAATACTATAGTAGACTATGGTAAATACTATAGTAAACTATGGTAAATACTATAGTAAACTATGGTAAATACTATAGTAAGTGCTATGGTAAACTGTGGTAATTGGTCCAAAAACACCATAATATACTATAGTAAAAGTACTATAGTATACTATGGTAATTTTTCATAAGGGAAGGTTAACAAATTTTGCTACAGCTGATTTTTACTTGTTTTGTTCTTCAAATAAATAAATTTGTTGTACCAAGACAATCTTATAAAACCGCTATTTCACCTTTTAATTTTGGCAACTAATAAGTAATATGAATAAATGTATTTTTAAAATGGAATACCGAAAAGGCACATTCTTTTTAGTGTAAACATAAGCTGTACGTGACATACCAGTTCTATGTTTGCACCAAACAAATAATCATACGGTAAATAAAAATTCAAAACCTACCCAGACTGTCTCAGCCAGTGTCACAGTCAGCCTGTTTCCCAGTTTGGTGTTTGCTTTTCTTCAGCGGACATTACAACATCCAACCAGACCCACGTCGGTCGACTCCAAATCCAATGTTCGGGATCTGTAGGCCCCTTCTTCTGAGGTAACTCCCAACTTCGGACCATTTCACCAGTCATGTGTACAAATGGTGCTGGACAGGTTGATAGCTTGATCAGAAAACACACCAGAATGCAATCCTAAATTGTTCTCAATCGTAATATAAACACGGGTACGATTTTCGTTGACAGAGTCCCAGTGAAAAAGATGGCAGTTGACAGGTACGGCCGTATACTTGACCTCGTAATCATAATACCCGGATGTCAGGGAAACAACGTCGATCGAATCTTACAGCTACTTTTAATCTTTTCATTTGGTGGAAGTGACAAAAACAAAGACGTGAACTTCTACTTAGGAGAAATAAACTGCTTGTTTTATTGCAATGCTGACTATTCCAGATGGGGAAGTGTTAAAAAGTTGTAAAGCCGAAGACATTTACGGCCAGTCCATATGTTGACAAAATAGGCCTGCCTACTTTGTTGACGTGTTGTCATAACTCATATATCGGCACAGAAGTTGTAAAATAAACTAACGCCTGTCAACGAAAACTTTATAACCCTACTCATATAACTTGAAAATCTTTAAAGTCAGCCCTAAAATTTTATAACACCTCAAAGCAAGTTTTGCACCCAGCTGTGACTGTCCTTCTGTCAGCCCAGCCACACCCCCTCCCCTCAGTCTCACAGCCTACACAGTTGAACTTTGAGCTATTTGCACCAAGACTTCCTAGTAAAAATACAGATTTTGAATGAATTTTTATAAAGATTTAAGAAATTGAAGACATACTTAAAAAATCCTTTCTTTGTGTAATATAATTTATTGCATAGTAGATGACCACCTGTACTTTTGGGCAGGCAAATAAAATATCACGTTCGGCTTGTAAATAATCCCATAAATTATGAAAGGGACCTAAGACTGAAAAACATTAATTTCAAACATAGGCCTGTACATATCGTGGGTCGCTTGAAACGGAAAGTTACATGAAACACAGGATGGGAGATTTGTGTGAAGGAATTAAAAATATTAATTTGTACTGGTGGTTAAAGTAAATAATTCTTCATAATCACTGTGTAGTCATAGCCCTTACTGTCAAAACCATGACAAATGAGAACACTATAACTAAATCTTGTCCTCATTACAATCCGTTCAAACCACATTATCGCATATGACAGAATTCTTGTAAAAAGAGATCGGTAATAAGTTAGTATGTCCTATATTGAGCGAGAACATAGTATTTAGATACTCTTAATAGTATGTCTGTTTTAAATAGATATAATATAGAGTGCAATATTTGGAGAAGTTTATTTCATTTTAATATAGATATATACTATAGTGAGGCGTCTACAGTTCACCATACTTTACTACAGTTTGACTATAAACTTGTACTATGACAGTTACCTATAATTTACTACAGCATCATGCAGTTCATTTCAGTTGAGTACCGGTATATAATTAGCATGATTCTCCATAGTAATCTATTACAGAGATCTATAGTTTATCATACTTGACTATTAACTTATGTATCATATTTATAATTTACTACAGCACATAGCAATTTACCACTGTTTACTTCAGTTTGGCTATATAATGACCATAATTCTCTATTGTACCTACCTATAATATACTACAGTAAACTATAGTTTACCATACTTACTACAGTTTGACTATAAACTTACTGTGTTGTACTATAGTAACCTGTAATTTACTAGAGTAGACTACAGTTATCCCAGTTTACTACAGTTTTACTATAAAGGATCTATCATATACTATAGTAAAAGGTTATGTACTATAGTCAACTATAGACTGACTACAAAAGTCTACAATACACTATAGTAAATTATAGTAAGCTATAGTTTACCTCAGTTTTACTATACAAGATCTATGGTATACTATAGTAACAGGCAATGTACTATAGTCAACTAAAGTTCCCTATAGAATTACTACAAAAGTCTATAAGTATACTATAGTAAACTATAGTTTACCATAGTTTACCTTAGTTTTACTATAGTAAACTATGGTAAATTATGGTACATTTTCATTAGGGCACACGGGGGGTTAAACTTAGAAGGTTTAAGTTAAACACTTTCCAAAAACAAAATCTTTTCAATTTAGGTGAACTTGTTGGTATACAGCATCTGTACAGGCAAACTGGGGAAGTGCTTCAGGATTTGGCCATGGACGAAAGAGAAAGAGGAGGAGGAGATGGCTGAAGAGGATTTTGAGGAAGTTGATGAAGGTTTCATTGAGGACTCAGTTGAGGATGAAACCATTGGTAGCGTGGAGGAAGTAGTCAAAACGTCTGAGGCACAGACATTAGCACCCACCAAGAAACTTATTGATTTGCCTATTTCTATGGAAGATAGCATAGCAGAACCCCAAGAAACAAGTAAGTAAATTTTATTATTTTGCTGGCTTATAAGCTAAACCACTTTTTTGAATTGGTTTCACTGCTGAATTATGGAATTTAAAGATATCAAAAGTATACCAAATTCACCTCCAACAACTACTGCCCAAATTAGGACAGCCACACAATCAAGACCAAGTGAATTAACTGGTGAGGAGGAAAGTGTTGGGCCTGAGAACATTGAGGGATATGGGCGTGTGCAAGACTTGGCAATCTACTTGGCGTCTCTCCGTGACCAAACAGCAGCTATTACCAACCAACAAGCTGTGGACATAATCAGACTGTGGGATGCATTTGGGGACTTTGGTGACTTTGGGAACAGCCAACCAAGTTCTTCCCAAGACATAAAAAATCGAATCCATTTGGTCGTTTTAAGTCTCCCAAATCAAAGGTTGCACCAGGAGTACTAAGTACCAAGAGGTAAGATATACCTATGAAATAGATACTTAATCTTAACAATTTTTGAAGTAGAAAAAAAATAAATTAATAAATGAAAAATTGAACTAATTTCATTTTGCAGGTGTTTTCTTGGGGCCAATAGTGGACCTGCACAGTGGCCTGACTGCAACCGCTATGTTGAAGCTCTGGCGTCAAAGCTGTGTGAGTTTTAACCATCACCTGTGAAGTCCCATAATAAAACCTTCTGTAGATGGACGCAAATCAGTCGAGCCTACAAACGAATCAGGCAAATGGTTCTGGATAATGCCCTTGTTATCCGCTCGACTGCAATTCAACTTGAGATTAACCAAGCAACTTTAACACAATGGTGAGATAGGCCGGTGGCTGTAACTTGAAAAGTCGCTATAAATAGGGTTCCGTGGCCGATCTCTGGAATATACTTTTTGTATGTTTTCTTATATTCCTTAGGACATACTTTAGCACCAAAAAAAGTTTGTCCACTCCAAACCCCGACGTTTTCGCAAAAAAGCCATGTGAAAAGAACACCTTCGCATATGCGGTGGCCATAGGCAAAATGAGTGCTCTCCCCTTACCTCTATCTAATACATATAATATAGACACATGGGCCCGGAATACACAGAGCGGCGTAGCATTAGTTTTTACGTAACTGTCAAGACAACCCATATTGTAGAGATACGGTCTACGAAAGTTACGCAAAAAAATACATCTACTCCGTTTTGTGAAACAGGCTACTGGCTATTACTTTTTCCACCAATACTACCTTTTTTTGGTCGTTTCCATAGACATAGGATTAAAGGTAGACACTATTTGCATTCCTCTGTCGTCTATGAGAGAAAAGTCAAAATAAACAGATTTGTATGAGGATCAACATGTTTATGCAATCTATTAACACTATATTTTCATCTGATTTTCCTCCGCTGCTTCACGTAACAAACCTGCAAAATATATATAGGCCTAGTAATAATGTAATTTTAAAATCAGACATGTGGGCTAGACAACATATAATTTAAGTTAGAGATACAATAAATGTATTAAAAATTTAATGCAAGCTTCGGTGATATTAGTTTAATCTAAGAATTTTCGGTAGTGAGTGGGGGGGGGGGGGGGCAATTAAATCTTTTTAAGAGCTCCTTCCACACCCAGCAACCCATAGAAACCATTTGCGCTGTAAGGAATATACTTTTTGATTGGTGGTTTAACACCGTATTCAAGTTTATTTTGTTTATATAGTAGCATTGTCAGGATTATTACCAGAAGAAACTCAATGTCAGATGACACCCCAAGGTTCTTTCTGTTGTTTTCTGGCTACCGTTCAATTTGAGGTTGACCGATAAGTAATCGTCAACACATTTGGTGTCAAAACCGAGAATAGAATTTCCATCGTCGAAGGTAGTGGGATGGATGGATTGACGTTTTACACTTCACTCAAATTTTTTTTCCCATGTATGATGGTGTTGGCAGGATTATTGGAGGACACTCAGACAAACCAGGCTTAATCTAGGAAACCCTGACCTTTCGCTGGTTCCTGGTGACCATTCCACTTACATCGTTCATGGCCCCCTGAGTGATCGAGAATTTACCTCGCACATGAAGTGCCACAGTAAATTCCGGATTATTTAAGAAAACATCTTAGTACATAGCAGATCCACACTAAATCAAATTATTGTATTAAACATAGGGGGTATTAACAAATATTTAATTCACCCCCCCCCCCCCCCCCTTGTCAAGTTTAATGTTATAATTTAAGCTAGGGCACCATACTACACTACAGAACTAGGCTTACACAGAAAATTGCTTTAATAGAAAATACAAACCCCTGTCTTCCTCTAACTATTTTGTGGGGAAGTGTAATCTTTTTCTCTACACCTGTCTTGCATATAATGCATTGCATTTGCAGCACTACCGATTGATTGATTGATGTTTTACGCCGCACTCAAGATTATTTCTCTTATATGGCGGCGTTGCCAGGTTTAATGGGAGAGGAAACCGGGTTCATTGTCCATACGGTGATTGAGTGGAAAATCCACTCTGAAATTTTTTAATTTGTATTTGGTCTGAGTGGGATTCGAACCAGCGTCGCATCGATGGAAGGTCTGTGTGGGACTGAGTGACGATCCCTAACCCACTGAACCACCCGTGACCGAGGTCCTGGCAGCACTGCCGAAGACCGTGTAGCTGTTCGACTGCTTTTTCTCGATCTTAACTTTTTCGGTGTTGGGGCTTTAATAGGAGCTTCAGACTTTCTTTCTTTTTGGCAGCCTACATTCGTTAATTGTTTGTGAAATGCTTATAACAGGATCGATGATAATTCTGTGTCTAAAAGTACCCATTCTAATTTGATTTGATTTATTCACCAGATAAAATATTACAATTAGTATATTCATAATATATTTGTGCTCTGGCGGGAATAAAACCCCAAGGGACTCATTGTATCCAGTTTAAATGAACATCTTTTGACACTGCTCCATCTAGTTCTAGTGAAAGGCAATTCAATTTCATTTTCCCTGCTTTGCGTGTGTACTATACAGGAATAAGTACTTGATTTTCCACCCGATCGCTCTGCCATCTTGCTGTCATTCTGTATGTTTACAAACTATTGTTTATAGCGGAAGTAGAAAATTCAGCGATCTGATTGGCTTGTTCAAAAATTATACCGCCAAAAACGGGTAAGTAGGCCACAAAGGTTAAAGATAGGTCAGAAACATAAATCGATATTCAGTTGAAGATATCTTATAAACGCCGGGGTTCTGCATGAACAAACTTTTTTTATATATTCTTTAGTCGATCATTACTATTTAAAAACTATCGGAACGTATATTCTTGAGATCGGCTACGGACTGATCGAATTGAAGCTTCGGCTACCAGCCTAAGAATATTTAAAACTCATAAACATTTAAAAAAAAACCTATCATATAACCCCTTTTTAGAATGTTTTTTTAATTTTTTTCCACTATATTTGTAGGTACAATAAGAGAGGGAAGAAGCAGGAAAGAGAAATGCTTCAACAAGGTATTTCTTTGTCAGAGCCCCCCATGACCTCTCCTAGACCGTTACCCAAAGAAATAGCTCAGTCAGGCTTATTAGAGATTCCTGAGGGAAATATCCACCAGTTTGACCTCCCAGAAAACACTTCTGGAACAGCGAAAGTAAGAAGGAGGCTTTATTAAGATGGCTATATACTATAGTGAGGCGTCTACAGTTCACCATACTTTACTACAGTTTGACTATAAACTTGTACTATGACAGTTACCTATAATTTACTACAGCATCATGCAGTTCATTTCAGTTGAGTACCGGTATATAATTAGCATGATTCTCCATAGTAATCTATTACAGAGATCTATAGTTTATCATACTTGACTATTAACTTATGTATCATATTTATAATTTACTACAGCACATAGCAATTTACCACTGTTTACTTCAGTTTGGCTATATAATGACCATAATTCTCTATTGTACCTACCTATAATATACTACAGTAAACTATAGTTTACCATACTTACTACAGTTTGACTATAAACTTACTGTGTTGTACTATAGTAACCTGTAATTTACTAGAGTAGACTACAGTTATCCCAGTTTACTACAGTTTTACTATAAAGGATCTATCATATACTATAGTAAAAGGTTATGTACTATAGTCAACTATAGACTGACTACAAAAGTCTACAATACACTATAGTAAATTATAGTAAGCTATAGTTTACCTCAGTTTTACTATACAAGATCTATGGTATACTATAGTAACAGGCAATGTACTATAGTCAACTAAAGTTCCCTATAGAATTACTACAAAAGTCTATAAGTATACTATAGTAAACTATAGTTTACCATAGTTTACCTTAGTTTTACTATAGTAAACTATGGTAAATTATGGTACATTTTCATTAGGGCACACGGGGGGTTAAACTTAGAAGGTTTAAGTTAAACACTTTCCAAAAACAAAATCTTTTCAATTTAGGTGAACTTGTTGGTATACAGCATCTGTACAGGCAAACTGGGGAAGTGCTTCAGGATTTGGCCATGGACGAAAGAGAAAGAGGAGGAGGAGATGGCTGAAGAGGATTTTGAGGAAGTTGATGAAGGTTTCATTGAGGACTCAGTTGAGGATGAAACCATTGGTAGCGTGGAGGAAGTAGTCAAAACGTCTGAGGCACAGACATTAGCACCCACCAAGAAACTTATTGATTTGCCTATTTCTATGGAAGATAGCATAGCAGAACCCCAAGAAACAAGTAAGTAAATTTTATTATTTTGCTGGCTTATAAGCTAAACCACTTTTTTGAATTGGTTTCACTGCTGAATTATGGAATTTAAAGATATCAAAAGTATACCAAATTCACCTCCAACAACTACTGCCCAAATTAGGACAGCCACACAATCAAGACCAAGTGAATTAACTGGTGAGGAGGAAAGTGTTGGGCCTGAGAACATTGAGGGATATGGGCGTGTGCAAGACTTGGCAATCTACTTGGCGTCTCTCCGTGACCAAACAGCAGCTATTACCAACCAACAAGCTGTGGACATAATCAGACTGTGGGATGCATTTGGGGACTTTGGTGACTTTGGGAACAGCCAACCAAGTTCTTCCCAAGACATAAAAAATCGAATCCATTTGGTCGTTTTAAGTCTCCCAAATCAAAGGTTGCACCAGGAGTACTAAGTACCAAGAGGTAAGATATACCTATGAAATAGATACTTAATCTTAACAATTTTTGAAGTAGAAAAAAAATAAATTAATAAATGAAAAATTGAACTAATTTCATTTTGCAGGTGTTTTCTTGGGGCCAATAGTGGACCTGCACAGTGGCCTGACTGCAACCGCTATGTTGAAGCTCTGGCGTCAAAGCTGTGTGAGTTTTAACCATCACCTGTGAAGTCCCATAATAAAACCTTCTGTAGATGGACGCAAATCAGTCGAGCCTACAAACGAATCAGGCAAATGGTTCTGGATAATGCCCTTGTTATCCGCTCGACTGCAATTCAACTTGAGATTAACCAAGCAACTTTAACACAATGGTGAGATAGGCCGGTGGCTGTAACTTGAAAAGTCGCTATAAATAGGGTTCCGTGGCCGATCTCTGGAATATACTTTTTGTATGTTTTCTTATATTCCTTAGGACATACTTTAGCACCAAAAAAAGTTTGTCCACTCCAAACCCCGACGTTTTCGCAAAAAAGCCATGTGAAAAGAACACCTTCGCATATGCGGTGGCCATAGGCAAAATGAGTGCTCTCCCCTTACCTCTATCTAATACATATAATATAGACACATGGGCCCGGAATACACAGAGCGGCGTAGCATTAGTTTTTACGTAACTGTCAAGACAACCCATATTGTAGAGATACGGTCTACGAAAGTTACGCAAAAAAATACATCTACTCCGTTTTGTGAAACAGGCTACTGGCTATTACTTTTTCCACCAATACTACCTTTTTTTGGTCGTTTCCATAGACATAGGATTAAAGGTAGACACTATTTGCATTCCTCTGTCGTCTATGAGAGAAAAGTCAAAATAAACAGATTTGTATGAGGATCAACATGTTTATGCAATCTATTAACACTATATTTTCATCTGATTTTCCTCCGCTGCTTCACGTAACAAACCTGCAAAATATATATAGGCCTAGTAATAATGTAATTTTAAAATCAGACATGTGGGCTAGACAACATATAATTTAAGTTAGAGATACAATAAATGTATTAAAAATTTAATGCAAGCTTCGGTGATATTAGTTTAATCTAAGAATTTTCGGTAGTGAGTGGGGGGGGGGGGGGGGCAATTAAATCTTTTTAAGAGCTCCTTCCACACCCAGCAACCCATAGAAACCATTTGCGCTGTAAGGAATATACTTTTTGATTGGTGGTTTAACACCGTATTCAAGTTTATTTTGTTTATATAGTAGCATTGTCAGGATTATTACCAGAAGAAACTCAATGTCAGATGACACCCCAAGGTTCTTTCTGTTGTTTTCTGGCTACCGTTCAATTTGAGGTTGACCGATAAGTAATCGTCAACACATTTGGTGTCAAAACCGAGAATAGAATTTCCATCGTCGAAGGTAGTGGGATGGATGGATTGACGTTTTACACTTCACTCAAATTTTTTTTCCCATGTATGATGGTGTTGGCAGGATTATTGGAGGACACTCAGACAAACCAGGCTTAATCTAGGAAACCCTGACCTTTCGCTGGTTCCTGGTGACCATTCCACTTACATCGTTCATGGCCCCCTGAGTGATCGAGAATTTACCTCGCACATGAAGTGCCACAGTAAATTCCGGATTATTTAAGAAAACATCTTAGTACATAGCAGATCCACACTAAATCAAATTATTGTATTAAACATAGGGGGTATTAACAAATATTTAATTCACCCCCCCCCCCCCCCCCTTGTCAAGTTTAATGTTATAATTTAAGCTAGGGCACCATACTACACTACAGAACTAGGCTTACACAGAAAATTGCTTTAATAGAAAATACAAACCCCTGTCTTCCTCTAACTATTTTGTGGGGAAGTGTAATCTTTTTCTCTACACCTGTCTTGCATATAATGCATTGCATTTGCAGCACTACCGATTGATTGATTGATGTTTTACGCCGCACTCAAGATTATTTCTCTTATATGGCGGCGTTGCCAGGTTTAATGGGAGAGGAAACCGGGTTCATTGTCCATACGGTGATTGAGTGGAAAATCCACTCTGAAATTTTTTAATTTGTATTTGGTCTGAGTGGGATTCGAACCAGCGTCGCATCGATGGAAGGTCTGTGTGGGACTGAGTGACGATCCCTAACCCACTGAACCACCCGTGACCGAGGTCCTGGCAGCACTGCCGAAGACCGTGTAGCTGTTCGACTGCTTTTTCTCGATCTTAACTTTTTCGGTGTTGGGGCTTTAATAGGAGCTTCAGACTTTCTTTCTTTTTGGCAGCCTACATTCGTTAATTGTTTGTGAAATGCTTATAACAGGATCGATGATAATTCTGTGTCTAAAAGTACCCATTCTAATTTGATTTGATTTATTCACCAGATAAAATATTACAATTAGTATATTCATAATATATTTGTGCTCTGGCGGGAATAAAACCCCAAGGGACTCATTGTATCCAGTTTAAATGAACATCTTTTGACACTGCTCCATCTAGTTCTAGTGAAAGGCAATTCAATTTCATTTTCCCTGCTTTGCGTGTGTACTATACAGGAATAAGTACTTGATTTTCCACCCGATCGCTCTGCCATCTTGCTGTCATTCTGTATGTTTACAAACTATTGTTTATAGCGGAAGTAGAAAATTCAGCGATCTGATTGGCTTGTTCAAAAATTATACCGCCAAAAACGGGTAAGTAGGCCACAAAGGTTAAAGATAGGTCAGAAACATAAATCGATATTCAGTTGAAGATATCTTATAAACGCCGGGGTTCTGCATGAACAAACTTTTTTTATATATTCTTTAGTCGATCATTACTATTTAAAAACTATCGGAACGTATATTCTTGAGATCGGCTACGGACTGATCGAATTGAAGCTTCGGCTACCAGCCTAAGAATATTTAAAACTCATAAACATTTAAAAAAAAACCTATCATATAACCCCTTTTTAGAATGTTTTTTTAATTTTTTTCCACTATATTTGTAGGTACAATAAGAGAGGGAAGAAGCAGGAAAGAGAAATGCTTCAACAAGGTATTTCTTTGTCAGAGCCCCCCATGACCTCTCCTAGACCGTTACCCAAAGAAATAGCTCAGTCAGGCTTATTAGAGATTCCTGAGGGAAATATCCACCAGTTTGACCTCCCAGAAAACACTTCTGGAACAGCGAAAGTAAGAAGGAGGCTTTATTAAGATGGCAATGGAGACCCAAAACCACCCAGTCCCACCTACCCCCCTTCAATGCTGCCTATGACAGTCACTCCACCAGCGCATAGTACACCCGTCATGGTCTATGTCAAACCACAGGGCACCATCAACATTAACAGTTTCTATCCAAGTATGTTCAACAACACTCGTCTACAGTACCCCATCTGCCACAATCTACAGTTTCTGGAAGCATGCCTCCAGCGCCTCTTGTCCAATCAGTCCAGATTCAACCCCCTGCGCAAACTCTCTGCCAGCTCCATAAGATGCAGGAAAAGAAAGTTGGCTAAAATTTTAGCTGGGGATTCAACTGTGACATACAAGCCAAGGACTACAGTTTTCAAATGCAAGGAATGTGGACATGACAGAATTGCCCCACGTAGATATTTTTTTGCAACTGGTACTGTCCAGAAAAGGCAACAAAATCTGTTGAGGAATGGAAGGAAGATTTGAAAAATGAGAAGGGATATGGCAGCAGAAAAAAAAAGAGTTGAGTAGGGATGAGGTGTAAATTTCTAAATATGTACATTGAAAATTTTTTTAATGCTGCCTTACAATTTGTAAGAAGGTCCAAAGCCCTTATAAAAGCAGAGGGAAAATCTAGAGTCTAGTTTTCAGATTTACCTAAATTCCTATGGTGAAGTGGTTCTCACACTCTCATCTGAGAGACCCAGGTTCAATTCCTGGTGGGGATTAAACCATTTTCTTATAAAACTAGATTCAATTTTCTGATTTATTTATTATTCTTTTACAATAAAAACTTGTCTCCGTGGTTATTTTAGACAAGAAGATTTTCCCTGTCCTCGTGATAGTGTATGTATGAAATATAACAAGTTCGAATCCCATGGCATTTTTCGGCAATAATAAGTTCTTTGCAGTCATTTGCCATGAGCTTGTCATCGTGTGAATAAAATCATAGCATAAAATCATTGAAGTATAAAACAAAACAAACAATTGCAACGGAAGGCATGTGTGAGCCCCTTAAATAAACAAATTTACATGCTTCTTTGATGGAAGCCAAATACGTTTGTTTCTTATTGACGTTGGTTTTTTTTCATAGGTTAGATATTTGTATAATTGCAAAACAAACATTTTATTTTTACTTTAACGAAATTTCTCTAACCATATGGCATAAACGCTTGTCAGTGAGTAATACTCGACTGTTTAAAGGTATCTTATTAGTTTGGGAGCTGAACAAATCGCTTAATGAAAAATATAGGCGTTTAATCTATACAATCCGAACCAACGGTCTACTTAAAATAGAGTTATCAATTCTTATCTCCGTTTAGACATCATTTATGACTTCTCTGGTCAGCTATGTCCTTAAACAAGTCTCTTGGGTCCTCTACTTTACCTCATATATGTAAACGACATTGTCAATGACTTAGAGTGCCAAGTTAATCTTTTTGCAGATGATACGTCTTTGCTTACTAACATAACAAATAAAAAAGAAACTGAAAGCAAAATAGCCAGGGATTTACATCGTCTATAGCTATGGGCTATGCGCTGGCTTGTTACATTCAATGGGGCGAAATCTGTTTATTTAGTTATGTCATAAAGCTAATCAATTGTATGACTTCAATTTCTCCCTCAGTGGCTCAGACTTGCGTAACGTAGTCACCCATAAACATCTTGGTTTAGTGTTTAATAAAAAACTATCCTGGTCTGATCATATCGATTATATTAGAAGCAAAGCAACCAAAACCCTGTCCATCCTCAAAAGATCAGCCCCCATTTTGCCAAGAGTTTCTCTCATCAATCTATATAAATCTTTGATAAGACCGCTATTAGATTATGGTGACGTCATTTATGATAACTGTACTGTCAAAAATAGTGATGCTATTGAAAACATCCAGCGCCAGGCAGCTCTCCTCTGTACAGGCGGATTTAGGTTAACAAAGCATGTTGTCTTACTCGATGAACTAGGTTGGCCTTCTCTGAAACTTCGTCGGAAATGGAGGAGACTATGTATATTATATAAAATAGGTAACGGTCTCGCGCCAACATATCTGTCTCGACTGTGTCCACTTGATTCATCCAGTGTTACTGGAAGGTGTCTTAGAAATATGGCTAATATACGTACAATATATACTCGAACAGAGTCTTTTCGGAAATCGTTTTTTCCCCAAACTGTGAGAGATTGGAATAACCTTCCACTAACAATCCGTACGATATCGTCCTTAGCTATGTTTAGGGCTAAACTATATAAGCTTGAAGATCTAAAAGATAATCCATTGTATAACCATTCATATGGTACATCAGTTGTTAATCACTGTAGAATGCGTATGGGCCTTAGTCACCTCCATTATCAGCTATATTCCTATAACATTATAACATATAAGCACTGCTACTTATGTAATGATCCATGCGAGTCAACCTTGCATTATTTTTTGTATTGCCCAGCCTTTGCTGCCCCCCGACGCATCCTACTCACTGCTGTGGTACGCATAATAAGTCCTGGACTTCATTTTTCTATGTATCTTGAACTCCTACCTGCACGTTTACTAAAGGTGATTCTTTGTGGTGACAATGATTTTTCATTAAATGATAATAAATCTTTATTCGATGCTGTATTCACCTACATTGATCAAACTGGCCGCTTTAAACAAGTGGTATGATTTCATTAGAGACACCAATAATGTATCGCCTCATCAGATTTAGGTCTGTATTATTATTATTTATTTGTTTATTTTTTTATTATATATATATATATATATATTTTTTTTTTTTTTTTTTTTTTTACGTATTTTATGTTTATTTATATTTTTTGTCTAATGTGCTTAACTAATTTCCTTGCTTGCATCCCGCAACGCTCTCTGTTTGTATTATGTAATCTGCAGAGGAGACCACCTTCGTAGCCCTCGGGCTGTGTGGAATCCTCTTAAAACAAATAAAGCATTACAATTACAACAAGTCTCTTAATACGCCCAGTTGACTTCCAATAGGAAGTCAAAAAATAAGAAAAACGAAAGTGCCATATGTGGCCAGACTGACTGCCTCACTTAGTGAGCCAGCCATTTGTGACCAGAGGGGCCACATATGGCACTACATTTTTTCTCTATTGTAAATTCCAATTTTTTTTCTACACTACACGAAAGCCCTCCTTGAACGATTTTCAAATCTACTTTGATTTTTTTCTAATCTTCTATAGAAGTATTTTTAAATCGCTCTTGTATTCTTCTGGCGAGAATCGAAACCCCCCAGAGCCTACGTTTAGTAGTCAAAATCCCGAATTAACGAAATTTCTCTAACCAAAAGGGCATAAACGCTTGTCAGTGAGTAATACTTGACTGTTTAAAGGTATCTTATTAGTTTGGGAAAATTTTATAAGTGTACGTCATATTGGTTTTTGAAGAAAGGCATTCATGCAGGCGCACTTCCTTCTATTATATAGAGACTTAAAAAATTAAGTTCCATAGTGAAAAATACATACCATGGGACAACCCGACTTCGGCATAGCTTTTTAATTCTTAAAAATGTCGACAAAACTGTTTATATTTTCAAATGTTTGCTTCTTTATTGCCTTTTGTTTAATTACATGGTTAATTCTTCCAGAAAGGCCAAAATTTATTCAAATCCTACCTCAACATTCGCATAAGGTGAATATGGTCGAATTTATAGGCAAATACTGATGAATTTGCCCCGCCTAAAGACATTTGAAATTTCAGATTGAGAAAGAAGACGTCATTCGATATATTGTTCTAAATGAAGATCAATCCTTATGCAATGTTAAAGCCCACTAGTCGCGACATAGGCTTATTGAAGTAGGCTTATTCTCGAGTAAATTGGCTGCCATAAAGGTTTAGGCATCGAGAGCGCCTAACATTGTTACATATTAAGAAAAAATTCAAACATCGATGTTGAACATTTGTTGTAAAAAATTGAAATTGAAATTCGACCCATTTTTCGAAATCGACAAATTTCTTTCCCGAATTACTGTTTTGTTGTTTTTTGTTGTTAATATTAAGCAGCTCCCAATTGGAAATTGGTGACATGAGCTGCCAAAATTTAGACTTTTTTGACAATTCCTGATGGCCACGAAAGTCTACGGCCTATACAAACCGAAATAGTGTCCGAAAAGTAAACAAAATTTAAATAACCGGGACGACCATTCATTCATTCTAAGCCAAAGTTGGTTCAAAACAATACTTTATCGTTCATTCTCAAGACTAGAAGCACTAAAAAGCTTCTGAATTATACGTCTTGAGAAAAATAACCAATAATTTCAACATTCTTTTTTAACGTCAAAATATCAACATTTTGGCAGCTCATGCCACTTTAAATAGTTTTAACTTCCATTTGATGTTAAATCAATAAGATAGTTTCTCTCTTCGAATAACTTTAAATTTATCTGTTAATTTAATTTTTTTGCTTAAAAAGATGTTATGGTTTTTTGGCATGTTGCATCAAAATGAACGTATTCCACGAATAATTTACTTATGTCTCAAACAAAGTAATATATATATTTATGATATCGGCCAGCTGTTTGTTTCGTTAAATGCAGGTCGTTTTCCTATCGTGGGATAAAAGTTATCCTATCTGAGTTCAAACTGTCAACATATCAAGGAGTTGTCCTGTAACTGGACATCGTCTCTCAAGCAATATCCACAATTCATTCTATTATTTCCACTTGCACTGGTCCAGGGACGTTACAGGGGAGATAAGCATGCATCAAACGTTTTTTTCATGACCAAACATTTTTAAAAATGGCGATTCCCTAATACGGTAAGAACCAGTGTCAGATTTTTTTACACCCGCGTTGAATAGATATTAAATAAGAAACAGTTTTTTGCTGCTATACAATTAGGGGAGGGGGGATTCAATTCCACGTTTAATTCTGTTTTTTTTTCTCGTTTTAGGAACTTCGGTTGCTGTATTTATTGGAAGTACACCTACTGGTTACATGTAAAGAGGAACCTTGTGGTCATTTGTAATGGAATGGAATACTTAACCAAATTTTTTTTGTTCACTCAGTTTCTGTATCTGTGCTTGTTGTCATAATGTCAAGAAAAAGAGTAAAGGTAAGATGTGCATTGGTTGAGATTTTTGTTTCGTTGGTTTAGGGAGCGTCCCCAGTTATCGTTTGCTCTTTCGGGCAGTCGTTTTTTGAAAAACGACCGCTAGCAGTCAACACCCATCGTTTTTTGCTAGCCCGAATAAACAACTGCTGAACGGTTCAATGCTAGTCCTCGGTCGAGTTCGGCCCTCGTCGGTAAAACAGCGCGTCTTACAGTTTTGCCTCTGCCATATAGCTAGGACTTCAAGCCTGAGTACATGTGCTGTGTTGTTGGAAGGCAGACGGCCGTCAAACAGATACATGATATATTGTATATATTCTTTGTTACGATCTTTCTCATAAACATTTAATATATTACCAAACTGTTTGTCCTCCAATTAAAATATTTCCATATGTAACTGTTTTTCTTCTATTTTCTTTTCGTTTTTCCAGTTTTACTCGGTGGGTAGTTTCTCACTGAGTTTACTCGATATGTTTCGCGGTGGGTTATTGTTAGACTAATCATCGGATAGTTGTTACTTAATCTAGTTATTGATAACACGATTTTGAAAGAAAGAGAATTTTAATAAATCACTAACAAATACAGGTTGACCGTCTCTAATAGCCCTTTGGCTTTGTTTTTGGACAACCTCATGTTGAGCTATAAACGTCGTGAAGTTACAAATAATTCCTATGTAGGCCAGGTGGCGGATGTCCCTATGACAACTGTCAGTTAGGTCTTATCAAGCAAAGTCCACAAATTAAAATAGGGGTGATAGTGATACTGTTATAATGCTGATGTAACTGTTACCGTCGAAACAGTCGAGTGTATATATTTGGAAAATAATTGCAAAACTGCTAAAGTCGTTTCTTACTCAATAATAAATATATTTCTTGTTGATGACAGATGTATAGTAGGCCTGAGTAGATCCAAAATAAAAAACTTTCAAAACTCTTCACCCTACAGAATGGTTACAGATGGACTCAACCAGATTTGTTGATCACGCGGCAAGTGTGCATGGAATTGCGAGGGTTTAAACTATTAATACTGTATCACATAAATGGCGAGTCAAGCCGTTAGATTACCATTTAAAGACCTATATAAATGCTTTACTGAAAGAATGGACTAACCATCAGATATAAATTTAACAACGCAAGGCAGTTCATGTGGATTTAATAAAGAAAAAACTGGGAAGATGAATTCACTGGATTTATCGGCATGTCAATTTCCCGCGTCAGACGGTACCGGGTAGACAAAAATACATACACTCATTGTTCAAGGTTGGTTTCCCGTGTGGCAATCAGAAAAAATATTGAAAAAGTTTCTTTGACTGTGTCTGACATTTTTTTCCTCTTATGCCGTGCACATTTTACATGTTCGCTATCTATCACATTTTTTAGTAGATCTACCGCTGAAAGAAAAAAATATTGTTAAAATTTAAAAAAATACCGAGGAAAATCAATTTTGTCATAGAAGATGGGCGTTTTGGTGGGACAAATCTGAATAAATGCACACAGACAATTAATGAAAAGTCAACGGTTTCATTTTTATTTTTCCGACATTTGTAACTTCAGTAGCAAAAACTTCCGGTATATCACAACCCGTTTCATCGCATTCGATATATACTCGGTAATGAAGAAGATACTATGACTATAGTTAGGAACTGCCCTGAAAGAAAAATATAATACTTTGATAGTTCTTTAATTCAGTAAATATAAAAATGACAGATAAACGGATAAAGTTAGGTTTGGAACTCGAAGCTTAAAAACGTTTAGTGTGTTGTGATCTAAATACATCAGAATACTTTCGACAATTTTTTTATTTGACAAAATAACTTTGAAAGTTTATCCGAGACAACAACATTTAATTGTTTTTAAAAAAAGAACACTTTAAATATTTGCCTACATTGGTCACTAGAACAATACTCCTACAAAACCAGTTGGTCAACTGTAGTCAGGTCAGCCGAAAGTTGATTAGAGCTTGGCTGGTTGTTGTCAAACTGGGCCTTTAATCCAGACCTGCTGCAGAGGTTATGTTATTGAGATTTGCTCACGGGCAGTAAGCGTTTTCACCACATGGGGCAGCTATCGATCGACTGGACATAAAACGACTGCTGGCAACACCTACCGTTTTTTCTAGCGTGCGTTTTTTCTAAATCAAACGGTAAGCAAACGAACGATAACTGGGGACAGTCCCTTACTAGCCTATAGCTCCTTACAAATGAAATACGAACATGGCAGAGGGAAGATAACTTTGAAGTTGAATTACAGCGCTTTAATTTACATTTCTAATGGTACCAAAACATAGTTTTGTCAAGTGTTAGTGCCACGAGGAGAACTTTATGAAAAATTTATTATACTAGGCTACTATGTGCAAAACAAATTATCGAAGTCTACCATTTAGACCCAGGTTAAATTGTTTTAATTTTCTTAACACTTTCATTGTATTGTGGGAAATGCCGCATCGGGAAAGAGTGGATTGCGTGATACAAGAACGAGTATTACGAATGCCTTCACGTAAGCAATATGAATCTTTGCTTGAATGGGAGACGTTTACCAATTTAACAAGGCCAAGTCGACCAATCCGTGTTGGTCGTTGTAACATTTTAATATTTCATAAACTCCTTTGCCGCTTGTAAAAAAAAAATTGCAAAAACCTGTGTTTGGTATACCGTTAGGGTACAATTCATTTTTTCCGGGAGAGAAGTCGGATAAGATAACTGTGAAGTTTTCATATGCTACCATCCATTAGCACGAACCCATGCATAGCGAATGAGCGGATACCTTGCCCTCTGTAACAAATGATTTGTCGCACTCCATAAAAACTCTTTAAGAAAGTCTTTGACCCATTGTAGTGAAGAGGCAAATTTGTAACAATATGAAGATGTGCTAAGAAATCCCCCCTCACCTTCAGAGTAACTGCGATTGTTCCCAGGTATTTTGCTGAAAGATAAATAAGCTCAAGCAAACTGAACACAGGGGACCAAACCCACGCCTCAATCATCAATATATACTAAAGAGCAATTACCTTTATAATGAATACAAACATTTAAGGATGTCTATGAGATTTTGTCAGTTAGTTTTAAATTGCACTGGTTATAATCTTTATTTGCATGTTTTGTTGATATTGGTATAAAAAATGTTTTCCAGATACACCACGAGAGCCACTTCAAAGTGTCGAAGAGTATATCTAGCAAACGACAGAAGACAAACAATGTTTTGGGGTGAAATATGAGAAAAGGTGATATTATGAACATATAAAACGGTAAATCCTTTTTCGCCTATTTTATGCTCTGATTTTGAGACATATAAATTGTATTAAGTAAGGCGCACTATAGTAACAGAACAAAAATGGAACCGAAAAACGCACATGATTCTTTCTTTAGGAATTTCTGCGACATTTATGTAAGACTGAAATCGGTCTTACAATCGTACAATTTTACGTTACCTCCTGTAGACAATCCTAGTATTTTCAGGGAGATGTTGATAACCTTTTTCGGAGTCTTCCAATTGGACAAGCTCATATTTACAACCTACCTGAAACCTTGTATAAATGAATTGAACTAAAATAAGTGAACAAGATATAATCTTGAGGGAACAGGAGAATGTTTAAAGAAGATCCGAAAAAGGCCCAGTAAAACATTTTTCCATTAAGTTGATTCGAATTTTTTTTCCCTAACTTCTGATTGTCTGGCGGTATTAAAAAACTAAATAGTTGACGTTGAAATCAAGAAAATCCATACAGTATGTGTTCGGAATGACCAATGTTCGAAAGGATACAAAATTTAGATAACCAGACAAACACTCATTCATTTTAGGCGTTCTTGAGCACTACAATATCGTACATTCTGGAGAAAAAGTACCAAACCACTTCTGATTTTTATTTTGAGAAAAAAATTCGAGAATTCAAATTTTGTTTTAACACGAATATATCATATTTTTGCAGCTCGTGTCATACTCGGTTTCAAGAAACGTTCAGCTCCAAAGCTTGCAAGAGCAATGTGAAGAATTACAGATGGATAACAACTTCTTGGTTGATTGGGTGACGGCAAACAGAAATACTAAAACACTGTAAATCATTTTCGGAGATTAAAAACAAGAAATATCACAATTATCTCCAATCTAGCAACAATTCATATAAATAACCATTTTATAATGTACAAATGTGTAAATATGTATTTATATTCTGATAGAGTGTAACTTTAATAACAAAAAGGTTTATACCATAGTAATTAAAAATCATGTCATCTTAGCGAATTTCTCATATATTTCATATAATCATTTTAAATTGCTTTCACAGGAACATGTGTTTGTCCCTGTTTTCTCAAACAGTGTCTGAAAAAGGAAGCCAAAGGTAACCGGCATTGTCATTACCATTGTTTGTGTGGTGTTATTGTGCAGAGAAAACCACGCTTCGAGGCTCATATTAAGGTGTGTCCGCTTGTCATTTCTCAAAACAAAATTAGCACCAGCGAAAAATCTAGGGACTCTACAAATTTCGCTGTAACCACGGATTCCAGTGGAGATTCTTTGACATCTGATGTGAATAAGGTCAAGACTTTCAGCTGTTCGTCAAAGTCTGCAACATGCGTTCAGTGCAACAAGACAGTCTCCAGAAAGAATATTAAACGTCATGTTAGAACCCATACCAAGGAGACACCACGACAGTTCACCATGATGGTATCTGTGTGGATAACAGGAATGGGATATATCTCATTAGTAAGGCCATCAAAAGGTCCTGATCATCCAGTACACGTCCAAGTTTCCTCCCAAAAGCAAAGTGTTGGATGTGAATTGGACTCCTGCCGGGAAAAAGCTTCTTTACATGGCCGCTCCGGCATTTCGACATACCAGTGCCCCCATATTTCTTCGGTACAATTTGCTGATCCCATTGTGGCTAAAGCATTAGATATTTCCGTTTTAGATAAACTAGCTTCCGAGTTAAATTTGCCAACTGTTTCGGTTTGGGAGCAAGCCCATCAGAAGGATAGACTGTTCTTCTCGGTTTACCATGGCCATGGATCCGAGAACAGGTACTGGAGTCGCTTTGGAAGAACAGTGGTGGTCTATGACAGACCGACTTGCTGAAATGTTGATGCTCAGCCTCCAAAAAAAACTTGCGTACACGTATCCTTGTGCAAATGGTACGTTGATGCCTCGGTCATTGTACAGGAAAACATTTCCAAAGAATCACATGTAGCGGGATTTTGACTACTAAACGGAGGCTCTTAGGGGGTTTCGGTTCTCGCCAGAAGAATACAAGAGCGATTTAAAAATAGAAAGTAGATTTGAAAATCGTTCGAGGAGGGCTTTTGTGTAGCGAAGAAAAAAATTGGAAATTTACAATAGAGAAAAAATTTAGTGCCATATGTGGCCATGTGAGGCAGTCATCCTGGTCACATATGGCACTTTCGTTTTTCTTGTTTTTTGACTTCCTATTAGACGTATTAAGCCAACTGGACGTATTAAGAGACTTGTTTAAGGACATAGCTGACCAGAGAGGTCGTAAATGATGTCTAAACGGAGATAAGACTTGATAACTCAATTTTAAGTAGACAGTTGGTTCGGATTGTATGGATTAAACGCCTATATTTTTCATTTAGCGATTTGTTCAGCTCCCAAACTAATAAGATACCTTTGAACAGTCAAGTACAGTACTACCACATTCTACATATACATCCGCCGCGGAACGCCCGTGACCGATGTAGACACGATCCGCAGGGAATCTTTACTACGCCCGCGGTCGATAAGAACGGGATACTTGGGAGATGATCCGTGCTTGAGCGGGCGATGTCCGGTGGGACCGCGGGGGATGTTGTCCGATATTTAACCATGGGGGACATGAAAGACGACTGTGGGGGGTGTATGTTCCACTTTATGGTGACTATATGATAATAGACCACACTTTTATGAACTTCTGTTCGAGAGAGAGGACGGGAAAACTCTCCATTTTTACTTTTGGTGAGAGACATTTAGACATACTGTAAAAGTGACACGGTCCCCAGGAAAATAGAATATATTTTATTGTAGGTAATATATTTTTGCCGAAATTTAGAGACACGATTTTTCGGTGGATTTCAAAAGTAGGTCAATTCATACTGGCTTTGAAAGTGAACATATGTCGTAGAGTATGAAAAGGTTCGAATTTAGAAAACGATTTTATAAATAGTTTCCATTAAGGGCAAATTCCATCTTCTGTGCGACACTAACTGAGACTGCCCAAAGATTGAGATTGGGATGTAGCGGCCAGACGTGGCGGAACGTTCTACTAGCGTCATAGTCCCCGACACTGCACATCCATTGGGTCATCCTAATGTCTGGCCTGGGACCAGCCTGGCCAGCCGGCTTATATACAACGATTACTTGCTTTATACATTGAATTACCACTATTTATGCATCTGATTACAATATTTATACTTTCTTCTTTTATCTGGTATGTTTTCAGACAGATATCGGCAGTTATAAGACCCGGAATCATTTATTGTGCTGTATGTAAAAACCAAACCAGATTGCTTGTGCGGAATGGGATTTCGCATTTTATTTTTGGTTTGATGAAATTTTCTTGGTTTAACAAGTTCGTTTATCATCACACTTGGCCATTGATCACTGAGTTTTGGCTTATTTCAAATAAACGAACATGTTAAACCAAGAAGTTTTGAACTAACTTAGGCTGGTCCTAGGCCAGACATTAGAATGACCCACATCCATTCAGTTTTTGATGCTAAATTTAATGTTTTTTTTTTTTAAAGATTTATTCGTGAAAAGCATAATCCATTCGAAGACAGATTTCTTGAAATTAAAGTTAAGCCTTTTCTTTATTTATTAACGTGGTTGTAGCAAAATCCTTCGCATCAGGTTTTATCTATCTCCCGCGGGTGATTTGTATCAGATTGGAACGGGATCTACGGGCAATCTGAACGTTGTTCTCGGGCTGCAGGGGTAGGGAACGTTATTCGCGGGTGATTTGCGGGCTATTCAGACGTCAGCCGCGGGGGATTTATATGTAGAATGTGGTAGTACTGTATTACTCACTGACAAGCGTTTATGCCCTTTGGTTAGAGAAATTTCGTTAATTCGGGATTTTGACTACTGAACTGAGGCTCTTGGGGGTTTCGGTTCTCGCCAGAAGAATACAAGAGCGATTTAAAAATACTTCGATAGAAGATTAGAAAAAAATCAAAGTGGATTTGAAAATCGTTCGAGGAGGGCTTTCGTGCAGTGCAATTTGAAATTTACAATAGAGAAAAAATTTAGTGCCATATGTGGTCACAAATGGCTGGCTCACTAAGTAAGGCAGTCATCCTGGTCACATATGGCACTTTCGTTTTTTTGTTTTTTTAGCCCCGTTTTACGCCAAACTGAGAGTATTTGGAGACTTTTTCAAGAACATAGGTATTATTATCTCTGCTCGGCAATGTATTGGAATACGAGTTGGTATTGGAATGCTATAGCATTTTTTGGTTTTGTTTTGTTTTTTTGAGTGATTTTACAATATTACTAAAGGCTGCAAAAAGTTAAAGTAGATTTCCACAAAGTGAAAATTGCAATAGAAATACAGAAATACACACACAAACAGCCACATTGTTATATAGCTGAAAAGGCTGAACCAATTGGAGGCACCCATTTTATGGCAGAATTTGATCCAGGCATCACGCCACCTCCTTTGATTTCGAATTGATCTTAGAAAGAAGGTTTGGTTGAGTATTTCTAATATCCAAATCCTTAAAAGCACAATCGCCGCTAAAATCAAGAATGATGTTTACTTCAAAAACAAAATATAGTTTTCTTTATTTCTCAGAAGTTAGGAACTTTCTTTTCTATCCAACAATTTGAAAGTGTTACAATGCTTGGCATTTCTCATTTAAAATTTAACTTTGATGTGTTATACTAACACGCAATTTAACAAACTCCGAGCGTGTCTAAGCGAATAATCGCCCTATTGCTTTGAAACGTGTAAGCGGGCTAACGGTTCAGACTTATTTCACTGACTTGGTCTGAAAAATAAAGAACAAACATTTGATTTGGGAGGCACAAAAAAAATAGACATTATAAACTTAAAACAAAAAGACCGTCAAGATTGTGCTATTCAATGCTCAAGTTAATTATGGCTGATATATTGAGTTGAGATTTTAATTTTAATAAGGCGTATGATTTTACGCCATCATTTAAGTGTTTAAAAATAACTGGACATGTATCATGAGCTCAAAGTTTAATTGCTTTCACTTGTAGTTATTGAGCTCGTGCAAATTCGATAATGTCAGAAAGACTACGGCCGTGAGTTTGCTTTTAACTTATCGTAGCTAGTGAGTTCTCCCCCGTATCCCCCCGGCCCCGCATAAGATTTATTATTTATTTTAAGTTATTATAAGATATCTATGATATACTGTTAGAAAAGGGCAGTAACTCCAAAAATAACGAAACCAGCGCAACCAAAATACAAGGTGCACATCCTCAAATGATACTGAGCATGTCCACCAAGTTTCAAAAAAATTTAATAAAAACTGTGGGAGAAGATGCGATGACAACCACTAATTGTCTATGTGGTCTTATACTGTCGGAAAAGGGCAGTAACTCTGAAAATAATAAAACCAGCGCAGCCAAAATAGAAGGTGCACATTCAGGAATTATATCCAGCAAGTCCATCAAGTTTCGAAAAAATCTGATAAAAATCGTGAGAGGAGATGCGATGACAAGCACTAATAAAAAGTATTAAAATTGACCAGGCCTATAATCGACATTTTCAAATGTGACTGGAAACAAGGCGGCTTTTCCTAAACTAAGGATCATGATAATCTAACACATCTTCTATTCTATTCGCTTGTTACAAATATCAAACCCAGGAAAAAACTAACGTCAATTAGAAGCAAACTTATTTGGTTTCCATCAAAGAAGCGTGCAAATTCGTTTATTTAGTGGTCTCACACATGCCTTTCATTGAGGCTTTGTGGGTTCGTATCCCACTCAAAATAATAAAATTTGACCTTATTCACATGTATTTGTTTATTTTGTGCTATAATTCCAATTGCTTGCTATGATTTTCCTTACACGATGACCACCTCATGGCAAATGACTTCGAAGAACTTATTGTTGTCGAAAAATGTCTTGGGATTAGAACCTGTTATCTATCATATATATCCTGCTGCTTAGCCCTTTTCTTTTCAGAATGCAAATGGCTTGGATATTGTGCAACACTGTCATAAGTGCTAGCCGATCTTTGTGCATTGGCGCAGCGATAGTTGTGCTGTGTTTTCGTCCATGTTTCATAGTATAAGCGGTTTAATTTAATATTGAAATATAAATGCTGCAGGGATTGTGATATATATTTTCTTGACTGATAGGAGAATGTTCTGACCCAGTTTCTTGAGGGTCACGAGTGGCATCTACAAAAGCGATATCTGTAGTCTTACCTAAAACAATTGGAAACATTGACCAGCACTAATTAAACGTTGAACAAGATGCGCGATAAGAATGAAAATTTTACGTACAATATGAAACTTTGGTGTTGTGGGAAGTTATTCTGGACTTCTAACTCTATTTATATAAACAAAAAAAGAAAAGTATTTAGAGAAGATCAAAACAATAGATAGCGTTGATCCTTACGAAATTAGGAAAGGTGAACTTGACCAGAACTTAGCAGACTACTGCTTTAACAGTCACTAGTCATGTGTTTGTACTGGAGGTTGAAAGTAGGCCTACGCTCAATGTGGCATGCGGAGATCGACAGTAGTTTTCAGGCGAGCGCTCATAGTAAAGTAAACATCCTACCTGCTGAATTATTCTGTAATCGGATCGACCAACCAGAAGAAAACAAAAATAAATAAAATATAATTCATTTACGTTGTCTTGCTCCATCTTCAGGCTCCTTATTAATGTGGAATAGTCCGTAGGCCCATTGTGACGAGCAAAGCGAAACCAATTTAGACCTATTCAGATAAATTCTTTAATTAACGCTAATTTTCGTTATCTTCATCTGTACCACTTCCTGAAGCCAATCAAGCAAGTTAAAAAGGCTTTGTTGGTTAATTAAAAAGGCTTTGTTGGTTAATTAATCATGCTATTTCCACTCAATATCGTTCAAACAACTGTTGTCCATAGGCTTTCTTTGTTTACTATCTTATAGGTACTTTTGGAGAACTTAGCAAGACCAGGCCTCAAGACCTGGATTTTAATCTTGCTCCTGAACAGCTGCTCGATCCCAATTTTTTTCAGAAAGACCTTCGTGTTGGCACTTCTTACCACATCATCTTGACATCACCCATTATGTTGGACCTGGTAAGCAGTCGCTTTACTCGTCTACTATTCATTTGATATTTTGCTAACCAGAAAATACGTCTCATGTGCGCTCTTGTCTTTGTAGGTATTTAGAGGAATGTTTAGGGTGTGGTTAAACAGCCCTTCTACCAACTGTTTAGCATCCATGCGTTCTTGAAGTCTGGTACGTCCATAAAAAAAGTCCCGCTGGCGTTTATCCTGTCATCCCGTCGAGCGGTCCTCAGCGCTATCCATCTTCCCGCGTTCTCCCGCCCTACGTAAAGTTGTGATGGACTTTGAGGCTGCTGCCTGGCAAGCTGTCAGAACAATTTTTCCTGGGGTTGAAATACATGGATGTCTTTTCCATTTCACACAGTTAATTTCTTTAAACACAACAGTTGTACCAAGCATTTTAATACCATACCACTATATCTTTTACTATTGTCATTCTATACTATAACACTATGTACTTGATAATGTGTTTTTCTCTTTGGTCATTACAGTCTGTGTACAGGAAAATACAGAAGCTTGGTCTCCAGACCGCCTTCAACGGATGAGATGCTGGCACGCATGATGTAAGTGTCAACGTATTTAATCTACAATTATGCTTTTAAAAATCTACCTCTAGCATTACATGTATCTCTTTCCAGCTTTAACTGTATCTTATTAATTCATGTGCTTTTCTCCTTTTTCAAGGTATGTCGCAGCTTGATTGCCCTACCACTTATCCCCCCAAAACACAAGCTGTGACAAGATATTCCGGATGACCACACCTCCCTATTGAGCTTAATGAGCTACGTTCAAGAGACTTTGTTCCAAGGGTGGATCTTCTCTCCAAGGGACTGGAGCGTATACAAACAACCCATCCCTACAAATAACGTTGAAGGGTGGCACTTTTGCCTGAATCAGAGGGAAAAAAGGTAAACCAAGTAAATCATGCCACAAAGTTTGAACAAGTTATTTTGATAGAGTTTATATAACAACTATAATATTTATTTTAAACAATTACTTTAAAAACTGTTTTTTCTTTTAAGCAACCTTCCATTATATTTGGTATGTTCTACAAAGAATCTCACCTGGTCACCCCAACGTTCATACGGCTTTCATGCAAATAAATTTATATTTGATTTTAGAAGTGGAAGTGGATCGGCACATGAAATAACTGAGGACAGCCTTTAGCAAAGCCCGTCGAACACCACAGAACGGTAGTTGGAGGAAATCGTTGACCATAAAAACGATGTGGATATTGGATAATCTGCAATTTTTAATTCCATTCATAAAAGTCTGCAATACAACATCAAATCTAGAGGTAAACATTATTAAATTTGTGAATTATGAATTAAATAAATTAATTTATATATTTACATAGCCTACGGTCAGGTGGTGGGGGTGGGGGTGCTGTTTCAAGGCTAATGGCAAGTTTTATTACATTACATGACTTTACCCGCTGCTAATGAGCTGCCAAAATCTTCATATTTTCCAGTTAAAACAAACTATTTTTCTCAAGATGTCCAAGATGTCTCAAGGCTTTTTTGTTAAAACTGTTCTCCAACTCTGAAGGCGTAGCTTAATGGGATAAATGTTGATCAAGTACAAAAAACTTTGAAAAAAATATGTTCTATTTTTGGTAACAATCTGGAGTGCATAAATATTTTAAATTGTGCGGAAACATTCAGATATAGTTTTTATATTCTGTTTGTAATTCCTTGAGTAGCGTGTTGTAGTCTCCATAAATAGATCGTCTCAGTAGCCAGGGCCGACACCATATCCGTCTTTGAGTTTGGGAGGCGCGACGTCTTCGTCTGCGCCTAATGATTACGAGAAGAAGAACAAGTTTTTGTTTGTTTGTGAGCGCCATTTTGCCGGAGCGATACGGGTATAATGTACGTCTTATTCGGATAGCAGGGATTTGAAAACGGCTCCGGTGAATAAGGCGCAGTCACAGCCGTAGACCGCAAGTGTAATGTTGACCATATACGATTAAATAAATCCAAGAGGCCGTTTAGAGATATCTTAGGGAGTTGTTTAATTAATTTGTAAAAAATCTGGTCCGGACCACAGGCTGACTCATTGGCCTTTTCAAGGGAGGCATTAAGTTCCTCCAAGGAGAAAGGTTGATTGTAGTCTTCCAGATTCTGTGGAGAGAAGTTAAGATGTACCATCTCTTCCTAGGCCTTTATGTTCTGGAATTCTGTGGTGTAGTTCTCAGAAGATGACTTCTGAGAAAAATTCCGGGCAACACTATTACTAATATCTCTGGGAGGGGTTGAAGTTGTACCATCTCCCTTTAAGTGGTGGGTTCTGGGTTTATTATTCTTGTTTTTTAATTTTTGTATCATGATTCATACTTTTCTCATGGGAGTCTTGGTGGTAACAGAGAATACAAAATCACGCCAACACTGGCGCCTCTTGGATTTAAGTAATCAACGAGACTTTGCTCGTTCGATACGGAACTGGTCCAAATTCTCCTTCCTACCATGGTGTTTATAGCGACGGAATTGTTCTGTCTGCAATGGATGTTAAGGTTCTTGTAAATTCACGGATTGGATCCTCTACTGCGTTGAGCTCTGGGGTGAGCTCAGCCTCACAGAGTGACGAAAAGAGAGGCCTATCAGCTTTGTGGAATTTATAACGAGGAACCTTCTCTACACTCTTTGACGTCAGGTGTTCCAGGATGACTGGGAAATGGTCGCTACCGCAAAGATCATCATGCACCCTCCATGTGAAATCTGAGAGGAGTGCAGGATCTGTAATGGACAGATCTATAGCTGAGTAACGGCCATTCCCAGAGTGTAGGAAAGTGTCTGTGCCATCATTAAGTATGCACAGACCTTCCTCGTCAAGAACCTTCTCAATAACCTTAGCCTTTTGATCGTTATTACCACAGCCCCACAATGGACTGTGGGCGTTGAAATCCTCAAGTAACATGTATGGGGCTGGAAGCTGTGCCACCAATCATCTCAGTTGTTCTATGTTTAACTGAGAGGAAGGTGGAATATATATGGAACGTAAGGTTATTGTTTTATCCACACGGACAGCCACAGCCTGTAAATCTGTGTTCAGAGGCACAGGACTGTGTGCAACACCAGAGTTGACAAATATAGAGGAGCCACCAGTTGCTCGTTTACAATCGCCAACAAAGGTGCTGTAGAGTACGTTGTTTTTCAGAGGTACTCTATCACTGTTCGTCTGTCTTGCAGACAAAGAGCAACAGGATTGAACTGTTGAATTAATAATGTTAATTCATTATGATTGGTCCTAAGACCACGGCAATTCCATTGGATGGAAGTGTGCAGGTGAGCCATCGCCAGGTCGAGAGCGATGGTCCCCACTAGACGACCCACCCTTCTTTCGAGCCTTGGAGGATTTTGGTTCGGGTCTCTTTGGCTTCGGTGAGCGGTCCCGAGATCCTCCAGGTTTTGGAGAGGGTGGGTCAACTTTAGGTCTCTGGGAGGAGGTCTCCATTTCCTCCGTGGATGACTCTGAGAGAGTGTGTACCTTTCTCTGTGAGGTACACTCCTGGGGACTGGAGTCCTGCGACTCCAATGATTCAAACCTATTAGTGGTCGGAACCAAGGGTCCCCAGATACTCTCCTCAGAGTTAGGGGTGGGTTTGGGAGGATCAGTCCTCCCAGAGATCTGTATGTTTGATTTTGTGGCCCTGGAAAGACGCTCTGCAGGGCCACGGTTTAGACTGGATTCAAACTGAAAGACCTTTAGGGCATCTCCGGTTTACTTTGATGTTCTAACCGAAGGCCCTGCAGGTCTTTGCACTTTTGATGGATTAGCTGTTTTTGCAGAAAAAGTCTGAGTTGACGCTTTTGCTGGTTGTGGGGTCAACTCAACAGCTGTAGGCCTATCCTTGCCAATGGGCCAGGTAAGTGTGGTTTGCGCCGAGGATGAGACGCAAACTTTCTTTGCCACATTGGCATAGGATAGGCCAGGTGAACTGGGCATATGAGCTACCAACTTGCGGGCTTCTAAATAGCTCACATTCTTCTTGGCGTCCCGTTTTGTCGAGAAGTGCTTTACATTCGTGACCCCCTGGTCGCTGAGTTCCGAGCAGATGAGATCCTCGGACATCTCCGCGAGATCTTGATCCCGGTCACGAATTATGCCTTTACAGCTGTTAAGTGACTTATGAGGGGAAACAACAATCGGTAAATCCCCAATCTTTTTTAAGCTTAATAAATTTACCGTTCAATTAGAATACTCCCATTCCTCAATTTGGATGCTGACTTGCACTTTCCAGCACAAGCTTTGATTGACTTTTTCTGCAAAAAGCTATCTAATTTTGTGACTGGTCGATCAGTGGTACTAGATCACAAGGAATCTAGGCTATTTTCATTGGACTCACTAGGAGTTGCTTTCCGTTTTTTAGGCATTTTTGTTGAAGCCATATATTATTTTGTTTTGTTTCACCACTCCTGTTCCCCACCCGCCACGGAGCACCAACAAGGGCGATACCTCCCCGTGGGTAGAACCTGCAGAGAGAGGCACCAGGAACTCCAGGAATGGTATACTCGAGCAAAGAGTAAATAACAAAATATAACTTCTACCCGATTGACCCATTAGCCACCGCCTTCTACAATGATCTTTAATTATATTGAGTCTACTGTGGAAAAATCCAACAGTAGAAAATGATATTTTGGACGTTTTATATTGTTTATATCCAGGTTTACGAATACCGTGAAATGTTTAAGTTGGATCATTGTAGGGCTCGACGTGACGGGTCGATTTATCGGATCGGGCCAATCCGACCTCTTGTTTAGGTAAAATCAGGGCCAAAGTTGAGTGTTGGGTTTTTGGAGCATTAATTGCCAAGCTCCTCAACCCTTAGCCACCAGGATTCCGTCATCCCCCACCACAGGTAGTCTGCCCACGGCCAACAGGCAGCCCAAGGTTTAGTCGCCTTATACGAACAAGCTCCAAGGGAAGCTGTGAGCCTATTCTTAACCTCCGGAACCCACACGGGGCAAACTTGAAGGTCAAATCCATTAAAAAAAAAGCATATTACCATAAATAAGATACATGTGTATTTCTGAGGTGAGCTGGCCTTGTTCCAACTGACCTTTGCATTCAAGTATAAACACACATTACGTAACAAGCCAGTCAAGTCCGGCTGACCGCTATGCTGGAAAACAGCAGGCAGAAGATATCAAAGGTGTTGAAGAGATTTGAGTGTCCCAGTGACTGAACCTGCAATCACATTGTCCACACAGTCATTGTAAACACCCAACATCCTTTGCTGTACCAAAACAATCGTCACTGCTAAAGCCAATTAAATTTAGTGGATATAAAATGTGAAATCATTTCTGATCTTCATAACTTCCACGTTACTATAATTGTTCACAACGTACACACATCAGATAAACTATAAAATGTCTGGTCGCAGACTCGTCTATACGTCGTGAGAAAAACTGACATTAGTGCACTTCGCTATGGCCCAAGGAAATCGTGCAGTCGGTAGAGAATATCATGTCAGCGAGTGTTATGTAAGAAGATGGAAAAGCATGAAAGACCGTCTTGAGAAAATGCACAGGAGTAAACAGGCTAATCGTGGAAAACCAGCACTTTGGAGGTTGACCTTGTCAACTGGATTGGCGAAAAAAGAAAAGGCAGTCTTGCGGTGTCCACAGCAGAAATCCATTTAAAGACATTATCATTAGCAAAGGGAGTTGAGGGGATAGAAAATTGTCTGCAACTTGGTGCTACAGATTTATGAACAGAAATAATCTATCATTGTGACGACGAACACACATTGTCGTCAATCCTCTGGAAGCTTTTAGGCAAACTGATCTCTTTCCAAAAATACGTAATTCATCAAGGGAAAAATAATTACTACAGTTTGGATCAGATAGGAAATGCCGATCAGACACCGCTAACCTTCAATTTGCCGACAGATGACACGTTGACAGTGACAATTAAAATGACCGGCAACGAAAAAAATTGTTTTACAGTTATGCTTGTACATACAGAGGGCAGTGGGAAATTGCCTCCTCATATAATTTTCAAGCGAAAGACTATGCCAAAAATGACATTTCCAAAGGGTATAATTGTGCGATGAATTAACGAAAGATTGGCTAAATGTTGTACGGGGGAGGGGACCGGGTGGCTTGTTACGGAGAAAAAGTTTACTTGTGTTCAACGCTTTCCGCTGCCACACATCAGATTATGTGAAATCTAAATTGAGAGACCGTCATAATACCGGGGGGGTATGACCTCAATTCTTTCACTAAAGGCGGCAGCATGAGAAAGCTTGACCTGCCAGTCATCTGTCAGTGGATAGCTGACGCTTGGGAGGAGTTCGACCCAGCAATGATAAAAAAATCTTTAAAAAAATGTTGCATTTCCAACGCCTTAGACGGCACGAAAGACGACTATCTATGGCAAGACGATGTCCAAGTCGCTGAGGATATATTAATAATATTAAGATATGACAGATGAACACCTGGAAGATATTGAACTTTATTATATATCTGGCAATGAAATATAGAGAACTATCAACATAATATAAATCATATCAGAGGGAAAATAGCAACTGATATCGTCACTGTGACGATATCAATTTTTGTTATATCATCACAGTGATGATAACACTTTTGACAGCCGGGACTACTTTGACCATTGAAAGCCAGGCCTACCAAGCCGTCCTTCTCGTTGATGTCTCTCCCTAACTTGACGCTCTACTGTCCCAGGCAGCGCAATCTTCTTCGACCGTGCTCCAATATTAAGCTTTTTTTTCTTACGCTTTCTTTTTGCACTCAAGCACTTCCGTTATCTAATACTCTTTTTTCTTGTTGATCTTAATAAACAGTATAAGTAATTTGATTCGGGTGTTAAGAATAGTTTTCTTTCATACGTTCACTGAATGAATTTCTGTGTCGATCTATTTTGTCATGCGCATTGTGGTAGTTCGGACCATTGACCTATATAGCTCTGTATATAGGTCAGTGACTGGAACATAAACCCTTGGCATCGTTTTGTTTTCGTTACGTAGATGTTTTCAAATCAAAATGACGAATCTTTTTAGATATATAATAAAAAGAAAATTAACTGGTCTCGATATGTATACCATAAATATTTCATCTTGTGTGATGCCAAAATGTACACTTTCACTCGTGGCTTTGCCACTCGTGAAAATATCACTTTTCGCATCCCACTCGATGAAATATTTATGGTATACACATCGAAACCAGTTAATATCCTCTATGTATTACGCCAATTCGAATGCTATGTCTGATAGCAAAATTGTCCGCCTATTTAGACCTAGATTTTGAAGGATTTACGAAACACGTCTTCATGTGTTACAGGACAATTCAAACTTTATACCATTTAATATTGTTTCTTTATTTTAATACTTGGTTAAATGAAATACGAATTCAAAAAATAAAACTCTGATTTTTTTTTTATGCCACGACAGTGCCCTGCTTGTGAAGGTTCAGCTTCGTTTTCACTCAACCGCTCGTCATGTACAGCCTGCTAAATACTCGAACAAAAATACCTCTGAAGTTGAAGGGTGAAATAAAATGGACAGTTTTAAAACATGAATATAGGTTTCACATATGCCACTTTCTTTGTCACATAACGCTTGCTGATTTCACTGACTGAAAAAAGTTGGGTTTTGCTTGTAATTGTGTATTAGACGCATGGTCGGAAACCGCTCAAGTTTTGACGAAAAATAAAGTGTGTCTTGTACTTGGGCATATATGGTAACTTCAGCGGCCAAAATCTCATCCAGCTGTGAGAATAAGCGTGAGTTCAGACCAGTTTCCGCGTTAGCTACCGAAAATAATTTTCCGGCTTACGGCGATAGGACTGTACTTCATGAACTGTAATCAAGATTTAGAACTAAGGACTCTTGTCACACTGCCTTAACAAAAATAGTAGATAACTGGCTAACAAAAATTGACAAAGGTCAAATTTCTGGAGCCGTGTACATACACTGTAGATCTGAAAAAAGCTTTTGATCTTGTCAGTCATCAACTCTTATTACAAAAAATGTCATGTTTCCAAATAAGTGAAAAAGGCATAACATGGTTTCAAAGCTATTTATCCAATAGGCAACAAAAAGTATGTTTAGGAAATGTTAACTCTGAACTGTTAGAAATAGAAAGTGGTGTTCCACAAGGATCTATCCTTGGCCCTTTGCTTTTGTTGGATTTTTATTAATGACCTCCCTCTTGAAATTAAAAGCTGTGTGCTCGACCTCTTCACCACTATTACCACCTCAGCTAAGCATGTTACAGATTTAGAGGCTAAGTTACAAGAAGACTAATGTCATTTCACAATGGTGCTCTAATAATCAAATGGCTATAAATACAGACAAAACCAAGTATGTTAATCGGTACAAGACAGAGATTAGCTCAACAAGAAACCTCTATGACAATTACAATAGACGGACATACAATTGACAATGTGACAGAAACCAAACTACTAGGGATCATAATAGACTCAAATTTATCATTGTATGCTCAAATTCAAACTTAAAATAAATCTGTATCTTTCAAACTCACATTATTACAAAGAATTAAAAACTTCCTCCCTCTGCAAACTAGAAAATTGTTTAACAATGTATTACCATTGTTAGATTATTGCACTATGCGGGTCTTATTTAAAGAAACCTTTAGGAAGACTTTTTCGTTTGCAGAAACGTGCTGCTAGAATTATTCTTAATGCCCCATACTGGGCACCTTGTAAAGATTTGTTTACATCGTTAGATTGGATGACTATTTATGAAAGAATACTATTATAAAAATCAATATTAATATGTGTAAATGGTCTTGTACCAAATTATTTGTCTTATAAAGGCACACTTTCCTCCTTCTCCTCTGTTTCAACTGGTGTCCCCCAAGGCTCTATTCTCGGTCCCATTTTATTTTTAATATATATCAATGACATAACTACCTGCTCTACACTTCTAAATTTTACTTTGTTTGCCGATGACACCAGCGTTTCCTATTCATCAAATTGTATACATGACACTGTTAATATAATGAACCAAGAACTTAAAAATATTCAACTTTGGCTACAAACTAACCGACTTTCTTTAAATATTGCCAAATGTAAATACATGATTATCAGCCCGAATAAACAACCATCACCTGCCCACACTGACCTACTCATAAATAACACTGTTATCGAAAAAGTTAAAGAATTTAAATTTCTAGGTATAATTTTTAATGACAAACTGACATGGATATCTCATATAAACTATATTTCTAAAAAAATCTCACGTAATATCGGAATAATCAGGCACATTAGAAACAGTCTTAATAAACACACACTTATCATCCTTTATCATGCTTTAATATACCCTTATCTGACATATGCCAATTCTCTATGGGGAAATACCTATAAATCACACTTGAATTCTTTATATCTCTTACAAAAAAAAGCTGTTCGCATCATAACTTACTCAAATAAAATTGCTTCTACTGCCCCAATTTTCCAACTATTAAAAATTTTAGATATTTATAAACTAAATGTTTATTCCACCATACTTATCGCCCACACATTTATTCACCACCAGTTCCGTCTACCTTATTCCCAGCGAATGCTTTTCTCTAGACAATCAGATATCCATCAATATGCTACAAGATCTAGCAACTACAATTTATACAGGCCATTCTACAAAACAAATTTATCCCTTCATACACTAACAGTTAAATGCCCTCGAGTGTGGAACAACCTCCCAATAAAACTGAAAACATTAACCTCAACTTCACTCTTCAAATCTTCTCTTAAACAGTATCTACTGGCATCAATTTAAAAAGAAACGAATAAGAATAAGTGAATTATGTTTGTAAGGAAACTATATATTAGTATATTTTTTAACCTTTCGCCATCTTACTTTTGAATGTTAAATTTTCCCTTTATTAAATCTATGGGATATAACAAGTTCTTCAGGAGCTTTATTCCCGCCTTTTATGTTCAATATTATTTTGTATTTGCACTTCTTAACTATGGTGAATAAAAATGAAATGAAATGAAATAATTTTCCCAATTCTCTCCGCTCCACAAGTACCATGAATTTAATTGTACCCAAGGCCAAAACAGAAGCTTACAGAAATTCTTTCTAGTTGTCTGCAGTGATGCTCTGTTATTAGCAAATATATATTTTTTCTGATCAGATTTATTAGTTCCAGAATCTTTTGTAGTATTATAACAAATTTTACCTTGCCTTTTGTTTGATTTTTCCTACTTACTTTTACTGTGCGTGCACGCGAGTGTGTTGAGGGACACATGGAACATTGGTATTATTTGTACTAAATGATCTCCCTCTTGAAATAAAGTATTATTATTATTATAAACTGTGCATGGGGTTTAACACACAGATGGTGGATATACAAATTTTTAGGTAATATTGGTTTAACAGAAACCCCTTTTCTGAGTGAATCGCTACTCACCAGTTATTTCCAAATGCAAGACATTTCTCGTGGATTAAGAAAAAAACGGGGAGATGAATTTAATTGATTAGTTTCCCGCCCCAGACCTACAAGTAAGACAAACTAAACATTTCTTCTACATATGTTGGTTCTCGTATAAAATAAATAAGCTGTGTTGTATAGAGTTGACATTTTTATCTCAATGTTCATTTCACACATTAGTTTTCTAAAAATCTGTGTTGCAAGGTTTGTCACAATCTGCCGTCAGTTGCCTAAACGTCTCAAATGCAGTTCAGTTCTGCTGGGCCAGCGCCGTTCAAATCCTTCGGAGGCGAGAGAAATGCCCCGCAGAACTTTGCTAACACCTCCACGACGGATCGGTGACGGAAAATCCAAAGCTCTGTAGAGAAACAGCGGAGGATTGATACTTAGTCACTGACAGTACTGTACATGATAATGTAGAGGGGTCCATGTATGGGTGAGGACCCCGACCTATTCACAGGCCTGTGTCATCTGAACAAAGGCCATCCTGGAGATACTTTAAAAAAAATAAAGTGTCGGCACAGAAAATGGAGGAAATTAAAGCTAAATCTGTACCGGATTTGATAAAGGATGTGACTTCCAGTTGTCCACCCACTACACCAAGGTTGCTGTTGTCTTTGCTCGCATGCTAGGGTAGCAAAGTTGTACAAGAGAGTAAATCATAGTTCAAACTACAAACCCGGCAGCTAGACACCACATCCAGACGAACACTATTGTGCCACCATTTTTAAAGCAGATGAAGTGCCACGCCATATGTTACAAGGAAGAATGTGTTAAGTTATATGTTGATGATAAAGCAAAAGGTTGATTTTGGAGAGCCAGGATTTGCAATATCATCGGGTGTAAAATGAAGGTTATAGATTGTTCATATTGGGTCAAATCTGTCTGCATTCTGTCATGCAGCGGAACTGACGACAATGATTCAAAACAAGTACTAAGGAACCGATGCCTAAGCCTTACTGCTGAAGTACTCAGATGGCGGCCCTGACAATAGAGTAAATTATGGAAGCATGGTGTTTAAGGACCTAAACCTTGATCTTTTGGTGGCTGCACCTGGTCACAGTTGGGCAAATCCAGCGGAGAGAATGTCACTGCTGAATTTGGCTTATCAAAACTGCTCAGAAGGCATAGATCTAGAACAAAAATGCAAACACCAAAAAATGTCTCCTTTAAAAGACGCTGTCCATATATTATGTTACGCAACCTTACTAAAATGTTAGGATATGTTACAGCAGGAAGACTGGTCATCGGGTAACCTGGCCTTTGACAACACTTGTGAATCGGCCTGTACACCAAACTGGGAGGTACCTACGGATGTGAGTTCAGTTTGCATGTAATTTGTTTTTGTGTTGGAATATAAATATGATTGATCGATGTTTTACGCGGCACTCAAGATTATTTCACTTATATGGTGGCTAGGCATATCAGTAGCAATGTCTGTTCACTGAAACCAAATCTTGTCTACAAAAGTAGGGTTGGAATATTTCTCTTCTAAACAATGTCTTTTCTATTAAAAAATTTATCACAAATGCCCATAACAAATCTGCATTTTGTCCATCGATTCATTAAAGCTGGTGATGATTTATTCTATGAAGCACAGTTTCTTTAATTCTTGTAGATAAGAGGCAAACCTAAAGTAGAGATTTATTGGAACACAAATGTGTTCTTAACATCTGAGCAATTCTCTTCAATCCAAGAACTCCACGAATCTGAGCTGGTGGTCCGAAGACTAGTAAGCATCCTTTTCACTAAGGATACATTAGCTAGTCATTGTGCCAGAGGGAAGAGACAGGCCTCAAACAAGCTAACTGATCTGGCTCAGAGTATTCCTTTACCTGCCAAAGTTGTAGAAGCTATTGTGGATAAGTAATATTTACATTTAAACCCCAAGTCAGCAGAAAAGATTTTCCATTACTATTAAATTAAAGGTACGCTCGCCGCAAAAAACCAGAATCTGTATTTTTCTCAAGCATAAGAAGTTAGGAACTTTCTAGGAAGTTCATGTAAATTGGCGCCTTTACCCTTACTGCTGAAATACTCAGATGGCGGCCCTGACCACAGAGTAAATTATGAAAGCATGATGTTTAGGGACCTAAACCTTGATCTTTTGGTGGCTGCACCTGGTCACAGTTGGGCAAATCCAGCGGAGAGAATAGGGTCACTGCTGAATTTGGCTTATCAAAACTGCTCAGAATGCATAGATCTAGAACAAAAATTCAAACACCAAAAAATGTCTCCTTTAAAAGACGCTGTCCATATATTATGTTACGCAACCTTACTAAAATGTTAGGATATGTTACAGCAGGAAGACTGGTCATCAGGTAACCTGGCCTTTGACAACACTTCTGAATCGGTCTGTACACCAAACTGGGAGATACCTACGGTTGTGAGTTCAGTTTGCATATAATTTGTTTTTGTGTTGGAATACAAAATGATTATTTCACTTATATTCAATTCAATTCAAATCATCTATAATTAGATGATAGGCGGGAATAAAACCCATATGGTGGCGTTGCTAGGCATATCCATAGCAATGCCTGTTCCCTGAAACCAAATCTTGTCTACAAAAGAAGGGTTGGAATAATTCTCTTCTAAACAATGTCTTTTCTATTAAATGACATCACAAATGCCCAAAACAAATCTACATTTTGTCCATCAATTCATTAAAGCTGGTGATGATTTTTTCTATGAAGCACAGTTAAGCTCAGTTTCTTTAATTCTTGTAGATAAGAGGCAAACCTAAAGTAGAGATTTATAGGAACACAAATGTGTTCTTAACATCTGAGCAATTCTCTTCAATCCAAGAACTCCACAAATCTGAGCTGGTGGTCCGAAGACTAGAAAGTATCCTTTTCACTAAGGATACATTAGCTAGTCATTGTGCCAGAGGGAAGAGACAGGCCTCAAACAAGCTAACTGATCTGGCACAGAGTATTCCTTTACCTGCCAAAGTTGTAGACGCTATTGTGGGTAAGTAATATTTACATTTAAACCCCAAGTAAGCAGACAAGATTTTCCATTACTATTAAATAAAAGGTATGCTCGACGGGAAAAACCAGAATGTGTATTTTTCCCAAGCATAAGAAGTTAGGAACTTTCTAGGAGGTTCATGTAAATTGGCGCCTTTACAATTATCTGAAAGGCTAAAGCAGAGTGGGCCCAAAATTAACTGAAGACATTGGTTTTATTATAGATTGAAACATATTTAAGGAGTAAAACGTAAAATAGATATAAAAAAACATGATTTCACTAGTTCTTTTCTTATTGAATATTTTACAGGATTTTCCAGAAGTTTTCGCCTTGGGGATGGGAGAAACGCCTCTCTAAAAGAAGGACAAGTTATATCCATCATCAACAGCTGTTGTTCAAATGCAAGGAGATCATTGCGGACCAAATTAAACTGAAATGAATGTAATTATACCCTGAACTATGAAATAGTCCAGGGTATTTAGAGGTGAGATGTCTGGCCGTCCCACAATTCATGTTCCTCTTCAAAGTTTTGTCATTGATAAGAACACCCTTTTGCTGGTTGGATAAATTTTTCTTCTTTTCAACTTCCATTTTCTCTGCAAATTTCCATTTAACCTCTTATGAAAGTGTTGTGAAGTCTTTACAGGCAATCCCAAACTAGTATGGATACACATGCAATAGCCTTTTGCAGGTACTTTTTAACCATACCAAGAAAACTACTGATTAGATCTCTATAACCAAACACACACAACCGTATGGTCTATTTTTCACCTTTCATTTTTATCTTATACACATATTCAGATGTACAGTTGTTTTAGTTTGGGCAATCATTCCATGAGAAATACAAGTATCACCTCTAGGGGATGCAGAAGGGTTTGAGGATTTATTAGAAGAAATACGGTAGAATGAATCAGCCTAAGGATTCGGCCATTCTAATGGTCGAAATCTACGTGCAGGCCAGACAAAAACAACCTAAAAACACCTAAGTATTCGGCCAGTCTGGAAAGTTTACACCGATTTTCCATCTAATGGCCGAAAAGTCTGCGTACTTCACACAAGCTGCCCGTGGTGCCTTGACAGTCTCATAATAATGAAGGTTTCGGTCGTTAGCAGGTCTCCCCCGCTATCAGTCTAAAGGTACGTTCACACTATACCCCGAATTCGGCTCGGGGTCCGAAACGATTTCCGTACTAAAATGGCTTCAATGTTTATCAGTACATTTGTTCACACTAGCTTGATCCTAATTCGCTACGGATACCGGATTCGGAAAGCAATAATATAAATGGCTCACAGAGCCATTTTATTCGGTCCGGGACAACAGTTGTCTCTTTTCCTCAAAATATCAAGCAAACGAATCTCATCTTCCAAACCGCTCTCAACTGTTGTGTTGTTGTTGCGTGGATATGAACTGACTAGATAGAATCAGCCGATTATTCGTTGCAGTGTGAACACAACACACCGAATACGCTGACCTGTCAGAAATCCGGTTCGTACCTCGATCCGAATTCGCTGTATAGTGTGAACTTACCTTGATATGCTGGCCGGCAAAGTAAGTAAAACAGGATGAGACACATGTGTGGGCTAATATTTGACTTTGACTAGAATGTGTGGAAAAAATTTAGTAGTTCATCCGATGTCAATAAAAGTAAGCCTACCTAATCTGTTATCAGTACAAAGGCCTATAGAAAACCATAATCCTTTTTAATAAAAATTAGTGGATCATCAATAAAAGTTCAATGCCTAACAATCTGTCGCGTATTTTGGTACTTCACTGCTATCATTTTTAGATGCGCAACCCGACATGACCTCACCTTGAAGGTTACTTTTCGCTCTGTAAATTGAAATCACAGTTAACATTGCCAAACGGATGGGTTGGTTTTGTTTTTCTCTTTCAGAATTCAACGTTAAAATTATTTGTTATATGGAATAATTACAGCTTGCAATCATCAATTCATTTGCTATTGACTTTGTCTGACTCTAAAATGACTATTTTTTATACTGACGGCCCAAAATAATTTTGGAGGCAGAAACCCGGACTATTTGCTAATATCACCATGATCATTATGGTTTTAGATTTTTTTATGGTCCATGAACAATTGAAAATACAACAGAACTCACCAAAAATGATTAACTGTGAGTTTGAATTCACACTGATCTTTATGCTCCCATACAACCCCCCCCCCCCCCCCCTGTGTCACCGATGACAAGACTTCAGATAGATTAACTAGGCAATCTTATCTGGTTAGCAATTCACGATACTTTCGCCTTTCGAACTTCTTGTTTAAGTGATGTACTTGTAAAAAATATCCAATAAAATACACGCTTAGAAAGGAACATCCTTAAACTGTTTAAAATGTAGGGCCTATATAGATATGGAAAGGGTACCATTTCCTAAATCTTTCATGCAGTGCCTTCTGCTGTTGTAAATTATTATTTTTATTAGATTGGAAAGTAAAAGTGAGTTAAATATATATGTATATACACTATCAGCAAACAGATGGATGTATCACCTGAAACCTAACTCCGTTATTAAACTGTCACCACTTAAAACAATTTATACAGTTTATCTTTCCCTGCCAATTTTAAGAATTGAAAAATGTATTTTTATTCTTTGAACTTGAATGTTGATCCACTTTTCATAAAGCATTTAACAATCGTAAAATGAACAGCCTCACAAATATACACACTATCAAAACCATAACAATTCCTTTTACAATAACGATCACATATTAGGCGTTCAAGGTCATTTGTAACAGTCTGGTTTTATCACAGTTGGGTGCAGTCGGCTGAGTTACATGCGTCACTTTGAGTCAGGGGTCTCAAAACAATGTTAAGCTTCGTCACAGTTGGATTCCTCAAGTTACTGTCAGTCCACGATATAAAAGGTTGACATTTGTCTGGTTGTTTATATCTACACAATCCTTCCAACATGAACACTGAAACATTCGTTACCAGCAACTTGAGCTACTCGTCGACAGAAATCGCGGCTGTCAAAGGAACTGAGGATACCATGGGGAATGCTTTCTACCTGGATGCAAAAGTTCAACACTGGTTCTGATGAGAAGATGAAACCAACAGGGAGACTGTTAACGTACCCACCTGAGATGGACATGGAGATTTGTTCTTGGATATTGGGCAGACGCGATCAGAACATTCCTGTTTCCAGGCTGATGATCACTGAACACGCCAAGAAGATGATTCAGGTCCCGGGTTTCAAGACCAGTGCTGGTTGGCTGGACAAGTTCTTAGTTCGACACAATCTTGTCCTTCGTTCCAAGACTTTCCTCGCCTAGCATCTCCCTCCTGATCTCGAGCGAAGGATTCATATATTCCATCGACACCTTCAAGAGCTAAGAGCAGAAACCGATTTTGACAAAGACTGCGTGATCAACATGGATGAGACTCCCCTCAACTTCAACGTGGTCCCCGGAAAGACGGTCAATAGGAAGGGCTCCAAAGATGTAACCATTCGTACAACTGGGGGCGAGACGAGGCAGTTTACTGTTGTATTTGCCATTACGACCAGCGGTGAAACATTGCCCCCACTAGTAATTTTAAAAGGTAAATATTGGTTTGATTGTTTATTCATGTTCTCTTGTGTTTGGTTATAATTTAATTATTAATTTTTTAAGCAAAGTTGAACAATTGAATTAAATATACTTTTTTCTTTATCAGGCAAGCGTCTTCCTAAGGATATCACGCAGATTCCAGACAGCATCCACATCGAGATGCATCCAAATGGGTGGATGGATGAGACCATAATGAAGAGATGGCTTACGAACGTCGTACGACCTTACACCAAACGGAAACCGGCGCTCTTGGTCCTCGATTCCTTTTCAGCCCACACCACTGCGTCAGTTCGTGAAAAGATGGCAAACTATAACATTACTCCTGCTGTTATCCCAGGTGGATGCACATCCAAGGTATAATTCTTTTCCCTGTCTTATGTAGCCATAAAGTGCATGGTAATTATATAATTTATGTATTGCCCCCTTCTTATTAGTATGAAACGTAATAAAATGTTTTGTATTTATTCCCGGTTCAACCATTGGATGTTTCTATTAATAGGCCATTCAAGTCTTACATAAGGAACTTGTGGAGTGAGAATCTGGCCAACGTTGTCGATGAAGGTCTCCCAGTTAAGACAGCAGCTCCTCGAATGGATCGAAGGGAACTTATTATGAAGTCGTTCAAGGTATGTGGTATTTCCACTGCATTGAATGGCTCAGAACAGTCCCTTGTACAGAACCAACAACATCTAGATGATGAGGAGGAATTCCTAGGATTTACTCCAGTGGATATATTTTCTGAAGGCGAGGACCCGTTCCAAGAAGATTAATTTTATCGATTCTTTTTCTTTTCTTGCCAAATTAATTTATTGTTTTACGATCTTCAATAAAACGCTTGTTAATCAAAACCCGTTCTCACTGTGCGATTCATCGTAGCGACTTGTAGGATGCGCTTAAAATGGATGCTTTTAATTGGTAGATACGATTTGTCAACCAAACAAATGAATCGCATGCTACAAGTCGCTGCGACATTTCGCCCAGTGAGAACTGGCCTTTAGTTTCAGAATCTGGAATAGGTGTTTATCTTTATTAGTCACAAAAGCTTTTCGTCCAGCACAAGGTAATCTTAAGGGTTAGCCCGTCGATCGTAGGATTTCTCACTGCAGATGGTCTACTCGAGTTTACACCACATACTGTAAGTGTAAAGAGTGAAACAAGTCACACAAATAATTAGTCCGGGTTTCTGAATCCAAAATGACTATTTATTTACACTGACGGTCGTATTCCAAAATACGACCGTCACTATAAAAAAAGTCATTTTGGATTCAGAAACCCGGACTAACAAATAATATGTGAAATCAAAATGTTGAAATCATTGCGAACTACGCAAGAAAAACAAGATTTAAAATAAACTAAACATCTCAAAACGTATTTTAAATTTAACATTTATTCACGCTAAATTCTGACAGGAGTCGATCCAAATCTGCTCACTTTAACTTTGCCAGACAAATTTGATCTTTAAATATTGCGAGATATTTCAAATGAGCCTTTGGTGGGCTACTGTTTTGCTTTATGATCAGAAATTCCGGAAAAGATCTAAATCTTTCACAAAACTAACGATAATAGAATCGCTTTTAGCTGAGGAAATGCTGTGTATGATTTTGTCCTATAAAAATCCACCTCTGCCTGCAGTCTCGATTCCAGTTATGAGTGATGTTTGACATACAGCTTACCGTAAACATTTTTAGTACAACATTTTGGAATAGACATACCCATTCTCTCACTTTGGATTACTATTTGTTCTTGAAATTATTTTTTTACAACCAAGTAAATCTCAGAAACAAGTCCGTCTCTTGTCCATACTGACTGACACAACGAAGAAACGAAACAACAACAACAAATTTCAGTAGACAAAATAAAAAGAGGAAAAGAAGCCGGAAGTCATGAAAAATATACACAAATCTTTACAAAAATAAAGTATTGATCTTAAGAGGCCGAATAAATATGATCTCTCACTACAAACCGGTAAGTGGACAACTGACGTGAACTCTCTTACGGGATTATCACAGTCAATAGGACTGCACGGCGAGTCATATTGCCTGAAATGCTAATTAAAACTATTTGACACTAATCGAGACCTTTGACCTTTTCTTAAGTGGACTTGGTACAGGCTTTGTCACTTAAGAATGGCAGATCCTCATTGAAGGAACCGTAATGATCATTTTTACAAAAGTTTCATTGATGTACTTTATTATGCTAATTAAAGTTTTAATTAGCTCTAATTGCGGGCGTTCTTAAGTAGATTAAGTACATGTTTTGGAACTTAAGAATGATAGATCTTGATTTCCTCCTCCAATATGGATATTTTAGCATTGGTTTCTTTGGTGTACTCGATTATGCTAATTAAACATGAATTTTGGGATACTTTGAGGGGTCGCTGCCAGGATTGGTACAGGAGATGGAACTTAAGAATGGCTATTTGAAGGTTCCACAGCCTCCCCCTTCATATCTCCAGCTTCCAACCTTTTGTACTCGCAATGCTAAACAAATCTCCATGGGCTCCCAGACTAAGCCTGTAAATCTGTGTTCAGAGGCACAGGACTGTGTGCAACACCAGAGTTGACAAATATAGAGGAGCCACCAGTTGCTCGTTCACAATCGCCAACAAAGGTGCTGTAGAGTACGTTGTTTTTCAGAGGTACTCTATCACTGTTCGTCTGTCTTGCAGACAGAGAGCAACAGGATTGAACTGTTGAATTAATAATGTTAATTCATTATGCTTGGTCCAGACCACTGCAATTCCATTGGATGATGGTATCCATTTAGGAGGGAAGTGTGCAGGTAAGCCATCGCCAGGTCGAGAGCGATGGTCCCCACTAGACGACCCACCCTTCTTTCGAACCTTGGAGGATTTTGGTCCGGGTCTCTTTGGCTTCGGTGAGCGGTCCCGAGATCCTCCAGGTTCTGGAGAGGGTGGGTCAACTTTAGGTTTCTGGGAGGTGGTCTCCATTGAGAGAGTGTGTACCTTTCTCTGTGAGGTACACTCCTGGGGACTGGAGTCCTGCGACTCCAATGATTCGACTGCGACTCAAACTTATTAGTGGTCGGAACCAAGGGTCCCCAGATACTCTCCTCAGAGTTAGGGGTGGGTTTGGGAGGATCAGTCCTCCCAGAGATCTGTATGTTTGATTTTGTGGCCCTGGAAAGACGCTCTGCAGGGCCACGGTTTAGACTGGATTCAAACTGAAGGACCTTTAGGGCATCTCCGGTTTACTTTTATGTTCTAACCGAAGGCCCTGCAGCTCTTTGCACTTTTGATGGATTAGCTGTTTTTGCAGAAAAAGTCTTGAGTTTGAGTTGAAGCTTTTGCTGGTTGTGGGGTCAACTCGACAGCTGTAGGCCTATCCTTGCCAATGGGCCAGGTAAGTGTGGTTTGCGCCGAGGATGAGACGCAAGCTTTCTTTGCCACAATGGCATAGGACAGGCCAGGTGAACTGGGCATAGGAGCTACCAACTTGCGGGCTTCTAAGTAGCTCACATTCTTCTCCGACTCTATCCTCTGTAGGTAGTTGAAACACCGTATAGGGCTAGGGATAAAAATGTCCACTTTAACCCTATACAGGCCGATGAAAATGTGGTCGGGTACGGTCAATGTGTTGAATGTCAAAAGATAGGTGTTCAGTTTGACTACATTGCCGTCCCATTTTGTCCAGAAGCGCTTTACATTCGTGACTCCCTGGTCGCTGAGTTCCGAGCAGATGAGATCCTCGGACATCTCCGCGATATTTTGATCCTGGTCAGGAATATGCCTTTACAGCTGTTGAGTGACTTATGAGGGGAAACAAAAAGCGGTAAATCACCAATCTTTTTTAAGCTTAATAAATTTACCGATTGTTGTTCCCGGAAGCATTCAATTAGAATACTCCCATTCCTCAATTTGGATGCAGACTTGCACTTTCCAGCACAAGCCTCAATTGACTTTTTCTGCAAAAAGCTATCTAATTTTGTGACTGGTCGATCAGTGGTACACAAGGAATCTAGGCTATTTTCATTGAACTCCCTAGGAGTTGCTTACCGTTTTTTAGGCATTTTTGTTGAAGCCATATAGTATTTTGTTTTGTTTCACCACTCCTTTTCCCCACCCGCCACGGAGCACCAACAAGGGCGATACCTCCCCGTGGGTAGAACCTGTAGGGAGAGGCACCAGGAACTCCAGGAATGGTATACTCGAGCAAAGAGTAAATAACAAAATATAACTTCTACCCGATTGACCCATTAGCCACCGCCTTCTACAATGATCTTTAATTATATTGAGTCTACTGTGGAAAAATCCAACAGTAGAAAATGATATTTTGGACGTTTTATATTGTTTATATCCAGGTTTACGAATACCGTGAAAATGTTTAAGTTGGATCATTGTAGGGCTCGACGTGACGGGTCGATTTATCGGATCGGGCCAACCCGACCTCCTGTTTAGGTAAAATCAGGGCCAAAGTGGAGTGTTGGGTTTTCGGAGCATTAATTGCCAAGCTCCTCAACCCTTAGCCACCAGGATTCCGTCATCCCCCACCACAGGTAGTCTGCCCACGGCCAACAGGCAGCCCAAGGTTTAGTCGCCTTATACGAACAAGCTCCGAGGGAAGCTGTGAGCCTATTCTTAACCTCCGGAACCCACACGGGGCAAACTTGAAGGTCAAATCCATTAAAAAAAAAGCATATTACCATAAATAAGATACATGTGTATTTCTGAGGTGAGCTGGCCTTGTTTCAACTGACCTTTGCATTCAAGTATAAACACACATTACGTAACAAGCCAGTCAAGTCCGGCTGACCGCTATGCTGGAAAACAGCAGGCAGAAGATATTACAGGTGTTGAAGAGATTTGAGTGTCCCAGTGACTGAACCTGCAATCACATTGTCCACACAGTCATTGTAAACACCCAAAATCCTTTGCTGTACCAAAACAATCGTCACTGCTAAAGCCAATTAAATTTAGTGGATATAAAATGTGAAATTATTTCTGATCTTCATAACTTCCACGTTACTATAATTGTTCACAACGTTCACACATCAGATAAACTATAAAATGTCTGGTCACAGACTCGTCTATACGGCGTGAGAAAAACTGACAATAGTGCACTTCGCTATGGCCCAAGGAAATCGTGCAGTTGGTAGAGAATATCATGTCAGCGAGTGTTATGTAAGAAGATGGAAAAGCATGAAAGACCGTCTTGAAAAAATGCACAGGAGTAAATAGGCTAATCGTGGAAAACCAGCACTTTGGAGGTTGACCTTGTCAACATGGTTTTGGCGAAAAAAGAAGAGGCGGTCTTGAGGTGTCCACGGCAGAAATCCGTTTAAAGAGATTATCATTAGCTAAGGGAGTTGAGGGGATAGAAAATTGTCTGCAACTTGGTGCTACAGATTTATGAACAGAAATAATCTATCATTGTGACGACGAACACACATTGTCGTCAATCCTCTGGAAGCTTTTGGGCAAACTGATCTCTTTCCAAAAATACGTAATTCATCAAGGAAAAAATAATTACTACAGTTTGGATCAGATAGGAAATGCCGATCAGACACCGCTAACCTTCAATTTGCCGACAGATGACACGTTGACAGTGACAATTAAGATGACCGGCAACGAAAAAAATTGTTTTACAGTTATGCTTGCACGTACAGAGGGCAGTGGGAAATTGCCTCCTCATATAATTTTCAAGCGAAAGACTATGCCAAAAATGACATTTCCAAAAGGGTATAATTGTGCGATGAATTAACGAAAGATTGGCTAAATGTTGTGCGGGGGAGGGGACCGGGTGGCTTGTTACGGAGAAAAAGTTTACTTGTGTTCAACGCTTTCCGCTGCCACACATCAGATTATGTGAAATCTAAATTGAGAGACCGTCATAATACCGGGGGGGGGGGGTATGACCTCAATTCTTTCACTAAAGGCGGCAGCATGAGAAAGCTTGACCTGCCAGTCATCTGTCAGTGGATAGCTGACGCTTGGGAGGAGTTCGACCCAGCAATGATAAAAAAATCTTTAAAAAAATGTTGCATTTCCAACGCCTTAGACGGCACGAAAGACGACTATCTATGGCAAGACGATGTCCAAGTCGCTGAGGATATATTAATAATATTAAGATATGACAGATGAACACCTGGAAGATATTGAACTTTATTATATATCTGGCAATGAAATATAGAGAACTATCAACATAATATAAATCATATCAGAGGGAAAATAGCAACTGATATCGTCACTGTGACGATATCAATTTTTGTTATATCATCACAGTGATGATAACACTTTTGACAGCCGGGACTACTTTGACCATTGAAAGCCAGGCCTACCAAGCCGTCCTTCTCGTTGATGTCTCTCCCTAACTTGACGCTCTACTGTCCCAGGCAGCGCAATCTTCTTCGACCGTGCTCCAATATTAAGCTTTTTTTTCTTACGCTTTCTTTTTGCACTCAAGCACTTCCGTTATCTAATACTCTTTTTTCTTGTTGATCTTAATAAACAGTATAAGTAATTTGATTCGGGTGTTAAGAATAGTTTTCTTTCATACGTTCACTGAATGAATTTCTGTGTCGATCTATTTTGTCATGCGCATTGTGGTAGTTCGGACCATTGACCTATATAGCTCTGTATATAGGTCAGTGACTGGAACATAAACCCTTGGCATCGTTTTGTTTTCGTTACGTAGATGTTTTCAAATCAAAATGACGAATCTTTTTAGATATATAATAAAAAGAAAATTAACTGGTCTCGATATGTATACCATAAATATTTCATCTTGTGTGATGCCAAAATGTACATTTTCACTCGTGAAAATATCACTTTTCGCATCCCACTCGATGAAATATTTATGGTATACACATCGAAACCAGTTAATATCCTCTATGTATTACGCCAATTCGAATGCTATGTCTGATAGCAAAATTGTCCGCCTTTTTAGACCTAGATTTTGAAGGATTTACGAAACACGTCTTCATGTGTTACAGGCCAATTCAAACTTTATACCATTTAACATTGTTTCTTTATTTTAATACTTGGTTAAATGAAATACGAATTCAAAAAATAAAACTCTGATTTTTTTTATGCCACGACAGTGTAAACCCCTGCTTGTGAAGGTTCAGCTTCGTTTTCACTCAACCGCTCTTCATGTACAGCCTGCTAAATACTCGAACAAAAATACCTCTGAAGTTGAAGGGTGAAATAAAATGGAGAGTTTTTAAACATGAATATAGGTTTCACATATGCCACTTTCTTAGTCACATAACGCTTGCTGATTTCACTGACTGAAAAAAGTTGGGTTTTGCATGTAATTGTGTATTAGACGCATGGTCGGAAACCGCTCAAGTTTTGACCAAAAAAAAGTGTGTCTTTTACTTGGGTATATACGGTAACTTCAGCGGACAAAATCTCATCCAGCTGTGAGAATAAGCGTGAGTTCAGACCAGTTTCCGCGTTAGCTACCGAAAATAATTTTCCGACTTACGACAATAGGACTGTACTTCATGAACTGTAATCCAGATTTAGAACTAAGCACTCTTGTCACACTGCCCTAACAAAAATAGTAGATAACTGCCTTAACAAAAATTGACAAAGGTCAAATTTCTGGAGCCGTGTACATACACTGTAGATCTGAGAAAAGCTTTTGATCTTGTCAGTCATCAACTATTATTACAAAAAATTGTCATGTTATCAAATAAGTGAAAAAGGCATAACATAGTTTTAAAGCTATTAATCCAATAGGCAACAAAAAGTATGTTTAGGAAATGTCAACTCTGAACTGTTAGAAATAGAAAGTTGTGTTCCACAAGGATCTATCCTTGGCCCTTTGCTTTATTTTAATTTTTAGTAATGACCTCCCGCTTATGGAAGCGTGATGTTTAAGGACCTAAACCTTGATCTTTTGGTGGCTGCACCTGGTCACAGTTGGGCAAATCCAGCGGAGAGAATGTCACTGCTGAATTTGGCTTATCAAAACTGCTCAGAAGGCATAGATCTAGAACAAAAATGCAAACACCAAAAAGGGTCTCGTTTAAAAGACGCTGTCAATATATTATGTTACGCAACCTTACTAAAATGTTAGGATATGTTACAGCAGGAAGACTGGTCATCAGGTAACCTGGCCTTTGACAACACTTCTGAATTGGTCTGTACAGCAAACTGGGAGGTACCTACAGATGTGAGTTCAGTTTGCATATAATTTGTTTTTGTGTTGGAATATAAATATGATTGATCGATGTTTTATGCTGCACTCAAGATTATTTCACTTATATGGTGGCTAGGCATATCAGTAGCAATGTCTGTTCACTGAAACCAAATCTTGTCTACAAAAGTAGGGTTGGAATATTTCTCTTCTAAACAATGTCTTTTCTATTAAAAAAATTATCACAAATGCCCAAAACAAATCTACGTTAAAGCTGGTGATGATTTTTTCTATGAAGCACAGTTTCTTTAATTTTTGTAGATAAGAGGCAAACCTAAAGTAGAGATTTATAGGAACACAAATGTGTTCATAACATCTGAGCAATTCTCTTCAATCCAAGAACTCCACAAATCTGAGCTGGTGGTCCGAAGACTAGTAAGCATCCTTTTCACTAAGGATACATTAGCTAGTCACTGTGCCAGAGGGAAGAGACAGGCCTCAAACAAGCTAACTGATCTGGCTCAGAATATTCCTTTACCTGCCAAAGTTGTAGATGCTGTTGTGGGTAAGTAATATTTACATTTAAACCCCAAGTCAGCAGACAAGATTTTCCATTACTATTAAATTAAAGGTATGCTCGCCGCGAAAAACCAGAATCTGTATTTTTCCCAAGCATAAGTAGTTAGGAACTTTCTGGGAAGTTCATGTAAATTGGTTTCCTTTACAATTGTCTGGAAGCCTGAAGCAGAGAGTGGGCCCAAAATTAACTGGATACATTGGTTTTATTATCTATTATTCTAAAGAAGTTTTTTGAATAGATTGAAACATATTTAAAGAGTAAAACTTAAAATAGATATAAAAAAAAACATGATTTCACTAGTTCTTTTCTTATTAAATATTTTACAGGATTTTCCAGAGGTTTTCGCCTTGGTGATGGGAGAAACGCCTCTCTAAAAGAAGGACAAGTTATATCCATCATCAACAGCTGTTGTTCAAATGCAAGGAGATCGTTGCGGACCAAATTAAACTGAAATGAATTTAATTATACCCTGAACTATGGAATAGTCCAGGGTATTTAGAGGTGAGATGTCCGGCCGTCCCACAATTCATGTTCCTCTTCAAAGTTTTGTCATTGATAAGAACACCCTTTTGTTGGTTGGAAAAAATTTTCTTCTTTTCAACTTCTATTTTCTCTGCAATTTTACATTTAACCTCTTATGACAGGGTTGTGAAGTCTTTACAGGCAATCCCAAACTAGTATGGATACACAAGCAATAGCCTTTTGCAGGTACTTTTTAACCATACCAGGAAAATTACTGATTAGATCTCTATAACCAAACACTGACAACCGTAGGGTCTATTTTTCACCTTTCATTTTTATCTTATACACATATTTAGATGTAGAGTTGTAAATTTGTTATTGTTTACATTAAGTTTGGGCTATCATTCCATGAGAAATACAATTATCACATCTAGGGGACGCAGTAAGGGATTGAGGATTTATTAGAAGAAATACGGTAGAATGAATCAGCCTAAGGATTCGGCCATTCTAATGCCCGAAATCTTCGTAGAAACACCTAAGTATTCGGCCAGTCTTAAAAGTTTACACCGATTTTCCATCTAAGGCCGAAAAGTCGGCGTACTTCACACAAGCCGCCCGTGGTGCCTTGACAGTCTCATAATTTCTTACATAAACACTCGCCACATGAAGGTTCTGGTCGTTAGCAGGTCTCGCCCCGCTATCAGTCTGATATGCTGGCCTGCAAAGTAAGTAAAACAGGATGAGACACATGTGTGGGCTAATATTTGACTTTGACTAGAACGTGTGGAAAAAATTTAGTAGTTCATCCGATAAAATCAAATAAAATCTTGGTCAGTAGAATCATAAAGTAAGCCTACCTAATCTGTTATTGGTACAAAGGCCTGTAGAAAACCATAATCCTTTTTAATAAAAAATAGTGGATCATCCATAAAAGTTCAATGCCTAGCATTCTGTCGAGTACTTTGGTACTCCACTGCTATCATTTTTAGACGCGCAACCGACATGACCGGCTAAGCCAAACCGGCCTACTTTCACAACATCGATCAATGCATTCACCTTGAAGGTTACTTTTGAACCGGATTTGATAAAGGATGTGACTTCCAGTTGTCCACCCACTACACCAATTCCGTCCAAATCAAGGTTGCTGTTGTCTTTGCTCGCATGCTAGGGTATCAAAGTTGTACAAGAAGAGAGTAAATCATAATTTCAAACTACAAACCCGGCAGCTACAGACACCACATCCAGACGAACACTATTGTGCCACCATTTTTCAAGCAGATGAAGTGCCACGCCATATGTTACAAGGAAGATTGTGTTAAGTTATATGTTGATGATAAAGCAAAAGGTTTATTTTGGAGAGCCAGGATTTGGAAGGTTATAGATTGTTCATATTGGGTTAAATCTGTCTGTGCATTCTGTCATGCAGCGGAACTGACGACAATGATTCAAAACAAGTACCAAGGAACCGATGCCTCACCCTTATTGCTGAAATGCTCAGATGGAGGCCCTGACCACAGAGTAAATTATGGAAGCGTGATGTTTAAGGACCTAAACCTTGATATTTTGGTGGCTGCACCTGGTCACAGTTGGGCAAATCCAGCGGAGAGAATGCCACTGCTGAATTTGGCTTATCTAAACTGCTCAGAATGCATAGATCTAGAACAAAAATGCTAACACCAAAATATGTCTCCTTTAAAAGATGCTGTCCATATATTATTTTGCGCAACCTTACTAAAATGTAAGGATATGTTACAGCAGAAAGATTGGTCATCAGGTAACCTGGCCTTTGACAACACTTGTGAATCGGCCTGTACACCAAACTGGGAGGTACCTACGGATGTGAGTTCAGTTTGCATGTAATTTGTTTTTGTGTTGGAATATAAATAGGATTGATCGATGTTTTACGCGGCACTCAAGATTATTTCACTTATATGGTGGCTAGGCATATCAGTAGCAATGTCTGTTCACTGAAACCAAATCTTGTCTACAAAAGTAGGGTTGGAATATTTCTTCTAAACAATGTCTTTTCTATTAAAAAATTTATCACAAATGCCCATAACAAATCTGCATTTTGTCCATCGATTCATTAAAGCTGGTGATGATTTATTCTATGAAGCACAGTTTCTTTAATTCTTGTAGATAAGAGGCAAACCTAAAGTAGAGATTTATTGGAACACAAATGTGTTCTTAACATCTGAGCAATTCTCTTCAATCCAAGAACTCCACGAATCTGAGCTGGTGGTCCGAAGACTAGTAAGTATCCTTTTCACTAAGGATACATTAGCTAGTCATTGTGCCAGAGGGAAGAGACAGGCCTCAAACAAGCTAACTGATCTGGCACAGATTATTCCTTTACCTGCCAAAGTTGTAGATGCTATTGTGGGTAAGTAACATTTACATTTAAACCCCAAGTCGGCAGACAAGATTTTCCATTACTATTAAATTAAAGGTACGCTCGCGGGAAAAAACAAAATCTCTATTTTTCCCAAGCATAAGAAGTTAGGAACTTTCTAGGAAGTTCATGTAAATTGGCGCCTTTACCCTTACTGCCGAAATACTCAGATGGCGGCCCTGACCACAGAGTAAATTATGGAAGCATGATGTTTAGGGACCTAAACCTTGATCTTTTGGTGGCTGCACCTGGTCACAGTTGGGCAAATCCAGCAGAGAATCTCACTGCTGAATTTGGCTTATCAAAACTGATCAGAATGCATAGATCTAGAACAAAACTGCAAACACCAAAAAATGTCTCCTTTAAAAGACGCTGTCCATATATTATGTTACGCAACCTTACTAAAATGTTAGGATATGTTACAGCAGGAAGACTGGTCATCAGGTAACCTGGCCTTTGACAACACTTTTTCTGTACGGTCTGTTCACCAAACTGAGAGATACCTATAGATGTGAGTTCAGTTTGCATATAATTTGTTTTTGTGTTGGAATATAAATAGGATTGATCGAGGTTTTACGCCGCACTTAAGATTATTTCACTTATATAGGCATATCTATTACAATGTCTGTTCTCTGAAACCAAATCTTGTCTACAAAAATAGGGTTGGAATATTTCTCTTCTAAACAATGTCTTTTCTATTAAAAAATTATCACAAATGCCCAAAACAAATCTACATTTTGTCCATCGATTCATTAAAGCTGGTGATGATTTTTTCTATGAAGCACAGTTAAGCTCAGTTTCTTTTATTCTTGCAGATAAGAGGCAAACCTAAAGTAGAGATTTATTGGAACACAAATGTGTTCATAACATCATAGCAATTCTCTTCATTCCAAGAACTCCACAAATCCGAGCTGGTGGTCAGAAGACTTGTAAGTATCCTTTTCACTAAAGATACATCAGCTAGTCATTGTGCCAGAGGGAAGAGACAGGCCTCAAACAAGCTAACTGATCTGGCACAGAGTATTCCTTTACCTGCCAAAGTTGTAGAAGCTATTGTGGATAAGTAACATTTACATTTAAACCCCAAGTCGGCAGACAAGATTTTCCATTACTATTAAATTAAAGGTACGCTCGCGGGAAAAAACAAAATCTCTATTTTTCCCAAGCCTAAGAAGTTAAGGAACTTTCTAGGAAGTTCATGTAAATTGGCGCCTTTACAATTGCCTAAAAGGCTAAAGCAGAGTGGGCCCAAAATTAACTGGAGACATTGGATTTATTATCTAAAGAATTTTTTTTATAGATTGAAACATATTTAAAGAGTAAATGTAAAATAGATATAAAAAAACAGATTTCACTAGTATTTTTCTTAATGAATATTTTACAGGATTTTCCAGAAGTTTTCGCCTTGGGGATGGGAGAAACGCCTCTCTAAAAGAAGGACAAGTTATATCCATCATCAACAGCTGTTGTTCAAATGCAAGGAGATCGTTGCGGACCAAATTAAACTGAAATGAATTTAATTATACCCTGAAGTATGGAATAGTGCAGGGTATTTAGAGGTGAGATGTCCGGGCGTCCCACAATTCATGTTCCTCTTCAAAGTTTTGTCATTGATAAGAACACCCTTTTGCTGGTTGGATAATTTTTTCTTCTTTTCAACTTCTCTGCAAATTTAGATTTAACCTCTTATGACAGAGGTTGTGAAGTCTTTACAGGCAATCCCAAACTAGTATGGATACGTAAGCAATAGCCTTTTGCAGGTACTTTTTAACCATACCTAGAAAATTACTGATTAGATCTCTATAACCAAACACACACAACCGTATGGTCTATTTTTCACCTTTTATTTTTATCTTATACACATATTCAGATGTACAGTTGTTTTAGTTTACCAAAAGTTTGGGCTATCATTCCATGAGAAATACAAGTATCACCTCTAGGGGATGCAGTAAGGGATTGAGGATTTATTAGGCTGATTCATTCTACCGTATTTTTTCTAAGGATTCGGCCATTAGAATCTTCGTGCAGGCCAGACAAAAAACACCTAGAAACATGTAAGTATTCGGCCAGTCTGGAAAGTTTACACCAAATTTTCCATCTAATGGCCGAAAAGTCGGCGTACTTCACACAAGCCGCCCGTGGTGCCTTGACGGTCTCATAATTTCTTACATAAACACTCGCCACATGAAGGTTCTGGTCGTTAGCAGGTCTCGCCCCGCTATCAGTCTGATATGCTGGCCGGCAAAGTAAGTAAAACAGGATGAGACACATGTGTGGGCTAATATTTGACTTTGACTAGAACGTGTGGAAAAAATTTAGTAGTTCATCCGATGTCAAATTCTCAGTCAGAAGAATCATAAAGTAAGCCTACCTAATCTTTTATCGATAAAAAGGCCTGTAGAAAACCATAATCCTTTTTAATAAAAATAAGTGGATCATCGTTTAAAAGTTCAATGCCTTACATTCTGTCGAGTATTTTGGTACTTCACTGCTATCATTTTTAGACGCGCAACCCGGCATGACCGGCTAATCCAAACCGGCCTACTTTCACAACATCAATCAATGCATTCACCTTGAAGGTTACTTTTCTCTCTGTAAATTGAAATCACAGTTAACATTGCCAAACGGAGGGTTGATTTTGTTTTTCTCTTTCAAAATTCAATGTTAAAAATTATTTGTTATATGGAATAATTTCAGCTTGCAATCATCAATTCATTTGCTATTGACTTTGTCTGACTCCAAAATTTATACTATCGGTCGTATTTTGGGCCGTCAGAATAAAAAATTAAGTAATTTTGGAGTCAGAAACCCGGACTATTTGCTAATATCACCATGATCATTATGGTTTTCGATTTTTTTATTGACCATGAACAATTGAAAATACAACAGTTTAATGCGTTTTATTTAACAAAAGGAATGACCGTATGGTGCATGCTGAATTATAAGAAAACAAATATGAGAAGAGATCACAAAAAGTTCAAGATTTTCGTCTTCTATCATGGGTCGCTTGAGCGTTAAACATTTTGCCAAGCTTCCCGGTGTATTTTGATGTTCCAGAAAAGATCTAATCGCATTTTGATGTGATCCTACATTAAATCTTTCCGCCATTCTTTATAAAAAACCAAGCGATCCTTAAAATCTCTGCTGGTACATGTCCTATTGTTATTCCTTTTCTACGGATACTGATGGCATACAAGTCAAATGGGTTCCCAATATCTCACTGCACTTTTAAAATTTCCCCTTCAGAAGGTTTCCAATAAATTTTGTAAACATGGTATCCACAAAAAGCTGATGGGTATGTATAATCAGGCATTGTTGGTTGTTTACTTGACAGTTTTTAACTGAGCCTAATAACGGATTCCTTAACATATAAAGTATAGCCTAGTTTGAAAAAAAGTTAAATATAAATTTGATGATCCGATAATTCTGCACACACTATAAGCAGTTATGGTTTAGTTAATCACTATTGTCAAAGGATATAATCTGCCTGATCCAACGGAAGTTTACCTATCGTTTCTCCAGGTGTTAGCTGATGGCACGAAAATGGACTTCATTTGGGCTTGAGATGAAGCCCTTCGTTTTAGACCTTCTTAAGATATTCAGTTTGTCTTCTCTGGTGATTCACCCCACAACGTATATATAATATCTCCTGTATGAATTGGAAAGGGACTGCCCCTCCATCAATGGGTCACAGGTTCGAATGCCACTCAGTCCAAAAAACCCCAGAAATTGGACATTTTACTGAGTGGGTTTTCACTCGAATGACCTATGTTGGATGGTTGCCAGTTACCAGCGGAAGGTCGTGGATTTCCTCTCACAATAAAACTTGCAACGCCGCCATATAAGTGAAATAATCTTGAGCGCGGCGTAAAACAATCAATCAACCTACTGCCCCTCACTGTCCAAATACTGTTTAAAAAATTGAAAATATTTCATTTATTACAAAACGACATGCAGTTGTATTTTATAATAAAATCGTGTATGTCTTTTGTCATTCCAAGACGTAAAAACATACATCACCCCTAAAATTTGGTTTAAGATGTAATTTTTCGTTCAACGTTGACTTGTATCTTAGCTCAACTTGTGTTGTTTATTATTTCAACTTTAAAACATTTGCTGAACTATAACCATATGCCCATTTTAATATATCCATTTTACGAAGGGGGGGGGGGGAGGGAGGTTTTGGCAACAAGAACTCACCAAAAATGATTAACTGTGAGTTTGAATTGATCTTTATGCTCCCAAACAACCCCCCCCTGTCGCCGATGACAAGACTTCATATAGGCATTAGTTTAAATGAACACAGCATGTTGAACGGGGGAGTTTTATATTATTATTATTGAAGAGTGGCTGCTAGAACCTGTTCTGGGATCATGAAATTTTAATAAAGTCTTTTCTGGTTAGCAATTCACGATACTTTTGCTTTTCGAACTTCTTGTTTAAGTGATGTACTTAATATCCAATAAAATACACGCTTAGAAAGGAACATCCTTAAACTGTTTAAAATGTAGGGCTTATATAGATAGGGTACCATTTCCTAAATCTTTCATGCAGTGGCTTCTGCTGTTGTAAATTATTATTTTTATTACAGTAATACCTCCTCTATATCGAGGAGCGGCGATGTGCAAATATCGAATTTTTCGAATGCCATTTGCCACGTTTGCTTTTCAGGCCGTCGACTGTGATTCCAACAACATGTGATCTCCCGCAGCATAGTTCACACCTCCGCTTACGGGGTCAGCCGATTACACCACATGGGGTTAAACTGTATATTGACTAAGTAGCCGAGAAATCTTGGCTCTGCCAAATTATTTTTTTTCGTGTTATGACGAACACGGAAAAAAAAAATTCGGCAGAGCCAAGATTTCTCGGCTAATTGACTAAGTAATTGTTCTTCACAAATCCACCTTGTTTTGGCGAATTTCAAATAATTGTATCTACTTGAAACATATTAGCTTCTTAAAGAAAAAATGTTCAAAGATTTTTTAGATTTTCTCTTTGATTATCATAGAAACCAGCACAGAGAAAATGGTAACTTTGTCTTACGTCTGACTCTGAAAGGCCGTAATTCTTTCCTCATAAAATCCGCATGAAATATCTTGTCTTTACATGGAAATAATTCGTTGTTAAATGTATATTCCTGGTGATTAGTCAATTCACACGGCAGAGCATTTCTTTTTCAAATCAATCTCTAAAATCTAACTTAAAGGTTATAGCCACTGTTTGTGTAATACTACATAGTTAAATCCATACAGACACGTGCACAGCTGATAAACAAAGCCTGGTTGAGTCCATCTGTAAAGTTTATGTGGGGTGAAAGTTTTGAATGTTTTTATTTACAAGTATTATGGAAACTATTTTGTAAGAACCTCTTTAAATCGTTTTGTTTTAAATAATAATTAGAACCTCTTTAAATCTTTTTTTTTTAAATAAAAATTTTAATTCTATTTTTTGAACAACAATAAACATGTACATCATACGAATGCTTTGATACCGATCTATTCCTATAACTCTGAAATAAAAAGCCGTCTACGAGTACTGCTGCTGCAGAACGAAGGGAGATGGCCCGTGTGTTGGCTACGTCGCTTATATAGATTTGTAAATTGTACTATAGTCTATACAGTGCAGAACACGTAACCTTGACCAGGCGGCTTGAGTCTTTCAATAAAATAATTTCATAACAATATCATAAACTGGGATGGAAATCAAACACAAAATCTTTCCACACGATGTTGTCAGATCAAGGCAACGTTTAACGGTCGGTACATGGTGAATCAACAATTATCTAGTCTAGCCCAGACAATACACAACAACAGAACGCGTCTGATGGGATTATAACCGAATCACTCCAGGCGGTAAGCTACCCAGCGAAAGTCCTCGAACTTTTCGAATGTCGTTTGCACCGTGTTACTTACTCTCAAATTTTTTAGAGTGCTCGATATAGAGGAGGTATTACCGTAGATTGGAAAGTAAAAGGGAGTGAAATATATATGTATATACACTATCAGCAAACAGATGGATGTGTCACCTGAAACCTAACTCCGTTATTAAACTGTCACAACTTTTGTTGTTTTATCTTTCACTACCAATTTTAAGAATTGAAAAATGTATTTTTTTTCTTTGAACTTGAATGTTGATCCACTTTTCATAAAGCATTCAACAATCGTAAAATGAACAGCCTCACAAATAATACCATAACAATTCCTTTTACACTAACGATCACATAATAGGCGTTCAAGGTAATTTGTAACAGTCTGGTTTTATCACAGTTGGGTGCAGTCGGCTGAGTTACACGCGTCACTCTGAGTCAGGGGTCTCAAAACAATGTTAAGCTTCATCACAGTTGGATTCCTCAAGTTACTGTCAGTCCACGATATAAAAGGTTGACATTTGTCTGGTTGTTTATATCTACACAATCCTTCCAACATGAACACTGAAACAAGCAATTTGATTGATTGATTGTTTGGTGTTTTACGCCTCGCTCAAGATTATTTCACTTATATGGCGGCATTGCCAGTTTTATTGTGGGAGGAAACCGGGCTCTGTGCCCGGAGGAAACCCACGACCTTCCGCTGGTAACTGGCAACCATCCCACATAGGTCGTTCGAGTGAAAACCCAGTCAGAAAATTTTCCAATTTTTGAACTGAGTGGGATTCGAACCCGCGACCCATTGGTGGAACAAGCAATTTGAGAGGAAATTATAGATCCTTTGCTCGTCAACAGAGATCGCAGGCTGTCAAACTCGCTCTTGAGCACGGCGGCCGAAAGATGGCAAAGGAACAGAGGATACCATGGGGAACGCTTTCTACCTGGATGAAAAAGTTCAACACTGGTTCTGATGAGAAGATGAAACCAACAGGGAGACCGTTAACGTACCCACCTGAGATGGACATGGAGATTTGTTCTTGGATATTGGGCAGACGCGATCAGAACATTCCTGTTTCCAGACTGATGATCACTGAACACGCCAAGAGGATGATTCGGGTCCCGGGTTTCAAGGCCAGTGCTGGTTGGCTGGACAAGTTCTTAGTTCGACACAATCTTGTCCTTCGTTCCAAGACTTCCCTCGCCCAGCATCTCCCTCCTGATCTCGAGCGAAGGATCCATATATTCCATCGACACCTTCGAGAGCTAAGAGCAGAAACCGATTTTGACGAAGACAACGTGATCAACATGGATGAGACTCCCCTCAACTTCGACATGGTCCCCGGAAAGACGGTCAATAGGAAGGGCTCCAAAGATGTAACCATTCGTACAACTGGGTTCGATTGTTTATTCCAGTTCGGTCGAGCGGTCCCGGGATCCTCCTGGTTTTGGTTGATTGATTGGGGTTCAACGCCGCGCTAAAGAACATTTCACTTATATGGCGGCGAAAAGAGGTTGAATCAGACAATCCTTTATTACATCAAAAATACAAATTAACCCAAACTTGACAGAAACACAATAGTTAAAAACTGGTAAAAAAAAATGTGTAAATTATTTTTGGGAGTATAAAAACATGTTATATCACAACAATCTCCAAATTAACAATGTTTTCAGCACAAGTATGTCCTAGAAATATAAACAATCCATATAAAGAAATATTTGTTTTCATCTTTAAAAAATTGTGCACATACATATATTATATCCAACTAGTTCTTAAAGAGTGTTTAAAAAACATATTGGTTTATACCATAATTAAAAATTTACCACAGGTTAGTCGCCTCATACGATCAAGCTTGCCTGTGAACTGTGGGCCAATTCTTATCCTCCGGAACCCACACGGGGACCCAAGGATTAGTTGCCTTTTACGATCAAGCACCTTGGGAAGGCTGTGGGTCTATTCTTATCTCCCCGGAACCCACACGGGGGCCTGGTTTTGGAGTGGGGGGGTTAGATCTCTGGGCGGAGGAGGACTCCATTTCCTCCGCAGATGACTCTGAGAGAGTGTGTGTACCTGTCTCTGTGAGGTACACTCCTGGGGAATGGAGTCCTGTGACTCCAATGATTCAAACCTATTGGAGGTCTGAATCAAAGGTCCCCAGATACTCTCCTCGGAGCCAGGTGTGGGTTTAGGAGGCCCCTGCCTCTTAGAGCGTTTTGGTTTAGATTCCGTGGTCCTGGAGGGATGATCTACAGGGCCACATAAAGTGTTTGACTCCAAACGAAAGACCTTTACGGCATCCTCGGTTGACTTGACCAATGTGAACACAGCTTATATAGCAGTGGTTTCAAATTTGGATTTGAACAGGGCCATTCCACAGATCAGTGTATATATGTGTTAAAAGAAGTTATTAATTATTATTGTTAAGGGAAACCCTGTATATGTATGTTATATTAATGCTAGTAAGGCGTTCGACCGAGTGCACCACTGGTCCTTGTTAAAAAAGTTGATTGATAGAGCCATTCTGATTGTCTTTGTAAATTTTCATGTGGTTAACCACACAGAATTTTGCAGTAAGATGTGGTTTTTCAATATCACCATTTTAAAATTATCCAATGGAGTTAGGCAGGGTGGTATAGTGTTACCTTTTCTGTTTGCTGTTTATATGCATGACCTCGATGTAACTCTTAACAAGGCTGGGGTAAGGTGTAATATAGCTGGTAACTTTATTAATCGTCTCCTGTATGCAGATTACCTCTGTTTGCTATGTTCTTCAATTAATGCTCTCCAACTCTTGTTAAATTGCTGTTCAGGGTACGCAACGTGGTGATATTTTATGTAATAGTTCTGAGACGTCTCAAAACCAAAGTGGTTCAAGGGCCTGGAATCGCCCTATTTGCAGTTGGACGGTACCAGATAATAGGACATTTTGGCCCAGAAAGGAAACTGTGTGTACTGTAACGTAGATTCTGCTACTGTTCTGTGAAAAGAACTCTATTCAAATCATATTGATGTAATATATATTGATGCTTTGCAAACTGTGTGGAATTCCATTGGAGTTACTGAGGCTTAGCTCCTGTCAGTCGTCAACCTAATGAAATATCCTAAGTTTGATTTGTTACAATTTATGGGGTATAAAGGTCTAAATGAAATACCTCTTTTTAATATAATTAGAAACTTGTCTCCATGGTTATTTGAGACAAGACGATTTTCCCTGTGCCCGTGTGTTTTAGTGATCATAAATATAATAATTCATTTAGGTGGTTATTAAAGAACAGCTACCACTGTAGTGCAAGTGCAATGTTTGTAATGAATGATGTTCCCACATTTGGTGAGATTCTTAGACGTTCTGTATTTTCCCTTCAGGAGAGAATTTAGTCCAAATTCTATGTTAGCAATCCTCAGGATTAGCGATGTTCCCAAAACATCAGAACAGTATCTTGTACAACTAACAACTCATGTGTACCATTTGTATGGACGTTTTGTGTCTGAAATAAAAATATATATTATTGTAACAACTCTGCTTTAGCCCGCCGTCAGTTCAGATTTGAATCCTTTAGAGCACATTTGGGCTGGGATGGGCAGAAACATTAAAGCCCTCGAGCCTCCTGTACAAAATCTGCAGGAATTGGAAGCCACATTACATCGGTATTGGTGGCAGTTACCTCTTCAACAGATCCGTTTCACTGGAGGGATGAGACGCAGGTTGGAAGCCGTCATTCGGGCTAATGGAGTGTATACGCGCTATTAACCTTCTGCTCGAGGGATGTGTTCTACGTACTCAAAGTGACATTTTTGCTTTAATATGTTCGCCCTGTGAATCCAGATGGTTTCATACTTACAAGCATCTTTTTATTTTGTTAAAATACACTTTTGATTTGGTTAACGATACCCTGAATAAATTGTATAGCTGATTGCATTAATGGTGATTTCATATCGCCAGAATGTTGTCGTTTATGATCACAATTGTTTCTGCAACATCAGTTAGCCAACAATCTTCCATCAATGATTTTATCAGTCTGTGCAGACTCGATCTCGGTGTATAGTTTAGTTTATTGTATTGTTCACGTGCATCATGCAGCTCATCTAGTATTCTATCAATGGCTTCTATTTCACGTTGAGAGAAGCGTTTTCTTCTTTAAATACTTTCATTTGTGATTCTGCTTTCACCTTCATATCAGCTAACTTTTCAACGTTAACAACTGGGTTACTTAATTTTTGTGTGTGCTCTTCATTGTGTTTCTTGTCTAGATAGTCCACTATTTTCTCCTCCAAAGCTTGAAATACAATTTGAAACATGCAAATTTGCATCATTTCAGGAGGATTTTCAACCTTTCTTTTAAATATGTAATCAGTGTGCATTACATCTAATTTTGATAATATAAGTTTCAGGGAGTCATTGTCGCGTCTGTTTGGGTTTGCTGGTCGATCTGTATCACAGAGACTTGCGTACTTGATTCGACATGATCAATCTGTAATGATTGTCGTAATTCATCTGGTACAGTAAAACATGCCCTTATAAAAAAATACCATGGTTTGAACCATGGTTTTTACCATGGTAAATACAACGGTATTTTGGCCCCTTTTAGCATGGTATTTACCATGGTATTCCATGGTATTTACCATGGTTTACTGCGGTAATTACCATGTTTTAACATGATATATACCATGATTTACCGTGGTATTTACCATGGTTTACCGTGCTTTTTACCATGGTTTACCTTGGTATTTACCATGGTTCTACATGGTATTTACCATGCTTTTTACCATGGTATTTACCATGCTTTTTACCATGGTATTTACCATGCTTTTTACCATGGTGTATGTGGTATTTACCATGGTTTACTGTGGTATTTACCGTGGCATGTATCATTGTTTACCGTGGTATTTACCATGATTTACTGTGGATTAACCACAGTTAACAGCCTAATTTTGTACAGTAGTTGTATTAACATACACCATGCTTTACAGTACAGTTGCCGTAGTCTTAACTATATGCAAGTTGTTTATGCCCTTGTGTTATATGTCTAACAGGATTGACTGAAAGAGTCTACAATACCAGAGAAACGATAACAAAATAACATGACTAAATATTTGAACTTTTTAAACATATTATTCACCAAAATAATACACAAAAAGAAAATGTATCTCATATTGTGCCAGTATGGATGGAGGAGGACTACAACCAACATATGCATATTGGCACATCAATTTTTCACATCTTTTCCTGTTTTCTTCTGAACGTTTTGGAGGCATTGTTCAATTTTTCTCTCATATAGAAGTGGATCTCAGCTTTTGATCTGGTGGGAAACACAGTTTTTATCACATCTGAAAAACATAAAACAAAAACAAAATTAACGGTCAGTTGCAAACTACATGTACATGTACCAGTGGTGTTTATTGTCAAGCTTATGCAAATGGATATCCAGCTACTTATCCAGTAAAGAAAACATATTTTTTGACAGTTAACAGGGCACAAGGACTTCGTTTAATTCATAAGGCTTGGAAGACTCACGGAGCGTAGCTAATTCGACATGTGCTGTTAAGTTCATCTTTAGAAACTATGTTGTTTTTTTTAATCACAAGATCCTGACCTATGTTTTTGTTAAATTAAAAAAATATGCACCATCCTCATTTAGTTTTAGCAAATATAGGGCACATGGTATCAGGTTATGAAAGGAAAATACTAAAAAGGAAAATACTCAAAAGTTAAAACTAAAACTTACCACCGAATCGTAATACTTTTGCAGCAAAGATGTCTATTCTACCGTTCTTTCCCTGCCATCGCACTTGGCATACAGTTTTGAAGTCCAATGCTTCGTTGCTAAACTGTTCCTTACGGAATCCAATAATTCTAGAAGAATCTGCTATTTCCAAAGCGTTATCTTCATTCACAAATTCAAACAGAGCCAGTTTTGGTGCCATAGTGACAGTCAGAAGTGGTCAGCTGATAGTAAAGTCGGGTGGAATAATTAGATGAGTAAGATTTATGCAGTGTGAAACGATAATGGAAGGAGGTAAGTTCCTTCCCTTCATATATGTTAGATACGTCTGTGTAGACGCCGACAAGAACTCCAGGATATTTTCAAGAAGCCACCATCTGACCGCCCGTCGTTTAATGAGCAATGTATATCGCTTAATCCGTACCTCGATCTCAGCAGTCGATCTCTTCTTGTCGTAATATAGACAGCCATTGATCACAGGTGTTTTTTCTCTGGTTGCATAAACGTTGTTCCCTTTAAATAGAGTCTTGTTAAAAGTAGGACATTTACTATATCTTCGTAGATATATCCGAAACTCAAAACTAAGTCTCCGGTTAACAGAGTGAAATCCGCCATTTTTGCTAAGCCTCGATTTCGTAAACCGGGTTATACAAAAACAGCAACTGAAGGCGGTACGGAGTACAGAAGTGATTTTTTTTTTCAACAACTACATTTTAATACGATAAAATGATCAAGCTATTTCCATTATGTATGTTCATACTGTACATTGCGTCACCATATTTATATCCGCTGCAAAATTATTACCGGGGCAATACAAATTAAATTTAAATTAACTGACTCCGTTTTCCGTTTATGAGATAAGTTCATATTGGAATGACCCGCTTTACCACATGTGTCGCGCTCTGGGAGCTTTGATTGACCGGAGAGAGCATGACGTCACATGTTTTAAGCTGATTATTGTCATCTTGGTCAAGGCAGCTGCGTGTTAAAAATAAAGCATTTTGGTCTCGTTATTATAACATTTTTGTCCATGCACATTTCAATTAAAGGGGCATGAGCCGCCGAAATTCCCACTTTTTTCATAATTTCTGATCGACACAACAGTAAGAGGCTTTGAAGGCCATCGAAAAACTAAATGATTGGCGTTGAAATGAGGAAAATCCATACAGTATGTGCCCTGTACGAACCGAAAACGTGTTCGAAAAGTAGCAAAATTTAAATAACCGGGACGACCATTCATTCATTCTAAACCAAAGTTAGTTCAAAACAATACTTTATCGTACATTTTCGAGACTAGAAGCACTAAAAAGCTTCTGAATTATACGTCTTGAGAAAAATAGCCGATAATTTCAACATTCTGTGTATACGTCAAAATATCAACATTTTGGCAGCTCATGCCCCTTTAATAAAGCTATATGTAAAAAAAAATAACCAATGAACAGGGAATCTTTCAACATTTTAAATTTACGTTTATCCCAACCTGAGTAACATTCAAACATTGAACATAATTTTACGTTTGTCCCACCTAGCAGAAAGTTACGTAAATCAACAGTTAGGCTACTCGTCGTATCAACTCGTTTTTGTTACGACCGGCGAACAAATAAGCCATTACTTAAAGTTATTCAGATAAATTTTTTTATACATCAATACAAACATTTTAACCTGATAATTAACTCTAAACAATTTTATTATTTATTGATGTAAAAATACAGAAAATGTTGGAATTAGACAGTTAATCACTACAATAAACATAGAACAACAAATCCCACCTAATAGTGTGTTGGTGAGTAATCATGTTGTACAATACTCACAGACTCACTCACAGTGATAATGTGTTGTTTTTGTGTTTATTAATTCATACAATCTACACCACATAAATTTGCTTTTATTGAAAAGTTTGTAGTGTCTATTTTTATTTGCAAGTTAACACTCACCCAGAAAATCCACTGGAAATCCACAAATCTTATAAGGAATGTATGTTTTGCTTCAAACAATTTGTTTCCTTTAGAAATGTTTATTATCTTTTAAATGGACACTATGTTGTGTACATTACTGTATATCTTGATAATTATGCTATAAGGATTATTTCAGTAAAATGAGTATTCCTGTTGTTAGTGTTGTGTTTTCTAATTTCACTCCCTGTTGTGGGTTTAACTCATAGTTTACTATAGAACCCAAGCCTGGTTAATGTTGGTTAGCATTCAGCCAGAGTATTATGTTAGTCCTGCAGAGATAATCCATACTCTCATTAAGGCTTATAACTGTTATTACTTTTTGTAAGGATGCCCACTATAGACACTTGAAGCGGTACTTTTAGTATAAATTCTATTAAGACTCAACTTGTTGTCAGTATATGTTAAAGATGTCGACACGTGGTTACAAGCGATACCTACAAAATGCTTCTGTCCCGATACCTGTGTTATCAATTTTAAAGCGTGTTATATATAATAACATGTGGAGTTTCACCCCGTCTTTCCAGGATTCTAGTAAAAGCTATACTCTGCCGGATAAACTTTCAAATAACATGGTATATACCATGCATGTGCCATACAATTACCACGGTAAACATTATAAAGCATGGTAAATATACCATGCTTATTATTGTACCATGGTTTTACCATGTAAACTTTCAAATACCATGGTATACCATGCATGTGCCACACAATTACCATGGTAAAATTTATAAAGCATGGTAAATATACCATGGTCATTATAGTACTATAGTTTTACCATGGTAAACCATGGTAAACCACGGTATACCATGGTAAATCCATGGTAAATCCATGGTAAAGCATGGTATTTTTTTATAAGGGTGAATATGAGAATTTTCTGCTTGTGTTCTTTAATACTGATATTTGGTATGGTGTGCAACTTAGTACTTTGTATAATGGATGCATTTGTTACAGTTACAACGCTGTATGTGTAGGTTGTCTGGGTTTTACACAGAAAGGGCACATAGATTCTGACGGGAACTTTTACGCTAGGTATATTTTCTGACAGGTTTTTGTTATTTGACTCAATTTCAAATGAGTAGTCAGAGAGGTTTGATGTGTTTTTTCATGGCCCCGCAACTGATAGCTAAGCTCCGCCTTTTTACCACGTACAGCCTTACCCTACCAGTCCCGGTTGTTACCACAAACCCGTTTCAGGATTCTGAGAGCCACTAGATCTGACAAAACAGGACAAGACGCGAAGGTTTCAGATATAAGTGAAAATCCAAAGGATTTCAAAGAATTTGTGGAATTGATGACAAATTGAATTTGCTGAAAAACTGATAACTCTCGAACGGAAACAGAATCCAATGCAAACCTTTCTAAACAAATATGACAAGGAAATGGTAGAAACTCAACAAAATCTCACTAAGCTTTCTAGCAATCTGAAAATCAAGTGTGAGGAACTATTGAATGAAAACAAATCATTAAAAGATTTATTGATTGGGGCTTAAAGTCGCACTGAACAGCTAAGGTTATGTGGCGACGAAAGTACCAAACGATCTTACCCACCCCCATCCCACCTAAATTTTAACATTAAAACCTCAATATGAACGTCAGTAAGGCTAATGTATTTGGCATACTTAATTTTCCTCCATGCTACATAGGTGAAAATGGCTGTGGCAAAAACCACACCGCCCCCAGCCCGAGAGTATCATTTAAAGAGCGTGTGCTTGATCAAGAGCGTTATAGTCGGCAGTTTAATCCGCGCTCCGGAGGTATTACTGAGACAGATGAGAACCCTATCAAACTAGTAAACAATATTATTTCAACTGATTTAAAGTTGACTAATATTTGTGTGGAAAATGCCCGTCGATCTGGCCCCAAACGTGTGGATAGTACTAGGCATATCTGTAAATTTTTGTATCGTCAAGAAAGATGAACTGTAAGTAGATGCAATATACAACTCCTGAACCAGCTAACATTAGCATATTGTTTTTATTAATTTTATATTGTTTAATTTCTTCCTTTGTATTGTGGGGTCAATAACCAATCAATCAGGTTCGATGACGATGACTTTTATTGTTATGATGAGTCATCAGAGAACTATTATCAACGCCATGACATAAGAATGGACTTAATTAATACGTAATCATTGTGTTTTTCAACAAATCATTGATTAAACAAAGCACTTTTGTTTCCCTGTAGACATTAAGGAGTGAATGAAATCAACACACTTTTTGTTTCTCTGCAGACATGAGAGAGTGAATTAAATCAACAGTGCTTTATATTAATGAGTGATTTGAAAAAACAATAACCACATTAATGAATGAAATGCCAGCTACAGTGTTTAGCAGACATTCAGTCTCTTAACCTACACCAGTGACATCACCCGCGCCTGGCTTGTGAGTGGAGTAAAGGAGAGTGGAGTCGAGTCCTATACTGGGCAAGGATCAGTCTATTTTACTGTCGATAGGGGGAAATTATTTAAAAAAAACATTTGATGTAACTTGTTATGGCCAACGTGAGTAAGCACGCTCCCCTCTCCTATATGGCTATACCATTGACTCATTCACTAAAAACCCTTGTGCAAACAAATGACAAGGAGTGTAAGGTTGTAAGGAAATAAAGACGGTGAAAGGTGAGACGAGGTCAAGCTCACGCATTCACATCATCTCCTTTGTAAACTATCGACCGTGATATACCACTCCACTCAGCAGGCTTGGTGAAAGCATCATTGTCATGGTTTATGCTTATATCTCTTTTCATAACTAACTAACCACACACTTGAACTCTCTTGTCAGCGATCAAGGTTAATGTATCTTTACATTCGTGCGGAAACATAAACACAACGTCAACAAAACCACCACATGTTTGTACACGTTTGTACATTCTTAACCCTGTCTGAATAATCAAGTAAGACATCTCTGAATGAACACGGACTGCTAAGTAAATCTTTTTTACCTTTATTACAGATAACATAAATTTCTAACAGATCATGGATTAAAGGTAAATTAAACAAAGAACAAAGCATTGTCACATTAAGACTGGATTAAACATCACATTACATGAATTTTACATTGTGCTGTCATACATTACATTTCTATTCTTATTAATTTCTATCAAAGCCGGCTGCTCGCTGTAAACGACACAGCTTACAGTTTCTGGTAAAGCTTCATTAAACATAACTTCCAATCTAACATTACCATGTTTTAACAATGGAATACCTTCTGCCTTAGTATAATCTAAATTGAAGGCGAACAGAGCATAGCCATTAGCAAAATTGTACAAAGTTATATCATTCCCAAAATTGTCATTCGACCGACCTAAAAAATCATACAGAGTCATGTAAGCAGATGTACAAACGGAGTTTGCCTTTTTAAAATGAGCATGTATAGGTGAAGATGGCACTGAAACGCCATTCACAAATACTCCGATTTTTGAAATTGAAAAATTTTGAAAATTGTATGGATTTTCTGTGTAAGTCACCAGTCACAGCATTAGACGAAACAAAACCCACAATCAGTTTTGTGGGCATGACATTGTTATACATATTATCCCAATGAAACAACATTTGACCGCTGGGAATAGAAGCCACTTTTAAGTCTGTTTTCGTAAATGGATATTTTGCATTCGTTGATTGGAGCTGTTGTTCAATACCTAACCTAACTCCAAGATTAACATCAACCTTTAATACTTTCAAGAAAATGTCATCTAAAATAAGCTTATAGGAAGGCTTGTCTTCTTTTGACAACAGTGAAAATTCAGAACCACTGAGATTAAATTTCACATATACATCTACATTATTTAACAGAAATCGACTCTGAAAAAATACATCTTGTAAAATAGGACCTTCCAGTTCAAACACAGTTGACAATGCTACTCTATCTGCTCGGACACTTACTCCCGGATTATTTCCGAGGACGTCATATGAACTGAGTTCGCTCTCATCTTTGCTACACAATTGTGCCTCAAGCTGGGAGTTTTTTTGCATCGTAACTGTTATTAACAATTGTTTGAATATAGCTTTTGTAGTGATAATTATTCGGTGACGATGTAACCAATACATTATTAAATTTTACGAAAACTGATTCAAAAATGGAATGTAGGTAGAGATTAACTGGAGCAACATTCTCATTTTCCTTTAAATCACTCCCGTCTGACCTAATTATTCGCCCACGCAGATTTAGTTTTGAATCTCTTAATGAAATAAGTTCAGGTGTACTTCCATTGATTTGGAATTCTATAGATCTACCATCCACTCTAGTGACAGGACGTATTTCTTCATAGTGTGTATTTTCTATAGCAGTCTGTGAAGTGGGTAAATTGAATAAATTCAATTCCTTTGGTATACTTTCGACTGTATTATCGCCGATGAAGGCCATAGCTTAATCAAACACGTCTGACTTTGTAGCGATCCGTCCCCCTCGAGTCTCTTTGGGTGAAATGATTCTTTTCTTTGCTTTCATATGTTTTAAAGTTTTTTTCGTAGACTTTGTCCGTTTGGTTTTGGGTTTTTTCAGTGAAACCTTCTTCATCTCTTTGGAGAATTTGTTTTGATTCAGGCTTTCATAAAGTTTGACCCACCTCTCTGTATTCGGGATAAACACTTGTTTTGAAGAATTCATGCTTTTCTCTTCAAGTGTAGTGTGACGCTTGATGAATTGCTTAAAAATGTCGCATACAACCCATTTCTAAGTGTTATATAGACGTGAAATTCTTTGATTTTATTTACATCCACCGGAGCGTAAAATGGTTTTACGAAAACCTGAGATAAAGCTCCTTTCGATGGCACTGTCACTTTTCTCAATACACGCATAGCACTCTGCCCTACAAAGGATAAGCCGCTTATATTGGAACAAATATTAACGTCGGTACCTTTTACTTTCTCACTGGATAAAGAGACTTCCATCAAAGCGATAACCCATTCATATCGAAGATCCAGTTCCCTGGTTAACTGAACCCTGAAACTCCAGGCAGTATTATCACTAAATAGGTCTTTAGAATCTTCGCTGGACAAATAAATATACTGGTCCATTCTCCCCTTTCACTTGTCAAGTGTGAGTTCATGAGTAAATGCACAGGTTTAAATAATGTTAAACTTCGACTTCATTTACTGGAACTAACGAATTAAACTTTGCGCTGTACCCATACCACTTGACCAGATAAAATTCTTTACCGCCTTGCTTTACGCGTTTCAAAAGTTTTTCAACATACCATTTCATGTTAGAATGTATATTAACTTTCTGTAAATCCTGAGTATAAAACATCCCTCTAATTTCTTCATTTTGCAAATCTTCTAGACTATACAAAGGAATATTTTGTTTTAACATTCTCCGCGTTACCTTGAAGGCCTCGTAGGACCACTGCTCGTGAAAACTGTGTTGGAAGACATAGCGTGAAAGAGAAATACGAACATAATCACCAACTTTAAATTTAAATACGGCTTTCTTTTTCTTTTCATCTGACAGATATTGTTTTTTCCAAACCATAAGCGCCTTTTTGCCATGGATTTCTGCGGGTGAAAACCCATATAAGGAACTGTGTACGAAACGAGTTGGGGCAATGCATCCAGATACCTATAGTTTCTTTTGTACTGGAAATACCTATACATTAATCCTTTTAATGTTTTAATGAATCTCTCTACATAATTAGCTTTAGTGCTGGTATTAGTGAAATATGGATATACTCCAGCATTTCTCAGGAAAGACAACACTTTCGTATTGTTGAACTCTCGGCCCCTATCAAATCGGATTTTGTCCGGTTTTTTGTTCCTAATAATTTCTCTTAATGCTGAAACAACACTAACACCGGTCTTGTCTTTTAAAGGCACAACCCAGACAAATCTGGTTAACACATTGATCACAACCAATAAAAATCTTATATTATCATTAAACTGTTTTATGTTACTTATGTCGAGCAAATCTCCCTCAAATAAATCATTTTCATGTGACACCACAACCTTTTGCCTCTGAAACCGTCGAATGATTGGTTTGTACAGAGAATAAGCATCGATGTTCTGTAGCCATTGTTTCAATTCCTCACGCGTCACTTTAATCCTTTTATTTTTGACCACCTGATAAAATTTATTTAAACCAGAGAAAGACCCAGGCTTTTTAATATCTAAATAGAGCGCTCTCAATTGTTTGTCTGTCGCCTTTGAGATCATGTTTAAAAGTGACACAATTGAACCCCCACCATGCTTATTTCTATTCTCCTTCCAACATTTTTTGTGAAAGGGCCAATCCAAATAAAAAAACACTCTTGATTATAATAACAAAACTAAGACTACACGTATTTGCGTTAGATAGGAGACATAACTATCCTGGTTTTATACATCATTCTCTCTAGTAAAGGACAGATCACTCATGTATATTGTCTCTGGATTAGAAGGCGCTGTAGATTTTCGTGAACGCACCACAAGTATGATGACAGTTATGGTTAACACTAGGCAAACTCCACCAAACAAGGCTGTTGAAATCCCATACGAGGAGAAATCACCTGTAAAGTTAGAGGACGTCTTCATAAATATCAATGTTTGCGTCAGAGGTTGAAATAACTAATTCAGGAAAAGTATAAGTCTCAATGCTTATATCGGAAAAGTCTGAAAATTCTGGAAGGTCACAATTTTCTGTGATTATTTTTTTCCTTAACTCAAAATATTTTATAACTATGATAAATATTGTTAATGATAATAAGAAAATAACTGTTCCCATGCAAATAACTGTAATAACTAACTCACGTGTAGAGTCTTCCACATCTCCTATAGATGTATTATTGTTTGAGTGCGTTTCATTATTGGTTACAGTCATATTCTCAAAGAAACTTAATGTAGTCTGTGAAATCATTGGATAGGTTTCTTCAAGTGTAAAGTTTCTGGTTGACATTGGATAGGATTCCTCAAGTGTAAAGTTTCTGGTTGATAACGATAATGTACTTGAATTTATGGAAACATATTCCGGTGTGGTTATCACTCTCACATTTAAACTGGTAGAGTTTACAAATAGGGATTGCATTGTAATAGTAACTTCACATAGCTTTCCATTTACGACAATGACATTCCAGACATTTTCACAAGGAATATCACGTCATGCTTGGAGAATTCTCCACTGTGGAAAATCCTCTTGCTTTAGTTGAATGAATCGAAAGTGAACCCTAGTCAAATCTATTCTTTCAACAGTAGGATAGGGTTCACTCTCAACGATCCCGTTTGGAAATAACACGTTTCTGTAGCATGTTATAACTGCTTCGTGGTGACTACATTGTTTCAATCCTTTTCCAGACACACATGTAATAATCAGGATCAGGATCAGAATGAATTTAGCCATACTAAGGTTTGATGAGAGAATAAATGTTACGTGTGGGTTGGGAAACAATATATATAACAGTTTCATAACACAGAGTGTCTACATAATGGGGCACTGTAACATATGCGGGGGGTCTCATCCCGAGTTCCCCTACCCTGACGTTTGGGTAAGTTTCCTAATTTTTACTGTTGTTTTTTTTCTTTTTTTGTAAAAATTAATCATTTCAAAGTTATGACTTTTTCAGTGTGAAATTTGTCTATTGCTATAGACAACGGACATATACAGATGACATAAAACATAAGCAGAATTTAACCAAAATTTTAATTATATAAAAACAGGATTATACTAAAAAAAAGAATCGCGTTATCAGAAAGTTTGGTTCTGTCTTATTATAGTTGTTATCTGTTTCATCGCTCAGCTCTTTATCCTAAAAAAACTTCACGTTATCAGAAAGTTTTTTTTGTTTTTGTTCTTTCAGTGTTCGATAAACTAAGGGGGGGAAAATATCGAAGAGTGAACAGAGAAATCTGCCTTGAACATTTACATAAAATATTATCTGCCCTGAACATTCTCATTAAATCTTTTTTCTGCATTGAACATCCATATCAAATCTTTTTTTCTGCCTTGATTGATTGATTGATTGATGTTTTACACCGCACTCAAGATTATTTCACTTATACGGCGGCGTTGCCAGGTTTAGTGGGAGAGGAAACCGGGCTCATTGCCCAGAGGAAACCCCCGACCTTCGGCGAGTAATACGATAAGGCTGTCATCTTCATCCTCGTCGTCAATTTTGAGAGCCCCGCGTTTCTGGGGAGAGTGGTGAGGGTGGTTAGAGCCTCTAGCATTGACTCACCCTGGTCAAGAAAGTTTCTCAGCTCTTCCTCCCTCAGCGTTATTCTTCTCAGGTGAACCTTGTTTTTGTCAACAATATGAGCGTAGGTCTGTCCTCTCCACATGGTGATGGTAAGAGTTTTGTAACCGAAGCGCCCGATAGCAAATTCAAACTTTGTTGGATGTTCCATGATTTCGGGTTAGTCTATCTCGTATGAAGTGACTCTAGCTATATTTTCGCTGTCAATTTATAGTAACCTGGGAATTACTCAGCATGTTTTCTTTTAAGAAAGGAATAGATCTTTCTCGATCTTTTTCTCGATCTAAAGACATACATTTTCACCTTATATGGTAATAAAATAAAAAAGACCTTTGAATTGTGGTGAAAAACGTCACAAGAAAAATGACCTTGCAAAACTGTTCTTTTGCTCGCATTAAGATAAAGAGTGACCTTATATGGAAATAAAAAAATGATGTGGAACGAGAGCATCAGAATGACTATGTACTAAAAGTTTTTGAACTAGAGAAAAAAAATTTCCATCACGATAAGTTCATTCCCTACCCACTCACAATTTTAATTTTCCCATATATGGTAATAAAAAGACCTTTGAATTGTTGTGGGAAGCGTCAGAAGAAAATGATTTTGCAAAAAACTTTTCTTTTGCTCGCAATAAGATAAAGAGTGACCATATATGGACACAAAAAAAAATGATGTGGAATGACAGCACCAGAATGAGTATGTACTAAAAGTTTTGAAAAAAAAAATGTATAACCAGGTGACTATTTAAGGCTAAATATGACGGAGTCATTTTGGAAATTTCTAGAAATGTCTGATTCATTGTACAAAGATAAATATAGATAATCTTATTGCAAAACCTTGAGCAATTGTAAGAGTACATATATATATATATATATATATATATATATATAGCTGAGGTGTAACAGTGTTATTTCACAATAAAAAATATGCCTAAAGCAGGCATTTCATGTCCTCAATGTGACAAAGACTTTGCACATAGAAGTTCTCTTAGTAGACACAAGAGACTCAGACATGGGAATGAACCCCGGCAAGCTGAAGGAAGTCACAGATAATCAACGAGTAAAGAGAGTGTTATCCTTTCAAAAAACCAAAACTCTGATGGCCACGCTAATGAACCCCGACAAGAAAGTCGCATCGACGATTCTGGTGAAGATGGTGCCATCCCTTCAACATCTATGACCTCTCATGTAGCTAGTGAAGATGATGATATCGTTTCAACAGCTAAAACCTCAGATAATGTTGGTGCTGCAACAAACAAGGACGCTGTCACTGCTTCATTGTCAGCCAACACAGAATATGGTGAGTTTTCCGCATTAGAAAGATCCATTGTTGTACATCGCCTAAAAATTGAGGGAAATGACAAATATGACTTGATGGAATTCTTTCGAAACAATAGCAAGAAAATTTTAGACTATTTAAATGATGAAATAGAGAAAAGGAAAGGCTTGAAATATTACATCCTTTTCACAACTAAGACTAACAAAACCAGAGAATTCACATGAAATTGTGGAAGCCACACCTTTCTTCAGAAGTCATACTTATGCTCTTTTCCGAGGGACTGATTCAGAGTCACAAGTCATTCTAGCTTTTCAAAAAATTTTAAAATCATTTGACGAGTTTCAGAGATTAGGTAGCGGCTATGTATTGCAAGAGATTCTTAAATGTGAAATCGTTACAGTTAATCACATGCCTACTGCTTCGAGCTACATTGATCTGCCCCTAAAAATCAAACGTACCAAATCTATTATTAACATCAAAAACAAATGCGCTAAATGTTTTCTTTACTGTATAGCTGCTCACATATTCCCCGTCAAAGCCCATTATAATAGAGTGTCAAACTATGAAGATAAACTCTCTCACTTTGACATCACGGGGATTGATTTCCCTGTTAAACTATCTCAAATTCCTAAATTTGAAAAAAATAATAATTTACGGATTAACGTATTTGGTTATGACGAGTGTGTCTTTCCTCTTTATGTCAGCACACACGACTCAGACACCCATATTGATTTACTCTTTATATCTGGAGGCGGAAACAACCATTATTGCTTGATTAAAAATTTGAACAAATTACTCGGAAAGCAAGGTAAGAAAAGGCGTTATATTTGTAGATATTGTTTATGTTCATTCAACAAACAATCTAAATTAGAGGACCACATAACGCTTTGTAAAGAACAGTCCGCTCAACGGGTTGTCTTACCTAAGGTCGGTGATAATACTCTTGAATATCAGGATTTTGACAAAGAGCTACCTGCTGATACGGTGATTTACTCTGATTTTGAGTGTTTCTTAAACCCTATTGATGAATCAGAGACTGGCAACACACACAAATTACAACATCATACCCCCTCCGGTTACTGTTTTGTTGTAGTGAGTCAATTTGAAGAGCTAAATAAACCTGCAGTAGTGTATACTGGTGAAAACATTGTTCAACATTTCCTTCAATCACTTCTTAATATTGCCAAACAAGTAAAGCAATGTCGAGCAAAATTTAACCCAATAATAATGAATGACGAGGACAAACTCAGATTTGAGGAAACTGTGACCTGCTTCATTTGCAAAAAACCCTTTGAGGGAGGTAAAAAAAATCGTGACCACTCACATTCAAGCAAAAGTGAGACGTCAAACTTTCGCGGGGCGGCTTGTTCTCGCTGTAACTTCAAATATAAACAAGCGAATAAAGTGGTTGTCATATTACATTCCAGTAGGAGTTATGACACACATATCATCATGCAAGCTATAGAAAAATTTCCTTGGGCAAGGCTTCAATGCATTGCTAATACCATGGAAAAATACATCTCCTTTTCAGTACATGATTTGAGATTCATCGATTCCTATCAGTTTTTAGGAGCCTCTTTACAGAGTTTAGTGGATAATTTAGCTCAGGATGGACATACAAAATTCCGCAATTTGCTGAAGCATTTTCCGTTAGAAAAAGCTAAACTGTTAATGAGGAAAGGTGTTTTCCATAAGAACATATGGTAAATAAGCAGAGTTTTTTAGAAACTAAATTGCCTCCTCGTGAATGTTTTTTCAGCTCCCTCACGCAGCAAACTGTTAGCGAGAGTGAGTATGAGTAAGCACACAAAGTTTGGGATATTATGGGTATGAAAACATTAAAAGATTATCACAATCTATATTTGCTAGTCGATACGTTATTGCTCAGTGACACATTCGAGAACTTTCGTCAAATATGCCAATCTTCTTATGGACTTGATCCAGCCCGATTTATGACCCTTCCTGGTCTGTCCTGGAGTGCTGCCTTAAAAATGACAAATGTGAAATTTAAATTGATAACTGATCCAAACATGTATTTGATGTTAGAAAATTCTATTAGGGGTGGTTTGACTCAAGTTTCGTTAAGAGAAAGTGTCGCCAATAATAAATACATGGAAAACTTTGAAGTGGATAAACCAAGCGTATATAATGCTTTTTTAGATGTAAATTCACTTTACGCGACCGTGATGGCAAAAACGCTGCCCTATGGCGGGCATCGTTGGTTAACCCAGGAAGAAATCAATCATTTGAATGTCATGAACATCGCTCCTGACGGTCCAAAAGGAGTTATTTTAGAAGTAGACTTACACTACCCTCAGACATTGCATACGACACACTCAGATCTCCCTCTTGCCCCCCACAAGGGTATCGTTCATTTTGACGAGCTGTCTCCTTACACACAGAATCTCCAAAAAGAAATGGGATTTTTGAAAAGCGCGAGTGTACCTAAACTATTAGCGACACTGCACGATAAATCTCATTATGTTGTACATTATCTTACTCTACAACTTTATTTAGAATTAGGATTAAAGATTAAATGTATACACAGAGGTATTGAATTTGACCAGTCAGCCTATTTGAAACCGTACAGAGAGAAAAACACAGAACTCCGGAAACAAGCAAAAACTCCATTTTTAAAAGCTGTCTACAAACTCTTTTCAAATGCATTGTATGGTAAAACACTTCAGTCAAATAGAAAACATACGGATGTCCATTTAATTACTTCTAAGAAACAATTAAAACGTAGAGTAAACTCACCAGCCTTTCAAGAAATTAGAATTTTTAGTGAGGGACTCGTGGGTGTTCGTAGTAAGCAGACGAAAGTTAAATTGGATCGACCGATATTTGTAGGTCTTTCAATCCTTGATTTATCTAAGCAGTATATGTACTCTTTGTATTATTTGAAATTGAAGAAATTGTACGGCGAAAACTTGCGGTTATGTTACACGGACACAGACTCATACATTGTAAGGGTCATGACAGATGATATTTACAAGGATTTCGAAAAACACAAATGTTTGATTTCTGTGACCTCCTCAAGTCACATTTTCTGTATGATGAGAGTAGGAAGAAAGAGCTGGGCTTATTAAAAGATGAGCTTAACGGGGACATTTGTACTGATTTTGTAGCCCTTCGTCCAAAGATGTACTCTGTTTTATGTCAGTCTTCGAGTAAGAAAACAGCAAAAGGTGTGGCTAGAAGTGTTATTCAAAAAGAACTCAAACACGAAGACTATAGAGAAACTTTGGAGAAAGCTTGTGTCATGTCAGCTGATATGTATCAAATACGCAGCTTTAACCATCAATTGTTTACAGTTAAGCAACGTAAAAGAACATTATCCGCATATTGTGACAAGCGTTACTATTTAGAAAATGGGTGGGAAAGTTTGGCCTTTGGTCATAAAGATATCAAAAACAATGTACAAACAATGGATATGGAAAATGTGGAAAACTCCCTTTCTGTGTCTCATGAAATGAGGGAGGAAAACGTTCTTCAAACAATGCATGTAGAGAGAGAGGAAAACTCACTTTCAATCTCCCATCATCTAGATGTAAGTTTATCTTTTTTTTGTTCCGTTAACTTCCTCAAGTTTATGGTTTTCATTCATTTTTTCATATTTCTGTTTCATTTATATTTCCATTTATATAAATATTCAGGAAATGAGGGGGAGAGGGGGAAACACCGACCTCGAGTCACAGTCAGAAAAGGACCAGGGTGGACTTCAAAGGTAAATATCTTTCCGCTACATTTACGTTCTTTTATTAGGTAAAGGTAAAAACAAAAAAAATCAAAGGGCAAAGTTGGTAAATGTACAAGTAATTTTTTTTATTTCTTATGTTTTTCAGGTTGTGAAAATAGTGCAAGAGGAGAAGAATGAACGCACCAGGATAATACTGGTGAGCAATTTATTGACCCGGTTAACTAATCATATAATCAGGGATTAACACACTCAGGAGAGTAACCATCATCAGGTGTTAGCACCACAGGCATGAGTTACCGTACGAGTGTATAACTGCGGGTGTGCTTCCGTGTTTTTTTTTACTTCCATTCAAAGTGGGAAATCATCAGGGTTTGTTAATGACAGTTCAAACTTTCTATGTGGTATTCGATTAAAAAATAACGATGTGAAGATTTATTTCTTTACACGTGGTAAGAAAAAACAAAACAAAGAAGCTCTCTAGGGAACTATCTAGATGTCTTTTAAGGAAATTTCAAACATGTAAGAGTCACCATTTGCTACATCATGTCTGTCATAATCTATCTTTTTATTCTAAGCTTCACCATTTATGGAGGAGATATCTCCCCATTGAGTCGCTGTGTTGTGACGAATCACATACTTACGTGTGACAACGTTGTCTTTGGCAACGGTCTTGTAGAGTCTGAAAAACCATACGATGCAGTTAAAAGAGTAGATCTGACGGGGGCCCAAAATGTAATAGAGGTGATTTTACACAGAAGCCATTTCCCCCAACTAAAGTCTGTTTATGGTTCTATCGAACTTAAATGTGATGATTTTTGGGACGGAGTCTACGTCAACGGAAAAGAATGTGTAACTAGACATCCTGGGTCGCTTGTGACAACGTCATCACCTTATTACGATAGCGAGAAATATTCATGTGGTAATAGCTTTTTTTTATCTAATGAAATCTTATGACTCACAAATATATTTATTTGTATAAAGTAAATAAGACATTTTTACAACATTCCTTTTTTCTATTTTCAGTGGGTTTTCAAGTCGGACTGGGCATCGTGTGTGTATTGAGCGTTCTGTTAGCAGGCTATTCCGTCTTTTTAAGACGGAAAATCGGTAAATTACATGCAAACCGGTCGGGGATATGGAGTGAACTGACGAATAGGGACATGGACACACCCGAGGATTTATTGGGTCAAGAGGAAGAAATGACGGATGACCGAATAATTTATCAGCTTAGAACACGGACAGTGACGAGAGACTAGAAACTTTATGTACATGTGTAAACACATCTGTAAATAACACTGTAAATATTTTGCACTTTTTATTATTTCCATAAAACTTACATCAAAATTTTAACCATTGAGTTTGCTTGGTTTTTACATTAGTTTTATTCGTTCTGATAGGAGGTTTTGTAAAGTCTGAGGTAACAAATAGTGTTTTATTATCTGATTGGAAAGTAGGCTGGCTCCAATTCAATGTCCTTAAGTTATCTCTGTCACCTAATAACTGTTCATTTTGATCCAACACTCGCTCATCTTTCAACAGATCTCGTATCAAATTCTTATCCTGGTCTGTAGCCTTCTTTACAAAAGCAACCACATCTTTCATCTCTGGTGTCTCTTTTGATGCATTCAAAATAACTTCTTGAGCCATATCGTTTACTTTCCCATGAGATCAATGACACGCTTGATCAAATAGGCAACTAGAACGTGATGTCTAACAAACAGAGGGCGCTTTTTACCTAGACTCAATTTCTTTTCACACAATGTTCTGAGTAAACGTTTATATCGTTTTAAGCGATAGAGCTCAGCCTTTGACAGGGAAACGACACCAAATCGAATATTCAAGATTATTTCACACAATACTCTCTCTTGTGATAAAGTCATAGATTGTAACAATGCTTTTCGTTGTTTCGCGTGTGCTGTTGCCAATAGGTAGAGGAAATGTCTATACTTTTGAAAAATTAAAGTCATGACTAATCCAACAGAAGGGAACTATGAAGTCGTCGTGTTAATATAAAAGTTGTACACATTCCCCAAGAACATGGGACATCAGGGAAAGTTGAGGAAAGCAAGTTTTCTTCACACGCCTCTTCGTTGGGAAACCACTTCGTCGCTTCTAAAATGACCACTTCCTCTGGTAGATTGTAAATACGACGAGAATCTGGATCCGGATAAGACACAATCTCCCATGTGTATTCCAAAGCTAGCGTCATTATGAATGAAGAAGAAGATGAAATGCATCCGATATTTATAATCATTTTGGAAGATAAACTATTGGAGTTTGATTGGGGAAGATTTGTGTCCTCAACTGATAAGGATTGGTTGAATTAGGGGCGACATCCACCAACAAATAGCCGTATGGACGTGATGTGGCCATTTCGTAAGCGCTGATGAAATAAGGCAAATTTCCAGGGAAAACTTGCGAGCCAAAGCGTCTGATTTGCATGACATCGCGTCTTTGTTTAAACAGGATAATATAATGCGTATTCAGGGAAATCGTACGAGCGCATTTTCCGAGAGGATAAATATTTTGACTTATAAGACACACTGAAATGTTGAGATGGTGAATGGAAACCGTCCACATTTGTAAAGAGTCTTCGCTCGAACACACTTGATGAATTAAGTCGTCCAGGATAATTAAATTATGCATACCATTGCCCCATTTTTCCATTGTCTCTCGAGGTGGTAAACCTTCATGAAAAGTGATGTTCTCTTTCAATTTTTTCATTTCATCGTAGATCGGTTGATATACTGAATAGGCCACATATATGTGGTATGGGGGCTGTGTAAATATTTCTTGAGAGTTTTCTACTAGATGTTTGGTAAATACACTCTTTCCACTTTGAGATGGCCCAAAAATAGAAATAGCCGTGGGAGAATTGAAACGAAATTGTTGTGACATATTCACTCCAGTTTAATCGTGACAAAAATGAGTAGAAATTCTAAAGAAAGTCTCTTTTATGGTAGATGAAGAAGCTCCTTAAACCAGACAAAGAATGGCGATACATAATAGCAGCGGTAAACACTCTTTAAATGAGTATCTGGGTTTCATAATAGAGACTATCCATACATGATACTTGTGAATGTCCTGAGATGTCTTATAAGGGAGTCGTGAACACAAATCTGAGGTGAAACGCTGTAGAACGATTAACCGACTTTGATTAACAATCCCGTCCGAAAACATGCCCTCCAGAAGGCATTTATAGCTTTCTAAAGTTTTGACAGAGTTCACCATTTTATCCCACTCACTTTTATTCATCGTGTTTATTTCTAAAAACGTGATATTGCTCCTAGAAAGTTCAAAAATGTGAATGATATATGAAGTATATCTACCGTATATAAAGGTGAAGTTGTAGGGTGGCCATTCAGTATTTTTGTTCATTCTTACAAATGGGAGGAGCCTAGCGAGGCTTCAACCTTCGAAAATGTCTCCCATACCAGAGGGAGCGCTAGTTGATATAGACAAGTTAGTGTAAAGACGAATAGAAATAGCGCGTGATGTTGCTAGCATTACACTTGACCTTATTTCCCTCACCGGGTCGTTATTTATTTGCACAAGGGTTTTTAGTGAATGGATCAATGGTATAGCCATATATAGGAGAGGGGAGCGTGCTTACTCACGTTGGCCATAACAAGTTACATCAAATGTTTTTTTTAAATAATTTCCCCCTATCGACAGTAAAATAGACTGATCCTTGCCCAGTATAGGACTCGACTCCACTCTCCTTTACTCCACTCACAAGCCAGGCGCGGGTGATGTCACTGGTGTAGGTTAAGAGACTGAATGTCTGCTAAACACTGTAGCTGGCATTTCATTCATTAATGTGGTTATTGTTTTTTCAAATCACTCATTAATATAAAGCACTGTTGATTTAATTCACTCTCTCATGTCTGCAGAGAAACAAAAAGTGTGTTGATTTCATTCACTCCTTAATGTCTACAGGGAAACAAAAGTGCTTTGTTTAATCAATGATTTGTTGAAAAACACAATGATTACGTATTAATTAAGTCCATTCTTATGTCATGGCGTTGATAATAGTTCTCTGATGACTCATCATAACAATAAAAGTCATCGTCATCGAACCTGATTGATTGGTTATTGACCCCACAATACAAAGGAAGAAATTAAACAATATAAAATTAATAAAAACAATATGCTAATGTTAGCTGGTTCAGGAGTTGCATATTGCATCTACTACTGTATATTTGGCTGCTAAATCAACCTTAAAAGATAAAGGGATATATGTGATGGATGATTTAATTAAAGACCGTAAAAAAACCTTTTCTAAGATTATATGGCCAAGCGTTTTTCTGAATATTTATAAAAATAACTTGACTTGTGACAAGTTCAAAGGTCTTTCAGAGTCAACAGGAAATGCCCTAGACATATTGATCTGCATCCATCAGTTTTGGAAGGTCAGAGGAAGCACATGTTTATTTTTCATAGTGGTAAGTAAAAATAAGCATTCAAAAGGTTTTCAATACTGCTTATAGCATGGCCAGAATTTTTAGTGGATATGTATGGCTAGGTGTCAAGTATACTTTTAGGTATTATTTACAGGCAAAATGTAGAGGATGGGTTTCAGTTTAAAGTTAAGTGATTGGTCAAAGCACATGATGGCGGATGGGGGAGGAGTAGATCGGTGGCTCACTTCTCCCTGACTATTGGCTCAATATTCCCACATCTATTTTATTGAGTAATGGCATGAAAAAATGCTAATGGACTTAGCTTTACTCTTTTGTTTATCATTTTATAAACAAAACAATTTTGGTTCATCATTTGTCCAATCTTCTTTGTTTCAGACAAAACATGCCATGCCAGTATAAGAAGAAAAGACATAGTTTTGGCGCAACCCCGCCAGCTGAAATGTTTAAAGCTACAGCAAAAGTGCTTGATGGTCTAGTTAGTATACGAGCAGTCGCAAAACAAACTAGAATCCCAAGAAGCACCCTTATGCGTTATGTAAATAAAGCCAAAAAAGAAGGGCTAGACGGGAGAATGGAACATGATTATAAACATTCAAAAGTGTTCAATGAATACCAAGAACAAGATATTGCTGTATACTTAAAGAGGGCCTCTAGAATGCACCATGAGAATTTCACCAAAGTCAACATGCATATTAAATTAGAAACGACAAATGCTTCCACTTGTCCCACGGGTAAAGTGAGCGTTAGCGAAAGTTTTAATCGTGGGTTCCGGCGATGCTGCCGTATGGACATTTGCTTTGAAAAATAAAATCAATGTGCCAGTAAGCTGCACAAACAACAGTATAGCAGGTAGAAATTTCTCGGCGTCCAAAACGTAATCTGATGAAGCAAATTGATGTAAAATGTTATTTCAAAATAAATAACCTGAAGTAAATCAGAGAAAACATTTATGATTGTATTAATTTTGAAGGCAGTGATTGGCTAAGAGGGTTTATGAAACGCAATCAGGAATTGAGCATCCATTCACCGGAACCAACCAGTCTTGGAAGGGCTACAAGTTTAAAAAAAACAAACGGGGGCTTTCTTTGACAACTTGGAAGAAGTCATGCAGAGAAATAAATTTGATCCAAGTAGGATCTTTAATGTTGATGAAACAGGGTTGATGACCGTTCATAAGCCTCCAAAAGTGATTGCATCCAAAGGAGACAAGCAAGTGGGTCAAATAACATCAGCCGAGAGGGGAACCTTAGTAACAATGTGTGGAGCGATCAATGCCATAGGGAACAGCATACCCCCCAATGTGTGGAATATTAATATTTCCACGCGTTCATTTCAAGGACAATTTGCTCAAAGGTGCACCTCCTGGAACGATAGGCGCTGCCAATGTTAGCGGATGGATGGACAGCAGATATTTTGGAAACATGGTTAGACCACTTTATTATATACTTAGCGCCATTAAAAACGCACGACCCAAAGAATGTAAAATATTGTGAGAAATGTAAAATATTGTAAGTACTCTTAAATTGAAGAACAAGGCATTGGTCACAATGAGGCAAAGAATTGACAATATGTTAAACCCTGGTGACTTATTCCTTGCAAACAAATCGTTGATACAGAAATTGAAGGTGTCATCATTCAATAATGGGTATGTCCACCTCGGGCATCAACGCAAGCAGTACATCTGCGACGCAAGGACCTGATGAGTGTGGCTTTTCTGTGCTGTGGGATCCGGTCCCACTCTTCCTGCACTACCTGGATCAATTCACGTCGGTTGCGTGGCCTGGGTTGACGTTGTGCAACAGCATTCTTAAGCTGATCCCACAAGTGCTCTATGGGCGATAGATCGGGTGTCGGCTGATTTGTTTTTTTCGTCTTTATGCTGAGCTTCGTGAAATGAGCCCTGAAAGCTGTACTCAATGGACGTTATTAGGAAATGTTGCGTAATGTTCACAACAGGCGCATCGGGAACACCACAGGTTATCCAGTTATAGCAACTCAACTGGAACTAACAATAAACAACAAAACGTAAATGGCCAATAGCCTTACTGGGGTAGAAACATAAAATTCAACCGTGCCTTTTTAATGGCGCTAAGTATATATCTGGCAATGAAATAAAGAGAACTATCAACAAAGTAATATCCTCTATTTATAACACACACCCAATCATCTTTGGAACGGTCAACTCTCCTTATTATGGAGATTTCAATTTCAATCATTATAAAGCCAAGGCAAATGGAGTTGTACTTCTAACATTCACATACCAGTCATAGGCTACAACCATTGGACCAAACGATTATGGGCCTCTACAGATGTACTAGAATTGAGCTATGAATGACTACCAAGTGAGCAATCCTGGCAAAACAGTGACAATATATACCCTCTTGTGTTAACGCCCGAATATTTGCTCAGGGTTCAGTCAACTGTCAACTTTTTAGGGCATGTCATTTCAGCCGATGGAATCGCAACAGATCCAGGAAAAGTATGTGCAGTTGCCGAATGGCCAGTTTCTAGGAAGACTAAAGATCATTTCTCGAACTAGCCGGATATTATCGGCGTTTTATATCAGGATTTGCAAAGATAGCGGCACCTCTTCACGTTGCAGTATCAAATGGATTGAAAGATTTACACACACCCAATCATCTTGGGAACGGTCAACTCTCCTTATTATGGACAACCATGTAACCCATATTACAATTTCAATCATTATAAAGCCAAGGCAAATGGAGTTGTACTTCTAACATTCACATACCAGTCATAGGCTACAACCATTGGACCAAACTGTTTATGGGCCTCAGCTATGAATGACTACCAAGTGAGCAATCCTGGCAAAACAGTGACAATATATGATATACTTAGCACCATTAAAAACGCACGACACAAAGAGTGTAAAATATTGTAAGTACTCTTAAATTGAAGAACAAGGCATTGGTCACAATGAGACAAAGAATTGACAATATGTGAAACCCCGGTGACTTTTATTCCTTGCAAACAAATCGTTGATACAGAAATTGAAGGTGTCATCATTCAATAATGGGTATGTCCACCTCGGGCATCAACGCAAGCAGTACATCTGCGACGCAAGGACCTGATGAGTGTGGCTATTCTGTGCTGTGGGATCCGGTCCCACTCTTCCTGCACTACCTGGATCAATTCACGTCGGTTGCGTGGCCTGGGTTGAAGTTGTGCAACGGCATTTTTAAGCTGATCCCATGTGCTCTATGAACGATAGATCGGGGGAGTAAGCTGGCCATTCCATGATGTTCACATTATTCTGTTACAAGAAGTCTTGTGTCAACCTTACAGAGTGTGGGCGTGCATTGGCTTGGAGGAATGGAAGCAGCACAGGTCGAGGGATGTTATCCACGTAACCCTGAACATTCAGGTTGCCATCAACAATGACAAGGGGAGTTCGTCTGCGAGAAGTGATGCGTCCCCACACCATAACACTACATCCACCCCAGCAATTTCCTTCCCTCACACATGCATTTGCAAAACGTTCACCACGTCTGGGCCACACACGTTGACGTCGGTCAGGACGATCAAGGCAGGTACGAGACTCGTTAGAGAAAAGAACAGAGCTCCAATCATTGATACGACATGGCGTGCGGCGGGTGTCTAGATGGGCCCTCGGTAGGGGATGCGTGCATGCATCTGTATCTGTTGGAGACGGCGTCGGATGGTGCTGAGGCTTACCTTGGGCCTTCCAATTCCCACTGTCTCACGAGCAGTCTGTGTCGCGGTGCGAAATCGGTCACGTGTGTGCAACAAACCGATGTACCGATCCTGGCGGGCTGTAGTGACTCTTGGCTGACCAGGGCGTGGTCGGTCGGCAACATTGCCAGTTTCATGTTCTCTGATTCTGAGGCGACTAATTGTGGAGGGATGACACTGTATGTGACGTCCTACGGCGGCACAACTGAGACCCGCCTGTAACATGCCTGTGGCACGTTCCCTTTGTTGTGTCGTAAGTCGAAGCATGGCAACGTTTTCGGATTTTTTTTCTCGTCTTTATACTGAGCTTTGTGTAAAGTGTTGAACCCACGACAAATGAGCCCTGAAAGCTGTTCTCAGTGACGGTGAAACACTCAATGGACGTTATTAGGAAATGTTGCGTAAAATTCACGACAGGCGCGTCAGGAACACCACAGGTTATCCAGTTATTGCAACTCAACTCGAACTAACAATAAACAACAAAACGTAAATGGCCAATAGCCTTACTGGGGTAGAAACATAAAATTCAACTGTGCGTTTTTAATGGCGCTAAGTATATATCTGAGTTGTCTAGGTAAAGCATACCCTCGTGTGTTAACGCCCGAATATTTGCTCAGGGTTCAAAGTAACATTCATTGATTGTCGGCCAAAGTTAATACTTCTAAACTGTATGTTTATATACACTGTTGAGCCAACCTACCCTAACCTTCAGCTGGTGCCCGAAACCGGCAACCTGAGTAGATTGATTTGGTGCATGGCTACCATGTTTGGTGCAAAAAAGGAAAGGAGAAAATGAAGTTCGCTCAGGGGGGATAACTTTTTAAAAAAAAGTTTGTTTAGGGGCGATAACTGTATGCATCATCCGTGTCCTTCCTTTTGGTTCTGTTGACTAAGGACGAGTCAGTCTGACTATTGTTTTTTGTCTTCTTCTTTTGTTTAGTTACACTGCATGAAGTCCCTTTCTTTGAGTATGATAAATATGTTTTTAGCTTCCTTTGGGTCCATCTTTTTGTTTGTTAAACTGCATGAATTTCCTTCCCTTGGGTATGATCAGTATGTTTTTACCTTTCTTTGGGTTCGTTTCATATTGTTTCGGTCAGTTTTATTTTCTTTAACTGCATAAGTTCCCTTGCTTTGGGTATGATCAGTATGTTTTACCTTCCTTTGGGCCTGCTTTTTCTGTTTAACTGCATGAATTTCCTTCTATCAGCTTAATAAATTTCAGTGTACAATATATTTCACCATGTTTTTTTTCAATTGAATTGAACTGAGTTAATCCTTTAATCCACCATTCCACCAGGAAAATGTTTGTCACGTGTACCATGCTGATTGCTTAATATACTTGTGAGTGGTTTCTGTATAATCAAGATATTCACTTGATTAGAACTTACTTGTAGAAATTATAGAACAATGAAAAAAGGCAAGTATTCACCAATGTTATTTGTTTGAATAACATTTGACAGAAAGTGTAAATCAACACTTCACCTGGCAAAGTAATTTTTTCTAGTAAACTTGATCTATTTTACAACATGGTCTAATGTGTGTTTTTAATAAGAGAGCCAGATTGAAAAATACCCATTATCACGTAGAGAAAATTCCTGCAGAAGTTATTAAAATCTAAGTGGACTCTCTACATGGAAATTCCAAACGACAAAAACAACCTTATGTTAGGACTCATCCAAACGTTATGTGTAAAATTAGTGAAAAGGTGAATGCTAAGCCTTTATCAAGACATGTGTGAGGACTGTTCATTTGAGGCACCTCGCAATTTCAACCAAATTAGGGACAAAAAATATGACCAGAGGAAAGATCGCCCTCCGTATAGGACTAATGTAGCCGAGGAGGTATTAAGTGTGATAGGCATGTTGAAAGAAAATCCTTGTTAAAAAAAGTTCTTTCGAGGGAGTCTTATACTTAATGGTATTTTATTTGTCTTGTATTACAGAACATCTTTGTCTTAGTTGTCATCAGTATCAACAGACAACCTCCTTTCAAATTATTCATCACACAATTCTTGATCATTAATTTACTCAAGCTGATCCCAAGTGACTTCCATTGTATCGAAGTGGTGTATAACCAATTCGGAACAGTTTGTGTTTTCCTGTGATATAGTCTATGCAGTGAACATTTCTATTTTTCATTTTTTTTAAATATTTTTTTCTTTTCCTACTCCATTGACTAACTTTAAATAAAGGAGCGGTTACTGGAAAAATCTCCCTTGTGTTGTGGACTGAGTTCTTGGGTTTATCCGATCCAAATTTCTGAAGTGTTTTTATGAAGATTCTCTAAAGGTAATATATACCTTTTGAGAACTTTTCATTTGATTGAAATTCAGCGGCAACTCAAAGATGAGCGAGCTTGGAGATACAATAGCGGGTGTGAGTCGAGAGAATGAGGGTGCGACAGCTAGCCTTGATAATGACCCCACAGCTGTCATTAAACAGAAAAGAAAGTTACTGCGAGGAAAAATAACTTGCAGTATAAACACGCTAAATGGGCTGATAGACGATGGCTCGACAAATTCTTCAAGAAATAAAGAAGGATTTCTCTAGTGCCTGTAGAATTCATGGGCAGCTTTATGACTTTGTGGCTAGCAATGATACGGAATTAATGACAAAAATGGACAACTGGGAAGCTGAACTAAGTAACTGTGTGTACGATGCCGAGGACAGAGTTCAGGACTATTTGGAATCATGTGTCTCGACCGAGACTGACTCAGTTCTGGTCAGAATAGTAACAAGGAGGGGAGAGTTGACCTGTCAACAGCTGCAGATAACATCAGAGACTGTCCCCATCCCAGTCCCCAGATTAAGGAACAAACACAACACAACCCTCACAATTATCCCAGGGGGGACGACCTCAATTCTCCAGCCTTTGGATGTGTCCATCAACAAGCCAATGAAGACAAAATTAAAACAACCGTGGGCTGAATGGATAGCGGGTGATAATCACTCATTTACAAAAGGAGGGAACAGGAGGAAATCTGATCTTGTCGCAATTTCTCAATGGATTGCGGATGCTTGGGAAGAAATTCCAAAAGACATGATGTATTTCAAATGCGTTAGACGGAACTTTAGATGACATTATATGGGATGAGTGCGTAGAGCGTTCGGGGAAAAACGTTGAAGATTGTCAGTCTGATTTTGACGATGAGGATAACTTTTATTACGAGGACAATAATGAATTCATGAAGTTTTTTGACGAGGACTCACAATCAGTTTTGAATTATCTTAACTTTCAGATTTCTTAAATCATATTTCAATTGACTGTCGATCTAATAATATGTAGATTGTGTAAATTTTGATCGTATAGAAACTTTTATTTGGTATAGTTGATATCTTTTCTATATGTAACAAATTCAAATAAATTTGTTCATTGCTATTTTTAACATACATTTGTCTTCATTTTATTTACCTTTCGTATTATTATAATTTACTTCTGGTATTATGTACATGTATAAGGTGGAGTCTGAAACGTCACTCACTATCATTGAACAGTCATTACACCAAACAGCGAATCAGATTAGCTGCCCTGTACAATGATTATGGCAATGTTTATTGGCTGGCCTTCAACCAATCTACAGCCGTTCTGCTATCTGTCAATGAAATGTATTCAGCCATACTGTTAGCAATACTAACACGACTTGCCGATTATAAGAGCATGTCCGGTGACAATTGCCGTATAGTATATTATGTTTAAAAAAAAAAATACAAGAAATTGTCTTCAAAACTCAAAATGGTTGAATATTTCTGGAAGTTTAATTTGGTTGAAAGTTTTATTTAGCGGACCTAGTTTACTGTATGTAGGCAACCGAACGTCCAACTTCGCTCAGATCGTTACTCCGAGAACAACAAAAACAAAACTGTGTTAGTCTATGACCGCGTATATTTTTACCCTGTTTTACCTGAAAAAAACTGCATATTATACATGAGTGAATACGGTAAAGGGAGGGGAATCATGTAATAATAAATTTTAAAATTGACCCAAAAGAAGGTAATAACAGATTAACGATACCCAAATGCTTGATTTGAGAAGAGCTCTCTATGGTGATGGAAACTATATTTTAATATCAAAATATGTTACAAAATATCTTTTGGCTAGAGATGTGTGGTCTCAAAAAGAGGAGGATGAAAAAAGATTATTAAAGGATTTTATTAAGACAAAGAAATGTTCTAAACCAAAGTTATTCAGGCTACAAATGTGAATTTTTCTATTCCCACTAGCCCTAAAATTGCAAAAAAACCCACACCAACGTAAACAGAGCATAAGAGAAGAATGTCCATAAACACACCCACCATTCCTGGTGTGTCCAGACCCACGATCCAGCCTCCATAAACACACCCACCATTCCTGGTGTGTCCAGACCCACGATCCAGCCGACCATCCTCTACACCTGATAACTTGAGCTTCGGAATTAACAAGATGGAAATCTCTTCAGAAGATCTTGAGATTTTTCAGAACTTCTCCCATGTTTACACAGAAGAAGAAGTCACATGTCAACCAAAGAGCTCCCCTAAGAAGCTGATTGATTCTACTGTTCGAGAAATAGAAGAGATTGCCAAGCATCGACAGCCCATCAGGACCATGAGGGAAACGCTGAAGTACTCAGCAGAGAGCAAGACTACTCCGTCGTTCCTGCGGATAGCAATTACGCCGTCTATCGGTATCTCTCGCCACATTAAAGAGGCCATGCTCCCGAAGATTGAAGAGCTGAAGGCAGAACTGCTGGAAACGGCACGAAACAAACTGAAGGCCATCTGTGAGGAAGTCGACACCGAACGAGACCGCATGAATAAGGCGCTGAATGACAATAGATCATTGCTGACAGACAGTACCGCCCGTACGTCACTCTCTGAGAGAGTTGCCAAGGTGTCCACGGACAGCAACCAGGACCTCTGTCACTTTGGCCTGAGTTTGCGCCGCCCTAAGCCGCCTACACCTAAGCCACTGAAGGCCAATGACTGTGTGTCACGGAGGAACGCCACAGCCCCCCACCAGAACAGGAATGCGAGGCCCAGAGGACACACCTCCGAGAAAGAGCCCACTAAGAGATGGTGTTGGTGAGGTGGACAGCCTAGGAGATGGGGGAGGTGAGGTGGACAGCCTAGGAGATGGGGTTGGTGAGGTGGACAGCCTAAGAGATGGGGTTGGTGAGGTGGACAGCCTAAGAGATGGGGTTGGTGAGGTGGACAGCCTAAGAGATGGGGTTGGTGAGGTGGACAGCCTAGGAGATGGGGTTGGTGAGGTGGACAGCCTAAGAGATGGGGTTGGTGAGGTGGACAGCCTAAGAGATGGTATTGGTGAGGTGGGCAGCCTAAGAGATAGGCTGGCTGTCCACCTCACCAATATCTCTTAGGCTGCCCACCTCACCAACCCTATCTCCTAGGCTGTCCACCTCACCAACACCATCTCACCAACACCAGCCTTTGTAAAACGCTACACGAGGAAGGCGTAGGGAAAAACGTAGGGCAGTTTATGCAGGTTTAATGGGCATAAAAGACACTGGTCCGTCGAATCTCCCAAAGGATCGCAAGGAACCCAAAGGAAGCTAAATTTACCCAAAGGATGTAAAGAATAACACAAAAGCTTAAAAAAGACAGAAAACTACGATGGAATTTAACTCATGTAAAGTAGTTTGACTAGAGACAGTCAAGTCAAACCTTGTTGGTTAAATTTTGTCGAAGTTTGGTGCAAAAATAGAACGGGAAAATGAAGTTCGGTAAGGGGGGATAACTTTTCTAAAAAAATTCGTTTAGGGGAGATAACTGTATGCATCATCCATGTCTTTCCTTTTGGTTTTGTTGACTAAGGACAAGTCAGTCTGATTAACTGAGTGAGAAACTGAACTAATTAGTACAAACTATTACTAAAACCGATATCAAAAGTTAGAGTTAATACAACACCTTATTTAGTCAAAGGTGCACCAACTGTTTAGTATGATTAAGTTTGATGTAGTAGTACCTATAGTGTGTCAAAGTTAATGATGAATTACCAGTCCAGTATAGACATGTCAAATAAAAATATACTCTCCCAAATAAAAATATACTCTCCCAAAAAATAACACGCAACATCCAATTTTTTTTTTCAAACATGAATTTTTCCAAAAATGTGCGTGATTGACACATGACAACAGGATCATGTTATAATGTAAATGTCAGATAATTGAATTTAAGCCCCTGATAGTGGCTGTTGATCACACGTGACTTTCGGGTCAGCCTTCGTGAAACGCTACACCAGGAAGGCATAGGGAAAAACGTAGGGCAGTTCATGCAGGTTTAATGGACATAAGACACACAACCGTTCAATTGAATTCAGTCGTGTTTCACGAAGTTGCTACAATATGCCAAGAGTAGACGCAGGTACCCGGAACGTCGTCATTGGTCGTCTCACCACAGAATGCAGTCGTTAGACTTTATAATGTTCACCGGAGCATGATTTCCAGACTGTTGCAACGGCACCAGCAATCCGGTTCAACATCTGATCGTCAATGTTCTGGCTGACCTAGGATCATTCAGCAGCCCAAGATCGCTACATCCGGAAACCGGACCAAAACATAAACAGCATCAAATATCCCAGGTCTCCGTCGAATATCGGCACAGACAGTCAGAAACCGTCTCCATCAAAACGGCTTATGTGCCAGACGTCTTTACTTTGGCGTAGTACTGAGACGCCAGCATTGACTTGCAAAGGTCCAATGGTGCAACAGGTTAAGGGACTGGAATCTGCGAAACTGGAGGCGAGTCTCGTTCAGCGATGAATCAAGATTCCAGCTGCAGAGAAGAGATGGTCGTACACGAGTTTACAGACACGGGAATGAGAGGTTCGCAAGGAACTGCGTCCTTGAGGTCGACAATTCCGGCGGAGGAAGTGTGATGTTGTGGGGTGTCATATCCTGTGCCCGAAAAACTCAACTGGTGCACATTCCCGGCAACCTTAATGCCGTTCGATACACAGATGAGGTTTTGACACCACATATGCTGCCTGTAATGGACCTCCATAGGGAAATTTTTCTCGGCCGCACACAGCTCGTGCTACTGTTGAATTTCTAGCCAACCAGAACGTAACAGTGCTACCTTGGCCGTCAAAATCACCAGATTTGAACCCAATAGAAAATTTGTGGGATGATTTGGATAGACGCATGCGCAGTCGTCATCCAGAGCCGCAAACTCTGCAAGAACTGCAGCAGGCTTTTGAGCAAGAATGGAGGAGAATTCCGCAAAACCGTATTCTGAGCGCTATGAACTTAAATGTGATAAATTTTTACATGTGAATGAACAACCAGTCTGCCAAATTTCAGTGTAATGTGATGCTTATTTCTGTATTAAAAATGATGTTGAAAATTCATATTTTGAAGAACAAAAATTGGATGTTGCGTTTCTTTTTTGGGAGAGTATAGATGTTCATTATACATGTGTGTATTTAAACCTGAATGTATAGTGCTATCCTGGAACAGTCTTAAAAAAAACATGTTTTTTTATAATCCACAAAGCTCTTTTTGCTGTGAGATATTGTGCATTTTGAATTTGATCTATATGTATCGTTCAGTTTGTATGGGACTAATAAAAAAAAAAGAAAAAGAAAACCAATATCTGGACACATTGCCATCCAGTTGACTTGTCATAATCAAAAAATATAGAACTGTACCTTTAGAGCAATAGCCCTGTCACACGAATATTGACCGTTTTGGTAACCATAGTTATAACGGATGTCGACAAATATGAATCGTGGCTCATAATCATCAACACTATGTTCACACCCAATATCAAGATTGTGGCGAAATTTGAAAAGAAATATAACAGCCTGGACACAAAAAAGTACCTAATAAGGTAATCAGCTAACTGGTAACCATAGTAACTATGTATATGAAAAGTCTGGAGTCCTGAATCATTGTCAACAAAAATAGAACAGTTACTTTAACACTATTTGATTTATAGCCCAAAATGCACAGACGGACGCAAACATGTTGCCATTGTTCATATCACTGTATAACAGAAATCAAACATCATCACACTTGAATATGTGCAACAATAGGAGTAGTTTTATCAAAACAGAAAATATATAGTATACTGTAAGGAGTTAAATCAAATGGATGATTTACATAAAGCAATGTGAAAAATCCTTTAATAGCATTTAAATGATGTTGTTCAATTTGTTAAAAGAAAAGAAAATGCACGGAGTGATCGAAGCTGACCATACATACCAGGTAATGCACTTTAGTTCCATACCAATTATAAAGGGATATTTGCACCAATAAAGAGTTAAACGGCATCTGAGAGTATAGCTATAAATCGATAAGGGCTGACAGTCCGGTGCTTTACTATGACGATCTGTATATCTGATTTTTTTTTGCTCATAATATTCAGTATTTCATTACTTGGCGTATAAAACCAAATCCAGTCGTATACTATGTAGTGTAAAATGGGTCATGACCAGAAGAATTAATTTCAAAAACACCTCAACTATGAAATATGGCCAATTTGGATTTTGCGCTAATGTATTTCAAATGGAGAACAGCAATCAGTGCAGCCCTTTACATGAAGTGGATTCAAAGCCAGCTTTGACTGAAACTTACACTTTTATTGGCCCGCTTCGTCAGCAGGTGGCCTGGCGAAATCATCACAGCTGATCTACTGTTATTGTCGTTTGTACTGGTAAAGTTTAATTAAAAAATCTCTCAAAAATCAGCAAATAATCATACGAATAAACTGCACACTTCTATCAAAAGCTATTAGACTGCTCTATTTAATGAATGTACATGTTTGGCTGGATTTTCTTTCCTTTTAAGTTATTATTTTGATAAAGTAAGGATTGCATATACATGATTCACTTTTCTCTAATTTCAGGATACTTGAAGAACATATACAATGTCTGCTGACTTGATGGAAAAGTTTCCCGTCCTGCGTAATCTGGATCCAGATATGATAGAATCCATCGAGAAAATCTTTGTGTTTAACTACTCTGATCAAAATACTATTTTCATCACTCAGGAGGAGGATGTATTTGCTGTGGGGCCCGACGCCAATTTTGGTCTGGGGTTCTTCGCAATCTGCCGACCTCAGCCGACCATTCTCTACACCTGATTACTTGAGCTTTGGAATTAACAAGATTGAAATCTCTTCAGAAGATCTTGAGACTTTTCAGAACTTCTCCCCTGTTTACACAGAGGAAGAAGTCACATGTCAACCAAAGAGCTCCCCTAAGAAGCTGATTGATTCTACTGTTCGAGAAATAGAAGAGATTGCCAAGCATCGACAGCCCATCAGGACCATGAGGGAAACGCTGAAGTACTCAGCAGAGAGCAAGACTACTCCGTCGTTCCTGCGGATAGCAATTACGCCGTCTATCGGTATCTCTCGCCACATAAAAGAGGCCATGCTCGCGAAGATTGAAGAGCTGAAGGCGGATCTGCTGGAAACGGCACGATACAAACTGAAGGCCATCTGTGAGGAAGTCGACACCGAACGAATAAGGCGCTGAATGACAATATGTCATTGCTGACAGACAGTACCGCCCGTACGTCACTCTCCATGGACAGCGACCAGGACCTCCGTCACTTTGGCCTGAGTTTGCGCCGCCCTAAGCCCAAGCCACTGAAGGCCAATGACTGTGTGTCAAGGAGGAACGCCACAGCCCCCCACCAGAACAGGAATGCGAGGCCCAGAGGACACACCTCCGAGAAGGAGCCCACTAGACCCTACTGTAGATACTAGATACCAGCAATATGTGTGAACATTATATAAGCAATTGTGCATTTGGACTGCCCCTCTCATGCTCTATGCATGTTGTGTATATATATATATATATGTTTCTTAGTACTCTACGGAGTCACAGCTTTGTGCTATCCTTGTCCGCCTTAAAGTTAATGTGTTAGAATAGAAATAATTGATGGATTCTCTGCGTATACGCTGTGATAACTGCAAGAAAAAAGGAAGTGTCCATTGTTTTTGGACGAGGCCAGAGTTCAAAAAGTGTGGACACTTCCTTTTTTCTTGCAGTTATCACAGCGTATACGCAGAGAATCAATCCATTATTTCTTAATTACATGTACATTTATTGTATCTGAAACTATATGTTGTAAGGCCCACATATGTCTGATTCTTAAATTACATTATTACTATATATATATTTTGCAGGTTTGTTACGTGAAGCAGTGGAAAACAAATCAGATGAAAATATACTTATTCACATTCGTGACCGAGATTGTGTTGCCATAGTTTAAACTGTGATATTGATGCAAACCTTTACTTTGCTACTGGTACAAGAAACAAAGCTTGCATTATTGACATTGGTAAGATAGTTTCATCCTTAGGACCAGCAGTATGTCGGTCTATCATTGATTTGCATGTATTCACTGGTTGTGACTCGACCAGGGCATTCTATGGAAAGGGAAAGAACAAGTCGTACAAGACAGCTGTGCAAAATGAGGATTTCCTACATGCTTTTGAAAAGCTTGGTAGCAATTTTGACCTTACAACAGATGTACTAACTGTACTGGAACATTATGTCTGTCAACTATATGGACAATCAGTAAAAGATGTTGAAGAGGCCAGATACAAAATCTTTTGTATTTCACCCTCAGAGTTGACAATGCCCCCAACTAAAGATGCGCTAATGCAACACTGTCTTCGATCAAATTACCAAGCGGCAATTCACAAGAGATCCCTAAATGCCTCAATACAAGCCACTGCACCAATTAAGCATGGGTGGGAAATGCAGGATGACAAGCTGACAATTAAGTGGATGGAAAAGGGACCAGCGCCTGATGCCATCTTGGAAGTTGTACACTGTAAGTGTCAATCCAACAAATGTCAGTCTGGACGATGTTCTTGTCTTAAGGCAAAACCTGTCTGCACAGACCTATGCGGCTGCATTAACTGTGACAATACAACATAAACTGAAACAATTGTCTACGATTCTGATCTTTCTGATAGTGAATTTTAACATGATAATCCGTCTCCTGATTAGGGTAAAAAACTGCCATGTATGCAAGGAATGATTGATAACTTCTGAGCCTGTGGGTAATTAATAAATTAACATCCAAAACTTTTGTAAATCGACACTAAGTTTAATATAGGACCCTTCGCGGACTTGAGTTTAACAACCAGTGAAACCAACCGTAACTACTTCGGATCGGAGCATGGCAAGTGTGAAAGCGATGGGGAAACTGGAGTCATCAATTGTGCCTTAGATCGTGCCATCCTGTCCAGAAAAGTTGTTCTGAATGATGCAAGAGACATATTTAACTACTGTGTAGAAAACCTTGCCCTGGATGAACCTCTCAATCGGCGTCATTTCTTCTATGTTTCAACTGTCCTTACACAGATAATGTAAAAACCCTCCCTCAAACCTGAAAAATTCACCAGATGAAAAACATGTGTGACGCACGCCATTTTCGACCAGGACAAGGCATGCGTGGTCTGATCAAGGGAGACCACTTTGGTACGATTTCCGGTTAAAAATGGTCCTTAACATATTTAACGCCTTCTTAGTAGTGACAGAGTAAAACTTCAGCAATAAATACGGCGTTTTACTGTTTGCTTTCCTTTAAAGTTGACTTTGATTAAATCTGAACAGCTAATATGATTTTGGATTCGTTTTTTTTTTTATTCTTGCAGATTGTTTTGCGGGAAAAAAAAAAAATCGCTGACTGGTCATTTGCCCATATTTTTACAGTCGGTCGGGTTACCAGAAACAATTTTTTCCGAACGGCCTAAGTTCCACATCCTTTCTCATATCACTCAGCTTTAAATTGTCTGCTTTGGTTCTTTAAGTTTAGGGCCCACTTTATTCAAGAAAGTGTTATACTATAGTAGGCCTAATATTTCCAACTTCGATTCCAGCCTTTACTCTTGCATCACAAGTTTTGATACTTTATTTGCTGTGTTTTAGGCTTCTCGAGACAGACAGCTACCGCATTTTAACCAGCTTGAAGCGCATTAAAACCCCAAAAGACATACGTACACTACATATTCACTGTTTGGTTTCTGATAATGTTACTAATATGCAAAACACGTAGTCAAAGCACAGTTACTAAAGTAATGATGGGGGCTTTTTCGGTTCTTTTCCCTTAGGGTCACAATGCACATGTGTTGCGAGGTGTCATCCCTATAAAAAAGCCACTGAGCATGCACCGAATCATTCACAGTTTGACAGTAGTGACATGCCACGACTGTCATAAGAGCAGTAAGACCAAGCCTTAAGAAGACTTCATTCTGGCCAGACTGCACGACCAGTGGCAAACCATTTCAATGTTCATGTCCGAACAATATACCGCCTGCAGCAACAGGTTCAAGCCACTGGAAGCACAGAAGACCGTCCTCGTAGTGGAAGACCCCTGTAACAACGTTGAGGCAAGATCCACAGACTCTCCGTCAACACCTGCAAGGACAATCGTTGGCAATCACCAGGGACCAATCAGCAACCAATCAGCAACCGCAGGTGTTTGAGGCAGGCAAATGTCAGATGTCACAGGCCTTACAGGGGTCCGATCCTCACTGCTCGACATCGCCGCACTCGTCTGTAATGGGTGACACAGCATCAAAATTGGAGTCACCGAGAGTGAAGAACTATAGTCTTCTCCGATGGAAGTCACTACTGCATCTCAAGGGTTGATGGGCGAATTAGAGTGTGGCATAGACGAAAAGAGCCTTTCACAGATGAGTGTATTCTGGAGATGCGTGGGGAGGTCCTAGCATTATGGTATGGGTTGCTATAGCACTGAATCAAAAACTAAGCCCAATGGTGTTCCAGAATGTTGGTCTTGATAGAGGAAATGATGTAACAGCTGCCCGCTACATCTATCAGGCGCCGAGACTTCCATCGTGCCCCATTTTGCTCGTCATGGAAGTCATGTCTCCCAGCAGAAGAACGCAGGAGCCTATACTCCCAGAGCAACATACAGATTCTTCAATGGAATGCTTTCAGTCCAGACTTAAATCCGCACTTGTGGGACGAGATTCAGAGGAGGCTCAATCTCGGGCGGCCAAGGCCAACAACTGCAGCTGAACTCACTTAGGCGTATCAGAGAGTTTTGGCCCAAGTTCCTATCATCTTTATCAACCGTCCCATTCACTCAATGTTCAGACAATGCAACGCTGTAATCAACGCCCATGGTGGCCATACACATTTATATTGACTTCCAGATCGCACCACCTGTCCTCACTTTCTCTTGAAATTCTCTAACATTTGTCTGCCAATGATGATGATCAATCATGTCAAATTCAGGCCTTATTTTTTCAATTTGTAAAAAAAAAAAAATCAAAAGCAGGAAAGACTAAGAGAACACTGCACAAACGTATCGATTCTAATACCTTATCGCACCAAATCGGTTCATGCGACAAGTCAGGCGCAAAAGAAAGCCGCTTTGAGTTGTCCCTTTTGAAAATGAATGCTAGACATACAAACTCAGCCGTACACGCAAGTGTATGTTGAATGTCAATCAGCCGTGGTCTGCTTTGCTGCAGTCTTTCCAGTGCTAATGCGATACCTTGGAAATAATTAAATCTTTTTGTGAGAAAAGCAACCAAAATCTGCTAATAAACGGGTTAATACTATATTAAAACGAGCCAAAACAGTTTACGAAACTATGTCTACAGGCTAACTCTGTTTAGTGCTCCGTAGCACGTTACCCGTCTCCAACGTCAACTGATGTTTCGATGTTTAATATTTACGAGTCTCTTTCTTTACAAAGGTCAGTTTTTGAAATTGTCACTGTGTGTTGACCAAAAGTTGAATAAAAATAGCATTATTTAATGGTAATGAAGTGGATTGATTAATTGTTGTGTTTTACTCTGCACTCAAGATTATTTCACTTATATAGCAGACAGTTTTATTGTGGGAGGAAACCAAGCTCTATGCCCGGAGGAAACCCACGACCTTCCGTTGGTAACTTGCAACCATCCCACATAGGTCGTTCGAGTGAAAACCCAGTCAGAAAATTTTCCAATTTTTTTTTTTACTGAGTGGGATTCAAACCCGCGACCCATTGGTGGAAGGCTGTTCGGATTGAGCGTGCAACGCTCTACCTACCGAGCCACGGAGGCCCCCGCAATGAAGTTGATATTATTTTGCTTACGTACCCGAAAGGTCGCTTACGCTGGTTAAATTTCACGAGAACGGTGAATTGTTCAACTTTTGAAAAAAAAAGGCCTGCAAATTTGGAATCATTCCGTTGATAAGTGTGTTGTTTAAATCCATTTAAAATACACTGATTATCAATATCCAAAAAGGAGTGACGTTTTTTGCGGTTCAGTACAGAAGGTGAACATCATCGCATGATATCCAGCATGTCCACCAAATTACGAAAAAAATTGATGAAAACTGTGACAAGAGATGCGATGACAAGCACTAATTGTCTTTGTCTGCGTATACTGTCGAAAAAGGTCAGAAACTATGAAAATAATGAAACCAGCGTAACCAGAATAAGATTTGCACATCCTCGCATGATATCCAACATGTCTATGAAGTTTATAAAAAAATCCTGGGAGGAGAAGCGATAAGAAATGATTACGGACAGACAGACGGACAGACAAGCTGATCGCTATATCCCCCCCCCCCTCTCCCCCATTATATGTCGGGGGAATAAAAATGTAAGTTGTCTGAATGCTGTAAGTCAGAGTGTAAGGGTGAAAAAATGGCGAATAAATAAATCTGAGAATCCACAAAATAATTGCATCGCATCGCAAGGAAAATCTGAGGGAGGGTATCAAAAGTGTGTGAATGCTGTCTGAAAATGTGTTATTGTACAATACATGTATATAAGCCAACACATAAAAAACGCCTTTGAAAAATTGATGAAAGGACAGTGCCGGACTGAGGGACAATCACTCTAACTGACCCACTCTCATGATGGTAACCAGGTGTGAAAATAAACATCAAAGAGTTGTCTGAATGCAGTATGCAAGTATGTTACTTGTAAAAAAAAAAAACCATGAGAGTAAACTGGTTTATAATTATACATCATCATGTCAGGCAATAATCTTATATCTCTGCCTACATTGGCCTAGCCGAGAAATCTGGGCTGAGCCGAATTTTTTTTTTAGTTTTTTTTTTCTTATTCGCCATAGGTGATTCACATTACCAGCCAAATATAACATAAGTCGACATCAGACTGAAAATCTGGGCTATCTTTGGCCTAACCAAGTGGACTGGGTGCCCAGACACAAGCCCAGTCGGGCAATAAATTGAATTTAGGTCAGGTTATTAGAGACCTATCTTGAAGAATCAGTGCCTCCTAGTCTTGAAATTTTTTTTGCTAGGTTTTACAAATTGACTGGTTTGTATTAGTACTATTAGTATTACATACTAACATAGTATTAGTATTAATTTAGTACCCGGTACATAGCTCCCTACATGCCAGGAATTTTTGAAACGGTTACCAAAAACCTAATATTTTTGTGTCTTTAGCCTAACCAATAAATGGACTGGGTGTTAAGACACAGAAGGAAAATTTATTGCAAATATTTTGCCTTCAAATAATATGAAAAATTCGGCTAGTACTGTGTCCATCGCCTGGCCTTTGGACTTTGGTCTGGACACACACGTGTGAAGCTAGCCCTACTCCCCTAGTACGCCTGTGTACAGCTTAGAATGGTAGGTAACAAAACAAAATATGAACTTTGTTGAATAAATAACCAGCTAGCAAACGGTTTTCAGGTTAATGTCAGGCACTTGGCAAGTGCATGTAACAATCCACGGACGCAAGTTGTTACGCTACTTGCAACGGTACTCCAGTCTGGACGCCGTGCAGAAGTTATTAAAATATTAAACTGAAACTCCCTGAGGCCTACAGAGATTACGCCGTCGAACTACTTTCGGGCAATACATAGTTCGGTTTGCCGATTTTTTTTTTTTTTTTTTTTTGACCGGGCTATATAATGTAGGTTGTATGGTATACATGCGATGTAGTTATCGATCTAAGGCATAATACAAATCATAGATTAAAATTTGGGTGGTGACTCCGACAAAATAAGGTCCGTGTCGTTTATAATATATTCTCAGTTTTTAACTTTTAGCATCTGCCTGACAACATCCGGTGATATCAACGAGCACGTGTTACTTTCAACTTCCATGCGAATTCCGTTTTTATTTAATTTATGTATGCTAAAGTGAACTAGTTATGGGAAAGAAACGTGATTTTTCTGAACGACCAAAACCAGGACCTGGTCGCAAGGCTCGAAAACAAGGCCTTCCAAAGTTACCAGACTCGGTGACAGGTAAATTTGATTAAATTTTCACGCCGACCACGAGGCCTAAATCATGTTAATGATAAATCCAGATCTCCAAACTCCAAACTAAATTGATGATGGGTGCCCAATGCCACGTGAATTGATGGGCTATGTCCAAATGAGAATTGATTGATTGATGTTTTATGCCGCACTCAAGATTATTTAAAAAATATATCGCTCCCACCCAAATGAAGGAAATTGTTATCCTCACTCTAGCCCAGGTGACTATCCAGTATCCTGCCATTCTGTTGTATAGTCACAGATCGGTGCCATTTGGCTCTGTAGGACGGTTCTAACTTTGGGCCTTGTAGTCTTAATCAGGCTTTAAATGATTAAATAACATACTTTATTGACAATTTGCGTGTCCTGCTTGCATTTCCAATGGTAAAAATCCAAATAAAAGTTTAAAAACTCTTTCTATGGTCTATTTTGACCCACGATAACGGTTAAAACAGTTTGCTCAAACAAATATGTCGACCGTTAATTTGTGGAGCAAGTCACAGTTTCGTATATCGGACTGGATTTTTACAGTGGAGCGCATGTGTATTGCGCTAAATTTTATACGAAACAACAGTACGTTATGCAGAGGGAGCGGTCGCCATTTTGTTTTCCTCTGATGTCTATAGGGGTACCGTAGGTCAAAATGGACCGTAGAATTAGTGTTTAGACTTTTATTTGGATTTTTACCATCGGAAATGCAAGCGGGACACCCAAACTTTCAATAAAGTATGTTATTTAATCATAGAAAGGCCTGATAAAGGCTACAAGACCAAAAGTTAGAACCGTCCTACAGAGCCAAATGGCACCGATCTGTGACTATACAACAGAATGGCAGAATAGTCACCTGGGGCTATCCTCACACAAGTTAGGGAAACGTCCTGACTTAGTCCACAATATGTTGAGTGGATTGAAGGATAAATTCTGATACGCTCGCACAGGCTTCTTCAATACCACGTCAACATAGGGTGCATTTGAAAAATCTAAGAGTTGCTCTCGGAATTTTTAAAAAATGATAACTCGCAATTTTTAAACATTACTCACCTAAAATTTTCTCCGAAAGCTTCTTCGATAATCCCTTCGTAGAGCTAAACCATCATCTGTCACCTTGAAATCTGTTCCCTAAGTTTGAATTCCGTCTGTGTTCACTAAAAATGTTCTCAGGCGATCACACCGCCATCTACCGCGAACTTTCAAATCATGCTCGCCACTACAACCGGTAACGGCGGTCGGGAAAGGTCGGTGATAACGCAAAGGGAATTTAATCTTAGTGAATTTCGTTCTTTGGCGATGTGTATGGTCACAGATGATGGTTTAGCTCTACGAAGGGATTATCGGAGAAGCTTTCGGAGAAAATTTTAGGTGAGTAATGTTTAAAAATTGCGAGTTATCATTTTTTAAAAATTCCGAGAGCAACTCTTAGATTTTTCAAATGCACCCTATGTTGACGTGGTATTGAAGAAGCCCGTGCGGGCGTATCAGAATTTATCCTTCAATCCACTCAACATATTGCGGACTAGTCCTGACTGAGCCATAAACCACATACCCAATTGGCATTTCCCCCCTGGCCATCATAAAATATTTACGATCACCGACCATTTCTTATTGACAGAAGAAGTTTTCAAAGTGACGGACCTATTCTAATTTCTATATCCTGTCCCAATTTCCCCTTTATCTGCTGTCCTGTGCGTTTTCGCCAAACTGCCGACTTCTAAAACAACAGTGCATGTTCCAAGCTTTTTGTGAATGGCTAGTTCTGCCTTCTAAGCCAACTCGCTTCGTGCGCTGAAGCGTTTGAATTTTATTTCTTTAAAGTCTCAAACAAATTGCACCATTTTAAGCATGTGTTTTTAAATAAACCGAAATATCTACTCACATGTTTGACCCTTCTCACGCCCTGTAGTTTTTCACAATGACACTGCGGCATAATGAGGGTGAGATGTTTGAAGAACTGGAAACAACCATCTGTAACATTGAGCTTCCTGTCACTCTAATGATTGACCTCAGTTGACCTTTGCTCGTCCATGTTCTTCAACAATCTGACATACACTATTGGGTTAATGTAAATTAAAGGTCTTACATATGTCAACCCTACTGTAGTGGGTTGTGAAAGGGTTACTAATATTCATCTATCTGATAAACTGTAGAGAGCCGACGTTTTTCATCCGACATGCTCTTATCGTATGAGCTGATAGTTCGGGGAAACCCAAGAGCGGGCAGATAGAGAGAAAAGTCTCATTTTTATCCAAACTATCGATATTGTCTATTCTCCATGGTTTGGCTGTGAAGCAGCTGTTTACCCACCCATCGGTATACAAGATGGCTTTTTTCAACCATGTAACTCCAAATCGGGTGTGTGGTTTAAGACGTTTCCCCAACCTAAGGATGACAATTTCCTTGGGTGGGAGTGATATGTTTTTGCTTTCTTTGGGTCTGTTTTATTATGTTTAACTGCATGAATTTCCTATACAATAATCAAGTTCTTGTTTGGTCGTAATAGGTCTGACACAGGGGGAGCATAAAATTGGAAGACGCGAGAAAAAACGGTGAGCACTTTGTTTTGAGGGGGGTGGGAGCATTATTACATCGCCTATTGTCTTATTATACCCTCCGGACACAAAATGTAAGGGGGTATACTGGTTTCAGCTTGTTTGTTGGTATGTAATACAATCTTTTTCGGCGTATAACTTGAAAACGCATGCTTCAATTTTTCCTGAATTTTGTGTATAGATTCTACACTACGAGGGGGGGCTCGGTGGTCCAATTGGTTAGAGTGATTTTCCCACACAAACCTTCTTCGCTGTGGCGCTAGTCCGAATCACACTCGGACCAAATAAAAATTGAAAAAGTCGATTTACCGCTAGGTCGCCATATGTGGAAGAGTTGCCGATGGTCGGGGGTTTCCTCCCAGTAATGAGACTGGTGTCCTCCCCCACTAAACCTGGCAATGCCTTTTGCATAACCCATACATGGACAAACGATATACCACAAACACGAGTCTCATTTATCATTTCAGCTTTCTGAATCCTGCTCATGCTTAGCTTATATTATCGTGTATTTTATGTAAACTTTCCTAACTTGTACTAATTTTATGGACTCAATATTGGGGAGGTGTGTGTGTGTGGAGGGGGGGGGGGGGTATCCTCGTTAAGTGTTTCTAGTTAAATTAGTCCATTAATATGTCTACAACTCAAGTTGGTCAATGGCAAATGTACAGGTGATATGATATGATAATCATTGATATGTAAAGTGATTAAAGTATGATTTTCTGTCTTTCAGCATTCACAAGAAACAGACACTGATAGAGAATAGAAATACAAAAGAAGCCTCCCAGAAGAACACAAGAAGAAAGAAACCCGACAATGATGATGATGACTTCCCTGATGATGACATTGAAGTTAAGTTAAAGAAACGAGGCCTTACATACACACCGCCACAGAAACTCCCTCAAAAAGGCACCAAGCGAAAAGCGTCCTCAAGGAACCACAGTGAAGACGATGACAGCGATGATACATCAGAAAACTCCGACCTTGAAGAAAATAGTAAGATCAGATTGACAATTTCACTCCCAAGAACTGTTTTGAACTCTCCTTCCATTCCGGGCTCCATTCGTATTAGATCAAGTTAATGTTTTGTAACGAAGACTACAAGACACAGTTTAACCACCCATAATGATGTCAATTGCTTTATTTGAACGATAAAGTATTGTTTTGAACCAACTTTGGCTTAGAATGAATGAATGGTCGTCCCTGGTATTTAATTTTTGTTTACTTTTCGCCCACGATTTTGGTTTGTATAGGCAGTAGACTTCATTCCAATGCCAATTATTTAGTTTTTAGATGGCCTTCAAACCCTTTTACTGCCGTTACGATCAGAAATTATGAAAAAAGTGTGAATTTTGGCAGCTCATGCCACTTTAAGGAAACATCTGGACATTGCTGTATAAGGGAGGTAATCTTCCTAGAACTGATAAAGAAGTTTGAAATTAGAACTTGAGGGAAAAAATGTGGAAAATTTAGGATTCACTTTTAATTTAAGACTTTTTAAGTTTGTTGGTAACTTCTAATTAAAAAAAAATCATTTTCTGTTTGAAAGTTCCGCATGGTTTTACTGATGATAACAAGAGTTGGCTGCGTCCAAAGGACAAGAAAACATTGCTCGATTCTGATGAAGAGGGGTCCGAAGAAGAAAACGTAAGTGTGTCCTTAGAATACAGCTAGCATCCAGTTAAGTTAAATGAGATCATTTTACTGAAAATGTGTAAATTCATATAATTCTGTTTAAGGGCAATTTCCACTTATTACAGCTCACCTATTGTAACTTTGTTCTTGTACTGGTGCCCTGTTGACTGTCACACCCAGCTTACTGGTCTCTATCCTTGTTCCGTGCGGGGGTGTCCTAATATAGATATTGTGGTGTTAAATGCACCATGATACAATTCCTATTTTTCGGAGAACTTATACTGGCATGACCTGCAAAAATGCTGATATTTTTCTGCTAAAACAGAATGTGCAAATTATCCGCAATTTTTCTAAAGGCACACAATTCAGAAGCTTTTTGGTGCTTCTGTGTTAAAGTAGTGTTTTCAAGTATCTTAGGCTTAGAATAAATGAATGTTTGTCTTGGTTATTTTCTTTACTTTTCCTACATGTATTATTTAGTTTTTCTGTGACCTTCGAAGCTTCTTACTATCGCGACAATCCAAATTTAAGGAAACATTACATTACTGTGTACTATTTCAGCTTGCCTTTCTTAATAATTAGCCTAAGATATATTGGTTAGGGGTGATTAAACTTCTCAATTTAGTATTTGCTTTCAATATGTTGTTTGTCGCCATATAACCTTAGCTGTTGAGTGTGACGTTAATCCCCAATCAATCAATCAATATGAGGTAATATTTGCACTATTTTCAGGCAGACTCTGAGTCTGATGATGATGACGACGCTAATTTAGATGACTCCAGTGATGATGATGACGAAGATGATCCAAATGAAGAGGTTAGTTGTTAGCGGTTTGATTTTCACGGCACAGTGTATCCGTGTACAACTTTAAAGTGGTATGAGCTGCCAAAATTCACACTTTTTTCATAATTTCTGATCGTCACGACAGTAAGAGGCTTTGGAAGCCACCAAAAAACTAAGTGATTGGCGTTGGAATGGGGGAAATCCATACAGTATGTGGCCTGTACGAACCGGAAACATGTTCGAAAAGTAAACCAAATTTAAATAACCGGGACAACCATTCATTCATTCTAAGCCAAAGTTAGTTCAAAACAATACTTTATTGTACATTTTCGAAACTAGAAGTACTAAAAAGCTTGTGAATAACAGGTCTTGAGAAAAATAGCTGATAATTTCAACATTCTGTTTCAACGTCAAAATATCAACATTTTGGCAGCTCATGTCACTTTAAATAAGCTCAAAAAAGCTTGAGGTATGCTTTTGATCTCCGCAGACTGAAACTATTGTGGGAAAAATCACAAGAAATTAGTATAGAAGTTGGAATATTTGTACCAGTTATCTCCCCTGAACAGTAGAAGTGAGTTTGGGTTATCCTTCTTTAGAATTAGTCTATCATTATTTATGTGAGTTGACTCCCCTGAACAGTGGAGCCGACTGTTATTCTTCAGGATAGAATTATTACAACTATCTGAGTTGTCTCCCCTTTACAGTAGAAGCAACTACAATATTCTTCAGTATAAAAGTAGTATCACTATTTATGCGACTTATTTCCCCTTTATCGTAGAAGTGTCAAAATATCGATAAGTTTAAAAGTATTATCTCTATTCATGCGACTTATCTCCCCTTTACATTAATTCATATTAATATTTATGATCATCAATGGTGAGTCACTCTCCTGTACAGTAAGATACTATGATATTCTCCTTGGCCCTGTCTTACGAAGCTGGCGTAAGTTACGTCGGACGTAAATCAGTGTTATAGCTATAGGAACTTACGCCCTAGTCGCAACTGGTCCATGTTGTAGGCCTATGCGCAACTTTACGCCAGCTTCGTAAGACAGGGCCCTGAAGCTATTTATGTTGTGAATTGTTGTGTCTTTCCTGTGGATTTCTTTAAACCCTTGTGGTTTTACATTTTTCCAGCTACTACCTGTTGAAAAAGCCGCAAAGAAGTTGATAAAAAAACAAGAAAGAGATGAGTAAGTTCATGTTCGTAAGATTTAAAATATAACACTTATGTGAAGCACTTGAATCAAATCAGTTCTCACCATGTGTGGCAAAGGTCGGGCAGTTCATCTGGGCAAAAGCCCAGTTTCCTCCCAGAATAAACCTGGAAACGCAGCCGTATAACTGAAAAAATGTTGAGTGTGTTGTAAAACATCAATCAGATTCATTCATCGCATTAGTTTTTACGCCAATTATTTTTTCACTTTATATACTCGGATTCTGATTTACTTGAAATTGAGTTTCATTTTCTTCCATTTTCGTCAAATTTAACTGGCAATTTACATTTATCATTCGAGCTAAAAAGCTTGTAAAAGTTCTGCTAATGTATTACTATAAACTTTATTGTTTGACAGAAAACTTGCCGAGGCAGAAATTCAGACAAATATTGCCGAGATGGAGACCTACACTCTACCCAGCGGACAAGAAGTGCAAAAAGAAAATATCCTTTTTCCTTAACCAATTTTCTTTAACATGTATGCTTTTAGGTCAAATTTTGACCAGAGTTCCTTTTTCACAAAGCTGTTGATGTTTAAAACCTGTGTTGGATTCCCGTAATATCTTGACAGTTACCAAACCATGAGACTTACTGAGCAAAGTCACCAAAACCCTGTAAGGTCCAACACTAGTTCAATTTACAGAACTTATGGTGATGTTACATATACCAACGTTCAGTCTGTGAATTCTGAAATGCTGCTCGGAAAACTCCGACAAACTTTTGTCGGAAATTACAAGCCATGAAAATAATATTGTAACTGCTCTGTATGGACAATTCCTACCCCAGACTTCTTTAGAACTCATAAAAGATTATTCTTTCCTCTTTTATTTATTTTTATTTATTTTATTTATTTGACATGCACTGTTTGACCCAGTTCGAACGTCGCGCAAAATGGCGGCAAAGTCTCCAAGAAATGACAGTTGGTTGTTGTTTAAGACCAGGTGTACGCCCTTTGGAATAGCTACATGTAATAAAAGCGGACAAGAATAATCTTTTATGAGTTTTAAAGAAGTCTGAGGTAGGAATCGTCCATACCGAGGAGTTACAATAATATTTTCATGGCTTGCAATTTAAGCATCATTTCCACCTTGTATTTCTAATTCGTATACCGAACGTTGGTATATGTATAATATCACCATAAGTTCGGTAAATTGAACTAGGTCCAACACCTGAAGGGGACCAAATCACTTTTTGGCACTAACTTTTTTCCAAACCATATAAGGGCGTTTGGGAATTCCAACATAAATTACTAATCTGCATAAACTCCAACTTTGAGAGAGTTCGGGGGGTTTTTGCATTGTCTATCTTTAAATAAAAATTTTGAGTTAGTTATAATTGGCTTAAAACAATGAATAACTGTTGCTATGTGACCTTGACCCTTGTCAGGTGTACAGGATGCTGATTTAACCCTACTCCAGCAACGGATCAAAGATATCATGCAGGTGTTAGGGGACTTCGCTAACAGGAGGCAACCCGGCAAGTAAGTACATGTACACACATCTGAGAGATGTAAACCTCTGTGGTGTATAAAAGAAATGTAAACCTCTGCAGTGTACAGGGGTCATTTTAGTGTTTCACAAGGGTTCCTTGAAAGAGCAGTGTTCCTGGAGTCTTAAACAACAATGAAATATGTTTTTCGTGCTTTTGTTAGCGAATAAGTATTTGAAAGTTCCGTGTATCACATAGATTGATGCGACAGGAATACTATTTAGCTTTGAGTGAAGTCTGAGTTTCGGGCCAATTAGCCATGTGATCTAGTAAGCCAATGAGAGTGCTTAAAATAAACTCCACTCAGAGTAGTGTATAGTCCAAGTACTGATCTAAAAAAAAACAGTGGCTCTGATATGATACAAGGGAAATGGCTTTGTATAAGTGTCTCTGGGAGCAAAAGTGATTATCATTTTACTAACATTAAGGTTGTCGGCAAAAACGAGTTATTCCATGTTTTATGGATCTTCGGTGGATATTGTTTAAGTTAGATTGTATTAATTTCTGGAGTTTTCTATGCCTTTAATACATATGACTAGTTTGACTATCCATCATTATTATATAACTGGAGTGAGTGTTGCAATTTCATTGGTCAATAGGTGATCACATGGCAGTTAATATTATCTTATATTACATGACTTGCTGGTAAATATAAGATTTGACGTCACATTCTCTTTGTTGCGCAACATAATTTTTTTTAGTGTAGCTTTATTACTATGACGTCATTCCGATGACATCAGATTTGATCGTTTAAACGTAATCCACATGACGTAATTTAACCCATTGCATTTGTAATGCCTATGTAATATGTTATGTAAATTATGTAAATATAACATCTGCCTGAAATTCTGTGAAGGTTTAAAATAAATATATATGCTAACTTGATATATAATAAAACAATTATTGACTCTCCTGCCAGTTAATATGATGATTATAATGACCTGGAAAAGTTATATTGACCTGTGCCTTCGGCATCGGTCAATATAAGTTGTCCAGGTCATTATAACATCATACTAACTGGCATGAGAGTCAATAATGTTACATGATTAAATATATTATGAACAAATGATTAAATATATTATGTTTTTCAGTCACCTAGCTACTAGCCAACCAAGGACGTGTTCGACCAGAACAAATATAATTGAGGTTTTAATGTCCTTACTGGGATAAAACAGGCTGATCATATAACATTGTTCTTGTTACAGGACTAGACAGGAGTATGTGATACAATTAAGGAAAGATCTTTGTACATATTATGGCTACAGTGATTTTCTTATGGAAAGACTGATGGACTTGTTTCCTCTGGAGGTATATCTTTGAACTTATATCTTAAAGGGGCATGAGCTGCCGAAATTCATGTTTTTTTCATGATTTCTGGTCGTCACGACAGTAAGAGGCTTTGAAGGTCATCGAAAAACTAAATGATGGGCTTTGGAATGAGGAAAATCCATACAGTATGTAGCCGGTACGAACCAAAAACGTGTTCGAAAAGTAAACAAAATTTAAATAATCGGGACGACCATTCATTAATTCTAAGCCAAAGCTAGTTCAAAACAGTACTTTGTCGTACACTTTCGAGACCAGAAGCACTAAAAAGCTTCTGAATTGTACATCTTGGGGAAAAATAGCCAATAATTTCAACATTCTGTTTAAACCTCAAAATATCAACATTTTGGCAGCTCATGCCACTTTAATTTCTGTGCTTTGGTTACTCTCAATAAACTATTTTCAATTGACAATGATGGACGTCAAACTCCAAACTATCTAACAGTGGGTTAGAGTGATCTTCCCTCTGTCCCACACAGACCTTCCATCGATGCGGTGCGGGTTCGAATCCTACTCAGACCAAATAAAAATTGAAAAATTTCTGAGTGGATTTTTCGCTCAGTCGCCGTATGTGGAACAGTTGGCAGGTACTCGCCGAAGGTCGGGGATTTCCTCCAAGCCATGAGCCAGCTTTTCTCGCACTAAACCTGGCATTCCGCAAATAATCTTGAGTGTGGCGTAAAACATGAATCTATCATAACCATTGTTTTGGAATAATATAAATCCGCTGTAGTTGTATATCAATAATTGTTTGATATAGATAATGGAGTTTTTGGAAGCTAATGAAGTCCAGCGACCTGTGACAATAAGAACAAACACATTGAAAACAAGGAGAAGAGATCTGGCACAGGTAATGTCATCATTTACAGTTTAATTAGTTAGTGTCTTTTAGAAAGTGAGTATAACAGTATTCTTGTTATTTTGGGATTACACTTTCTTGAAAATATGGCAGAAATTCTTCTACCGATTTTTGGGTGACGCCCGAAACGCGAATCGAACCCGGGTCCCAGAGTATGGCACCTATCGCCAGCACTAAATACCGGCTGCCTTATCCATTCAGAAGAATTTCTGCCATATTTTCAAGAAAGTGTAATCCCAAAATAACGAGAATACTATCATTTACAGTCCTCAAATCCCAATGTCTCCACCTGTTGAATTAGTCCCTTCAGGAAGTTACAAAAATAGGCAGTTAACTACATGTACGGTAAGAATTCCGCTAATACAAGTACTCAAAACATTACGAAAAGCACTCTAAAAGTTTGAGACTTTTCGTTGGGTGTCTTACCTCCAGCATGGAGCGACCGGTAATCCTATTGAGCAATCGCTATTGTTGTTGTTTTAGACCAAACATGACAGAAAGTAGTCTAAAAATTTGTTATCTTCACACTGCTCGTCCTTGAATTAGCGGAATTCTTACCGTAGTTTACTGTTTTTATTGGGAAATTGCTGCATTACTGCTAGACCCTGTTTTGTCGAGGAAGAAATCCAGGATTTAGTAGGAAACCAGTTAACCATCCGATAGAAGTTGCTGAGGTTGGAACCCATTTAGAATGTATCCACAGCGAAATCTGTTTTTCCCTGTGTCTGTTTTGTTTTATTTTCCATAGATACATGTATATATATATATTTGGTTATTTTAGACAAGAAGAGTTTCCCTGTGCCCGTGTGTTTTAGTGTTCATAAATATATTTATTAATCCTCAGAGTAGTTTCTCTGCAATCTGATTGGTCAATTGCCATCCGATAAATATTCGCGCAAACGCTATTTTGAACGTTGTTTTGTGACGTTTTATGACGTCATAGGGCGTGCTTGCATCACTCACCTTTTTCAACTATACTGTGGATGACAGGCGAAAGTTATGTCAATGTTTTTTTGGCGACGTCGTTTGATGACGTTGTAGCGCATGCTCGTATTAGGTCACCATTTGCAACTATTTTGTGTGATATTTTGGCTGATTCTACGCAAAAGTAAAGCTATTCGAGATAATAAAATCGTTATCATGGTTGGTGGAGGGGGGGATATGATCGTTATCAATTACCATGCTGACCATGTAAATACTTCGTATCCCCCTTCCACCAACCATGATAACTAATAATATTTGGTTGTCTATATAAAAGGTTGTTTTGTTTTTCAGGCGTTGATTAACCGAGGAGTGAATCTAGACCCAATAGGGAAATGGTCCAAGGTTGGATTGGTCATATACGATTCTCAGGTCCCATTAGGTTTGTTTTCATTTCTAAGAATTCTGTCTAACTTTATGTGCATTCAAATTTCTGATTAAAACAGGATTGTACTGGATGTGTTTCAGTGAGACTTCGCTGATTGTTTGGTGTTATTATTATTATTTCACTTATATGGCGGCGTTACCAGTTTTTAGTGTCGGAGGAAACCGGGCTCTATGCCCGGAGGAAACCCAGGACCTTCCGTTGGTAACTGGCAACCATCCCACCTAGGTCATTCGAGTGAAAACCTAGTCAGAAAATTTTCCAATGTTTTTGGACTGAGTGGGATTCGAACCCGTGACGCATTGGTGGAAGGCTGTTCGGATTGAGCGTCCAACGCTCTACCTACTGAGCCACGGAGGCCCCCCGCCACGAGAATAAGTGTCATAAGCCACATCCATTTCCATTGGCTGAAAAACAGAAGCTGGGACCTTTGACCTACAACGAGGACAAAACATTCCTCTAAATCAATTTGCTTGTATTTACTGTAACTCTTCTGATCCATCCAAAAAATGTCTCATTTCCTAACATTTGGACTGTTATAATTCTCTTTTGGTGTGAAAAATTGGAAGATTTTCTGACTGGGTTTTCACACGAAAGGCCTATGTGGGATGGCTGCCAGTTAACAACGGAAGGTCGTGGGTTTCCTTCGGGCATAGAGCCCGGTTTCCTCCCACAATAAAACTGGCAACGCCGGCATATAAGTGAAATAATCTTGAGCGCGGCGTAAAACACCAAACAATCAATCTTTTGGTGTGAGAATCAAACTCACGACTTACGACTGGAATTATGTCCATGTCCGACCGTTAAGGTTGATTATTTTACTAATTCAGTAATTTCCCTGATGATGATTGCAGCTTGCATGTGTTTTAGTGTTCATAAATACATTATCCCAGTTAAAGCAGATACTTAAGATTTTCCCTTTAATCCCATTCTGCACAAAATTGTAAATTAAAGAAAGTCCTTATTTTTCAGGTGCGACCCCGGAGTATTTGGCTGGCCATTACATGTTACAAGGTGGTTCCAGTTTCCTGCCTGTTATGGCCCTCGCTCCACAGGAAAATGAACGTGTCTTAGACATGGCTGCAGCCCCAGGGGGGAAAACTACATATATAGGTTAGTATCGTTATCATCATCTTCTCGAACCAAGTTAAAATCTTCATGGAACATATTCCGTGTTACCTTGCCCGAATACTCCATTCCAACCCGTAAATCGAGGTATTATTTTGAGTAAAACTTCTCGCAGCTTATCAAAACCTCGTACACTTACACTCATCCACTAGCTGAGAAATAACGTAATGGCGGCTGTTTATACCTTCCGCTTTTGTTTAGCGACTTTTGATTAACCAAGGGTAGGAAAGACACCTCTTACTTTCCCACCAGTGGGCGCTGTTCGATTTACACGATGGAGTGGATTATTCCACCAAGGTAAAACCCTGACTGGGCTCCATGAAGATTTTAACTGGACACGAGAAGATTGATTGATTGGTGTTTTACGCCGCGCTTAAGATTATTTCACTTTTATGGCGGCGTTGCCAGTTTTATTGTGGGAGGAAACCGGGCTCCATGCCCGGAGGAAACCCAAGACCTTCCGCTGGTAACTGGCAACCATCCCACATAGGTCGTTCGAGTGAAAACCCAGTCAGAAAATTTTCCAAGACACGAGAAGATGTATTATCATAGACAAGACATTGAAGATTATTCTCCAAGCTAAAAAAAATTTATTGGTTTTTGAAAAAGAGCTACTTTTTTACATAATTACCTGGTTGAACTTTATTCCTGCATAGGTTACAGATTGATTAAAATTCAACACTTTTTAAATGTATTTTTACGTAAAAATAAATGAATATGGTTATTAAATATCCTATGTTTCAAAACATCTTCAGTGGAAAATTGTTGATGTACTTTTTAGCTGATTTCACTTTAACTCATTCACCCCTAGCAGTCTCTCAGGCTGTCCTGCCTAGAGCTCAGCTAAAGCCTAAGCTCCCTCCTGCCTAGCAGCCGTAGACCTACTCAGTTCACTGTTCATCCTGTCTTACTTGTTGTCACTATTATGGGAAATTTTCTTTATTTCGTTCATAAATAATGAAATACAAAAAGATCAAAATAATCTCCAGATCATACGTGTGTTTTCCATGAAATTTTACTTTTCTCCAGGAATTATAAATTGATAATTTCAATCAATAAAGTTATAAACAACTGCAAATTTTGTACTACTACGACTAGACACAGTTTTACACAGTATTGATTTGATTAGTCTTTGCTCATTTCTATTATTTCTAATTCATTTGGTGACTTTATAAATTCTCTAATTTATACTGGGATATTGACAATGTAGGATATCTACATTTTACACATTCTTTTACTAATTAAAATGGATTTGTTTGTCATGCATTTTCAAATTTCATTTTGCGTTATGCCGGCTATGTTTTGACAGATCAACTTTGACATATCAAGTTTTATATGACAAAAAAATTGTTTTCATTGTTAGAAAACAAAAAAAAAGGAGACATTAAAGAACCTCAATCTCATGTGGGTGTAATAAATTCACTGGTCCAGTATTCACAAAGCTCCGAAAATAAGTTAGCAGGCAAAGTTTTTTCTCATTTTATCGTAGTTCTGAACGTTGTTGTTGTTTTCACCGATTAGTTTTCGCCAATGAACTATATGCGTGGAACGGAGGTCACGTGGTGCTTGATATGTTTCGAATGTCGCCATTACCAGGAGATAGTGGAGCGTCTATCCAGATCTGTTCTGCACGCGCTTATCAACTGTCAATGGCGGCACATTTTACAAAGTCAGATCCAAACCAGCCAATGAGACGTGTCCATTCCACGCATATAGTTCATTGGTTTTCGCTCCCGTTTTCCGTCTCACTAGAAAATCTGGACCCCAATAAATCTGGTGGAATATTGCAATCGTTTGACCCGTATCAGAAATGGTAAACTCTGAGTTTTAATCACTGTTTCGGACAGAAATGCTATCAATATCGACTTCAGCATCTTGAAATGACTTCACTCCATTACGATTACGTGACGCCATTTTGTATCCCAAAACAGTGGGGGTTTTTCTCTCCACTTTCAAAACTTCTCAAGGAGATTTTTTTATAGTTTTTATCCCAAAAAAATATACGTAAAGAAAGGAAAACCACTACTTAATCCGATTTTTACACTTTCGTAATTTTTGGTTTGATATTATGGATCCATATTACGACAGCCAGTAGGTATGTTTTCTGTACTATTCAAATGTAGGTCAAGTCATGACTCGGCAAAGTAAATATTTTTACACGCTTTTTAAAGTCTTCCACAAGAAAGTGTTACCGTTTTTATTTAAAAAAATTGTATGAAAAGGAAAAGAAAGGCACTAATGTGCCTGATTTTTATAATTTCTAAATTTTGTCTTCTATATAAATGACCGAAAATATGATCGCTGGTAGACGGTGTTTATCCCACAGCCAGTGTGAATGCAGGAAGTATGTCGGACGGTTACTCGCTGAAGTAAACTTTTTTTCTCCCGTTTTCAAAGTCTTCTAATAAGGTTTTTTATCAAATTTATTCGGGAAAAACGGCATGAACAGTTAGGAAAAGCATTGTTAAACCAAGTTTTCATACTTTTATGATTTTGGCATCAAGAAAATCGATGAAAATTGACACGGCTGTAAGCTTATGTATTCTGCGGGTTTAGCCGTCACTCGGCAAGAGACAGCCTAAAACACGGGCGGCTCAAGTCGCTCCTCTGCAAGAGAATGCCAAAAAATCGCCGCGCCTCGGCGTGAATGGGTTAATGTCATGTATGTATTTTGTACCTGTATATACTTAATGGTAATATATGAATTTTGTACCTCTTAGAACTTAAAAGTAATATGTTTTTTAACTGTTCACACTTGAGGATAATGTCACTTATGTGTATTTTTAGCTGCGTTGATGAGGAACACAGGGTCATTGTTTGCTAATGATGCCAACAAGGATCGGGCAAAGGGCCTGGTTGGAAATCTACATCGTATGGGAGTGTTGAATACAGTTGTCTCTCATTATGATGGAAGACAGTTTCAAAAGGTAACGATCTGTTCATTTTCGTGAATGCTATTGTAATTTTATATCAATAAATTGAGATCCCAAAAATAATTTTTTTCGGGGCGATTTCCAGCATATTATTTATTTGATATTTCCATGATTTCGGACTTATATTTAAGTCTGTTCAATGAGATACAGTTGTGGGCCTTTATTACATATCCAATATCTAGTGGCTTTTTAATGCTATTAAGACTTGCTAAACACATAGCTTCCTGGGGTTTTTTTTCTCACTAAAACAAAAGATGAAGTGATTATTTCTTTCCTATATATTCTCTGCCTGATGTTACACCTGTGTTATCTCCCCTTGTTAACTCAGCTCTAAAATCAGGCAACAATAACACACTTCATGGTGAGAGAGAAACTGGCTTTCTAACCTATTTCTATCAACCTGCAAGGGACATATATCTACCATTTTAGGTATCAACACAATCCCCCCCCCCCCCCCCCCCCTCCCAACCACCACCCTTCTTCCCCTTAAAACACATTCACAGTTAGTTTTCACTTAATTGGTCTTTACGGAATGGTTGTCAAGCACAAAGCCGTTTTCCTGTTCTTACCATCTTACCAACCTAGAAAACAACACAGTATCTAACTGAATTTAACTGGAAAGTAAGAGAAATATCACATGGCGTGTGAGTCACACATCGCATGTCCAGGAGTTTAAAGTAGTTCGTCCATAAGTCTTTTGATCTCGATGAAATCAAGCTTTGTCGTATCTGCAATGTTTCAATAGTCCAACACAAGCCGTTTCCTCTGGACAATGACCCAGGTTTCCTCTCCCACTAAATCTGGCAACGCTGGCATATAAGTGAAATAATATTGAGTGCGGCGTAAAACACCAGCCAATCAATCAATCAACCATCGGTGGATCACCCATTTCTATCTCAACCAGTCCAAGAAAAAAAATTTTTTTCACAAAATCTCCCTATGTTGAAAAGTTGCCCCATAAAACCTGGCAACAGCACAATTATAAGTGAAATTAAATAACATTGAGTTTGGTGAAAAGTGTCTATGAATCAATCAAATATCTAGGGCTCACTTTACGTTATTTAGACACAAAGGCCTTTTTTACTCCAGCAGATGATCAAAGTATTTGTAACAAAATGGTTGTTTATATTTCTGCCTGATGTTACACCTGTGTTATCTCCCCTTGTTAACTCAGCTCTAAAATCAGGCAACAATAACATGCTTCATGGGGAGAGAGAAACTGGCTTCTAACCTGTTTCTATCAACCTACAAGGGACATGTCTACTGTCAATAACTTTCACTCACCCCATTTCCCCTTTAAAAGAAATGGACTTAATTGTCCTTTATATTTTGAATTGGTTTTCATTCTATCGCATGGCATTAGACAGGAATTTGAATTAGTCCATCCAAAAGTCTTATCTTACTGAATCCATGCTTTGTTGCATTTTTAATATTTCAGAGTTAAGTTTAGTTTAGGTAATCCAATATCTAGGCTGTCGGTCCAACACAAGCCTCCCATCGATGGCTTGCAGGGTTCAATCTCAACCAGTGTAAGAAAAATTGAAAAGAGTGGGGTCCTTTTTCACAGAATCTCCCTATGTTTACTCAGCGAAGATCAGTGTTTTCCTCCGACAACGAGCCTGGTGGCTTCCCCCCATTAAACCCGGCAACACCACCATTATAAGGGAAATAATCTTGAGTGCAATGAAAAACATCACTAATTGACCTTAGTTCATGGAATGGTTGCATACCAAGCACCCAGTGGATTTCCTGCTCTACCCAACCTGGTAAACGACTCACTATCTAACTGAACTGAAGTGTGGCAAGTGAAAGTAAGAGATATGTTTTGGATTGGGTTTCATTTTATCACCAGCATTAGCCAAGAATTTGAAGTATTCCATCCAAAAATCTTATTATCTCACCGAATCCATGCTTTGTTGCATTTTTAATATTTCATACTTCAGTTTAGTTTAGGTAATCCAATATCTAAGCTGTCGGTCCAACACAAGCCTCCCATCGATGGCTTGCAGGGTTCAATCTCAACCAGTGCAACAAAAATTGAAAAGAGTGGGGTCCTTCTTCACAGAATCTCCCTATGTTTACTCAGCGAAGATCAGTGTTTTCCTCCGACAACGAGCCTGGTGTCTTCCCCCCATTAAACCTGGCAACACCACCATTATAAGTGAAATAATCTTGAGTGCGATGAAAAACATCAATTAATCAATCAAATGTCTATGGGATCCTTAATGGTATTTAGATACATAGGTCTTTTTTTCACTCCAGCAGATGATCAAAGTATTTGTAACAAAATGGTTCTTTATATTCTCTGCCTGATGTTACACCTGTGTTATCTCCCCTTGTTAACTCAGCTGCTAACCTATTTCTATCAACCTACAAGTGACATATCTCTACTGTCTCCCCCCCCCCCTCCCTACCACCCTCTTCCTATTTAAAACACATTCTGAGTGAGTTTAAACTTAATTGACCTTAGTTCATGGAATGGTTGCATACCAAGCACCCAGTGGATTTCCTGCTCTACCCAACCTGGTAAACAACATAATATCTAACTGAACTGAAGTGTGACAAGTGAAAGTAACAGAAATATCTTGGATTGGTTTTCATTCTATCACCAGCATTAGCCAGGAATTTGATGTATTCCATCTACAAAATCATGCTTGGTTGCATTTAAAAAAAAATCTTATCTCACCGAATCCATGCTTTGTTACGTTTTTAATATTTCAGACTTCAGTTTAGTTTAGGTAACCCAATATCTAAGCTGTCAGTCCAACACAAGCCTTCCAACAACGGCTTGCAGTGTTCAAACTCAACCAGTGCAAGAAAAATTGAATAGAGTGGGGTCCTTTTTCACAGAATCTTCGTATGTTTACTCAGCGAAGATCAGTGTTTTCCTCCGACAACGAGCCTGGTGGCTTCCCCCCATTAAACCCGGCAACACCACCATTATAAGGGAAATAATCTTGAGTGCAATGAAAAACATCACTAATTGACCTTAGTTCATGGAATGGTTGCATACCAAGCACCCAGTGGATTTCCTGCTCTACCCAACCTGGTAAACGACTCACTATCTAACTGAACTGAAGTGTGGCAAGTGAAAGTAAGAGATATGTTTTGGATTGGGTTTCATTTTATCACCAGCATTAGCCAAGAATTTGAAGTATTCCATCCAAAAATCTTATTATCTCACCGAATCCATGCTTTGTTGCATTTTTAATATTTCATACTTCAGTTTAGTTTAGGTAATCCAATATCTAAGCTGTCGGTCCAACACAAGCCTCCCATCGATGGCTTGCAGGGTTCAAACTCAACCAGTGCAACAAAAATTGAAAAGAGTGGGGTCCTTCTTCACAGAATCTCCCTATGTTTACTCAGCGAAGATCAGTGTTTTCCTCCGACAACGAGCCTGGTGTCTTCCCCCCATTAAACCTGGCAACACCACCATTATAAGTGAAATAATCTTGAGTGCGATGAAAAACATCAATTAATCAATCAAATGTCTATGGGATCCTTAATGGTATTTAGATACATAGGTCTTTTTTTCACTCCAGCAGATGATCAAAGTATTTGTAACAAAATGGTTCTTTATATTCTCTGCCTGATGTTACACCTGTGTTATCTCCCCTTGTTAACTCAGCTGCTAACCTATTTCTATCAACCTACAAGTGACATATCTCTACTGTCTCCCCCCCCCCCCTCCCTACCACCCTCTTCCTATTTAAAACACATTCTGAGTGAGTTTAAACTTAATTGACCTTAGTTCATGGAATGGTTGCATACCAAGCACCCAGTGGATTTCCTGCTCTACCCAACCTGGTAAACAACATAATATCTAACTGAACTGAAGTGTGACAAGTGAAAGTAACAGAAATATCTTGGATTGGTTTTCATTCTATCACCAGCATTAGCCAGGAATTTGATGTATTCCATCTACAAAATCATGCTTGGTTGCATTTAAAAAAAAATCTTATCTCACCGAATCCATGCTTTGTTACGTTTTTAATATTTCAGACTTCAGTTTAGTTTAGGTAACCCAATATCTAAGCTGTCAGTCCAACACAAGCCTTCCAACAACGGCTTGCAGTGTTCAAACTCAACCAGTGCAAGAAAAATTGAATAGAGTGGGGTCCTTTTTCACAGAATCTTCGTATGTTTACTCAGCGAAGATCAGTGTTTTCCTCCGACAACGAGCCTGGTGTCTTCCCCCCATTAAACCTGGCAACACCACCATTATAAGTGAAATAATATTGCGTGCGATGAAAAACATCAATTAATCAATCAAATGTCTATGGGATCCTTAATGGTATTTAGATACATAGGCCTTTTTTCACTCCAGCAGATAAATAGAGTATTTGTAACAAAATGTTTTTTTATATTCTCTGCCTGATGTTACACCTGTGTTATCTCCCCTTGTTAACTCAGCTCTAAAATCAGGCAACAATAACATGCTTCATGGTGAGAGAGAAACTGGCTTTCTAACCTATTTCTATCAACCTACAAGTGACATATCTCTACTGTCCCCCCCCCCCCTTCCCTATAACCCTCCTCCTATTTAAAACACATTCTGAGTGAGTTTAAACTTAATAGACCTTAGTTCATGGAATGGTTGCATACCAAGCACCCAGTGGATTTCCTGCTCTACCCAACCTGGTAAACAACATAATATCTAACTGAACTGAAGTGTGGCAAGTGAAAGTAACAGATATGTTTTGGATTGGGTTTCATTCTATAGCCAGGAATTTGAATTAGTCCGTCCAAAAATCTTATTATCTCACCGAATCCATGCTTTGTTGCGTTTTCAATGTTTCAGACTTCAGTTTAGTTTAGGTATGTCAATATCAAGGCTGTCCGTCCTAAACAAGCCACCCATCAATGGCTTGCAGGGTTCAATCTCAATCAGTCCAGGAAAAATTGAAATTGTGTTTTTTTCACACAATCCCCCTTTGTTTGAGAAATTCTAGGTATTCGTCGAAGGTCAGTGGTTTCCTGTTTCAAAAAGCCGGGTGTCATAAACCTGGCAACACCACCATCATAAGTAAAATAATCTTGAGTGTGACAAAGAACATTAATCAATCAATCAATCAAAGATAATTAATTGGTATTTAGATACATACAACAAATGATCAAAGTATTTGTAACAAAATGGTTGTTTATATTCTCTGCCTGATGTTACACCTGTGTTATCTCCCCTTGTTAACTCAGCTCTAAAATCAGGCAACAATAACATGCTTCATGGTGAGAGAGAAACTGGCTTCTAACCTATTTCTATCAACCTGCAAGTGACATGTATTTACTGTCTCTGATATCAACCCCCACCTCCCTACCACCCCCACACCACCACCCCCTTTCTTCCCCTTAAAACACATTCAGAGTCAGTTTTTACTTAATTGGTTTTTACGGAATGGTTGTCAAGCACAAAGCCGTTTTCCTGCCCTTACCATCCTACCAACCTAGAAAACAACACAGTATCTAACTGAATTGAACTGGAAAGTAACAGAAATATTCTTGATTGGTTTTCATTCTATCACACGGCATTAACCAGGAATTCGAAGTCGTTCGTCCAAAAATCTCTCCATCTCAACAAAATCAAGCTTTATCGCCTTTTCAATAGTCTAGCACAAGCCTTCCACCGATAGATCATCGGTTTCTGTCTAAACCAGTGCAAGAAAAAAACATTAAGCACAATCCCCCTCCGTTGAAGAGTAGCCAAGTTCGGTGGTTTTCTCTGGTCAAAGAGCTTGCTGTCTTCCCCCCTTAAAACCGGACATCAGCACCATAATAAGTGAAATAATCTTGAGTGTGGTGAAAAACATCAATCAATCAAATATCTAGGGGCTCCTTAATGGTATTTAGACACAATTGTTTTTTTTACTCCTACAGCAGATGAACAGAGCTAATGTACTTAGTGTTCTCTGCCTGATGTTACACCTGTGTTATCTCCCCTTGTTAACTCAGCTCTAAAATCAGGCAACAATAACATGCTTCATGTTGAGAGAGAAACTGGCTTTCTAACCTGTTTCTATCAACCTGCAAGTTACATATATTTACTGTCGACAACTCTTTCACCCAACCCCTTTTCCACCTTTAAAAAGAAATGCACTTAATCGTCCCTCGTGGAATTGATGCATACCAAGCACAAAGCGGATTTCCTGCTCTACCCAACCTGGTAAACGACTCACTATCTAACTGAACTGAAGCGTGGCAAGTGAAAGTAAGAGAAATGTTTTGGTCTGGTTTCTATTGTAACACAAGGAATTAGACTGCAATTTGAAGTATTCCGTATAAAAGTCTATCTTTGTTGAATTTTCTATGTTTTAGACTAACTCCAGCAGATAAAAAAAGTGTTTGTAACGAAATGTTTCTTTATATTCTCTGCCTGATGTTACACCTGTGTTATCTCCCCTTGTTAACTCAGCTCTAAAATCAGGCCACAATAACATGCTTCATGGTGAGAGAGAAACTGGCTTTCTAACCCATTTCTATCAACCTACAAGTGACATATCTATCACACTCTGGTGGGAATTGGCAGGCTTTAGATCATTATCAGTCAACTCAAGTGAAGATCTATGGAGGGAGCTGGAGTATCGTGAGAATTTGACAAATTTCCTTTCAAGGCGCTGTCCTTGCGCTTATGACGAGCCTTTATTATTCCAACAGGACGCTCATTTCTGCCGTTTCAGAACTTAACACGTCAGTTGAAGTAATGTCATATCTTACTGTATATCGTGAAATCTCCAATGAAACTCCCAGGCCCTGTTGTTTGAAATAAATATCACGTAGACTCAATGTTTGGACATACCAGTTATTTAGCCTATCAGTATTCTGATATGTAGATTCTTAGCAAAGTTTTTAACGGTAATTTTATACTGTTTATTTTTATGGTATCACCAGCGCCGTCCGGCCGTCCGTCCCGGATTCCCTTCCGCTCCATAACTTGAAGAGTTTTCATCTAATCTTTACAATTCTTTCACAACATATACCTTGTTGGTAGAAGGTGTGTCATAAACCATTTATGAACCATTTAAACCATTTATGACATCGTCGATTGCATAATGTTGCTTCTACATTGGATTATGTAGTATTCTGTCTTAGTCTATATATTCGTTCCCTTCCGCTCCATAACTTGAAGAGTTTTGATCCGATCTTTACAATTTTTTTGACAACATATACTTTAGGGGTAGAAGGTGTGTCATGAACCATTAAGAACATTGTCCATTGCATAATATGGCTTCTACATTGGATTATGTAATATTCTGTCTTAGTCTATATGTTCGTTCCCTTCCGCTCGATAACTTGAAGAGTTTTGATCCGATCTTTACAATTGTTTTTACAACATATAGTTTAGGGGTAGAAGGTGTGTCATGAACCATTTCTGACTTCACCCTTTGCATAATATGCCAGCCATATAGGATTATGTAATATTCCCTTCCGTTCCATAACTTCTAAAGTTTTGATCCGATCTTGACGATTCTTTCAGAGTATATACCTTATGGGCAGACGGTGTTTCACGTACCATTTCTGACATCACCTGTTGCATAATATGGCAGCCCTATTGGATTATGTAATATTCCCTTTCGGCTCCAATTCTTCTAGAGTATATATACCTTATAGGTAGATGATGCGTCACATACCAAATTTGATTTGGGTCCACATATTTTTTGTCTTTTCAAGAGTTTTTTTTTCAGAAATGTGTACCTGATGTTTAATATATATATATATTAATATATATCAATGCTTTTTTTAGTACACTTGGTCCAGGGTAATACTTGAAGCCAATTAATTTATACATTCTGAGACTGTTTTTTTGGATAGTTTAATGTGTGCTATGATAAAAAAGGACCATTTTCACAGCTTTATTGCTCATCTGGAATTTACCAGAGTGGCTGTTTAAATAGAGATAAGGGGACAATGTCAGTGTTCAGCATATCAGTGGTCAGCCTGAAGATTGTTTGCTTTGTAATAAAACTATCACTGCCAAGTCTAATAGAACAGTGTCCCAGTCAAAGCTGTTAAAATTCAAGAATTGTAAGCTATTATGGAACACAGCAATGTCAAAACAGTCACAATATTTCAGTTTTTGCAATTAAAATGTGATTGAAATTACCTGAACAGATAATATATGTGTACAATAACGTACTGGTATTTAGTCGCAGCTTCATCAAATTCAGAAAAGAAAAACTTCTAATGTGAACAAGAAATTCGAATTGATGAAATTAAAACAAATGTTATATTAAATGTAAAGTTGTTAATCGTAGCGGTTTGTCTTTGCCACGGCGGGCGTATGTTGAGTTTACTAAAATGTTACTCAAAGAAGTTGAGTTAGGTGCAGGAATGGCCTTTTTGTAAACCGACAATGACTGCTTGTTTTTGTTGGACCAAGAAAATTTCATGGAATCAATATCTTCGTATTATTCCCAGAGGACCTTTTCATACATATACATATAAAGCTATCTTGCATGCCTATTCTATGCCTTAACGAGGCAGATGTAATTTAGTGAGTCACCTTGTCAAACCTGTCTTGAAAACGCTGGGTTACAGGTGATGCATGGTTTTGACCGAGTCCTATTGGATGCCCCATGCAGTGGAACCGGTGTGCTGTCTAAAGACCCAGAAGCTAAAACCAGCAAGGTAAGTGTCCGTTTAGCAATCCTCTTCGTGTTCTTAGGGGGCCTCCATGGCTCAGTAGGTAGAGCGTTGGACGCTTAATCCGAACAGCCTTCCAATGGGTCGCAGGTTCAAATCCCACTCAGTCCAAAAAAAATTGGAAAATTTTCTGACGGGGTTTTCACTGCAACAACCTATGTGGGATGATTGCCAGTTACCAACGGAAGGTCGTGGGTTTCCTCTGGGCATAGAGCCCGGTTTCCTCCCACAATAAAAATGGCAACGCCGCCATATAAGTGAAATAATCTTGAGCGCGGAGTAAAACACCAAACAATCAATCGTGTTCTTAGTGAAAAAACTCTCAGGCTGGAGCATTGGGGCTCTATTTTAGCCATGTAAGACACACCAAGAAGGAATATGAAGTATGCCAAATACATAAGCTTTCCTGACGTTCTAAGGACTTGAATGTCCAATTTTAGATGTGGGTGGGTGGGGAGAGTAATCTTTTGGTCGGCTGGTACTTTTGTCACCATGTAACCTGAGCTGTTGAGTGTGACGTTAAAGGATTTATGAACAACCTTTGGAAATATTTTCTAAATTGCGTTAAGTGTGTTGTTGAACATGTACTTTAAAAGTCTGACCAAAAAGAAAATTAAATTTGGGTTGCAGCACATACAAAATTCAAGCTACGTTTGCCGATCTACAATGCTTACGAAAGTTAGTTATCTCAGAGACCATTACGTCGAACACGACCTCCGTTGTGTACTTGCCCTCACAGCGATGACGTAATAAACGATTTCTGCTGTCTCAGTACGTCTTCTTGGCAGTTTGTACACATCGAAGGTCGTGTATGACGTCATTTTTCCGAGTAGTTACGAAAAATACGGAAAATATGCATATTTCCTCCCAGTTCTTTTTTGGACTACCAGGAAACTAACGCGAAGGTTGTTGCGTTTCAACTGATGTTTTTCAAATATACATTTAGTCCATAAACAAACACAAACCAGCTTTAAATCCTGTTCATAAATCCTTTAAGCCCCAACCAATCAATCTTAGGTAAAATGATACTGTTTAGGTTTTAGTTTCCTAAATCAAACTATGGCCTTCTTGAGAATAACTAAGCTGTGAAAGTTCCTGTCTGTCCAAGACAAGTAATATATGGTCATACAGAAATAATTTATGTTTTTATATGGCCCGAGAGGGCAAATACTACCCAGATTTTAATGCCTGCTTTCTTATGTTCAATAGGACGAGAAAGATTTTCAAAGGTGTTCCCACATTCAGAAAGAGTTGATTTTATCTGCCATAGATTGTTGTGATGCCAAATCCGGTACTGGAGGGTACATCGTGTATTCAACCTGTGCTGTTACTGTGAGTACCTTTATTATTAACTTTATTAACTTTTCTAATAACAATCTTAAAGTTTACTAAATCTCTGTTTTGTGAAGCAATAGGGCCTGGGAGTCTAACAAGAGATTTCACGATATCCGGTGACAGATGACGTGTTTTTGTTCTACCACGTCAGAATTGAGCGTCAAATTCGAACTATAAAGGCTGCCCACGTGTGTAATGACAACGCCGGTGACAGGAAATTTGTGGAATTGTCACGTTACTCCCGCTCCCTTTAGATGATTGCAAATTACTTTCAAACGACGTAATTTAGTGACATCACAATTACTGCCCCAAGAAGTAGATCGGACAAACGATCCATCAGTTTTTTAACTTAAAATTTTTGGTATTTTACAACAGATATAAGAAATGAAAACCTATATTTGGACAATTTATATCCGAAAGAATCTAAAAATGCAAGTAAATTTTGTGGACGAAAAGGGATTTTGACTGTATATAGCAAAAGTCCAGATGACTCCTGGGCTTGTCCGAATTAAGATTGATGCCGCGACATTTCATTGTCACACAAAACTGGCAAATGGTCACCTAATAAACCAAGAAGTTGCTATCCATAAGTAATTCTTCACCTTATTGTAACCTTTCAACTTCTAAATGCCATTGAAAGATTTGGCAAATGGTCTATTGAAGACAGACTTAAGTACTGAACAAATGGTCAGAAAAATTGAGTTCAACTGATATGTCATTCTTGTGTTTCTGGATTTAAACAATTCAGATGGCAAGTTAGGTTTAGTACACGAATACAAATAGGATGTGTATGATTGACGCCCATTGTTACACCTGATCTGTGTTTGTGGCAGCTCAGCTCTATAAACGGGCAACATTAAATAGCTAACTGGTTGCCATGGAAACAAGTTATTTGTTCCTTGTCCTAATTGGCTAGCTACATTGTTTTAAATGATTTTCCTTTGTAATTCTCTTTGTTTACAATAAACTGATTTAGAAATAAGATTTTAATAGAAATGCTGTGAGAGGGTTGCTATATAAACGTACAATGCTAATCCACACATTTAGCTTTCAGCCAATGGGGTTAAGGTTCTTACTGTCCCACCTGACCAGGTAGAACACGGCTTATCAGAATTTATTCTAGGTTACTAAATATACTTTGAAAACAGGGGAAGAAACATTAACGTGGCATGAGCTGCCAAAATTCGGACTATTTTGATAGATTCTGATTGTCACGACAGTAAGAGGCTTTGAAGGTCATCGAAAAACTAAATGATTGGCATTGGAATGAGCGAACTCCATATAGTATGTGGCCTATATGAACCGAAATAGTGTTCGAAAAGTAAACAAAATTTAAATAACCGGGACGACCATTCATTCATTCTAAGCCAAAGTTAGTTCAAAACAATGCTTTATCGTACATTGTCGAGACTAGAAGCACTAAAAAACTTCTGAATTATACGTCTGAGAAAAATACCCAATAATTTCAACATTCTGTTTTAACGTCAAAATATCAACATTTTGGCAGCTCATGCCACTTTAAATACGCATGATCATTAATATTATTAGGAGGCTGATATCAAAGTTTTAATTTTAACATCAGTATTGTTCCATTAAAAAGAGCATTTACTCGTTGATGATTAGTTTGCTATTGTTGATTATTATTAGTACATTTTTCCCAAGACTAATATCTTAGTGTATCACAGAAAAATAGTATTTTGATTCATCATCCTGATACACTCGCTTTGATGGTGTAGGAATGTTATTAGTTATCTCCCCTGGAGCTTTGACCAGCACTGACCCAACCGTTTTGTGTCCTTGTTTACTTTTCTCTGTTTGTTTTACCGTACGCTAGTTATTAATGGTATAAACTTTGGCCCAAATGATGAAAACAAACTACCCATGACTTTCGTTCTTCTGAATGATCTTTGTGTTGAGTGATTGTTTCTGAAATGGATCAATTTACATGTAAGCCATTAAATTCAAAATATGTTTTTGTATTTGAAAGTGCTGTTCTATAAATTAGGATTGTAGAAGCAATTTAATTGGTTTAAGTTGATCGAAAAATTAAATGATGGTGTAGGAATGTTATTAGTTATCTCCCCTGGACCAGCACTGAGCCAACCGTTTGTGTCCACCTTGTTTACTTTTCTCTGTTTGTTTTACCATGCGCTAGTCTTCTGAGATACAATGTGTATGTCCGATGGAAGCTATAAGAGAACCTGTCTTCTTGACCGATGGGTATCAGTGCTGGACTTTAACTTTTTTGGGCGCTTGCCATCAGGGGTCATCAGGGCATGTCTGCGCCAAGATACTGTTGCCCAGATTATCACAAACAGGGCAAGCGCTTTTAGGGTCTTGCTTGCTCGTTTGCCAAGTGGGAAGTTTCTGCACTGGGTATGTCTCGTAGTTACTATGAGCGAACCTGACTTCTTGACCGCTGTTTGCAACGCCCAATAATGACTGATCAATTCTATTTCAGGTAGAAGAGAATGAGTGTGTGATAGATTACGCTTTATCCAAGAGAAATGTCAAATTAGTATCGACAGGTCTGGACTTTGGTAGAGAAGGATTTGTCAAGTAAGTTCATCTATATAAATAAAAAACTCATCTCCATGGTTATTTTAGACAAGAAGATTTTCCCTGTGCTTATTTGTGTTCCTAAATACATAAATTATTGTCTATGAATCGTTCACTGTTTGGAATTGCACTCAGTTAAAGTGACATGCGCTGACAAATATAAGGAAATTACCGTTGAAACAGGATCATGATGGATCAGCTATTTTTTAGTCATTTTATCAAAACGTAAAAGTAGTTAGAATGATTGTCCCTCAGTCCCTCTATTGGTGTGACGTGGGTTCGAATCACACTCCGACCAAATCAAAATTTTCACTCGGTCGTCGTATATAGAAGAGTTGCCAGGTACTCGCCAAATGTGGGGGCTTTCTCCGGGCAATGAGCCCGGTTTCCTCCCCCACTAAACCTGGCAATGCCGCCATATAAGGGAAATACTCTTGAGTGCGGCGTAAAACATTAATCAACCAAGAAATCCTATGAGAGAAAACCTTGACAGAGCTTAAACATGCTTTATCAAATGACTCATGAGGATCGTCTGTGTAATTATCTGTATCGTTTCAGTTTTCAGCGTTACAGGTTCCATCCCTCCATGAAACTCGCCAGAAGATTCTACCCTCATACTCACAACTTAGACGGATTCTTTGTCGCAAAGTTCAAGAAATTCTCAAACGCAATTCCCACTTCAGGTTTGTATTAACTTGTTATATCTACAAATATACATGTCTTCGAATTATCACTGATTCTAGCGTAATAGAGCAACGTAAGCACTCTGCGAAATGACATAGACTTCATGTTTAACTCAATATTTCGGTTTATTAGATCAAACCATCATCAGGAGTAAAGATGCAAGGACAAAACATAGTTTATATATAAACGATGGTTTGATCTAATAAACCGAAATATTGAGTTAAACATGAAGTCTTTGTCATTCCTTGGAGTGCTTACGTTGCTCTATTATACATGTCTTCTGTTGCATGTTTTGTTTGATCTCAAAGTCCTTAATTTCCGAATCGCAAACAAAGATGGCTTTGGTCTCGTAGGGCTGTGGTGTGCTCGTTATCTGATGGTGAATAAATTCCTCTAATCTTGAATTGTTTGCTTTCATGGTAGGTTGGCTTCATTCATGCCCTTTATCCGACGGCTGTTGGATTTAATTTATATTTCAAACCTTGATGAATCTTTATCAGGTACATTGGTGCAAGAGGTGACTCAGTCGGCAAAATGATTGTCCCTCAGAGCGACAGGCCTTTCATTGATATGTCACGGGTTTGATTCCCACCCAGACCAAATAAAATTGAAAATTTTCTTAGTGTGGCGTTCACTTGATCAGCGTATGTGGAAGAGTTAGTTACCAGATACAAGTTGAAGGTCGGGGGTTTCCTCTGGACAAAGAGTCTGGTTTCCTCCTTTACTAAACCTGACATTATACACCGCCACATTAGTGAAATAATTTTGAGTGCGACGTAAAACATCAATCAGTCCTTGTTATCAATTTAATTGTAACTTTTATAAATTAACTGGATTTACTATAAGGCAGAAACATAACTGACCTTCTTCTAATGCCATTGACCAGCCCTGATAGCTCAGTTGGTAGAGCGTCCGCTTCAGGGATGGGAGATCCAGGACCAAGCCGGGGTAGAGTCAGACCAAAGACTTTAACGTTGGGAGCTGCTGCTGCTTCGCTTGGCGCTCGGTGTCAGTATAATGTGACTGGGTGAGGGGGCTTGCTGGATGTCTTCGGCAAGTCGTCTCCGTGAGGCAGCACCAAATAAAAAGAGCAGTGGAAATCTGCCCTGCCACAAGGAGACATCGTCTTCATATGACTGAAATACTGTTAAGCAGGACATAAAACCCAAATCACTCAATCACTCTTCTAATGCTGTGGCATGATGGGATAGAACTAAATGATGAAAACAAACTAACCATGACTTTCGTTCTTCTGAATGATCTATGTGTTGAGTGATTGTTTCTGAAAGGGATCATTTTGGTTATATCTATCAGAGGTACATCATTCATTGTACTGTCCAATTGGGAAATTCTTAAATATATTTCTTCATGAAGAGTGAAAACCATTAACCCATTCAGACCAAATAAATTTGGAAAATTATTGCTGTTTTTTTTTTTAACTTGGCCCCCCTTTATGGAGGAGCTGTCAGATGGGGTAAAAGATAGAGCTGAGTTTGATCCCCCATATATGTGAAATAATCTTAAAGGAGATATGAACAAGATTTAAAGCTGGTTTGCGCTTGTTTATTGACTAAATATATATTTGAAAATTATCAGTTGAAACAAAACAACCTTCGCGTTAGTTCCCTGGTAGTCAAAAAACGAACGGGGAGGAAATATGCATATTTTCCGTATTTTTCGTAACTGCTCGGAAAAATGACGTCATACACGACCTTCGATGTGTACAAACTGCCACAAAGACGTACTGAGACAACATAAATCGTTTATTACGTCATCGCTCTGAGGGTACGTACACAACGGAGGTCGTGTTTGACGTCATAAGTCTCATAGATAATTAACTTTCGTAAGCATTGTAGATCGGTAAACGTAGCTTGAATTTTGTATGTGCTGCGTCCGAAATTTAATTTTCTTTTTGGTCAGATTTATAAAGTACATGTTCTACAACACACCTAACGCAAATTGGAGAATATTTCCAAAAGCTGTTCATAAATCCTTTAAGTGTAACGTACATCAATCAATCAATACTCTTTCAATACCAGTGGTAAATAATACATCAAAAGGAAACCAATAAATGTTGGAATTTATACAGAAGTCTTACCAGAATTTTAAATGATTAGCTTACATCCACTGAAATGTCATCCACCTGTCCAATAGAAAGGCATTATTTTTTTCCAAACTCCGTCATTGAACAACTTTTTGATAACCATGGTGACCAAATGAGTTGTGGAGCACCTTCTTTCTATTGTTTTATCCGTAATTAAATGAAATTGCTGTTGTATGCCTATATGGGGTGTAAACATTTTTGCAAGTAGCTTTTCAATAGGTAGCAGCAATAGGTAGGTGATGTGTCAAATACTAAAATTTACCAAACCCCAGTCTTTTTTAGGTGACTGAAAGATTATACCAGCCAAAATTCTGTTTAAAGCATGTCTTTTAATATTGAATATGAAGATAGTGTGCTACAATGAATTTACACTTGCGGATGTATTATGAGTTTCTTAATCTCTTGTTAAAACAAGTTATTAATGGAATAAACTTTGGTCCAAATGATGAAAACAAACTAACCATGACTTTCGTTCTTCTGAATGATCTTTGTGTTGAGTAATTGTTTCTGAAATGGATCAATCTAAGCCATTAGATTCATAATATGTTTTATTATATGAAAGTGCTGTTCTATAAATTAGGATTGTAGAAGCAATTTGATAGGTTTAAGTTGATCGAAAAATTAAATGATTCATGTTGAAGGTGGCATGAGCTGCCAAAATGTTGATATTTTGAACAGAATGTTGATAGTATTCTCGTTATTTTGGGATTACACTTTCTTGAAATTATGGTAGAAATTCTTCTACCGATTTTTGGGTGATGCCCAAAACGGGAATCGAACCCGGGTCCCAGAGTATGGCACCTATCGCCAGCACTAAATGCCGGCTGCCTTATCCATTCAGCCAACCGGCCTCCTCTTAAAAAGGAGGTAGTTGACTGGTAGATACTACAGCGGACATTTAGTACCCCTCTGGTAACGTAATTGACTCAGCTCCCATTGCTGAATGAATGAGTTTAATTAGTTAGTGTCTTTTAGAAAGTGAATACAACAATATAAATATGTTGATATTATTGTCTATTTTTCTCAAGACGTATAATTCAGAAGCTTTTTATTGCTTCTAGTCTCAAAAATGTACGATAAAGTATTGTTTTGAACTAACTTTGGGTTAGAATGAATGAATGATTGTCCCGGTTATTTATAATTTTGTTTACATTTCGAACACGTTTTCTGTTCGTACAGGCCTCATACTGTATAGATTTTCCTCATTCCAATGCCAATTATCTAGTTTTTGCGATGGCCTTCAAATCCTTTTACTGTCAGGACGATCAGAAATTATGAAAAAAGTGCAAATTTTGGCAGCTCATGCCACTTTAAAGCATGTTTTTTAATATTGAATGTAAAGATAGTGTGCTACAATGAATTTACCCTTGTGGATGTATTATGAGTTTCTTAATCTCTTGTTAAAACAAGTTATTTATGGAATAAACTTTGGTTCAAATGATGAAAACAAACTAACCATGACTTTCGTTCTTCTGAATGATGTTTGTGTTGAGTGATTGTTTCTGAAATGGATCAATTTACATGTAAGCTATTAAATTCAAAATATCTTTTAGTATATGAAAGTGCTGTTCTATAAATTAGGATTGTAGAAGCAATTTGATTGGTTTAAGTTGATGGAAAAATTAAATGATTCACGTTTAAATGTTGAATTTGATGGATAAGTGGACAAAAATTACGGATAAGAAGAATTGACAAGTTACATTATTGTGTCGGTTTCTAAAAACTTTTAATGTGTGCTTTTTTCTAAAAATACTTATAATTTTGAAACACACAGGCACAGGGAAAATCCTCTTGTCTAAAATAAGGGGCCTCCGTGGCTCAGTAGGTAAAGCGGGCGCTCAATCCGAACAGCCTTCCACCAATGGGTTGCGGGTTCGAATCCCACTCAGTCCTAAAAAATTGGACAATTTTCTGACTGGGTTTTCAATCGAACGACCTGTGTGGGATGGTTGCCAGTTACCAACGGAAGGTCGTGGGTTTCCTCCGGGCATAGAGCCCAGTTTCCTCCCACAATAAAACTGGCAACGCCGCCATATAAGTGAAATAATCTTCAGCGCGGCGTAAAACACCAAACAATCAATCTTGTCTAAAATAACCACGGAGACAAGTTATTAATTCTGTGAAAAACAGGTATATCATTTAGACCTTTATACCCCATCATAAATTGTTGTAATAAACTAAACCTATGATATTTCATTAGGTTGACGACTGACATATATATACTTTTATAATAAACCAGTTATTTATGGAATAGACTTAGGTCCAAATGATGAAAACAAACTACCCATGACTTTCGTTCTTCTGAATGATCTTTGTGTTGAGTGATTGTATCTGAAATGGATCAATTTACATGTAAGCCATTAAATTCTAAATATGTTTTAGTATATGAAAGTGCTGTTCTATAAATTAGGATTGTAGAAGCAATTTGATTGGTTTAAGTTGATCGAAAAATTAAATGATTCACGCTTAAATGTTGAATTTGATGGCTAAGTGTACAAAAATTACGGATAAGAAGAATTGACAAGTTACATTATTGTGTCGGTTTCTAAAAACTTTTAATGTGTGCTTTTTTCTAAAAATACTTATAATTTTGAAACACACAGGCACAGGGAAAATCTTCTTGTCTAAAATAAGGGGCCTCTGTGGCTCAGTAGGTAAAGCGTTGGGCGCTCAATCCGAACAGCCTTCCACCAATGGGTGGCGGGTTTGAATCCCACTCAGTCCTAAAAAATTGGACAACGACCTATGTGGGATGGTTGCCAGTTACCAACGGAAGGTCGTCACAATAAAACTGGCAACGCCGCCATATAAGTGAAATAATCTTGAGCGCGATGTAAAACAACAAACAATCAATCAATCAATCTTGTCTAAAATAACCACCGTGACAAGTTTCTAATTGTGTTAAAAAGAGGTATATCATTTAGACCTTTATACCCCATCATAAATTGTTGTAATAAAGTAAACCTATGATATTTCATTAGGTTGACGACTGATATATATATAATTTTATTTTTTATAATAAACCAGTTATTTATGGAATAGACTTTGATCCAAATGATGAAAACAAACTACCCATGACTTTCGTTCTTCTGAATGATGTTTGTGTTGAGTGATTGTTTCTGAAATGGATCATGGCATTTATGTTGTGATCTTGGAATAGGTTTTACGTTAAGTCTGGGAAAACTATGGGTTTGTCTAGCAGTTTGTTCTCCATACCTTTATTCTGTTTTAATGTGGCCAATTTTTGTCTCTTCAAACTAGAAAATGTCCATAATCCACCTTTTTTTATATGCCAGACTTTGAAGTCTTATTATTGTTTGTCCTGTCTGTCATCTCCGTTGTTAATTCTCTAAAGCTCAAATGATAGGACTTAGCTCAAGCAAACTGCATTAACTCTACTATCAGCCTTATACAGACATACTTTGGTTTTCCTGAAACTTGTGTTTGATGATAAATGAAAACTACATATAAAAAGCTGTTTAAAACAAAAGAAATTTAACTCCGAAAACTGAAGCCATTGTTGAATGAAATTCTATATTTCGGCAGATCCATCATAAGGATTATTCAGTTTTCAGGGTTGCGTTTGTTTTGTTCTATAAAAAATTCTTCTGTATTGGTGGGGCTCGGTGGGATAGAGTGATCGTCTCTTCAGTCCCACACAGACCTTCCATTGATGCGGCGCGGGTTCGAATAACCGGTCAAATAGAAATTGAAAAAATTCTGAGTGGATTTTTCACTTGGTCGCCGTTAGTGGAAGAGTTGCCAGGTACTCACCGAAGGTCGGGGGTTTCCTCCGGGCATTGCTTGGTCTCCTCCCCAACTAAACCTGGCAATGCCGCCATCTAAGGGAAATAATCCTGAGTGCGGCGTAAAACATCAATTAATCTTTATTGTTACCTCTGTATTAAGCCATAAGATCAGGTTTTTAATCCAAATGATGAAAACAAACTAACCATGACTTTCGTTCTTCTGAATGATGTTTGTGTTGAGTGATTGTTTCTGAAAAAATTTACAGTTTCAAAATGTAATAGTACAAGAGTATAAGGGTTGAATTTTTATGTTTAAAATTCTCTATTTGGTTAATGTTTCAGATGGGCCACCTACTGAGGAACAAGACAACAATGGAAATAATTCTAGTGAAACATCAACAAAGGCAGATTCAAGTCCACCCAGACAGACAGAAGAGAAAAACACTAAATTATTTTCACCCGGCAAAAATAAAAAGTTTAAAAAATCAGAAAACATACCCGATAAACCATTGGGACAAAAAATAAATCCGAAATCGAAAGGTGGAAAAGCGAAGTTCAGGAAACCTGGAGGAAAGAAGCCTCAGACAAAATCATTTGGCAAAAAAGGGAAAGTGGCAAGGTGACCTTTTAGGAACACTGTTATTTCATCAATTGATATGCCCAAAATAAAATCTGATCCCTAAACGAACATTTCTGGTTGTTTGTTTCTCTCCTAAAGGTTACCCCAAACCAATTTAATTTTTTTTAAAATTACTCTAGTACACAATGACAAAAAATGACCCATGTAAGAAAAGACAATGGTAATTTTAAAGTGGCATGAGCTGCCAAAATTCAAACTTTTTCAAAATTTCTGAGTGTTGCGACAGTAAAAGGCTTTGAAGGCCATCGAAAAACTAAATGATTGGCGTTGGAATGAGAAAAATCGATACAGTATGTGGCCTATACGAACCGAAAACCTGTTCGAAAAGTACCCAAAGTTAAAATAACTGGGATGACCATTCATTCATTTTAAGCCAAAGTTAGTTCAAAATAATACTTGAAGCACTAAAAAGCTTCTTAATTATACGTCTTGAGAAAAATAGCCTTTAATTTCAACATTCTGTTTTAACGTCAAAATATCAACATTTTGGCAGCTCATGCCACTTTAATTTTTTTAAAATTACATTAGTACACAATGACAAGAAATGACCCCGTAAGAAAAGACAATGGTAAGTTTAAAGGGATAATCAGAATCCTGCATTTTGAGATTTACAGAGTGATTATACATCATAGCGATAAACCTGATACTTATGACATGGGGATATTTGTCTCCAATATGGTTCCTATCTCACAGGAATGTAATTTTGATATGAAGTTTTGCGCAGTTTTGATGTGAACATAGTTATAGGGACAACTACCTGTCATCAATCCTGTGCCAATATTCACGTGACCGGGCTACAACTCTTGTCCAGGCTGTAATTTTAATTTGAAGTTTTGCAGTTAGGATTTAAGGGATAACATGTCATGAATCTTATTAACATTGTTACAAAACAGCTAATATTTTAGTCTATAAATCGTCTAAAATAACCATGGAGACAAGTTTCTTAAAAAGGGTCATATCATTTATACCTTTATACCCAATCATAAGTTTGTTATAATAAACCACAACCCATGATATTTCATTAGGTTGACGACAGGCAGGAGTTTGGCCGTAGTCAGTAGAATATTCATGGGACTGCGTTAAAGGTACAATTCTAAATTTTGGCTTATGAATGGGTGGTTACAATGGTAATCATTTAGCTGTTCTTTTGTAGATATTTTGACGTAAAAATAGAATGCTGAAATTATTGGCTATTTTCCTCAAGAAGTATAAATCAGAAACGTTTTTAGGGCTTCTAGTCTCGATAATATATGATAAAGTATTGTTTTGAACTAACTTTGGCTTAGAATGAATGATAGTCCGGGTTTCTACTGACGGCCGTATTTTGAGTTAGTTATGTTGTTATTTACTATTTAAATCTGACCGCAAACTGTCCGATCAGAAGCGTGCAGTCTACTCCGACTTTTTGATTGCAATGAGCCCTGACTCCAAAATACGACCCAATCTAAAATAGAGATTGATCCTTCTGCCATTCGTTGAGATATCAACTCTAAAACGAGTGAGTGACATGTTGCTTGAACAAAGGTTGTAAACAACGATACGTGACACTGATAGTTGACTCGGTTGTGTAGAGAGATATCCGATATAATTCTGGTAGACACGTTAAAGCCGCCGATAACCTCTTTTGTTATATTGATTGCTACTCTCCTAATACATATAAAATACCTTGAAATACCTTGAAGTCCATATCATATTTTGCCTTGACATCCATGGGCGCTGCCATCTTGTTTTAGAATGTATATATGAGCTGATGTAGTGCCGATTATATTTTTGATTTTTAACAAGTATTTCTGCCCAAAGGCCTTGTGATGCAGGTTATTATTGTAGGGTTACATGTTAGGGAACAGTATAGAACAGAGAATTAAATATCATACACATTATAAATTCTCAGTAAGATTCTTACAGTTCACTATGCGCGAAAATGGAGTGCGACGGCTCTCGAGCCATGTCTCGTGTTGAAGATCTCGTAGAATGGCACGAGATCTCGATTGAATACGACCGTCAGTATAAAAGTCAGAAACCCGGACTAAATGAATGAATGGTCGTCCCGGTCAACGTGAAAATCCAGAATACTGTTTTCTGTGTTTTTTCCCAGACAGAAGAAGTAAGGAACTTTCTATTTTTACCAAAAATAGAAAGTTTTGGCATCATTTAGTACTTTTGATTTGAAATTGAAAAATAGATTTACCAAGTACGTGCAATGCAAACAAACCCCGAACATGAACATGCGCACAAACGTCCTTAATGTTTGAGTCGTGAGTAATCTAACGGCAATTTTATGTACTTTATCCGAGAAATGCAGACTGGCGATCTGGTAAGAGTGATTCGAAAAGCCTACCGATAATTTTTTGAGTTTAAATTTTAAAACACAGATAAAAGGCCTGAAATGAGGGTTATCCAACCACTTAGTTAACCGTCGCTGCTGTAATCGGGCTTCGATTCTTCGTTTGTTTTCCACCCTCATTTCTACATTCTAAACCTAACTGGACATGTTTTATGTGTCCTATGTTCAATTTTAGTGGCAGTAAGCTCAAGTAAATAATGTCCAACAGCCTACGGCGGCAAGTGGGCATTTCAATTTTGCCATGCTTTTGATTTTGTGGTGTGAACATATTTATAAAGATAAACGTCTAAAATAAATGACATGCCACTTTTTAACACAATAAGAAACTTGTCTCCGTGGTTATTTTAGACAAGAAGATTTTCCTTGTGCCCGTGTGTTTTAGTGTTAACAAATATAAAGATGAGGATGTTTCATGAGCCAATTGTTACCAAGCAGCCAATATTCACATGCTAGTTTAGTTAGATCGTAGTATGCCTATATGTAGAATAGACACTTTTGCTTGTAGCTTTGGTGACTACAGATGTCCCTCTGTACCGTAAACTGGGGTAACTTTGAACGGCGGGGTATCTTTGAACAGTCAAAGATGAAAACCTAAATTTTCGCTATTTTGTGACAAATACTTAGAAAAGTGGTAATAATTATGTTTTTAGCTTTTTCACCATTGAAAAAGCTAAAAACATAATTATTACCACTTTTCTAAGTATTAGTTACCCAAAAGCGAAAATTTAGGTTTTCATCTTTGACTGTTCAAAGATACCCCGCCGTTCAAAGTTACCCCAGTTTACGGTACCAGATGAGTTTACGTGTTCAGATATATTTATAAGGTTAGGTTTCGCATACCAAAATTAAATTGGGGTCTTAATAATTCTGGAAGTATGCCTTCAAGCGGATATATTTCAAGAGGTCACAGTATGTCGGAGCACTCGACGTTATTTCACATATATGGCCCCGTTGCCAGGTTTAGTGGGAATGGTAACAAGGCTCTTCGCCCGTAGGAAACCCCTGACCTTGCGCGAGTGCCTGGCAACTTCCACAAACGACTATCAAATGAAAAATCCACTCAATTTTTCAATTTTTATTTGGTCAGAGTTGGATTTTAACCGGCGCCGCATCGATGAAAGGCCAGTATCGAATTAAGGGACTACCACTCTTATCGACTGGACCACGTAGGTCCCTCAAAGAGAGAACAGTTCGTAGAAACGGAATGAGCTAAATGTGTAATTTTTGTGTAGTACGAAACCAAAGCTTTCCTTTGATCCAAATCTTCAAGATGTACGATGGGTCGCGGGTTCGAATCCAACTCAGTCCAAAAAATTGGAAAATTTTCTGACTGGGTTTTCACTTGAACGACCCATGTGGGATGGTTGCCAGTTACCAACGGAAGGTCGTGGGTTTCTTCCGGGCATAGAGCCCGGTTTCCTCCCACAATAAAACTGGCAACAATTAAGATGCACGTAAAGGTAGTTAATGTTATAAGCAAGAAAAACAATGAAAACATCATTTAGGTTTGTACGTTTTAGTGACTTAGGACCGATAGTTTTTTATTTCAACTTCAATCCTTTAGTAGATTGTCCTTCAGTTTTTCAAGGTACCGTAAGCAGACAACCTCATCCTATGAGAGATATAATTACACAACAAGCCATCGATCAACCGCATACACTTTTGAGAAGTTGGTAGTCCGTCGCCATCGAGTCTGTTTGCACTGAACACTAAGCAGGAGCTGTTCTTTGCTTCGTTTTAGGAGATCAATTAACTTTAGACGACTCCTTGTTGGTTGTCAAGCTATTTACTCCTCGCTCAGTGATCAAGATGGAAGGGGCTTCTAAACCAGTTTGACTAAAGACGAGATTTCTGAACTGACAAGTGCTAAGTAAACCTCGCGTCACCAGTGATTTCCGACTTCCACGCGTTCAACGAGGGAGACACTTTGTGGACCTGTCATTAACCGAGACATGGTCAAACACGATCCCTTGATATCGCAACAAACTAACCACACACCAGTCCACGGCGATTTAGTAATGCTACTTAAATCTAAACATATGATTCGCTGCATGGGTCATTAATCGCTGTAAAGTCCGCTCCTTACAACTTTAATTGTTCGCCCGTTAATAACTACCAAGTCTTATACAACCACAATCCCGATGACAGTGTTATATTGGACTCCAATAAAATCCCTACTTGTCAATATTCGGTTGTTAGTTACGGTATTGATTATTTCATAAAAAGGCGATTTTCAAATGGTGCGTGCTGCCATCCACCGAAAAAGAACAAATAAAATATCATCCGGCCGCAAAAAAGTCACCACTTTTTTCCTCATGTGTGCAGTCAAATATTTAAAGTGCATTTGTTGCCCAAATTCAGATTTTTTATTCTTATTGTCAAGAAGTATACCTTGAAAACTAAAGAATTGACGTTGAAATAAAAAGTATATTGATAGAACCAGTAATTCGTACGAAACGAAGACGTGTGCTAATAACACACAAAATTCAAATGCATTTTTGTTGATTACAATATTTTGTTGATTTTTATGACCACCATGATCTCATGGTGGTCTTGTCAAATCGCTTTTATGTTTGTGGTCCGTCGTCCGGTGTCTGTAAACTTTTCTTGTGATCGCTGTTCCAAGAAAACTACTGGTCGGATCTTCATCACCAGACAGGTTCTCCCTATGGTCTAGTTGTGCAACATCTTTTTTTTTTGGTCGTTTATTTATTTAAAATGGCCGCCACGCAACCGTTTTGTTTGTCTTCTTTTTATCATTTGTCTCTCGTGATCGCGCGTCCAAGAGAACTACAGGTCAGATCTTCTTTAAATTTCACATGCAGGTTCCACCTATGGACTAGTTGTGCAACATCTATTTCTTTCCGTTATTTGCCCTTTTTTTATCACTTTTCTCTTAAGTAATGGAAGGACTTTCGTAAAATTTTGTACGCAGGTTAACCCTAAGGTCTCGTCTCTCGCTATACACTTTTTGCTCATTTGCATATTAAAATGGCCGCTAGGCGACCATTCTGTTTGGAGGGCTATTCAAATCGCTTTTCCGTAGTTCGTCGTCCGTCCGTTAACTCTTCGCTTGTTACCTTCATTCCAAGAAAACTACTAGTTGTGCATCGTACATTTTCATCTCAGTTGCATATTCAATATGGCCACCAGAGGGCGATATTGTTTTTTTTGTTACCTTTATTCCAAGAAAACTACCAGTCCGATATTCACAAAACTTGGCTCACATTATCTCCATATAGTCTGGTTGTGTACCGTACATTTTCATCTCATTTGCATATTCAATATGGCCGCCAGGGGGGCGATGTTGTTTTTCTTTGTTATCTTTATTCCAAGACAACTACGGGTCTGATTTTGACCAAACTTGGCCCACATTATCTCCCTATGATCTAGTTGTGCACCCTACATTTTCATCTCATTTGCTTATTAAATATGGTCGCCAGGAGCAATGTTGTTTTTGAACCAAATTTGAGTGAAACTTGTTATCATTATTCCAAGAAAACTACTGACCTGATCTTAGCCAAACATGACACATATCAGCCCCTAAGTTCTAGCTGTGCAGCGTACATTTGTATCTCATTAGCATATTCAAGACGGCTACCAAGTGGCAATGTTGTTTTTAACCAAAATTTCAAGAGGAGCTTACTTTGCAATTCACAATTTAATTTTTCTCAACAATAGTTATCTCCCTGGAATTGGATTTTTATATGTAGGCCCAATATCACATAATATATACATTAAATGCACTGTCGTCCCCAATTCATCCCGTTTTTGCAGTTACAATCTTTAATATGGATAGATGACCGCGGGCGTTAAGATCCCTAAGGGATCACTTGTTCTTCTTTATATCATTTTTCTCCTGAAGTCATGAAAGGATCTTCGTAAAATTTTATACACATGTTAACCCTATGGTCTTACTGTGCACTATGCATTTTTTGCTTTTTTGCATATTCAAATGGCGGCCGCTGGCTATTTTGTTTTCTTCTTTCTTTCACTGTTTCCATAAAGCAATGAAAGGATCTTCGTAAATTTTTTGTACGCATGTTAACCCCTGTATACTATATCAGAAATTAATTCGGAGCATTCTTCATTTTAATCTTAGTAAATTGAAATCGAACATCTTTTTGAGTTATATTAGTTGTCGTTATGGGATCTTTCTTTCTCAAATACAGATTGGCATTCAGTGATGTCGTCGTTCAAACTCTTGACGGAGCCTCCGAGGCTCAGTAGAGTGTTGGACGCTCAATCGAACAGCTTTCCACCAATTGGTAGCGCGTTCGAATCTCACACAGTCCCCCCCCCCCCCCCCCCAAAAAAAAAAAATTAAAATTGAACATTTTCTCACTGGATTTCTACTCAAACGACCTATGTGGGATGATTGCCAGTTACCATCGGAAGGTCGTAGGATTACTCAGGGTATAGACCCCGGTTTCCTCTCACAATAAAGCTCTTGACCAAACATTTAGGAAAGTTGGTTCGGAGTGCCAAAATTCACACTTTTTTTTCATAATGTTTTATCGTCACGACAGTCAGAGGCTTTGAAGGCCATCGAAAAACTAAATGATTGGCGTTGGAATGAAGAAATTCCGTACAGTATGTGGCCTGTACAAACCGAAAACGTGTTCGAAAAGTAAACAAAATTTAAATAACCGGGACGACCATCAAAACTTACTTTAAGGTATATTCTTGAGATAATAGTAGCACTAAAAAGGGTCTAAATTGGTTTATACAGAATTTATTGATTTCGGGATTCAAATTAAGCAAATTTGCTTATATGTGTCTCCCTTATAGAACTACAGGCTACTTTTTTCTACATCTGATATTACGCCGGTCAATGTTCGTGCGCGGTTAGTCCGGGTTTCTGACTCCAAAATTACTATTGTGACGGTCGTAAAATACGACCGTCAATAAAAAAAATAGTCATTTTGGAGTCAGAAACCCGGACTAGTGCGGTGTGGAATTTTCTCCTACCTTTTCCTTCGTGGCTAACTCAGCAGAACCTTTAAACATAAAACTTTTCTTCGTTCGTGATTGACACACCTTGGATGTAAGCTCGACATCCGCGAAAGGCTATATAAGCATTGCATTAAGAGTTTCCGTAATGACAATATTGAGCCTCTTAATTCTTTTGTCATATGTTGTTTAAAGGGGCATGAGCTGCAAAAAAGTTGATATTTTGACGTAAACACAGAATGTTGAAATTATCGGCTATTTTTCTCAAGACGTATAATTCAGAAGCTTTTTAGTGTTTCTAGTCTTGAAAATGTACGATAAAGTATTGTTTTAAACTAACTTTGGCTTAGAATGAATGAATGGTCGTCCCGGTTATTTAAATTTTGCTACTTTTCGAACACGTTTTTGGTTCGTACAGGGCACATACTGTATGGATTTTCCTCATTCCATCGCCATTCATTTAGTTTTTCGATGGCCTTCAAAGCCTCTTACTGTCGTGACCATCAGAAATTATGAAAAAAGTGGGAATTTCGGCAGCTCATGCCACTTTAATCAGACGTTTCATGTTAAAGGACCCACGTGTTTCAGTGTCCATTTAATGAGAATCTTATAAAGCTAGGATGTGGTTTTTTGTTGTTGTTTTTTTGTTGTCAATGAAAACGGACAATTCCTATCATGGAAATAGTAATATTACTTGTGCCTAAACCAACTGTGTATGTTAAATATCCACCCCGTCACTTTCAGCCTCCTTTTGGATCTCAAATTACATAATCTCCAATTGATGTGATGATGCCGCTATCTATGCATATCAAGACTTGTCAATACTTGGGTACATGCGATCGTAGATCCGTTAGTCTGGATTCTTTTTCGGGCCATATCTTGGTTATTATTTTGAGGATTGGTTCAAACTTGCCTAGAATATATGCCTGCTCACTGCCTAGAAGTAGCGTTGTGTCCCGTTTTTCTCTGTAATGTGGATATTTTAAAGTTATCGCCCTTAGTTTCGGCAAATCGTCACATTATGTGGATATATTTTGTCTGGGTCATACAGTATATCGATTACTATTTTGAGTGATGGTTTAAAACCTAAATCTTATATATTCTATGCCAAGTAATTGCGCAGTCATTTGTAATTGGAGTCTTTGATCCATAATACTTTTCGACAGCAATACACGGGGCCTCCGTGGCTCAGTAGGTAGAGCGTTGGACGCTCAATCCGAACAGCTTTCCACCAATGGGTCGCGGGTTCGAATCCCACTTAGTCCAAACAAATTGGAAAATTTTCTGACTGGGTTTTCACTCGAACAACCTATGTGGGATGGTTGCCAGTTACCAACGGAAGGTCGTAGGTTTCCTCCGGGCATAGAGCCCGGTTTCCTCCCACAATAAAACTGGCAACGCCGCCATATAAGTGAAATAATCTTGAGCGTGGCGTAAAACACCAAACAATCAATCAAGCAATCGACAGCAATACAGACAAGTAGTTATATAAATATAATGAAACCCATAGATTCTCTCAGGGATAAATAAATATACATTTATTATAAATTAAAGGCAAAGATTTTTACATGATAATTTTAGATTTAACAGCCAATAAATAAGCATAGGTGTTATAAAATAACATTGTCCTGTTGCACACCAACCTTAGCTTTGTTCATTTATTTTTATAGTACACGCTACCATATCATTTCAGGGCAATCGTGATAGGGCCTGCATGATAAAACAGCGTGTCGTTAAGGCAAAAGTGAAATTTGGCAATAAATAGTTATATATACAAATGAAGTAAAATATAATCTAATCACAATCAAAATAAGTTAAATTTACAAGGCACGAATAGTAAATAGCTTGTTGTATAAATATTGAATGGCCGGATAAAATATTGCACAATACACTGGTTAGGTATTTGATCTGAGAGAAGATGATAATAGAATGTACAAGATACCTTGACTAGAGCCTCAAATAAATTGTTCCTGAAAAGTTCATTAACCATCGCGTTCTGCTTTCAAAGAAATACTAATATGCAAATTATCTGATGTATCACAAAGATGTCATCTGTTTTTGGTTGGGTTTTTTTTTCATGTCTAATTTTCGGTGGTAAATAACTAAGACTAAATGTCTGACTTCATAAATGGCACACTTGTTTTGCATAGATTTTTTTTTAAAGTTGGTAAATGGTTCATTGGGGTTTTTACTAGCGCCCCACCCCCCCCCCCCCCCCTTTCCGTTCCCGCCCCCCTATTCCACAGTCTCAACTATTTCCCAATTACTGGAATGAGTAACCTGTCTGTACATGTTAATCTCCTCTTTTTCTGTATTCAATGAAATATATTTGGGTTAGCAGAGTTCAGTATTACTTCATGTTCAACAACACCGTCTTCGTGTAATTCCGCTAGACCATCCATTAACATGTACGGGTTTTGATTATTGTCCGCAAACACTTGGCCGTGATGGACTGGGCCATTATCAAAGTTTGTTCTGTAACAATTGGAATCTTGCGCCCCGAAGCTCACAAAGTTTGATGACGTCATGGTTCCTGTTGGTAAAGAAGCCTCGCGGTTATCCGCGTGCATGGGACTGGTATTTCGGCGGGAGACTGACTGATTACAAAATGGCGGCGAGCTGTGATGTTGAGAATGTTGTAATCGCGGCGGAGATTCCGTGAACTGGTTGACGTGAGGTGGTGACATCCCTTGTTGGTATGTTAGATTATTCTGAGCAGTAGTACAAGATAGAAATGGTGTAAAGTCTGGTTCAACATCTTGCTGTACCTGAGGTTGGTTTACTAAACCATGTCCATGGGACACCGGCATACCATGGTTGAAGTCTACCATGTTAATATTGTTAATGGCGTAAGCGCTGTTGTAGTTTAACGAATGTAAGGGGTTACTGAAGTCGGGAGATCCACCATACATTAGTTGATATGGCTTGGGTATGGGGGTGTCAGGTAACAGGGTTCGTGGGTTGAGTTGCATTCCTCCCGCCACCAAGTTCATGGTGTTCTGTGACAATCCTTTAGACAAAGCCTTAGCAAAAGACACACTATCAGGGCGGACGCCATTTTTCAATATGTCTGCAAGAGCGCCTATGTAGTTCCTGGCAAGTCTCAGTGTCTCAATCTTAGACAATTTCTGAGTCTTTGAGTAACACGGAACATGAGTACGAAGTTCGTCCAAGGCATCGTTTAACCCGTGCATACGATTGCGTTCCCTGGCGTTGGCTTTCACACGTCGTTGACGTAACTTCACGATTCGGGCTTTTGTCATTCTCTTTTTCTTTGGACCCCTTTTCTTGGGTATTTTGACTTCATCGGGATTTTTGTTCTTGCTACGTTTCCCACCGGATTCTTTTTTGTTCTGGCAAACTTTTTGCAAATCATCTTCATTTTTCGATAAAATTTCATCGTTTTCTGAAATCATTTCCTCTTCATCGAGTTCGTCTTCAGTCAGACACTCGTCAAACTCGGCCTCTGTCAGCAGGTCATCGGGGATCTTGATAGGCATTCTTCAAAACCTGAACAAACACAAACAATATGTTAAGGGATGCATCGATTTTGGTCAGACAAATCAAAAAGCCTCCATTTAAATAAAACCATCATTCCGGTGACACAATACAATAAAGAGAATATTTCGTCAGATTATACAACCACATGAATGAATGAAAAAAAATTGAAGTGGCATGAGCTGACTAAATTCTTAATTTTTCATTCATTCTGATTGCTAAGAGAGCGTGTGAAGCACCTTGAAAAACTAAAGGCTAAACATTGAATAGAAAATATCAGTAAAATTACTACCCCGATCCAAACGGAAATGTGTGCCAACAATGAACAAAATTAAAATAAAAAGTGTGAGTACATGTTAGGGTTTTTGTTGCTTAAAAAACATTACCCTCAAGTGGCATGAGCTGCCAAAATTTGATTTTCTCGACAGTAAGAGGCTTTGAAAATCGTCGAAAAACTAAATGATTTTCGTTGGGATGAGGAAAACCCATAAGTCTGTGTGGAATATGAGCCAAAATGTCAGAAATGTAGGCCTTAACAAAATTTAAATAACCGGGACGAACGTCAATTCATTCTAAGCCTAACGCTTCTTTAACGTACACTCTCGAGACTAGAAGCACTAAAGAGCCGAGAAAAATAAGTTTTCACATGCTGTTCAGTTTACAGGTAAAAATATCAACATTTTGGAAGGTTATGCGATTTCAATGTATACTCCATAATTTACAAAAAGCCCAGTTTCCTCCCCTGCTATTAAACCCTGGCAACACCTCAATATAAGTAAAATAATCTTAAGTGCGGCGTAAAACATCAATCAATCTGCATAATTTGGAAAGTTCTTATATTGTGCTTCATGATAAAATTGACAAGCGATTAGCTTATTCTGTTTCAACGAAGTTTTCCCTATAGTTGGCTGCTTATTCCGCTTTAAATGACATTCTGCACAAGCTGGGAAATATAGTGTTACACCTTTAATCTCCCTGACGTTTGCCATTGGTGGAAATTGATAGATTTCTTACAAAACTCATGTCCGGATTAAGCCATACACGCTTCTGCACACCGATAACGTTTGATTACAGGTGTTAAAACTACACTGTAATATTCAGGTGTAATAACATTGTTAATTTTAACCCCAACGAAACTTATCAGTTATTGATGAAACCGGGTAATAATAAAGAGAACAAAGGCTTAAGGTGTAACCTAGCGTTGAAATATTCAAGTGGCTTGCGCCCGATGTTCTCATCTGATTTGATGAGCACGAGATGTTATCACGTGATTTGTATCGATCTAGCTGACAGGTATGGTACCCCTGATTAATCTTTCATTTGATTCCCGCCTTGTTTGCAATAACAGGTGAGGCTAATTGAAATTCACGGCATAAAGAATATACCTGGGCCAGGTGAAATGTTCTTTATGGTCCTATAATGAACGTTAATATAATATAAAGCTATAATCTTTGTAATTACTTTTGTGGAGTATTCAAAGTGGGAAATAAACCGTATGAACTATAGGAACCATTTATGGGCGGTTCAACAAGGTGCACGTCTCTCTCATCTCCTATAAATTAACTTTGAATATATGTTTAGGATTTCGCATATTTGGCTCTTTTGTATTTCTTGTTTTTGTTTGTCATGACAGAGGGTTTGTTGGTCTTTTAAGATACATGTATTGCTTTATTGTTCAGTAAAGTGTATTTGTATGACATCCATTTCGATAGTTCGTAGATTCATGATTGTTTGAAGTGGAGGGATGAGCCGTGTTGGTCAATGTGTGAAATTACAGCGTAAGTTACACGGAAATATCAGTCAATTAATGAATTGTTGAGAGGTTCAACTGTTAATCAGACCATCTCCACCAGAAATGCTGAATGAGTGGGTAATTACAAAGATTGATTCCGCGCTATTCCGCCAAGGAAGCAATAGAGACACGCGCGTGTTAGGGCTGTGTAAAGAATCGGACGTGCGCCGGAAAACAGAAAATACGAAACCGGATTGTCAATTGAGAACTCCCTGTAGTTTGGATTTCATCTTATTTCGACAATCGTTTCCATCTGCAATATTGTTGAGTGGTTTGTAACTGAATTAGCCACATGGTAATTTGTTCACGGAAACATGCGTCAAAATGTCACCGGCTCTATATAGAACCGAATGGTATATTATAAGAGAAATCTCCACGGTGCTCTAAAGTTAGGATATCAGCTATAAATTTTAAAAGTTACTGTTTGTTTCTTTTCGTCCAAAAACAGAAGAACGTTTTGATATACACGTAAATCTGAATATTGGGATCAACCTAAACAATTTTCACGTTATTTTGGGATTACACTTTCTTGAAAATATGGTAGAAATTCTTCTACCGATTTTTGTGTGACGCCCATATTTTTCTACCATATTTTCAAGAAAGTATAATCCCAAAATAACGTGAATACTGCTATAGTCACTTTCTAAATGACACTAACTACTTAAACTCAACCTAAACAAGTTCTTATGAAATGCATGTAACGTTTAAAACCAACTAGAAAGACGCCCGTGTGTAATGTATTTAACCAACATTGGATTTTATTTTATTTATTTTACTGTTTTTGTATTAATTTCCTCTTGTAATTGATAGATTCCCAATTTGTTGGTACAACCACGTATGCTTGTTTTCCGTCTAACTCACTCACGTTACATTATTGCCGTTGTTTATAGGACCTTACAAGGGTGCCCGATAACTATTTTATAAATACAGGTATAGTATATCTTCTTCTAGAGTACAAGGATAAACTTAAAGTGGCATGAGCTGACGTTAAAACAGAATGTTGAAATTATCGGCTATTTTTCTCAAGCCGTATAATTCAGAAGCTTTTTAGTGCTTTTAGTCTCGGAAATGTAAGATAAAGTATTGTTTTGAACTAACTTTGGCTTAGAATGAATGAATGGTCGTCCCGGTTATTTAAATTTTGTTTACTTTTCCAACACGTTTTCGGTTCGTACAGGCCACATAATGTATAGAGTTTCCTCATTCCAACGCCAATCATTTAGTTTTTCGATGGCCTTCAAAGCCTCTTACTGTTGTTACGATAACAAATTATGAAAAAAGTGTGAATTTTGGCAGCTCATGCCACTTTAATATTAGCACATTTTCTTATATTTTTTGTTGATTTTCCTCAGACAGGTTATAAATCGCTGTTGCTGTGTATTCCGAGGGCCGCAGATGTTCCTTGTTGCTTCACTTTATTGGATGCACGAGCTCTGTCTCGTCACCTTTGTTTAAAACTAATCCAATTATTCCCTCTCCCGGGAAAGCGTGAACGCCTCTATAACTCGATTAAACCAAGTCAGAAACAATCTTGCCGTTACCGGACAAAGATCGGTTTTCACAACACGTTGAGTGACAAACGTGTGAGTCTCTCCCTCTTATATGGTCAAAAAACTGCCGCAAAAGCTGACTGATGTTATAGAACTTGGTTCGGTACATGACTAACGACGACTTCATCTGATAACAATCGAATATAGACGTGTATTCATCTAAACAATTTATAAAATTATTTTCCAACCATTAGTCGAGGTGCGATAACTGAAGATATTGTAGAATGGTCATTTTTCGTTTTGAAAAATGACTACAGCGAATAACCAAAACACGTTAGTAATGAGAAATGATTAAGGCATCACAACGAAGTCAGTTGTTTGCGAACAAGATGAGTTTTCGACACATATTCCAATGTCTTTATCAAGTGTAACACTTGAACCGAAATTGGTATGGAACCGACGTTTAAAGAGAGTTTTTAACATTTCTTATATCAAAACAAGTTAAACCAAGAGTTGGTTGCCAATAGCATTTGGGGGATGGAGTATATAACAGAAATCATTTTTTATACTACTAGTATTTGACATGAGGAAATATATTTGTGTAAGATGCTGTGCTTTCACATGGTAATAACTATGTTGTTATGCATAATATTTTCGTGACATATTCAACAGCTAGTTTTATATACTATATACTGCGCCTCTAAACGTATTAAGCCATACTGAGATTAACAAAGAAGCCAATTTGAAAAAAGAAAATACCGCAAATTAGAAAAGTTTATTTGTATACTTGCGCAAAGGCTGAAGAGAGGCTAATTCTAGACAAGGTTTTGCAAACAGTCTTGAGGCGTTTAACATATGTTCGTTGTGGCGGACCATTGTTATGTGTACGTCTACCCACGGGGATTTAACTATGTCTTTCAGAAGACATTTCTTTGACTCGAGATTTGAGGAGATCGTGGTCTCTTTCAAAACCGTTTAGTGACGAAAGTGAAAACATATTTCTGATTGTGATATTCCTTGGTCATTTTCTTCAAGAGCAGGTATACCCGCATGTCTTTCCGCCGATGGATCTCAAGTGATATATCTGAAAGTTGAAAGCGCTATTTAGTTAGCATTGTATATGCGGGCCTCTTTCTGAAAGGCCTCCGTTAAGTGAACAGGTTAATGTCTCTACCAGCAACAATATCCTTAATAGATTTGTATTCTAGCGAACACATCTATTATGAACCTATGTTTGAGGGACATTATCACCAATTGTATACATGTGGCTTGAGGGATATTTGCAAGTGGTTGGAAAGTGAGAGCTTTCCTAAATGGATCAAAGTCTCCTTTACGGAAAATCACGTCCTCTACACATATGTCCTGTGAACATACCCTTTGGGCTTCAAAATGCCCCTTCACCTTTCGTGCTGTCTAAAAAAGGAAAGCAGCCAAAAAATAAAAAGAAAGGATCAAGAAATGCCTGTTACCTCCCAGTTCCATTCATTGAAGTTAACTGGGCTAAGATTGAGATTTAATTGCTTTCCTTATGTCCAGTATCCCCCTATTGTTCATACAACGTTTTGGATCTAACGGTCAACAATAGTAACTTCAGCAGAATCGATTCAATTTCTCCCTAACTAAATGTTCTTGTCAGAGCAAAGCTAAGTTACAGAAGCTTACAATAAGTAAAATTCATAAAATGATAGCAAATCGGCATGTTAGCTTTATAAAAATACTAAAGAGTTGTTGCCAAATTATCTGTTCCACAAAACTCTACTGACTTAAGCCAAGCTCCTGCCTGTCGTCAACCTAATGAAATATCATGGGTTTAGTTTATTAGAACAACTTATGATTCGGTATACACGTCTAAATGATATACCTCTTTTTAACACAATTAGAAAACTTGTCTCCATGGTTATTTTAGACAGGAAAATTTCCCATGTGCCCGTGTGTTTTAATATTCATAAATAAATATGTATATCTTCCTGACAGGCAAGTAAGTAACACAGGAAAGAGACACATGAGTGCGGCTATATATCGTTTAGCTCATTTAGACGATGACTCAAATCTTTCTCGGTGCGTATGTACATGCTCATGTACTGAGTTTGTTGACATAGCGGATAAGTAACAAGGGAAAGTGTCAATCCCCAAGTAAAAATACAAAAATAATGCGAAAACTCTGAGCTATGGAATTTTTCCACAATGCAGAATGTCAAAGAGAATGCAAGAGTTTGAAGTTCATTAAAAGTGGCTATAGTGATTGGCGTGGAAATAAAATTTATCTATTCTTTCGCACTTTGGGAGAAAATCAGAAGATAATTTTCAAACTTTGTAATATATATAATTCTTTTGTTAAAAGAAGTTACAGGTCAGTATACGTTTTACATTTCAAAGGATTCTAACAGCGAAATGTCTTAGTGTAATATATTATGAAGCTCATCCTCACATTCCGCTAATTTCAAGGTAGCCTATAATTTGATAAAAAAACAAAAACAAATATGGACATCTGTTTGTAGATTTCCATTACTGGCATGCAAGTTCGTTTATATTTTTCCACCACAGTATCAAATAAATTTCTCATAAAATACTGCTTATTTAATATGTGTATGCGTTTTATGTTTTATTTATTTTCTTCGGTTTGGTCAATCAACTCATCTAGTTAATTAAACACAACAATGAGGAACGCATTAAAATTATTTCCTTTCCGCCCCTCACTCCGGTGCTATTGTATTAAGACAATGCTTTCCCAACTATAATCGAATCAAGAACCGTTCTGATTTCTTGTCGATTGAAACTCATCTCAGCGTAACAAAGACTGGTCGGTTCTTAGCAGTTTTGTTTGTAGAAACATTTCCCGGCCTTTGAAATGCACGTGCAGTCCTCGCTCAAGAGTCTCTCGTCCTATTCTCTTGATCTTCTTCCCGCTTCATCGTCACGTGCAATTTGGGTAGAAGCAGGTGACCAAGGACATAATTAACTTCTTTACAGAAGAGTGATAATTTCCAGGGAAGTAATCAGGGTTCGAGGTGGTGACAAGTAACCTAGAATCACTGGATAATAATTGTTCTCCGTACTGGACGGCCATATCATTGCCTTTATGGACTTACTGTAGAGTTTTATAGCCGAGAACGGAAAGCGGGGCTCTGAGATGGAAAAATAAGCGGACAAGAGAACAACACTATAATCATACAGTCGAGTGGATCGTCTTAATACAACTAGCTAACGTCAATAGCCCGGCTTTACAAAACACCCCAGAGAGCAGTCAATCGACTGGAATAATATATCAAAAAAACTGTAACACGATAAATACAGTATCGACAAAGTTAACTGTAGCCGGCGGTGATATCAGCATCTCTGCTCTTTAAGTGAGTCTGATATCGCAAAATTAAATAAATAAGTCAAACAGTTAAATATAATCGACACAAGGGGAATGAAGAATATACAACATTTGGTTCGATCATTATTTGCAGACTTTTTTTATAACAAGAAAAGATGAGGTTAAAAAGAGCGATTAACTGTAATGATATAAAAAGTTCAAGAAGTATACATCCTAGTCCATGTTCCACTCTCGTTTACGACTCGAGATTCTCCTCCCAATAATGGTAGCCTTGATTTATTAATTTCATTTTCGGGGCCTATATATTTAACGGTGGCTTTTAATTCTCAACATATATATTTTGATATTTTGCGAAGAAGCGTACGTTATATTCAGGGAGACAATGGTATACTTTCTATATGTAACATTGATCCGTTACAGCATTGTGTTTGATATAACTGTTCGTATATTTTGGCCGCCGAATGTAACCAATGGATACCAGATTTATATCTCAGGATCCAAATTTTGCCATCTGTTGTTTTTGAGAGTTCCAAAAAGGTCCCGTGCTTCCCTGCCCTAAACTTCAAGCGTCTCATCTTCCTTAGTGCTTTATTATACAGCATTTCACCTTACCGGTGGGCTATTGTCCAGACATAATGACGTGCACTCGGCCGAGATTCACACCAGAATGCCTTGATTTCCGTGTATACTTCAACGAGTATCCTATCCACGTGTCTCAATTGAAGATCGGGTAATAGACCGGCTCGTGCTATTATCCCGAGAACCTGGTCTTACATTTAAAAGCCCGCGAGTCGCTTTCGCGGAAACACGCGTTATACACTAGGGCGCAATCTGTTCAGATTTCTTACGCATTCTAATGGAAGGGGTTCCTTATATATTTGCTGTGACTTTTTAATACAAGTGTGTCGACTACAGATTAGCCCGCCTATGTCTATTTCCATTAATATATACAAGTAAATAATATTCTATTAAAAAAATATTAACTAGTGGGGTGGACGAAAGTTATATTCCATGAATAATTTACCGCGATCTCAACTCCCGTGTATGCAATGTCATGTATTATGACCCGACAAGCACGCGACAACCGTCTGTTTCGCTTTTCTTCAGATTTCTTGTTTTGAAAAGAAAGTCTCAGATTAGAAACAATTAAATTTTTTAAAAACAATATCAAACCAGTTCCATTTAGCGACATTTTTTTCACAAAAGGTTATATTTAAAAAAAAATATTTTACTTCCCTCGATTCGAATGGATAGTCATCGTGAGTGCAATGTTATAGGCGATACCGATTTTTACCAAACCATACAAAACTTTGAAAGACCCCATTAACGGAATCATCCGATCATGTTTTGCTATTTGAACTTTTCACTTCTTAAATTCACCAAATGGCCAATCTACGCAATGTAAAAATATTGATAAAAGGCAGTTCTAATTGGCTGAGAAAGGATTGTACTTTTCCTCTCTTTGAAGCGCATGATCCGATCTTATAGGCCTATGTGATGGTGGTATATTAGATCATCCCTTGAAGGGACAGGATCAGGAGTGATCTGGTTCTTCCTGAAGGGGCGGATCGGAGATGTATCGGGTGCACCACGATGTATTCCATCCATACAAACAGTAAAATTAGACCGAGGTAGTCAATATCATATCACAAATAGTAGATTTTACACATTTTGTCAAAAATTTGGAAAAAAATAATAACAACAAATCGGCGGAGTTTCCACCAACCATTATTTATGTGGTCTGAGGCATTTCTGAGACCCGCACTATCTCTATATGCACAGTCGGTTATTACATACGATGAAATGATACTAAATGTAACGAACGTAAACGATGACATATTAACTGTAATGTAAATCACCCACTCACACACACACAATGTCCTGATGGACCAGTAGTGACCACACTAAATTAGTCGTGGACAGAGGGGACGACACCGAGCACAATAGAGAGGCAATTTCACACGACGATTCTCCGAAGTGGCGCCATTAGCCTTGCCTCCAGGGAGGGGTGACCAAAATTTTAATTTTCCGAGAGACTGATTACATCTAATGTGATGGGTGACTGTGAAATGGAGACAATCAAAGTGAGAGCCCGCATGAAAATAGCCAACACCACAATAAAGGTGTCCACATATAGATTACACAGCCAGCCTACAGATTGAAACATTTTACTCGGATTGATCGCTGATCTTACTCAGTCTTCTTATAGTGGGGCATGAGTAGTCCGGGCTTCTGACTCCAAAATCACTAGTTTTTATACTGACGGTATACGGCCGTCAGTATATAAAAATAGTAATTTTGGAATCAGAAACCCGGACTAGGGCATCAGCTGCCAAACTTTCTCCGTTAAAACACAACGGGGAAGTTATCGTCTATTTTCTTAAGAGGTGCATTTTAGAATTCTGGCTCGGTAATGTTGTTTGGTTGTTTTCCAGAAATAATTTAATCTAGAATTAATAAATGGGCATCCATTTTTTTTGTAATTATGTTATTTACATTTTGTGATTCTTGTGAACAAGTTTGTCTCGCGCATGTGCAGATTCGACCATTTTTCTTCTGTTTCAATGTGAATCATAAAGTTTTTTGATGACATTTCAAATTTTAAATTGTTTTGATAATCAGAATTTATGAAAGAGTATTAACAGCTACTGTCATTTTCAAATGTATAGGCACATCCAACAATTTAAATTGAATAAAAGGAAAAAGTTCAGGGCCGTTTAAAACCAAATACTAGTATATTTTAAGAGCATTAGGGTGTGAAGATTTGCAATTAGCTCATATAGGAAGCTGGAAGCTTAATAGATACATGGGTTATATTTTCCGTTTGTTGTTGTGTTTTTAATGACAGAAGTTTTAGCCATGCAGTTAGCTTTGGAAAAGTGGATTTTTTTATTTATGCTCTGATACAGAAGGTTTTTTTTTCTTGTCTTTCAATATTTATATCACATAAGCCCAAGCTTTGTCGTCTTTGCCAGACAGCTCGGCTCAAAAATGCACAGATTGGGTCGTGCAGAGCTGCCTCGGGGCTCACCGGGCGCAATAATATAACGACAGTTGGCGGAATTTTATCTGAACTGAAAGTGTGAACGCAAGGTAATTAATCGGGCTGGGATATACACAATTATGACTCTTAACCATAACCGTTAATTTACAAGACAAAGATAATACGGGACATTTGCCAACATGCGCATGCGTGATGATGGTTGTTGTTTGGTGAACAGTTGGTCCCAATGAATGCGTCACAACAGAGGAGAGTCATAGTCCAGTGCAACAAAAGGCACTTAATCATGTATCAACTTCACGGGTTGTTTTACTTTACACATCATCAACACTCAAAGGCCAAGTTAGTGTGTTGGGTAATTAGATGATATTGTCACCTTACAAGGATTGGGAACGTAACTGTTTTGGTTCTTATCCAGTCCCGCTAAAACAACTCTTTCCTATATCAGCTAGAGGGTTTTAATCGAAATGTACAAAAATAAAGTTATTTTAACTTTCAAAAATTTGGCTGTAAAACGTATTTATAGCGACATGAGCCCCAAAATAGGCCTACTTGTATCGGGGACAATTCGTTAAAATAGGATTAGGTATTTATTCATCATTTTTATATCATGGCGTACAAAATAATGACTTTCCGCTGATACCAATCTTAGAGATGTAGGTTGAGGTAGTTATTAAATATTAGAATTTCCACTGACTAGCTTGACATAATAAAGAAGAGTGAGCAATCCGAAGAAAGACATGTAAGACATATTAACTCAATATTTCGGTTTATTCTCAAACCATCATCAGGAGTAGTTATTAAAAGCCACACGACCCTATGATGTACTCACACGTCTCGGCTATTTGAGCTATCTTTACATTTCAACGTCAACCGTTTAGTTTTTCAAGGTGCTTAATAAAGCATCAACATCTCTTCACAATCGGAATGACGAAATGAAAGTTCGAATTTTGGAAGCTCACTTTATGGACCCATAGCTGGTGACAATCGCTTGATTTTTAAAATAGCAAAAATATGACGCCGTTTTTAGTGGAATTTTTCTTGGCTGTATAGATGTGCCTTTACCCCTTTACCTCCTTAGATCGAATTCACAAATACATTAATTCACTTTATTTCAAATATTGACTTATTGTTTGTGCAAGAGTAATATAATATTACTCAGCTTCTTCTGTCGGTCGAGTATTTGGGTGGACTGTCATTTTATCTTTCTCGCCATCTCGTCTATTGTTGTTATACTATACGAAGCGATGTAATTAAAATGCACTCGTGCGACCACGCTCTGTCTGGGGCGTGATTTCCCCTGAGGATTCCGCGGTGAGAATCGCGATAACAACAACAACATTGGGCACATTTCTTACGCTCATCTATATATCAAAATAAAGTCCGTTTGGAGACAAGATTGCTCGATTAATAAAACTCAATTTTTGGGTTAGTCTATAAAGTGGAGGAAATGTTTGTTATCGAACAGCTGCGAACACTAAACATAGCTGCATGAGTGTTTATATTTCGTCGATAAAACCAATTTGGACATGCGTTCCGGTTATTTACATTTTGTTCTTTTTAATATCAAACATTTCGTTTTTCATGACTTTGAAATACACGTATTGTCTTGACAATCAGAATTTATGAAAAACGAATTTAGGCAACTTATGCCACTTTAAACTGGAACAATAGGAATTAAAAGCTACTCGTTGATATAGAACACACATTCTCTTTATAACAGTCCGGATATTTTGCTTATGGGATTTTGACCTTAAATAGTAACTAAATACTAGGCCCGCTATTAATTTCTTAGTCCGGGTTTCTGACTCCAAAATTACTATTTTTTTTATACTGACGGGCGTATTCCAAAATACGACCGTCAGTACAAAAAAATAGTAATTTTGGAATCAGAAACCCGGACTATTAATTTCTGACCTTCGCCCAAGTGGGGCCCTATAGCTTTAATACTAACATAGTTGGGTACAGGATTAGCCATATCCTAATAACTACACTTTTAATACAAACGAAAAAAAAAACATCTTTACCTTAACACGTCAGACACGGCGAGAGGTTTCTTTCAAAATGAAAGTTTATAAGAAAAACTACAGAAAATATAATAGTTCAGCGCATGCTTTTACTTTCGAAAACCTTCACTAATTAGAGTTTTTCAAGAGGCTTATTAGTAGATACCTTCCTGATGTCGTTTTTATTGTTCGATGGCAGACTGTTCATTTTCCTGTTCAAGAGGTTGAAAGGTTGATGTTTTTGAGACGACCCTGAAGTACTTATACAAAATGCTTTCGTTCCCTTGAGGAGTGTCATAAACTGGGCTCACAGGGAACAAACCTGCTTGCAAAAGGTCGCTATAATAGATACCCCTTCAGTCGTCCGTTTAAGGGGTTAGATTTTTGCGAGGGGACAGGTATTGGGGAAGTGAGTCGACTCGAAGCCAGCATTGTTTACCTGATTAATTGAAAAGGCCACGATTAATTGCACTATGATTGATGTAAGGGTATCAGTTAATGGGGTCACGTGACGACAGCTGACAATGTAGCTCTGAACTCCGCACAATGGGACTCGTTTTTTTTCCAAGCTTCTAAAGATTTTACATTCATTTATCAGGTAAACTGAAAAGGGTAACACATGGAGCATCAAAAGTAGCAGGTACTTCTACTGATGGCTTCTTGAAAGGCTTTCCCTAACAAACGATCACCTGGACACAAATGACGGAGATAGACGGCAGAGTATTCTATCATTAGTCGCTTTCGGCAAAGTTATGAGAATAAATGAGACAGAATCGGACAGGTGTAATTACAGCTCAATCAACTATGTGGCAATATTCAAAATCCACTTTTATTATTTGATCGGTTCGCTGATATTCTGTACCTATAGTTAGAATAGGTTAGATGAGGACCCCTGGTGTAATCAAAACATTGTATTCGTGCCAAACGGACTTCTGTCGGAAATTAAATTATTATTATTATTCATACGTTTTTAATAATTAAATTCCTCCCATAAAATAAATTGTTTATTTAACACTCACCAGCTGAGTAATTTAATCAAACGCCACGGTTTTCCTCTAGTCTCTTACATGGAATCTACGGGAAAACTTAGTTTAGAAATCGTGTATTTTCTCCCCGCCCTCTGCCCCCTCCCCCACCCCCTCCACACACACACACATTTTGTTGTTGTTAATCTCAACTGTTTCACGACTTGAATGTAGTAAGTACATGCAGTTTGAACAATACGCGTGGTCACATTTTGAAAATAAAATTTATGTTCATGGAAAGATATTTTATTCATACCCAAACGGATCTCGGATCATACCCAAACGGATTTTTAATGTACTTTATAATTTATGATTGAACAAAGAAAGCCTATTTTGTTAACAATATTTTTTTTTCTTCAAATAGCTAACCGGCAAATTATTTAAGCGGTATTCAGCTACTTTTGTACGTAAGTTTTACATCAATAAAAGTCAATTAAATATTAATATATACAGAGATTTCGATGTGTTTGATATTTTTTATTAACTTCCGAGTGTTGTTGTTGGATGGATAAGAGCTCAAACGCATTAATAATTAACGGTTGCTTTATTTGTGTAACCGTTTCGATTTGTTGAAGGTTGCGTTTAGATGTTTGGTTGTTCCAATTCTCTCAGGTTGCTTTTACACACTGTCTAAGTGGCTGTAAGGGGGCGAATGTTATCAGTTAGTATCGTTACATTACCTTATAAAAACTGACATCCAAATAATGAGAAACTATGATTAAAGTATCCTTCTACTATGAGAGTTTTCACTGACTAGCTAAACACAATATACATATTCTCGTTATTTTTGGGGATAACACTTTCTTGAAAAATACCGATTGTCGGTGAATGAATAAGGCATTTAGTGCTGGTGGTAGGTGTCATACTCTGGGACCCGGGTTTGATTCCCGTTTCGGGTTTCACCCAAAATCGGTAGAAGAATTTCTGCCATTTTTCAAGAAAGTGTAATCCCCAAAAAATAACGAGAATAATGTTACTCACTTTCTAAAAGACACTCACTTATTTAACTCATAATATACATAATATAGTAGAGTGAACAATACGAAAAAAGAAATATCGAAATACGAAATATCGACATGCCTTGCATGTTTTTTTTCGGATTTCTTAAGTCACATGTGTGTTCTAATCCAGAGGGAGTTACATGCTTCTTGTTGTACTACTTTAGGGCCTAACACTACGCGTTACCTTACGTCAGATTTGTAAAAAAAATGGGTTGTTTACTGTAGAACACGACAAATACGTAATCTTTTATCCAGCTTTCGTATAAAAGTATGTTATAGCTATTTGATAGGCTATGCACTTGAAACAAAATAACTGCTTATTGAATTACGGCTTAAATTGGGCTTTGCCACCGTAATAACCGTAACCGTATAACTTTTGCTTTTATTTTTGCAGTTTGAACATATTATGAAACACTCATTGCTTAAAACACGATATTTGATCCCATATATGAAGAAATATCCGTTGCCTATAATAAAATAGTAGAATTTTTGGAGATGTCAGATTTATGTCCTATTATAACTATAAGACGAGAAAAGGCTAAGAGATTTAATGAGAGGTTAACGTTCGGCACAAAATCAGGAACTCACAGATTTTAGTAAAATATATCGGAATAAGACATTCTCAACCGATGGTATTGCTGCTAAGTGCACATCACTATAATGGAAAGCGCAATATTGAAGTAATATCACGAAATTAGTAATTGTTCGATGTGGTATGATATTATAAGTTCAAAGGCTGATGTGTGCTTTTAAACCCGGTGTGCGTCACTAATTTTGCCGTAGGCTATAGGATTGAGTTCATCATCGAATAACTTGGGATTTAGTATAAATGGACATCTGCCATATACCGAGAAGTTACCGTTAGTTTCTCGGAGTACATTAAAGTGACGTGAGCTGCCAGAATTCGCCCTTTTTTATAAATGGAATTCATTGACAAAATAAATGGTTGACGTTAGAATAGGGAAAATTGAATCAGTCGATGGCATGTGCTAACTGAAAAATTGCGTTAAATGTAAACAAAATTCAAATGGCCAGGTAGACCCTTCATTCATTTAAAGCCTTCAGAAAATAGAGGGTGATTTCTAGATTTTGCCTTTACGGAAATGACATCAACATCTAGACAACCCAATGTCATTTCATTCCTTTATTTAAGGCCTTGAGAAAATAGCGGATAATTTCTAGATTTTGCTTTTACGGAAAAAAATGTCAACATTTACATTTTAAGCCTAAAACATTTTGAAATCTGCTAAGTTTTGCACAATTCCTAACAAATGAGTTAATACAAGGTCGGCAAGGACAAGATCGATAATGGTTCATCGTGAAATCGTCCGTGTTTGACTTAGTCATAAATAGATGTAACGATTTGCGAAACATAATTCCGACAAAATATAATGTAAAGATTTGGAAACTATATAATTTACACAATTTAACAATATTTACTTAAAGCTCTATCCAACGTAGATTATGAGGTTTAATCGAGTCTCTGATAAGCCTATATAATGTATCGGCTTTGATTGTCTTTTGGAAATATACTCAAATTTTGTCGATTATAGGTATAGATTGGAAAAGAAAAAGACACACACACACAATAAATAAAAGCAGGACTCGATATTGCCTCGTAAGGGATTCCTATGTAAAAAGTACAAAATATGGCTACTTACTTGATATTTTCATGTGGCGCCACCTATGCAGTAATACGTAGCTCCGATTGGTCTTTAGATGTATCTGTATCGTTTAACTCACAGACCAGCAAAAATCAGGTTTTGAAATTTAACTTCGATATGAATTTGATTTTAAAAAATTAGTCAATATCGTTATAGTTCCAATAGAGTCCAGTCCCGTTAGTTTTTCTGATTGTTTTTCATTGAGCCTGTCCCGTTATTTCCCAGCTTTATATTCCGTTATGGCCACCAGAGGGCCGAGCGCGTGCAGCCAATCAGCATGAAGAACATGCCCTGTCGATTGGCTTTCGGAGCCCTGTCCTCACAAATGCTTTTCTCTTAGTCCCATATGTCGAGCAAAGACCAGCTTCAGAGATGAGAGATGAATTTGGTGCGATTGTTATTCAAATGTAGTAGCCATCGCCCATCAGAGCACGCTGCCTTAGAGCCGTTGAGGCGGCCTGTTTGCACATCTGTTCTACTTTGAGACTACCCTCGAGTCCTCAAGCCCCTTCTAGCCCCACACCTGTAAGCTTCAAGTGGACATCTCGCGATCTGTAACCTACACTTTATCACTTGACAAAATACCTTCTTTGCTGTGAAGCCTAAATAGTCTGTTTTAGGTATAGACGTAAAAAATGATTCAATTCAAGAAGTAAAAATTAAAACATTTATTACCATAGGGAAACCAAAAGCTATTAAAGCTTATGTTTATTACCGTTTTGATTCATTTCGCTTCTATTTATTTCTTGTAAGTAAAAAAGATTGCGTTACTTTACATATTTAATATTGCTATATAGATTTAGTTCAACCCAAACAGAGAAAACACTCCTCTATACAGACTCCCTGTTTCCAAAACTAAATGGCAACAACGAAAGCAGAGGCAAACAAACGGCTGCAGTATTATTATGAATTGTTCTACCCAGAACACTATATTTATTACATAGGTGTAAAATCTCAACCAATCAATCGATGGAAAATCTTGGAATGACATAATAAACACCCCCTTCCCCTTCAATCTACCTTGTCTCTGTAAAAGAGGGCATTGTGCTCTTATGATGTTTGTTTAGTTGGGTTGGCGGGGGGGGGGGGGGGGGGGGGGGGGGCTCAATAATGTATATAGGGATAGGCTTGGCTCATTGTACGGATACCTTATTAAATGGATATGTTGATATTTTTACGTAAAAACAGAATGTAGAAATTATTGGCTATTTTTCTCAAGACATATAATTCAGAAGCTTTATAGTGCTTCTAATCTCGAAAATGTTCGATAAAGTATTGTTTTGAACTAACTTTGGCTTAGAATGAATGAATGGTCGTCCCGGTTATTTAAATTTTGTTTACTTTTCGAACACGTTTTCGGTTCGTACAGGGCACATACTGTATGTATTTTCCTCATTCCAACGCCAATCATTTAGTTTTCGGATGGCCTTTAAAGCCTCTTACTGTCTTGACGATCAGAAATTATGAATAAAGTGTGAATTTTGGCAGCTTATGCCACTTTAAATGTACGTAAGGTGCCAATTTTTCACCTGTTCATGTGGTAGTTTATTGGATACATTTTTAAACACTGACATCATCTACCTGTCTTGTGTAATTCATAGTCACAGTCCGGAAGACGTTCGATCCCTCTGGTGGTGTGAAATATATCTTCTCCCCCTTGTGCGTAAAGGGTACTTGTTCCGGCAAACGGAGTCGGTCTTCGACAAAGCTTAAAGCAGGTTGTTCATTGGTTGACGAAGGGCTTCGTGTTGTAACATTGCGCCAACCCACGTGACTATTGTAAATGACCGTTATATTTGAAGGGGTCGACATCTGTCACTAGTTGAGCTTAACCGAGAAAACGTCTCATTCCCAGTCCTTCGATTTATAATTTGGTGCAGTGGGTTAACAGAATGAATAAATAATCGATTGTCTACCAACATTCTGTACCAGTGAACTAAGTGAGTACTTGTTGGAGAAATTTCCACAACGAAGGAAGATTGATTGATTGATTGTTTGGTGTTTTACGCCGCGCTCAAGATTATTTCACTTATATGGCGGCGTTGCCAGTTTTATTGTGGGAGGAAACCGGGCTCTATGCGCGGAGGAAACCCACGACCTTCCGTTGGTAACTGCATGGCAACCATCCCACATAGGTCGTTCGAATGAAAACCCAGTCAGAAAATTTTCCAATTTTTTGGACTGAGTGGGAATCGAACAACGAAGGAAGAAGGCGTGATCAAAGTTCATTTGATATCAGCATCATTTGTGTTGAAATAATTAAGTATTTAAAGCGTTAAAAATATTTGTATGGAAACAAAATCATTAATAAGAATGGTGTTATTGACTAGAATACACAGGCCTACGTCGTTATCTTTTCTATTGCGGACAAATTAATCACTTCTGATACACACTCGGTAATTGTGACTAATAATTTATGTGCGTAGACATCTCCTCAATTACTATTAAAGTCGCATGAACTACCAAATATTGGGAAACTTCCGTTGAAACAGAATTAAGTAATATTTTTGTCATTTTTTTCTTAAAAAGTAAGAGTTTTTTGTTTATACCAATCTTTTGCATGTATATTTATGTAGCTTTATGAGCACCAAAACCCCAAAAGTTGAAGCGTACATCATCCATACGAATGGACGCGCCAATAAGCTAAAACAACCAACCAAAAGTTGAGCTCATGGTTATTTGAATTTTGTCCGTTATTAGTACACATTTTCGGTTCGTATTCGTAAATGGCCGATGTATTTTTGTATCTCAAAGTCAATCAGTTTTTCAAGATACTTCAAACGCTCAACTTATCACGACGCTTAAATATTGTGAAAAAATCTGAATTTTGGTATCCTATGCCAAGTGAAACAGAACATTTGAGGTTTAATACATCGTCCATTACATAACAGACAACATCCTACTGGTTTCAAAACATATTTTGGTGTATGATTAAATAGCAGTGTTTATTAATTGGTGAATAGCCTTGTCAACGACCAGGGGGGCCGTTTCACGAAGCCGTCGCAAAGTGCGAACAAGCAGTTGACATGACGTCGTATCTCTTCACTATGGTATCCATTGGCAACTAAGCGTCGTCAGAGATGCAACTGCTTTGTGAAACAAGACCCTGTCCAAGTGTTAAAAGTGTTGGACTTTTTTTAGACCATATGCCAGATTTTCGCGCAACAACACAATCTTAGACCGGACAAGCCCATCTTCCAATTAAACTTCAGCTAAATTACATCATTTACAAGTAGCTGGCAAATCACGCATATAACACCTCGGGGCTTGTTAAGTCCCATTAATTTTGTATTAAAGGGGGTCTACAAGGAAAAGGTAAATTAATTTAATATTAATATTAAATTAATTTTAAGAATGATGAAAAGATTCAGACAAAACAAAATTAATCGGAAGTTCACAACTCCACATAAAGGCCCAATGATTCAAGATAAGCTCTGATCTACGAGGTAATTTGTGTGTGTTTTTGGGTGTGCTATATTTCATAGTTTTTATAGGATTTTCTTGCGGCTGTGTCCTCCCGAATTTTGACGCAGCTATACATGACAAGTTATTGTAAAACGCAAAATACAATGGAAGCTATATATGGTTATTGACTGATTGTTTGGTATTTGACGCCACATTCAAGATTGTTAACCTTCAAGCCCAAGAGTAATACGTTTTCTTTTGAATCTAAAAACATTTTCAGTAATTTAATTTAGAAAGATATGTCCCAAAATGTATCCGTTTGCGCTGATATGATTATCTGAAGGGAAGCGATCTTTACATATAATCTTGGAACCCATCCCAGAATGGGTTACATGGAGATTTTAACTTGGCTCGAGAAGAGATGATGCATGCCGGGAATAATCCCCTATCGTCTGATGCTGCATAAAAGTCTTATAAATATCTAACATGTATTACGTGAGTAAATTCAGGAAACTTAAGTTCGCTTATGACCAAAACATTCGTGTAATTTTACAAAATCACCATTTGAGATGTTCTTTTAGCAGTGTCGTCTTTTATTTTACCCATCTGCACAACTCTGTCCTTTATTGGATCGAAAAGTTGTCGTAAAACACGACCAGGCCACGTGCGTTGTTAAGAACAGTATAGCACGTGATTGGTTGGAAAAGGAAAGTGTTTAATTTGAAAAAAAAGAAATGACATGCTAAAATTGGTCACGTCCAGTACAGGTCCTTTGTCAACAAATCAGAACAATTCATCAGTGGCTTTGTTATGGAGTCTTACGTGGTAAATCCGCCCTATTCCTTAGGAGAATCCACCAACAAAACCCCTTTCACGAAAGCCCAGTACCTTTTGAGGATTTAATTTCTGGTTATTTTTGGTGAAAATAAGTAGCGTTTACCTATAACATTTTAAGATGGTTTTAATGTATTAAATATCTATGTTTTTCTTCCTGTAATTGTTCTTCCAACTAATGAGCATTTTTTCGGGTTCTTTTGAACTATTGTCGGGGCAAAATTGCTTCTTTTTATTGTGGCCGGTAAAATAATTGCATGGAACTTTCTTTTATTAACGGGCGAAACTCTGTAAAGGAGGCAGGTTATCATTGAGCTTCAAGACGGATTAAGTGGCGGAGAAGTCATCGTCGATTTGGCTTGATTTGCCCTGTAAGACTTAAGGTTGCTAATCAGATCATGGCGTACAAAAATGAAACTGTTACAGTTAGATTTACCAGATAACAATGAGCAAAGACCACTTGAGAGCATGCGCGACTATTGTTCTCCTCGTGCGCGGTGTTCTTTGTGGATCGTCCGCACGTGCGCTGGTGGGTCAACACAATGGAGTCATTCTAGATAATCTCTCTCTAATCAAAATCCAATGCGTCTCCGGCCGTTTCTTAGCAACTTCCGAAGATCAATTACATGGAAGATAGAAACGGAAAATTCATATCGGTAACTGTCGATCGTCTTTCGCCACATAATTTTCTTTTAATGGGAGCACAATTGGCAAGAATATCTCATTTCTCTGCAGTATTAGTTCACATTTCATATCACAGAGGCTGTTAAACACACTGACCACATGATTAGTAATATAAGCTGTGTATATATGTCATTAATTTTCAGATCACCATCACTCCCGGTATTTCCTCATCTTTATTATACACGGAAAGGACAAGCGCACAGTTATCGACGATATAACCGAGGGATTGATAGATTGACGTTTTACTCAACACTCAAGATTATTTCACTTATATGGCGGCGTTGCCAGGTTTAGTTGGGGAAGAAACCGGGTTCATAGTCAGGATGAAACCCCCGGCCTTCGGCTAGTACCTGGCCAACTCTTCCACAAAAGGCGACCGAGTGAAAAATCTCAGATTTTTTTCAATTTTTTATTTGGTCTGAGTGTCATTTTAACGCCGCATGGATGGAAGGTCTGCGTGGGACTGAGGGACAATCACTCTAACCCACTGGACCACCGGGGCCCCTCTTCTGAAGGGAAGTGAAACGACAGATCGACGTAGAGTTGGGACGATATCCCTGAAGGGAAATGAGACAGACCGGTGTAGAGTTACCGACGATATTCCTGAAGGTAAATGAGACAGATCGACGTACAGTTACCGACGATATTCCTGAAGGTAAATGAGACAGATCGACGTACAGTTACCGACGATTTCCTGAAGGTAAATGAGACAGATCGACGTACAGTTACCGACGATATTCCTGAAGGTAAATGAGACAGATCGACGTACAGTTACCGACGATTTCCTGAAGGTAAATGAGACAGATCGGTGTAGAGTTACCGACGATTTTCCTGAAGGGAAGTGAGATTCAAAGAACAATAGTATGGCTACAAGACAGTTTCTTTGTTTTAATATAAAAACAGCTTCCATTCCGAAATCATCCTTTAATAAATACCTTAAAATGAGTTTTGCCCGTTATTAGCACTCAGGTTGGCACCTGTAACTAACTTCACCGATATGGTTTTACTTAAACGCGAATCATTAGGTCGCTTGCAGGCTTGAAGTTTGTTGATTGGTTACAGCTAACAAACACAATTTTCAATTTCAAATAGGTTGAGCCAAAAACATACTGTTTCTTTCTTGCGAAAAATAATGAAAGCCGGTTTTAATCTAAACGGAATTCTGGATTTCCGCGCTGAGTGTGCCATCCTTTAAGTGATGCACAAGGCCATTTTCTTAAAAAGGAACCCGCTGGTAAGTCTGCACGGACCGATAAAATCATTGGTGTAGGGATATAGCCTCCATTAGCTTCCAACCTGCGTCTCGTTCCTCCAGTGAGACGTCGGGTCTGTTGAAGGGGTAACTGTGCGGATTTGAATCCTTTAGAGCACATTTGGGATAGAGCCTCCTGTACAAAATCTGCAGGAATTGGCGGCAGTTACCCCTTCTGCTCAAGGGATGTGTTCTACACACTCAAAGTGACATTCTTACTTCAATATGTTTGTCATGTGAAGCCAGATTGTTAAAATACACTTTTGATTTGGCTAACGATATCCTGAATAAATAGTATAGCTTTTTGCTATTAATGGCGATTTCTTATCGCCAGAATGTTGCACTTTATGATCACAATCGTTTCTGCAACATCAGTTTGCCAACAAGCCCCCTACACCAATGATTTTATCGGTTGGTGTAGACTTTCCAGGGGGGGGGGGTGCTTAACTTTTTTGTGGATAGTTTTACCGATATTGGTTTATTTCAACGCCAATCATACTTCAAACACTGGACCTCTATTTGAAATCGGAATTAATGGAACTCTTATGTCAGTTTAACATATATTATATGCTTTTCGCCAAAAGTAATTTTTTGAAATGACATTTTAAACTAACAGAGGATGACTCAAAACATCTTCTACGCAATATAGAAATTGCTTTGTGCCAGAAAAAATAGTTTGACTGCATGTGTAGCAAAGGTTATGACCTCGGCTGCCGTAGCGATCCAGCAAGTGAGACTCGCAAAGAAGGTTAGGCAAGGCCGACACAATTTTCCCGTTTTTGCAACTTTTCGTGAGCCTTGATTGAAGAAATCACTTGAACAAATTCACATCGTTAACAGTTCCACTGGAAGACATAACAGACAAAATCGACTAATAATGTCGATAGCATGCCCAGAAACGGATACAGAATCAAATGATAAAAACGTTTCCGCTATCGGCTGTCTTCCCCCAATGGCGTCTGGTCCGAAGAAATATTTTGGAGGGAAGTTGACTTTACACTGCAATATCTGCTTAACTTTGTGTGATGAAAGACCAGAAAAGGTTCTTATATTGAAAGTACATGTATCTATATTGCAGCATTTGGCATACTCTTATGTTTACATATGCGAATCTACATACTACTTTTACTGCTTTACTGATGGTCCTGAATAACAAACAGATATTGTCTGTACGGAGATAGTCTTTTTTTTAGAAATTTGAATTGTCTTAGAAATATATAAATGAAGGGTAAAAAGTAAATGTCCAACAGATACATGGTGCACTTTATTCCAATTGTGAATATCATGTAGTGAATTGCTGATTAAAATGTACGCTCCATGCTCAAATCTCCATTGATCGGTACTCAAATTTCTGGATCGACCTTAGATATAAAAGCAGTCCTATATGAGAATAGAAAATCCTAGGACCTTAGCAACGAAAATATTGGTCATGTTCTGATATCAACGGTTTTTACCTGCGTGGATTTTAACCTACTGCGGCGTCGTGTCTTTAACCCCTAGCGCGTGAGTCACACGCGAGGATATTAATCGCTGAATTAGTAAACATGCGACAAACCTGGCCGTGAAAACTGCGATTCCGGCTTAGTAAGGCTGAGTGATGGGTTTTGTTTGACTTAATCCACGAACGTTTCTTTGCACGGTCTGTTTATAAAATCTCACGCCTTTGCATTTCCTAAAGCCCAGTGTCCGTCACAATTCAGGAATGGACCATCAAATGAAACCTACAACCACAGTCTGACTTTTGACCTCAGGCGCGCGCCTGCATTCTAAACCTCTGGAGAGGTCATGGACCCTGAACCATCCCGTCTACGACTCACCCATTATCTTTCTGGGATCAAAATAATTAACATATATCAATGAGCTTGGCTGTAAAACCTGCCTTTCTTCACTTTCAAAAGGTATATGTAGAACTAAAACATCCCAGAGATCGTGTGTGCTCTGGCAAATATGTGTATTTCAATTTGTATACTTATCTAAATAATCTAGTGGATATCTTAAGTCAGGAAAAGAAAATATTTAGTTTTAGAAATTCAAACCAGCGTTCTTTTATTTATGTTAAACACTGATGGTTGGGTTGATATGGTACCACAATACATTATGGCCGGGATGCTGAACGGTCTGTGTAACATTAAATAACCCTTTGTATATTTATGCTAGACCAACCATCTTGTTCAAGCAGAATTTCAGAAGTTGAATAGAACAACTTCTTGAAATAATTATATAATTATAATATGTAATATAATATGTGTATAAAAGTATCGTAAGTTATTATCGATAAAATTGTCTCCCGTGTTGTGGACCAACCACGTATTGGTGAGATTTCACGGACGAATAAAGAATGCTCGGTACAGACCGGTGCAATGTTTGGCGATAAAAGTTGTTGGATGCTTGGGGTTTTAGTAATTTAAACATCTGTAGACAGGATTCATTTTATCGTTTGTTGTGGGTGGCATTTTATACTTGAATATAATATCTTTCAAATATACTAACTGTGCAAAAACGAATCTAAAATTCTTCGAGAACTTGAAAACATCCCTAAATACTTGGAAGAGTCGCCAGGAACTCGTGCGGCGTAAAACAATCAATCAATCCTGTAGACAAAGTCCACTTCCCTCACTCACTAAATCTGGTAATACCGCCATATAGGTGAACATATCTTGAGTGTGACGTCACGTAAAACATCGACCAATGAATGTATATAACCAGAAGTCGATAGACTTCTGATATAACTTTTTAGTATTTCTCAGCTCACTGTAGTAGGGGGAGCTGGAATATGACTAACTTGTCTATCATTGTAAAAAAAATTAACAGATTTTTTTTAACTATCCAAAATGAAAAAGGTACATCTATATACATTTTTTCAGGTGCATTTATTATGCCAGGGGTTCAAAATAACCCTAATGAAATATCATAGGTTTAATTTATTACAACAATTTATGATTGGGTATAAAGGTCTAAAAACTCTAAATGATAGGCCTATACCTGTTTTAACACAATTAGAAACTTGTCTTCATGGTTATTTTAGACAAGGAGATTTTCCCTGTGTGCGTGTGGTTTAGTGTTCATAATATATATACCTCTTTTTAATACAATTAGAAACTTGTCTCCATGGTTATTTTAGACAAGAAGATTTTCCCTGTGCCCGTGTGTTTTAGTGATCATAAATATATATATATATATATATTTTTTTTTTCGGGTACGTTTATAGATCATCTTGAATTGTTCTCTTTCTTTATTGCACTGCACAGTTACAGTTGTGATATCTGACCATTTTCATACTGTTAGAACTGGAGCTTGCTTATTGTCCTCTCGATCCCAGCAGGTGTTCGAGTAATTCCCATTATTCGGGGTCATCATTTAATTGCACCCTATTATTTTACAATCACTTCAAGGTTGTTCTCGGCTCCATTTTTTTTTTGCTGTTGCCCTAAGGACCCTTTTATTAAACAATCCTATAAAATTAAATCCCAGCATTTTTTTTTCTGTAGCTTGTCTTCTCGGTTGGCGGTTCCTTTAATCTATGTTAACTTTAATCGGGATCAACTTGAAATCACGCGATCCGTCACTTCGCGCAGTTTTCATCTCGAGATCCGTATATGTGATGAGCTCTGGACAATCCGTGTACCAAACTCGCCCCCCCTCCCTACGGCGATCGTAAAATGAACCACACCTGAGCTTTTTTTTCGCATTCTCTTTAAAACTCATATTGATTTTTGTATTGTGTTAAATTATTCAGGCATTCTGATTTCAATTATAAACGGAAATAATTATATAGTTTTACTTTATGGGGCTTGTCACGAGCTAAACCTTGGCGAATTAAGCGGAATCTGTTAATTTTGCTTTTGTCGTTTTCCTTCGTAATCAACAGTTCTCAACTCTCCCTTCCCTGTGCCCGTGTGTTTAGTGTTCATAAATATATACTTAATGCAAATTATCATCTCATTTAGAGCGAGTATTATACTAACCAATGGCTTACAGTAACGTTCGTGCTATTGTATATTGACTTTGTGTTTTTACCGACATTTTAACTTTAAAACAAAGCTAGAACATTATTGGATACTTCTCCTGAGTACGCATATTCGGTGACACCAGTTTCAATAACGTAACGAGGCTTGGTGAGATTGTTTAGATTGATTGATGGTTTGATTCTTTGGTGTTTTACGCCGTGCTCAAGATTATTTCACTTATAAGGCGGCGTTGCCAGTTTTATTGTGGGAGGAAACCGGGCTCTGTGCCCGGAGGAAACCCACGACCTTCCGCTGGGGGTTGTTTAGAAGAACTTAGTCCTAGAATGAATGGACCCTTGCGGGATTTCATTCACATTTGGCTTTATTTTGACGCTTTAATAACAACAAAAAAAGGATTTATCTTTAATCCTCGAGTTATTGGGGAATGCCAAAAACATTCGAATATCAAGTTGTAAAACAATTTGCAACCCATTAAGTAACATCTGATGCTGCAAAAGATCGGGTGTGTACGGCCTCATCGTGAAATAAATGGTCCTTTGGACAGTTTCGGACATGACGAACGAATATATTGCGAAATTCGTGCAATTTCTCAGGTAAAAATAAACAAATCAAAATACATCCCATGCAGTAGTTTAATTGCAACATATGCTAAAAATTAACCCCTGATAAGAGAAAAACAAATCAATTAGGGGTGGTTGGCATCCCATTGACAAGTTTAATCCAGCCATTTATACGGCGTGGTTTTATCTCGGACAACCTCGACATCTTTCAGTTCAACTGCCAAATTAATGTAACAAACATCATTTTTACACGCAGGCTTGTTGGCAGAAGGTCGGGGAAGAAAAATAAGGTATTGAGCCAAACACAGGGTGGTCTTTTTTACCCGTGTTTGTAAAGGTTTCCACTAAAAGGTGATCACAGTCAATGTTTGTTGGCAGTAGAACCCGAGCACGTGGCGCCTTTCGGAGCGCGTGTCCGAGTTTGAACGGCACGTGCCGACGAGCACACGCGTCAACCCTAAATGCTATTTGTCGCCTTAACTCCGTTTCGATACTCCACAGGTATTCCTATAGGTACTTTATTTCACGGTCTCTGATTCCTTGTTGTGTTTAATTCCGCAGCGAATACCTGCGTGGCGAAATCAGTTAGGTCTATACTTAAAGTGATCCGACCAAATTATACTGCCACAAGAAACAAAATGCACAATCTGAGTTTGTAAAAAGCGGATAATGTAGGCCTATTTGGGGGAATTAGATTGATTGAATGATTGATTGTTTGTTTGGTGTTTTACGCCGCGCTCAAGATTATTTCACTTATATGGCGGCGTTGCCAGTTTTATTGTGGGAGGAAACCGGGCTCTATGCCAAGGGGGAAACCCACGACCTTCCGTTGGTAACTGGCAACCATCCCACATAGGTCGTTCGAGTGAAAACCCAGTCAGAAAATTTTCCAATTTTTTTGGACTGAGTGGGATTCGAACCCGCGACCCATTGGTGGAGGGGGAATTAGAAGCCCACTGTCTAACAAAAAGCAAAACAAAAAACAAAGAGTTGAAATAATTTGTCAAGGTGTGAAATTGATTTACGTTTTACAAAAAAGACCGATTATAGAAAATTAAAACAATAAAATTATCATTTAAGACTATCGTACGTTCGCTAGTTACCGAAGGTATCAATGAAATGCGTATACATGGATAGGCCAAACCCTAAAATGAAACACGATTACCTCAGAATTTTAAAACCCATTCGTTCCACTGATTAGTTTAACGTTGTACACAAGTAGCGTCCTTTTTCGGGTTAACACAATACTTAAATAATCAGAATTTTTAGATATTCTGCGACCTCAGTTTTGCGATTTTTAGAATGAAATTATTTTGGCAACTCATGTCACTCTAAGCAAGTAACTGCTTATATAAATTTAATATCTTTAAGTTCTGTATCTGTAATATCTTCAAGTTAGTTATTTAGTACACTTTATATATGTATATTTTTGTATATGTATATATTATAGATAGAATTGGGCCGATTAAATGTAAATTAGCAATATATTTAAGAATTATCATATCAAATAGAAGTGGTATATTTATAAATGACATTATCACATCAAATTAGTATATTTATAAATGGCATTATCACATAAAATTAGTATATTTTTAAATGGCATTATCACATAAAATTAGTATATTTATAAATGACATTATCACACGAAATTAGTAAGTTTATAAATGACTATATCACATAAAATTAGTATATTTATAAATGACATTATCGCATAAAATTAGTATATTTATAAATGACATTATCACATAAAATTAGTATGTTTATAAATGACTATATCACATAAAATTAGTATATTTATGAATGACTTTATCACATACAATTAGATTTTTTTGTATATCTTTATGATCACCAAAACACATGGGCACAGGGGAAATCTTAAATGACTTTATCACATAAAATTAGTATGTTTATAAATGACTATATCGCATAAAATTAGTATGTTTATATATGACTATATCGCATGGTGGTATATTTATTAATTACTATATTACATAAAAGTCATATATTTCAAATTTACATCACATAAAAGGGGCATATTTATACATGACTATATCACACAAAATTTGGATATTTATAAATTATTATATCACATAAAAGTATTATATTTATATATGCCATTATCACTTAAAGTGCTATACTTATGAATTACTATATCACATAAAATAGTATATTTAGAAATGACATTATGACATAAAATTTGGATATTTATATATGAATTTATCACACAAAAGTGGTATGTTTATAAATTATCATAAAATAGTTTATTTATATATGGCAATATCAGACAAAGGTGGTATGTTTATAAATTATGATATCCCATAAAAGTAGTATATTTATATATTTATGAACACTAAAACACACGGGCACAGCGAAAATCTTCTTGTCTAAAATAATATAAATTACTGTATCACAAAAAGTGATATATTTAGAGATGGCTATATGACATGAAACTGGTATACCCCTCGATCCTCATGAAAAGAGGCGCATTGTCATTTGTGGTTTCGAGTTTATTATTATTATTTATAAATATCACACAATGATATCACATAAAAGTATCTTTCTAATAATGTGAAGATCAACGGATCAACAACAAACTTAAGCTATGTCTCAAATTTTTTATATTTTTGGGTGAAAACTACATGTTGTAATTATCGGCTGTTTTTAACATGTAGTACAATTTAAAAGCTTTTCAGTTCTACTAGTCTCGAGAATGTGCGCTAATGTAGTAACTTAGGCCTAGAATAAATCAACGTTCATCTCGCTTATTTAAATTCTATTTACTTTTCGGACACTATTAGGGATCGTACATGCCTCAGACTGGGCGGATTCTCCTCATATTAATCATTTAGTTTTCCTATGACCTTCAACCTTATGGTGGTGATAGTTAAACTTTATGTGAAAGTAGGAATTTTGACAACTTATGCCACTTTATAAAAAAGTTGAATTTTAATCAAAGCAATACAGTAATGATAGCTGTTGCTAACAAATGTCTTCACTGTAGGAAAGGGGGGGGGGGGGGGGGGCTAAATTATCGTGATCGCTGCACTCAGGATTATTTCACTTATATGGCAACGCTACAAGGTAAATTGTGGGAGGAAACCTGGCTCTTTGCCTGGAGGAGATCGGGACCTTCGACGAGTACCTGGCAACTCTGTCACATACGGCACATTTCTCGTGATAAGTACACGTGGTCAACAACTGTATCTACTGTTTTTACTAGCAGGATTAAAGTGACAAAAGGACTGTGGGGACAGTTCAGTGACTTCCCGTCGGTTCATTAAACACGCTGTAGTCTTCACATTCGATACTGAAAAAAGAAAGAATTTGGTGGTGAATTAAACCGTGAAAAGAAATGCTAGTTAGGGGGGTGTAGATTCATGGATGAGACTCTTTTCACCGGTTAATTACTCCATTAGTCCAAATGATTTTCAAGCCGTCTCTTCTATCGCCTCCATAGACAGATGGGGCTGATTTTGAATCTGATCAAATCATATCTAAAGAATAGACTATCTTTGAAAAACGAAGTAATTATTTTGCGCCTGACAAATCAGTTTTTCTAGTATGGGCACACTTGAACCAGTCTGAAAGTCCCTCTCCTAGACCTTTGAATTCTTACAGGTAGTACAAGACCCGCTGCAGAGATCAACAATGGAGGGAGGGGTGACCTCTGACCCCACATAGCGCCCCCTAGTGACCTGCAAGTCAAACGAAACAAAGCCTTCTCTCCTATTTGAACGATCACACAAGTAGCGTTCCATCGTTAATTATTCTAGGAAAGTTGGATTCACATTCACTGCTTGAGTTTAAACCCTTAACCCATTTATCTTTCCAATTTGAACTTCAGAATTGAAATATAACCATTTGCATGCTGGTGCATCAGGAATAAGGGATCAAAGTGGATTGATCGGTATGGATTTAAACACGCCATAGTCCAATTTGTATTCCTCTACCAGAATAGAAACAACTTGGTACGCTATTAAATTAATCTGTTTGATTTGAATGAGCCCCAAACATTGTTAAAGCAAAGAGCATTGTTGGAAAAGAGGAAAATATGGACAAATAGAAGGCTAAACCTTTATTCTGTATGTGAGAGCTTTATTTCGAAAAACATTTTTCATGAATAATTTGCTGCTTTACCAAAAAGCTCAGATTCCGTAGTTTAAATTTTGAGTTGGTCTTATCTTGGATAAAAACCAAAATGAGTTGTTTCTATCACCGAGAAATCAGTCTCCACGATGACGGCCAGTGAGGAGGAGTGTTTATATTTTGGAAAATAAATCATTGATAGAAATTCTAATTGACCTACATTTAAAACTTTTTGACCAAATGGTTATGCCCATGTTAGTGTATCGTGACAATTCCACAATTTTCCTGTCACCGGCGCTGTCATTGCGCATGCGAGGAGCCTTTATCGTCGAATATGACGCTCAATCCTGACGCTGTAGAACAAAAAATGTCAATCGAACTGACAACGTCATAAAAAAAAAACGTCATCTGTCTCCCGATATGGCGAAATCTGTAGGGAAACTCCCAGTCCCTGTTGATCTGGGTTCTGAGGCTTTGAAAGATATACCATGTATATCAATCGGACTTAAGTCGAGATGTTCGTTTCTTTTCAATGAACATCCCGACTTTAATCCGATGGCATGGTATTAAAGACGGGATACCGAGATTTATGCTTCGCGGAGAAATGGGAAGCTCTCTCTTCACGTTACAATTAAACACAGAATCACGTGTCTCTGGATAGAAGTTAATGAATGTTGATCTATTAATTACATACTTATATAGTCTGCTGCTTAATGAATACGTCAATCAAACTTTTCAACATTAGTAGCTGTATTTAAATGTTATTCCTGAAACTAAATATAATAACTTTTCGTTAATGGTATACGATATGTAAATTAAAAAGAATATTACTGTTAAGATTACAAACATCAAGCTGCTTTCTGTAGCTTTGGCAGATTTAGGAAGTTTTAGAACCTTATATATTTTTGCCAAAATTTGAAAGATTTGGCATTGTATTTTTAATATCAAATTTGAAGTTTTGATTTAGCAGGTTTCCGCAATTTAAACAAACATTGAGTTCGGGCATGCGCACAAGTGTCCTAATCGTTTGAACCGTGTGAGCGATCTAACACTATATAGTACTATTTTACGGAATTTATCTGAGAAATGCAAATGAATGATCTGTTCTATGGAACACAAAATAGGCTCATCGATAAATCTGATATCGTAGAAATAAAAAGACCTTAAATCACGGTAGTCTGACACTCAAGTTAAGTTTTTGGGCCCAATTTTACGTATGCTTTTACACTCTTTCGAGACATTTTAAACATAATTACGCATTATTCTCGTTATTTTGGGATTAAACTCATAATAAGGCATGCATATTGTTTTTAATGTTCAATGGTATTTCTTGTAGAAAACTCGTGTAAATTGGCTTTATTACCTAAAGCGAGAAAGGCAAAGGGGGCTGATGTGCCTTTAAGATCGTTACAGTTATTTACTTTTCTGGGTGTTTTAAAGTGGTATGCGCCGATAATGTCAGCATCCCATCTGTTTTGGGGGGAAAATGGCCATATGATAAATATTTAAAAAATTAACATCAACGAATTTTCTAGTTTTCAGTTTGACCTGAGCTCTGTGGCGCACTTTGTAGACATCCTTAATATTTGTCGCAAAAATAGACCATTTGGTGCCAAAATGGCTGAATACGAAAAGATTGGACTTTTCTTGCATTGTTATCTCTATTAGATATCACCTGTATCACCGTCGTGTTTTCCTCAATCACATCCAAAATATCCGGTATGATGCAGTGAATCACCAGTTTTGTGAAATCGTTCTAAATTTTTCGAACACGAACTTTTCGAACACGTTTTGGGTTCGTACAGGACACATACTGTATAGATTTTCCTCATTTCAACGCCAATCATTTAGTTTTTCGATGGCCTTCAAAGCCTCTTGCTGCCTTGACGATCAGAAATTATGAAAAAAAGTGTGAATTTTGGCAGCTCATGCCCTTTTAAAGACGTTGAAATAAAATATATTGGCAAAGTCAGTAACCCGTGCTAACCAAACACGTGTGCTAATAACGAACAAAATTCACTTAGTCGGGATGTATGAGTTCATTTTTGGAGTTTTCCTGCTTATTAAACTACCTTTACGTAATCTTTAAAATTGTTATCAGCGGAAAGTTGTTATTTTGGTAGTTTTTGATAACACAAATCAACAATTAGCTAATTCTGTTTCAGCGAAATTTTGGCAGCTCATGCCACTTTAAAGTAGATAGAGAAAGGAGAAATATCAGCCCGGCACCCACAGTATGTTCAGTCTTCAAACATTAGAACAAAACTTTAGTTTTGTAGATGGATTCCTGAAATACTGACAGATTGTTTGAAAGTAACCCTTAGAAATTCGCCTCTTTGTGCAACATGGCATTCTTATCGCTGTAACATTAACCCGTTGGGTCGAGGACGTCGTTTATGGGGAACTTCTGAATCTCTCTGAGTCTCTCTAATGGCTTGAGGGGAGTAATAGACGGTTTCATATTCAGCCCCATTGTTCCCTCGGTCGTAGGACTGTGTCTGGAGTTGTGTTCTCTCCTCGGCTAAAAATCAGTGGAAAAAAGCACCTTCTGTTAGAGTTTTTACACTCTATTATTTCAAAATCTGTCCTTTCGGAGCATGCGTACTGCGTATATCTGTTAAGCAGATTTCTGAGTTATGTCGTTTTTGATCGATCGCTCATTGGCTGAAGGCTCGCTACGACATCACATTCGATAATATAAAGTTTAACCAAGCAGTAAGACATATTTATCCAGGAAATATAATATTGAAAGCTGAACCATCACCGTATACAATCATAATTATAATATTAAAGTGAGGTTGACTAAGTTCCCATCTGCCCCCCCCCCCCCCCCCCCTAAAAAAAAACAAAAAGAGAAAGACGAAAGGGGCACCTTCAAGTGTAGCAATTTTCCTTTGAATTGTCCAAATTTATATAGTACGAGTGGCTGAATTATATTTCTGAACGCTAAAACACACACGGGCACTGAGAAAATGTTCTTGACTAAAATAACATACATTTTTTCTTGATATTATCTATAATTACTTTAGACAACATTTTAAATAAAATGAATTAAATTTCAGTACAATTGACAAAATTACGCGCAGGATTTTATAATAGGTTTCCCATGTGTTGTAATAATTTTCATGATAATAACCATCAGTCACTCTAATAACTTCGGGGATTTACATAAAGCCGACTGGTAACGAGCGAAAAAAGCCCTAGTTAGTTCAGAACTATGTCGGACTGTCAAAATGTTTATATGCCTAAAGTCTATATGTTCATTGAAAAGATGAAAATCTCGACTTTAGTTATATCTATTCATATTCTGTAGATAAAGGACTTGATTGATCGAAGAGTCAAACGATAAAAATTTAACAATCGAAATTTCTCTTTTTCTCTTCTGCTGAACAATTAAGGGTCACCATGGAAAAGTCAACACTGGTTGAATTTGAAGATGGCTTTTTCCTTTTTTTGTTGACTGGGAAACACATTTTTGCACACAGTTCGCAGCTTTTAATCAATAAAACATAGAAAATGAGTTTGCATTTTCCAGGTTAACCGGGACATCAGTAATATATGACAGTAACTTCTTTAAAAACTACCTCTTCAGTGTACAAGTGCGCATGGAGGGACAATTAGTACCGTGTGACGGCCACGCGCAGGTCGCGTGCCTTATTGTCCAATCACGGACGGCTTTATGATATATTACTCCGCGGCCTGTCATAAACCGTTGATCGTTTCATTCTCACTGGTTTGAAGTTGATGAATAGCACTAGTTGAGTCCTGTATATGAACGTATTCGTTCTAAATCTTATTTTAAATAGATTTATTATATGTATTGTCACATCCAGTATAAGCTGACCCTAGGAGTGTTGAATAACAACGACGATCCACCGATAATAAAACAACATTCACAATAAAGCAGGATATTCTATTTTAATTTGAAGCCCAATATGTTTGGATGTTTGTGTAGTTTTCATAAACTTAAATCGTAAGAGTTTGAATGAGCATAGAAAGACATCGCTGGGTTTTTGTGGAGGTTTATAGCACAGGTTAAAAGGTCCACCTTTTGACAGGTGTACGGGGGTATGCGCAGGGTTAAATTATTTGACATTGCATTATATATTTATGAATACTAAAACACACAGGCACAGGGAAAATCTTCTAATCTTCTTGTCTAAGATTACCACAAGTTTCTAATTGTGTTAAAAAGAGGTATATATCATTTAGACCGTTATACCCAATAATAGGTTGCTGTAATGCTAAACATAGGATATTTCACAGACAGGGTTTCGGGGTTTAGTCCGTAGAGTTTTCTGGAACACTTTGTATAATATTGCCAATGTTTAAAGTGGCATGCGCTGCCAAAATGTTGATATTTTGACGTTAAAACAGAATGTTGAAATTATTGGCTATTTTTCTCAAGACGTATAATTCAGAAGCTTTTTAGTGCTTCTAGTCTCGAAAATGTACGATAAAGTAATGTTTTGAACTAACTTTGGCTTAGAATGAATGAATGGTCGTCCCGGTTATTTAAATTTGTTTACTTTTCGAACACGTTTTCGGTTTGTACAGGAAACATATTGTATGGATTTTCTTCATTCCAACGCCAATCATTTCGTTTTTCGATGGCATCCAAAGCCGCTTACTGTCGTGACGATCAGAAATTATGAAAAAAGTGTGAATTTTGGCAGCTCATGTCACTTTAAGCATCTACAGCAAGAATATCGGTAAACTGAGAATGAACCCAATAGGAGAATGGGAAAAGAAAACGAAAACTTCGATCAAGACGAGGATTACTTATGGATAAACAACTTCTTGTAATGATGTAAGAACTACATCGAAACGTCGTCACCCAATAAATTAAGAAGTTGTTTATCCATAAGTAATCCTCGTCTTTATTTGTACTTCCAACTTGTAAATGCCACTGAAAGATTTGAAAACTTCGATACAAAATAGCAATATTTGTATTTTTAAGAACATCTGTAAATTACACGGATTTTCATTTAATATTTAATTGTTATTCCATTCCAGATACTGGTTTGATAATATCGTACAACATCAATGGTTTCTTTCTTCAGAGTTTTGACTGCTGTCTATTATGTAAAGTTATTCAGTGAGAATCACATAGCAAGTGGACCTGAATAATTCGTATCAGAACAAAAATTTCAGTTACTTTCTTGGATTCCGAATAACAATAGAAGTGTTTCGTAGGAATTATATAATTTGGGGGGAAAGATCCGTTAAACACAATACTTTATCGTTCATTCTCGAGACTAGAAGCACTAAAAAGCTTCTTTATACGTCTTGAGAAAAGTAGCCAATAATTTCAACCTTCTGTTTTAACGTCGAAATATCAACATTTTGGCAGCTTATGCCACTTTAATTCCCTAATGTCTGTTTGATAAAAGTGGTCGCTCGTTTGTGGACTTATTGAAATATTCTTTAAAATAAAAATAACAGCGACATAACAGCCAACTAACCGAGTTTGATGTACACATAGGGTTCGGATCATATCGTTAGTCTCACGAACTGCCAAAATTCGCATGTTTTCGTTAGTTCGGCGTTTGGAGTACTTTGTACAGGCAAAATAGAGGCAAAGCCAGTAACCTGTTGGTTGATTGATTGATTGTTTGGTGTTTTACGCCGCGCTCAAGATTATTTCACTTATATGGCGGCCTTGCCAGTTTTACTGTGGGAGGAAACCGGGCTCCGTGCCCGGAGGAAACCCACCACCTTCCGCTGGTAACTGGCAACCATCCCACATAGGTCGTTCGAGTGAAAACCCAGTCAGAAAATTTTCCAATTTTTGGACTGAGTGGGATTCGAACCCGCGACCCATTGGTGGAACGCTGTTCGGATTGAGCGTCCAACGCTCTACCTACCCCGCTCTACCTCTACCTAACCTGTTGGAACCGAAGGTGTGTGTAAAACTTCAAATAGCCGGGATGTATAAGGACAGTTTGGGTTTTTTTGTCTCTTACAAAACTATAAACGTACATTTGCTAGTTCAGTACCAACGGAAAGCTTTTGCTTTGCATTATATGATACAAATGTCGAAACATTAAGTTATTCTGTTTCAACTATATTTTATTATATTTGGCAGCTTATGTCACTTTAACAGAAACCATTTCACAGAGGTTTTTTAAATAGGTTTTCCGACGGTAGTTGTCATAACAACCCATACAGTAGAGATACGTTGCTACGCCAGTTACGTAAAAACTTACACTACGCCGCTTTATGAAACAGGCTCCAAGACTGTTTGCCGCCAATATCTTCAATATAAACATTGAGTGACGTAACCTTATATTTTAATAGGTCGAAAGCTGAACTACTTGTCAGAAAATCGACAATAGTATAGAAAAAAATTACTTGGATGCATCACTTTGCGAATTCGTTAGTCTCCGTAATGTCAAATGCAAAAACACGTATTAAACGGCCACTGGGTCAATAATTAAGGGGTCAAAATAAATTAAGATTGGAGACAAAATAGAAAAAAACAGACGCATGCATAAAGGCCAGTCATTGCTTATAAAAAGAACAAGAGTTTGAAAGACATACTGGTCAGGGCTAAACTCCCCTGTCTGCCTTCTACCTAGGTTTTCTGGGAAAGGGTATGGGGGGGGGGGGGCATACTATATAGTCTGACGATATTCTTACTATAGCTTAAGATGCGTAAGCATGGTCAATGTAATACAAAGTGTTCCAGAAAATTCTACTGACTAAGGCCAAGCTCCTGTCAGTCGTCAACCTAATGAAATATCATAGGTTTACTTTATTACAACAATTTATGATGGGGTATAAAGGTCTAAATGATATACCTCTTTTTAACACAGTTAGAAACTTGTCTCCGTGGTTATTTTAGACAAGAAGATTTTCCCTGTGCCCGTGTGTTTTAGTGTCCATAAACATAATTAAAGCGATTGATGTTTAACGCCACAGTCAAGATTATTTCACTTATATGGCGGCGTTGCCAGGTTTAGTGGGGGTAGGAAATCGGGCTCATTGTCCGGAAGAAACCCTCGACCTTCGGCGAGTACCTTGCAACTCTTTCACATACGGCGGCCGAGTGAAAAATCCACGCAGAAATATTTCAATTTTTACTTGGTCTGAGTGGGATTCGAACCCGCGCCAAATAAAGCGAAAGAGAAAGTAAATTTTAAAAGAAAACTAAATCAGGGACGTTGGATTGATTGAATTCACATTTAAGGTAGCGTTGCGAGGTTTAGTGGGGGAAACACACTGGGATTTGCCCGGAGGAAAGCCTTAGTGTACGGCGAGTTCCTTCACAACTCTTAACTCGACCGAGGGAAACCCCCACCTTTCCATTTTTTGTCTCTGGACTGAGTGGAATTCGACCCCCAACTGATATGGTTGATTGATTGATTGTTTTGGTGTTTTACGCCGCGCTCAAAATTATTTCACTTATATGGCGGCGTTGCCAGTTTTACTGTGTGAGGAAACCGGGCTCTATGCCCGGAGGAAACACACGACCTTCCGGTGGTAACTGGCAACCATCCCACATAGGTCGTTTGAGTGAAAACCCAGTCAGAAAATTTCCAATTTTTTTTTTTTTGGACTGAGTGGGATTCGAACCCTGGACCCATTGGTGGCCGACCGATATGGATACAAATGGCTGATGAAATTGAGCCGAGTTCAAACGAGGGATTTTAGAAGTTGTCACATTTGCATGGCTCAAAGTATTACAAAGTATTATACTTTAAAGTGGCATGAACTGACCAAATGTTGATATTTTGACGTTAAAACAGAATGTTGAAATTATTGGCTGTTTTTCTCAAGACGTATGATTCAGATGCTTTTTAGAGCTTCTAGTCTCGAAAATGTACGATAACGTATTGGTTTGAACTAGCTTTGGCTTAGAATGAATGAATGGTCGTCCCGGTTATTTAGATTGTGCTTACTTTTCGAACACGTTCTCGGTTCATACAGGCCACACATTGTGTGGATTTTTCTCATTCCAACGCCAATCATTTAGTTTTTCAATGGCCTTCGTGACGATCAGAATTTATGAAAAAAGTGTGAATTTCGGCAACTCATGCCACTTTAATAAACTTCACTTGGGTTCGTAAAAGTATGTATTCGGTTAGTCCGGGTTTCTGACTCCAAAATTGCTATTTTTTTTATAGTGACGGCCGTATTTTGGAAATACAGCTGTACGACCGTCAGTACAAAAAAAAAGTAATTTAGAGTCAGAAACCCGGACTAGTATTCGGTATAGTTGGGAAAATACATTGACTAACTTTGTTTTCGTCTACCTTCTGCAAACTAGGAAAGCTCCGAACATCTCACACATTGAGTACTTATAGAATTCATCAAGAAAGAGAGAAATTACCTCGACAGATGGCAACAAAGTGGTTGGAAATGGCTAACTTATTGAACGCTTAGAAGAAAACCAGTGGACGGGCTATAAACCTCTATATCAGTTAACGGTTGAAGAGCCATTATAGAATCACAATATCAGCGATAAAACCTCAACAGACTGCAGGATAAAATACTATACAATCACCCAGTAAGATGCGACATTCAGCGAAAAATACTTTAGTGTTCAACTGATACGTTTAACAATTAAACTTTTGTATTGGTAATATTGACGACGAAGTGTCAGCCACGTAGTAATTCTGATTATGTCAGAAAAAAAGGAGCCGATCACCAAAAGTTGTGGGTGATTGATTCGTGTTTCACGCCACACTCAAGATTATTTCACCTATATGGCGGAGTTGCCAGGTTTAGTGGGGAAGGAAACCGGGCTCATCTTCCACATACGGCAACCGAGTGAAAAATCCACTCAGAAAATTTTTCAATTTTTATTTGATCTGAGTGGGGTTTGAACCCGCGCCACATCGATGGAAGCTCTGTGTGGGACTGAGGGACGATCACTCTAACCCACTGGACCACCGAGCCCCCCCCCCCCCCCCCCTTCCACTGGTGAGAAGGAACCCGTTATCTTTGCCCAGAGGATCCCCTTGATCTTCCAAGAGTAGGCCATGCCTGGCAACTCTTCCACATGGGTAGACAGTGACAATTCCACTCACAATTCTTTCAATAGCTTTTGGTCTGAGTGGGATGCATGATGCCAATCCGTGGGGGCATGTGGACAATTTGCCAGGTACTCGCAAAATGTTTCGGGAAATTGACTCCCAGTTTTCGTTACTCGCTTAACGAATCTTTTAATTCCAAGTAAATATCCATAAAGTGTGATATCAGGATTGTTATAATTTTCTTATAGCTTTTAAAAATGTTACCAAAACTAGCATGTGAAAATCCCTGCCCTATGTCGCGTGTAGGAGCTCTATCTTTAATAGTGACGTCTAAAGGAGATCTCGCGAGAATACGATTGCAATTATTTGGGCAATCCGCTATATCTAACTTTGGTCCAGCTGCAACATCGCTAAAAACGTGTTAAAAAGAACGCTGGGTATTGGCCAGCAAGGACACAGTCAAATCATAAAGCTTGGTCGGGCCATCATCCGAAAAAGAAAAATCCGACACTCAAGTCAAGAAACGCAATTTCAGAAATCATGGAAAGATGATTGTTGTCTAGTTATGAAGGCAAGGTTTATTATTTGTTATTTTGCTAACGTCATTGATTCAATCATGATTGATTGATTGATTTTTTACGCCGCGCTCAAGATTATTTCACTTACATGGCGGCGTTGCCAGTTTTATTGTGGGAGGAAACCGGGCTCTGTGCCCGGAGGAAACCCACGACCTTCCGCTGGTAACTGGCAACCAGTTCGAGTGAAAACCCAGTCAGAAAATTTTCCAATTTTTGGACTGAGTGGGATTCGAACCCGCGACCCATTGGTGGAAGATTCAATCATGAGTTGATTGAATACGAGATCCTGAATATACTCCAAGCTTTAACACATTTTGATTTGATTGCATTTTATTCAGAGTAACTTTTTCGAGACAAGTTTTCACAGCAAGTTGTCTGCCTCCAATTTACATACCCTTCCACGTGTGCAGTGAATAAAATCCAGACAGTTTATCAAGCAGATAGGGGCAAGAATATATTTTATTCAAACATCACAATAATAATAAAAATATTTGGTATTTAAATTAATTTCAGCATATAAAATGAAAATAAAACCGGTAAAAACAATAATTTATAAAATAATACTGTTTTTTAATTTCTAAAAAATAAATATATACAAATTGCATTGTGGTAAAATAGTTAAATAAACCGTAAAAAATATTTATTGCCATTTGAGAAGATCTGGTGCACCTTGAAATCATGGAGAAAAGGGGAGATAACTCATCGCCAAATGTTGAAGTTGTGATGACTTTCGGGTTGTCCCCCTTGGTCACCGGCTAACACATCCCCGTCAACTGCTGCCGCAAAAGTGCAGTCTTCTGTAAAGCCATATGCTGAATCAGGACGACCATAGGAAGCCTGGAATTTAGAAACAGTGTAAAATGTAGCAAAATTTGGGTGATGTTAATTTATTTTGTTCTGATTTAAGTTTTCAGTATTTTCTTTCAGATAATCGATCAATCAAGATTATTTCACTTATTATATGGCAGTGTTGCCAGTTTTATTGTGGGAGGAAACCGGCCACTATGCCCGGAGGACTTTCCGATGGCAACTGGCAACCATCCCACATAGGTTGTTAGAGTGAAAACCCAATCAGAAATTTTTTTTAAACTGAGTGGGATTCGAACCCTCGACCCATTGGTGGAAGGCTGTCCGGATTGAGCGTCCAACACTCTACCTACTTAACCACGATGGCCCCCTCAGTCAATGATAGATTATCCTCAAATATATAGCATTAAGAAATGCCCCCCAAAAAATGAATAACTATGAAAACTATTGAACGAGCAGAACACATCTTGAAAAGGCATTTTGATTGGCACGCGCTATGTCGTGAAATCTTCCTACATTGTATATTGTTGAAAAGAAAGTTCAATCAGTTTTTGATATGATATTAACTTACCAATCTGTAATTAGAAGTGTAATATCCAGGTGGCGGAGGCATTATCTACAACAAAGGAAACAATAATAAAGTATGAATGGTTACAGAAATCAACAATAACGTAAACGTCCAGAAAATACTGATGAGGATTCACATATAAATATTGACAACAATTTTACGCTGACTTTGCAGCTTTATTTTTCTTTCATTTATCAACACTGGCCTTCTGCTTCCACCAGACAATAGTCTAACATACGCTAACTGACTGAAATAATAGCTTTTACAGCAGGGTTTTTTTTTTTCAGGGTTTTGATACAATTTCAAAATGCTGTGATATGCTGTTAACCTTGACCCATGCTTATCCGTATCAATACTGGGGAAAGCCCAGGGACCTGTTTCACAAAGCGGCGTAGATGTATTTTTTGCGTAACTTTCATACTAACATATCTCTACAGTATGGGTTGCTAAGGCAGTTACGTGGAAACTTACGCTACGCCGCTTTGTGAAACAGGGCCCTGGTGCGTATGTATTTGGCATAGTTGCTAGTAGTTTTTCTTGGACGACGTGTGGACTTGTCGACGTGTGGACTTGCTGCCAATATAAAAAAGACACTGTACAAGGTATGCTCCACACTGAAGGGTCCAAAGCCAGGACCCCTATCGAATAGAGTACAAAAGTTCTGATAAACTGGTTTGTGGACTGATGGTCAGAGGCATGTTTGGTGGGAGTGTGCAATCTGTGGGACAGTTTCATTGCTATTGGCACTGGGAAACTCCACCATGTTGATGGTCAATAGGGCTCTGTGTTCAGAGGAAACCCTTGACCTGCTGGTACCGGTCAATAGGGCTCTGTGCTCATAGGAAATTCTTGACCTTCTGCTGGTACCTGTCAATAGGGCTCTATGTTCAGAGGAAACCCTTGACCTTCTGCTGGCATCTGTCAACAGGGCTCTGTGTTCAGAGGAAACCCTTGACCTTCTACTGGTACCGGTTAACAGGGCTCTGTGTTCAGAGGAAACCCTTGACCTGCTGGTACCTGTCTACAGGGCTCTGTGTTCAGAAGAAGCCCTTGACCTGCTAGTATCGGTCAATAGGGCTTTGTGTTCAGAGGAAACCCTTGACCTTCTGCTAGTACCTGTCAACAGGGCTCTGTGTTCAGAGGAAACCCTTGACCTTCAACTGGTACCTGTCAACAGGGCTCTGTGTCCAGAGGAAACCCATGACCTTCTGGTACCTGTCAACAGGGCTTTGTGTTCAGAGGAAACCCTTGACCTTCTGCTAGTACCTGTCAACCGGGCTCTGTGTTCAGAGGAAACCCTTGACCTTCTGCTGGTATCTGTCAACAGGGCTCTGTGTCCAGAGGAAACCCTTGACCTTCTGCTGGTACCGGTCAACAGGGCTCTGTGCTAAGAGGAAACCCTTGACCTTCTGCTGGTATCTGTCAACAGGGCTCTGTGTTCAGAGGAAACCCTTGACCTTCTGCTGGCACCTGTCAACAGGGCTCTGTGTCCAGAGGAAGCCCTTGACCTTCTACTGGTACCGGTTAACAGGGCTCTGTGTTCAGAGGAAACCCTTGACCTTCAACTGGTACCGGTCAATAAGGCTCTGTGTCCAGAGGAAACCCTTGACCTTCTGCTAGTACCTGTCAATAAGGCTCTATGTTCAGAGGAAACCCTTGATCTTCTGCTGGTACCTGTCAACCGGGCTCTGTGTTCAGAGGAAATTCTTGACCTTCTGCTGGTATCTGTCAACAGGGCTCTATGTTCAGAGGAAACCCTTGACCTGCTGGTACCTGTCTACAGGGCTCTGTGTTCAGAAGAAGCCCTTGACCTGCTAGTATCGGTCAACAGGGCTCTGTGTTCAGAAGAAGCCCTTGACCTTCAACTGGTACCTGTCAACAGGGCTCTGTGTCCAGAGGAAACCCATGACCTTCTGGTACCTGTCAACAGGGCTTTGTGTTCAGAGGAAACCCTTGACCTTCTGCTAGTACCTGTCAACCGGGCTCTGTGTTCAGAGGAAACCCTTGACCTTCTGCTGGTATCTGTCAACAGGGCTCTGTGTCCAGAGGAAACCCTTGACCTTCTGCTGGTACCGGTCAACAGGGCTCTGTGCTAAGAGGAAACCCTTGACCTTCTGCTGGTATCTGTCAACAGGGCTCTGTGTTCAGAGGAAACCCTTGACCTTCTGCTGGCACCTGTCAACAGGGCTCTGTGTCCAGAGGAAGCCCTTGACCTTCTACTGGTACCGGTTAACAGGGCTCTGTGTTCAGAGGAAACCCTTGACCTTCAACTGGTACCGGTCAATAAGGCTCTGTGTCCAGAGGAAACCCTTGACCTTCTGCTAGTACCTGTCAATAAGGCTCTATGTTCAGAGGAAACCCTTGATCTTCTGCTGGTACCTGTCAACCGGGCTCTGTGTTCAGAGGAAACCCTTGACCTTCTGCTGGCACCGGTCTACAGGGCTCTGTGTCCAGAGTAAACCGTTGACCTTCTGCTGGTACCTGTCAACAGGGCTTTGTGTTCAGAGGAAACCCTTGACCTTCTGCTAGTACCTGTCAACAGGGCTCTGTGTTCAGAGGAAACCCTTGACCTTCTGCTGGTATCTGTCAACAGGGCTCTGTGTCCAGAGGAAACCCTTGACCTTCTGCTGGTACCTGTCAATAAGGCTCTATGTTCAGAGGAAACCCTTGATCTTCTGCTGGTACCTGTCAACCGGGCTCTGTGTTCAGAGGAAACCCTTGACCTTCTGCTGGCACCTGTCAACAGGGCTCTGTGTTCAGAGGAAACCCTTGACCTTCAACTGGTACCGGTCAATAAGGCTCTGTGTCCAGAGGAAACCCTTGACCTTCTGCTAGTACCTGCCAATAAGGCTCTATGTTCAGAGGAAACCCTTGATCTTCTGCTGGTACCTGTCAACCGGGCTCTGTGTTCAGAGGAAACCCTTGACCTTCTGCTGGTACCTGTCAACAGGGCTTTGTGTTCAGAGGAAACCCTTGACCTTCTGCTGGTACCTGTCAATATGGCTCTGTGTTCAGAGGAAACCCTTGACCTTCTGCTGGTACCTGTTAACTGGACCCTGTGTCCAGAGGAAACCCTTGACCTTCTGCTGGTACCTGTCAACAGGGCTCTGTGTTCAGAGGAAACCCTTGCCCTTCTGCTGGTACCTGCTAACTGGGCTTTGTGTCCAGAGGAAACCCTTGACCTTCTGCTGGTACCTGTCAACTGGACCCTGTGTCCAGAGGAAACCCTTGACCTTCTGCTGGTACCTGCTAACTGGGCTCTGTGTCCAGAGGAAACCCTTGACCTTCTGCTGGTACCTGCTAACTGGGCTCTGTGTCCAGAGGAAACCCTTGACCTTCTGCTGGTACCGTACCTGTCAATAGGGCTATGTGTCCAGAGGAAACCCTTGACCTTCTGCTGGTACTGGTCAATAGGGCTCTGTGTCCCGAGGAAACCCTTGATCTTCTGCTGGTACCGGTCAATAGGGCTTTGTGTTCAGAGGAAACCCTTGATCTTCTGCTGGTACCTGTCAACAGGGCTTTGTGTTCAGAGGAAACCCTTGATCTTCTGCTGGTACCGGTCAATAGGGCTCTGTGTCCCGAGGAAACCCTTGATCTTCTGCTGGTACCTGTCAACAGGGCTTTGTGTTCAGAGGAAACCCTTGACCTTCTGCTGGTACCTGTTAACTGGACCCTGTGTCCAGAGGAAACCCTTGACCTTCTGCTGGTACCTGCTAACTGGGCTCTGTGTCCAGAGGAAACCCTTGACCTTCTGCTGGTACCTGTCAACAGGGCTTTGTGTTCAGAGGAAACCCTTGACTTTCTGCTGGTACCTGTCAACAGGGCTTTGGGTTCAGAGGAAACCCTTGACCTTCTGCTGGTACCTGTCAACAGGGCTCTGTGTCCAGAGGAAACCCTTGACCTACTGCTGGTACCGTACCTGTCAATAGGGCTATGTGTCCAGAGGAAACCCTTGACCTTCTGCTGGTACTGGTCAATAGGGCTCTGTGTCCAGAGGAAACCCTTGACCTTCTGCTGGTACCAGTCAACAGGGCTCTGTTCAGAGGAAACCCTTGATCTTCTGCTGGTATCTGTCAATAGGGCTATGTGTCCAGAGGAAACCCTTGACCTTCTGCTGGTACCTGTCAACTGGACCCTGTGTCCAGAGGAAACCCTTGACCTTTTGCTGGCACCTGCTAACTGGGTTCTGTGTCCAGAAGAAACCCTTGACCTTCTGCTGGTACCTGCTAACTGGGTTCTGTGTCCAGAGGAAACCCTTGACCTTTTGCTGGCACCTGCTAACTGGGTTCTGTGTCCAGAGGAAACCCTTGACCTTTTGCTGGCACCTGCTAACTGGGTTCTGTGTCCAGAAGAAACCCTTGACATTCTGCTGGTACATGTTAACTGGACCCTGTGTCCAGAGGAAACCCATGACCTTCTGCTGGTACCTGTCAACAGGGCTCTGTGTTCAGAGGAAACCCTTGACCTTCTGCTGGTACCTGTCAACAAGGTTCTGTGTTCAGAGGAAACCCTCGACCTTCTGCTGGTACCTGTCAACAGGGCTCTGTGTTCAGAGGAAACCCTTGACCTTCTGCTGGTACCTGTCAACAGGGATCTGTGTCCGGAGGAAACCCTCGACCTTCTGCTGGTACCTGTCAACAAGGTTCTGTGTTCAGAGGAAACCCTTGACCTTCTGCTGGTACCTGTCAACAGGGCTCGGTGTTCAGAGGAAACTCATGGCCTTCTGCTGGTACCTGTCAACAGGGCTCTGTGTTCAGAGGAAACCCTTGACCTTCTGCTGGTACCTGTCAACAGGGCTCGGTGTTCAGAGGAAACCCATGACCTTCTGCTGGTACCTGTCAACAAGGTTCTGTGTCCAGAGAAAACCCTTGACCCTCTGCTGGTACCTGTCAAGAGGACAGTGTTAAGAGGAAACCCCTGACCTTCTGCTGGTACCTGTCAAGAGGACTGTGTTCAGAGAAAACCCTTGACCTTCTGCTGGTACCTGTCAACAGGGCTGTGTGTCCGGAGGAAACCCATGACCTTCTGCTGGTACCTGTCAAGAGGACTGTGTTCAGAGAAAACCCTTGACCTGCCAATAGTGTTATACAGTGGCCCCACAGATAGACTCACAGCAGTGTAATACAATGGGAGTTCTGTTTATCGTTAGAACTTGCTACAACATAAATATTTTAACACATCTCCATATTTCATAATAAAACTTGTCTCCAGAGCTGAATTATGAAGTTTGAGTTTGGGAATCTATGGCTGTGTATGTTACATTACAAAATGATAGAACTCACTTTCTTACCTTCCTTATGACTCCCTTCTTTATCAGCATACTTTTGTTTGTTCTTGAAAGACCTTTTATTGCGAAATGAGGCCAGATTTTATCTGAGGCAGAAGCAAAATCTGTTGGTGTCCTATTCCAAAAAGAAACAAACATTTCTTTAAAAAATATGTTACAGCCAGCTAGATCTGAAAAAAGAGTCCTGGCTTGACGTTCCATAGACAGAGAAAGTATACTGTTAATTATGGATTACTGGCCTGTCACTTTCCTGTAGCATCAACAGGCCATTTCCTGCCAATTAAAAACCAAACTTTTGTAGCATTTCCTCTAAATACTGAAAATCATCCAGGTTATTTCAATTTTTTACACACAACATTGGTTGCTAAAATATCATATTATTTTTCTGTTTTCGGTTCGTACAGGCCACATACTGTATGGATTTACCTCATTCCAACGCCAATCGTTTAGTTTTTCGATGGCCGTCGAAGCCTCTTACTGTCGTGACGATCAGAAATTATGAAAAAAGTGTGAAATTTGGCAGCTCATGCCACTTTAACTGATAAATTAATACTTTTTGCCTAAATTATGACTGTTTACATGTAAGTCTGACTCTGACTTAACTATTAACTATGCGACATAATAATTAAATTTCTTTGTGACTCAACATATTTAAGTCACATGGTTGGCAGTTGGTTTTCTTCTGGCATCCGGTAAATTTCATTGAAAAATAGGAAAAAAGGAAATGATAATCAAATGTGAATAAGCCTATTTCGAGTTCCCACGAGATGTCGCGAGAAAAGAGTTTAGGGGTATAACTATCATTGACGAGCCGTTCATTTAACATTAGCGTTTATGGTGATCGGTCGTTATCATGTCGTTGATTCTTTATTTCTTAATCATTTCTTTAATCCATATTTTTTTGTGAAACACACCGAAAGCTATCAGTTTTTGTCAGTTGACAGTCAATAAAAATATTTACATTACGTGGATACGCTTCGATGTTGTCAAAAAACAACGGTGAAAAACGCAAGCACAGACAAAACAACAGGCTTACAACCATCTCCATAAGCACTAATGTTAATCGGACAGCTGATCGGTGAAAGTTTTATCCCTAAACACAGGTCTTGCATGATCTCGTGGGACTTCGACCAAACCCGAAACGAGTTTATTTATAATAAAAGAAGAAATAAATTGTACAGACCTTCCTTCAAAATCTTTTACTTCTGGGTCTGCACCATATTCCAACAATGACATCACAATCTACAAGGGAAACATGACTAATGACATCACAATCTACAAGGAAAACACAATTAATGACATCACAATCTACAAGGAAAACACAACTAATGACATCATAATCTACAAGGAAAACACAACTAATGACATCACAATCTACAAGGAAAACACAACTAATGACCTCACAATCTACAAGGAAAACACAACTAATGACATCACAATCTACAAGGAAAACACAACTAATGACATCACAATCTACAAGCAAAACACAACTAATGACATCACAATCTACAAGGAAAACACAATTAATGACATCACATTCTACAAGGAAAACACAACTAATGACATTGAGGCTGAGTGTCGTGTCGTGCCAAAATTAAAATGCATCACTTTCGAAAATGGGTAATGACTTAATAGCTTATCGCGCGACAATTGGTCTCTTCGGGAGGTGTTTCTACAGAGTAAAATCCTGTATCTCTTGTCTCGCCTATCTGTTCCGAGTACTGAGTTTGTTGCATTTTGGTGTTTTTAATCTAATTTATTTTACGATAAACTATTTTTACACAAACCCGTTTATATTATTCCTACTGATCTTGCAATCAGGCGATATAGAAACAAACCCAGGTCCCCCTAATCTTCCGGTACTAACTGTTGTACATAATAACGTCTGCGGTCTCTTGGCTAAACTTGATATAGTAAAAACCAACTTATGCTCCTTTGACATCATCGCAATTACAGAGAGTCATTTAACATCTGTAACCACCAATGAAGATATACAACTACCTGGTTATCAAAACCCATTCAGACGTGAACGGCAGCAATCATGGGGTGGGGTATGTGTCTATGTCTCACAAACCGTTGCTGTAGTCCGTAGACCTGAATATGAGTCACCTGACCTCGAAATAATATGGATCGAAGTACTCGATAATCCCCGCAGTTTTATTTGTACTATATATCGTCCACCAAATACAGCTGTTGATAAATGGGAATTACTCACCGAAAATATTCAGAACGTAAGAGATCTGAACCCTGGAAAGCATGTTCTTATTCTTGGTGATTTAAACGATGACCTGTTGAACCCTACTAAATTTCATCTCCATGATTTAATAGCTTCTCTGGGTTTCGATCAGTTGATAAAGGAGCCAACTCGCCCAGTCTCAAATTCGCTTTTAGACCCAATCATCACCAACATGTCTCAACTAGTGTCTGACAGTGGCATTTTATCTCCGTTCTGTAGCGATCATTCCCCCACGTTTATATTTTTAAAGTCACGCATTCCCAATCAAAAATCATATAAAAGAACGATATGGAATTATAACAATGCCGACTGGAATCGCTTCCGACACATCCTGCTAAATAGTGAATGGGGTGATTTGCAGGATACAAACAGCGTAGATACATGGTGCGAGTGTATCACGATAAACATAAAAAAAGCTGCTACCCTGTCTGTCCCAAACAAAGATGTCGTAATCCATCCAACTAACAAAGCTTGGGTAACAAATAAAATTAAACACGAAATGAGGATTAGGGAAAAACTTTTTAGAAAATCTAGAATATCGAAAAAAGATGTCGATATCCTACAGTTTAAAAAACAGAGAAATTTCGTTAACGCACTTGTTCGCTCCGCAAAAATTGAATTACAAACAAAAACAGCAGAAAAAATTGAGACTGGTCGAGTTGGTTCAAAAGCCTGGTGGAAGTTATGCAAATCCTTCCTAAAAAATTCCAACTCCAATCTTAACTGCATACCGCCCCTCAAAAACCAAGATGATTCCATTTCGTACGAAAGCATTGACAAAGCCAATGTCTTAAATCAATTTTTCTGTAACATTTCCAACCTCGACGATGATAATACTCCACTACCCCATCAAACACCATACACTGACCATGCCCTGGACGAAATTACCATTTCTGAATCAGACGTTAACACTGTACTCTCAAACCTTGATCCCAATAAAGCACTGGGTCCTGACATGATAAGCCCAAGATGTTTGATGGAGGGAAAAACTATATTATCACCCATTCTATCCCGTTTCTTTAACCACTCCCTAAAAAATGCCATTTTCCCGGAAAGCTGGAAGATTGCTAATGTAACCCCTTTATATAAAAAGGGTGACCGGGGAACGCCTTCTAACTATCGACCGATATCTCTTTTAAGTTGTTTAAGTAAAGTTATGGAGAGAACTGTTTTTAATCATATTTATAACCACGTCAAAAATCATATCACCCCTAATCAATCTGGCTTTCTCCCCTCTAATTCAACAGTCACACAGCTACTAGATCTCTATTTCCAAATAGCAAAGGCACTAGACGATCAAAAAGAAGTTTTGTTTTTATTTTTCGACATCTCTAAAGCTTTCGATCGCGTTTGGCATCGTGGCCTACTGTATAAATTAAATCTTTTCGGAATTTCGGGACACATTTTAGATTGGTTTAGAAGCTACATTACCAAACGTTGCCAACGCGTAGTTATCGATGGAACCGAATCAAATGTATTAAATATAAGGGCAGGTGTACCTCAAGGCTCAGTCCTCGGCCCCCTATTATTCCTGCTTTACATAAATGATCTCCCTGAAAATATTCTAAACAACATTCGCATGTTTGCAGATGATACTTGTCTCTATGTAATCTCCGAGAATCTTCAAAACAATCTTCCCTCAATTAACCACGATCTGATAGCCTTATCTGAGTGGGCACAAACTTGGCTTGTGAATTTTAATTCAGATAAGACCATTTATCTAACTATATCTCTCCGCACAAACCCGTCTACGCTCCCGATTACTTTCCAGGGTTCCGATCTCGAGCGTTCCTCAAAACACAAGCATCTTGGGGTAATTTTTAATACTAAAGCCAATTGGCGCGACCATATAGATTATATAATCAACAATGCTCTTAAAAAGTTATCTATGTTTAAAGGTCTAAAGTATATATTAAATCGAAAATGTTTAGAAATCATGTACAAGAGTTTTATCCGACCTTGTCTAGAATATGCGGATATTGTATGGGACAATCTTGATCAGTTATCCATTAATAGGCTTGAACATTTACAGAAAGATGCTCTAAGAGTCATTACAGGTCTTACCTGTAGTGCTTCTTTAGAAAAATTATATAGTGAATCAGGTTTCACCCAATTGTCTACCAGACGGAAAACACATCGTTTATGTATGCTTTACAAAATTCTCCACGGAACATCTCCGCAGTCCTTATCTGATCATCTCCCCCAAACTACACACGAACGAAACCCATACAATATCCGCAACCCAAATTTATTCACACCCTATCAATGTAGAACAGAATTATTCCGAAGATCATTTTATCCGTCAACTATCCGCGATTGGAACGCCCTACCTACTACTGTTACAAACCAACCAACTTTCTCATCTTTTAAAAAACATTTGGAGTCTTTAGACCACATTCCCACCCCACCAGATTGGTATTATGTCGGCCAACGTAGTATAAACATCATACTCTGCCGCTTACGTAACCATTGTAGCAGCCTCAAAAAAGATCTTTTTGACAATTTCATTTCTGTCTCACCCAAATGTAGTTGTGGTTACCACGAAGAGACCGCCGACCATTATTTACTTCATTGTCCACTATTTAATGATCAAAGAACAACCTTGAAAGCAGATCTAGAAAATCTAAACACATCTTGGGAATTGACAGATTATGATACTGATGTATTGTTATCTGGTGATCCCAGACAATCTACTTACAAAAATACTGAAATGCAAAAAGCTCTATGTAAGTATATTTCGAACACAAATCGTTTCTAGTTACGCCTGTCTTTGTTTTACCTTTCGTTACCATTTTACTGAATTTCAAAAATAGACACCTGACTCTCGGAGGGACCAATTGACATCAGCCTAAAGGAAATACCAACAACACGGACGTGCAGCCAGCTACATATAATTATGACATCTATAAATTTACAACAATAGTATGTTCATTATTATGTATTTATTCCATATTATGTTAATTGATTGTACCTTTGATCGTATTATCATCTTTGTAAGGAGACGCACTAACAAGCTTTGGCTTATAGCGCTCCTGTCAAAAAAATAAATTGATTTAAACCAACTAATGACATCATAATCTACAAGGAAAACACAACTAATGACATCATAATCTACAAGGAAAACACAACTAATGACATCACAATCTACAAGGAAAACACAACTAATGACATCATAATCTACAAGGAAAACACAACTAATGACATCACAGTCTACAAGGAAAACACAACTAATGACATCACAATCTACAAGGAAAACACAATTAATGACATCACAATCTACAAGGAAAACACAACTAATGACATCATAATCTACAAGGAAAACCCAACTAATGACATCACAATCTACAAGGAAAACACAACTAATGACATCACAATCTACAAGGGGAACACAACTAATGACATCACACTCTACAAGGAAAACACAACTAATGACATCACACTCTACAAGGAAAACACAACCAATGACATCACACTCTACAAGGAAAACACAACTAATGACATCACAATCTACAAGGAAAACACAACTAATGACATCACAATCTACAAGGGAAACACAGTTAATGACATCACAATCTACAAGGAAAACACAACTAATGACATCATAATCTACAAGGAAAACACAACTAATGACATCACAATCTACAAGGAAAACACAACTAATGACATCACACTCTACAAGGAAAACACAACCAATGACATCACACTCTACAAGGAAAACACAACTAATGACATCACAATCTACAAGGAAAACACAACTAATGACATCACAATCTACAAGGGAAACACAGTTAATGACATCACAATCTACAAGGAAAACACAACTAATGACATCACAATATACAAGGAAAACACAACTAATGACATCACAATCTACAAGGAAAACACAACTAATGACATCACAATCTACAAGGGAAACACAACTAATGACATCATAATCTACAAGGAAAACACAATTAATGACATCACAATCTACAAAGAAAACCCAACTAATGACATCACAATCTACAAGGAAAATAGAACTAATGACATCATAATCTACAAGGAAAACACAACTAATGACATCACAATCTACAAGGGAAACACGATTTGCAAGAAAAAAAAAACACCTTGAAAGAAACACTTTAAATTTAATACAGTCAAATCTGAGAGGTAACCTTCAAATCAAGGTTTAGGCCTACCATTACAGACTTATGTACATTAAGGTTTAGCCTGAACTCGAAATAATACTTCTTAGAAGCATTAGCAATTGATCCATTACGATTAGAAGCATTAGCAATTGATCCATTACGATTAGAAGCATTAGCAATTGATCCATTACGATTAGAAGCATTAGCAATTGATCCATTACGATTAGAAGCATTAGCAATTGATCCATTACGATTAGAAGCATTAGCAATTGATCCATTACGATTAGAAGCATTAGCAATTGATCCATTACGATTAGAAGCATTAGCAATTGATCCATTACGATTCCAGAATTGGAAGTCCCTGTCTTTTCTTATGCATTATTCTGTAATAATTAAATACTGACATTGTGTACGTGTAAGTTTTTCATTGTTTACTTGACAACAAAATTGACCAAACTGAGGATGTATACTTACTGGACCATGTTCTTGAAATGTTGCTGCATGTAATGGCGACCACAACGTGGAATGATTCTGTTGATTAGGATCTACAGAAAACAAATATTCAATACCTCTGTGAATCAAAAAAACAAAACAGAAAAACACTCAAGCCAAAGGAAGCACAAGATGCACAATTATTACGTTTTAACATTTTTATCAACAACTGTTTGAAACTCTCTTTAATCGTGGGTTCCATACTAATGAGAAATGATTAGGGCATCACCACGAACAACTAACTTCATGGTGATGCCTTAATCAGATCTCATCAGTATTTTGATTAACATTACAAAATGGATTTGTCCATTACTTGCCTCAATTTCACATCTAAAGGCAAAGGTCATATCACAACAAAATCTCACTTAAGTGCACCTCAGATCATCAGTTGGTCCATGTCGGTTATCTCACTTAAGTGTACACAATATCATCTTTTGGTGGGGGCTGTGATCTCACTTAAGTGCACCCAAGATCATCTTTTGGTGGGGGCTGTGATCTCACTTAAATGCCGCCAAGATCATCTTTTGGTGGGGGCTGTGATCTCACTTAAATGCCGCCAAGATCATCTTTTGGTGGGGGCTGTGATCTCACTTAAGTGCACCCAAGATCATCTTTTGGTGGGGGCTGTGATCTCACTTGAGTGCCCCCAAGATCATCTTTTGTTGGGGGCTGTGATCTCACTTAAGTGCCCCCAAGATCATCTTTTGGTGGGGGCTGTGATCTCACTTAAGTGACCCCAAGATCATCTTTTGTTGGGGGCTGTGATCTCACTTAAGTGCCCCGAAGATCATCTTTTGGTGGGGGCTGTGATCTCACTTAAGTACACCCAAGATCATCTTTTGGTGGGGGCTGTGATCTCACTTAAGTGCCCCCAAGATCATCTTTTGGTGGGGGCTGCGATCTCACTTAAGTACACCCAAGATCATATTTTGGTGGGGGCTGTGATCTCACTTAAGTGCACCCAAGATCATCTTTTGGTGGGGGCTGTGATCTCACTTGAGTGCCCCCAAGATCATCTTTTGTTGGGGGCTGTGATCTCACTTAAGTGCCCCCAAGATCATCTTTTGGTGGGGGCTGTGATCTCACTTAAGTGACCCCAAGATCATCTTTTGTTGGGGGCTGTGATCTCACTTAAGTGCCCCGAAGATCATCTTTTGGTGGGGGCTGTGATCTCACTTAAGTACACCCAAGATCATCTTTTGGTGGGGGCTGTGATCTCACTTAAGTGCACCCAAGATCATCTTTTGGTGGGGGCTGTGATCTCACTTAAGTGCCCCCAAGATCATCATTTGGTGGGGGCTGTGATCTCACTTAAGTGCCCCCAAGATCATCTTTTGGTGGGGGCTGTGGTCTCACTTAAGTGCACCCAAAATCATCTTTTGGTGGGGGCTGTGATCTCACTTGAGTGCCCCCAAGATCATCTTTTGTTGGGGGCTGTGATCTCACTTAAGTGCCCCCAAGATCATCTTTTGGTGGGGGCTGTGATCTCACTTAAGTGACCCCAAGATCATCTTTTGTTGGGGGCTGTGATCTCACTTAAGTGCCCCGAAGATCATCTTTTGGTGGGGGCTGTGATCTCACTTAAGTACACCCAAGATCATCTTTTGGTGGGGGCTGTGATCTCACTTAAGTGCACCCAAGATCATCTTTTGGTGGGGGCTGTGATCTCACTTAAGTGCCCCCAAGATCATCATTTGGTGGGGGCTGTGATCTCACTTAAGTGCCCCCAAGATCATCTTTTGGTGGGGGCTGTGGTCTCACTTAAGTGCACCCAAAATCATCTTTTGGTGGGGGCTGTGATCTCACTTAAGTGCCCCAAGATCATCTTTTGGTGAGGGCTGTGATCTCACACAAGGACAACCGAGACCAGGGGTTGGTCAGTGACAGCATTTTTTTTTTTGTGTTGGAGGAGTTTAAATAATATTGCATGGCTGATGTATTAAATACTACATGTATAAGAACAGGATAATGGGAGCGGCCCACAGGAAGTTTTGCATGTACATGTACATATATATATTTATGAACACTAAAACACACCGGCACAGGGAAAATCTTCTTGTCTAAAATAACACATGTATTATATTCATATGAAAATCAACTTACCTGCTCCTTTCTGTAAAAGTTCTTTGACAATGTCTTTCATTCCCCAAAAGGCAGCTTCAAAAATCAAGTTTTGCAGAATTACAATGCAATAAAATAGGAGACTTAAAAATGATAGCCATCAAACAAATTATTAAAAGTGTAAATGAATTTGTACGAAAAGATAAAAGGAAATGAATAAAGCTTTGGAGGGTGAAGTATATACATGTAGTAGTTAGCCATTCACCGCTGGAACTTAACATTTTAGGAAGGTTGCCATCAGGGCAAAATGAATGGCAAAACTGGTGGACTGTGGCAAGATACAATGTAAGGTTGCCCAGACATATCCAGTGTTTGACATTGGCATAATTTTCACCATAGACATCTTGACAATATTTTAAATCTCCCCATATACCTACATGTTTTTACTTCTAATTTTATCATAGACCAAATGGATTTACAATAGATTTAGCTATGGGTCCATTGCTAATGTCACACACTGCATATCATAAATGTTTTTAAGTGAATGAAATCTGACTTAATTGAAATGAACAGAACTGTAGCCTACCGTAAACACAATCAATAGAGATAGCTGTAAACACTTATAATAACATACATGTACAATAACAGCATAATGATATGTAAACATTAACTTACCAACATACAGCTGACATTGTAATTTTTCATGGTCAGAACCTTCTATTTTGATATTTTCTGTTAAAAATTTCTCGACAAGCTGTAAATATAAAACATTGGGAAATTGAATTTGGTGCCACTCCGTATATGTTACAATAAAAATTCATATTTTAATACATAAGACAAACTTGTTTTAAAAATGTGATAACGGTAGCTCTTTTCACCTTGGTGAAGAGTTCTTTCATGATTGATTGTTTCGAGTTTTACGCCGCACTCAAGATTATTTCACTTATATGGCGACAAAAAGAGGGCACTCTAACTCTAAGAGTAAGAGGATATAATATTCTAATTATATCGTCGGTAGGCAGTGTTAATAAATCTCTAGCCACACTCGTGTGTCTCTATCCTGGTTTACTTACTTTGCCGGTCAGGTAGAGCCGCACATTAAACCGCCATTATAAGGGTGAGATAACTCATGTAACCTCATTAGGCCAATTTTTATGCTATGCTTTACAAAGAGCGATTTAACAGTTTAACAACGGATTTCGAAGAAATCAACTGGTTCAGTGAAAAGAGGAATGTTTCAAAGATATAATAGGTGGTAATAGCTGAAAGGTAGTTGAGATTAAGGATAGTTAAGACTTCGCTTAAATCTGAAATCCGAAGTCCTTCCAAATAATTCATTTAAAAGCCGTAACTAAATAAATCTCAAGCTTTAATTCCTTGCATAACTCTTTGTTTTTTTTTTTTCCCCAATGTTAACGTCACATGAGCTACCAACACACAAGAGTCTTACAGTTTAGTGGGGGTATATATAACTATAATATAAGGACATCAGCACGCCCTGGTTTTTTAATGTGTTACTCAGCCGGATACAGATTACTTCACTTAAGTAAAGGTCTTACTCCGTTATTTATAATTTCCGACATTTAATGGTCGTCGACCAGAAAACACGAGAAATGACGTCACAACAGCTTTGACGTTGGATGTAAGATAACTGGTTCCCGTCACTCTACAAAACATGCAGACGAGCGGGTGAATGTTTGGTCCCTAAAACTTCATTTCAGAGTCCTGGGAGAAATTAAACTATTTCAACAGAAGTAGGCTGAGCCCAGGTTCACTTCTGTGGAATTTCTTGTCAATGCAAACACTAATGAAAATTTTAGAAGCGAAAAACCGGCAAAAGTGTACGATAACTCGGATAACTGATCGGATATCCGTAGGCATTTTAATTAGGCAGGTCGGGTCAATTTTAATCATCCATAGTTTGTTTCTAAAACCTATACCAAACTATTCTTCACATAGTTATAAGATGTAATTAGAATTCCGTTTGACATGTATAATCGTATTTACTTAGAAAAATGATATTTAATAAATCAGGGGAGACCACTTTTGTCGCTAAATATGGGCCTTTTCCAAGCATTTTTATGAATGGTAGTTATTTTTCTGTTCAAGCGAAAATGAGCAAACAGGGTCCAATGAAAGGGCCCTGAAAAAATATCTAGACTACACTTTTAGTTTTATTTTTAACTGTTGAGACTCACGCTTGCTTTTTAACTTTTATGATCGAATACCTTGTACCAACATTTGATGACGTCACCGACCTGCCTATTTTAATAATAATATTAATTATTATTGAATTAGATACAGATCTGAGTTTATTTTTGTGTGTTTGAGTCTGAGATTTATATTGTTTAGCATGCAATTCCATGGCTGATACCAAATATTTCGTAAATTCGAATATATATAATCAGTAGCCGCTATGAATGTCATAAATTAGAAAATAACAGAGTAAATACTAAATTAGTAAATAAAAAATAACGAGGAAAGTTATGGTTGTCATGGCAACTCTTTGAGTTATGTCAAATATATCCTAAATACTGTCCATATTTCGATCTACTGGAGAGAAGACGGATTTTATAAAGATAGTTTTACCTGTTCGTCACCAGTTTGAGCCAACACAGAAAGATTTTCAAACGGAATGTTAGCCTTTTCTAGTTGAGTCTGTAAATCTTCCAGCACACTCACATTCGTCGACGCCATGTTTATTGTTTGCCTACTTTTATTTTCCTCCGGAAACAGAAGAGCTCGAATGTTTCTCGTCTTTCATTTGATTGGTTGAACGCTGTTTTTACGGTGGCCGATAAGTGCCATGAATCTTTCTCCAGCTGAAAGCTCTTTATAGTCGCCAACTCATCCGAAGGCTTTTTATGTCCTTCAAACCGCAGACTCTCGGGTATGTCGGCCGTTGACATTGCAGGTATAAATTTCAAATTGAAAATACAATAGCTTGTAAAACTTTTTAATTTTTGAAACTGAAAGTTAGTAGCTTCTTCAAAGTGGCAACTAGAGCACGGTCTTCCTTTTTCTGTATTTTCGCGTCGAATGGTCTTTAGCTAAGATACAAATTGAGTAATGTATTCGTACCTCTATTAACATGGTTGATTTATTGGTTGATGTTTTACGCCGCACTCAAGATTATTTCACTTATATGGCGGCGTAGTTGGAGATAGATCTCCAAACTCTGTGGCCAAAGCATATTATTGATGATGTGTGACCAACAGAGCCACCATCAATATACTTTGGCCACAGAGTTTAGAGATCTCCAACTTATGGCGGCGTTAATTACCAGGTTTGGTGGGGAGAACCTGGGCCCAGTTTCACAAAGCGATCTTAGCTTAAGGTGATCTTAATTACCAATGGCAACGTATGCCTTTAGCATTGGTTGCCATGATAGTTAAGACCACACAGGTTCTTTGCCGGAGGAACTTTGTCTAATACCTGGCAACTCACAGTCTGACCGGTAGCGAGCGAAAATAGCCGAAGTGTGTTCCGACTGCGCAACTCAACCAGATATCGTGACGAAAATCCACTCAGAAATTTTTCGATTATTTTTGGTCTGGGTGGTATTCGATCCCGCGCCAAATCGCGGATATCACTCTAACCGACTTAACCATGCACCGATAGCCCCTTTGTTAAAAAGAGTGCATTAGCTATTTAAATGAACTTCATTTTAAAAACAATCTTTATCTGAATTTAATTATTTAGTGTCTTTTAGAAAGTGAGTATAACAGTATTCTCGTTATTTTGGGATTACACTTTCTTGAAAATATGGCAGAAATTCCTCATCCGATTTTTGGGTGACGCCCAAAACGGAAATCGAACCCGGGCCCCAGAGTATGACAGAGTAGTGCTGGCGATAAGAATATGTCTGAATAGAGTAACTTATCCGTGACTTGTCTCGAGAAGATGTCTGAATAGAGTAACTTATCCGTGTCTTGTCCCGAGAAGATGTCTAAATAGAGTAACTTCTCCGTGTCTTGTCTCGAGAAGATGTCTGAATAGAGTAACTTATCCGTGTCTTGTCTCGAGAATATGTCTGAATAGAGTAACTTATCCGTGTCTTGTCTCGAGAATATGTCTGAATAGAGTAACTTATCCGTGTCTTGTCTCGAGAATATGTCTGAATAGAGTAACTTATCCGTGTCTTGTCTCGAGAATATGTCTGAATAGAGTAACTTATCCGTGTCTTGTCTCGAGAATATGTCTGAATAGAGTAACTTATCCGTGTCTTGTCTTGGGCAGATGTCTGAATAGAGTAACTTATCCGTGTCTTGTCTCGAGAATATGTCTGAATAGAGTAACTTATCCGTGTCTTGTCTCGAGAATATGTCTGAATAGAGTAACTTATCCGTGTCTTGTCTCGAGAATATGTCTGAATAGAGTAACTTATCCGTGTCTTGTCTTGGGCAGATGTCTGAAAAGAGTAACTTATCCGTGTATTGTCTCGAGAAGATGTCTGAATAGAGTAACTTATCCGTGTCTTGTCTTGGGCAGATGTCTGAAAAGAGTAACTTATCCGTGTATTGTCTCGAGAAGATGTCTGAATAGAGTAACTTATCCGTGTCTTGTCTTGGGCAGATGTCTGAAAAGAGTAACTTATCCGTGTATTGTCTCGAGAATATGTCTGATTAGAGTAACTTATCCGTGTCTTGTCTCGAGCAGATGTCTGAAAAGAGTAAATTCTCCGTGTCTTGTCTCGAGAAGATGTCTAAATAGAGTAACTTATCCGTGTCTTGTCTCGAGAAGATGTCTAAATAGAGTAACTTATCCGTGTCTTGTCTCAAGAAGATGTCTAAATAGAGTAACTTATCCGTGTCTTGTCTCGAGAAGATGTCTATATAGAGTAACTTCTCCGTGTCTTGTCTCGAGAAGATGTCTCAATAGAGTAACTTATCCGTGTCTTGTCCCGAGAAGATGTCTCAATAGAATAACTTATCCGTGTCTTGTCCCGAGAAGATGTCTAAATAGAGTAACTTCTCCGTGTCTTGTCTCGAGCAGATGTCTGAAAAGAGTAAATTCTCCGTGTCTTGTCTCGAGAAGATGTCTAAATAGAGTAACTTATCCGTGTCTTGTCTCGAGAAGATGTCTAAATAGAGTAACTTATCCGTGTCTTGTCTCGAGAAGATGTCTAAATAGAGTAACTTATCCGTGTCTTGTCTCGAGAAGATGTCTGATTAGAATAACTTATCCGTGTCTTGTCTCAAGAAGATGTCTAAATAGGGTAACTTATCCGTGTCTTGTCTCGAGAAGATGTCTAAATAGAGTAACTTATCCGTGTCTTGTCTCGAGAAGATGTCTAAATAGAATAACTTATATGTGTCTTGTCTCGAGAAGATGTCTAAATAGATGGAGTTTTATGGTTGTCATTTCAGATTGAGAGGTAAGATGGCACGAATAACGTCTTAAGAACTTCCCTGCTGCTACCTGTCAACAACCAGTCAGTGCTATATTTTAGAATCAGCATCTTGTTGTGTTGACGTGTTTTCCTTAAAAGGGCATTATCTGACCAGGCAATTTTCATTTACTTTTATAGAAACCAGAATTATGTTATTGTTCGCTTTTGTGTTTTTTATTTTCGAGAAGTGCAAAAGTTCTCGGTTTTTTGTTAAAGTTTAAAGGCTACAAAGCCCAACGAAAGTCTATCAAGGACAGGGGAATATTTTCTTCACAAAGAAACATAATGTATTTTATTTATAGTGTTTACTTTCTCCAAAACTTCAGGAGGTCTCAGTGGCTCAAGTTGCATAGTGATAGTCTCTCAGTCAAGCATGCCTTCTAAAGATGTGGCGGGGGTTTAAATCCCGCTCAGGCCAAATAAAATCAACAAATTTCTGAGTGGGTTTTTCTTACAATCGCCGTATGTGAAAGAGTCGCCAGGTACCGATACTCGCCGAAGGTTGGGGATTTTCTCCAGACAAAGCGCCCAGTTCCTTCCTCACTAAACCTGGCAACACCGTCGTATAAGCGAAATAATACTGAGTGTGGTGTAAAACATCAACCAATCAACCAAAAACTTCAACTTAAACATACTAATCGATGGATATCAGATTATTTTAGCCGAAAAAAAAAACCCAGCAATATTTACAGATCTGGTTTAATCTCTAAAGTTGATACTGTGTTTGTCTTATTTCATTTTATATATTTTTAACACTATATCACACGGCACAATATATATATATCTTTTGCTGGACGATTACCTTTTTCGATATCGAAGGAAGATTTTCATTATTTTTTCTCGAAATTGGGTTCGAATTATTTTCCAAATTTCACAGTATCTGGTATTCAGAAGAACCGAAACAGAGATTTCTAGTTTTTAAAGTGGCATGAGCTGCGAAAATGTTGATATTTTGACGTGAAGTTTTTTATTGCTTCTAGTCTTGAGAATGTACGATAAAGTATTGTTTTGAACTAACTTTGACTTTGAATGAATGAATGGTCGTCCCGGTTATTTAAACTTTCGAACACTTTTCCGGTTCGTATAGGCCACATACTGTATGGATTTCCTAATTCCGCCAATCTTTCAATGTTTCAATGGCCGTCAATGGCCCTTAATGGCCTCTTACTGTTGTGACGATCAGAAATTATGGAAAAAAGTGTGAATTTTTGCAGCTCATGCCACTTTAATGTTACGGCAATGAAGTTAAAACCGTTTATAAAATAATCACTTTCTTAGGCAGAATTTCTAACAAAATCCTCTTTTGGTCCAAATATCTGGAACGGATTGTTTGTAGGCCTACTCTAGTCATTTAGCACAGGTCTCTCTAATGAGGGCTTGAGTGCGGCGTAAAACTCCAATCAATCAATCAATCAATCAATCAATCAATCAATCAATCAATCTAATGAGGGGTTTACATTATTTGATCCTGAACCTAGCATTAGACAGTTGGGTAATTCACAAAATGAGATACTGTTTAAATATTATAAACGGAAGTCCATGTATAACAGTCCTCCAATTTCAGATATTGTGAAAATGTTGAATTTGGTCAATCTTTTTATAATTCTATGTGAGACCACTGGTTTGGGCTCGTTACTGAGAAATAGTTGAATGATAATGTATTCTTTGTCAGAGATCTAAAACAAGTTTTCTGAAATAGTTGAATGATAATGCATTCTTTGTCAGAGATCTAAAACAACTACTTTCAAATTAACATCATGATATAATGTCCAATCATATAGAAATTAGAATAGGAATGTAGGCATTTACTAGCGATTAAGCTTGGATGTGATAGCCATTAGTTTGCCATCTAAAATAGGGATTGATCCTACTGCCTATCGTTGAGGTGTTATAGATCTCGTAGAATGGCACGAGATCTCGATTAATTAGTTTGTTGTATCTTCTGGGCTAGCATAGCAAGCATTACCATGTACAACAGGCGTAGAGCGACTTAGTATATACTAGCCTGCGGTATATTGAAATGCTTGCAATGCTATCTCTGGGCCAGCTGCACTCTATCCTGTTTTACTTTCTTGCCGGCAAAAAAGACCTCTGGGTATACGACTTGCTTTCATTAGTTAAGTCTCAGGTGAAATAATCTTGAGTTTGGTATGTATCCAATACGCAAGGGAATCGAGAGAGTTATCACCGAGAGCACATGCAAGTTATATGCTTCAATATATATGACCCAGTTGCCTTTTTAACTGGATGATTGATCGATTGATGTTTTACGCCCCACTCAAGATTATTTTCTTGAGCCGAGCCTGAGGTTTCCACAAACCCTCGCATCGACAGAACTTCAATTATCGCAGTTCTTTCATCTGGGATAGTACAAGCCGCCTGGCTTTATTCCCGCCAAATAATATCTTTTCTTTAATATCTTATCCTCTGTTACTTATGTATCTGTACAAATCTAATTTATATATTTATATTATTTATTTTTGGTGAATAAACAATCAATAAAAAAACAACCAATCAGTACTACGCTTGAAAATTTGATTTATCAAGTACCCGCAATGTAAACAAACCCCGAACCTGTGCATGCACACAAGCGCTCAACATTTTGAGTCGTGTGGGCGATCTAACGGCACAGTTTAAAGGCACACTTGCCGCGAAAATCAGGAATATTGTTTACATTAAAAAAGAAAGACCGTTTTCTGTATTTTTCCCAGACAATATAAGTTAGGAACTTTCTATTTTTACCAAAATTTAAAAGTTTGGACGTCACTTTGTATTTTTAATTTGAATTTGAAAATTTGAATTGTTAGGTGCCCGGAACGGAAACAAACCAATCTGCCCCCTATCGGCGATTTTATGTTTCAGTCGAGTGAGTGAACTAACGGCACAGTGTAATTTTACGTAGGCCTATTTATCTGAGAAATACAGAGTGACGATCGGTTAACAGCGACTGGAAAAGCCTGCTGATAATTGTTTTCAGTGTAAACCAAAGATAAAAAGGCCTGAAATGAGGGTCATCCAACACGAAAGTTGACCGACACTGATCGTTGTTGTTGTAATCAGGCTTCGATTCTTCGTTTGTTTTTCATCCCATTTCTACATTCTAAAGCTAACTAGACATGTTTTAGTTTAGTGGTATTAGTCGTAGTAAGCTCTTGAAATTGGTTTTCTTAGCAAATTTAAACAGGCTACGGCGGCAAGTGGGCCTTTAATTTTACTTACATTAACTGAGAAAAACAGGCTGGCAATTGGGTAGGAGGGACTCGAAAAGGCAGCCGATAAATTGAATAGTGTAAACTTCAGAAAAAAAAGACTTTATACGTTAACCGACACTGATCGTTGCTGTTGTAATCGGGCTTCGATTCTTCGTGCATAGAGCCCGGTTTCCTTCCACAATAAAACTGGCAACGCCGCCATATAAGTGAAATAATCTTGAGTGCGGCGTAAAACACCAAACAAACAATCAATCAATCAATCAATCAATCGATTCTTCGTTTGTTTTCCACTCCCATTTATACATTCTAAACCTAACTGGACGTGTTTTATGTTTCCTATGTGAATTTTTAGTGGTTTTAGTTGTAGCAAGCTCGTGTAAATTGGTTTTCTTAACAAAGTATTAATGTCAAACAGGCTACGGCGGCAAGTGGGCCTTTAAATTAGAAATGATTAGGCTGAAAGTTAACAAATAGAGCGTTTGTGTTCCTTATGCTTTCACTGTGGCACTTTTGTTGGCCTTCCAAGAGGATATGGAATGTACTTGTTTGCGGCTACATTTTGATCCCCACATTCAAAATGGCCTACATGCTACCAGAGAGTATTCCACGTACGTAAATCTCCGAAGTTATCAGAGTGGGACAATTGGAATACGCAGTCGGATATCTTCGGGAATTTACGTGTGTCAAATACGGATAGGAATCGAGCGAAGGCAGCCGAAGTGTATTCCGAATGTTTGAAGACGTTGCACTGTTCTAAGGATATATCGTTTCTTCAGGTCATTGTATCAAATGGATGGACGATCAAAATCCAACTGGTCACATACATTGGTTAATCAGTATATTTCAGTCACTTTTAAGCACCCAACAATAATGTATTTTTACAACTGGTTTTGGTTTATTAAATATTACAAATGTACATTACAAACAATCAAAGTATTCCGTTTCTGGTCAAATTCTCTTCAACGGTTTAAATTTACAACTTTGGTACAGAATTTGCAGTAATCTTTTCATAAAACGGCCTGGAAGCATCTAGTCTTTGATTAGCTGCTTGGAGTGCTTCGTGATAATAACCATAGTAACCGCCACGTGGATGTCTGTTGCCTGGCAACCGTGCGTCTTCTTTTGGATAGTTACCTTCCAATACTTCCATACCGGGCATATTCGGCAAATCTCGTGTGTAACCGTCAAGACGAAGTTCAGGAACACCACTTGGATAGATTCCTACGTTTTTATGATAGTATCCTGAATATGAAATAAACAAGGGAAAAAAACAATTATTCAACCGAGCTTTTTATAGTTTTAATTCAAATGCGTGTATAATAATATTGTTTCCAACCATTGGAATAGTTTACCTCATTCAACATGTTTCCATTGAAAAGTTTCTTAAAAGCGTTAGACAACTATTGGAAAAAAAGTCATGTTAAAGGGACATGAATTGCTAAACCTCACAACTCTTATCAAATTCCAATCTATAGTCGTTTAGTGGTATTAGTCGTAGTAAGCTCATGTAAATTGGTATTCTTGGCAAATTTAAACAGGCTACGGCGGCAAGTGGACCTTTAAAAACGTTAGACAATTATTAGAAACAAAGTCATGTTAAAGTGACATGAATTCCCAATTATCAAATTCCCTTCTTACCTGATGGTGTGTCTCTGTTCCTCATGAAGTCCACCCACTGATCTTCACTCTCCATGTAGATAGCGTCCCGTCTGGTATCAGTTGGAAGAGAACGGTAATCGTGTATGGGAATCCAGCCCCTGGACGAGGGCACGTAATAGCCTGCTCCCATCCATATGTGTGATTTTCCGGTACCTGAGGGGTAGTTGTCCTTGGGCACAGCGCTGTAAGGCCCTCTCTCAACAAGAATGCTGCCTTTACTGTGTGTGTATTCTGGTCTAACTGTACCTTTGTACATGGTGATGGTTGAGTAGATCACAAGAGCTACAAGAATAAACAAAGAAGCACATTATAACTTTTTGATTTTTCATAAATTCCGGTTGTCCGAGAAATTCAAGAATTGAAGTACCTCTAGAAACGAAAGGATTGACGTTGAATTAAAAAATATTGGTAAAGCCAGTAACCTATACGAACAAAAGATGTGTACAAACAACGCTCGAATTAAAACAAAACCGGGATGTATCAGTACGTTTTAGGGTTATTTGCTGCGTACAAAATCACCCAAACATACACGTGTAAGATGGTTAACAGAAGGCCTTTGTTTTGTACTTTTTTGATAAAAAATTACAAACAATTAGCGAATTCTTTATTCCCTATATTTGTCGTGTGTACAAGATAATTATGTCGCGTATACGAACGAGATAATTAAGTCTTAGGCATGAGGTAATTAAGTCTTGTGCACAAGATAATTGAGTCGTATATACGAGACAATTAAGTCTTGTGCACGAGATAATTAAGTCGTGTGTACGAGATAATTAGGGGTGCAACCGTTGACCTACGAACTATTTAAATTGCCAGATTTTTGGACATTGCTGTTTATTGGGTAGCATATAGGTTGTAAGAAATGTTTGAAACTCTCTTTAAACGTGGGCTCCATACTAATGATAAAAAATTAAGACATTACCACGTAGTAAGTTGTTTTGAACAACATGAGCTTACGACACCTGTAACGGTGTCTTCGTCAAGTGTAACAGTTACACTTGACGAAGACACCGGTACTGGTGTCGAAAGCTCGTGACTGTTAACTGTATCTACCATGATGCTGGCAACTATTACAAAGGAATATATTAGAATAAATATATTCTAAGACAAAAAAAAAATGTTTTCTCTTATCTAATCGCACTGATGATTTCATTGGCTAATTATATTGTGCGCACGAGATAATCAAGTCGTAAGGATGACTCATTATCTCGTGTACACGACTTATTATATTGTGAACCATTTTAACGGTCCCATAGTAGTATTGATAGATTCATCTTTTACGTCGCTCTCAAATTTATTTCACTTATAAGTCGGCGTTCCCACGTTTAGCGGGAAACTCCCGACTCTTCTACATGTGTCGATCAAGTGAAAACCCCACTACTATTCCCACACCCCAACGGACCCTAATTTCTTATTTCTTCACTTGTAATCGTGAGTATAATTTAGCGACATTTTGCCATATACAGCGAGGCTTCTGCGCTAGCGTCAATCCTTAAAGGCACACTTGCCGCGAAAATCAGGAATATTGTTTACATTAAAAAAGAAAGACCGTATTCTGTATTTTTCCCAGACAATACAAGTTAGGAACTTTCTATTTTTACCAAAATTTAAAAGTTTGGACGTCACTTTGTATTTTTAATTTGAATTTGAAAATTTGAATTGTTACGTACCCGGAACGTAAACAAACCGAACTGCCCCCTATTGGCGATTTTATGTTTCAGTCGAGTGAGTGAACTAACGGCACAGTGTAATTTTACGTAGGCCTATTTATCTGAGAAATACAGACTGACGATCGGTTAACAGCGACTGGAAAAGCCTGCTGATAATTGTTTGAGTGTAAACCACAGATACAAAGGCCTGAAAGGAGGGTCATCCAACACGAAAGTTGACCGACACTGATCGTTGTTGTTGTAATCAGGCTTCGATTCTTCGTTTGTTTTTCACCCCATTTTTACAGTCTAAAGCTAACTAGACATGTTTTATGTGTCCTATGTTTAAGTTTAGTGGTATTAGTCGTAGTAAGCTCATGTAAATTGGTTTTCTTAGCAAATTTAAACAGGCTACGGCGGCAAGTGTGCCTTTAAGCCGAAAAGGTCTATTATTGCTGATGAGGAAAGTAAGTTTACAAACAACCATGTCCTGATATTACAAACACTCATATTACAAACACTCATATTACAAACACTCAGATCCTCACATTACAAACACTCATGTCCTGATATTACAAACACTCATATTACAAACACTCAGATCCTCATATTACAGACACTCATATTACAAACAATCATATTACAAACAATCATATTACAAACAATCATATTACAAACAATCATATTACAAACAATCATATTACAAACACTCATATTTCAACTCATATTACAAACACTCTTGTCCTGATATTACAAACACTCATTTCCTGATATTACAAACACTCATATTACAAACACTCATATTACAAACACTCATATTACAGACACTCATATTTCAACTCATATTACAAACACTCATATTACAAACACCCATAGTACAAACAGTCATATTACAAACACTCATAGTACAAACACGCTTGTTTCAACTCATATTACAAACAGTCATATCCTGATACTACAAACACTCATATTGCAAACACTCATATTACGAACACTCATATTTCAACTCCTATTACAAACACTCATATTACAAACACTCATATTACAGACACTCATATTTCAAACACTCATATCCTGATATTACAAACACTCATATTACAAACAATTATATTACAAACACTCATATTACAAACACTCATATTACAAACACTCATATCCTGATATTACAAACACTCATATTACAAACAATTATATTACAAACACTCATATTACAAACACTCATATTACAAACACTCATATTACAAACACTCATATCCTGATATTACAAACGCTCAAATTACAAACCCTCATATTACAAACACTCAAATTACAAACCCTCATATTACAAACCCTCATATTACAAACACTCATATTACAAACACTCATATTACAAACACTCATATAACAAACACCAACTATTAACTACACATATCATGTCCTTGTTGATTATTGATAGATATTTTACGCTATTATTATTACGCTATTATTATTTCACTTTATATTGAGGCTTGTCAGTCTTAAGTCGGAGAGAAAACGCAGCAATAGTCTACAACGTTTACTGGCAGTCCACCAACGTGTTTTGTTGCTAATAATAATAGCATTGAATTGGCCTAGGTATAATGACTTGTAGGAACGATAGGCAACTGTTAAGATACCGTGAAATCGACTGTGTTAAATCTTTTAAAACACCTTTGTTAGTATAGAATATTTAAACGACACAAAGCATACCTTTTGAAAAGTATAACAGTCCTTTGAAGGCGATTTACATTAGAATAGCATCAAATTTCTACCTCTAAGATCCGTGTTTTGTATGCTGAATGGAGACATGTATGCGTGACTCCATGTCAACCACGTGACCGTTCCTATAGTGATTATGGCAACAGGGTAATCGAGACCGAGGCTTGTTCTTACCAGACAGTGACCTTGTTTAAGCTACTTGTTTATAATACCGCTAGATTATTTGCTTAATCCCAGGTAAGTACTTTCAAGTAAAGCGATTTGAAGTGAATTGAGTTATTTTCATTCAACGAAAGGCTACTGTTTCAAACAAAGATAGAAACAATTAAATATACCGTTACGGAAATTAGAGTAAGATATTTATAGTTCTTTTCCATGTTATCGATTGGGTGCAATATTACTCACTGCAGCGATATGTGGGGAAATAATGACTTCTTACATTACAGAAGCTTTGTAATAATTATGACCCAGAAAATGTATTCGTAATGTTTCTTTTTTAAATAACGGCACTGACGTACGATAACGGCCCAGGAAAATTCCCTTCTTGACTAAATTTACCCTGGAGACAAGTTTCTAATTGTGTTATAAAGAGGGACATGCCGTATATTATAAATTTGATTGTTAGTAACATTCTATAAATACAAATGATATGTACTGGCGCGGAGGTTTATAGGGTATAAGATGAGAATATTTGTATTAATTAATGTATCACACCATTTATCATTACTCCTTATGGCGACCAATCGGCAAAATAAAGAATGGTGGAATGACTACATGCATACCTCCTCTCACTATTTATTAAGGAGCAATGTAATATACATGGTGATTTTCTATGGTGATAGGCAAATATAAATAATATTTAAATTATAAAATATTTAAACTGCAGGCAACTGAGGAACGCGTGGGACTAACGGTCCCATAGGGCTTTATTCCCTCCGAATTTCATTCATGTCAATTATTTTGAATTTCGTCTTTTTTCTCTATGTATATGTGACATGAGAATATTTGTATATTGTCAATTTTCAATTCTTCTGGTGAATAAAAATCAATAAATCAATCAAATCAGAATAGTTGCACTGAAAGCTCGATATTTTTTATCAAAACTTGTACTTCGTGGTGACGCGTTATTACTTTCTCAGCACTAAGATATTTCACTTACCTACTGTACGTATACCTCCTTCCAATAAAGTTACAGTTTACACATTGACAACGTTACGCCAAAAATAACACAAACGTCGTCAAGCAACATTTGATGTGACGTAACAATAGACACTTTTGGCTTAGAATGACGTTCTTCGAATTGTATGGTGTTGACGTAATTTCTCTGTTTCAGGCGCTGTGACACACGTATACCAAAGAGAGTAGATTGACTCTCTTTGCGTATATCACATAGACCCTTTCGGCTTAGAATGACGTTTTTATGACGTTGTTAAATTGTATGGCATTGAAGTCATCTCTCAGGTGCTGTGACACGCCTATTTTGCATTACGTCATAGACGAAATGAACACGATTCTGACGTCAGATTGATCCAAAAAACTCAATTTAGCGTCATTTTGCCATACAACGAGGCTTCTGCGCAAGCGCAAGGGAGAGATAACAAAAAAAAAACACTTTAGGGTTCAGAAGAAGCGCACTAACGTTTCCTTACCAGCGATACCAAACACATATTTTTGCGATTTTTTTTACTCCTAACAGTGAAGTTAATAAAATTCCACAATAAGAAAAAACAAATTGGTCAACTTTCAAAATATCCCATTTAAGCCTAGGTTAAATTCATCCTCTTCAAGGCCTTCGTAATTCACCAATATGGCACGAAGACCATGTTTTTGCTAGTCACATTTTCCTCAAAGCTCCTTTTGTAATTGAATATAAGTTTCGTGAAACTGAAAGCAATTTGCTGGACATAGGAATACTTTGAAGAGAGTGAAATTAACCTGGGTTTTAATGGGAGATTATGAAAGTTGACCAATTTGTTTTGTGTGTGTAACATAATACGGTATTTTATAAACTGCATCATGTCCCATGAAAAAATCGCAAAAATATGTGTTTGATACCGTTGGAAAGGAAAAACAAGCGCGCTTGTTTTGAGCGCTTGTTTTGAGCCATAAGTCTTTTTTTGTTGTCTTTTCCTTTAAGCCGAAAAGGGTCTATTGCGTCATAGACAAAATCAGCACGAGTTCGACGTCAGATTGATCCAAAAACTCAAAGTAGCGTCATTTTGCCATCACAGAGGCTACTGCGCAAACGTCAACCCTTAAGGCCTTATTCGTGGTCGAAATTATTATGACCATATTTCAACTCGAGTCAAAACTATTTTGACTTAGGTCAAAGTTTTTTAACCGTGGTCCAAATTGAAAAACAAAATATGAAATTAAGAAAGCAATATACAAAATTAGAAAACTAAATCACGGCACTTATCAGCCACCGTAGGTTTCAGTAATATGCAATTAAAATTCGATATCGTTTCTCTTTTGTTCAATTTCAGCGCACGGTATATGAAGCTATGACGACACAAGAGTCCCTTGTATGTGAACATCGAGGAGATTTTGAGGGTAGAACCCCGTACTGGGTGGGCTCCGGATACTACGTCCCTTCAGAGTCAGGATGGACCATGTATCATGAGTACAAACACATCCCACAAAAGGACAAGATAAATGCCATTCTGTTTGAAAAGGAGGCTTTCTTCCGGTCAATTATCCGACATCTCGTAGACGTGAGAGCTCCTGGTGGTAAGTATAGATGATAGATGTGATAACAGTTGGTTCAGGGCCTAGTTTCACAAAGCGATCTTAGCTTAAGATGATCTTAATTACCATTGGCAACGGATACCTTTAGCATTGGTTGCCATGGTAGTTAAGATCGCTTTGTGAAACTAGGCCCAGGTTCTTAGGATGTGAAGAATCGACAGGCAAAATACTTCAATCGGTTTGATGAGACTTTATTGGTCAGAGCATAACAGTAGCAACGCACAGACAAACCGCCATTACGCAAAGCGCAAGAATCCACACTAAAAAGTAGTTCTAACCAAAATACTCAAATGTATTTAAAGAAAGGGTGCCAGTCAGTTTACGACAGTAGAAACGTTTGAAACAAAGTTAAATTTCGAAGTTTACACTGTTAATTTTTAATAGCCTATCATTTATCCCGTCGCAAAAACAATAAAGCTATATATGTAGATTTCTCTCCGACAAAGGCATGGTAATGATTTGTCACACATCAGATTAAAACACGCAGTAGGCTAACAGTGGCTGATCTGCCCCTTGGTCAATGTGTAGAGATCATTTTGAAATCATGCCCATTGAGGACCTTGCACATTTGGCTTCAGCCTTTTCTATAAAAATTTTTTTTTGAAAAGAGAGTTCCATTGCATGGATTCACATGAAACTTAGTCCCATCAGAATTTAAAAAACTGACCTATGCCCACCAAGGAAAGCTGTCTTCAGCAAATCTGAATACTTTTCATTTCTTTCAAGCGCTTATGTGCTTTCTATATAACGGAAAATGTATACATTTCTGCTCGTATTAGTTAAAAAATTACGAAGCCGTTTCCCAGCAATTCTTACGTGTTTTAATAGAATTGCTTTTGGTTGTATCTGAAACAAGATAGTACTCTGTGTTCACTGATTGGTGTTTTACGCCGCACATATATGGTGGCGCTTCCAGGTTTATTTTTTAACACTATAACACACGGGCACAGGAAAAATCTTCCTGTCTAAAGTAACCACGGAGACAAGTTTCTTATTGTGTTAAAAAGGGGCATATCATTTAGACGTTTATACCCAATCATAAGTTGTTATAATAAACCAGGTTTATTGGTGGAGAAAACCGGACCCTTTGCCCGGAGGAAACCCCGTGATCTTCGGCAACTCTTATCGATTGAACAATCCGTTCAGAAGTTTTTCAATATTTACTTGGTCTGAGTGGGATTTGAACCCGTGCTGCATCGATGGAAGGTCTGTGTCGGACTGATGAACTATCACTTTTACCGACTGAAACACCGAGCCCCCCTTAGTATTCGGGGAGAACCTCATTTTAGTTGGCCACTTTGGATGGAAATTACTCATGGATTACAACTTTTTCGCTTTTGCGACTGTATTGAAACCGATCTTATGTTTAAGAAAATTGCAACTTTAAAATACCTTAAATTAAAATATTATTTTTACTCTTAGGTGTGGAATTTAAACATCCCTCAAGTGGACGATTCAGTACTCCTCAAGAAAAGTTAATCCTTCAAAAGCCAAGAGCATGGACACGTCCGTGGACTGGAGCAGGGCTTTACCGAGAGATAAACGACACTTGGATTAACGATCAAAGCGGGGCAAATGTCCCCAAAGACGCATTGTTGTTCATAAACGAAGAGGATTGGATTAAATACAAATACGCCAAACTGAATCCATCGTTAGATGACCTAAAGAAGACATTCTAGTTCAAAGTTCATTCCAGTCTAAATCATTCGTTCTGGACTTAATCTCCAGTGTATGCATCCTTGGTTAAATTCTCAACAGGCCCACTTCAGCGTGAGCGTAAGTTTTAATCGTGGGTTCAGACGATGCAGTGTATGATGCTTGTATACAAACCCGAGCTTTGTTCGATAAACAAACAGAACTCCAACATTGATGTGTTCAATTTATATAACGTAATTAAAGTAAACACACACTGACACAGATGATACCTTCTACACTAAAGTAACTATAGAAGTTTCCAAAAAATATATTTATGAACACACAAACACACGGAAAATCTTCTTGTCTAAAATAACCATGGAGACAAGTTTCTTATTGTGTTAAAAGAATATACACATTTTTATATTCATGAACACCCGAACACACGGACACGTGGGATGTCCTCTTGACTAAAATATACATTTTTTTATTTGTTAATTTTTCTATCTTTATAGACACTAAAACACACGGGAACAGCGATAATCTTCTTGACTAAAATAACCACAAATATAGTTTTCTGGTTGTGTTACAAATGTACATATAAATTTATGCCAACCATTTATCTGGTATTAGATTTTAACATGATGTGCCCATTTTCAACACTATAGGTTATTCCATCAAGCACCATTTTGAAATCATGCCCAAACGTTACAAACTATTTATCCTTTGGGTTTGAACTTGGACCCGGGAAGATGTCACGAAAAAAAACTATAATACGTTTTGTTTTTCAGTATAACAAGGCAAGCATCGTTATGGCCAAGATTTTAGTAGAAGAATATAAACTACTTCAGAGTTAGCCGAGAAATCTGGGCTCTGCCGAATTTTTTTTTCTCTCCGTGTTCGGGCTAAGGCGACAAGACACATTACCAGCCATATAATACCAGTCGCCGTAAGACCGATAATCCGGGCTACTTCAGAGTAAAATGACTCGACCTCTGTCCAAGAGGCCAGTCATTGTTTATAAAAAGTAAGTGTTTTAAAGATATACTGGTCAGGGCTAAATTTTTACTTTCTTTTTCTCATGATCGTATGGGGTTCAATCTCAGTGTACCGATATTCCTGCCATAGCTGAAGATGCGTAAGCATTGTCAATGTATTACAAAGTATTCCAGAAAATTCTACTGACTAACGCCAAGCTCCTGTCTGTCATCAACCTAATGAAATATCATGGGTTTAGTTTATTACAACAATTTATGATTGGGTATAACGGTCTAAATGATATACCTCTTTTATCACAATGGGAAACTTGGTTATTTTAGACAAGAAGATTTTCCTTGTGTGTGTTTTAGTATTCATAAATATATGAGCTGCCAAAATTCACACTTTTTTCATAATTTCTGATCGCCACAACAGTAAGAGGCTTTGGAGGCCATCGAAAAACTAAACGATTGGCGTTGAAATGAAGAAAATCCATACAGTATGTGTCCTGCACGAACCGAAAACGTGTTCGAAAAGTAAACAAAATTTAAATAACCGGGACGGCCATTCTAAGCCAAAGTTAGTTCAAAACAATACTTTATCATACATTCCCGAGACTAGAAGCACTACAGAGTCTCTGAATTATAAGTCTTGAGGAAAAATAGCCAACAATTTCAACATTCTGTTTTAACGTCAAAATATCAACATTTTGGCAGCTCATGCCACTTTAAGGGGCATCAGCTGCCAAAATATTGAAATTATAGGCTATTTCTCTCGAGACCTACTTTCCAGGGGCTCTTTATGACGCTACTATAATGTACGTCAGAGTGGTGTTTGAACTACCTTAGGCTTTAAAAGAAATTAACATTCGTCATGGTTATTTAAATTTTGTTACTTTCCGAACGCTATATGACTCGAACAGCACAAAGGCTGTATGGATTTTCCTCATTCCAACGTCGATCACTTAGTTGCTCAATGACTTTCACATCCTCGTACTGTGGTGACAATCAGAATTTATGAGAAAAATTCGAATTTGGCAGCTCATGTCACTATCAGGTATAAGGTACGGGCGACTTGGAGAACAAGACCTGTTTTTCAAAAGATATATTGGTAAACATAAACACGAAAAGTCGCTCTAAGCCAGCAGTACATGGTAATGCTTGCAATAATACTTCTAAAAATGTCAAAATTCGTCAGGCTCAAGTCAGAATATTATATCGAATGTCCCTCTAGTTTATTATAACAACTTATGATTGGGTATAAACATATACCTCTTTTTAACACAATAAGAAACTTGTCTTCATGGTTATATTAGACAAGAAGATTTTCCTTGTGTCCATATGTGTTTAAGTATTCAAAAATATTATTTATAGAGTGGCCAAAATTCACACCTCTTCCAGGAAAAAAGGATTTTATAAAAAAAGGGTGGGGATATATAAATAAGATCGAATAAAATGTCATAAAATACTTCTACGTTTAGTTTTAGTTTTTTAAAAAAGCATACAATGACATACGTAGTTTCGCACTCTATTTTAGAATACTACAATTAAACGAGACTTTAATTAAAGGCACACTTGCCGCGAAAATCAGGAATATTGTTTACATTAAAAAAGAAAGTCCGTTTTCTGTATTTTTCCCAGACAATATAAGTTAGGAACTTTCTATTTTTACCAAAATTTAAAAGTTTGAAAGATACATATCTGTTGACTTGATAGTTAAGTCTAGATGCAACCAAATCCAATGTAGGACTAAAGTTTAAGGCCTCGATTACCTTCTGATAAAAGTTTTTATTGAGCATCCATTCTAGGTCTTTCTTGGTTTTCCTAGATTCAAAATCAGCTTGAACATTCCTTTAACGTAGGAAGCACTTAACCAAACACAATTCTTAATACACCCATCCCATATTTGGCGTGTTATGAGATTGCACATTTCCGAGTGGCTTGTTCCCATATTATTTATGGCACTCACAGCGGTCATGTTATCGACTCTGAGTTTAACATGGTGGTTCTTTAATTCAGCTTGAAAACTTTTCAATACAAACAAAGCTGCTAGCAACTCTAAATAGTTGATGTGATATTTAGATTCCAGTGAAGTCCATAAGCCTCCACAAAATTGACTTTCAATTTCGAATTTCGAATTTCAAAATCTGAAATTCGAAACTTAGGAAATTGACTTTCAATTTCAACCAAATTAATTGCGAGTTTACAAAACATGGCAGATATGGAACTATATGCATGGAATGGACACGTATCATTGGCTGGTTTGGATCTGACTTTGTAAACTGTGCCGCCATTGATAGTTGAAGCGCGCGTGCATAACATATCTTGATGGCTACTGCACCATCTCCTAGTAATGGCGGCATTCGAGGCAAATCAAATACAACGTGACCTCCATTCCACTCATATAGTTCATTGGTGAAATGAGTGTTTGAGATCTAGACGGCCATCTTAAATGTGACGATTTCGTTTTGAAACCTCGAAACTCACGTTCCAATTTCGAATTTCAATATTTGAAATTCGAAATTCGAAACTCGCCTTCCAATTTCGAATTTCAATATTTGAAACTCGAAATTCGAAACTCACCTTATTTATATTCAATAATAAAATCGATGACCTACCAATGCACATTTAGTGTTAACAATAATTTGATTTGTGAAAACTAATTTAAAAGGTGTCAGTGATTGTTTAATTAACTAAGTGTAAATATTGAATTTCGAAATCAAGAAATGTGAATTTCGAATTTCAAAATCTGAAATTCGAAATGAGCCCTCTGGGCTTTCATAGTTAAAGCCTAAGATAAAACCCTGAGATGTAAAAGAAACAGTTTACCTTTATGGTTAATTGTTCTCAGCTTTAGTATGTCAACAAGGTTGAATTGAAATCTCTGCAGGTTATTGTCCTTGACTCCAGCATAAGTCGTCAGCCATGTTTAAATACTCTCTAAACTTGACATTTTATTTCTAAATATTCAAAACCATCAAAGATAGTACTTTTTACTGTTTATTTTTACAATATCAATTACACTATTAAGTCCAGTTGCTAAAATACCAAAATGTAAGGAAAGGAACCTTATGAAAAGCCTATATTTAGGAACACATTTTATTTAAGAATCCATTTTGTGTAGAGAGTACTCATTTGACAAGTACAAAAGGCGGGAAATTTGAGAGATTCAGGAGCTAGCTCCCTATAATTGGACAAGTCCACTTCTCCTGAAGAAGCCACCCGAGGTATTATCGAAGAAAGTTCAAATACTTGACCATAGGATTCATTGGAAATTCAACCACCTAACAATGTAAGGGATACCATAGGGAATAGATGGAAGAGGCCTGGTGAGATCAAGGACACGCACTCTACTTTCACCCTCTGTATTCATGGGGTTACCCCATGAATCCTAGGGAGACTGATAGACTTGTTCACCCACTATGCCTGTTCCTTTTCACTCTTTCCCGATGATTTTTCTGAACAAACATTATCCCATGAATTCCTTTATTAATCTCTGGTGAATATCTAACTGGATAATTTCAATAGGAATACCAATGATAGCCAGTAGATTATTACCCCATGAATTCATGGGGTAAATATTGCAAGTCAATCACTGGTCAATCGGAATCGTTACATTGAACTACAATGCATCCGATAGATTCATAGGGATAAATGGCATATACTACACGCACTGGTGGGAAAATTAAGACAAATTCAACGCACACATACAAATTGAGCCTATACATAATAAGGGAAAACATGAAACCAAATGGTTTTCATTTAAGGATGAAACAACACAATAAAAGAGGACAAACCGGACATGAAGTGGACTATAACTAAAGTAATGAGACTATACAAGTGAAGAGCTAATATATAGCCCTTTCAATTAAGAACCTCCAACCCCCCAAGCTGTGAAATTTGTGTTATTCAATAAAGCTTTAAAATTGACTTCAAATCATTGTTACAATTGCTACTTAGTTAAGTGATCTTCGGTACTGTACCAGGGCATGAGCAATGCCACACTGCAGACAGATATTTTATTAATTGCGAATAAAATTGCTCATAGACATAGATCTTTTAGGCGAACCATAATTCCTCAACCCCGCAGCGATCAAAATCGCTACAACATTGAGTCAGTATGAAGTTTTCGATTTTCGAAATAACACTACTTGTGTACTACGTTAAACTAATCAGTGGAACTACTGAATTGAAGCTGCTCTGTTCCTGAAATGTTGAAGGGGGTTACTAAAAGGGGATAAGGAAGATCCTTATTAAGCCCCAGTTCTCAATCGGACCTGGTTGGTTTTCTATTACCCATATTTTCTAGGATGGGACGAAGTAATTACATATGGAAAATATAGCCTCGATATCCTGTGTTTCTTACCTCTATATCGTCAAATTATAATGTTACCGGTTATTGGGGGGAATATTTGTTCTATAAGTTTTTTTACTAATTATCAAAACGGGTCGTCTATTTGTTCATAATCCATCTAGAGTTATGTTCTAAGTTTGTTGAAAGGGCACACTCGCCCCCCCAACTTGTCGAATACTCTTTTATATTACCAAATAGCAGTATCCTTTTACCAACGGGACAGTGACCTGTTTTTTTTTGTTCCTATTGAAGTTATGACGATCTCACGCTTTAATGATTTAAACTGTACAGAGTTTGCGGCGCTGGATGACGACTTTGCCTCCAGTTTCGCAGATTCTGTTGCACCATCGGACCCTTGCAAGTCGATGCTGGCGTCTCAGTACTACGCCAAAGTAAGTACGTCTGGCGCGTAAGCCGTTTTGACGGAGACGGTTTCTGACTGTCTGTGCCGATATTCGACGGAGACCTGGGATATTTGATGCTATTTCTTTTACTGTTTTGGTCCGGTTTCGCAGGTGAAGTAACCGGATGTAGCGATCTTGGACTGCTGATGTGATCCTAGTCCGGCCAGAACGTTGACGATCAGCTGTTGAAGCGGATTGCTGGTGCCGTTGCAACAGTCTGGAAATCGTGCTCCGGTGAACATTATAAAGTCTAGCGACTGCATTCTGTGATTCGCCGGCCAAGAGACGACTAATAACGACGTTCCGGGTAGCTGCGTCTAGTCTTGGCATATTGTAGCAGCTTTGTGAAACAATTTAACGACTGAATTCAATTGAACGGTTGTGTGTCTTTTATACCCAATAAACCCGCATAAAGATAAGACGTGATTCGCACGTGCAACTGCACTACGTTTTTCCCTACGCCTTCCTCGTGTAGCCTTACACAAAGGCTGACCCGAAAGTCACGTGTGATCAACAGCCACTATCAGGGGCTTAAATTCAATTATCGGACATTTACATTATAACATGATCCTGATGTCATGAGTCAATCACGCACATTTTTGGAAAAATTCATGTTTGAAAAAAAAAAACAATTGGATATTGCGTTTCTTTTTTGGGAGAGTATATTATCAGCCAAATTCACAGTTTACATGGACAACAAGCCATAAACCTATAATATGATCAAGTCTAAACTACCTGCGGTTGAACAAAGATGGGTTTCTGTTTTGGCGTCTTTAAACTTAGAGATTTAATACCGCCCAGCAAAGCACAATACCAATGCAGATGCTTGTACTAGCATTTAAGGCTGACACTTCAGTAGTTCCTCCATCACTGTGTTTAGTAGTACATGTGGAAACATCAAAGATAACCACCGATAGCGAAGCTACCAATCCCTTTCCAGTATTAACAAGGGAACAGTTGTCAGAACTTCAACAAAAGGACAGGGACATAAAGACACTCTGGTCATTCATTCAACGGGGTAGCCGACCAGACATGAAACTTATTATCATTATTCCAAGGAAACTACGGACCTGATCTTAACCAACCATGACACACATCACCTCCTTAAGTTCTAGCTGTGCATCGTACATTTGCGTCTCATTAGCAAATTCAAGATGGCTACCAGCTGGCAATGTTGTTTTCAACCCAAATTTCAAGGGGAGCTTACTTTGTAATTCAGAATTTAATTTTCCTCAACAATAATTATCTTCCTGGAATAAGATTTTTTGTGTAGGCCCAATATCACATAATTTTTTTCCATAAATGCACTGTCGTCCCCAATTCCTATACCCAGCTATTGCTGTAACAATGTCCAATACGGATAGATGACGGCGGGCGTTAAGGTCCCTTTAAGGGATCTCTTGTTACTAGTTGCATTACTTTTATAATTCAGTTATCTTTTGGAGATTTCCCTTTTAAAGTAATTGTCTTCAGGGAGAGAATCGGTTAAGTATAGTTTTATTGCCCATGAATCGCCTCCTTTTATTTAATCCATGCAGGGAGTTTGTTTTCCAAGACGCAGTTTAGAGCTTAGTCGTTAAGACGCTGGTTTAAGGTAATTTTCTTTGTTGATTTGATAGTAGTCCGAAATATCTGCGATGATGATGTAAGATATGTTCTAACAGATAGGCCATCATCATCGTCAGAACGCATTTGATAAATTTTCTGGGAATTCCTTGACACACTTCGGGCTGGCAAGACCACCTCTCGTTTCTCATCAAAAATTCACAGTCAAACGCAATCAAGATTATCTACATAACTTTTAAAAATAAAATTACAAACCCGTACTTTAATGTTTTCCCTTTCTCCTCGCACCAATCTGGAATCTGTACGTCGACACAAGCCATAGATCTGCCCGGTTTAATTTCAAACTGTACCAAACCGTTAGTTTACAAAAGTCGCCATCTGCATATTCTCATTGATACGTCACTATATGCGCGAAAGGTCAACCTGTCACATGACTACCCACTAGCAGGCGATATAGTTCATTGGTCGTGTTGTGTTTTTTGCTGAAGTCACGTGAACCAACACAACCAATGATGGGTTTCTGTTTTGGCGTCTTTAAACTTCGAGATTTAATACCGCCCAGCAAAGCACAATACCAATGCAGATGCTTGTACTAGCATTTAAGGCTGACACTTCAGTAGTTCCTCCATCACTGTGTTTAGTAGTACATGTGGAAACATCAAAGATAACCACCGATAGCGAAGCTACCAATCCCTTTCCAGTATTAACAAGGGAACAGTTGTCAGAACTTCAACAAAAGGACAGGGACATAAAGACACTCTGGTCATTCATTCAACGGGGTAGCCGACCAGACATGAACAAGAGAAAGACTCTGAATGCCAATGCCAAGAAGCTTCAGGAACAATGGGATAGACTCCAAATTAAAAATGATCTTTTTACCGCCTTTCTCATGATTCCAACGAAAGGACAATAAAACAATTGATCTTGTCTGAATGCCTTAAGGAGGTTGGCTTGGAGAGTCTCCATGATGGAACTGGACATTGAGGTATTGATAGAACGAGAAAACTTGTCAGGAAGAGGTTTTACTGGCTTGGACTTCAGAAGGATGTTCACGAGTGGGTAGAACAGTGTGACAGATGTACGCTTTCAAAAATGTCACATGTACCAGTAAGGACACCAATGGGGAGGATGTCAGCTACTAGTCCCCTAGAAGTATTGTGCAAATGACTTTACATAACTCTAACCTTCAAGCACAGGCTTGAAGAATGTTCTCGTTATGACTGACATATTTTCTCTGTGGCTGTTGCAACTAGGAACCAGGGAGTAGACCTAATTGCACAGGTAATGGGGAATGAGTGATTTGTGAATTATGGTGTGCCTAAACGCATTCACAGCCACCAAGGTCGTAAATTTGAGTTTTACACTTCTCTGCAATATCTACGGAATCAACAAATCTCACACTACACCTAACCGTTCCCAAGGTAACGGCCAGTATAGACGTTTTAATAGGACATTAAATGACCTCTTACAAAGACTGCCGCCTACAAATTTACCCAAGAGAGATGTAATGCAGCCGCTGAGAGTAGAAAGATAAAAATGCTAATGACTTACCATGAACTCTTGGAACGAGAGTATACCTTAGGAATCGTGGAATACGTGGTCGCAATAAAGATACAGGACGCCTGGACCGAATATGCTTACAAATTGTTGAAGCAAGGCGCTAATGACGTATACATCGTAGAGCCTGCCAACGGATTTGGTGATCCAAAAACAGTGACTCGGGCCAACATTAGACCCTGTCCAATCAAGAGATTCGTTTTGGCGACACCCCGAAACCACAGAAAACGACGCTGATCAGTATCAGGGACCTAATCGGTGCACCACTGGCAGCCATTCGAACCTCTACAGATTTCCCAAAACTGTTTTGTGTAATTAGTTTGCTCGGGGGTGTAGCAAATTAAAGGAGGGGTGGTTGTAGCCAGTCGAACTGTTTATTTGTTAGTATTTTAGCCCGCCATCATTCTGATGGAAGGCTATTCAAATCGCTTTTCCGTGGTCCGTCGTCCGTAGTCCGTCCATTAACTGTTCGCTTGTTGCCTTTATTCCAAGAAAACTAACAGTCCAATCTTAATCAAACTTAACATACATCATCACCCTATGGTCTTATTGTGCACCGTACATTTTCATCTCATTTGTATATTCAACATGGCCACCAGGGGCGATATTGTTCTTTTTTTGTTTACCTTTAAAATAAAACAATTGATCTTGTCTGAATGCCTTATGGAGGTTGACTCGGAGAGTCTCCATGATGGAACTGGACATTGAGGTATTGATAGAACGAGAAAACTTGTCAGGAAGAGGTTTTACTGGCTTGGACTTCAGAAGGATGTTCACGAGTGGGTAGAACAGTGTGACAGATGTACGCTTTCAAAAATGTCACATGTACCAGTAAGGACACCAATGGGGAGGATGTCAGCTACTAGTCCCCTAGAAGTATTGTGCAAATGACTTTACATAACTCTAACCTTCAAGCACAGGCTTGAAGAATGTTCTCGTTATGACCGACATATTTTCTCTGTGGCTGTTGCAACTAGGAACCAGGGAGTAGACCTAATTGCACAGGTAATGGGGAATGAGTGATTTGTGAATTATGGTGTGCCTAAACGCATTCACAGCCACCAAGGTCGTAAATTTGAGTTTTACACATCTCTGCAATATCTACGGAATCAACAAATCTCACACTACACCTAACCGTTCCCAAGGTAACGGCCAGTATAGACGTTTTAATAGGACATTAAATGACCTCTTACAAAGACTGCCGCCTACAAATTTACCCAAGAGAGATGTAATGCAGCCGCTGAGAGTAGACAGATAAAAATGCTAATGACTTACCATGAACTCTTGGAACGAGAGTATACCTTAGGAATCGTGGAATACGTGGTCGCAATAAAGATACAGGACTCCTGGACCGAATATGCTTACAAATTGTTGAAGCAAGGCGCTAATGACGTATACATCGTAGAGCCTGCCAACGGATTTGGTGATCCAAAAACAGTGACTCGGGCCAACATTAGACCCTGTCCAATCAAGAGATTCGTTTTGGCGACACCCCCGAAACCACAGAAAACGACGCTGATCAGTATCAGGGACCTAATCGGTGCACCACTGGCAGCCATTCGAACCTCTACAGATTTCCCAAAACTGTTTTGTGTAATTAGTATGCTCGGGGGTGTAGCAAATTAAAGGAGGGGTGGTTGTAGCCAGTCGAACTGTTTATTTGTTAGTATTTTAGCCCGCCATCATTCTGATGGAAGGCTATTCAAATCGCTTTTCCGTGGTCCGTCGTCCGTAGTCCGTCCATTAACTGTTCGCTTGTTGCCTTTATTCCAAGAAAACTAACAGTCCAATCTTAATCAAACTTAACATACATCATCACCCTATGGTCTTGTTGTGCACCGTACATTTTCATCTCATTTGCATCAGGGGGCGATATTGTTTTTTTTTTGTTTACCTTTATTCCAAGAAAAACTACCTGTCTGATTTTCACCAAACTTGGCTCACATTATCCCTCTATAGTCTAGTTGTTTATCGTACATTTTCATCTCATTTGCGTATTCAATATGGCCGCCAGGGGGCGATGTTGTTTTTCTTTGTTATGTTTTTTCCAAGAAAACTTTCGCTTTTTACCTTTATTCCAAGACAACAATTAGTCCAATCTTAATCAAACTCAACATTCATTATCACTTTATGGTCTAGTTATGCACCGTATATTTTCGTCTCATTTGCATATTCAACATGGCCGCTAGGGGGCGATATTGTTTTTTTTTGTTGTTACCTTTATTCTAAGAAAACTACCGGTCTGATTTCGACCAAACTTGGCCCACCTTATGTCCCTATGATTTCGTTGTGCACTCTACATTTTCATCTCATTTGCTTATTAAATATGGCCCCCGGGAGGCAATGTTGTTTCTGAACCAAATTTGAATGAAACTTCTTATCATTATCCCAAGGAAACTACGGACCTGATCTTAACCAACCATGACACACATCACCTCCTTAAGTTCTAGCTGTGCATCGTGCATTTGCGTCTCATTAGCAAATTCAAGATGGCTACCAGCTGGCAATGTTGTTTTCAACCCAAATTTCAAGGGGAGCTTACTTTGTAATTCACAATTTAATTTTCCTCAACAATAATTATCTTCCTGGAATAAGATTTTTTGTGTAGGCCCAATATCACATGATATATACATTAAATGCACTGTCGTCCCCAATTCCTATACCCAGCTATTGCTGTAACAATGTCCAATACGGATAGATGACGGCGGGCGTTAAGATCCCTTTAAGGGATCTCTTGTTACTAGTTGCATTACTTTTATAATTCAGTTATCTTTTGGAGATTTCCCTTTTAAAGTAATTGTCTTCAGGGAGAGAATCGGTTATGTATAGTTTTATTGCCCATGAATCGCCTCCTTTTATTTAATCCATGCAGGGAGTTTGTTTTCTACGACGCAGTTTAGAGCTTAGTCGTTAAGACGCTGGTTTAAGGTAATTTTCTTTGTTGATTTGATAGTAGTCCGAAATATCTGTGATGATGATGTAAGATATTTTCTGACAGATAGGCCATCATCATCGTCAGAACGCATTTGATCAATTTTCTGGGAATTCCTTGACACGCTTCGGGCTGGCAAGACCACCTCTCGTTTCTCATCAAAAATATCAAGATTATCTACATAACTTTTAAAAATAAAATTACAAACCCGTACTTTAATGTTTTCCCTTTCTCCTCGCACCAATCTGAAATCTGTACGTCGACACAAGCCATAGATCTGCCCGGTTTAATTTCAAACTGTACCAAACCGTTAGTTTACAAAAGTCGCCATCTGCATACTCTCATTGATACGTCACTATATGCGCGAAAGGTCAACCTGTCACATGACTACCCACTAGCAGGCGATATAGTTCATTGGTCGTGTTGTGTTTTTTGCTGAAGTCACGTGAACCAACACAACCAATGAACTATATCGCCTGCTAGTGGGTAGTCATGTGACAGGTTGACCTTTCGCGCATATAGTGACGTATCAATGAGAGTATGCAAATGGCAACTTTTCTAAATTAAAGGTTTGGTACCATGTGAGATTTAACCGGGCAGATCTATGGCTGGTGTCGACATACAGACTTCAGATTGGTTCGAGGAGAAAGGGAAATCATTATAGTACGGGTTACCAATTTTATTTTTTTAAAGTTATAAAGAGAATCTTGATATTTTTGATGAGAAACGAGAGGTGGTCTTGCCACCTCGAAGGGTGGCAAGAAATTCCCAGAAAATTGATCAAATGCGTTCTGACGATGATGATGGCCTATCTGTCAGAATATGTCTTACATCCTCATCGCAGATATTTTGGACTAATTTGATAGTTGTCTCCAAATATTTGCGATTAGTTTCCTAAACACCCTATGCATATAATCCATCTATTAATACCGGGAATACTTGCCTGCTGAATATTGCTCTGTGTTTACCACGAACCAATGAAACGTCGATAGTTTTCTCTGATAATTAAAGTTCCAAGTCCCCCCTCCTAGTGCAGGTCACCTAAGTGAAACAATGTTGAATATGTCTTAAAACACCATTTAACCATTGTTAAAGTTCCCTCCCTTTTTGGGAATTGAGAGCTACTTTGTACTGTTCATTGACAAGGTGTATAAGACCACACACTCGATTTAAATGTTTGAATTTCATACTGATTTTATGATACTTACCTTATTCCTAGACTGTAGTCTATAATTACTTAGATATGTTTTTGTTTATTGTTTTAGACGGCTAACCGGACATATTGGCCAGTCAATGATTAGTCCGGGTTTCGTTGACTCCAAAATGACGTTTTAAAACTGACGGGCGTATTTTGGAGTCGGGGTTCATTGCAATAAAAAAGCCGGAGTTGAATGACCGCTCAGAAGCGGGCAGTATGTGGCCCGATTTAGACAATGAAAACACAATATATGCTACCTAAATTGTGTCTAAACGGTCACAATTGCGTTCGTGGATAATTTCGCTACCTACCAGTCACTCTGATAACTTCGGGGATTTACGTGCGTGTCAAAGCTGACCGGTAGCGAGCGAAGATAGCCGATGGATGTTCCGAGTGTCAAAGCCGACCGGTAGCGAGCGAAGATAGCCGATGGATGTTCCGCGTGACCTACCAGTGTCTGATATGGACGCGCAGGATTGGCCAGTAAACATTATTCTTTCCCTGAATTCACTTTTGCCTTCCCCAGTTTCAAACTCGCCGGCATTGATGACGTAACACTGTTTATCGGTTTTTCAGTTTTAGAACGTTAAATTCACTTTTAAAAAAGCTAAATTATTCAGGATAGTCGTAAGGACGCTGTTTGAGCCAGTTGTATTGTTTTTTACTGTCTAAATCTGACAGCAAACTGCCTGATCAGAAGCGGGCAGTCTATTCCGACTTTTTGATTGCCATGAACCCTGACTCCAAAATACGACCGTCAGTATAAAACAATAGTCATTTTGGAGTCAGCAACTCGGACTAGTCACCGATCTGTTAACGATTAGTCAACGAACGATCTATACCGCCGATGTATATTTCGAACGATGACAATATAAACCTGTTTTACTTTATTGATGGGGTTTGTGCCCACGAGTATAAATTTTTGAACAGCTATCTCTTGGTTAGAAAAGTCATTTAATTGATCAAAATCAAAAGATCAAAGCATTTCATTTTCCATAGAAAAAGGGAAACATTCAACGTACTTCAATAAAAAGACAGATAAGTGTCATATGTAGTGAAACGACATTATAAAAAGGTAGGAATAAATGTAAAACAACGAAGATCGAGACAGTAGCCATGGCCTGTAAATCGAACTAGGTTTACCACACTCTGTTACAACTTAAAAAAGGTTCTGTTTTACAATTAGTAGACATGGCCTGTGAAGCGAACTAGGCTTATAGCACACTGTTACAACTTAAAAAATGTCTGTTTTACAATCAGTACCCATAGCCTGTAAAGCGAACTAGGCTTATCACAGACTGTTACAACTTAAAAAATGTCTGTTTTACAATCAGTACCCATAGCCTGTGCAGCGAACTAGGCTTATCGCACACTGTTACAACTTAAAGTAGGTTTTTTTTTACAATAAGTGGCCATAGCCTGTAAAGCGAGCTATGCTTATCGCACACTGTTACAAGTTAAAAAAGTTATGTTTTACAATCAGTACCCATAGCCTGTGAAGCGATCTAGGCTTATCGCACACTGTTAAAACTTAAAGTAGGTTTTTTTTTTACAATAAGTGGCCATAGCCTGTAAAGCGAGCTATGCTCATCGCACACTGTTACAAGTTAAAAAAGTTCTGTTTTACAATCAGTAGCCATAGCCTGTAAAACGAACTAGGCTTATCGAACACTGTTACAGCTTAAAAAAGGTTCTGTTTTACAATCAGAAGCCATAGCCTGTAAAGTGAGCTAGGCTTATCGCACACTTTTACAACTTAAAAAAGTTCTGTTTTACAATCAGTAGCCATAGCCTGTAAAACGAACTAGGCTTATCGCACACTGTTACAGCTTAAAAAAAGGTTCTGTTTTACAATCAGTAGCCATGGCCTGTAAAACGAACTAGGCTTATCGCACACTGTTACAGATTAAAAAGTTCTATTTTACAATCAGTAGCTATGGCTAGTGAAGCACACTGTTACAACTTAAAGTAGGTTTTGTTTTACAATAAGTAGCCATAGCTTGTAAAACGAACTTGGCTTACCACACACCATCTTCGCTAGCCAAGATAAAACCTCCATGTCCCCATTCCGTGTTTTACCTTGGCGGACTACTCCATTCCAACCTGTAAATTGAACAGCGCCCACTGGTGGGACTGCGAGAGTTGTCTTTCCTATCCACACAAAGTCTTGGCCAATCATCTCTAGTTTAACAAAAGCACAACGTGTATAAGGTCGCCATTACGTTATTTCTCAGCTTGTGGAAGAGAGTAAGTGTCCAAGGTTTTGATTAGCTGCGAGAAGTTTTACTTGCATTCAATCAAAAGACGCTGTTCGATTTACGTGTTTGAGTCGAGTAGTCCGCCAAGGTAAAACACGGAATGGGATCATGGAGGTTTTATCTTGGCTAGAGAAGATGTCCACACACTGGTACAAGTTAAGGTAGGTTTTGCTTTACAATAAATAACCATAGCCGGTGGAGCGAACTAGGCTAATCGCAAAATGTTGCAACTTAAAGTAGGTTCTGTTTTACAACCAGTAGACATAGCCTGTGCAGCGAACTAGGCTTATCGCACACTGTTACAACTTTAAAAAGTTCTGTTTTACAATTAGTAGCCATGGCATGTAAAGCGAACTAGGCTTATCGCAAACTGTTACAGATTAAAATAGGATTTGTTTTACAATCAGTAGCCATAGCCTGTGCAGCGAACTAGGCTTATCGCAGACTGTTACAACTTAAAGTAGGTTCTGTTTTACAATCAGTAGACATGGCCTGTGCAGCGAACTAGGCTTATAGCACACTGTTACAACTTAAAGTAGGTTCTGTTTTACAATCAGTAGACATAGCCTGTGCAGCGAACTAGGCTTATCGCACACTGTTACAACTTAAAGTAGTTTTTATTTTACAATAAGTAGCCATAGCCTGTAAAGCGAACGAGACATCGCACACTGTTACAACCTAAAAAAGGTTCTACTTAACAATAAGTAGCCATAGTCTTACTACGAAATAGGCGTATCGCCACTGTAACAAGTTACAGTAGGTTATGTTTTATAATAGCCTTAGCCCAGTGCCCCCCCCCCCCCCCCCCCCTTATCAGCCGGCCAAAAAAAGAGAGTAGGAAAATAGAAAAAGACAGTTGGAAAACGAAAACACCTTACATTACAATACTATGAAGAAAGAAGCTTTATAGGGAGCTACGATCACATTTAATTTTTTTGTATAATTGCCTGATATATATTTTTATCGCCATACGGGCTATATTTATGAAGATGTACTCTAAAAAATGTCTAGTTTTACACGCCGAAATGGCTTAGAACGCATCTCGGGCGATCTAGGATCCCAGTGCTTCCGGGGCCTAGACGGCCCCTGGAGCCACGCCTTATTGTGCTGTGATAGTTGCCCCCCCCTTCACAAGACTCATGGCTACGCTACTGCATGTAGGCTATGAGTCTTCATTCGTTCAATTGGTGAACACCCGTTGGTTACAATTACAAGTTATTTTATAGTTTAACCTTCAGTTTCCATATATTTATGATCACTAAAACACACGGGCACAGGGAAAATCTTCTTGTCTAAAACAACCATTGAGACAAGTTTCTAATTGTGTTAAAAAGGGGTATATCATTTAGACCTTTATACCCCATTAATTGTTGTCTTAGTTTCCATATAGATGGTAGTCCGGCTGGCTTTTATCACCGGAATCTGGGAGGTTTTCTTTGGCAAATTTTGCATTTGGAATAACCTATCATTATCACGACAACAAGGACCAGCCATGCCAGTTAAACTAACAAAAAAATTATCCACAGAAGAGGCAAAGATGCCATTTTCCGTGCACAAATCCCCCCCCCCCCCACCCCCCGAGATCACGCGAGAAAGGAGTCTAGGGGTATAACCCAATCGTGATGACGAGCCTATCTTTGTGTACCCAAGTACTGACAAGTACTGGCGTCATCACAATTGGGGTATAACTTTCAATTACCAGGCGTTCATTTAAAGATGAAATGTAATGGGGTTATAATCGAGTTAATTGTTAAAAAAGGATTTAGAGGGTTCCTGTTAATAACTTATGAGCACAAAAATGTTTTAAGGATAATTTAATTTTTTATTGAAATCCAAAAAACAGGGTATTTTGGGCCTCGTACAGACAATTTTAAAAGCCATACATGACTTATCTTCCTTGAATTTGGCGCTTTTGGCAATCTTTGGTGACGTCGAAAGAGTTGTTTACATTCAAGGAGTCTATCGGTTTCATGTTGTTTACCATGGACGATGGTGGAGGTTTTACTAAAAAAATTGAGCACCGTAGAGGCCGCAAATTGCTCCTCATCAACTGACAACAACGATTGTCCACGCACGTATATGTATGAGCCCACTGCCAATAACGCATCACGCGAAGCAGACGATGGAATGTTGAGTTGGGATAAAATTAGCCCACATCATCTTAACTAACCATTTTTTCCTGAGCTCTTCATCTTTCGGAAAATGATGGAAGCTGAGTCTGACCCGGTAAGTATTCCTGCAGTTTGTTTAGGGCAGTGCAGATGGGCATCTCCGCACGAAGAGTCGTTGCTTTTAAAACTCGTTAGTACTCATAGTCATACGTTACGAAGTGGAAGCGCGCCGGAAACAAATCTCAGAGATCAAAGGAAGATAACTCATGTATTCATTTCGATTCTCCGATTTCAAGACTTACAGGCTTGGTTTATTTAAAGGCCCACTTGTCGCCGTAGCCTGTTTGGCATTTGTTAAGAAAACCTATTTGCACGAGCTTACTACAGCTAAAACCACTAAAGTTAAACATAGCACACATAAAGCATGTCCAATTAGGTTTAGAATGTATAAATGAGGATGAAAAACAAACGAAGAATCGAAGCTTGATTACAACAACAACACCGATCAGTGTTGGTTAACTAAAGTGTTGGATTACCCTCATTCAAGCGTTTTTGTCTGTGGTTTGCACCCGGCAGGCTTTTATAGTCCCTCTTACTCGATCGTTAGTATGTATTTCTTAAATTAAGTTCGTAAAATTATACTGTGTCGTTAGATCGCCCACACGACTCAAACCATTACGGCACTTTTGCACACGATCAGGTTCGATTGATTGATTGATTGTTTGGTGTTTTACGCCGCACTCAAGATTATTTCACTTATATGGCGGCGTTGCCAGTTTTATTGTGGGAGGAAACCGGGCTCTATGCCCGGAGGAAACCCACGACCTTCCGTTGGTAACTGGCAACCATCCCACATAGGTCGTTCGAGTGAAAACCCAGTCAGAAAATTTTACAATTTTTTGGACTGAGTGGGAATCGAACCCGCGACCCATTGGTGGAAGATCAGGTTCGAAGTTTGTTGACATTGCGGGTACCTCAAAAATCTATTTTTCAATTTCAAATTAAAAATACTTAATGATGTCAAAACTTTCAATTTCTGGTAAAGATAGAAAGTTCCTAACTTTTTCTGTCTGGGAAAAATCGTAAAACCGTCCACTGTTTTTAATGTAAACAGTCTTCTGGATTTTCGCGGCAAGTGTGCCTTTAATTAAAGAAATACAAAAAAGCCTAATACGAGACAAAAACTTGTGCCTGGCTAACAGCCACGTGCATGAAGGTAATGTATGAGCAGTTAGTTCCAGATTTCAATGAAATGTTTACATTTAACCTTTAACATTAGCGTGTATGGTGATCGGCAGTTATCGTGTCGTTTTGTCTTTGGTTCTTTATTTCTAAACCATTTCTCTGACCAAAATCTTTTCGTGAAACATACCAAAAGCTCTCAGTTGCGTCTTTGCCATTTGACAGTTAATACAAATATTTATACCGCAAGTTTTCAAAAAGCAACGGTTAAAAACACAACTATACGACGTGTTATTTTTGTGTTAGAAATAATATTAACTTTTTTGTCGGTGTAAAACAAGTATCTAATGGCTTTGTATATATCTTGATATGTCTTAGAAAAAGACTTGAGTAAAAAGTATAGATTGTAAGCCATAGCCACAGACAAAACAACAGGGTAACAGCCGATCTCTATAGCTATGATCTTTTATTATTGCCAGAATCATAGTGGTGGTGAAAATAACTTGAAAACGAAAACAGATGGATATCGAAAGACTATTACTTCTAGTTATTCACTTTTGCCCGAACGTCGCTATGTTAAACCTGTTTATTCTTTCTGCGACTTTTTGAACATTTTCATCACCGCCATCTTCTTCCACGTAGTCTACCACTAGGAAGTTAACTGTTTTCCCACGCCTTATCCTCTCTCCGAAGCAAGCGAGAGCCGATTCCCGCAGATATTTATTACACTGAAAAAAAAAAAAACAAGTAAAAAATATAAAAAAAAATAAATTAATCAAGTGATTCCTGTACTATACAATAAATAAGATCTAAGACAACAATTGTGCCCGCGAACACCGGGGAATAAGATACTGGAGGGATTTATTTATCAAATATTGCAAGTGGCCAGTTACATGCACATGTTCGCAATCGTATTGCAATAAAGCCATAAAAAGGAAACATGGAAACAACTAAACACAAAGAAAAAAGCTAAGCACACCCCTGGGAAGTCTGCACCGACCGATAAAACCATTGGTGTAGGGAGATTGTTGGCAAACTGATGTTGCAGAAACGATTGTGCTCATAAAGGGCAGCATTCTGGCGATAAGAAATCGCCATTAATGGCAAAAAGCTATAGAATTTATTCAGGATATCGTTAGCCAAATCAAAAGTGTATTTTAACAAAATAAAAAAGATGCTTTTAAGTATGAAACTTCAGAGTCCATCTGGCTTCACAAGGCGAACATATTGAAGTAAAAATGTCACTTTGAGTGTGTAGAACACATCCCTAGAGCAGAAGGTCAATAGCGTGTATAGCCTCCATTAGCTTCCAATCTGCGTTTCATCCCTCCAGTGAGACGTTTGGTCTGTTTTCAATCCTTTAAAGCACATTTGGGATAGGATAGACATAAACATTCAAGCCCTAGAGCCACCTGTACAACATCTGCAGGAATTGGAAGCCGCATTACATCGGTATTGGTGACAGTTACCCCTTCAACAGATCCGGCGTAAACATTAGCTAACCATGGACGATGGCCTATGGGGTCCATTCGATACAATTGCATGTTGTTGTTTTTACAAACAATAGAAGCCTATTTTAATTCCATTTTCTTCAAACGTTCCTCTTGTAGATGGTAAATTAAGTTGCTTATTTGTTCTTTACGCGTGCTAAATAAAGAACTGTCAACCTTCTTGGTGACTTACACAAATATTATTGATACATTGCAACAAATCCGACATGGAGGATTAACTCAGGACTGTATTCATGATCTTAGACCCATCCAGTGATTTACTACTTAAGTTCCCCCTTGTTGTGCCCAGTGTATTCGTTTTCATCATTGAAGTCACCATAATTCCATTGTCTGACCATCAATTATAGCAGTGCCTTGTTTTGGGGTGTTTGTTCTATATAAATTGCGCAATGTAAGCTGATATATGTTCATCATTTGACGTAAACGCTGTAAGTCTTCAGTCAAGGAGAGCTAAATTACAATAATTAGACACATGTTACAAATCCGTTATATCATACTATATAATAAGCGTGGTGTATTATGAGGTTATTATATGACTTCGCATCCAATATGGATATTTATTGTACAAGTCGCAGTTGGGTTGAAAGTCGATATATCGATATCGACTTTCAACCCAACGGTGACGAGTACAATCAATATCCATATTGGATGCGAAGTCATATAATAATCTTTGTATTATACATATACAATCAAACGCCAACACACCAATGGGTCGCGGGTTCGAATCCCACTCAGTCCAAAAAAAAAATGGAAAATTTTCTGACTGGGTTTTCACTCGAACGACCTATGTGGGATGGTTGCCAGTTACCAACGGAAGGTCGTGGGTTTCCTCCGGGCATAGAGCCCGGTTTCCTCCCACAATAAAACTGGCAACGCCGCCATATAAGTGAAATACCCCTGAGCGCGGCGTAAAACACCAAACAATCAATCAATCAATCAAACGCCAACAACAAGTATTTCCAGTTTAACTTTAAACAAGCACAATAATTTATTTCTATATTCAACGTATTCACAATTATTAGAAAAGAAAGCCCTGCAAGAGCCAAATTTTATAAAATTACAAATTACGGTACATACCGCAAAGTAGTTTACTTTCCATTAAAATATACGAATTTATCTATATCAGCATCATCTAACATCTTGCTCTGAAAGGTTCTGACAAAACGCCAGGAGCGAAGCAGACGACTCCGCGGTGACGTCAGATTCGAACGTTACACATCATCGAACTGACGTAGTCGCTCTTCTCTCTGCCGATACCCGGATGAAAATCCAATAGCACTATCCAATATAGATTTCGGCTCCAATATCGACTGATATATGATCGACACGTGGTACAAATGCTAGTCTTTCATTGGTTAATGAATACTGGTTGTATATTAATATTAGTTACAGAGTTTGTTCGAGGGGGGTAACGGAAATATATGGGGACAGTAAACGAATATTGGGCGAGGCGTTTCAGATTGCGGTCGATTCAGTTCAGGAGCTTTGTCCGTATTTTGGTTGCACAATTCTGAAACTTACGAATGTGAAAGTAGGTGCAAAAGGCCCCTAAAGTCAGTAAAAAGCTCCTTAAGCCGTGTTTTAATTTATCTAGAATTAATTAGTTACTGCACTGGTGCAGGCAGCATCTTTGGCGAGCGAGCCGACAGAGAAATTTGATTGGTCGGTCCATCCACGTGACCCCTAAGCCAAAGTATATAAATAGAGGCTCTGGTCCACAGTGGAGGGACGTGCTACGGATGGAAAACGCCAGTGCAAACAAACACCACCACAGTGGAGGGACAGCCATTGAGCCAGACAACGTGTCAGTCAGTCTGCAAACCCTATTGGAGCGTACTACCATATACTGAGTAAGCAAATGTTGAGCTCCTTATGATACTAGATATGGAATACTAAATATAGTAATATAATTTAAGAAGCTGTCTCCTCCTTCCACGGCATATTATTTATTTAATTTAATTATTACAGCATTTATTATTTTTCCATACTGGGCATATCATATATATATCCTGACAAACGAAATAAACTGTTGTGTCCATTTGGAACATATTGGAATTTTACCTGTTTTGTTAAAACTCTCAAATTCTGGATTTTACTCGGCGAAATTTATCGACGCAATATAATATAGATTCTCATTGACGTGGGGGATTCTATATTTTGGATACATAAATTACCCAGGATTGTTTCACTGCGTACGCAGGGCCTTCATATTTTGGGGGATTTACCAATCGGGAAAGGCGTTTTTATTATCAGAGTTTCAACTTATGAATAAACGTCCCGAATTTTAATCACTTATATTACAATATACACGTATAAGAACTCACCTTTGAAGCCAACTCATCAAAACATAAACCATGAGTGGCAGTGTTAGACATCTGTAACAGATCGTGTGATGTAGAACAAGCTTCTCGGGTTTCACTTACTATGCTGGAACAGCTCGAGGTTATGATGCGTGTTTGCCAGGTATCCTGGTAGGAATACTGAAATAAACGTAAAAAACGCATAAATATTATAAAACAAACCTTAAAACAATTAAATAAAGATATGCAGAATAGAAGATAAAGAAGGGCTCGGGAGCTGTGCCCCGCGTGTATAAGGGTGTTTCAGAGATTTTAAAAAGCCCACCGTTCCCAGCAGGCTCCAGTTGCTCAGTTGGTAGAGCGGTTGAACGGTAACTCTAAATCGTCAGTTAGATTCTCACGGTGTACTTTTTTTTACTAATTCTCTGCGATTGAAAATAAATTGTTTTGTTTCGTAATTTTATCCAGTCAAATACTTCAAATGGGTTACTCTTAGTCTGATCTCCATATATGGAAGTGTTGTCCACGATCTAAAATAGAGATTGATTCACTGCCATTCGTTAAGATATCAACTCTAAAACCATTGAGTGACATGTTGCTTGAACACAAAGGGAGGCCACTGCTGTCGACGACACATGACACTATAGTTGACTCGGTTGTGTAGAGAGATATCCGATATAATTCTGGTAGGTAACGTTTAAGCCACCGATAATCTGTTTTGTTATATTGACTGCTACTCTCCTAATACATATAAAATACCTTGAAATACCTTGAAGTCCATATCACATTTTGCCTTGACAGCCATGGGCGCTGCCATCTTGTTTTAGAATGTATTTATGAGCTGATGTTTTGCGGATTCTATTTTTGATTGTTAACAAGTATTTCTGCCCAAAGGCCTTGCGGTACAGGTTATTATTGTAGGGTTACATGTTTGGGAACAGTATAGAACAGAGAATTAAATATCATACACATTATAAATTCTAAGTAAGTTTCCTTCAGTTCACTATGCGCGAAAATGTAGGGCGACGGCTCTCGAGCCATGTCTCGTGCTGAAGATCTCGTAGAATGGCACGATATCTCGATTGAGGTTGTCCAGTGAGACAATGAACCGCGCTAAACATAAATCGGTCCATCGTTAAAAATGATGATCTTTTATTGAAACTATTAGCTATATTATATAAACAGTATTTTACCTGGGCATGTACCCATTTGTTTGCATTTCTACACTCCAAACCACATAAAAAGTCATGCATGAAAACAATCACTCGTTTATTCTGTTCAATTGACTCTCGGAGGGTTGGCCAATAACCTTTCTGTCCTCTGATATCATTTAGAGCAGGTATAAAACGTTCCCCTGTGAAAGCCTCTCTCACAACCCGAAGTAATTCAAAAGCCTTTTCTTTGGGGAAGTTGCCGTAGTCATGAAATAGCAATACTATTAGTTCGTTGTGATTCTGTATTTCTGCCATCCAATTACCAATTTCAGCCAATGTCTATAAATATAAAGATATTTTCACATGTTGAAAATACAGTATAATCCCGTAGAGAGGGTACATGTATGTAATGTTAAAGTGGCATGAGCTGCCGAAATTCACACTTTGTTCATAATTTCTGATCGTCACGACAGTAACAGGCTTTGACGGCCATCGAAAAACTAAATGATTGGCGTTGGAATGAGGAAAATCCACACAGTATATGGCCTGTACGAACCGAAAACGTGTTCGGAAAGTAAACAAAATTTAAATAACCGGGACGACCATTCATTCATTCTACGGCAAAGTTAGTTCAAAACAATACTTTATCGTACATTTTGGAGACTAGAAGCAGTAAAAATCTTCTGAATTACACGTCTTGAGAAAAATAGCCAATAATTTCAACATTCTGTTTCAACATCAAAATATCAACATTTTGGCAGCTCATGCCCCTTTAACATATTATGTTGATTTACTGGTTCTAGAGTCACATATTATTTTATAGTACACTTAGAAACAGGAAATAGAAACAGGAGATTACAAATTGTTTAATAAAGAAAATATTGAAAATATCGCTAATTACGAAGGCGGAAGTTTTGGCATATAAATCCAATCTAACGGAAAGCTACTTACAAAAATGAGAAATGAAACTGTAAATATGATACACAAGCGCCTTGCTTACAACTTACTGATAAAATAATGAAGAAATTAAAAATCATTGTCGTTCTCTTACATTGCTTATAGATTCTCCGGGTGCGTTCCCGTTACAGTTGTAAATCAGCCCCTTTTGCCAACAGATATCCAAGTCAAAATAACGTATTCCATTTTTCAATTGATTTAGAAAGCTTAAGCGTTGATGTCTGAAATAGCAACCTAATGCAGGAAAACCATTGGAATACCACAAATGTCCATTTGCACCCGACCCTAAAATGTAACCAATAAGAAAAGGCGCAGAATCATTACTGAATCTGGAATGACCAGTTATATATGATCAAGCTAACCTTAATTCTCTAATCCCTTGTACACCAGAAGTTGTCGATTATCTATCTAAGTCATTCCCTGTAATATTTGGTCGTAAACGACTAGTTAAATACGTGTATCAGTTATTGTATTTGGAAAGTTAAACATGTACGTTGATACATGTAAGCAAGAAATCATTATTCATACAACTTTCCTTAAAGTGTCATGAGCTGCCAAAATTCAATTTTTTTTTCATAATTTCTGATCGTCACGAGGTTTTGAAGGCAATCGAAAAACTAAATGATTGGCGTTGGAATGAGGGAAATCCATACAGTATGTGGCCTATACGAACCAAAAACGTGTTCGAAAAGTAAACAAAATTTAAATAACCCGGACGACCATTCATTCATTCTAAGCCAAAGTTTGTTCAAAACAATACCTTATCGTACATTTTCGAGACTAGAGGAACTAAAAAGCTTCTGATTTATACGTCTTGAGAAAAATAGCCAATAATTTCAACATTCTGTTTTAACGTCAAAATATCAACATTTTGGCAGCTCATACCACTTGAATTTGGAATCATAAGTAAAGTTTTCAGTTACATCAATAAAGATTGGAAGCAGCTTAAAGGGGCATGAGCTGCCAAAATGTTGATATTTTGACGTTACAACATAATGTTGAAATTATTGGCTATTTTTCTCAAGACGTGTAATTCAGAAGCTTTCAAGTGTTTCTAGTCTCGAAAATGTACGATAAGGTATTGTTTTGGACTAACTTTGGCTTAGAATGAACGAATGGTCGTCCCGGTTATTTAAATTTTGTTTACATTTCGAACACGTTTTCGGTTCGTACAGGCCACATACTGTATAGATTTTCCTCAATCCAACGCCAATCATTTAGTTTTTCGATAGCCTTCAAAGCCTCTTACTGTCGTGACGATCAGAAATTATGAAAAAAGTGTGAATTTTGGCAGCTCATGCCACTTTAAGGTCGGTATACACTCAGAGTTTGACTGCGTCCCGACTCAACCCGACTGGAAAATCGCGTCGCAGAGAAGAAGTGTATAGTGTATACTAGTCTACGACGCAAATCGATATCAGTCGATTATAAACGTGACAATGTATGTGTGTCATCAGATATGATTTATTAAGATACAGTTTGATTGAATACTTGTTCGATGTCGTACCTTTTCTAACATCAGCGAAGAAGGCAAGTTTATGTCAGTTTAATACGAGGAAAAAGAACTAAAATTAAAGATAAGGCACATTTGTCTGATGACAGGATTAAAACGCGAAAAGAGTTCCATTAATCACACTAATTAATCAAACGCCAACACGTCTTACTCCAATAATAAATTACATTCATTTCATTTTGGGGGGTTATTCGAAATCTTAAGTCATATCATTTGTCTCATTCTCATGAAAGTCGCTTAACTAGATCTTCCGTTTACTCGTTTTGACCATGTCGTTCAAATACATTGTTAATTTTAACTCAATGCAGAAAAATGATACAAAACCTTTTGACCCAAGATGAATATGAGAAAAATACAGAAATTACGCCTTCTTGTTGAACGATGCGGCCATTCTTGTCCGCCTGCGGTGCCCTTCAAAACAAGTGGCTAGAGAACACGAGAAAACGCGTGTGAAATACAAACGCGTGTGAAAAACAAGTGGCTAGAGAACACGAGAAGACGCGTGTACAATACAAACGATTATTCGCGTACATAATCTCGAGTTCTCGACAGGCGTGTTTTTATGATAAAAAATCATTGGAAATAACATAGATTTACCACTTAAAAGTAGTGTATACTAATCTACGACGCAAATTGATGTCAGTCGGACTCAGTTGCGTCGGGTTGAGTCTGAATCTGTAGACCAATCAGAAACTTTACTGCAGTCAGGTCTCCGCCAAACAAACGACTATTTTATCTTGTTATACTAAAGGGTTCTGAACGTCATGGATCCGAATAGGTATCCAGACATTTCGGCCTGGGACAATTCGGCCTGGGACATTTCGGTACAGTACATTTCGGCCTGGGACAGTTCGGCCTGGGACATTTCGGTCCAAAGTGAAAAAGGGGACATTTCGGCCTACCTTGGTTTTAATTATATTTGATTAAAGACTTTATCATTTCTTTCTCTTATTCTATATGAATATATATATATGCTCATTAAAGTGGCATGAGCTGCCAAAATTCACACTTTTTTCATAACTTCTGATCACCACGACGGAAAGAGGCTTTGACGGCCATCGAAAAAGTAAATGATTAGCGTTGGAATGAGGAAAATCCATACAGTATTTGGCCTATACGAACCGGAATCGTGTTCGAAAAGTAAACAAAATTTAAATAGCCGGGACGACCATTCATTCATTCTTAGCCGAAGTTAGTGCAAAACAATACTTTATCGTACATTCTCGAGGCTAGAAGCACTAAAAAGCTTCTGAATTATACGTCTTGAGAAATATAGCTAAAAATTTCAACATTCTGTTTTAACGTCAAAAATATCAATATTTTGGCAGCTCATGCCACTTTAAGTTGAGCTCAAGTTGATAAGTTTATCTAAGCACAATAGGTTACAAACCACAATAGGTTACATATATAGCCCACCACTACGTAACGCCAAGCATCATGGGATCAATCACAGGCTTCCATCTGATAAGGTGACCAGCACCATTCTGAAGCTAGCCACATACTGAGTGTTCAGGTTTATTTTTGTGGATAAAGCTAAGAAGTTTACATGACTATACAATATATTTCTCGGAGCCAAACTGCCCAGGACAGACAAATTTATTTATATTTTCTTGTTAAAAGTTGTTTAATAAAGTGAAAGTTGTCTGCAGCACATTTATGTATCATGGAAGTTGGAAAGATTGTCCAGAAGCCCACTAGTATCACTGTCATAGCTGAAAAATTGCTGAATATGGAGAAAGAAATAAGAAAATATACAATAGAATAAAAACCAAGGTGGGCCGAAATGTCCCCTTTATCACTTTTGGCCGAAATGTCCCAAGCCGAAATGTCCCAGGCCGAAATGTACCGTACCGAAATGTCCCAGGCCGAAATGTCCTAGGCCGAAATGTCCCGGATCCCCCCGAATGACTTCAGTTGCGTATCCACGACGCGATGCAACTGAAGCGTTCTGTGAAATAAATTTTGGGAAAAAAAGGAGAATTGCAACAATGAAAAATAGTCGGGTCGCAAAGCTCATGGTATACAGGCCTTCACATGTTAAAGAACAAGAAAAGTAAGGTAGATTTATCTCCTCACTCCGATAACAAACATTGTTAATAGCATAGATTTACCACTCAACCACTGCGACAAAGAGAAAAGTTATCCTCACCAATGAGATTAAATTCATGTTACCTGCACTATGAGCTCCAGCAAAAGTAACTTTATCAAAAGTTAGGTCACACAATTCTTCCATTCCATTGCATCCGTAGCGCTCTGTGAAATAAATTTTGAGAAAAAAAGAGAGAATCGCTCAACAATGCACAATGAAAAATAGCTAAAATATAAACGTAGACTTTTAAATTCGCTGCTCAACATGTCGACGTATTTGACAAATTCCATGGCGATTTTGTCTTATCTACTTTCAGTTTTCTTTCATACCTCAAACCTAGACCGAACAATCCGCTTTTATGGTAACATGCACTCCCTGGCGTTTGCACCACAGAGCCTGGATCACGTCTATTTGTTAAAATTGACAAGACGGTTTGTTTTGCTATGAAGACACACATGCGCTCTAACGGTTACGTCATTCCCATATAAATGACATGACCACGCCTATTTGCCCACGAATGATCTAGATAAACATTGTTCACAGAGTTTGTGTCATAAAAATTTAAGATTGTCTCATAAAGACCTCTTAAAGATGTGCAAATATAGTGTCATTGTTTAGCGGAGGGTTTATAGTTTCCAACATAAAAACACACAAACACAGAAGACTGCCGAAGATCCGCGATATGTGACGTGATAAACCGCCCACGTGAATCAACCGTTCATGGCGGAAAACTGGAACTCTCGGAAATGTTACGTTGGGGTTTCGACTGCAGACGACGACACACAGCCCCTTATGGTCGGACAAGGTTTGAGGCTGGTAGGCTAAATAATCTTTTCTTTGCTTACTTCACACTTTTTTCATAATTTCTGATCGTCACGACAGTAAGAGCCTTTAGAGGCCATCGAAAAACTAAATGATTGGCGTTGGAATTAGGAAAATACATACAATATGTGGCCTGTACGAACCGAAAAGTAAACAAAATTTAAATAACCGGGACGACCATTCATTCATTCTAAGCCAATACAATACTTTATCGTACATTCTTGAGACTAGAAGCACTAAAAAGATTCTGCATTATACGTCTTGAGAAACATAGCCAATAATTTCCACATTCTGTTTAAAAGTCAAAATATCAACATTATGGCAGCTCATGCCACTTAAAGTGAAATTCGCGCCGCCTTTTTTTCGGCGGCATAGTCATTTCTTGTGTGCCAAAAATGACGTTACAGTGGTCTTGGTTGTGTGGTAGTACAGAAATAAAGAAAAAACACACAGACAAGATTTCTCGGCTAACCTCAAACTCAGACCAAACAAAAATTGAAAAAAAAGTGGATTTTTCACTCGGTCGCCGTATGTGTCTGGGGTTTGGGGTTTCTTCTGAGCAATTGGCAACGCCGCCATATAAGTGAAATAATCTTGAGTGCGGCGTAAAACATCAGTAAATCAAATCAACTTTTTCAGATGGTATAGACGATAAGAAAACTTGGTATTCATAGAATGAATGATTGAAGTTTTACGACCCACTCAAGATTATTTCACTTATATAACGGCGTTGCCAGGTTCAGTGGGGGGAGGAAACATGGGATCATTAAAGAGAAAAACACCTACCTTTGGAGAGCACCTGGTTACTCTCCCACATACGGCGATCGAGTGTAAAATTCAATGATTAAACGAAACTTACCTGTAAGTTGAAGTTTGATCTGGATCAGAGCAACAGCACAGAGAGATTACATGAGAGGTGAGCGACGCGCGTGCACCAACCAGACTTCCACGGTCATGAAATATTATCTTGTTTTTGTTTATGTGTGTTTTTTTTTTTTTTCAAAGGGTGGGCTGGGGATGGCTAGAGATGGGCACGTAATCTCTCTGTGCTCTTGTGATGACGTTTGATCCCGATCTTACTTCAACTTACAGGTAAGTTTCGCTTAATCATACATCATCACAGCACAGAGGATCACGTGAGATTTTAAGCCGCCATTACTAACTACTAAATTACAATTAATTTTTTTATTTCTGTATCATAACATTCAGTAGGAATACAGCATCGAAACACCCAGAACGTATCCCCTGCTATCTGCATGGACATCCGGCTGCTTAACACAGTTCAAGTACACCATCAGAAAAAATGGTAACAGTTGTAATGGAGTTGTCATAATAGTTTGCGAAAGTTTTGCAAGATTTCCAGCCTGCTGTCGCCACGATGACTTGCCGCCCTGATAGAGTGGGTTTTGAAAGAGCTGTCCATCCCAGCGGATTTCAACACAATTCTTAACCATCCTCCTATTGTTTCTTTACCCACAGGCTATTGTGGTTTTTGATAATTTAGTAATAAAGAATATTTTCCCTTTGAACAAGATACCTTTCTAATGTTAGGAATACACAAAGCTTTGGTTCTAACACATATTTGGGCAATTTAAAAAAAAAATAGATTTGACTGTTTTACATTATTGGTAATGATAAACTCAAAAGTGTCAGCATTTGTTGACATATTAGAATTTTTAAGCAAATGAATAGTCTGCTGTCTGTGGGCAGAGACTAATGCAACCAGCATTACGAGATTAAATGTTAGGTCTTTAAGGAATAACACATCATTTGGCTACAAAGAAATTAAGTACTCTAGTACAACAGAAACATCCCAGGTGTCAGTACCCGGAGACGGTAGGCAGCTTTTCAAAAACACCTTTCAATAATCGAATCACAAGTGGGTGTTTACCCACTAGAAATTTGTCCACGCTTCCACATAACGCTGAAAGAGCACTTCTGGCACAATTAATTGCACTGTAACCATGTCCCTGAAGCCGTAAGGAAAAGTTAGGTCAAGAGTTCAAGAATGCTAGTGATATTTGTCTGAGAAATGTCTTTTTGTTGACAGAAAGTTATCCATTGTCGCATATAGCACCCGTATTGTTTTTTTTTGTGGATACACGCCATGAGTTACAAATGAGTTCAATGGTTTCCGTTTGCAAACCTCGACTTGCCAACGATTGCCCTACATAAGGCAAGCGATCAGCCCAACGGATGTCGTGTATCTCTCATGTCCGTGAAGCTGTCACCCATTACCCATTACCCAGTTCCCGATTCAAAACTAGGTCAATGTAGAGGATTAGTCCATTTGAAAATAGGGGTGAGAGCAAAAACACACGACATCATACATAAACCGCAATACAGCCTCAGACAAAACAGACGCAGGTCAATTGGGTAATGGGTAACAGTCGAATTGGGTAATGGGCTACACAACGCCTACAGAGCGATAATACGCCAGCAGGGAAATGGGGGATGGACGAACTGGGTAATGGGTGAAAGACAGGGGGCGAATTGGGTAATGGGTAACAGTCGAATTGGGTAATGGGCTACAAAACGCCTACAAAGCGATAATACGCGAGCAGGGAAATGGGGGATGGACGAACTGGGTAATGGGTGAGAGACAGGGGGCGAATTGGGTAATGGGTAATGGGTAACAGTCGAATTGGGTAATGGGCTACAAAACGCCTACAAAGCGATAATACGCGAGCAGGGAAATGGGGGATGGACGAACTGGGTAATGGGTGAGAGACAGGGGGCGAATTGGGTAATGGGTAATGGGTAACAGTCGAATTGGGTAATGGGCTACACAACGCCTCTAAAGCGATAATATCCGAACAGGGAAATGGGGGATGGGCGAACTGGGTAATGGGTGACACACAGGGCCGAATTGGGTAATGGGTAATGGGTAACAGTCGAATAGGGTAATGAGCTACACAAAGCCTCCAAAGCGATAATACGCGAGCAGGGAATAGGAAATAGACGAACTGGGTAATGGGTGACAGGCAGGGCCGAATTGGGTAATGGGTAACAGTCGAATTGGGTAATGAGCTACACAACGCTTCCAAAGCGATAATACGCGAACAGGGAAATGTGAGATGGATGAAGTGGGTAATGGGTGACAGACAGGGGCGAATTGGGTAATGGGTAACAGTCGAATTGGGTAATGAGCTACACAACGCCTCCAAAGCGATAATACGCGAACAGGGAATAGGAAATAGACGAACTGGGTAATGGGTGACAGGCAGGGGCGAATTGGGTAATGGGTAATGGGTGACAAGCGAATTGGGTAATGAGCTACACAACGCCTCTAAAGCGATAATACGCGAACAGTGAAATGGGGGATGGACGAACTGGGTAATGGGTGAGAGACAGGGGGCGAATTGAGTAATGGTAACAGTCGAATTGGGTAATGGGCTACACAACGCCTCTAAAGCGATAATATCCGAACAGGGAAATGGGGGATGGGCGAACTGGGTAATGGGTGACACACAGGGCCGAATTAGGTAATGGGTAATGGGTAACAGTCGAATAGGGTAATGAGCTACACAAAGCCTCCAAAGCGATAATACGCGAGCAGGGAATAGGAAATAGACGAACTGGGTAATGGGTGACAGGCAGGGCCGAATTGGGTAATGGGTAACAGTCGAATTGGGTAATGAGCTACACAACGCTTCCAAAGCGATAATACGCGAACAGGGAAATGTGAGATGGATGAAGTGGGTAATGGGTGACAGACAGGGGCGAATTGGGTAATGGGTAACAGTCGAATTGGGTAATGAACTACACAACGCCTCCAAAGCGATAATACGCGAACAGGGAATAGGAAATAGACGAACTGGGTAATGGGTGAGAGACAGGGGCGAATTGGGTAATGGGTAATGGGTGACAAGCGAATAGGGTAATGAGCTTCACAACGCCTCCAAAGCGATAATACGCAAACAGGGAATAGGAAATTGACGAACTGGGTAATGTGTGAGAGACAGGGGCGAATTGGGTAATGGGTAACAGTCGAATTGGGTAATGGGCTACACAACGCCTACAAAGCGATAATACGCGAGCAGGGAAATGGGGGATGGACGAACTGGGTAATGGGTGAGAGACAGGGGGCGAATTGGGTAATGGGTAACAGTCGAATTGGGTAATGGGCTACACAACGCCTACAAAGCGATAATACGCGAGCAGGGAATAGGAAATAGACGAACTGGGTAATGGGTGACAGGCAGGGGCGAATTGGGTAATGGGTAATGGGTGACAAGCGAATTGGGTAATGAGCTACACAACGCCTCTAAAGCGATAATACGCGAACAGTGAAATGGGGGATGGACGAACTGGGTAATGGGTGAGAGACAGGGGGCGAATTGAGTAATGGTAACAGTCGAATTGGGTAATGGGCTACACAACGCCTCTAAAGCGATAATATCCGAACAGGGAAATGGGGGATGGGCGAACTGGGTAATGGGTGACACACAGGGCCGAATTGGGTAATGGGTAATGGGTAACAGTCGAATAGGGTAATGAGCTACACAAAGCCTCCAAAGCGATAATACGCGAGCAGGGAATAGGAAATAGACGAACTGGGTAATGGGTGACAGGCAGGGCCGAATTGGGTAATGGGTAACAGTCGAATTGGGTAATGAGCTACACAACGCTTCCAAAGCGATAATACGCGAACAGGGAAATGTGAGATGGATGAAGTGGGTAATGGGTGACAGACAGGGGCGAATTGGGTAATGGGTAACAGTCGAATTGGGTAATGAGCTACACAACGCCTCCAAAGCGATAATACGCGAACAGGGAATAGGAAATAGACGAACTGGGTATTGGGTGAGAGACAGGGGCGAATTGGGTAATGGGTAATGGGTGACAAGCGAATAGGGTAATGAGCTTCACAACGCCTCCAAAGCGATAATACGCAAACAGGGAATAGGAAATTGACGAACTGGGTAATGTGTGAGAGACAGGGGCGAATTGGGTAATGGGTAACAGTCGAACTGGGTAATGAGCTACACAACGCCTACAAAGCGATAATACGCGAGCAGGGAATAGGAAATAGACGAACTGGGTAATGGGTGACAGGCAGGGGCGAATTGGGTAATGGGTAATGGGTGACAAGCGAATTGGGTAATGAGCTACACAACGCCTCTAAAGCGATAATACGCGAACAGTGAAATGGGGGATGGACGAACTGGGTAATGGGTGACAGACAGGGGCGAATTGAGTAATGGTAACAGTCGAATTGGGTAATGGGCTACACAACGCCTACAAAGCGATAATACGCGAGCAGGGAAATGGGGGATGGACGAACTGGGTAATGTGTGAGAGACAGGGGCGAATTGGGTAATGGGTAATGGGTAATGGGTAACAGTCGAATTGGGTAATGGGCTACACAACGCCTACAAAGCGATAATACGCGAGCAGGGAATAGGAAATAGACGAACTGGGTAATGGGTGACAGGCAGGGGCGAATTGGGTAATGGGTAATGGGTGACAAGCGAATTGGGTAATGAGCTACACAACGCCTCTAAAGCGATAATACGCGAACAGTAAAATGGGGGATGGACGAACTGGGTAATGGGTGACAGGCAGGGGCGAATTGGGTAATGGGTAATGGGTGACAAGCGAATTGGGTAATGAGCTACACAACGCCTCTAAAGCGATAATACGCGAACAGTGAAATGGGGGATGGACGAACTGGGTAATGGGTGACAGACAGGGGCGAATTGGGTAATGGGTAACAGTCGAATTGGGTAATGGGCTACACAACGCCTACAAAGCGATAATACGCGAGCTGGGAAATGGGGGATGGACGAACTGGGTAATGGGTGAGAGACAGGGGGCCAATTGGGTAATGGGTAATGGGTAACAGTCGAATTGGGTAATGGGCTACACAACGCCTCTAAAGCGATAATACCCGAACATGGAAATGGGGGATGGACGAACTGGGTAATGGGTGACAGACAGGGCCGAATTGGGTAATGGGTAATGGGTAACAGTCGAATTGGGTAATGGGCTACACAACGCCTCTAAAGCGATAATACCCGAACATGGAAATGGGGGATGGACGAACTGGGTAATGGGTGACAGACAGGGCCGAATTGGGTAATGGGTAACAGTCGAATAGGGTAATGAGCTACACAAAGCCTCCATAGCGATAATACGCAAACAGGGACTAGGAAATAGACGAACTGGGTAATGGGTGACAGGCAGGGGCGAATTGGGTAATGGGTAACAGTCGAATTGGGTAATGGGCTACACAACGCCTCCAAAGCGATAATACGCAAACAAGGAATAGGAAATAGACGAACTGGGTAATGGGTGACAGGCAGGGGCGAATTGGGTAATGGGTAACAGTCGAATTGGGTAATGGGCTACACAACGCCTCCAAAGCGATAATACGCAAACAAGGAATAGGAAATTGACGAACTGGGTAATGTGTGAGAGACAGGGGCGAATTGGGTAATGGGTAACAGTCGAATTGGGTAATGGGCTACACAACGCCTACAAAGCGATAATACGCGAGCAGGGAATAGGAAATAGACGAACTGGGTAATGGGTGACAGGCAGGGGCGAATTGGGTAATGGGTAATGGGTGACAAGCGAATTGGGTAATGAGCTACACAACGCCTCTAAAGCGATAATACGCGAACAGTGAAATGGGGGATGGACGAACTGGGTAATGGGTGACAGGCAGGGGCGAATTGGGTAATGGGTAATGGGTGACAAGCGAATTGGGTAATGAGCTACACAACGCCTCTAAAGCGATAATACGCGAACAGTGAAATGGGGGATGGACGAACTGGGTAATGGGTGACAGACAGGGGCGAATTGGGTAATGGGTAACAGTCGAATTGGGTAATAGGCTACACAACGCCTACAAAGCGATAATACGCGAGCTGGGAAATGGGGGATGGACGAACTGGGTAATGGGTGAGAGACAGGGGGCCAATTGGGTAATGGGTAATGGGTAATGGGTAACAGTCGAATTGAGTTATGGGCTACACAACGCCTCTAAAGCGATAATACCCGAACAGGGAAATGGGGAATGGACGAACTGGGCAATGGGTGACAGACAGGGGGGCGAATTGGGTAATGGGTAATGGGTAACAGTCGAATTGGGTAATGGGCTACACAACGCCTCTAAAGCGATAATACCCGAACAGGGAAATGGGGGATGGACGAACTGGGTAATGGGTGACAGACAGGGCCGAATTGGGTAATGGGTAATGGGTAACAGTCGAATAGGGTAATGAGCTACACAAAGCCTCCAAAGCGATAATACGCAAACAGGGAATAGGAAATAGACGAACTGGGTAATGGGTGACAGGCAGGGGCGAATTGGGTAATGGGTAATGGGTAACAGTCGAATTGGGTAATGGGCTACACAACGCCTCCAAAGCGATAATACGCAAACAAGGAATAGGAAATTGACGAACTGGGTAATGTGTGAGAGACAGGGGCGAATTGGGTAATGGGTAACAGTCGAATTGGGTAATGGGCTACACAACGCCTACAAAGCGATAATACGCGAGCTGGGAAATGGGAGATGGACGAACTGGGTAATGGGTGACAGGCAGGGGCGAATTGGGTAATGGGTAATGGGTGACAAGCGAATTTGGTAATGAGCTACACAACGCCTCTAAAGCGATAATACGCGAACAGTGAAATGGGGTATGGACGAACTGGGTAATGGTTGACAGGCAGGGGCGAATTGGGTAATGGGTAATGGGTGACAAGCGAATTGGGTAATGAGCTACACAACGCCTGTAAAGCGATAATACGCGAACAGTGAAATGGGGGATGGACGAACTGGGTAATGGGTGACAGACAGGGGCGAATTGGGTAATGGGTAACAGTCGAATTGGGTAATGGGCTACACAACGCCTACAAAGCGATAATACGCGAGCTGGGAAATGGGGGATGGACGAACTGGGTAATGGGTGAGAGACAAGGGGCCAATTGGGTAATGGGTAATGGGTAATAGGTAACAGTCGAATTGGGTAATGGGCTACACAACGCCTCTAAAGCGATAATACCCGAACAGGGAAATGGGGAATGGACGAACTGGGTAATGGGTGACAGACAGGGGGGCGAATTGGGTAATGGGTAATGGGTAACAGTCGAATTGGGTAATGGGCTACACAACGCCTCTAAAGCGATAATACCCGAACAGGGAAATGGGGGATGGACGAACTGGGTAATGGGTGACAGACAGGGCCGAATTGGGTAATGGGTAATGGGTAACAGTCGAATAGGGTAATGAGCTACACAAAGCCTCCAAAGCGATAATACGCAAACAGGGAATAGGAAATAGACGAACTGGGTAATGGGTGACAGGCAGGGGCGAATTGGGTAATGGGTAACAGTCGAATTGGGTAATGGGCTACACAACGCCTCCAAAGCGATAATACGCAAACAAGGAATAGGAAATTGACGAACTGGGTAATGTGTGAGAGACAGGGGCGAATTGGGTAATGGGTAACAGTCGAATTGGGTAATGGGCTACACAACGCCTACAAAGCGATAATACGCGAGCTGGGAAATGGGAGATGGACTAACTGGGTAATGGGTGACAGGCAGGGGCGAATTGGGTAATGGGTAATGGGTGACAAGCGAATTTGGTAATGAGCTACACAACGCCTCTAAAGCGATAATACGCGAACAGTGAAATGGGGGATGGACGAACTGGGTAATGGGTGACAGGCAGGGGCGAATTGGGTAATGGGTAATGGGTGACAAGCGAATTGGGTAATGAGCTACACAACGCCTCTAAAGCGATAATACGCGAACAGTGAAATGGGGGATGGACGAACTGGGTAATGGGTGACAGACAGGGGCGAATTGGGTAATGGGTAACAGTCGAATTGGGTAATGGGCTACACAACGCCTACAAAGCGATAATACGCGAGCTGGGAAATGGGGGATGGACGAACTGGGTAATGGGTGAGAGACAGGGGGCCAATTGGGTAATGGGTAATGGGTAACAGTCGAATTGGGTAATGGGCTACACAACGCCTCTAAAGCGATAATACCCGAACAGGGAAATGGGGAATGGACGAACTGGGTAATGGGTGACAGACAGGGGGGCGAATTGGGTAATGGGTCATGGGTAACAGTCGAATTGGGTAATGGGCTACACAACGCCTCTAAAGCGATAATACCCGAACAGGGAAATGGGGGATGGACGAACTGGGTAATGGGTGACAGACAGGGCCGAATTGGGTAATGGGTAATGGGTAACAGTCGAATAGGGTAATGAGCTACACAAAGCCTCCAAAGCGATAATACGCAAACAAGGAATAGGAAATTGACGAACTGGGTAATGTGTGAGAGACAGGGGCGAATTGGGTAATGGGTAACAGTCGAATTGGGTAATGGGCTACACAACGCTTCCAAAGCGATAATACGCGAACAGGGAAATGTGAGATGGATGAAGTGGGTAATGGGTGACAGACAGGGGCGAATTGGGTAATGGGTAACAGTCGAATTGGGTAATGAGCTACACAACGCCTCCAAAGCGATAATACGCGAACAGGGAATAGGAAATAGACGAACTGGGTATTGGGTGAGAGACAGGGGCGAATTGGGTAATGGGTAATGGGTGACAAGCGAATAGGGTAATGAGCTTCACAACGCCTCCAAAGCGATAATACGCAAACAGGGAATAGGAAATTGACGAACTGGGTAATGTGTGAGAGACAGGGGCGAATTGGGTAATGGGTAACAGTCGAACTGGGTAATGAGCTACACAACGCCTACAAAGCGATAATACGCGAGCAGGGAATAGGAAATAGACGAACTGGGTAATGGGTGACAGGCAGGGGCGAATTGGGTAATGGGTAATGGGTGACAAGCGAATTGGGTAATGAGCTACACAACGCCTCTAAAGCGATAATACGCGAACAGTGAAATGGGGGATGGACGAACTGGGTAATGGGTGACAGACAGGGGCGAATTGAGTAATGGTAACAGTCGAATTGGGTAATGGGCTACACAACGCCTACAAAGCGATAATACGCGAGCAGGGAAATGGGGGATGGACGAACTGGGTAATGTGTGAGAGACAGGGGCGAATTGGGTAATGGGTAATGGGTAATGGGTAACAGTCGAATTGGGTAATGGGCTACACAACGCCTACAAAGCGATAATACGCGAGCAGGGAATAGGAAATAGACGAACTGGGTAATGGGTGACAGGCAGGGGCGAATTGGGTAATGGGTAATGGGTGACAAGCGAATTGGGTAATGAGCTACACAACGCCTCTAAAGCGATAATACGCGAACAGTAAAATGGGGGATGGACGAACTGGGTAATGGGTGACAGGCAGGGGCGAATTGGGTAATGGGTAATGGGTGACAAGCGAATTGGGTAATGAGCTACACAACGCCTCTAAAGCGATAATACGCGAACAGTGAAATGGGGGATGGACGAACTGGGTAATGGGTGACAGACAGGGGCGAATTGGGTAATGGGTAACAGTCGAATTGGGTAATGGGCTACACAACGCCTACAAAGCGATAATACGCGAGCTGGGAAATGGGGGATGGACGAACTGGGTAATGGGTGAGAGACAGGGGGCCAATTGGGTAATGGGTAATGGGTAACAGTCGAATTGGGTAATGGGCTACACAACGCCTCTAAAGCGATAATACCCGAACATGGAAATGGGGGATGGACGAACTGGGTAATGGGTGACAGACAGGGCCGAATTGGGTAATGGGTAATGGGTAACAGTCGAATTGGGTAATGGGCTACACAACGCCTCTAAAGCGATAATACCCGAACATGGAAATGGGGGATGGACGAACTGGGTAATGGGTGACAGACAGGGCCGAATTGGGTAATGGGTAACAGTCGAATAGGGTAATGAGCTACACAAAGCCTCCATAGCGATAATACGCAAACAGGGACTAGGAAATAGACGAACTGGGTAATGGGTGACAGGCAGGGGCGAATTGGGTAATGGGTAACAGTCGAATTGGGTAATGGGCTACACAACGCCTCCAAAGCGATAATACGCAAACAAGGAATAGGAAATAGACGAACTGGGTAATGGGTGACAGGCAGGGGCGAATTGGGTAATGGGTAACAGTCGAATTGGGTAATGGGCTACACAACGCCTCCAAAGCGATAATACGCAAACAAGGAATAGGAAATTGACGAACTGGGTAATGTGTGAGAGACAGGGGCGAATTGGGTAATGGGTAACAGTCGAATTGGGTAATGGGCTACACAACGCCTACAAAGCGATAATACGCGAGCAGGGAATAGGAAATAGACGAACTGGGTAATGGGTGACAGGCAGGGGCGAATTGGGTAATGGGTAATGGGTGACAAGCGAATTGGGTAATGAGCTACACAACGCCTCTAAAGCGATAATACGCGAACAGTGAAATGGGGGATGGACGAACTGGGTAATGGGTGACAGGCAGGGGCGAATTGGGTAATGGGTAATGGGTGACAAGCGAATTGGGTAATGAGCTACACAACGCCTCTAAAGCGATAATACGCGAACAGTGAAATGGGGGATGGACGAACTGGGTAATGGGTGACAGACAGGGGCGAATTGGGTAATGGGTAACAGTCGAATTGGGTAATAGGCTACACAACGCCTACAAAGCGATAATACGCGAGCTGGGAAATGGGGGATGGACGAACTGGGTAATGGGTGAGAGACAGGGGGCCAATTGGGTAATGGGTAATGGGTAATGGGTAACAGTCGAATTGAGTTATGGGCTACACAACGCCTCTAAAGCGATAATACCCGAACAGGGAAATGGGGAATGGACGAACTGGGCAATGGGTGACAGACAGGGGGGCGAATTGGGTAATGGGTAATGGGTAACAGTCGAATTGGGTAATGGGCTACACAACGCCTCTAAAGCGATAATACCCGAACAGGGAAATGGGGGATGGACGAACTGGGTAATGGGTGACAGACAGGGCCGAATTGGGTAATGGGTAATGGGTAACAGTCGAATAGGGTAATGAGCTACACAAAGCCTCCAAAGCGATAATACGCAAACAGGGAATAGGAAATAGACGAACTGGGTAATGGGTGACAGGCAGGGGCGAATTGGGTAATGGGTAATGGGTAACAGTCGAATTGGGTAATGGGCTACACAACGCCTCCAAAGCGATAATACGCAAACAAGGAATAGGAAATTGACGAACTGGGTAATGTGTGAGAGACAGGGGCGAATTGGGTAATGGGTAACAGTCGAATTGGGTAATGGGCTACACAACGCCTACAAAGCGATAATACGCGAGCTGGGAAATGGGAGATGGACGAACTGGGTAATGGGTGACAGGCAGGGGCGAATTGGGTAATGGGTAATGGGTGACAAGCGAATTTGGTAATGAGCTACACAACGCCTCTAAAGCGATAATACGCGAAGAGTGAAATGGGGTATGGACGAACTGGGTAATGGTTGACAGGCAGGGGCGAATTGGGTAATGGGTAATGGGTGACAAGCGAATTGGGTAATGAGCTACACAACGCCTGTAAAGCGATAATACGCGAACAGTGAAATGGGGGATGGACGAACTGGGTAATGGGTGACAGACAGGGGCGAATTGGGTAATGGGTAACAGTCGAATTGGGTAATGGGCTACACAACGCCTACAAAGCGATAATACGCGAGCTGGGAAATGGGGGATGGACGAACTGGGTAATGGGTGAGAGACAAGGGGCCAATTGGGTAATGGGTAATGGGTAATAGGTAACAGTCGAATTGGGTAATGGGCTACACAACGCCTCTAAAGCGATAATACCCGAACAGGGAAATGGGGAATGGACGAACTGGGTAATGGGTGACAGACAGGGGGGCGAATTGGGTAATGGGTAATGGGTAACAGTCGAATTGGGTAATGGGCTACACAACGCCTCTAAAGCGATAATACCCGAACAGGGAAATGGGGGATGGACGAACTGGGTAATGGGTGACAGACAGGGCCGAATTGGGTAATGGGTAATGGGTAACAGTCGAATAGGGTAATGAGCTACACAAAGCCTCCAAAGCGATAATACGCAAACAGGGAATAGGAAATAGACGAACTGGGTAATGGGTGACAGGCAGGGGCGAATTGGGTAATGGGTAACAGTCGAATTGGGTAATGGGCTACACAACGCCTCCAAAGCGATAATACGCAAACAAGGAATAGGAAATTGACGAACTGGGTAATGTGTGAGAGACAGGGGCGAATTGGGTAATGGGTAACAGTCGAATTGGGTAATGGGCTACACAACGCCTACAAAGCGATAATACGCGAGCTGGGAAATGGGAGATGGACTAACTGGGTAATGGGTGACAGGCAGGGGCGAATTGGGTAATGGGTAATGGGTGACAAGCGAATTTGGTAATGAGCTACACAACGCCTCTAAAGCGATAATACGCGAACAGTGAAATGGGGGATGGACGAACTGGGTAATGGGTGACAGGCAGGGGCGAATTGGGTAATGGGTAATGGGTGACAAGCGAATTGGGTAATGAGCTACACAACGCCTCTAAAGCGATAATACGCGAACAGTGAAATGGGGGATGGACGAACTGGGTAATGGGTGACAGACAGGGGCGAATTGGGTAATGGGTAACAGTCGAATTGGGTAATGGGCTACACAACGCCTACAAAGCGATAATACGCGAGCTGGGAAATGGGGGATGGACGAACTGGGTAATGGGTGAGAGACAGGGGGCCAATTGGGTAATGGGTAATGGGTAACAGTCGAATTGGGTAATGGGCTACACAACGCCTCTAAAGCGATAATACCCGAACAGGGAAATGGGGAATGGACGAACTGGGTAATGGGTGACAGACAGGGGGGCGAATTGGGTAATGGGTCATGGGTAACAGTCGAATTGGGTAATGGGCTACACAACGCCTCTAAAGCGATAATACCCGAACAGGGAAATGGGGGATGGACGAACTGGGTAATGGGTGACAGACAGGGCCGAATTGGGTAATGGGTAATGGGTAACAGTCGAATAGGGTAATGAGCTACACAAAGCCTCCAAAGCGATAATACGCAAACAAGGAATAGGAAATTGACGAACTGGGTAATGTGTGAGAGACAGGGGCGAATTGGGTAATGGGTAACAGTCGAATTGGGTAATGGGCTACACAACACCTCCAAAGCGATAATACGCAAACAAGGAATAGGAAATTGACGAACTGGGTAATGTGTGAGAGACAGGGGCGAATTGGGTAATGGGTAACAGTCGAATTGGGTAATGGGCTACACAACGCCTACAAAGCGATAATACGCGAGCTGGGAAATGGGAGATGGACGAACTGGGTAATGGGTGACAGACAGGGGCGAATTGGGTAATGGGTAATGGGTAACAGTCGAATTGGGTAATGGGCTACACAACGCCTCTAAAGCGATAATACCCGAACAGGGAAATGGGGGATGGACGAACTGGGTAATGGGTGACAGACAGGGCCGAATTGGGTAATGGGTAATGGGTAACAGTCGAATAGGGTAATGAGCTACACAAAGCCTCCAAAGCGATTATACGCAAACAGGGAATAGGAAATAGACGAACTGGGTAATGGGTGACAGGCAGGGGCGAATTGGGTAATGGGTAATGGGTAACAGTCGAATTGGGTAATGGGCTACACAACGCCTACAAAGCGATAATACGCGAGCAGGGAAATGGGGGATGGACGAACTGGGTAATGGGTGACAGACAGGGGCGAATTGGGTAATGGGTAATGGGTGACAAGTGAATTGGGTAATGAGCTACACAACGCCTCCAAAGCGATAATACGCAAACAAGGAATATGAAATTGACGAACTGGGTAATGTGTGAGAGACAGGGGCGAATTGGGTAATGGGTAACAGTCGAATTGGGTAATGGGCTACACAACGCCTACAAAGCGATAATACGCGAGCTGGGAAATGGGGGATGGACGAACTGGGTAATGGGTGAGAGACAGGGGGCGAATTGGGTAATGGGTAATGGTTAACAGTCGAATTGGGTAATGGGCTACACAACGCCTCTAAAGCGATAATACCCGAACAGGGAAATGGGGGATGGACGAACTGGGTAATGGGTGACAGACAGGGGGCGAATTGGGTAATGGGTAATGGGTAACAGTCGAATTGGGTAATGGGCTACACAACGCCTCTAAAGCGATAATACCCGAACAGGGAAATGGGGGATGGACGAACTGGGTAATGGGTGACAGATAGGGTCGAATTGGGTAATGGGTAACAGTTGAATTGGGTAATGAGCTACACAACGCTTCCAAAGCGATAATACGCGAACAGGGAGATGGGGGATGGACGAACTGGGTAAAGGGTGACAGACAGGGCCGAATTGGGTAATGGGTAATGGGTAACAGTCGAATCGGGTAATGGGTAAAGGGTAACAGTCGAATTGGGTAATGGGCTACACAACGCCTACAAAGCGATAATACGCGAGCAGGGAAATGGGGTATGGACGAACTGGGTAATGGGTGACAGACAGGGGCGTATTGGGTAATGGGTAACAGTCGAATTGGGTAATGGGCTACACAAAGTCTTCAAAGCGATAATACGCAAACAGGGAATAGGAAATTGACGAACTGGGTAATGGGTGACAGGCAGGGGCGAATTGGGTAATGGGTGTCAGGCGAATAAGGTAATGGGCTACACAACATCTCCAAAGCGGTAATAAGCGAGCAAGACTATCAAAGGTCTTGCACATACGGCAGATACACACACGGTTGTTACTACAGTCGAGTGGTTAGCTCACTAAGCTACAATGTATCCGGGAAGGTTACTTCAGTAGTAATGTCTACTACTGATTCTCATTCGAATACGTAGCAGGGCTCCCCGCCACTTTTGGACAATAAAAAACTGGAAAAATAGGAATTTCATTTGAAAAAATAGGAATTAAATAGGTATTAAAAGAAAGTAAACAAGGCTGTAAACAATTTCAATCTTTTTTTACCGAATGCATTTTCATATAAAAATGCATGTGACTAAGATAATATTTTTGTTGGGCAGGTGATACTTCCAATATTTGACCTGCATGGAAGGGTGGACCAACTATCAAAGTTTTAGCTGTTGGGGGTCTTTTAAGAGCTCCAGTAGTACATGTTCGGTAGCTCTCATTTCTCTTTCAAATATAGTTGTTCCCTAGTCAAGCGGCCATCAGGCCCGTAAATTTAGAGATTCAAGAACAGCTTTTATGTGTATCTATATAAAAGTATATGAACACATACATTGTAGTTGAGACTTCCATATGTTCTACAGCTCGCCGTTGCGAGCTAAATGGCACGAATTGTTATCTGTAATCTAATCCATATCATGTATTGCTCGATTGAGCCATTCTGTGGACGAAATGTCGTCTGAAATAAAACTTTATTATTATGATGTGTCTCTGATATTGATGGGGGTTTGTTCTAAGACTTCCTTTTCAGTAATAATAACATAAATCTCAGAACAAAACCATCAGAGAAGACATCTCAGCCCCCTCAGGTTCAGACTTCAGCATAGTCGATACTTTCAACCTTTCTTTCTTAACTTTCTTAAGATTTCAACCAGTTAATATGAGAGCACATGTGACGCAAATTGTGAAATCGGACTATGAAAGTGTGCGTTTGAGTATACGAAAGCAAAGAGTTCAAGGGTCAAAATAAAGTACATCACCTGATGTTATATTTTGATCCATTTTTACTAAATGATATTTCACTTTTTGAAGAATGTGTTTAAAAGTTGATTTTGATTGTTAATTTACGTTTTACACAAGAATATTTCACTTATATAATGACGACCAGAATTAACTGATGGAGGAAAGCGTGTAAAGTGTGTAGTGCTCTCTCACATATAACACACCCTTGTATGAGGGCTAATATAACTCATATCAATACGATCGGGTGGGTGTGTGTGATTTGCCCTAACCTTGTTTGCGTATTATCGCTTTGGAGGCTTTGTGTAGCCCATTACCCAATTCGACTGTCACCCCCTACCCATTACCCAATTCGCCCCTGTCTGTCACCCATTACCCAGTTCGTCAATTTCCTATTCCCTGTTTGCGTATTATCGCTTTGGAGGCTTTGTGTAGCCCATTACCCAATTCGACTGTTACCCATTACCCAGTTCATCCATCCCCCATTTCCCTGATCGCGTATTATCGCTTTGGAGGCGTTGTGTAGCTCATTACTCAATTCGGTTGTCACCCATTACCCAATTCGCCCCTGCCTGTTACCCATTACCCAGTTCGTCTATTTCCTATTCCCTGTTTGCGTATTATCGCTTTGGAGGCTTTGTGTAGCCCATTACCCAATTCGACTGTTACCCATTATCCATTACCCAATTCGCCTCTGTCTGTCACCCATTACCCAGTTCATCCATCCCCCATTTCCCCGATCGCGTATTATCGCTTTGAAGGCGTTGTGTAGCTCATTACCCAATTCGGTTGCCACCCATTACCCATTACCCAATTCGCCCCTGCCTATCACCCATTACCCAGTTCGTCTAATTCCTATTCCCTGTTTGCGTATTATCGCGTTGGAGGCTTTGTGTAGCCCATTACCCAATTCGACTGTTACCCATTGCCAAATTCGCCCCTGTCTGTCACCCATTACCCAGTTCGTCTAATTCATATTCCCTGTCTGCGTATTATCGCGTTGGAGGCTTTGTGTAGCCCATTACCGAATTCGACTGTTACCCATTACCCAGTTCGTCTATTTCCTATTCCCCGTTCGCGTATTATCGCTTTGGAGGCTTTGTGTAGCCCATTACCCAATTCGACTGTTACCCATTACCCAATTCGCCCCTGTCTCTCACACATTACCCAGTTCGTCAATTTCCTATTCCCTGTTTGCGTATTATCGCTTTGGAGGCGTTGTGTAGCTCATTACCCAATTCGCTTGTCACCCATTACCCATTACCCAATTCGCCCCTGTCTGTCACCCATTACCCAGTTCGTCCATCCCGCATTTCCCTGCTCGCGTATTATCGCTTTGTAGGCGTTGTGTAGCTCATTACCCAATTCGCTTGTCACCCATTACCCATTACCCAATTCGCCCCTGTCTGTCACCCATTACCCAGTTCGTCTAATTCCTATTCCCTGATTGCGTATTATCGCTTTGGAGGCTTTCTGTAGCCCATTACCCAATTCGACTGTTACCCATTACCCAATTCGCCCCTGTCTGTCACCCATTACGAAGTTCGTCTAATTCCTATTCCCTGTTTGCGTATTATCGCTTTGCAGGATTTGTGTAGCCCATTACCCAATTCGACTGTTACCCATTACCCATTACCCAATTCGCCTCTGTCTGTCACCCATTACCCAGTTCATCCATCCCCCATTTCCCTGATCGCGTATTATCGCTTTGGAGGCGTTGTGTAGCTCATTACCCAATTCGGTTGTCACCCATTACCCATTACCCAATTCGCCCCTGCCTATCACCCATTACCCAGTTCGTCTAATTCCTATTCCCTGTTTGCGTATTATCGCGTTGGAGGCTTTGTGTAGCCCATTACCCAATTCGACTGTTACCCATCGCCAAATTCGCCCATGTCTGTCACCCATTACCCAGTTCGTCTAATTCATATTCCCTGTCTGCGTATTATCGCGTTGGAGGCTTTGTGTAGCCCATTACCCAATTCGACTGTTACCCATTACCCAATTCGCCCCTGTCTGTCACCCATTACCCAGTTCGTCTATTTCCTATTCCCTGTTCGCGTATTATCGCTTTGGAGGCTTTGTGTAGCCCATTACCCAATTCGACTGTTACCCATTACCCAATTCGCCCCTGTCTCTCACACATTACCCAGTTCATCAATTCCCTATTCCCTGTTTGCGTATTATCGCTTTGGAGGCGTTGTGTAGCTCATTACCCAATTCGCTTGTCACCCATTACCCATTACCCAATTCGCCCCTGTCTGTCACCCGTTACCCAGTTCGTCCATCCCGCATTTCCCTGCTCGCGTATTATCGCTTTGTAGGCGTTGTGTAGCTCATTACCCAATTCGCTTGTCACCCATTACCCATTACCCAATTCGACTGTTACCCATTACCCAATTCGCCCCTGTCTGTCACCCATTACCAAGTTCGTCTAATTCCTATTCCCTGTTTGCGTATTATTGCTTTGCAGGATTTGTGTAGCCCATTACCCAATTCGACTGTTACCCATTACCCAATTCACCCCTGCCTGTCACCCATTACCCAGTTCGTCTATTTCCTATTCCCTGTTTGCGTATTATCGCTTTGGAGGCTTTGTGTAGCCCATTACCCAATTCGACTGTTACCCATTACCCATTACCCAATTCGCCTCTGTCTGTCACCCATTACCCAGTTCATCCATCCCCCATTTCCCTGATCGCGTATTATCGCTTTGGAGGCGTTGTGTAGCTCATTACCCAATTCGGTTGCCACCCATTACCCATTACCCAATTCGCCCCTGCCTCTCACCCATTACCCAGTTCGTCTAATTCCTATTCCCTGTTTGCGTATTATCGCGTTGGAGGCTTTGTGTAGCCCATTACCCAATTCGACTGTTACCCATTACCAAATTCGCCCCTGTCTGTCACCCATTACCCAGTTCGTCTAATTCATATTCCCTGTCTGCGTATTATCGCGTTGGAGGCTTTGTGTAGCCCATTACCCAATTCGACTGTTACCCATTACCCAATTCGCCCCTGTCTGTCACCCATTACCCAGTTCGTCTATTTCCTATTCCCTGTTCGCGTATTATCGCTTTGGAGGTTTTGTGTAGCCCATTACCCAATTCGACTGTTACCCATTACCCAATTCGCCCCTGTCTCTCACACATTACCCAGTTCGTCAATTTCCTATTCCCTGTTTGCGTATTATCGCTTTGGAGGCGTTGTGTAGCTCATTACCCAATTCGCTTGTCACCCATTACCCATTACCCAATTCGCCCCTGTCTGTCACCCATTACCCAGTTCGTCCATCCCCCATTTCCCTGCTCGCGTATTATCGCTTTGTAGGCGTTGTGTAGCCCATTACCCAATTCGACTGTTACCCATTACCCATTACCCAATTCGGCACTGTCTGTCACCCATTACCCAGTTCATCCATCCCCCAGTTCCCTGTTCGCGTATTATCGCTTTGGAGGCGTTGTGTAGCTCATTACCCAATTCGCTTGTCACCCATTACCCATTACCCAATTCGCCCTTGTCTGTCACCCATTACCCAGTTCGTCTAATTCCTATTCCCTGTTTGCGTATCATCGCGTTGGAGGCTTTGTGTAGCCCATTACCCAATTCGACTGTTACCCATTACCAAATTCGCCCCTGTCTGTCACCCATTACCCTGTTCGTCTAATTCATATTTCCTGTTTGCGTATTATCGCGTTGGAGGCTTTGTGTAGCCCATTACCCAATTCGACTGTTACCCATTACCCAATTCGCCCCTGTCTGTCACCCATTACCCAGTTCGTCTATTTCCTATTCCCTGTTCGCGTATTATCGCTTTGGAGGCTTTGTGTAGCCCATTACCCAATTCGACTGTTACCCATTACCCAATTCGCCCCTGTCTGTCACCCATTACCCACTTCATCCATCTCACATTTCCCTGTGTGCGTATTATCGCTTTGGAAGCGTTGTGTAGCTCATTACCCAATTCGACTGTTACCCATTACCCATTACCCAATTCGCCCCTGCCTGTCACCCATTTCGTCTATTTCCTATTCCCTGTTTGCGTATTATCGCTTTGGAGGCTTTGTGTAGCTCATTACCCTATTCGACTGTTACCCATTACCCAATGCGGCCCTGTCTGTCACCCATTACCCAGTTCGTCCATCCCCCATTTCCCTGTTTGCGTATTATCGCTTTGGAGGCGTTGTGTAGCTCATTACCCAATTCGCTTGTCACCCATTACCCAATTCGCCCCTGTCTGTCACCCATTACCCAGCTCGTCCATCCCCCATTTCCCTGCTCGCGTATTATCGCTTTGGAGGCGTTGTGTAGCTCATTACCCAATTCGCTTGTCACCCATTACCCATTACCCAATTCGCCCCTGTCTGTCACCCATTACCCAGTTCGTCTAATTTCTATTCCCTGTTTGCGTATTATCGCGTTGGAGGCTTTGTGTAGCCCATTACCCAATTCGACTGTTACCCATTACCCAATTCGCCCCTGTGTGTCACCCATTACCCAGTTCGTCCATCCCCCATTTCCCTGCTCGCGTATTATCGCTCTGTAGGCGTTGTGTAGCGTTGTGTAGCCCATTATTGTGTTTTTGCTCTCACCCCTATTTTCAAATGGACTAATCCTCTACATTGACCTAGTTTTGAATCGGGAACTGGGTAATGGGTAATGGGTGACAGCTTCATGGACATGTATCTCTCCCGGGCAGGGACAGCAGTTTGTTGGACTTGTAGGTTAAATGGGAAAAACAACATGCAATTGTATCGAACGGTTCCCATAGACCGTGTATTCATGTGTCTGAGTCTTGCACGAGGTGACCAGAGTATTTAATGTTTCTCTGCTAGTATTTTTTCAGTCTTCTAGTATTAGTCAGCCTTTTCAGAGCAGTGTTACAGCCTTTCCAGTGAGCCAAGCCTTATTATCAGCGTCCATTCAACTTAGTTCACCCAGACCAGTCAACAATAATCGCCGATAGTTTCGTCTCCCATTCAGCGTATACCTTCGCCCAGACCAGTCTATCCCCGTCAGGTCAACTCCAGCAGTCTATCCCCGTCCAGTCAACTACCTGACCGGCAAAGTAAGTAAACCAGGATAGAGACACACGGGTGCGGCTACGCCAGGCCAATCTACCGTCAAATACAGCAGTTCTATTCAACGAACTTTCACCCAGTCTCCAGTCCTCTGTTTACTACACAAACTCTAATTCACTACAGCCATTCTACTAACATCCAGAGTGTTTTCCATGAACTTTTCTATTCTTACATTTCCATTTTTCGTTTACTGTGAACTTTCGGTTTCTATAATTTACTTTAAATTTTTCTGACCCGCCTTTTATGTAGTTTTCGCTACAGCTTTCTATTCGTTTGAATCCGGATGACAAACCCTTTTGACTTGTTTTGGACGCTTTTATTAATATTTTGACATTGTCTAAATTCTGCCATTGTTTTGGCTATATATGGGGTCTAGGGGCTTGGGGAATTTGTGGCATCGCTCTGAAAATGACTTTGATAGCAGCCTGTGCCTTTCACCAATTGGGAAACATGTCATTGGAATTTATTGCATTTTATTCATTTTAGCATTTACACATAGCTAAGGGGGCCAGGGGCAATGACATTTGGTGGCATCTTCCAAAAAACACCTTTGAAAATATACATGGCCTATGCTTATAGATAAATTATATATTTAAATTGGGTGCCACAATTATTAGAACAAATGTTCTAGGAGTAAATTTGCTTACTCTTCCTTACTAGCATATGCATTTAGTTAAGGGTAACCTAGGCCCGGCAAATATGGACATCATTATAAAAAGTTTGAAAGCAACCTGTGTCTATAAACAGTTGATAAACATATAATGCCACTTAAATTTCTACAAATTCTCTGTGGTTGAAAGGCCTTTCATAATTGTTTGAAGAATATGATTCTATGGCGGAATAGAGGCCCACATTTTCGGCTGGTATCTTCAATCAGTCCAGCATATAATTGTTATCAAATAAATTTAAAAATGTCTAAATTTGATGAAAAAAAACTTACTCTGAAAATTGAGCTTTTTCTGTTATAACCTATTGCTCATTTCTGAATTTTCTGAAGAACGAAGATTGAGATGGTCAGATGTCCAGTTCTATCAGCATTATCTTCACTTATAGTTGTAAATTTAACAAACAAGATTTCTATTTGCAGTGACGGTTATTAATGATTCATATTTACGCCCACCAGTTGATGCTCTGTTTAATCCGGTCTAAATAAAGCTGCATTCAAGCCTATTACCATTTGGCGCATGGACGTTATTTTTAATACATCTTGACTATTCGAAAAAGTACATGTTTACATTTGTCACAAATCTGCAGACAAGCATGCACTTAATTGACTGCACTTCCATGCTTGCATTGTATAGTGGAGTTCGGCAGATATGAAATGAGATTATAGGTTGTCACTGTCAGCGATAACCTAATATCTACAACACCATAATACCAGTTAAAATTTTTAATAACTGTATTGATTTACTCATAACACAGATGAATGGGTTTAGAAAAAAATGTTGTTACCTACGATGCTTATAATTGATCTGATGTAGAAATTATATATATGGATGCGCCCACAGGATATATATACTTAGCGCCATCAAAAACGCACGGTTGAATTTTATGTTTCTACCCCAGTAAGGCTATTGGCCATTTACCTTTTGTTGTTTATTGTTAGTTCGAGTTGAGTTGCAATAACTGGATAACCTGTGGTGTTCCAGACGCGCCTGTCGTGAACATTACGCAACATTTCCTAATAACGTCCATTGAGTCTTTCGCCGTCACTGAGAACAGCTTTCAGGGCTCATTTGTCGTGGGTTCAACACTTTACACGAAGCTCAGCATAAAGACACAAAAAAAATCAGAAAACGTTACCATGCCCCGACTTACGACACAACAAAGGGAACGTGTCATTGGCATGTTACAGGCGGGTCTCAGTTGTGCCGCCGTAGGACGTCACATGCAGTGTCATCCCTCCACAATTAGTCGCCTCAGAATCAGGGAACATGAAACTGGCAATGTTGCCGACCGACCACGCCCTGGTCAGCCAAGAGTCACTACAGCCCGCCAGGGTCGGTACATCGGTTTGTTGCACACACGTGACCGACCACAGACTGCTCGTGAGACAGTTTGAATTGGAAGACCCAGGGTAAGCCTCAGCACAATCCGACGCCGTCTCCAACAGATACAGATGCATGCACGCATCCCCTACCGAGGGCCCATATTGACACCCGCCGCAAGCCAAAACCGTGTACGATGGGCTCGAAATCATCAGAGATGGCGTATCTCGTATCTGCCTTGATCGTCCTGACCGACGTCAACGTGTGTGGCGCAGACGTGGTGAACGTTTCGCAAAAGCATGTGTGAGGGAAGAAACTCGCTGGGGTGGATGTAGTGTTATTGTGTGGGGAGGCATCACTTCTCGCAGACGAACTCCCCTTGTCATTGTTGATGGCAACCTGAATGCTCAGGGTTACGTGGATAACATCCTTCGAGCTGTGCTGCTTCCATTCCTCCAAGCCAATGCTGGCGTCACGGCGTTTCAGCAAGACAATGTGCGCCCACACTCTGCAAGAATGCCGTTGCACAACGTCAACCCAGGCCACGCAACCGACGTGAATTGATCCAGGTAGTGCAGGAAGAGTGGGACCGGATCCCACAGCACAGAATAGCCACACTTATCAGGTCCTTGCGTCGCAGATGTACTGCTTGCGTTGATGCCCGAGGTGGACATACCCATTATTGAATGATGACACCTTCAATTTCTGTATCAACGATTTGTTTGCAAGGAATAAAAGTCACCAGAGTTTCACATATTGTTAATTCTTTGTCTCACTGTGACCAATGCCTTGTTCTTCAATTTAAGAGTACTTACAATATTTTACACTTTACATTTCTCAAAATATATAACATTCTTTGGGTCGTGCGTTTTTAATGGCGCTAAGTATACATTGTATCTGATTAATATAGCCCCTACCCATCTAAAGGCCTTTGGTATATTTATATTTCCTTCACACAAATCTTCCAAAACTGATTTCAGATCAAAAGCACAGATAGTTACTCTGAAAACAGACAGGATTGAGTTTATGTCCACCAATGACTTACTGAGTTAAGATGAATTCTAAATTCACATCCAGAAATATAAATTGTTATAGTATCTTTCCACTGACTCTGTCGCTCAGGTTCACAATAAACTCCTATATACCGAATAATCTTCTTGAAAAAGAAAATGAATACTTATGGTTATGGCAGCAACATTATTCTTAGAAAAAAAAATTGTCTAATAATTGTGGCATCCACTTTAAATATCAAATTTGGCTATAAGCACAGGCCAGGGTTACCTTCAAAGTTGTTTTTAGGAAGATACCATGCCCAATACCATGTCCCTGGTTCCGTAGCTATGTGTAAATGCTAAAATGGATAAAATGCATTAAATCCTGGGCTGGAAATTTGTGCAAATAATTGTGGCATCCACTTCATTTATATCTTCACTTTTAGTTGACATACCCCGGCTCCGCTAAAAGTTGTTTTAACAAGATGCCACCAAATACCATGGCGCTGGACCCCTTAGTTGTTTGTTAATGCAAGAAATGATATGTATAAAAGCCATAGTTACCCCGAGGTACACAAATACTTGTGGTATCCACTTCAATCGTATTTTATGGGGTCCCAGAGGTTCAGACTTCTTTAAGAAATGTTTTCTGAATTAAAGCATCAACTGCCGGTCCAATAGCCCCCTGGCTGTAGAGATGGGCTAGAAAGGGTAGGTAGGTCTTTTTATACCCCGAAAATTTAATGTAAATAATTGTGACATTCACGTCAATGACATGTGTCCCAATAGGTCAAAGGAACAGGCTGCTATCAAAGTCATTTTAGAGCGATGCCATATATAGTCAAAAACGAACGAATGTCAAAATATTTTAAACAAGCAAAGTAGCTATCAGGTCCCCCGCCATAAATGTGTTTGGAAACTAGTTGCTCATTATACATTGGATATAATCACTATATATCGGATGTACAATTATTGTGGGAGTGTGGTCTGATTTATGAAAATGAAGTTGTCCACAGAAGAAAGGGTACAGAACCATTCTAAGAGATCATGCAGTGGCAGTCGTGGTCAAAAATGTTTGGAAAGTTGTGAAAGTTTTTGAATTGTTCGAGATATCGCGTTTGTAAGATGGTCGGTATGAGAGATGGAAGGCAGGATGGGTAGCTAGCGATGTAAATATACTCTCTAAATTTTAAGCAGATCTGCTGAATTGATTACAAGTGTGAATGGAATGTAAAATGGCCGAGGATGGATCTTGATAAACACGGGGTTGGTATGGATAACAAACTCTACGTTTATTTTTCACTTTGTTATCCATACCAACCCCGTGTTTATTGTCAGCGCTCAACTTCTAAATGGCACTTAAACAACCGATGGTCATCTTGCATTCACAAGACAACAGTACTCAGAGCAAGTACAGAAAAGTTTGTGTGGAAACACCCAGAAGTTAAACCACTGTTAATGTTATTGAATGATGTAGTTTAGTGAGAAAAAATAAACAAAACAATTTCATCTTCTCAAGCATTCTTGCTATTAGTGTGGCGTTGATGTGAAAGAAGAGTAAGAAATTAAGAAGTCGTAGGTATTGAATGGTTTTGTTCAGGCGACTGGTTCTTCTGTTAAAAGGGAACTAAAACATTCAAGTATTGAATATGATTATCTGTCATACATATTAATGTGACCTTTTCTCTCACCACAAACTGTACAAAGGTATTCACTGATCAAAATGGTATGGAGGCCCATGTGATGCAGTGATCTGTGCAAGGAAGGGGAAGGCTCCACATGTGGCACATCCATGTGAAGTGAAAATCAGATCAAGAGTTCCTCCATAGTGGTGGGTGGGGTGATTAACTGGCGGAAGTTGAACTGTTCGCAGAGATTAATTGTGAGAGAAACATCAAATGACAAGTTTAAGTCTCCACCCAGTATAATGTTAAATGTTTGAGGTATTTTGAGCAACATTCTTTCAATGTTTGGTGGTCTGTATGTATCCCCCAAAATCGAACTTAAGTTATCGCGTTCACAAGCAAATTCCGCACTTTGACCCCAATGACCTAAAAATATAGGTCGACATCCCAGAAAATCGAACTTGACCAATGGTCTCTAATGTGTCTCTATATACCAAAAATGAAAGATATGCATGTAGCAGTTCTTAAGCTATGGCGTTCACAAGGCAATTCCAGACTTTGGCGCCGATAACCTCTGTGACCTAAAAATATAGGTCGACATCCCCGAAAGTCGAACTTGACCAAGGTCTCTCTAATGTGTCTCTATATACCAAAAATGAAAGATCTGCATCTTGCGGTTCTTAAGCTATCGCGTTCACAAGCAAATTTCAGACTTTGACCTCAATGACCTCTGTGACCTAAACAAAAAGGTCGATATCCCCGAAAATCGAACTTGACCAAGGTCTCTCTAATGTGTCTCTATATACCAAAAATGAAATATTCGCATCTTGCGGTTCTTAAGCTATCGCGTTCACAAGAAATCTGGACAGACGGAAGGACGGACGGGAGGGCGGAAGGACGAACGGGCAGCATTTTCAAGTCCCCCTTCCACTTACGTGGCGGGGGACAAAAAATAGGGATGTAGTACCAAAATTTAAATCTGTAAGCTTAGAGGCTCTTTAAAGTTTATGCAATAGATATAACCTCATTTGTTCACATAAAGGTTTCAAACCTACACCAGGACATCGAGATCCTGAAAAATCAGCCTTCAAACTTTACCATTTCTGTAGCTGTATGCCATATGAAAACCTGCCATCATTGTTGACTTCTGAGAGCTGTTAGGACCAATCAAACAATGCTAAGCCAGTAATGTAAACCTCTCAGCCAATCATATAACGACTAGACAAGGGCATGTTCAAAGGGCTTACATTTATGTGCACAATAAGGTGACAATTGAGGTAGTCTATACATCCCTACAAAAAAGCGTGCAAAATTAGCCAAAACGGTTTTTCACCCTGATTCAAACGAATATAAAGCTGCAGTCGGATACCCAAAATGACGTCATCACACCAGAAAAGCTATGTATGTGGAAAACTTACATTTTTCACTGAAATCCAGTCGACGTAAGATTGTAAGTCACCTGTGTAAACCATCTGGAATGAAGTCTAATGGCGGCGGGTGTTGCCTGGCCCTAATAACGAGCTATCCTGTACGAGTTTAGGGGCAGGGTACCAGACAAGGTGTACCGGACTTACGTTGGCCAAAGGGGGACAACTATTATCCCGGTTGCTTCTTCCGTGTGAATCTTCTGTAGGCATCCTGCTATCATGTTGAAAGGAGGAAAACAATAAAATTTTAGATCATGCCGACCCATTGAGAAAGCATCCACATGATAAGCATTTGGATGTGTGCTCCAACAAACATATTTTCTAAGTTGACTATTCAATCGGTTTGCAAACAGATCAGTGTCAGCTTTCCCAAATGCGTGTATTATTTCATTAAATACAGTTTTATCAAGCATCCAATCTTTGCTATCATCCACTTTACTGCTTTCGTAGTCTACCTCTCTATTTGACTTGACTGGTATATGACAAGCACTTATCCAGATATTATTTCTGATAGCCCAAAGCCAAATTCCAAAAACAATATTATAATGTTACATTCCTCGGATTTGCAACCCCCATCGCATTGATATAGGCTACTGTCGTTGTATTTTCATACCTGACCTGTATGAGGATATTTTTCAGTGCAAAAGAGACCGCTAGCAATTCGAGTACATTGATATGCCCCCTACTTACCCTCGACAAGGGACCATCGCCCCCGGTCTTTTGATGACCAAAAACAGCCCCAGCCTACTTTACTAGCATCTGTAGTGATGTACATATCCGGTTTATTTCGGTAGTCTAGATTTTGGGCATTTTTGAGGTTTTCTATCCACCATAATAGGTCTGTTATAGAGGAGACCGATACCTGCATTTGAGAATCAAAAACACTCATTTTTAGGGCTTTAGTCATGTCCTTTTTCCAGATTACGGTAGAATATTGGGCCATACTGCACGGCCGGAAAAATGGCGACTAATAAGCGAACCATATGTGCCACGTCCCCTAATGCAAGGAGTTGTCGCCTTGTGGAGTTTGCGGCATTCTCTTATAATTCTCTGCTCTTTATCGGAGCTTAATTTAACGCACATTTATACTGAATCTAAGATAAAGCCAAGAAATATAATTTGTTGTGAAGGAATCGGAGCCGATCTTTCTCGGTGGATTAAGAACCCCAATGATTCAAATAGTTTAAAGGCCCACTTGCCGCGAAAATCAGGAATATTGTTTACATTAAAAAAGAAAGACCGTTTTCTGTATTTTTCCCAGACAAAATAAGTTAGGAACTTTCTATTTTTACCAAAATTTAAAAGTTTGGACGTAACTTTGTATTTTTAATTTGAATTTGAATTGTTAGGTACCCGGAACGTAAACAAACCACACTGCCCCCTATTGGCGATGTTATGTTTCAGTCGAGTGAGTGAACTAACGGCACAGTGTAATTTTACGTAGGCCTGTTTATCTGAGAAATACAGACTGACGATCGGTTAACAGCGACTGGAAAAGCCTGCTGATGATTGTTTGAGTGTAAACCACAGATAAAAAGGCCTGAAATGAGGGTAAACCAACACGAAAGTTGACCGACACTGATCGTTGTTGTTGTAATCAGGTGTTACGATACCGAATGATAATGAAAAGAAGTAACAACAAACCAGCAGATTTTATGTACAAATTTTGATTTATATTAAAAAGCAAACGGACTAACTTATTTACAGGCAAATACTACATAAACGTTGGAAAGAAAACATATATCAAAATGACTTACTTATACAAGTTAAGTAATTACAGTTCCTAGAAATCTGTATCCTTCACAAAGTTCACTGGTTTAAATCAGATGACCACGAATCGACGAAATATAGATTCCCAGAATGAATCTTGAACTTGAAGACACAATGGTAAATCCGCAGGATAGAATATTGAAAACACACTGGTTTAGCACACTGGTGGTATATCCACAGAATAAATTATTGACAGAATTCACAAGTCAGGTATCACTGACAAAGCAGGCCGAATATCTTATTCAAAGATAGTAAACTGAGTTCAGATAGAAAACTGAACTGACTCATACGTCGAATATCGTATTCAAGATAGCAGCTTACTAGCTGTATCATAAATCTGAACTATAACAAAATATAGCTTGTATAGCACCCGAGACCAGTTGGAAAACTGACTGACTAATAACGATAAAACAACGTCTTATATACACTCTCAGTACTTCCAGAGAGATCTGAGCATTTGAATACAAATAGAGTTTTTCGAGAATCTTCTTGGATCTACGCATTACAACAGGTTATGAATTAAAATTATAGTCCTGAGATTACCTCACTATAGAGACTAGAACTTTCTTTCCAAGGAGTCGTCATAGTAACAGTTGGGAATATAGGTCAAAATTGAAACATTTCGTAAACAAACAGACATTACGTCACAATCGAGAAAATTCTAAGACAATCGAAATTGATACATATGTTAACAGTTCAGCTGTACGTAACATCAGGCTTCGATTCTTCGTTTGTTTTTCACCCCATTTCTACATTCTAAAGCTAACTAGACATGTTTTATGTGTTCTATGTTTAAGTTTAGTGGTATTAGTCGTACTAAGCTCATGTAAATTGGTTTTCTTAGCAAATTTAAACAGGCTACGGCGGCAAGTGGGCCTTTAACAGTGTTCTTAACATTGTTCACACGATCAGCAACATTTTGTGATTGAACGAGTCATCAATATAACCTACATTCAAATGGCCTTGAGTTCTTAATTTTGCAAACACAGGTTTGAGCAGCTTTGTGAAAATGTTTGGCCCTAGGCTCAAGCCGTTAGGTGAGCATGTGAACTGATCGAATTCCCCCTCCAGGAAAAATCGAAGATATTTTTGATGCTCTTCGGCCATTGGAATGCTGTAGTAAGCATCTTTCAGGTCCACAGAGGCCATGTAACTGTCGACTTTACGCTATCCATTTTAAAATGATGATAGGTAACAAATTTATTAAATTCTTTCAAATTAATAATAAGCCTAAAACCACCATCTTTTTTCTCCCTGAGAAATATGGGAGAAATAAATTTATTGTTACACGGCTTCACCTTTCTGACAACACCTTTCTGAATCAGTTTATCTACTTCAACGTCGATGTGTTTATCTATATTGCCTGTACATGGCCATAATTGATTTCCCACATTCGCTGTTGTACTAGTATCGCATGCTTGTGGGAAACATTCGTTATCTACTGATGTGTCAAGTTCAATGTGACAGTGCTGAACCCTGTCTAAAATGACTTTGTCTGAGGTTGATTTAATCCACTGGAATAGATATGTATTAATCTACACTCAACTGGCTGGACAGACCTGTTGAGAAAATCAAAGTTTTGCTAATAATTAAACCACTCACCCGTTTCTGCCTTTCCTGTCTGCTGCGCCTGGGGCACCTCGCCCTAAAAATGGCATGTCTTGCTCTATAGCTATAAGCTCCGCGGCCTCGGCCCGTCCCCAAGGATAGCCGTACCCGCCATACGATGTGCCCGGGGGAAATACGGTGGCTTACACTGGCCATAAAATCTACCTACGCGTCTTCTTTTTCCAGCATTTCCACGACATATTTTGTTGGCTACCTTGGTGGCCTCCGATATGTCGTGAACCTGTTTGAAGACATCTTCCCCAAAAAAGATGGAAAAACCACGAGGATGAAACACAACTGTGAGTGTTTTGGACGCTTTTTTGAGAAACGGCGAACTAAAAGGTTGAATTGAATGTGTGTCAAGTTTGGGCCGGTTGCGTTGCGTTACATGTTTCAATATGGCAGGTCCTCCAACTCTTTTGGCCACCCATCATCAATATACTTTGGCCACAGAGTTTTGAGATTTCCAACTATGTCCAAGGCTGTTGATTTATCAACATCGTCATAATCATGTTCAGATTCACATAATAAATGTGCATCATACGGAATCAAAATATTCATCCCCGTACTGTTCGTATTCATGCGGTCTCGAGTGTTTCGCAAAGCCTTGTCCGAGCTTGTGAATCATGCTTTCTATTGAACTTTCAAATTTTGAGGTGGCCTGTTTGCAGTCGTCATTATTTTTACTCGTATGACTTTTTCTGTGCGAGTTTGGCATATTTGAGCAGGATGCATGAGGGCTATTTTCACGCGAACGTTCAGTATATCGTATTTTAGACCTATGCCCCTTGCCTTTGCCGCTCGACTACACCAGGCTTTTCAATTTCCATAGACTTACTTGTCGCCTATATATATATATATATATATATGTATGTATATATATATATATGTATATATATATATATATATATATATATATATATATATATATATATATATATATATCACTGCAGCGTCGTGGTGACAAATTATTGTGTAGTGCACTTTTAAAACACGTCTCGTCCGTTAGAGTGCGTGCGTCGTTCTGGTTGGTACACGCGCGTCGCTCATCGCTCACGTGATCCTCTATGCTGTGATGACGTATGATTCAATCATAAATTTTGATTTGGTCTGAGTGAAATTCGATCCGGTGTCGCATCGATGGGGGGGCCTTTAAATAAGTTAAAGATAAATGTGGACAAAATATATATCTTCTTGGCACATCCCCCTAAGATTTGATGTTATTTCAGATTTGATGTTATTTCACCTGAAAAATTGCCGATAAACTTACCTGCAATGTCGGTCGTGTTGGCAAAACGACCATAACAAATCCCAGCCAGACCGATAAACAGGAGAACTAACTTGCAATCCATTGTTGACCAAGATCCCTGTAGAGTTAACAAGACGTTTAGTAGTTCAGATCGCGTATCTTGATTGTCAAACGTCACACAATTCTAAAATGAAGAAAAATAGAAAGTTGATTCCATTAAACCAAACGTTTACAGCCTCAGATGATTGAAATCAACTCATTTATCCGTGTACGATGTACAAAGTTACATGTACTTTAGTCATGTATAAGATCTTAACCTTGTATTCCACTTCAAGTAAAGGGGAATGTAATAGCCTTCAACTGCTATCCTTTTGGTTCGTTTAAATAGCTTCACGAATACGAAAAGAAGTATATAATTAATAATCTTTAGGCCTGTGCATGGGGAATATATCAAACTTTTTTTATTTTATTTCAATCACTAATGTAGAAATAAAATTGAACTTTTGTCATTAAGATAAAGATTGATTTGGTTAAACAAATATCAAGTTAATCGCACTAATATGCGGTCCCTCATATTATCACTTCAATCATTTCAATTGATTTTTTAACCGTTACAAACATTTAAAATTAATTGTCGTCCAAGTAAATTGAATTGTGTTCGATAGCCTTAAAGCATCGATTTACACAGACCATAGAACTGTTTTAGTTCTTTGCCGAGACCCTTAAATACTTTTTATTTCACATTCAACGATACATATTCAATGAAAAATGTTTCAACTCTAAAATTATGATAGTAGAAAATATCTGTTTTCTAAATTTTGAACGTTTTTCTTCCTTTTAAAGTGACATGAGTTGGCTATTGGTTATTTTCCGAATCAGCACAAAAAAAGAGCTTTTCGTTGATATCACCCACGGATTTTTCACTCGATCGCCGTATATGGAAGAATTGCCAGGTACTCACAGAAGGAAGGGGGTTTCCTCCTGGCAAAGAGCCCGGTTTCTTCCCGCACCAAACCTAGCAACGCAACCATATAAGGGAAACAATATTAAGTGTGGCGTAAAACATCAATTAATACAAAAATTTCAGGTATTTATGACAGGATTTCATGACCGGAATTCACACACTTTTGGACAAAATGAATTTCAGTTATTTCACAAGATCACGGATGGATTCGTAGAATCGATATTTGTTATGCTGATAAGGTCTCATAGACGTCAGTAGTATTTTCATTTGATGTTCTCTAGACCTCTCCTAAGAGGGAGCTTGTGTGCTTAAAACATCAATCATAAACAATTCTTAATCCGAAAGTTTCGCTAAATTGTTTTACACCAAATTACTTGAAATTCTTTGTCTATGTCCAAAATATCAATATACGTTTGCCCTAGATAAGAAGAATTAAAACAGATACTTATTAATTAGGATTGTATTTTCCATTTTAATCCCCCGTGTGGGTTCCGGGGAGATAAGAATAGACTCTCAGCCGTTCCAAGATGCTTGATCGTAAGAGGCGACTAATCCTTGGGCCTCCGTGTGGGTTTCGGGGGATAAGAATTGGCCCCCAGGCAAGCTTGATCGTACATGGCGACTAACCTGTGGCAAATTTTTAATTATTATGGTATAAATCTATTTATTGTTAGAATTACACTCTGTCAGAACATAAATACATATTTACAAATTTGCATATTATAAAAATGGTTATTTATATAAATTGTTTGTTGTTGCTCCATTAGAGATAATTGTGATATTTCTTATTTTTAATCTCAACAAAGGATTTACAGTGTTTTACCAGTTTTTATTATTTCTGTTTCTGTCAGTGTTCTGTTCCAATAACTAGAGGGTATCATTAAAGTCAGGCATTAAAATAATCGTCTGCTTCAGGATAAAAACGTCAAGATAAAATATGTCATTTTTTATGCATCTTTCAAACCTATAAACTGAAAAAAGTATGATTCAAAGATTATATCAACGGTCAAAAACGTCACTTTCTATTTTGCTGATTCCTAGTCTATTACGCTCTGCTATACTTTTGACTTTTTTGATGGAGCTCGACTTTCTTAGCGCCACAACAGTGCGAGAGATTACCATCAATCAGCTGACTGTTAGACGACAGTGTTTCGGCACAATAATTCATGGCAAAATACTTAACGCTATCGACGTTTTTCTTAAATGTTCGCAATGGTCTACCAATTCGGTAAGCTTCTATCCACGCAAAAAGATTTTGAAATTGTTAACTTTATTTAGTAACTTGTTCGATTTTACCTGGCCAGCTATGCCAGATCGCCTGTCAGTGACCCCGACTGTCTGGCATTCCCAGAATGTTCACCGGGTCAAATTACCGTAATTGTTTTAAAGTTTCCGTAATAACGCTTTGTATTAATAATAAATGCGTTTGAGCCGAACATATTATGTATTTTATGTTTATATATTACCCTAAATTTTCTATTTTTTTGTGACATTTTAATATTTTACGCATTTTCGCCCCATTCTCGTTAAGTGAATTCTTACGGATCCTTTTTTTGTTCCTTTCAGTAAATCAGTTTTTCAATTGACCACTTTCATCTGCAAGTTTCCATGCTGTCATGTTAGGAATAAATAGTGTTGTTTGTGAAATACTAAAACGTTGTTGATGTTCTTGGATTACGGACGTACATTGCATTGACGAATTGACCAAAGTATGGAAGCCGACATGGAAAGAGAACGAAAATTACAGAGGAAGCTACGAAGTCTACGGAGAACGTGATGAAGCCTACGGAGGAAACAGAAACTCGAAGGCGGACAATGGCCACAAGAGAAAGAGAATATTCTATTGAAACTACAAGTAAAAATTATCTGCATTAACGGAACAACTGAAACAAAAACGTGTTTGCGGATCGTCTGGATTTACTCTCCATGTACAAGCATAATATCGAACAGTGGTTTGTTCACGAAATAAAAACAGAACGATCTGACACTATGCTACCTATTAAACGACAGTGTTTTTCAAATAAGTAAAGGACAAACCCGCGCTTCAAATGTACAGAACTCTCAGCCAAGTTACTTGCTCTGCAGTCAAAACAAGCTTTAGAAACGGCCAAGTTTAATTTAAGCTGGAAGAGGAAAACTTGACACTGAAAACCGAACTGAACATCGTTGATGCAAAAACTAGAGCTCTTGATACATTAGTCAAACTAACTCAAAACAGTTAGATAAGATTGGATTCAAGGAGCGTCAACCGTGTACATATACTGGGAAAAAACACAGAAATAAATCGTAGCAGCACACCCAGTTTGGTGTTTTACGCCGCGCTCAATATTATTTCACGCATATGGCGGCGTAGCCAGCTTTATTGTGAGAGGAAACCGGGCTCTATGCCCGGAGAAAACCCACGACCTTCCGGTGGTAACGAGTGAAAACCCAGTCAGAAAATTGTCCATTTGTTTTTTTGACTGAGTGTGATTAGAACAAGCGAACCATTGGTGGAAGGCTGTTCGGATTGAGCGTCCAACGCTCTACCTACTGAGCCACGGAGCCCCCCCCCCCCCCCCCCCCTCCCCCAAGAAATAAATAAACTCATGCCACAAACGCCATAACCACCATATGAGTCCATTAGCAAAACCTTTCATACCGAAAGTGAAAGTTACTCAAAATAACAACAACGACAATACGGTTTATCGACCTAAAGTTATAGCCCGTTTTGTGAAAATGGAAGCTGGAAAGGCTTGTGGCCCTACCTACGGAAAAGACATCCTACGTGGTGCCCAAAACCCTACCACAAGTAAAGCTTAACAATACGACCCTACAACAAATACCAGATTGTCCATTAAAGGCAGTTTCGCTACCAACGCTTCAAAGAACCCGACTAAACCATCCACCATTCCGAACAACCCGCTTTCAAAGAAAGTTTGCATCTATTGCTCTGAAACTTCTCATGCCGTAGACGACTGTAAGGTTCTAACCAAGTTACCATATCAAGAAATGATTGGTTTCTGAAGCCAAAGGAAATATGTTTCGGCTGTTTAAAATCAGAACACCGCAACAAATACTATCGAGATACACCTACTTGTTGAAATTGCGACTTCCGTCACCCATCTACGACACACAATGACGAGTGAGAGAAAAAAAGGGAACAAGCAAGCGAGAAACTCCAAACACCCAAAAATTCAACACCAGTGCCTTTACAAGTGTGCCCATCAAGCATATATTTCTCATACAGGGGCCGTAGAAGGAAAATGCAACATGATAGTGATCCCCGTGAAAGTGAAACTAAAGAACAATCTAAATTATATTGTAACATATGCTTTCCTGGAAGTAATGTTAGTTTCGTATCAGAAGGACTATTGTGTAAACTAGGCGGAGACAGCAAGCGCTTACGCATCAAACCAGACCCCATGGGGCAACCACTCATAATGGTTGTTGATTGTTTGGTGTTTTACGCCGCGCTCAAGATTTTTTCCCTTATATGGCGGATTTGCCAGTTTTATTGTGTGAGGAAACCGGGCTCTATTCCCGGAGGAAACCCACGACCTTCCGGTGGTAACTTGTAACCATCCCACATAGGTCGTTAAAACCGAGTAAAAAAAAACTTGGACTTGGATTTGAAACCCGCGACCCATTGGTGGAAGGCTGTTCGTCCAACGCTCTACCTACTGAGCCACTGAGACCGCCACTCATAATGGAAGCAAAGTCAGTAAAATGCTCATAAATCTGCAGCTTGGAATCGACAACCACTATAAATCTTCGACAGGTTTAAACAAAGGTGAAAATTCCAATAACTAAAGAACATATACCTAGCAAGAAAGATTTTTTCGACTGGCCACATCTCAATCCCGTCATATTACCAGAAGTTGAGTGTGACATTGGATTGTTGATTGGTAACAACATACCCGACACATATTCTCCCATCCAGTTTAGAAACGGACCAAGAGGTTCGCCATACGCAACCAAAACTATTCTGGGTTGGATGGTGTGGAATGTTATTCGTAAAGGTAGAAAGGTGAATGAAAGCAGCCCACACTTGTATACGAAGAAAGCAGAAGTTGTTGCCATACAAGAAGACGAAAGGTACAGAGAGCTGGGGATACTCATCAAGCAATCAATGAATTAGAAATTCTCAGAGAGAGAGCGGTTGATGACCAGATGGATAAGTCTAGAGAGGTCAAGCGTGTCATAGAATTGGCCCCAAAGGGCCCAAACACAATTCATCTGAATGACTGTTACGTAAACCTACCTTTCGGGACATCGAACACGTGCTTACCCGACAACCAGTCCCATACCTTGATTCGTCAAGAAAACATGAAAAGTAAAATGAAACAGAACTTCTTCAACAAAATGACAACATGTTCATGGCTCAACTCTTGTTCAAAGGATATGCTGAAAGGGTATCTGAGAGAGACCTGCTAACCGAGGAAGGGAAAACATGGTGCATCCCTCGCAACGGGGTGTACCACCCTAGGAAATCTGAAAAGCTGAGAGTCGTGTTTGATTGCTGCGCAAGTCACAAAGGGGCCTCTATCAATAGCACTCTCCTGTAAGGCCCCAATTTGACTGACAGCCTGCTGGGTGTGCTGGTACGATTTAGATCGCCGTCATGGGAGATATCGAGGCGATGTATCATCAAGTTCGTGTCCCACGAGAAGATCGTGACTTCCTTCGCTTCTTCTGCCGACATTTTGTAGCGCCATCGGCTGTAGAGTGGTAAGTTATCTTCGACTGACCGATATCACTGGACGCATTCATTGTTCGTTCGTTCTTGAAAAGAGCAGAGTGGCACACTTAAAAGTGTCACCATGTCACCCATGAAGCTGACGACGGCTACAGCGTTGGTCAGACTCAACAAGACACTGCTAGATCAACTGGATATGGAGATCACCGAGACAGACAGAATATGTCTGTCCTGCGATATATAGCCAACGAGACCTGCAGATTCCACACGTTGCTAACAGAGCGAACGTTATCAGAGAAGCAACTGCCGTCGAACAGTGGCGCTATGTCAGCACAACCAGTCACCCTGCGGATTGTGCATCAAGATGGCTACCTATGCATCAGTTCTTGAATGTCGGTATGTAGCTTAAAGGCCCACATTTTTTTTGGATCCAAAGTCAACGATGATCTTAAAGACGATATAGAAGTCAAACACGTTAATGTTGCTGTGAACCATCTCCTCATGGACAAATACTCGTCTTGGGCGAAGTTAGCGAAAATCGTCGGTTGGATCATCACCTTTCAGAATAGCCTAAAGAAACAAGTAGATATTCGAAAGGAGGAGGAAGCCGATTTCAAGAACAACGGATTAAATTCATCTGAATTAAAAAAAACACAGTAGATCAACTAGTAATAGCAAGAATCGAGAAAGCTTAAACCACCAAGCCATGTTTGTCAAATCAAATAGATCGAAGAAGCTGAAAGATTCCTGGTCGTCTTTCTACAAAAGAAACATTTTGTTAATAAAAAGGAGGCCTTGCTTCTCAAAGAAATTGGTAAGATAGTTAACAAGCCATGAAAAACTCAAAACCATCACTCTAACCCACTGGACCAAAGCGGCCCCTCCACTATATTGAAGGCTAGTTTACTGTCACGGTTAGCTGAATTGTATTCACACCTGAATGATTTGAAATCAATGATGACCTGGTTTCGGACTTTCCTGCTGTAAAATCTTGCGATGAGCTGCTGGGGTGTGTTTTGCTCTGGGAATGATTTTATGTGTATTTTCAATGGATTTAGAGGGAACAAGTTATGAAACAGTCCCTTTCCGTACAAAAATGTTTTTTACAGCGTCAATCAAAAGATAACAACAGTAAACAGACTAAAATAAAGGAACTAAAACTAAAGGAAAAAATAAAAGAGCGGAAAGAGAGGAAGTTAGGTGGAATTAAACCGTCCGCTATATTCGATATATGTCACTACAGATTTGAAAACCGGTTTTATTTAACGATACGGACCAACTTGGATCACCGTGAAAAAGCTGATATAAATTAAAGTTAGAGAGAAGATTGCCAAATAAAGTGATACGAGCATTAGCATAGTGTGTACAATGGATTGATTGTTTGGTGTTTTACGCCGCGCTCAAGATTATTTCACTTATGTGTACAATGGAAAAAGAAGTGCAACGCGTTCTCTTGAATACCACCACAGCTACAGGCGGGGTATTGGGTTAAATTTATGCCGCGAAAGTTCGTGATTTAGGGAACTGGATTCGCATCTCGATTTTGTTAAAATAATATTATATCGGCGTTCTACATTTCCGTAATAAGACTGATTGACTGAGAGCTCTTCCCTTACAGACAAATCAAAATTGTTCCATAATTTCAAAGTGGACGGGATAAAAGAGGATTGAAAAAGTTGTGTTCTAACAAAAGGGGTGTTATAATTGAATCTATAAATTAGAATCTATAAAATTATATGCTATATAATAACTTTAGTTTTGCCAATTGGCGTCGACATGCGTACTCTAGAATTGGTCTAGTAAAAGTGAGCCAACTTTCGAAGGTCTTGGTGAAGCATATTTTCAATTAAAAACCTGCCGCTTGATTTTTTGTACAAAGATGCGTCATCTGCAAAGAGCACGGGTTTGTTCGAAAGATTATCAGGAAGATAATTATTTTAATGTATATTAAAACGAGAAGTGGTCTCAATACGTATCCTTGAGGTACCGTCTTTAGAGAAGAAAAGGATTGACCCGCTGTTGTCTGCTATTCAAGTAACTGCCGATCCACACCAAAAGTTCTACCCCATAAAAGTTCCACCCAGTCAAATTATACTGACACCGGGCCAACCAGTCGCTGCTCTAACTTCTTTTGCTGAGCGCCAAGCAGCAGCTCCCACTGTTAAAGTCTTTGGTTTGACTCGACTCGGCCTTGAACCTGGATTTCCCAGCCCTGGAGCGGACGCTCTACCAACTGAGCTATCGGGGCTGGTCCCTTTATTGAACACTGGGATGACATTAGCTATTTTCCAAGACAGTGAAAAAGAACTGGTTCAGAGAGATGAATTAAAAAGCAATAAAAGAGGCTTACAGACAGAGGAAGACACACCGTTTAACATTCGGTAACTCAACAGGTCGGGTCCGACGGCTTTGTCTAGTTCAGAGGTTACGATAATGCCATTGATCTCTTCAGCAGTAATAGCGACAGACTCTTGGGGTTGTTTCGCATTTCAATGAAAAAGGTGTAAGATTAGTCGGGGAAACGCCAATTGTGGATACAGACGAAAAGTATAATTAAGTATATTAGCCTTATCCAAATCATTAAATCCAATTTGAGTTCGGTCAGCAGGATTTTCAAGCGGTGGGATTATGTGGGATTTCCGACCTTCGGCAATAACACATTTGAGAGTTTTTCAGTATTTACGCGGGTTTGAATTTGAAGTTAAAAGTTTGTTCTCTAAATTTTTATCATAATTTGTTTGGGCATATTTTTTCATGTTGTTAACCTTTTTCCTGAATGCTCGGATTTTTTCCCAATCCGATGGCCGGCCAGAGCATTTAAGCCTAGCGCACACGAAAGGCGCCGGCTCAGCTGCCGGCTATGCTTGGCTGAAAGCTAAGCTGTTTCCCACGCGTACGCTTAAATTTTTGGGAGATCATCTAGCATGTTTAATATTTTTGCGTTGCAAGAATCTCACCAATCGTGTGTACCTATACAAACATGTGATCACTTAGAATATTACATAACACCGGCAGTGACATTTATATGGGTCAGTGAACTTGGGTGACCAGAACTTGCCTGTCCAGAGCTCATCGTCTGAGCTGAAATCCGTAGCTGCTCCCTCGGCCATACGCGCCTTGTAGCTCATCTCGTCAACGCCTGCGGCGTCTCAGGTGATCAACTCGGTGACCAAGAGTCCTCAGCGGTTTGTGGTCACGCAACTACAACCTCTCATTCGGTGTTAAACCCCTAATAATATACTTGTACAGACCATTTTCGACTATCTCACTAGTAGTCTTGTTGGTGCGCATGCTAATATCTATCGATTGAAAATTTTGTGGGTTTGTGTTTCCAGGTGGTATTCAGCTGATTTTTAAAACTGTCCACAGAATCTGCATTCACTGTTGATATGGGCAGTTGATTCCATGGGTTCACCACTCGGATACAGTAACTTTTGGATCTTAGATTAAGTCGGCAGTGCTGTTTGTTGAGCTTAAGGTCATGACCTCTGGTATTTCTTGATTGGGTAATTTCCATAGTATTTGTGTGGACTACATCAAGGCCATGCATTATCTTGAACATATCCGCTCGTTCTCGTCTGTGTTGGTAGCCCCAAAGCTCTTAGTCGATCTTCATATTGCATATCTTTGACCTCTGCCACAGGTTTGGTCGCCCTTCTCTGTACATTCTCAATCGCTACTATATCCTTCTTTAAAGTGGCATGAGCTGCCAAATTGTTGATATTTTGAATTTAAAACAGAATGTTGAAATTATTGGCTATTTTTCTCAAGACGTATAATTCAGAAGCTTTTTAGTGCTTCTAGTCTCGAGAATGTACGATAAAGTATTGTTTTGAACTAACTTAGGCTTAGAATGAATGAATGGTCGTCCCGGTTATTTAAATTTTGTTTACTTTTCGAACACGTTTTCGGTTCATACAGGTCACTTACTGTATGGATTTTCCTCATTCTAACGCCAATCATCTAGTTTTTCGATGGCCTTCAAAGCCTCGTACTGTCGTGCCGATCAGAAATTATGAAAAATGTGTGAATTTCGGCAGCTCATGCCACTTTAAGTAAGGAGACCAGATATCTGTTGCATATTCCAAATGGGGTCGTACTAATGCTTTGTACAATGGTAGAATCATTCTTATATCTATAGATGAGAAAGGTCTCTTGATGATTCCAAGTTGTTGATTAGCCTTTTTCACACATGCTGCAATATGGGGAGAAAATGTCAGTTCTCTATCAAACAGAATGCCTAAATCCTTTTCTTCTGATACATCCTGGATGTCAGTTTGGTTAATACTGTAAGTGTGATTTAAATTTGATCTACCTAGATGCATGCATTTGGTTTTGTCAGGATTAAAGCCAAGCTGCCATCTGACTGACCATGAAGAGAGTTGATCTATGTCAGTTTGAAGTCCAATACAGTCATTCATGTTGTTTATAAGCTGATACATCAGCAAAAAGTTTGACTTTACTTTCCACTACATCTGGTAGGTCGTTTATGTAAATCAGAGCCTTGAGCGTTGTGGTTAACCAGAATAAACAGAGCCGGATTTACTCCAGACCCTACCAAACGACACTTCAAAGTGTGTTCAGATCATTTCATCTCTGGTTAGTTCGTTATATGAGTTTATAAAATCTAATTTGTAAATAATGTTTAGGTTCAAAATATGACCTTAAATAAAGTGAAAATGGTTTATTCCGATCAGTGTTTGCGTCCGCAAACGTGTCTAGAAGTACTAGAACTGTTTATTTTAATCGTTCGTCCTAGTTTTATATCAAGTGTCTAACCAGCCAGTAATAATTTTTGCTCATAATTATATAGTTACAGAAGAATTATTTAATATTTTTTTATATTTTATTTTACTTTTAAGGCAGAAAGCTGAACTGTATGACGATACAAATCCTGTCTGGGCCCCCCTCGCTGAAATTAGGACCCTCCAGTACGGCAGACACTTTGTCAACTTCAGCTATAAAAAGATAAGAAAAGACTGCTGCCAGTGCTCTGCTAGACCTTCAATGGGAAAATATACCAGGTCCCGTGAGTGAGGAGTTGACAAAAACCTTCAACCAGTGTAATTTTGAAAATCTTGGCCCAGAGAGCCAACTTCAACCACAGCTGAACCAGAGTACCGAATCTGTTGTCTTCAAAATGGGAAAGGAGCTTCAACGATTGATGTTAGAAAACGAAGGATTGAAGCAAGCTGAACAGTGCCGTGAGTTTTCCCCCGAAAGCGCTTGAAGGTGACTAGGAAAAGGTGAAGCACTATATAGGCCTAACGTATGCCATACTGATGACACTCTTCAGGTTCCTATCCCCAGCTATTCCCGACAATTCTTAAAGTGCTTTAAGTACATTTGAAAAACTCTTTCTTTGTTTGATGAAACTAAGACTTAACCTAAGCTTGAAAGACTTCGGATAACGTTTTCGCGTTTCTACTAGTTGTGTTTCGAAAATTTCTTGCGCACAAACTCAGGTAAAATCACACTTTTGAAAAACCTTTTATTTTTTTTCCATCATCGGTTCACAGAAGTTTTTGTCAAATGTTATTCTTTGTGTATACAAATCAGTATAACAAAGTCCCAAAACTTTTCGCCGCATACCAACATCTGGCATTGTATCTGGTAATAGTAAGCGTGGCTGGTCTTCAGACATAACACACCGTTTTGTTCCTCAAGATAAGGGGCAGTAGTTGCACACTATACAGCGAATTCGGATTTAGGTACGAACCGGATTTCGGACAGGTCAGCGTTTTTGGTGTGTTGTGTTCACACTGTAACGAATATTCGGCCAATTCTATCAAGTCAGTTCATACTCACACAACAACAACACAACTCAACAACAACTGAGAGCGGTTTGGAAGATGAGATTCGTTTGCTTGATTATGCGAAGAAAAAGGACACCTGTTGCCATAATCCTTCAGAAATCATGCGAAAATTTATTCAACTCCATTTCCACACGAAACCGCTCGATTGTTTCAGCTCCAAACCACTATGTAGGTCACTGATTTTGATTGCCATGTTTTTCACAGGTCGATTCTGATTCGCTAGAATGGAAAATCGCGGACGATTTTGATACCGGAGCGAATAAAATGGCTCTGTGGGTAATGTACTGATAAACATTGAAAACATTTTAGTGCGGAAATCGTTTCGGGTATAGTGTGAATGTACCTTAACACAATAAGGACACTTTCTGTCCAACAACACTGTCCCACAACAGCCACATGAAGCAAGGCCATTAAGGGTAACCCCTAAATATGGATACGAAGGATTGATCACAAATCCACTTGCTGGCGTATCAAAGTTCCTGTGTGTCATTTTCATCATTCCACGTATGTCTTGCGTGCATCATCTTCATGAGTACAGCCCCAGTCTCGTGTGTCCTTCTAAGTAAGCAGCATCACATGTTTTTTTCAATGTGCAATCCAAGGGAATGCTCTCTCCCCTGAACAGCTCAGTCAGCACTTGGGGATAGAGAGCCTTTTGTCGAAACTTAGATGCTTTCTTTGGTAACCGGGTGAGAATAGCAGAGTTTTCCCCGACAAATCTAGATCTGAAAACAAAGCCATGATCTCTTCTTGGGTCGGTTCTAGTACACTGGGTATTTTTTTAGACCTAAAACTCGGCACGAACTGCGACCCTCCTATGTTGTTCTCCATTTGCTTTCTCTTCGTTCGAAACCAACTAAAATTAGAATCATACCTTGTGAACACTTGATGGTAACCAGTAGGATTTTTCTTCGGTCACGGTTTTGGAATTTCTCGCCTTTGCAGCTGCTTCAACAGCAAACAGAAGGACAACGACCTGAGAGCAAACTTCACCTGTGCCTGCCATACATGTACAATGCGCTGACACAACTGTACCATCCTGTTCACAGATCACCCAAGGTGATCACCCAATGAACGACACACGTCGTTCATTCGCTGTGAATGTTTTACTTTTCCGAGAATAACACACTTCTCGTTCATTATGGTCCAAAAATCCACTGACAAAATAATTGTAAGATTAGAAAGATTTGTAGGCCTTTAGTTCATCCAAAGTGTAGGCACTCCGCGTACAAACCAAGTAATTCATTATGTCCCGGTAGCTAAGTTCTCGCCAAGTTGAAAGTTCATTTTTCCATTCATCTTTCCTAATTTCGTACGGATCAACATTGTATATGACTCTTCTCTAAATACCTTTCTTTTGTTATTCCATCTAACGTATCTCGATCCTTTTCTGTATCGTTACGCTTTGACGATTTCCTAGAGCTATTCATGGATTCGGTATTTTGTTTGCGTCGATCGGAGCGTGAAGACGTTTGCCTTTCAATACGGCGGACGGCGCTAAGGATCATGGGTAATCGTTGAGATCGAAAAACCATGTATTGTTTTAGTAAGTATTGAATTACTTACATTGTTGTTTACTATATAATTATACCGGTGATGTTTTTTGTGTATCAAGGAACATTTTGGTCTATAAAATACCAATGGACATGGTATATTTATTAAATAAAATTCAAGATTTGTCACAGTTTACAGATGGCTACACGTTTTACCCACTTAATACTTTTTGTACTTATTTTGTACTTATGAAGATTGATAGCAATTATAGAATCAATGATCTGTAATGAATGAAGTCAGAACATGAAATCAAAATGCATAAAAGTAAATAAGAATATCTGTACCTTGTTCTCGTCCAATGTCCAGTTGAGTTGTTCAGTTGGAAAGGCGCACAGGTATAAAGAAAAATGTTGAGGGGGAAGGCTTGACAAAAATTTGTGCGTTTAGTGCAGTCTTAATATCCAGCCAATCAGAAGTTGACAAGTTGACCATGGACTAGTCCAAACCCCGAAATAGGTGATACGGCATACACACCCCAATACTACGTGTGTTTTAGTGATCATAAATATATACTATAGGAACCATATAATGTAATAAGAGATGGTCAAGCTGACCTAAAAGCCGACAAGGGGCGCTGTGATCAATGTTCCAGTCGAATATCAGACTGACGAAATCGAACAGCTAACCGATCGATACAGGTCTAAATATAAAACATACACGTACGACTCACAACATAAATAGTACTCGGAAAACCTAACCTGTATCCATCTAATGGTGCCAATAACTGTTCACTTCTCCGATAGGGGGCGCTTTTATAGTACCCAATTTTGAACAGGTAACTGGCAGCAGGTCACAGTTTCATTTTCCTTCATTTCCCATTTGCGGTAATGTTAATGTCTGCTCTCATAGCACCTTCCCTAACTTTCGTTGAACCAAATCCTTCGGTGGGGCCTTGAACAGTCCTTTGGCAGTATTTTAAGCACAATTTTTTCATACGTAGAAGGTAGAAATTTTGAGATACGAGTAGAATCAGCTGATAGGGGTCTCTTTGAACATATACCGCCGCATGTAAACAAACCAAAGCACCCCCAACTACCAGATCTCCATCCACCTGAACTGGTGCCATTCCACTTCTAAAATCGTTTCCAGACAGTAACTCAACCCCTGTCCTTTCATAAAAACTACAAAAATGCCCAGAAAAAAATGCAGGGGGGGCAAGAAAAAAAAAAACACTCAAAAATATCTGAAACTTCTTTCGGAAAATCAGAAACTGTGACCTGTATCCAGTTAAGCAGCCCACTGGAAAGTCTGCACCGAGCGATAAAATCATTGGTGTAGGAAGATTGAGAAGCTCTCTTGAATTGATAAGTAATTCTATACAACCAGTTAATTCGCTCCAGCTTCGAAGCATGTCTTTGTAAAACTTAGGCAGCTGGCTGCAATATAATTTATAAAGAAGCTCAAAAGAAAGAGTGAACCCCCACACTGTGATAGAAAAAAAACTTAAACATTTCTTCCACACGGTGTCTATCTGGGGGTTTTGAAAATTAGCAAGAAACTTTAAACGGAATGATTTAGCTTTAGTTTCGATGTCCTGACAATTCAGTCTACATTTCTCACAATAGTCCCGTATGATACAAGATAACCTCCCCCGTTCCAGAGTAAATATAGGCAGGATCGTTTTTTGTCAATTGCAACCGAATTAGGTATATTAACTACTGTAACTACTGATAAGTTGTACCATAGTGTAGATAATATTTAGTTTAGTGTTATTAACAGTTACCCTGCCATATAGGGTGTTGCAACGAGTTTTGTCACAACGTACGAGTTTTATTCCAACTCACGAGATTTTTAACAAGTTCGACGATTTTTTTCACAAAAGGTTACGATTTTTGTCACAAGAGCCAGCTTTTGTTACATGTCCCCAGTTCTGTTACCATCCTGCCGAGTTTTCTTACAAAATCAATGTTACGAGTTTTGATACAAACCGTCAACAGCTTTTGTAACAATTTTAAGAGTCAACAGCTTTTGTCCCAAAATGTCAGCTGTAGGCAAGTTGATAGTGGCTGATAGCTTTGCTCTCCGAACTTTCGACGAAACATGTAGTCCGTCCGTGAGTCCGTCCGTCATGATTTCTTGTCCTGACCAGGGGGGTATTTCATAAACAGGTTTAGAAGGCTAAACTGACCTAGCCGACTAGAATAACACTGCTTTAACATTACTGCTTAGTCGACTATCTGACCGTAGTCGGCTATATGTGGTTTATGAAATACCCCCCAGGCCTCGGTTAATATTTTGAGGATTGCTTTGAAATTTGGCTGGTATATACTCGCAATCAAGTAGTGTAGTGTTACTTTTTTGTGGCAATGGTCACTTTTTGTCGATATTTTTTGTCTTTGTCATATTTTGTTTACTATTTAGAGGATTCTTTTGAAACTATTTTGAAACAGGTAGATACTCACTACCAAGTAGTTGTGCATTTTCCAATGATGTTGATATTTTAGAGTATTTCTCGTATTTCGTCAAACGTGTTGAGTGTATATATCGGATTAGGGATCCTCGTCCTAATGGAATTGAGATTTTGTGAACTTTTTTCTTGGAACAAGTTGTTTCTCAACTAATACAACACTAAGGACGTAGATTGCAAAAAAAATAGCGCCATTTTCACTATCAGCAAATAAGTGGGATGGTTTTCTTATGTTATATATTTATGAACACTAAAACACACGGGTACAGGGAAAATCTTCTTGTCTAAAATAACCACGGAGACAAGTTTCTAATTGTGTTAAAAAGAGGTATATCATTTAGACCTTTATACCCCATCATACATTGTTGTAATAAAGCAAACCTGTGATATTTCATTAGGTTGACGACTGACAGGAGCTTGGCCTTAGTCAATAGAATTTTCTGGAACACTTTGTATTACATTGACAATGCTTACGCATCTTAAGCTATGGTAAGAATATCGTCAGACTATATATTATGGGATCATGGGAAAAGACAGTGAAAATTTGCCCCCCCCCCCCCCCCCCACCTCTTTCCCAGAAAAGCCTAGGTAGAAGGCAGACGGGAGTTTAGCCCTGACCAGTATGTCTTTCAAACTCTTGTTTTTTGTTTTGTTAAGCAATGACTGGCCTTTGGGTCAGAGATCGAGCAAGTTTACTTTGAAGTAGTTTGTATTCTTCTACTATAATCTTGGCCATAGCGATGCTAGCTTTGTTATACTGAAACACAAATGGTAATATAGTTTTTTCACGACATCTTCCTGGGTCCAAGTTCAAACCCAAAGGATAAATAGTTTGTAATGTTTGAATCCAAAAACTTTCCCTTTCCAAACGTTTGTGCTTGGTATCTGCAGCGGAAGTGAGAAAAGGGATTTTCTCGATAGGCATAATTTCAAAATGGTCCTTGACCGAATGAATTTGAGTATTGAAATGTTGTGCCACGGGTACATCATGTTTAAGTCTAATACTAGATAAATGGTTGGCTGCTCTTTGTCGTAGAGAATTCTGAGTTTCTCCGACGTATTGTTTGCGACATTTTTTGCACGTGATAACATACACGATATTAGAGGAGTCGCAATTAAGATTCTCTGCCATTTGGTATTTGTTACGAGATTGTTCTCCGAAAAAGGTTCCGCGATCGGGTACGTATATATCGAGTTTGCATCGCGTCTTAAGGCATTTCATTGATGTACCTGAGAGAAATGTTGGGCGGTAATGGTACACTCGTGAAGGGGAGGTAAGCGTATCGGGGGCTGAAGGGGGAAACCTGGTTTGTCTTACTGTGTTAGATTTGATCCTTTCGAATAATCTAATAGAATACCTCCTAGGTAGGAGAGCTTTAAAAAGAACAGAATAAGCCTGGTTAAAAAAATCTAAAGAACTACAGTTTCTATAGAATCTAAAAATCTGAGACTCAATGACTCCCTTGAAAGTGTGAGGAGGATGGTATGACCCAGCATGTAGCAGCTGGTGGGTGTCAGTAGGTTTGAAGAATAATTTGTAATCTAGATACCCAGTAGTATGATATGTATGACCTTTATAAATAGTTACATCCAAAAAATCCACAGAAGTGTGTGTAGGCTATAATTTAATGCTTGAGTCGTGAGAATTAAGACTATCAATGAAAATATGAAGGTCTTCCAACGTATGCTGCCAAATGATAAAAATGTCATCCAGATACCGAAGGTAAATAAAAGGTTGTTTGTGACATTTGGTTTAAATATATTTATTGTTTAATAGGAGCGCAGTAAGCCCAAGCTTGTTAGTGCGTCTCCTTACACAGGTGTTTATACAGAATGAAAGAATGAAAGCATTGTAATAAACAAGTTATAAACATTGTAATAAATAATTGCAATAATAAAATAAAATAAAATGAATAACATGATGTTGCTCTCTTTGTCTCTGGATCTATATAGCTGAAGTCCTTTGGTCTCTCCGGGGAATGAGAGAAAAAAATAAATAAATAGATATAAAAAATAAAAAAATATTTTGGCATGGAAATTATTGGTTTAAATATTTAATGAAGAAAAGAAAGAAGAAAAAAAGAAAAGAAAAGGAAACATCAAAAACGATTTGTGGTGGCTACATATTTACCTAGTGCTTTTTGAATATCAATATTTTCCTGAGTAGTTTTTTTATGATCTCCAGATATTAAAATGTGGGCGTCTTTTGCTTCCCCGTCCATGTATATATTTGCTAGTTCAAGTTCTAGAACTGTTCTTTCATTCGCGTAAAATGGACAGTGGCAAAAAAATGTTCAATGGTCTCGTCATTATAGCCGCAATTGCACTCTGGCGATGTGGAAATGAAATTGTCAAAGAGATCTCTGTTATTAAGAACACTACACTAGTTGCGTAGACGACAGACATTTGTGAAGAATATCACTCTCCCACTCAGCCATAAAAATAGAGGCAAAATGGGCACTAAAACGTTTCCCCATAGCACACCCTTTAATTTGCTGAAAGATCTCCCCATTGAATTCAAAATCGTTACCTTTTAAGCTAAGTTCCAGCAATTCTAAAATGTCTTTATCCGGACGACGGTGGTCAGGATATCTTTGGAATGCTGATTTTATGGATTTAAGACCCAAATCTATGTCAATGTTTGTATACATAGACTCCACATCCAGAGTAACCAAAATCACATCTTGTGGGATGGATTTCTCAGACAATTTGGCCAATAAATCATCTGTACTTTTGATAAAGCTAGAATGCCGATTCGCTATAGGTTTTAGATAGTAATCAATTAGCTCTGATATTCTATAACTTTCACTGCCACAATCTGAGATAATAGGACGCCCAGGGGGCATTGTAGGCTTGGGCCATTTTTCAATGGGTTTATGAATTTTCTCGGAAGAATATAGAAGACCCTGTTTTTAGAGTTATGATCAGATTCCAAGTAGCGCTACTGTTTTTCATTAAGTAAGCCTTTATCTTGAAGAGAAACAAGAATTTTATTAAACTTCCTAACATTTTCAGGCCAAATTTCCTTATCAAGTTTTTTATGATGATGAGGGTTGCTTAGCTGCCGTTCTACCTCTTCAATATAATCCTTTTTAGACATAATAACTGTTGCCGAACCTTTATCAGCAGGTTAAATAACTATGGTAAGATTTCCCCTTAGCTTACTTAAGGCAAGACATTCTGAATGAGTAAGGTTATGTTGGTTTCTAGGATTAGTTAAAACATCAAACTTCATTGATACAGAGTCACGACTTATGCTTATTTCTGGGTCATACATGTGAGAAGGGGGCGTATAGCCGCTTTTAGATGTAAACGGCTTGCGTACCCCACTAGAATCTCGGTAGATATCAGCCAGACTAAGGGTTCTGGAGTACTCCATAACATGCACTAATTTACTAATAGAAAAGTCCCTATCAGATAATGATTTTGGGCAAGGTACAAATGTAAGTCCTCTATTGAGTAGAGATATATCATCAGCAGTGAGTTCCTCGTTACTAAGATTAACAATATTACTTCCTAAGCCGAAAGTAGGGTGGCACATGCCCTGTCCCAAATTTAGTTTAAATCTAGTGTCTGAAGCCAGTGGGTATACAAGCAATTTGCTGTATCTTCGGTCCAGTGAATTTTGTCCGTGGATACTCTAAATTTTGAAGTGGGGATTTTTGGTATGACCATAACTCTCTTCATCTTGGAAGCAGAAGAGTTATATTGGTTCAGGTTCGAAACTTCACTGGCCGGTAGTTTAGTGGATGACTGGATCTCTACAAAGTAGATGAGCGAGTTGGAAAAAGTCTTCCTAACCGCTGTCATCATGTTACGCATTTGAGTTAACGAAGTATTTGGCTCAGTAGTTGTCTTGTTATTGATGCCAATATTCAAGATAACTTTCTCAGGTTTGGGACCTTGATACTTTTGAATTAGCGTCCGAAATGAATTGAAATTGGCACCAGGAAAACATTCTACCTGCATATCAGGGTGGAGGTCAAGGTTAATTCTAGATAAATTAGAATCCCCAAGTAAAATAACTTTTTAGTTACAATAGGAAGGTGCCAATTAGAGGGGGTGTGCCGAAATTTCCAAAATTTAGAATTAGCTAATTTATTCCGAGGGTTGTGCTGACCCCTCGGAGGGGATCTCACTGCATCTGAATATCTCATAGAAGAATGGACTGACAAAACTGGGGATGGGGAGGAGGAGAGGGACTAGATGTACTAGGTCTAGGAGAAGTGATCCTAGTAGAAACTGGGGAAGACGGAGGACGAAAGGGGACAGAGGTACTACTAGGTCGGGGGGGGGGGGGGCTGAGGGGATGAAAAAGAGGGGGCAGAGGTACTAGGTCTAAGGGAGGGAGTACCAGTAGGGAAAGGCGAAGGGGAAACAGAAGGTAAAGTTACAGACCCAGGAATCTGTGACTGCAGAGTTGGTGGTGAGATAACGGATGTCGACGGACTGACAGGCGAATGGGGTTGGGGAGACGATGGTGGACTAAACTGAGTAGTAGCAGCAGAAAGTGACAGATTTAGTGATGGAAAGAAAAGAATAAATATTTAGAATGGTCGAAAGTTGTAATTTACCTTTATAATTCTGTTTGCCCCATTTTAAAGCATTATTGAAAGCACTGTCAAAGTTTAGACCATTGGATGACCTGGCAGAAGTCACCTGTGCTTTTTATCTATTTAAACATGCCGCATAATGAGAAATCATCTCTTGTATGATCTTATGGGCCCAATTTGTGTGTACATGGTCAAACGCAATATCAACTTCCCGATTGCGTTGAGCCGGTTTAAGAAAAGAATTTATCTCTTTAATTTTATTATTTAAGGAATTTGGGAGGGTTTGGTCACGTAAATGTCCCTCAAGGATGCCAATGTGGTGAAGACATTGTAAAATTTTGAAAAGGGCTTTCACCAAGCCGAGAACTCTGAATATTGGGGACTTTTAGATTTGGAATTTCCATGCCTATTGCTAACTGAAAATTGCCTGCTTCTGTTACCACGTCCTTGTTTTGCCATTCTGCCTAAATGACAATATTCTTAATTAGTCTAACTGGATGAAAAGGGAAAATGGAGTTGGGAAAGTGACACAGAGATAAAAAGTAAAAATGTGTCTGGAAACAAAAAGGATTGATTCAAACTAGAGATAAAAGAACCTAATGAACTGGCTGACTTATGGGATAAAAAGATGGTGTTTGGAAAATATGTGTTTCAAAGAGGCAGAGATAAGGATAAAATGTGTCTAGAGACAGAAGGACTAAAGTAAAAAGGGTAATAAATCCAGGTCACAAATTGGCAGATATATAAGCATGGGAAGATTAAATAGAGCGAGAAGGAAAAAACTTAATAAGACACTAAGGTTAAGATTAGTGTACAATTAGAACAGGAAATAATAATGAAGTCCTAGAAATAAAATTTGGAAGAAAAATATACAGGGGCTGTAAATGGAAGATGGGGTTAAATCATAAATAAGAGGGCAAAACAATAGTAAGCCTAAAACAATAAAAATATATAAAGAGATAAAAAGGTATAAAAGAAATATAAAAGAAAGTAATATATACAACGTTTTACAGTAAGCAAAGAATACTTAGCAGAAAACGGGATCGCACACCGTATGCCAGAAGCTTTTCGGATAGGTTGTCTTTTTCAATAGCCTCAGAAACAAGTCTAAAGTTATGTTGAATTTCTTGTGTTTATATGGACAAATGGCAGGAAATAAAAAGGGCTTGGGTAATTAAGGAGTTTTTTTGGTAAACAAGGGAAGATTAGGCTATCAAAACATTTAACTAAAGCATGGAAGCTTGATGAAGTGATTTTATACTCATAACAATTGGAGGTATGGTTAAGTCTAGACATAAAAGGTCATATGGTTAGAGAGAGCTGGGGTATAAATATCCTGTGGTTTTGGAATAAAGAAGCTTAAATCAAAAGGAAATTACAGTAACTGAAGAGTAACAATATAAAGTAGGAGAAAAAAATCTAGGGTGGGAACACCTAGCCTATTGTATATTAAATGCAATAAAATATCTAAACGTTAAAAGACAGAATTCAAACGATAAAAATAATTTTTAGACAGAATTCAAACGATAAAAATAATTTTTAGATGAAAACTAATGAAGTGTTTAAAGATGGAAGGTAATATTAGATGATAAAAGTAAAATATATATCAAGAAAGTTCAACAATGCTGCAGACTGCTTCCAACCGTGTACAAATGTGTGGATAGTTTTTGTTTTAAAACAATGGTTATTTTGAGCCCCTGGCACAGGCAAATATATATTTCTATGAACACTAAAACACACGGGCACAGGGAAAATCTTCTTGTCTAAAATAACAACGGAGACAAGTTTCCAATTGTGTTAAAAAGAGGTATATCATTTAGACCTTTATACCCCATCATAAATTGTTGTAATAAAGCAAACCTATGATATTTCATTAGGTTGACGACTGACAGGAGCTTGGCCTTAGTCAGTAGAATTTTCTGGAACACTTTGTATTACATTGACAATGCTTACGCATCTTAAGCTATGGTAAGAATATCGTCAGACTATATATTATGGGGTCATGGGAAAAGACAGTGAAAATTTGCCCCCCCCCCCCCCCCACCCCTTTCCCAGAAAAGCCTACTGAAACACAAATGGTATTATAGTTTTTTCACGACATCTTCCTGGGTCCAAGTTCAAACCCAAAGGATAAATAGTTTGTAATGTTTGTATATGTATGCTCCCTATCCCGATCGATCATTAAAGCGTGAGATCGTCATAACTTCAATAGGAACAAAAAAAACAGATCACTGTCCCGTTGGTAAAAGGATACTGCTATTTGGTAATATAAAAGAGCATTCGACAAATTGGGGGCGAGTGTGCCCTTTCAACAAACTTAGAACATAACTCTAGATGGATTATGAACAAATAGATGACCCGTTTTGATAATTATTAAAAAAACTTATAGAACAAATATTCCCCCCAATAACCGGTAACATTATAATTTGACGATATAGAGGTAAGAAACACAGGATATCGAGGCTATATTTTCCATATGTAATTACTTCGCCCCATCCTAAAAATATGGGTAATAGAAAACCAACCAGGTCCGATTGAGAACTGGGGCTTAATAAGGATCTTCCTTATCCCCTTTTAGTAACCCCCTTCAACATTTCAGGAACAGAGCAGCTTCAATTCAGTAGTTCCACTGATTAGTTTAACGTAGTACACAAGTAGCGTTATTTCGAAAATCGAAAACTTCATACTGACTCAATATTGTAGCGATTTTGATCGCTGCGGGGTTGAGGAATTATGGTTCGCCTAAAAGATCTATGTCTATGAGCAATTTTATTCTCAATTAATAAAATATCTGTCTGCAGTGTGGCATTGCTCATGCTCTGGTACAGTACCGAATATTACTTAACTAAGCAAAAATTGTAACAAAGATTTAAAATCAATTTTAAAGCTTTATTGAATAACACAATTTTCACAGCTTGAGGGGTTGGGGGTTCTTAATTGAAAGGCCTATATAATAGCTCTTCACTTGTATAGTCTCATTACTTTAGTTATAGTCCACTGCATGTCCGGTTTGTCCTCTTTTATTGTGTTGTTTCATCCTTAAAGTGGCATGAGCTGCCGAAATTCACACTTTTTTCATAATTTCTAATCGTCACGACAGTAAGAGGCTTTGAAGGCCATCGAAAAACTTAATGATTGGTGTTGGAATGAGGAAAATCCATACAGTATGTGCCCTGTACGAACCGAAAACGTGTTCAAAAAGTAGCAAAATTTAAATAACCGGGACGACCATTCATTCATTCTAAGTCAAAGTTAGTTCAAAACAATACTTTATCGTACATTTTTGAGATTAGAAGCACTAAAAAGCTTCTGAATTATACGTCTTGAGAAAAATAGCCGATAATTTCAACATTCTGTGTGTACGTCAAAATATCAACATTTTGGCAGCTCATGCCCCTTTAAATGAAAATCATTTGGTTTCATGTTTTCGATTATTATATATAGGCTCAATCTGTATGTGTGCGTTGAATTTGTCTTAATTTTCCCACCAGTGCCTTTAATATATGCCATTTATTCCTACAAATCTATCGGATTTATTGTAGTTCAATGAAACGATTCAGATTGACCAGTGATTGACTTACAATATTTACCCCATGATAATCTACTGACTATCATTGGTATTCCTATTGAAATTATCCAGTTAGATATTCACCAGAGATTAATAAAGGAATTCATGAGATAATGTTTGTTCAGAAAAATCATCGGGAAAGAGTGAAAAGGAACAGGCATAGTGGGTGAACAAGTCTATCAGTCTCCCTAGGATTCATGGGGTAACCCCATGAATACAAAGGGTGAAAGTAGAGTGCGTGTCTTTGATCTCACCAGGCCTCTTCAATCCATTCCCTATGGTATCCCATACCTTTTTAGGTGGTTGAATTTACAATGAATCCTATGGTCAGGTATTTAAACTTTCTTCGATAATACCTCGGGTGGCTTCTTCAGGAGAAGTGGGCCAATTATAGGGAGCTAGCCCCTGAATCTCTCAAATTTCCCGCCTTTTATACTTGTCAAATGAGTACTCTCTACACAAAATGGATTCTTAAATAAAATGTGTTCCTAAATATAGGCTTTTCATAAGGTTCCTTTCCTTACATTTTGGTATTTTAGCAACTGGACATAATAGTTTAATTGATATTGTAAAAATAAACAGTAAAAAGTACTATCTTTGATGGTTTTGAATATTTAGAAATAAAATGTCAAGTTTAGAGAGTACTTAAACATGGCTGACGACTTATGCTGGAGTCAAGGACAATAACCTGCAGAGATTTCAATCCAACCTTGTTGACACACTAAAGCTGAGAACAATTAACCATTAAGGTAAACTGTTTCTTTTACATCTCAGGGTCTTATCTTAGGCTTTAACTATGAAAGCCCAGAGGGCTCATTTCGAATTTCAGATTTTGAAATTCGAAATTCACATTTCTTGATTTCGAAATTCAATATTTACACTTAGCTAATTAAACAATCACTGACACCTTTTAAATTAGTTTTCACCAATCAAATTATTGTTAACACTAAATGTGCACTGGTAGATCATCGATTTTATTATTGAATCTCATTTTTTTGTTGGAAGGTGAGTTTTGAATTTCGAATTTCAATAGTGAAATTCGAAATTGGAAAGTGAGTTTCGAATTTCGAGTTTCAAATATTGAAATTCGAAATTGGAACGTGAGTTTCGAGGTTTCAAAACGAAATCGTCACATTTAAGATGGCCGTCTAGATCTCAAACACTCATTTCACCAATGAACTATATGAGTTGAATGGAGGTCACGTTGTATTTGATTTGCCTCGAATGCCGCCATTACTAGGAGATGGTGCAATAGCCATCAAGATATGTTATGCACGCGCGCTTCAACTATCAACGGCGGCACAGTTTACAAAGTCAGATCCAAACCAGCCAATGATACGTGTCCATTCCATGCATATAGTTCCATATCTGCCATGTTTTGTAAACTCGCAATTAATTTGGTTGAAATCTAATTTCGAATTTCAAATTTTGAACTCGAAATTCGAATGAGCTCTCTGGGCTTTCGTATTTAACTGACATCTTCTGTTCAATTTAATTGTTAAAAATAAAAGTTAACTAGTACAACGACAACGCCAGTATGACAACAACAACAAGCAACAAGGGATAATTAGTTTTGAACATTCATTTTGAGGCAACAGTTTAATACAAAAAAAAATAACATTAACATATACTTGCAGTAAAAAGAAAAACAAACAATTTTACAGATCTCAAATATTTTACATCTTAAAGGATAAAGATAAAATGTCAATCGCTTCAATATTTCGACTTTTATTCAGTCATCCTCAGGAGTGAGTTACATTAGCAACAACATTTGGAATTTATACAGGTAGAAGACCAACATATTAAGTAGTGTTATAACAATATTAAGAATGACCCTGACAGATTTACAAACTTATCATTATTACATATGCATATAGACAAAACAGATAAAGAAAACAGATTAGGGAAACAGCAGGATCTAACTGGCATGGTTAGGGTACATTAACAAAGAGGACAGTCTTATCTTCAGAATAAGGATATAGTTCATCGAAATAAGAAAAGTTCTTTAGATGCTTTTAATCCACTGTTAAAGACAGGGCTATTTCTTCTAATACAGAGAGCTTCTCTGAACAGGATGTCTGACCAGTGATAAGATTTATAAATAATTACAGTGTAAATAAGAATAAAGTCACAAAGTGTAGGTGTACGTTTCCAATATCGAATTTCCAATATTGAGCAAGGTGGCCTCATGGAAGAAATTGCTCAACATCTTAATTATAACGAAGAAACTGACGAAAATGTGTCTGATTCCCTTGCCAAAATAATTAATAAACGTTGGTCAGAAAAATTATCTGAGAAAAAACTTTCTGACAAAACCGGAAACTAATACCGGCCTGAAAATTGTGAATTACTTATTGCCCCTCGAGTAAACAAGGAGATATGGGCAAAAATGAATCACTTTACAAAGCGCCAAGATTTACGTTTGGCAGCAATTCAAAATGTAATCGTGAAAATCGTGCAAAAGTCACAGAAACTCTGTTGGAAGCCAAGGCCAATGATAAGACTATTAATAATGATGATATAATTCGGGTAAACACCGATACTCTGGCCTTACTTAGACATATCAATGTGGAGGTATCCCACAGACGTAGAGAACCTATACGCCCTTGTCTTAATAAAGATTTTGCGGCGCTATGTGCCCTACAGGTGCCAATCACTTCCCAGCTACAAACAGAATTTAACGATATAAAAATAGCAAATAAACTTAGTAGTACTGCTGCCAGTGGCAATAAACCATACAGGTACAATGATGGCAACGCTGGTAGACCGGGATCGTATAAACGCCAGGATCGGTCTTTTTTAGGGCATCAGAGAAATCGCCCGTGGAACGACAGAGGCAGAAACCAGTGGAAACCTCGCTCAAGAAAACGAGACGGGAAAACTCAGAACTAATGGCCCAGCTTGATGACTGTAAAGGCCAAGTGAGTAAGTTTATTTCCCTCACTACTAGTCTTTTGGACTATTTTCATATGAAAGTAAAATCCTTTCAAGGTGGCCAATTAAAGCAATATATTAGTGAATGGCGCCTTATTACATCCGATCCGGAAATATTAAATACTGTATCCGGTCTATCAATTGAATTCACATATAAGCCTTAGATGAAATGTGAAAGAAATTTCAATATAAAGGATTTTTCTCCTTTGGAGCAAATTGCTATTGACAAAGAGATTAAAAGTTTGCTTCTTAAAGGTGTCATTTAACTATACACGAACATGGCGAATATATTACTTATATTTTCGTTCGTCCAAAACCTGATGGTACTCATAGAATGATCCTTAACCTCAAAGGGCTAAATGAATTTGTTACGTATCACCATTTCAAAATGGATACTATTTTGTCGGCAGTTAACTTAATAACTCCGAACTGTTTCTTTGCTAGCATTGACTTAAAGGATGCTTACTACACAGTACCCATAGCGGACATTGACCAAAAATATTTGACATTCATATGGCGGGAGACTCTTTACAAGTATGTAGCTTTCGCCAATGGCCTGGCTTGTTGTCCCCGGAAGTTTACAAAAGTCCTCAAGCCATTTTCTGTTCCATGCATAAAAAAGGTCACATATCAACAGGATATATAGATGATACCCTGCTGGTAGGAAAGTCACTGCAAGACTGTGCAGATAATATCAGTGACACCATTTGCCTGTTGGACTCTTTGGGATTTACATTGATGCTTTTTCTATTCCATGGGCTAATCAAGCTTTTTATGCTTTCCCTCCTTTCAGCGTCATAAACCGCACAGTTCAGAAGATTCAAAGGGAGGGGGCGACGGTTGTGATCATAATCCCCAACTGGCCCATGCAGTCTTGGTACCCACGAGTGATGCGTATGTTGGTTCAGTCCCCGCTGATACTTCCACGCAGGAACAACTTGCTAATTCTACCGAGCAATCCGACGGAGTTACATCCCCTTGTACACAAGTTGACTTTGTTTGTCTGCCACTTGTCAGACAATGCCTTCATGACCGAGGCCTTTCCCAATACGCTATCGCAATTATCTTGCGATCATGGAGATCAAGTACACAAAAGCAATACCGCATTTTTCTCACAAAGTGGAAATTGTTCTGTAATACCCGAGGGATTAATCAACTTTCGCCAACTATAGAAGACGGCATTAATTTTCTCGCTGGATGAAGGGCTAGGGTACAGTTGTTTAAACACAGCTAGATGTTCGCTATCTACATTTTTTATACTTCCTGGAAATGTAACATTTGGAAGCCATCCTCTTGTTTGTCGGTTTCTTAAAGGTGTTTTCGAAATGAGACCTAGCATGCCTCGTTGCCGAGATATTTGGGATATTGGTGTTGTGCTGAGGTATTTGAAACAAATGCCCCTTCAATAGGAACTAACTTTGAAATATTTAACTTTAAAAATGACGATGCTCCTTTCGTTACTTAGTGCACAGAGATGCCAAACAATTCTTATGTTTTCTGTTTCTTCAATGAAGATTGATTCTACGACGTGTGTTATTATTTTAAATGATTTGCTTAAAACTTCAAGGCCGAAAAATCATCTCACACACGTCGAATACAAATGTTATCCGTTAGATAAAGACCTGTGTGTGTTGACATGTCTACATGAATACATCAGTCGTACTGCTGACCTGAGGGGTGATGAGAACCAGCTACTTCTCAGTTATCAGAAACCCCATCGAGCTGTTTCTAAAGACACAATATCCAGGTGGGTGAAAACTGTTCTTTCCAATGCCGGAATCGACACCTCTGTTTATTAAGCTCATAGTGTTCGATCCGCTCCAACATCAGCCGCCAAAGTAAAAGGGCTACCTTTACAGGTTATTCTGAACAGTGCCAATTGGAGCAGTGCATCGACTTTTGCTAAGTACTATGAAAGAAATACCTCCCATGTTAATTTTGGTGAACAGTTGCTGGTAGCAACGGATCTTTAGGGTTTTTACACGTAATTTGGAAACCCCTATTACTTTTTGTTGAGTGATACGCAGTATGAGTGACAATATCACGGATCATCAGTATTAACGCCAACTTTCGTGATAACTTTGAGAGTAAGATCTTCGGTTAAACGTTATGTATACGGATTGGATCACATAATGATCAAGCTATTTTTTGTTTAATCACACAGATGTAGTGTTGTTAAAGTTCACGTCAGTATTAAATAAATACATCTTTTTCATTGCAAATTTCATCACTCATTTTTTCCTATCCGATTCCTGATCACATCGCTTTAAAATATCACGTGATTTCGGAATGAGGTCACCAATGATGTGGTAGAATACTACAATTAAACGAGACTTTAATTAAAGTTGAAGTTTGATTGGGATTCTACTAATCATTGGTGACGAATGGAGTGTGTGTGACCCGCCCTGATTACTCCATTTGATGTGATCACTGATCGCTTTGAAACCTGAAGGCTAGCTAACTCGCGTTATCTCACATGATTACTCCATTCGTCACCAATGATTAGTAGAATCCCAATCAAACTTCAACTTTATTTTAAGTCTCGTTTAATTGTAGTATTCTAAAATGGAGTGCGAAACTACGTTTGTCATTGTATGCTTTTTTAAAAAACTAAAACTAAACGTAGAAGTATTTTATGACATTTTATTCGATCTTATTTATATATCCCCACCCTTTTTGATAAAAACTTTTTTTCCTGGAAGAGGTGTGAACTTTGGCCACTCTATATATAATATTTTTGAACACTTAAACATATATGGACACAAGGAAAATCTTCTTGTCTAATATAACCATGAAGACAAGTTTCTCGTGTTAAAAAGAGGTCTATGTTTATACCCAATCATAAGTTGTTATAATAAACTAGAGGGACATTCGATATAATATTCTGACTTGAGCCTGACAATTTTTGACATTTTGAGACGTATTATTGCAAGCATTACCATGTACTGCTAACTTAGAGCGACTTTTCATGTTTATGTTTACCAATATATCTTTTGAAAAAACAGGTCTTGTTCTCCAAGTTGCCCGTACCTTATACCTGATAGTGACATGAGCTGCCAAATTTGAATTTTTCTCATAAATTCTGATTGTCACCACTACGGAACCGTGGAAGGGACATGAAGAAAAAGAAATTTAACATCACTGGAAGACTAAAAAAATATTTTTCGACCTGTCTTTTGGACGCGCACGGGACGTCGAAAAAAATTTTACTTTCTAAAAAAAAGAAATAATTTTTTTTTCCTAACGAAATGTAAGTCGAAAAAAAAATTTCTTTTATGACTGAAAAAAAAGAAAATTTCAACGTGTTACATGTTACTATATTTAGACTGGTGAATTATTGACCAATGGAAGGAGCGGATAGAATCTAATGGTGTCAAAAAGCTATGCTTTGATTGGCTGGTTATCGCGGGGCCTGATTGGATTGCCAAGTTTCATAATGATCGAAAATAGAGAAAGTAAGAGAGTCGGGCTACGTCTGTCGATGTATAGGCCTGGGCCCACTTTTACGAAGTCCCCTTAAGTTAAGGACAACTTAATTTTCCCCTTAGGAAGAACTTAAGACATTCATGCTATTTTACGAAACCCCCTTAGCTTAAGATCACCTTAACTTTAAGAGAATTTTTAAGGGTGCCTCAAAGGCACACTTAACGTCCCCTTAAGTCATTTTTTGGCTTATAAACATAAACACAATTGTTATTTTGGGATGAAACAGCGAGGAGACTTTTTAAATCGTATAAAAAATCTCTTCTGATTTAAAACGACATTCAAAATTCGATGCCAGTGCATTTTACTATTTGACGATATTTGCGCTCATGAGTTACTCCCCTTTTTGGAGTTCTTATGCAATGTACTAAAATCACAACAGGCTTTATCGGAAGAAAGTTTGTGGCTGTCCTATCATTCAAACAGTGTTGGTTGAGAAAATAACTAAAAGGAAGGTTTGTTTCAAGACTATAATCTAAAAAAAACTTGTGATCTGCTAGGAAACATCGGTATCTAAGGAGTTTCCCTCCTCCACTTGACGAGAGTTCCCTCTTAAGTTATCGCTAAGGTGAAAATCTTAAGATGGGGTTAAGAGGGTTTCGTAAAAGTGGCGTAGGTCCCTCTTAAAATTTCCCTTAATGTTTATCCTTAGCCACTAAGATCACCTTAACTAAGGAGGCTTCGTAAAACTGGGCCCTGATTACCACATTAATTTTACCTGGATCAGTCTGAATCCCACCTTTTGAAATACTGTGACCCAGAAATTTAGTCGGGTTTTTGAAGAAATGACATTTCTTTAACTCTAGCTATAGGCCAAACTCTTAACTTCTGGAAAATCACTTCAAGTCTATCTAATTGTTCACTTGGTAGTTCTTGAAAAACAAGCCACATCATCAAGATGAACTATCATAGTCTCAAGAATGTCATCAGCATAGAGGTGCTTTATGTGTCTCCGATACGTCGCTGGGGCATTGCAGAGCCCAAAAGGAAGTCTATTAAATTCAAACAGTCCATGGAGATGTAAATGCAGTTTTTAATGTTTGTCTTGTTCGTGAATTTCTACTTGGTGGTAGACAGACTATAAGTCCATAGTAGAAACAAACTGGGCATCTACTAATGCAACCATAGACTCTTCAATTCGTGGGAGTGGATGTGAATCTTACCTTGTCCTGGAATTTAGCAGTCTATAATCCACACATATTCGCAAATCCCCTGACTTCTTTCTGACTAGAACTATGGGACTAGAATATTCATCACACTAGGTCTAATAAAACTTTTTCGTAACATGTCCCTTAGATGTGCCTTCACTTCTTCTAGTTAAGTAGGAGGAATTCGACGATGAGAAAGTTTAACACTCGTCACATAAGTCAAATGTATGGAATGTTTTAATGTTGAATGTTTCAGTCCTTCCTAAGTCATCAGTACAAGATAAACAGTTTTTCAGCACGTTTCATTCCGACAGATGTGCCAGGGAAATTGGTTAAATCTAGACCAGTTGAATCACAGTCAGAAAAGTCAGATTATATTCTTCAATTTTAATATTGTTTACAGACACTTCAATTTTAATGTCACATGTTCTAATTGGAGCTTGGGAAATAGTTCCTATTCGGGTTCTTGAAGATAACCAGATTTCTGTTTGTGAAACATTCATCACTCGTACATAGAAGTAACCATTAGTACTATCCACTAATGTTTTCCCCACTTTGAGGTTTCCTGGTAAAGATGCACTGAGCGGCTCTACCACTGCACAAGGACCACATGCTTTACTAACAGACCTTATGTCACATTGCGACTGTGCTGGCACTCTTAATGTTTCAGTTTCAGAAATTCGAGCAAACCACCTTGGTGATCAGAATACCTCTATTTTTTGTCATTTGTCCATCCACAATCACATCAATCTATGTAACCAGTGTATGGGATATATGCCCTATTTGCAGCTGTTAATCTGAGAGTTGTCTTATCCTTGAGGTGAGTATTATCAGAAGTCTATGAACAGGGAAGTGTGAAATATCGCATTACCCAATGTTCAGGGCACTGGCACTTTCAGCCTGCTTAAACTACACTATGTGACGTTTATGCGCGGTAGATTTTGAAATAGTCAACGGTTGCGCAATTTCAAATCAGAAAATAAATTCATTCTCCACTTACTGCATCTATCGGCAATTCCAGTAACCGCAGTTCGGAGAATGCATTGGTTCTTATAAAAGCTTTACCGAACACGCGACTCTGATATCTCCATTTCGACTCAAATCGTTCCAAACAAGTCGTCTTGTCTCATTTTCAACTTTATGAAGTTCTTCGGAAAATAACTTTTGCTCCATCAAGTACTGTTGTCATATCTAAAACGTTCGCCATGTTTTTTCTTATGCATCCCATAATAGTTCATAGGAGAAAGTGAAGAAAAGCCACTGTTTCTGACTAACCGAGAGAGGGCTCTGTGTATGGTAACCTCTGGGTCAAAAGGCGCCAATGCCCTGAATACGATGTAATGGGACGCTTCACACTTCCACATTCATAGACTTCTGGTATTATAGAATCATTCAGATATAATGGAAACCTAATATTCATCCGTGAGTGCATTTTGATCCCAGCTATAACATCAGCCTTGGTAGGGGAGGCACCTACAACATTTTCTTACCAATCTTCATTGATTACGATAGAGGTCTCCATGTATCCTGTTAATTCATCGCCACAGAAGTCTGAAAGTCCGTTGATCGTTTATTACGATAAAGGTATCCATATATCCTTTTAATTAAACTCCAGAGAAGCCTTCATGTCCAGTGATCATTGATTGCGATAGAGGTCTCCATGTATTCTGTTTATCTATCACCACAGAAGCCTTCATGTGATTGCGATAGAGGTCTCCATGTATTCTGTTTATCTATCACCACAGACGCCTTCATGTGATTGCGATAGAGGTCTCCATGTATTCTGTTTATCTATCACCACAGAAGCCTTCATGTGATTGCGATAGAGGTCTCCATGTATTCTGTTTATCTATCACCACAGAAGCCTTCATGGGATTGCGATAGAGGTCTCCATGTATTCTGTTTATCTATCACCACAGAAGCCTTCATGTTCATTGGTCATTGACTACGATGGTCTCCATTTATCCTGTTCATTCATCACCACCTGTAGAAGTTTTCAAGTCCATTGGTCATATATTACGATAGAGGTCTCCATGTATCCTTTTCATTCGTCGGTACAGAAGTCTTATGTCCACTGACCATTCACTACGATATAGGTCTCAGTGTATACTGTTCATTCATCTCCACGGAAATTTTCATCACCTTAGAATTATTCAATTCCATAGATCATTCATCGCGATAAAAGTCTTCATTTTAATCAAATCAGTACAATCAATATGGCAAACCTTTTAAGATGGGTGAGGTCGAAAAATGAACATTTCGTTAGAGCACTGAAACAACGGGAAATGTCTCAAAACATCAAATTCCAGTCAGAAGTAGGAATGTCCACCGTACGCATCAATACATACCAGGACACGCCTGCGGACTGATGACGTTGGGAGTGATGCATTTCCATTCTTCGACGAAACATCGTTCCACACAGTTAGGCGCCAAACGTTCACCAACTCTTCGGTAACCCGCTGCAGTCCGTCGTTTCTGAAGATGAGGAATCTGATCTCATCAGAGAACAAAACCCGTACCCAGTTCTGCCGTTGCCAACGTCGAACTCGCCTGGCCCATAACAATCTGTCGTTCCCGTGCTGAGGCGTCTGGGGCGGTCCCGGGAATGGATGACGTGGCCGGATACCATACTGCCGCAGTCTCCTGTAGATGGTCTGTCAACTGAGCCTGTGTCCCAGTGCTGTAGCCGATGTGACCGTCGTTGTTACGGTGCGGTTTCTCAGGCGTAATACCCGGATGTAACTATCTTCACGGGGCTTGGTTACTTGTGGTCTTCCACGCATGGGCCTGTCTGAAGTAAGACCTGACTGACGTAACCGCTGCATCAACCCGGTGATAGTGATGCGTGCACAGCCCAACCTTCTGGCTACATCGACGCGTGACGGCTCTCTCTCTCTCTCGATGGTTATCAAACGTGGCATGTCTTTGATCTTTCTGTTGCTGTGATATCAACATGTATGCTCAGCCCTTTTAAACAGCTTCTCTGCGCGTGCAATACGAATCTGCATGTTTTCATATGACAAAATCAATTCGTAACAAAAATATTTTTAAAACAAGTTGGTATCGTTTCTTTTGGACGCTAGTGTATGCTTGGAGCGGAAATCGTAATTTTAACAGTTTCAAGTCACCTATTCTTTTGGTATCGTCCAGAAAGAATCTCGTAAAAGCTTTGCTTCCCGCTCCTCTAGAACCTGATTCCAGTTGTATGTATGGGTGAAAGATTGTTGACTTTGTGTAAAGCGAGCACAATTTGACACCTTTCTAACTAATGTTAAGGAAAGAAACGCAGTCCATCTGTTGGTTTACGGATTAATGAAAACAACAGTTTAATTCGAGGAGGACGAAAACAGTTGACAGTTACAAAAATCTCCTGAAAACCAAATGTTACTTTCACAGTCAGCGGCATGGGCTTGGCCGACACCCAGCTGAGCAACATTGTATACATTCAAACTATAGGCAAATCTGACATGACTTGTAAAAGTTGAGCTGTATCGTCGCCCTCGACGACGTAGCTGGAGATATCCAAACTCAGTGGTCAAAGTATATTGATGATGTGTGGCCAACAGATCTGGAGAACCTGCCTTATTGAAACATGTTACTCTTTAGAATATCCCATTTTTCTCTGATTTTCGCCTAAATTAAGCAACGCAACCAACCCGAACTTTACACGCATAATATTCGATCCTTTATTTCGTCGTATTATATCCTCGCTGTTTTGATTGATTGATTGATTTGTGTTTTACGCCGCGTTTCAAGATTATTTCACGTATATGGCGGCGTTGTCAGTTTTATTGTAGGAGGAAACCGGGCTCTTTGCCCTGAGGAAACCCACGACCTTCCGGTGGTAACTGGCAACCATCCCACACGTTCGAGTGAAAATCCTTACAGAAAAATTTTCCAATTTTTGGGTTGACTAAGTGGGATTCAAACCCGCGACCAATCGCTGTTTTTGAAGGAACGCGCGAATCTCCGACTCGCTTCTGCATCTTCTTGAAATGTGTAAAGTTTGAACCGGTTGCGTTGCTTAAATTAGGAGAAAATCAAATAAAAACAAGAGCCATCAGAGGATGACGTATCCCCCGGCCCCACATAAGATTGTGGAAGTGGAAACATACTAAGAATAGACAAAAGTTCATTTCCATACAGGATATCCACATCCTCACTTAATAACAACCATCCCCACCAAGTTTCAACAATATTCCATGTTATATGTAGGATGAAATGCATTTAGAAACCCATGTCAGGTGGAATCAAGAAAAAACAACAGGCACAGCGTTCTGGAAGGTAACAATTTAGCAGGGCTATGATAAGGAGCATGCAGTGCCCTGAAACACTGTATTTCATCAGAAACAAGCACCTATTGTTTATGTCTTCCTGTACAGTCGGAAAAGAGCAGTAACTCTGAAAATAACAAAACCAGCGTAAGTCGCATGATATCCAGCATGTCCATCAAGATCAAAAGCTCCGATACAAAACGTGGGAGAAGGTGAAATGGCAAGCACCCATTGTCAACTGAATTTCTTCGTTTACTGTCGTAAAAGGATCCTCTCGAGATATCCAACATGTCCACCAAGTTTCGAAAAAAATTGACGAAAACTGTGGGAAAAGATGCGATGACAAGCACTAATTGTCTATGTCTTCATATACTGTCTGAAAAGGGCAGTAACTCTGAAAATAATGAAACCAGCGCAAGCAGAATAGGAGGGCACATCCTCGCATAATAACCAATATGTCCAGTGTAACCAAAACAGGAGGGGCAGATCCTCTCAAGATATCCAATATGTCCACCAAGTTTCGAAAAAACATTATTAAAACCGTGGGAGGAGATGCGATGACAAGCACGAATTGTTTATGTCTTCGTATACTGTCGGAAAAGGGAAATAATTCTGGAAATAATGAAACCAGCGAAACCAGAATAGGAGGTACACGTCCTCGCATAATATCCAACATGTCCATAAAGTTTCGAAAAAAATTTATGAAAACCCTGGGAGGAGATGCGATGACAAGAAATGATTACAGACAGACAGACGGACAGACAAGCTGATCGCTATATCCCCCGCATTAAATGCCGGGGGATAATGAGGTGATTCTAAAGGCCTACATGCTTCAATATGGCAGGTTTTCCTGCTCTGTTGGTCACACATCATCAATATCATTAGGCCACAGAGTTTAGATATCTCCAGCTATCGACGACCAAGATGAAATGTTATCTCAAACCAAACTTTACGGATAAGGCATTTTGGATTACTATTTCAGATAATCTGATTGGAGTAGAGCTTCTTTACATCATTCCACCAATGGGTCGCGGGTTCGAATCAAATCCCACTCAGTCACAAAAAATTGGAAAATTTTCTGACTGGGTTTTCACTCGAACGACCTATGTGGGATGGTTGTCAATTACCACCGGAAGGTCGTGGGTTTCCTCCGGGCATAGAGCCCTTTTTCCTCCCACAATAAAACTGGCAACGCCGCCATATAAGTGAAATAATCTTGAGCGCGGCGTAAAACACCAAACAATCAATCAATCTTTAAATCAACATTTGAAAGAGGCTCATGGTGCTTGGATTTGTCTAAACCTTCTCGGCGCTCCTTCTTCAAAATTCCAAGCATGACATGATTGGATGTCATGAAGGCTCTGTCTCCCACTATATTAATAGGGCGCTCATATGATGGTGATGTTAAATAACGACTGATTCCACTTCGTACACCAATCAGTGCAGATTTTGACTATGACTTGCCGTCTTTTGTCCGAGCCTCGATATAGAATTTGCGAAGCCGATTTTTTAGTTCATCCACGGCCCTGTATTCAAACTTATCTCCTACATCATTCAGTCGGAGCCATTCTGGATGGATTAACTTCTCGATTTTGCGAATATAGAATAGGTCCGTCACCTGGAACTTACAGTAAAACACCTAGTTTCCTTTCAATTATGACATATTTTCATGTCCATTTGCTATCTTGTTTTTAAATTAGTGGCATATCCTGTATGTATTTTTTTTCCTGACTGAGATCAGATGTAAATATGTAAATAAGAACCCAGCTTTTCAAATCATTTTTTTCCACCCCATCTTTGGTTTGTTTTTATGATGCACCCTCTTGTTGACCACATAGTACTTCTATATCTACTAACTGTTTGCTATTGCTCTTGCTATATGGATATTTCTATTTGTATCTCTCAATTAAGTTCAGCCCATTTGCTACACTTGAATCCTTATGACTAGCTACATAACTGGCCTCTCGACGGGTACAGTGTGTGAGTTACCTTTATACTTTAATGCTACAATTGACAATGATGTTAATTCCCCCTCTTAACCTCTTCTTCCTAATTTCGAAAACTTATCTTTCAATCCTGTAGAACTGAATGATCTTCACTCACACAATTATGTAACAGATGATACAGCTCATGAAATAACTCACTGCCAACATTTATCCCAACATCAGTCTAATTACTAAACAGCAACTTCATTTAATGCAAAATCTGCTATTCTATCGGATGATAATTCACCGTTTTCCGTTACTCATATTAATGCACGAAAAACTGAAATGAAACAGTGAATGGATTCTATTCAAGAAGTCAACAGCTACGTACAGTTTTTCCCCACAACGTCTGCAGTTTTTTTTCTATTGTTTAAAAGCTGAATGCAAACTGTTTGTTTATCGCCATAATCAGTATCACGTTTGTTGGGAAAATAAGCTCTGTCTGTACGTATCAAAAATGACATTCAATAATTTAGGGTTTCGGAGAACAATCTCGCGACAAATATCAAATGGCAGAGAATCTTAATTGCGACTCCTCTAATATCGTGTACCATGAATGAGCTTTTCACCTCTAATATCATATTTTTAAAAGCAAATCGGTTTATACCATAGAATATGAATTTTTATATTTTACGTTTTTTTTAATTGTATTTTTACTCCTTATGGAGGCTATTTTTGGAGATCATTTTTAATATTGCATGTCCTTTTATCGTCCAAAATAGTCATTTAGACTCTTTTTATAAATTTAGTTCCGTCCTTTTTATTTTTTTGTATTTTTTATGTAAACGGGTCGATGTGAGGAAAGTTCTTTTCCCTGCCATATAAGTGGAATAATCTTGAGTGCGGCGTAAAACTCCAATCAATCAATCAATCAATCAATCTAGTATCGTGTATGTTATGACATGCAAAACATGTCGCAAACAATACGTCGGAGAAGTCTAAATGATATACCTCTTTTTAGCACAATTAGAAACTTGTTTCCATGGTTATTTTAGACTAGAAGCTGTCCCTGTGCCCGTAGGTTTTACTGTTCGTTTATAATTTAAAGGCACACTTGCCGCGAAAATCAGGAATATTGTTTACATTAAAAAAGAAAGACCGTTTTCTGTATTTTTCCCAGACAATATAAGTTAGGAACTTTCTATTTTTACCAAAATTTAATAGTTTGGACGTCACTTAGTATTTTTAATTTGAATTTGAAAATTTGAATTGTTAGGTACCCGGAACGTAAACAAACCAAGCTGCCCCCTATTGGCGATTTTATGTTTCAGTCGAGTGAGTGAACTAACGGCACAGTGTAATTTTAGGTAGGCCTATTTATCTGAGAAATACAGGCTGACGATCGGTTAACAGCGACTGGAAAAGCCTACTGATAATTGTTTGAGTGTCAAACACAGATGCAAAGGCCTAAAAGGAGGGTAATCCAACACGAAAGTTGACCGACACTGATCGTTGTTGTTGTAATCAAGCTTCGATTCTTCGTTTGTTTTTCACCCCATTTTTACATTCTAAAGCTAACTAGACATGTTTTATGTGTCCTATGTTTAAGTTTAGTGGTATTAGTCGTAGTAAGCTCTTGTAAATTGGTTTTCTTAGCAAATTTAAACAGGCTACGGCGGCAAGTGTGCCTTTAAGGTTTGATGTCTAAACGCAAGGCAGAGGTACAAATCATATTTTAGGTAGGCGTGAAACTTTCCTAACCCCTATAAACTAAAGTTCAACCAGGCAGCAATTGGCGAGAAATAGGCTCAATGACTTAAAGGTCAAACTGGGGAATTTAGCAATAAGTGAAGGTCGGGGTCTTTCTCGAAAAGTAATTAGGTTGTGAAATGTATGTATTTAATAGCGTCATTAAATGTGACGCGTATATGTGGGGCCTTGTGCAAGTTGTTGGCCTCTTATATAAATGTCATCATCCCATCAATAAGCCTATCAGATTTACTGGATGTGGATCGCAACTTGAATGGTAAGTTAAGGAAAAGTTTGATAATGTTAACTTAATGTAGTTTTTAAATTCTTCATGTTACTTGTGAGAGCGATGGTTATAAAACTAGAAACTCACCATCTGTGTGTTAACGCCATTTTGAAAGGCTTTTATTTTTAGTATCATTGCTCATGAATGAAAAACTGAAACGAAACAGTGAATGGGTTCTATTCAAGCCAACAGTTGCGTTCAGTTTTCCCACAAGCTCTAAAGTGCAAACTTCTTTTTTTATCGGCAACCTAAACCTAAACCGGCAACATTTAAAGTGAACATAATTGCTAAAATGCATCCTACGATACTTTGTGTTTAAATGCAATTTTCACCTGGTTTCATAACCGGTTTGGGTCATTTCTTTTCTTTGTTTTACCTGTTAGTTTTAAGTGACATGAGCTGCCAAAAAGTTGATATTTTGATTTTAAAACAGAACGTTGAAATTATTAGCTATTTTTCTCAAGACGTATAATTGAGAAGCTTTTTAGTGCTTCTAAAAATGTGCGATAAAGTATTGTTTTGAACTAACTTTGGCTTAGGATGAATGAATGGTCGTCCCGGTTATTTAAATTTTGAACACGTTTTCCGTTCGTACAGGCCACAAACTGTATGGATTTTTCTTATTCCAACGCCAATTATTTAGTTTTTCGATGACCTACAAAGCCTCTTGCTGTCGTGACGATCAGAAATTATGAAAAAAACTGTGAATTTCGGCAGCTCATGTCACTTTAAGAAACCTTGGCACAAGTGTAAACTGTATCCTATTGGGTTATTTAGGCCACACAAACCAATTAAGATCCTGGTTTCGTCTTGAAAATGAAAATTAATTTATGGAATCTAAAGTGTTCATATGAAGTGTATTTTTTTATTCTTCAACAGTTGAACCCTTTTTACGTTAAACGCATTAAGCAGACAAAGGGTTGTGAGAAAATTTCTAATTCAACCGTTGAACTCTTTGTGGACAACTTCAAATTAGAAGGTCCCGAGGCCATTTTTAGGAAGTTTTGCATTGCTTTAATGTCCCCGAATGAAACAAAAAAAGATGCAATCTTAAATCTTGGTTGAGGAATATTGGACTTACGGATATTCTTTCGAATGGTTTTGTTTGACTACCCTGAAATAGCGACACAAATATAAACATTATTTCGGACAAATGCTGAAACGTATTGATGCATGCAGACAATAAATCGGAATATCGAAGCCAGAATTGCATTACTTGAATATTTTCGATTTTGGAAGAAACTAACATAAGCCTATGAGCTGCGTAAAAATAAGACATCAATCGCTCAGAATGGACAGAGAAATAATAATGAGAACACACCGTTTCCTAAATGTTTCATTTTTTAGATCAACTAGATTGGAATTAACGATGTGTACATCAATGCAGCAAAAAGCTGGATTTCTGGCAGTGGTTGTGGTGCTTGTTATCCAGCAGATACGGGGATATGAGTTACCCGACTTGGTCAAAGCTTTAAGGGCCAGAAGTCTCCAACAAGCGGCTAACCAACAAGCGGCTAACCAACAAGCGGCTAACCAACAAGCGGCTAACCAACAAGCGGCTAACCAACAAGCGGCTAACCAACAAGCGACTAACCAACAAGCGACTAACCAACAAGCGGCTAATACAGACAATGTAGGTGTTTTTGTGTGTTCAGTTTTGTACCTCGAGATTAACAAATAATTGTATTACATATTTAAAGAAATATTTTCAAAATACATTTGGTGTTCGGTTGAAATTTTCTTCAAATCATCTAGAAATATTTTAACTAAAGTTGTGTTAACCAAAATTCCCTGTACACGTGTGTTCTAGTGTTGATAAATATTATAAGCGAAAAGGGACGGTATACACATATCGGTCGGGCAATATTAGAATAACAAAAGACACCTTTTCAATGCGCCTAAATAAGTAGTCCGAAATATCTGCGATGATGATGTAAGACATTTTCTGACAGATAGGATGATGATGGCCTATCTGTCAGAAAATGTCCTACATCATCATCGCAGATATTTCGGACTGCTAAATAAGGTGTGACACACTCAATCATTAGCGGCTTTTTGCTAAATTTACGGTAAAGTTAATGTTCTGACTCCCTATTTTTCGTTGGGCCCAATGACTTGTTGGGTGCATTCAGTAACCCTTCTGGGGACTGTTTCTAGACACCGACGTAACTTTGCGCCTAGTCGTAACGTCATGGCAACATATACCTTCAACATTACGTTACGACCAGGCGCAAAGTTACGACGGGCGTAAATGTGTTGAGAAACAGTCCCCTGGAGTCTTATGGTCAGGGCTTTTTGACATTCCAATAAGGGGCAAATGTTTAGTCACTGATAAAACATATGACAGGGGTCATTAGACATGTATTCCGACGTATAGCAAATTACCTAAGCACATCCAAACTTTCAGATCAACCGAACCTGGTCTCATTACACATCCAAAATAGTTTCAGTCTGAAGTTCGCACAGTTTCGTTTAAAAAAAAGGCAAAAATTGCCCCGGGAATATATTGCAGGACCACTGGAAAAAATGGAGTTCCACTCCTACGCTCTTATTTTGTCCTACCCCAAAAAACGAAAAAAAAAGTTGGAACTGGTTTTTGATTCCATCTTTGTCTTTGATGTTTACTATGTCAGAATATCTGTGGGCAAAGAGGTTAAAGTTTGGACTTTCTCAAGAAAAGTAGGCTACCATGAAAACTAAAAGTTTGGCGCTGAAATAAAAACATCGATAACTCCAGAAAGACGTACCAGCCGAATGTTTGTGCTAATAATGAACAAAATTCAAACAGCCGCGATGTACGAGTACATTTCGGGCTTTTTATTACTTACAAAACCTATCTTTACGTACATTTCAAAGATTGGTATCAGCAGAAAGCTGTTATTTTGTCCTTTTTCATAAAAATGACGGACAATTAGATAATTTCAACATATGTATACATATGTACATGTATTTGGCAGCTCATGTCACTTTAAAGTAAGTTTACTTGAGAGCACAGTTGATTTATTTGAATATAAGAGAGGAAGAGTTCTTATATTGTATAAATTATTTTTTCGATTTGTTTTCTGCTCAATTTTTCACACAGACGGCAGTGGAGGCATTGAAATCTTTGTTTTTGGAAAAGTTAGACGCCGACAATGACAATGAAATATCCCTGACTGAAGTCCGAAGCAAAGCTGAACTGTATTTCCAGGTAATACAAAAGGCAATGCCGCTTTAGACCTGAATGCCAATATTGAACATTGACTTTGGAATTACAGGTCTTGTTGCAATTTTATCTGTCTGGTTTACGTAACCATCCAACCTTTGGCACAAGGTACAGGGTAATTTCCATTCCTTTCTTGGACCTCTTGGAACAATGTTATTTTCTCACATTCCTTTATAATTGCATTTTGTATTTTCTTCGTTGGTACTTGCTCACTTCATTTCTACATTGTTTGTTGTTTTATACCAAGCCCTAGATTATGTCACTCATAGAGAGGTGTTATAGGGTATATAGGGGATATATCTGGTCACACAAGGTACGCGGGACCCGACCTTCCGTTCGTGTCTACAAACCTTTCCAAATCGATGGGAGGGATGAAAATCCAGTCGGTAAATTTTTGAAAGTCTCATGGAATTAATGAGTGGGAATCCTTGACATGTTGAGTTCATTTTATTCGCAGAATATGTATGGAAATTTACTCCATGCCAAGACTGATATTGGGTTTGTGATGACCATAGCACAGTTGATCGATGCCAACGATGACGGGATGATTCAATCTGAAGGTTAGGTAACATTACTTACCAAATTAAGTTGATTTGGCCATGGTCCATGGTCTAAAAAATAACGCTAAAGTCAGTTAGCCAAACAAATCGAGGATTTCTTCTCATGACGTAAATAATTCAATAACCGGGACGTATGTTCACATTTTATGTAAACTTATCTTGACTAACAGTTGTATCCCGACACTAATGTCAACGGAAAGCTATCTGTTGTATCTGGGATGAATATGAAAGGGATATGAAACGCCTTTGTGTTATCCTCAGTCTACTAGCAGCCTGTTTGGCTCGCTATTGTTTGTACCAGACACCCAGTGACGGCATTCCGATCCGCACGGAGAATAGCCGAAACCCGTGTTGTGTATTCCGATTCATTCCGAACCTTACCGATCTCGTGGATATATGGACTGCGCATGCCTCTTTGTAAGCTAGCAACAGAAAACAATCGCCATTTTGAATATTTTTATACTTCGATCAATTATCTCCGTCCCATATATCCACGACATCGGTAAGGTTCGGAATGAATCGGAATAAAAAACACGAGTTTCAACTATTCTCGGGGCGGATCGGAATGCCGTCACTGGGTGTCTGGCACAAACAATAGCGAGCCAAACAGACTGCTAGTAGACTGACTGTAACACAAAGGCGTTTCATATCCCTTTCATATTCATCCCTGGCTGTAGGCTACTTATTGATAAGATAACGAACAATACGCAAATTTAGTTTCAACAAAAATGTGCGCTTATTTGGCAGCTGTATTTTTGTGACGCCGTCATCGTATCTTATTTTTTGTTGAGCTTAACCGGGCTGCTTCCATTTTTGTAAATTTGACTGGTGAGGTTCAGTTGGGAAACTTTGTGCACATGATTATCAGGATTGACCAAGTTATCAACAACTCTGACGACTACTCGGTAAGAAAGAGATGCATACAAATTCAATTGAATTGCTTTCTTCTGTCGACTGCCTATTTTCTCCTATAACATGTCGTTCCTTTCCCTAACATCATTTATCAGAGTTCGCCGTTGTTTCGAATCCCCACCAACTTTCGTCAGGGTTCTTTCGTTTTCCAACCTTCAAATCCCCACCAACTTTCGTCTCGATTCTTTCGTTTTTCAACTCTTCCCAATCACCATTCGAGTCTGCCCGGTCGCTGTGTCCTTCCTGTCACATTTCGTCTCCGTCCTTTCATTTTCCATCCTTTCTCAATCACCTTTAGTCTCCGTTTTCTTTTCTTTTTCTAGATTTCAAGCCTTTCACAATCACAATTCGTCTCGGTCATTCCGTTTTCTCGATTTCCTTTTAAGCTTTCATTGCGTTTTTATTTTCGCTAACTTTTTTTTTTCATGTTTTCTAACCTTTGCTAACAGTTGCTGTATCGTTGGTCACCCTTAAACGTTAGGCTTCTTTGATCATTTTGCACTTCGTTCTAACGTTCAACCAACGGATGGTTTAATGTTGGTAAAAAGTTGGCCCAATGTTTGCTCTACTGGCAATACAGTTTGGATATTTCCAAGAAAGTCGCGACATTGCTTTCTTCTAAATTTCAGCAATCTGAGCTGGATTTAGTTCGGACAGGACTTGACTTCAATAAAGATGGATTCATAAGTATGGAGGAAATCTACTACTTTCGCCAGTTTGGTCGGATGAGTTGGATAATGCAAGAATTACGGTCCATACTACCAGACTTTGACACGAACGGTGATGGATTACTGGATCATGCAGGTGAATATACCCCTCCTAGCTAGAGCGACATTAAAGGCCCACTTGCCGCCGTAGCCAGTTTGACAGTTGCTTCTAGTCTCGAGAATATAACTTAGGCCTAGAATGAATGAATGGTCGTCCCGGTTATTTAAATTTTGTTTACTTTTCAAACACTATTTCGGTTCCTATAGGCCACATACTGTATGAATTTTCCTCTTTCCAACGTCAAACATTTAGTTTTTCGATGGCCTTCAAATCCTTTTACTGTCACGACGATCAGAAACTATGAAAAAAGTACAAATTTTGGCAGCTTATGCCACTTTAAGAAACCCAATTTTCACGAGCTCGCTTCAGCTAGAACTACTAAAATCAAACATAGGACACAGAAAACATGTCCATTAAAGTTTGGAATGTAGAAATGGGGGTGAAAAACGAACGAAGAATCGAAGCCCGATTACAACAACAACGATCAGTGTCGGCTAACTTAAGTGTTGGCACTCTTACTTTTACTGTGTCGTCAGATCGCTAAAGACATTAAGGCGCTTGTGCGCATGCACAGGTTCTGTTTTTCAATTTCAAATTAAAAATACTAAGTAAATGATGCTAAAACTTTCATTTTTTTGGGGTAAAATTAGAAAGATCCTAACTTTTTCTGTCTGGGGGGGGGGGGGGGGATACAGAAAATCACCCACTGTGTTTTTATGTAAACGGTATTCTCGATTTTTGCGCTGAGTGTACCTTTAATTACCAGATATAGCAAACTTTTCGTTGAAACAGAATAAATTGTTAATAAGAAGAACAAAGAGCTTTCCTCTGATACCAATATGTTGGAGTCAGATGTAGGTGTAGGTAGTTTTTATAAGCACAAAAACCCCCTTAAAATGTACTCCTACATACCGGCTATTATAATTGAATTTTGTCCGTTATTATAGCACACATCTTCGGCTACTACGATTGACTGACTTATTTTTTTTGCCGATATTTTTTTATTTCAACGTCAATCCCATCGATTGACATAGACATACAGTAGAAGGGGGTGGGTGCGGGGGTGGGGCGATGTGGGGTGGTCAGGTCATAAAACTTATTAAGCCTATTGTGTTATGAAGAAGGCCGACGAACTTGTGATGATAAGCAATTGTATTTTAGTCAAATATACTCTCCCAAAAAAGAAACGCAACATCCAATTTTTGTTCTTCAAAATATGAATTTTCAACATCATTTTAATACAGAAATAAGCATCACATTACACTGAAATTTGGCAGACTGGTTGTTCAGACTTTAAAGTTCATTCACATGTAAAAATTTAAAATTAAAGTTAATAGCGCTCAGATGACGTCACTGCAACGTCTATATCTGTTGTGCCCACCATTAACCTGTAACACAGCACGGACCCGTCTCGGCATAGACACAATCAATCGATGAGTACGGTTTTGCGGAATTCTCCTCCATTCTTGCTCAAGAGTCTGCTGCAGTTCTTGCAGAGTTTGCGGCGCTGGATGACGACTGCGCACGCGTCTATCCAAATCATCCCACAAATGTTCTATTGGGTTCAAATCTGGTGATTTTGACGGCCAGGGGAGCACTCTTACGTTCTGGTTGGCTAGAAATTCAATAGTAGCACGAGCTGTGTGCGGCCGAGCGTTGTCGTGCTGACAAATTTCCCTACGGAGGTCCATTACGGGCAGCATATGTGGTGTCAAAACCTCCTCTGTGTATCGAACGGCGTTAAGGTTGAGGTTAAGGTTGCCGGAAATGTGCACCAGTTGAGTTTTTCGGGCACAGGATATGGCACCCCACACCATCACACTTCCTCTGCTGAAATTGTCGATCTCAAGGACGCAGTTCCTTGCGAACCTCTCATTCCGGCGTCTGTAAACTCGTGTACGACCATCTCTTCTCTGCAGCTGGAATCTTGATTCATCGCTGAACCAGACTGGCCTCCAGTTTCGCAGATTCCAGTCCCTTAACCTGTTACACCATCGGACCCTTGCAAGTCGATGCTGGCGTCTCAGTACTACGCCAAAGTAAGGACGTCTGGTGCGTAAGCCGTTTTGACGGAGACGATTTCTGACTGTCTGTGCCGATATTCGACGGAGACCTGGGATATTTGATGCTGTTTCTGTTGCTGTTTTGGTCCGGTTTCGCAGGTGAAGTAACCGGATGTAGCGATCTTGGGCTGCTGATGTGATCCTAGGTCGAGCAGAACGTTGACGATCAGCTGTTGAACCGGATTGCTGGTGCCGTTGCAACAGTCTGAAAATCGTGCTCTGGTGAACATTATAAAGTCTAGCGACTGCATTCTGTGGTTCGCCGGCCAGGAGATGACCAATAACGACGTTCCGGGTAGCTGCGTCTAGTCTTGGCATATTGTAGCAATTTCGTGAAACAATTCAACGACTGAATTCAATTGAACGGTTGTGTGTCTTTTATACCCATTAAACCCGCATAAAGATAAGACGTGATTCGCACGTGCAACTGCCCTACGTTTTTCCCTACGCCTTCCTCGTGTAGCGTTACACAAAGGCTGACCCGAAAGTCACGTGTGATCAACAGCCACTATCAGGGGCTTAAATACATGCTCTATCTGACAAATAACAATTTGCGCGAAATTTTCACTGCAAGTTTTACCTCTCAAGAGCCTGTCTCACCAAGCTCCGTATAGTCTACGTGTTTACGTAAATGTCATAGAAACCCATACTGTAGAGATACGTTGCTATCGCAGTTACGTAAGAACTTACGTTACACCGCTTTGTGAAACAGGATCCAGGTCGCCCAGGCCACGCAGTTCTACGGGCTCATATATGCCTAATGAATGGCGATATGATTGGACAAAATAAAATTGAATATCTGGGCATAAACCCGGCCGGAGAAAACTCCATGCAATCTTATTACTGATATTATTAGATTTTATAATTAAAATAAATGTTTATGCTGGTACCGCTGGAGAGATAAATTTATCGCGCTTGTTTTGTATTTACAAGTTTCTTTTCTCTCTTTTAATTGTTACTGAAAACACCTTCCTTCAGAAAAGGCTCCGATGACGATTGTGTCTTGGAGTGAGCAAACATAGTTTGTTGAGATGTAAATTTCTAAATCGTTCTCTTTTAAATGTTTGTATTTATGAACACTAAAATACACGGGCCCAGGGAAGATCTTCTTGTCTAAAGTAAAATCTATGATATTTCATTAGGTTGACGATTGGAAGGAGCTCGACCTTAGTCAGTAGAATTTTCTGGAACACTTTGTACTACATTGAAAATGCTTACACATCTTCAGCTATGGCAAGAATATCGACAGATTGAGATTAGACCCCATAGGATCATGGGGAAAGAAAGTGACAATTTTGCAGATCTTTTAAACCTTTGATGTTTTATAAGCAATAACTGGCCTTTGAGTCAGAGGTCCAGCCATTTTACTTTAAAATAGATTGTATTCTTCTGCTATAATCTTGAACATAGCGATGCTGGCCTTGTTATACTGAAACACAAATTGCATTATAGTTTTTCCAAGACATCTTCCCGGGTTCAAGTTCAAACCCAAAGGATAAATAGTTTGTGACGCTTGAATCCCAAAAATGTCCCTTTCCAAATGTTTTGGTCAAGATTTCAAAATGGTCCTTGACCCAATGACCTATAGAGTGAGTGTTGAAATGTTGTGCCACGGGCACCGCATATTTAAATCTATTACTAGATAAATGGTTGGCTGCTCTTTGTCGTACAGAATTCTCCGACGTATTGCTCGCGACATTTTTTGCACTTAATGTATATGATGTGTGTTAAAAAGCTATGTGTTATATTTTGTAGAGTCAACGCAGTTGATGGATTTCATGAATCATAATCTCACTCCGCCTATCAAATGGCTGCTCGTCTACTTCAGGATAATGGAGATATCCAATAAAAGATTAGCGGATGTGTGGGCTGCTACTCGGCGGGGCTAAGAGACGGGTTGTGGCAACTGAAAAAGCAAGGATGGTAGAATTCTCACAGCTCTAGAATTGTTCATGCCAACAATCAGATTTTATAATTATTTTGTTGTATTTTATAATTTCAAAACACCACGAATAAAATTGACGGCAATTCTACATATTTCAAATTTGTCTTCCACTGGTTGATTGGTTGATTGATTGATATTTTACCCCGCACTCAAGATTATTTCACTTATATAGCGGCGTTGCCAGGTTTAGTGATGGAGGAAACCGGGGTCATTGCCTGGAGGAAACCCCCGACCTTCGACTCTTTCACATACGGCAACCGAGCGAAAAATCCACTCCGAAATATTCCATTGGTAAGGTGGAGAAGATATAAGATATCCTCTGGTAGTGATTCTTGGTCATTTATTTTGATGGGGTTTAACTAGCCCGGATTATCGGTCTTACAGCGACTGGTATTATATGACTGCTAATGTGTCTTGTCGCATGACGAACACGGAGAGAAAAAAAATTCGGCAGAGCCTAGATTTCTCGGCTAGGGGGTAACCATTAATAGTCATTAGTATTTTACATCAGGTTTTAGAGCCTGATGGTAAATGGGAACTAATCTACCCCCGGAGGTTTATATATTGTTTCTCCACAAAAACATTTATTGTAAAACAAAAAAGATAAATAAAGAACTTTCAGATTCGTTTAATTATTTTAACCTAAGTCATATGAGTGAGATGAATTAATTTAGCAACACAAGGCCAAGGATGTTAAAGGATGGATTGATTGATTGCTTGATGTTTTACGCCGCGCTCAAGATTATTTCACTTATATGGCGGCGTTGCCAGTTTTATTGTGGGAGGAAACCGGGCTTTATGCCCGGAGGAAACCCACGACCTTCCGTTGGTAACTGGCAACCATCCCACATAGGTCGTTCGAGTGAAAACCCAGTCAGAAAATTTTCCAATTTTTTGGACTGAGTGGGAATCGAACCCGCGACCCATTGGTGAAAGGCTGTTCGGATTGAGCGTCCAACGATGTTAAAGGAGAATCAGTGGCTCAGCGATTTTGTTTCTCAATCAGACACAAGCCTTCCATTGAGTGGTAGCGGGTTCGAATCCCACTCAATCCAAATCAAGGCTGAATAAGTGGCTGTCGCCATCAGGACCCCTCGGGTCTGGGCCAAAGAAACCGAAGATATATTTATTTTCCAGACAATTTGTTGCGAGTGAAAAACTACTCCACATAGGCCCTACATGTATCACATTTACAAGGAGGTTTTTGGCTGACGGTCATATAAGGGGCATAACTCTTGAAAAACACGTCCGAGCGAATAAAGATTTTAAATGGGCTTTTTGTACTTGCTGTATTGAACAAAAGTAGGAAGTTTTAAAAATGTGAGTGAAAAACTTTTTTGGACAATGTGTTTACAAGGCTTTTTTACAGCAGCGGTAATGTAAGGGGCATAACTCTTGAAAAAAAAACATCCGAGTGCGTTGATTTTCAATAGGCTTCTTGTACTTGCTGAATTAAACAAATCTGTGAAGTTTAAAAATTGTAAGTTAAAAACTTTTTTAGATAATGTGTTTACAAAGCTTTTGACAGCAGCGGTAATGTAAGGGGCATAACTCTTGAAAAAAACCTCCGAGCGCGTTGATTTTAAATAGGCTTCTTGTACTTGCTGTATTAAACAAATGTGTGAAGTTTCAAAGTTGTAAGGTAAAGACTTTTTTTTAGATAATGTGTTTACAAGGCTTTTTATAGCAGCGGTAATGTAAGGGGCATAAGTCTTGAAAAAAGAGTCTTAGATAATGTGTTTACAAGGACCAATGGACAGACGGACGACGGAGGCAACGACAATACTTTTCGGGCAAAATTTGCCCGAGGGATAAAAATGACATGAGTCTCGGATGCGGATGGGATGCCAAGTACTCGCCGTAGGTCTGGGGTTTCCTCCAGGTGGTTACATGTCCTTTTCCTTTTTTTGTGACTAACAGAAATACATTTGTTTTCAATATTTCCATGATTGATCGATTGACGTTTTACTCAACACTCAAGATTGTTTCACTTATATGGCGGCGTTGCCAGGTTTAGTTGGGGAAGAAACCGGGTCCATAGTCCCCGGCCTTCGGCTAGTACCTGGCCAACTCTTCCACATACGGCGACCGAGTGAAAAATCCGCTCAGAAATATTTCAATTTTTATTTGGTCTGAGTGTGATTTGCACCCGCGCGGCATCGATTGAAGATTTGTGCAAGACTGAAGGGCAACCACTCTAACCCACTGGACCAACAGGCCCCTATATTTTCATGCATAAACCCATCTTCTCTAGCCAAGATAAAATCTGAATGTCCCCATTCCGTGTTTTACCTTGGCGGATTACTCCACTTGAACCCGTAAATCGAACAGCTCGTTTTGATTGGATGCGAGTAAAACTTCTCGCAGCTAATCAAATCCTCGGGCACTTACACTGAAAATAACGTAATGGCGGCTGTGTACACCTTGAACTTTTGCTTAACGAGTGCTGATTGGGCAAGACTCTGCAAGTCTAGGAAAGACAACTCTTACATTCTCACCAGTGGGCGATTTACGGGTTGGAGTGGAGTAGTCCGCCAAGGTAAAACACGGAATGGGGACATGAAGATTTTGACTTGGCTTGCGAAGATGGCATAAACCATAGATACGAGAAACCTGCTGAAGCGTTATGTTTTACTTTAGTTATATTGGAAACTTTCAGTGAATAAGGGGCGAGCACTTGACATGTGTTCAAAGGTCGGAGATGACACCGGTCTTCCATCGAAGCATCGCGGGTTCGAATCCCACTCCCACCAAATAAGTATTGAGAAGAAATTTCTGATCCATCAACGTATGTGGAAGAGTTGCCAAGTACTCGCCTTAGGTCGGAGGTTTCGTCCGACAAAGAGCCCGGTTTCCTCCCCCTCTAAACCTGGCAACGCCACAATATAAGTGAAATAACCTTGACTGCTGCTTTAAACATCAGTCACTCAAAAGTCAACACGAGAGAGTAAAAACAATGTCAAATTGAGGTATAAAATATATTCATTACCAAGCAAAAGGTGACATATACAATGCACAGACATTTGAAAAATATAAATATTTCATAGGAACAGCTTGAACATTTGACACAATACTTTTTTAATGATTATTTACTAGAACATTTACTTCCGAAAATGAAAATTCATACTTGTCATAAATACAGACATTTCTGATGGAATGTGAAAAAAATGAATGCTGAAAAGATGGCTTTTGGGGGAGTTAATTTACAAGAATGTTACGAGAAATCCGAGCAAAGTATTAACAGAATTATAATAAGCATCGCCAAATGTGTAATGAAGTGTTAGTTAAACCACTTTGACTTAATGCTCCTGTTTTCAATCTGTTTTAAACTTGGACAAGACACAACAAAAAATATGACTTAGGTAAGTTAAGCATAGAGTTGAGTAGAAAATCAGGATTCTTGTTTGGTCGGTAACATTTATTGCAAGAGCTCACGTTTATTATATATACATTTTCTATATTCAACAAAAATGTAAATTTGTATGACAATGAAAACAAGTACAAAAATATAATTTCATAAAACTCTGGTAATAAGAAATGGGGTTGGTATGTCATTGAACCACACATTGTTTTTAATACGACATTTACACCATTGCTTGTATGCTGGTTGAATTCTGCCACTAATTTCCTGTAAATGAAATAACAGTGACATCTTATTGGAATGTGTCATATCAAACAAATCAATAAATTCTACATCTTAATTGACATGTTTATATACAATTTTTTTTACATAAAATTCACTAAAAACTGGTCACTATGATTATCTACTGCACTACATGTAAGATCCTAAATACTGGAAACTATGACCATCTACTGAACTATGTGTATGATCCTAAATACTGGAAACTGATCATCTACTGAACTATGTGTATGATCCTAAATACTGGAAACTATGATCATCTACTGAACTATGTGTATGATCCTAAATACTGTAAACTATGATCGTTTACTGAACTATGTGTATGATCCTAAATACTCGAAACTGGTCATCTACTGAACTATGTGTATGATCCTAAATACTGGAAACTATGATCATCTACTGAACTATGTGTATGATCCTAAATACTGGAAACTGATCATCTACTGAACTATGTGTATGATCCTAAATACTGGAAACTATGATCATCTACTGAAATATGTGTTGCATGACATTGGGGAAATATTCACCGTAGACATTTGGTCCATGAAGATAGAGATTATGATAGACCAACCCAATTCATCATGGCCCAAACTAGATGTATATATGTATTATATATAATTATTAATAGATATATGAATTCTTTTTTGTAATGAAATATATCCTGATTTTCAGACAAGTGTTTCGAATTGTTTATTTATTTGATAGTCATCTAAGAAAATTTGTAAAATGATTAAACGATTAAAGTCTAGAATATAACTTGAAAGAGACCCTTTTTATAACATAAATTATAGTGCTATTAGTAGGCTATTACAAAGTCTGCATCCATGGGCATTTCTAAATTTATGTAAATTGGGGCTTAGCATAACACTCAAGGGTATAACTATAAGGTTTAAGGTGACAAAACTTAAAGTGGCATGAGCTGCCAAAATTCACACTTTTTTCATAATTTCTGATCATCACGACAGTAGGAGGCTTTGAAGGCCATCAAAACACTAAGGGATTGGCGTTGGAATGAAGAAATTCCATATACAGTATCTCAGTATCTGACCTGTACGAACCGAAAACGTGTTCGAAAAGTAGGCTAAACAAAATTTACATGTAAATAACCGGGACGACCACATTCATTCTAAGCCATAGTTAGTTCAAAACAATATTTTATCGTACATTCTCGAGACAAGAAGCACTAAAAGGCTTCTGAATTATACGTCTTGGCAAAAATAGCCGATAATTTCCACATTCTGTGTCAACGTCAAAATATCAACATTTTGGCAGCTCATGCCACCTCAAGGTATCACTATCATTAATAAAGAGAATGATTTTAATAGCTGTTGCTTTTTCACATTTGTGTATAAAGTGAACTAATAGAAACTTTTAATTTGCATAATGATGCGGTTGTTACGACGTAGGCCCACTGTTGTATTTATAATTATATTTTAGAGAGTATGTACGGTAGGCTACATGTATGGTGTACATCATGACTTTCATGTAGCATAAACATGTTTTAAAACTATCGGTACCGTTTAAAAAGTCAAGGTTATCAAATGTTGAATTTTGCTTGTCAATGTCATTTATGCATACACAACAGACTGTTTAAATTCTTTTAGAAGTGTTAATTTTTTGTTCACTAGGTACCGTACAATAACTGCGAAGGTTTGAAGGTGTCAAATTAATCTCACTTTCGGTACGCCGTCTCCGTACCGTAGTTCCTTTACTTTTACTAGTTTTACTTTTAGTACCAGGTTACCAAACATATGTGACTCGCGAATTGACCTGTAACATTTATTTCTGAGCAATTAAATTCTCCCAGCGTGTAAACACTTTGTTTTGAAGCGAGAAGTTTGCGCAGCGCTGTGCTGCCGTGTCCCGGGAAACTTGTACATGACGTACTATTCACCAAGTCCATAAGCTTGTCACTGCCTTGTCACTGCCTGCACAACAGGCGTGGAGACGTTATCGGTCACTACTGACTGCGAGCCGTCACCTCTCAGACTGCTGACAAGCCCTGACCCACTAAAGGCGTTCCCCATATGGATGTAAGCTGTTTGGCGTCACCATTGTAAAATCGGGATGCCGCAAAGCGCTTAAATTATGAATACAACTTTACTTTCCCGTCAACTTTGCCCAACTTAATGAATTTCACGTTCACCTACTTCAAAAATGTATCATAGACATTTGGTCCACCACTTTTTTTTTACCATAGACCGACTGAAAATACGATAGATTTTGCTATCGGTCCACCGCTAATGTCGCGCACTGCACTGTGTATGATCCTAAATACTGTAAACTATGATCATTTACTGAACTATGTGTATGATCCTAAATACTCGAAACTGGTCATCTACTGAACTGTGTGTATGATCCTAAATACTGGAAACTATGATCATCTACTGAACTATGTGTATGATCCTAAATACTGGAAACTATGATCACCTACTGAACTATGTGTATGATCCTAAATACTGGAAACTATGCTTATCTACTGAACTATGTGTATGATCCTAAATACTGGAAACTATGACCGTCTACTGAACTATGTGTATGATCCTAAATACTGGAAACTATGCTTATCTACTGAACTATGTGTATGATCCTAAATACTGGAAACTATGCTTATCTACTGAACTATGTGTATGATCCTAAATACTGGAAACTATGATTATCTACTGAACTGTGTGTATGATCCTAAATACTGGAAACTGATCATCTACTGAACTATGTGTATGATCCTAAATACTGGAAACTATGATCATCTACTGAAATATGTGTATGATCCTAAATACTGTAAACTATGATCATTTACTGAACTATGTGTATGATCCTAAATACTCGAAACTGGTCATCTACTGAACTGTGTGTATGATCCTAAATACTGGAAACTATGATCATCTACTGAACTATGTGTATGATCCTAAATACTGGAAACTATGATCACCTACTGAACTGTGTATGATCCTAAATACTGGAAACTATGCTTATCTACTGAACTATGTGTATGATCCTAAATACTGGAAACTATGACCGTCTACTGAACTATGTGTATGATCCTAAATACTGGAAACTATGCTTATCTACTGAACTATGTGTATGATCCTAAATACTGGAAACTATGCTTATCTACTGAACTATGTGTATGATCCTAAATACTGGAAACTATGATTATCTACTGAACTGTGTGTATGATCCTAAATACTGGAAACTATAATCTACTAAACCACATGTATGATCCTAAATACTGGAAACTATGATTATCTACTGAACTGTGAGTATGATCCTAAATACTGGAAACTATAATCATCTACTAAACCATGTGTATGATCCTAAATACTGGAAACTATGATCTACTGAACTATGTGTATGATTGTAAATACTGGAAACTATGATTATCTACTGAACTGTGTGTATGATCCTAAATACTGGAAACTATAATCTACTAAACCACATGTATGATCCTAAATACTGGAAACTATGATTATCTACTGAACTGTGTGTATGATCCTAAATACTGGAAACTATAATCATCTACTAAACCATGTGTATGATCCTAAATACTGGAAACTATGATCTACTGAACTATGTGTATGATTGTAAATACTGGAAACTATGATTATCTACTGAACTATGTGTATGATTGTAAATACTGGAAACTATGATCATCTACTGAACTATGTGTATGATCCTAAATACTGGAAACTATGATCGTTTACTAAACCACATGTATGATCCTAAATACTGGAAACTATGATCATCTACTAACTATGAGTATGATCCTTAATACTGGAAACTATGATCATCTACTGAACTATGTGTATGATCCTAAATACTGGAAACTATGATCTACTGAACTATGTGTATGATCCTAAATACTGGAAACTGATCATCTACTAACTATGTGTATGATCCTAAATACTGGAAACTATGATCATCTACTAACTATGTGTAGGATCCTAAATACTGGAAACTGATCATCTTCTAAACCACATGTATGATCCTAAATACTGGAAACTATGATCTACTGAACTATGTGTATGATCCTAAATACTGGAAACTATGATCTACTGAACTATGTGTATGATCCTAAATACTGGAAACTATGATCTACTGAACTATGTGTATGATCCTAAATACTGGAAACTATGATCTACTGAACTATGTGTATGATCCTAAATACTGGAAACTATGATTATCTACTGAACTGTGTGTATGATCAATAAACGTAGGTGGTTTAAGAGACAACTAATGATAAAGCCAGAACAAATATGTCCTTTGATTGCAGGTTATAGGAGCTTACCTATGGTTGTTTGTTCACCTTCACAATTGCAGAGTGGGGCATTTTTTTGAGCCAAGGCATACTAACTAATCCACGATTACATTTCCCTTGGCTAACATCACAGGTTGTTCCTGATGGACAACAGTGAACCTGATCAGAACAACACACAGCCTACAAACAAACATAAACATAATATTTTAAAGATATAATACATAATATCATTTTTGAACCCCGAGATGGTTTAAGACACTGACAGCAGAGACGTTAACACGTGGCCCTTTCACAAAGCCGTCACAAAGTGCTATCAATAGCAGTTGCCATGACATCGTATCTCTTCACTATGGTATCAATTGGCAACTATGCGTGGAGTTTGCCCTTTTAGATCAGTCTGAACAACGACAAACAATAAAAGCCCGTTCTCACTGATGCGATTGAAATGGATGCATTTGATTGGTTGATAAATCAAATTGACCAATTAAAAAGCGTCCATTTTAATCACATCCTACAAGTCGGTACAACAAATCACACAGTGAGAACGGGCCTAAACTTACATCTCTACTCTAAATATGACCTTCATACTGATGACCATCAACATAAAGTTCAATGAACAGGGTGCTAATTTGCATAACTGAGCAGGAGGGCTCATACATTGTCATACATGTATCATACTTTAGCAGTATATAACAAGACGATTACCTGAGGAATAGGGCAGCATCCATATTGACCAGAGGCCAGTTTACAACAGGTGCTTCCATCTGGACATTGGGACTGACCATCTGGACATACTACATTCTCCACTTGGGTTCTTGGTTGAGAAGGTTGTTTCTTCAACCAAGGTGTGCTTTCTTCACCTCTGTTACATTTGCCTTGGCTAACATCACAGGTTGTTCCTGATGGGCAACAGTGAACCTGATCCGAACAACACACAGCCTACAAACAAACAGAATTCAGGACATTAGAGAGAAATACCACTTCTGACACCAGCATAGAAAAATAACTGTTGATGTCATAGCAATGTAAAATGTGTGGGAAACATCAAATATTTGGTAACAAATAAAGCAGGCCTGTCATTAAGAATAGACTGGGAGAGTTACAATATGCTCTCCCAAAACTGTCGGGGTGACCTGTTTCACTCTCCCCAAAAACGGTCTCCCAAAATTCAATGGGAGTGCACTTATTAAGTTCCTCTTCCATGTTTTTCAGAGAGAGAACACGATCATGATGAAATAAAAGCATCTGAAGTTTAGAAAAGGGATTTTTATTTTGGTATACTTATCTATGTCAGAATTGTAGTGCAAATTCTGGAGAAAACATTCTTGTTATACTAGTTTTCCATATTATCATACAGTTAGTTGTATTTTAATGGACGTTGGAGAATAGTTTTATCTTGGGAGAGTGAAAAACATAAACACTCGCTTGAAACCGGTAGGGAGAGTTAGGGAAAGTGATAAACAGGTCTCCTCAGACCCCTCTGGGGATGTGTGGAGGGGAAGGAGAGCAATCACTCTCCCTATAATGACAGCCCTGAATAAAGCACTACTTTTTTGGTCATTTTAACCCCTTATGATATGTGAGGTCACACATTAGTTTGTTTGAAACCCATTAAAGGCCTGGGCTTTTACAGACATAAATCAGTTTAAGCCGTACATAACAAGCAAATCACCTGAGGTAGTGGACAGCATCCGTATTGACCAGAGGCCAGTTTACAACAGGTGCTTCCATCTGGACATTGAGACTGACCATCTGGACATACTACATTCTCCACTTGGGTTCTTGGTTGAGAAGGTTGTTTCTTCAACCAAGGTGTGCTCTCTTCACCTCTGTTACATTTCCCTTGGCTAACATCACAGGTTGTTCCTGATGGACAACAGTGAACCTGATCAGAACAACACACAGCCTACAAACAAACAGAATTCTGAACATTAGAGAGAAATACCACTTCTGACACCAGCATAGAAAAACAAATGTTCATGTCATAGCCAATTAAACTTGTGGTAACGAATAAAGAACTATTTTTTGGTCATCTTTAAGTGGTAGGAGCTGCCAGAATTCGAATTTTTGGGGAAAAAATTGGATCATTGTTTGAAGTTGACCATTTGAAGTACCTTGGAAAACAAAAGGTTTAACATGGAGATAAGAAATATCAGTGAAGTCCATTAACAGGTCAAACCGAAAATATGTGCTAATAACAGATAAAAATGAAATAGGCTTAAAAAGCCTGATCTTTTCAAACACATAGTTCATTAATGCAGTACATAAAAAGCAAATCACCTGAGGAATAGGGCAGCATCCATATTGACCAGAGGCCAGTTTACAACAGGTGCTTCCATCTGGACATTGGGACTGACCATCTGGACATACTACATTCTCCACTTGGGTTCTTGGTTGAGATGGTTGTTTCTTCAACCAAGGAGTGCTCTCTTCACCTCTGTTACATTTCCCTTGGCTAACATCACAGGTTGTTCCTGATGGACAACAGTGAACCTGATCAGAACAACACACAGCCTACAAACAAACAGAATTCTGGACATTAGAGAGAAATACCACTTCTGACACCAGCATAGGTAAATAAATGTTTATGTCATAGACATGTAAAATGTGTGGGAAGACCCAAACATTTGGTAACGAATAAAGCACTACTTTTTTGGTCATTTTAACCCCTACCCCAATGATATGTGTGTTCACACATTAGTTTGTTTGAAACCCATTAAAGGTCTGGGCTTTTACAGACATAAATCATTTTAAGCCGTACATCACAAGACAATCACCTGAGGAATAGGGCAGCATCCATATTGACCAGAGGCCAGTTTACAACAGGTGCTTCCATCTGGACATTGGGACTGACCATCTGGACATACTACATTCTCCACTTGGGTTCTTGGTTGAGAAGGTTGTTTCTTCAACCAAGGTGTGCTTTCTTCACCTCTGTTACATTTCCCTTGGCTAACATCACAGGTTGTTCCTGATGGACAACAGTGAACCTGATCAGAACAACACACAGCCTACAAACAAACATGATTCAGGATATTATAGAGAAATACCACTTCTGACACCAGCATAGAAAAGCAACTGTTGACGTAATAGACATGTAAAATGTGTGGGAACACCCAAACATTTGGTGACAAATAAAGCAGGCCTGTCATTAAGAATAGACTGGGAGAGTTACATTCTTGTTATACTAGTTTTCCATATTATCATACAGTTAGTTGTATTTTAATGGACGTTGGAGAATAGTTTTATCTTGGGAGAGTGAAAAACATAAACACTCGCTTGAAACCGGTAGGGAGAGTTAGGGGGAGTGATAAACATGTATCCTCAGACCCCTCTGGGGGGGTGTGGAGGGGAAGGAGAGCAATCACTCTCCCTATAATGACAGCCCTGAATAAAGCACTACTTTTTTGATCATTTTAACCTCTACCCCCATGATATGTGAGTTCACACATTAGTTTGTTTGAAACCCATTAAAGGCCTGGGCTTTTACAGACATAAATCAGTTTAAGCCGTACATAACAAGCAAATCACCTGAGGTAGTGGACAGCATCCGTATTGACCAGAGGCCAGTTTACAACAGGTGCTTCCATCTGGACATTGGGACTGACCATCTGGACATACTACATTCTCCACTCGGGTTCTTGGTTGAGAAGGAAATTTTTTTAATAAAGGAGTGCTTTCTTCACCTCTGTTACATTTGCCTTGGCTAACATCACAGGTTGTTCCTGATGGACAACAGTGAACCTGATCAGAACAACACACAGCCTACAAACAAACATGATTCAGGACATTATAGACAAATACCACTTCTGACACCAGCATAGGTAAATAAATGTTTACGTCATAGCCAAGTAAACTTGTGGTAACGAATAAAGAACTATTTTTTGGTCATTTTTAAGTGGTGGGAGCTGCCAGAATTCGAATTTTTTGAAAAAAAATTTGATCATTGTATGAAGTTGAGCATTTGAAGTACCTTGGGCAACAAAAGGTTTAACATGGAGATAAGAAATATCAGTGAAGTCCATTAACAGGTCAAACCGAAAATATGTGCTAATAACAGATAAAATTCAAATAGGCTTAAACAGCCTGAGCTTTTCAAACACATAAATCATTAATGCAGTATACATGTATAACAAGCAAATCACCTGAGGAATAGGACAGCATCCATATTGACCAGAGGCCAGTTTACAACAGGTGCTTCCATCTGGACATTGAGACTGACCATCTGGACATACTACATTCTCCACTTGGGTTCTTGGTTGAGATGGATTTTTTTTTAATAAAGGAGTGCTTTCTTCACCTCTGTTACATTTGCCTTGGCTAACATCACAGGTTGTTCCTGATGGACAACAGTGAACCTGATCAGAACAACACACAGCCTACAAACAAACAGAATTCTGGACATTATAGAGAAATACCACTTCTGACACCAGCATAGGTGAACTGTTCACATCCTGGCCAAGTAAACTTGTGGAAACACCCAGAAATTTGAATCCTGGGCTTTTCAAACACATAATTCATTAATGCAGTACATAACAAGTAAATCACCTGAGGAATAGGACAGCATCCGTATTGACCAGAGGCCAGTTTACAACAGGTGCTTCCATCTGGACATTGAGACTGACCATCTGGACATACTACATTCTCCACTTGGGTTCTTGGTTGAGATGGAAATTTTTTTAATAAAGGAGAGCTTTCTTCGCCTCTGTTACATTTCCCTTGGCTAACATCACAGGTTGTTCCTGATGGACAACAGTGAACCTGATCAGAACAACACACAGCCTACAAACAAACAGAATTCTGGACATTATAGAGAAATACCACTTCTGACACCGGCATAGGTGAACTGTTCACTTCCTAGCCAAGTAAAATGTGTCGGAACACCAAAACATTTCGTAACGAATAAAGCACTACTTTTTGGTCATTTTAACCCCTACCCCATGATATGTGTGTTCACACATTAGTTTGTTTGAAACCCATTAAAGGCCTGGGCTTTTACAGACATAAATCAGTTTAAGCCGTACATAACAAGCAAATCACCTGAGGTAGTGGACAGCATCCGTATTGACCAGAGGCCAGTTTACAACAGGTGCTTCCATCTGGGCATTGAGACTGACCATCTGGACATACTACATTCTCCACTTGGGTTCTTGGTTGAGAAGGTTGTTTCTTCAACCAAGGTGTGCTTTCTTCACCTCTGTTACATTTGCCTTGGCTAACATCACAGGTTGTTCCTGATGGACAACAGTGAACCTGATCAGAACAACACACAGCCTACAAACAAACAGAATTCTGGACATTATAGAGAAATACCACTTCTGACACCAACATAGGTGAACAAACAGGCCTGTCATTAAGAATAGACAGGGAGAGTTACAATATGCCCTCCAAAAACTGTCAGGATGACCTGTTTCACTTTCCCAAAAATCAATGGGAGGGCACTTCCTCTCCCACGACCATGATGAAATAAAAGCAGACATAAATCATTTTATAACATAACAAGCAAATCACCTGAGGAATAGGGCAGCATCCGTATTGACCAGAGGCCAGTTTACAACAGGTGCTTCCATCTGGACATTGGGACTGACCATCTGGACATACTACATTCTCCACTTGGGTTCTTGGTTGAGATGGAAATTTTTTTAATAAAGGAGAGCTTTCTTCGCCTCTGTTACATTTCCCTTGGCTAACATCACAGGTTGTTCCTGATGGACAACAGTGAACCTGATCAGAACAACACACAGCCTACAAACAAGAAGTAACTCTGGATATTATAATGATAAAATACAATGTAACATTTCTGAAAAAAGAGATAGATTAAAACTATTCTACACTGGCAGCAAAGACAATGACCTGCTTACATGTCATCTCAATGATTCAGTTTGTACTTTAAGATCCATTTGAACTACGAAATCCCCAAGAGCTCTGTTGTACAAAATGACATGCTCTGTTTACATCCATACCCTAAGGCCATCAACATAAAGTTCAGTGAACAGGATGCGAATTTGTTGAATCTCCAGTCAAGAACTCACTCTAACAGCAGGGGAGCAAACTAAAGGCTTTACCTTCTGAAATACATGGATTATCACACATCTTAAGCAGCACCAATTACCTGAGGAATAGGGCAGCATCCATATTGACCAGAGGCCAGTTTACAACAGGTGCTTCCATCTGGACATTGAGACTGACCATCTGGACATACTACATTCTCCACTTTGGTTCTTGGTTGAGATGGAATTTTTTTTAATAAAGGAGTGCTTTCTTCACCTCTGTTACATTTGCCTTGGCTAACATCACAGGTTGTTCCTGATGGACAACAGTGAACCTGATCAGAACAACACACAGCCTACAAACAAACATGATTCAGGACATTATAGACAAATACCACTTCTGACACCAGAATAGGTGAACTGTTCACTTCCTAGCCAAGTAAACTTGTGGAAACACCCAGAAATTTGAACCCTGGGCTTTTCAAACACATAAATCATTAATGCAGTACATAACAAGTAAATCACCTGAGGAATAGGACAACATCCATATTGACCAGAGGCCAGTTTACAACAGGTGCTTCCATCTGGACATTGGGACTGACCATCTGGACATACTACATTCTGGGCCTTGACTACAACATCAACGGCACTGTGAGATTCCACATGCTGTGGCTTGAAGAATAATGTTTCAGACGCAGCTAAGGTCGCCAGAAGGCACAGGCTAAGAGTACGAAATAACATCTACAACAGAAAATAAGACACCTGCTATTCACCATAGATTTAGGAATAAAAACAAAGTTAGTACAAAAGATGAAAGTCTATACATATAGATTGCGCATAACATAAAAATCCAATTATCCATACGGCCAAAGATGATAGATTGATTGTATAAAAAAGGCCAAGCATATTTTGATTGATTTGGGCTGAATGTCACTTAACAGTGAAATAACCTTGAGCGTGGCATGAAACACCAAACAATCAATCAATCAAACCCAACAGTTAAGGTTATATGGCGACAAAAGAACTGAACAACCAAAAGATCACCTTGCCCACCTACTCACATTTAAATTTGGACATTAGCCTCCATAGAACGTCAGGGATGTAAATGAACTGACATACTTAATGTTCCTCTTGGTGGGTCAGCAAACATGTCTAAAGAAGTAGAGCCACAATGCTCCCCGGGGCCCAAACATATTTTGATTTTCTTGGATCATTGTAATTTGTTAAAGGGGACATTTGTCTGTCATATTATATACGAATTCATTAAATTACATGTTCTCCAAAATGTTGAATATACTTTTTTTATTTCTTTGTTGTTATTTGATTGAGAACCATAATCCCTCCAATACCTACGGAGTGTGTTAAAGTGGCTGTCAGTATATACGTCTTATATTAAAAGGCAATTTGTTCATGCAGCGCTCAAGATTATTTCACTTGTATGGCGGCGTTGCCAGTTTTATTGTGGAAAGAAACCGGGTTCTATGCTAGGAGGAAACCCACAACCCTCCAGTGGTAACTGGCAACCATCCCACATAGGTCATTTGAGTGAAAACCCAGTCAGAAAATTTTCTTATTCTTTGGTGCGTTTCGAATCCACGACCTATTGGTGGAAGGCTATTCAGATTGAGCTTACAACGCTCTACCTACTGATCCTCAGGGGGCCCCCCCCAATCTGTTTATAATACAGACATGTAGCCCACAGATGAATTCTACGGACTGTTAATAAAAGTACATGTACATTGGTTCAAAGTGCATTAAAATACTGAGAAACAGGATATTGATAAGTGTCTCGAGAGCTATTGCATCATGACTGTGATAAAATGACAAAAATTTTGATTGATTGATTTATTATTTCACAACTTTAATGGCATTGTCATATTTATTATGTCTGAGGAAGCCAAGCTCTTTGCAAGAAGTAAACATGCGACCTTGCACATTAGTGTAATGATTTTTAACTGCTGAGTGTGCAACTCCCACCAAACACAGATAACATATGTACAGGTCAATGTGCATCAACTTCACTTATCAAAATTCAAGTGGGAACTTTGACACTGTAATACTTCTACATTCATACCAGTCCAATGGTTACTGGCAGAGTCATATCAGCATGTGCTTCAGGTAAACTGGTGAATACATGCACACGTGGTGAGAGCAGCTCCTGATGACACAGACTTAAATTTTGCATCTTTAGAAATTGACAGGACTTTTCTAGATTGACAGGGGTGGTACAGTCGCCAGAGTGATAGTCACTCAGTCTGACACAGGCCTTCATCAATGCGAACGCAGGTTCCAATCCCACACAAACCAAATCAAATTTTAGAAAATTTTCATTACATTTTTCACCTACGGTTGAGGGTTTCCTCCGCCATATAAGTTAAATAATATTAGAGTATCAATTAAAAAAACGTATAGATTAGAGCTGAGAAAGCAACAACAAGGTTAGAGCATATACACTGAATTAGCCATGTACATCTATCTGTCTGTGGGAAAAATCTTCTGCAGTTTTCAAGTTAGGTCAATGCAATTTTTAGTGTACATCTAAGTAATTATTTCCAGAGTTATTGCCCTTAAATAACTTTTGTCAATCAAAATTTACAAGTGGGTTTATTCGGACTGCTTCTGTAGTTTTGACGTCAGGTCAATGAAATTTGGGGTACATGTTGCTCATGGTGTGCAGTTGTATCATTTGTGCATTCCACATTTTTTTCAAGATAATTTCCAGACTTATAAACGCATGAATAGACGGATTGTTTAATGACGTCATCAGCATATACTGAGAGATTAGCATGATCAAGAAAAAGTATTCTCCAGAGAAAAAACAAGGGCTTGAAACAACAAGGTCACTTCAACAAGACGCCTAAAATATCACAGAATTAAGTGACTTCATTAAAGGATGTCATTAATTTCTGAACACCCAGCAATGATTTGTTATTGTGAATTGACTAAATATGTATATAAAAATAAAATGCTGAAAGAAAACGAACTTGATTGAAAATATGCATATCTCCCGTCACCAATCGGAAATATCTTCGTATTTTAAGTCATAGTTGACATTTGAACGCTTTCAGTGTCATTTCAACCAATCACGAAGTCGCGCTGGCTCAACGTCGTTTATGTATGATGTCACAACAATAGTGATTTCACGGCGCTGAAGCTAATTAATTTCTTAATTATTTCTGATTATTTTTTATAATGTTTCTACTAATTTGAAAAATAAGAGTGATTTGAGCTTGGGTAAATGGTAGGTTGATTTTCAGCGAAAAATGTTAAATTATTTGACCAATTAGTTAGCATTCTGTGGTACATTGTTGATTTTCGGACAGACAGAAACTACAAAAAAGGCAAAGGATGACAAAATGACCGGTCAAGCTGGAAGCTTTCAATTGCCCCCTAGAACCTCTGTTACAAAATCTTGTCTCTGTTACAAAAAGTAGAAGTAAAAAAAAAAAAATAGGTGTAAAGGGATTAAAAAATCACATTAAATATGTCATTAAAGGTTTTATCACAGACAGAAGTTTACCATGATCATCCCATCACCTTCCATTTTTCCAACTACAAATGTATGTGTGCAGCATTAAAATATGAAATTTTGTTTTTTTGATCTGTAATTTGTCTCAAGACGCTATTGTAACATTATTTTACGCCTTCCAAATTTCCTCATTAGCGCCAGGAGAGATGGTTCTTGCCAATGAACTATATGCATGGAATGGAAATCACGTGACGTTTGAGTTGTAACGAGCGCCGCCATTATTATGAGATGGCACTAGTCTACTGATCTGACGTTACAGAGGAAACAAAAGAGAACAACGTCACTAGCCCTGACATGCCGACTTCAATATTAACGTCATAACACGATGACCAATCACTAGTGTGACGTCAATTTTGACCATTCCTTCATTCAAGTGTGCGGCTAGATGTCCCCTAGTTGGAGATCTCCAAACTCTGTGGCCAAAGTATATTGATGATGAGTCTGTTCATCACCAATCATCAATATAATTTGGCCACAGAGTTTGGAGATCTCCAACTAGATTTCCCCATGATCTGTCATCCGGTGTTCCAAAAAATCATTCTCCAAGTGATTGGTCACACATACGCAGACGGGCAAGTTAAACAATACAATTAAAAAGTAGTATTAATACTATTACACCCCCAAAATTTGTAAATATACTCAATCTTCTAATGTTTAAGAATTCAGCCTCATATTACCGCTACATTCCAGGAGCCTGTTTCACAAAGCGGCGTAGCGAAAGTTTTTACGTAACTGCCATAGCAACCCATACTGTAGAGATACGTTAGTATGAAAGTTACGCAAAAAAACATCTACGCCGTTTTGTGAAACAGGACCCAGGGACCTGGACCCTGGCGTAAGCGTAAGTTTTTATGTAACTGCCATAGCAACCCATACTGTAGAGATACGTTAATATGAAAGTTACGCAAAAAATACATCTACGCCGCTTTGTGGAACACGCTCCTGGAAAGCCGCACATGTGTCTCTATCCTGGTTTACTTACTTTGCCCATCAGGTAGAGGCACACATTAAACCGCCATTATAAGGGTGAGATAACTTGTGTAACCTCATTAGGCCAATTTTTATGCTATGCTTTACAAAGAGCAATTTAACAGTTTAACAACGGATTTCGAAGAAATCAACTGGTTCAGTGAAAAGAGGAATGTTTCAAAGATATAATAGGCGGTAATAGCTGAAAGGTAGTTGAGATTAAGGATAATTAAGACTTAGCTTAAATCTGAAATCCGAAGTCCTTCCAAATAATTCATTTAAAAGCTGTAACTAGCTCCTGGACCCTGTTTCACCAAGCGGCGTAGCATAAGTTTTCACATAACTGCCATAGCAACCCATACTGTAGAGATACGTTAGTATGAATGTTACGCAAAAAATACATCTACGCCGCTTTGTGAAACAGGATCCTGAGCTACAAAATTTGATTTTTTCGGAGAGTTTTACTTGCAGCCAGCCCAAGTTACAGAAAACCCTCAAAATAGTCCGGGTTTCTGACACCAAACTGACTATTTTTCATACTGACGGTTGTATTTTGGAATACAGCCGTCATTACATTATAAAAAATAGTCATTTTGGAGTCAGAAACCCGGAGGCCGGACTTACAGTTACAGTTTACACTGAAATTGTCAAAACAGTCGCGTGAGTCTGAGGCCTATATATTCTGTCATTGAACAACAGTCAACAGCAATCAATAACTGTATACGTATATAACTGCTCGTACCCTGTGAATGTATGTTGTGAAGAATGAAGCCGCCCACTTTCCAATGTAATGTTGCCTTCTCCGTCTGTTCTCACCGACTGCAAAGACTAGAGGCAAAAGTCACATGAGCCGGCTGGTAAATCATGTGACTACTGACATGTGAGTCCCACGGGTTTCCCAAAATCTGACGTTATTTTGAGATGAAAGACGGACTACACGTGGCCATTCACCCATGGCCTTAGTTCAATTTACCGAACTTATGGTGATATTACATATGTAATATCACCATAAGTTCGGTAAATTGAACTACCATGGCCTGTGTCGATTATGTACAATCCACTTCAGGAAACAAGACAAAGTAGAATATTTGTCGGCTCTAGTTGTCCAAACTCTATGACCAAAGTATATATACTGATATTGTGTGCATGGGTTTAGTTTATTACAACAACTTAATTAACTTCAAAATCCAGTAGTTCCACTGATTAGTTTCACTTTAACGTAGTAGGCCTACACAAGTAGCGTTATTCCGAAAAACGAAAACTTCATACTGACTCAATATTTCGACTTTTATTCAGTCATCATCAGGAGAGAGGTACATTAGCAACAACATTGGTATATATAGGCCTACAGGTGAAAGACAAGTAAAAGACAAACAGATTTACACAGGTTTAGGCATTCAAGAAAGTGTAATCCCAAAATAACGAGAATATTGTGTACTTAATTAACTTATCTTATGCATGGTTGGATAAAAAGGTCTAAATGGTAGGCCTCCCTCTTATATAACACAAATAGCTACTTCGTTGCCGTGGGACGGTAACCCTTAAGTCGATTCTCACCAATCAGTGTCGGTTAATTTACTAATTCAGTGGTTATTATAGACAAGAAGATTTTGCCTTTGCCCGTGTGTTTTAGTGTTCATAAACAAATATACAGTTAAATACTTGTTCTACACTATATACTACTAGGCTATAGCCTAGCCTACAGGTTCGGCCTATCTTTTATTTTACTCTACTTGTGGTTCCAGTCTAGATTCAAAATTTCATGTTAAAATTAAGTTGGCCCGTTAGGTATCTTCCTGACCGGGAAGTGAGTAAAACAGGATGAGATGTCGTATCAAATCTTTCAATGGCACTTAGAAGTTGAAAGCTTAACAATAAGGTGAAGAATTACTTATGGATAACAACTTCCTGGTTTATTGGGTAACGACGTTTCGATGTAGTTCTTACATTGTTATCAAAGTCAATGATGAGGATGAGATGTGTGCGGCTAGCCTGTAAGACAGGCCTAGTATAGTAGGCCTACATCGCTGTTTATGGCAAGGCCTAGGGCCTATTTCATATTTCTCTAAAAAAACACACACACGTTTGACTCTAATACTGTGATAGTTCACAAACTCTCTTTTAAGCATGCATCTGGGCCTGTTCAATCACTATCTCAGATCTGATTCGAGTTGTCAATGACCATTTTCAATAAAAACTTTTCAAATGCTCGACTTTGGCCATGTATATTGTGATCTGATCTACGGGCCTATAGTTTTGTTGTGTCCACTGTCATTCTCGGATCCAAAGGTTCAATCAAATCTCCCCGTGAGCTCACTGCAGCGCGAGTGAATCGATGAAGGGTGAATCATATAGGGCCTACTAGCCCGAAACGATTTTGATTGATTAACGTTTTACGCCGCGCACTCTAGGTTATTTCACTGATATGGATTATACCTATATATAGGTTTAGTGGGCTTGGAAACGTGGATCTTTGATCAGAGGAAACCCCCAGCCTTCGGCGAGTAGGCCTACCCTACCTAACATCTCTTTCCACATAGGCCTACCGCGGTCGAGTGAAAAATCCACTCAGACATTTTACCTTTTTGATATGGCGGGTTACATAGCGGGTGCTAACCCGCGCCACGTCGATGGAGGGCCTGTGTCGGACTGACCCCCCCCCCCCCCACACACACACACACACACCCCCCCCCACACACCCCCACCCCCCTATTCAAAGTCTATTTTGAAGTAGAAATAAATATCCAAGCTAGTCAGGGATTAAAATGTCCAATCCATTTTGAATTAGATAGGCCTACTCCTGTTGATTTAAAGAGCCCTGTATACATACAAAAAATAACCGGCTTTGTTTTAACGTCAATTTGAGAAGATAGGCCCCTCGATCGACAGAATCGGCCTCATTTGTTATTAGATTCATTTTTTTTTTTAATTAAATACCACCAATTAAAGTTCACCTTTGGTGACAAGCCTCTAGCAAACCAAGCCTTCGGATATAGCCCGATTTGAAATAGAAATGACCACGGCCGGATAATTCAGAGGCAGTCTTCCCTTTGTTTTCAATTAATTTTGGAATGTTATATATATATATTGAATGAAATTTCGGTGCTTATTCTTATTTGAATCGGCCTTTTGAACAACCGGCTCCTGGGGCCTGTTTCACTAAGCGGCGAGGTGTAAGTTTTCACGTAAATGCCATAGCAACGTTCTCTACAGTAGGCCCCTATGCGCTGGCAATGGCAGTTACGTAAAACCTTACGCTTACGCCGCTTTGTGAAACAGGCTCCTTGACCTTGTACCTTGCAACCACTCCACATAGGACTAGACGGCGTGAAAGTTTTTAGCAGATTACCGTAATAAGATGTTTGAAGGTGAAGCTAATCGAGTGTAGGTAGGTTATACCTAGAATATTGATCTACATCCCTGGTTGAATATAGTAAACGAGTACGGTACTTAGGCCTACCACTTAACGTGATAACTATTAACGAGTTATCTATATAAGGGCCTAGATACAGATCATCTGTATCAACCTAAGTAGCATAAATGTACATACATTGTAAAGCAAACTATCTCTTGGTGTCCTAGCCGAGAAATCTGGGCTCTGACGAATTTTTTTTCTCCGTGTTCGTCATAAGGCGACACGACACATTAGCAGCCATATAAAACCAGTCGCCGTAAGACCGATAATCCGGGCTATTGGTGTCCAAAAGCAGCAGATAGGCTGTTTCTGGTTCCTATATGCTCATCAAGATATTTGAGTGCATTTTAAGAGAGTCGTTTCACACTTAAAGTGACATGAGCTGCCACAAGTCGGACTTTTTTTGCTAAAATCGTTTATATTTGTTAATTTTAGTGATTTTTTTATGATTAAATATCAGATATTTTCAGATTTACAGGTAAGTTAGTTCGATTTTAGACCAAACGAAAACGCAAACCAGAGGAAATTTTATACCACAATAAGCATCGACTCCAATTTAAAGGGGCATGAGCTGCCAAAATGTTGATATTTCGACGTTAACACAGAATGTTGAAATTATCGGCTATTTTTCTCAAGACGTATAATTCAGAAGCTTTTTAGTGCTTCTAGTCTCGAAAATGTACGATAAAGTATTGTTTTGAACTAACTTTGGCTTAGAATGAATGAATGGTCGTCCCGGTTATTTAAATTTTGCTACTTTTCGAACACGTTTTTGGTTCGTACAGGGCACATACTGTATGGATTTTCCTCATTCCAACGCCAATCATTTAGTTTTTCGATGGCCTTCAAAGCCTCTTACTGTCGTGACCATCAGAAATTATGAAAAAAGTGGGAATTTCGGCAGCTCATGCCACTTTAATATATGATCTAAAACCCTTTGCATGACCTCCGCCGTAATAACAGGGCCGGAGGTCGATCGTTCCACTCAGACGGAGACTATATATTCATACAGGTACCACAGGCAAGGCTGGAACAGGGACTGTCCGTCAGCCTCCCAAGTATCCAGTGGCAAAAGTATGTTTTGCTGTGTGTAAGTTTGGTTGATTGATTGGGGCTTAACGTCGCACCCAACAGCTAAGGTTATATGGCGACACAAGTACCAACCAACGTACGTGTTCGTCTGGCTTAGTTATATTGTTTACATTTCAACCACTAAATTACCTCCAACAAGCCGCAAAACATATGGATAATTCTCATTTTAATGTAAGTTATTTATTTTTTCAATGAACTTCAAAGCCTAGAATTACTTTGACAATCCGACCAAACGAAAATGTATAGTTAATAGCAGGTCAGCACTTGGTATTCAATGATAAACGGAGTAGTAGTAAACAAACTCTGAACAACACTGCAGATTGGTATACTGATATGTAACTTTTATTATGTGAATAAAAAACTGACTTTTGATTCAGTATGCATTCACAATTAGTTCCTTTTATTTTGTTACATACTTTTCTCTTGTCTATAGCCATGTATCCAATGTACCCTAATCGATACAAAAGTTAAATATAATGTTATAATAGAACTATATACAACTCTACCATATTGCATACAGGTTCAGTGCCCAGAGAGTCAAGGGAGAGAACTCCAGAACACTGTCCTAAAAACACACACAGGAGTACAATTGATTTATACCTGCTACAGAGTAATGTTGGAGAAACGGACAATTTGCATCTTTTTACACAAAAATAAAAATTGTTAGTCAAGTATGAATTTCAAGTGTAAAAAAAAAAATAATAATTCCATAACAGTTTTGCTTTCTTCATTGACAAAAGCACTTATAAGTTTATGTTAAACTGTACATCAAATGAGGCTACATACTTGTCCAACTTTGGGAGAGCTATTCTTTAGCAGCAATATTAGTACTGTATATGAAATGCCTGCTATTATAATACAATTATGAACCCCAAATAGCTAATCTATTTTGCTGCAAACTTAAGGAATGGCTAAGAATGTATTGTATAGGTGACTGGGCATTAAATTCCATAAAGAAAATATTTACGACAAGCAGTTATTTGATCATTTGAGAGAAAAATTCCCCTGGAAAGAACAGTGAAACAAGAGCTTAAATTCTAATAACACAGCAAATCCAATCCCCTAAATGTGACATAGTATGTCTCACAGTAGTTACAGTGAAATCTGTTTAAACCGACACCTTGATAAACCAGACCCCTGTCCAAACAGACGGCTAATTTTCTTTTCTATTAAAATAAACTGAAACTGACATTTTTTTTCTTTTTCCCAAGATGTGTTGGTTTATACAGGTTTCAATGTATAGGGATAACAGTTCTATTTAGTAAGTAGGTGGATCATATCCTCTGAAAGACTGTCAAAAACTTTTGAGAATATTGTGATCCACTGTTGCATACATTTAAGTAATAGATATTAGTATTGATCGTTCCCCAAAATAAATACAGATGATGAAGGAGAGTTGATAGAGCCATGCTACTCTTCCTTTCTTAGTATTTCTGGCCACACAGAATAACACATAAACCCTAGAAAAAAACACAGCTATTTATTGAATGCCTAATTAATATGCCTAGGTTATGAAGCCTTGAGAAGTTTCTTGTAGCCGGGAGTATCAAATGATTTAGGTCTCTCAATAGGCAAACCCAGTGCTCTGTCCCAGATCATAGATGCCATACAGCCCAAGGCACGAGATACTCCAAATAACACTGTGTAATAGTTCATCTCTCGCATTCCAAAATACTGAAAAATAATAGAATGCATTACTTAACAATATTATCAATGATTGATTGAGGTTTTTTTTACAGGTGCATGAGCTGCCAAAATGTTGATATTTTGACGTTCAAACAGAATGTTATAATTACTGGCTAATTTTGTCAAAATGTATAATTCAGGAGCTTTTTAGAGCTTCTAGTCTCGAGAATGAACGATAAAGTAGTGTTTTCAACTAACTTTGGCTCAGAATGAATGAATGGTCGTCCCGGTTATTTAAATTTTGTTTACTTTTCGAACACGTTTTCGGTTCGTACAGGCCACATACTGTATGGATTTTCCTCATTCCAACGCCAATCATTTAGTCGTTCTATCAGAAATTATGAAAAAAGTGTGAATTTTGGCAGCTCATGCCACTTTAACCTATTATGGTGGCGTTGCCAGGTATAGTGGGAGAGGAAACCCCTTACCTTCGGCGAGTACCTGATAACTCCCCCACATAAATCGATCAAGTGAAATGGAATTTTCACAAAATTTTGAATTTTTATTGGGTCTGAGTGGGACTCGAACCCGTGCCCCATCAATGGGAGGTCAGTGTCGGACTGAGGGACTATCACTCTACCCGACTAAGCCACCTTAAGCTAAGATCGCTTTGTGAAACTAGGCCCAGGGGCCTATCTTACGAAACTGTCATAAATTTGCGCTATTGACCTTCTGCTCTAGGGATGTGTTCTGCACAATCAAAGTGACATTTTTACATATGTTCGCCCTGTGAACTGAAGCCTGATGGACTCTGAAGTTTCATACTTACAAGCTTCTTTTTATTTTGTTAAAATACAGTTAACGATATCCTGAATAAATTGTAAAGCTTATTGCCATTAATGGTCATTTCTTATCGCCAGAATGTTGCCCTTTATGATCACAATTGTTTCTGCAACATCACTTTGCCAACAATCTCCCTACTAATTATTTTATCGGTCGGGGCAGACTTTCCAGTGGGGTGCTTAACTTTTTTTTCTTTGTGTATATTTGGCATACTTTATGTTCCTCCGTGCTGGGTCAGTAACAACTGAATGTTCGTTGTGGATGATAGGATTATTTAAGGTGTGAATTGGTTACAACACAACCTTTCATCAACTTGATACTACAACAAATCTTTACAGGATATATCTTAACAACAAATATCTTTTATGTTTTGGGTTGAATTTTTATAATTACCTGGAGCAAGACACCGCTATGGGCATCCACGTTGGGCCATGGGTTTTTGACCTTGCCCAGTTCATTAAGCACATCAGGGACAACCTCAAACAGCTCAGATACCAGTTTGAACAGGGGATCATCAGGCAGATGTTTCTGGGCAAATTCTCTCTGCACTAAATAACGAGGGTCAGTCTTCCTCAAGACGGCATGTCCATACCCTGGTACAACCTGTCAAGGAAGGATTGATGGGTTAGATAATTCAATTACATAATCTTGAAAATCAATCGCTGATGGTTTAAGGTTTTACATACACATACATGTACAATCAATTCCATTACATTTCATTGATAAATTCCCAACAGGCAAAACACTCAATACCTTAAAATGACACACCACCTTCATTTCTGACAATTTTTCATTGACCCTAATATTAGTATAAATATAAGAAGTAATCAAACTCAGATTCCTGTGACTATTGTTTTCTGTCAGAATGTCTGTTGACCAACAGCTGAGAATGCACCGTATGCACAGTAAAGAGACTAACACAGGGATTCATAGAAGTCCAAAATTTACGAATCGAAATTGAAAAATTTAGTTTTGTAAAAGGAGTGATTGAGTTTTAAAAAAATTTATGTTTCTCAGTATCTAAACTAAACCGACGGCCATGGTCGTGTGACGGCGGTTTCTAAATAAACTTTTCTCTTGAACTTAGATTTTTGCATCATAAATAGTCAATATCAATCGAACAATATTCAGTTTTTCACACCCAAATTGAGTTTGGAAATTTTAGTTTTCGAAAGGAAATTTTAAACTGAAAATATTGATTTTTTTAACACCAAATTCAGTTTTAAACTCAATTTTACAAACTGAATATCGGTAGCTGTATTGGACGTGTATGATTCCCTGTAACATGAACAGATAAGCCCGCTAAATTATCACAACCTAAGAAAGGAATTCCCAAATAAAAGCTGATATCTAGCAGCCCATGTGAGCTAGGAAAATTACCAACTGCCATCTGGAAACCCCATCTTAAATAAACAGCAGTAGAAAAGCACACATTTTGGAGAACTTCTTTTCAGTCTCCCCTCTTAAGAGTATGGTTTCTAAGATTTTGAGTTCTATGAGACAAGACGTTACCTGTCCACTGTTGAGTGTATTCCAGATGTATTCCTTGAGTTGCTCTGGGGGTACATTATCCCCGATCTCCTCCCTCAGTTTGGTTACCCAGACCAGCACCTCTTGGTTAGCTAATCCATGGAGGGGTCCCGCTAAACCATTCATACCAGCAGCAAAACTAAGGTAGGGGTCTGACAAAGCACTGCCTACTAAATGACATGTATGGGCACTCACATTGCCACCTTCATGATCACTGAAAATATAAACAAACGTTTTAAAGAAAATTTTGTAACAACCTATTTCACTCACTGAACTTAAACCTAATGAAATAGTTGACTTTGACTTAGTGATCATCTAAAATGTTTTTGTCACACACATCAGTACCAGCTATCTATTCAGTTTTAAAACTTTATCTAATTTAAATCATTCAACTCTTGATTTGTCAAAAAAAAAATGCTATATGATATTTTATAAGACTGTATATGCTGAACAAACCTGTGGATTGTAAGATAAAGCCTGATAAGCTCGGTAAAAAAAGGGTCTTCATAGCCCAACATGTCAGTGAAATTCCAGCTCCAGTCCTTTTTGGGGTCAATAGCACCTACTGAGGTCCCTTCACGAAATAAGTTACGGTAAATAATAGCTGCCACTGTGGGAAGTTTGGCTATCATATCCATAGCATCTTCATATACATACTGCAATAAAAAATCAAAAACAATTCAGTACAAGACTTTTGTTAACATGGAACAAAACACAACTAAGTATATATTAAAGTTATGCGCCAATCCTTGCCAACTTGGCCCTGTCCTGCTTGAGAGTTTAACTAAGGACCAACTGTGACATCAGGCCTACCTGAAGAATGGTTGTTTATTTAAAACACATAAACAAGCAATTTCGATCATATATGATTTTTCTCATCGTGGCAGAGTTACCTCCCCTGTACATGACCAATTAGAATGATTGACACCAAGATATTTTCTCACTTTCCTCTAATATAATACAGCTAAAAAACTGGTTCATTTTCAAATCAGTTTCTCAACCCGATTTAAATAAGTGAAAATGGTATTCCCGGAGTGGGATTTGAACACACAGCTCATTGGTGAGAAATCTTGAAATTGGAGGTTAAATCAGCTGTAAAAAGTTTTTTGATTACAGCTATAAATATTCTAACCAAATAGCTCTCATTACCTCCCAATACAAGGCTTTCTTCACTCCATCAGAATAAGCCTGTGCAAATTTACTTTCACTATTGAGAGCAGTGATGGCAGCACTGAACTGTGACATAGGATGAAGATTGCTGGGGAAGTTATTCAGCATGGTTATCACATGGTTAGGGAGGGCAGCTCGTTCATTCCATTCCTGAAATTAAATACCACATTTCATCTTTATTACCCTTTTCTTGTTTAAATGATTGGTCGATTCCCCTTGTATAAATACTCTTAGCGATGGTCCTAGCACACTCGCTACAGTAAAATCTTGTTTCGCACAGTATTCTCTTTTTAATTTGGGATTACAATAGCTTTGATCTTATTGGTGAAATCACAAATGCAGCTAGCCATAAACGCATCCCCCTATCAACTTCGACCATTTTCATTGAGGTGTAAAGCCATACCCTTAAATTGCCTAATAATATATGATCAAGAATCCAGTTTTGCTGCAAAATTTATTTCAGGACTACAGAGAAGTACATGTAAATGGGTTGATTTATGTTGTTTTTGGATACTTTAACTTGAGGTGATCGGCTTGGCCATTATCATATGCCACGCTAGTCCGCAATATGTTGAGTGGATTGAAGGATAAATTCTGATACGCCCGCACGGGCTTCTTCAATACCACGTCAACATAGGGTACATTTGAAAAATCTAAGAGTTGCTCTCGGAATTTTAAAAAAAAGATAACTCGCAATTTTTAAACATTACTCACCTAAAATTTTGTCAGAAAGCTTCTTTGATAATCCCTTCGTAGAGCTAAACCATCATATGTGACCTTAAAATCTCTCAGCAGCCAATTTCGCTAAGTTTGAATTCCGTCTGTTGACTAAAATTTTTCTCGGGCGATCACACCGCCATCTACCGCGAACTTTCAAATCATGCTCGCCACTACAACCTGTAACGACTGTCGGGGATGGTCGGTGATAACGCAAAGGGAATTTAAACTTAGCGAATTTCGTTGTTTGGCGATGTGTATGATCACAAATGATGGTTTAGCTCTACGAATGGATTATCAAAGAAGCTTTCTGACAAAATTTTAGGTGAGTAATGTTTAAAAATTGCGAGTTATCATTTTTTCAAAATTCCGATTTTCTTAGATTTTTCAAATGTACCCTATGTTGACGTGGTATTGAAGAAGCCTGTGCGGGCGTATCAGAATTTATCCTTCAATCAACTCAACATATTGCGGACTAATGCCACGCTTACCCTGTCCCCACCATGAATGATCCTGCTAACTATTAATTAGGGGCTTGGTCAGGTTTATTGTGAGAGGAACATTATTTATCAAGAGAAAACATTTCTCTGGTACTTGGTAACCATCATGTCCTAGTTTTGAATTAGGAGATTTTCTGGATAAACAAGAGTGATCACTCAGAAAATCACCCTTAACCTTCCATTACTACTTTACAACCTGGTAGTCCATAAAATTTCGGTCTCAGTCAGAAACATTGAAAAGGTTCCATATAGTGAAATGCTTGGATTGATGGATTGTTTGGTGTTTTACGCCGCGCTCAAGATTGAAATGCTTGGAACCAATCAGTACTAAAGCTAGTTTTATTATACATCATACCATATACTGGCTTTCATGATGGGTAACAGTTTTCCGTTTCCGTAGTTTCAGAACAGGCTACCGGAACCGATCCTTAACATGAAATCCTATAGCCTGCCTTGGACTACCTTCTATTAAATAATAATTGATGTTTTAATATGCAAGGCTTAAGATCATTTCACTTATTAGTTAGATGGTGGTGTTGACAGGTTTAGTGTGGAAGGAAACGACAGGGATTTGTACCATGAGCAAACCCCTGACCTTCGACCTGACAACGATTCCTCATGTAGGCCTACATTACCTTAGAGATGGCATCAACTTGCTGTTGTGTGGGAATATCTCCAGTTACTAATAACCAGAATAAACCTTCAGGTAATGGCTCCTCTCCTTTACCGCCAGCTGTTGGAAGCAGTTCCTGACATTCTGGAATACTGTAACCTCGGAAACGAATACCTTCATCGGGGTCCAAAACTGAAGTTTCTGTCACCAGGCCTCGGATTCCACGCATTCCACCATAGACCTGGACAAAAATGTTGAAATATATGCCTCCGCCAGTGTTCTTAAATATATCTGATACAATGGTTTGAAGCAGTATAAATGGTCGAGATAATTTCAAACTCTCAAATCACTGAACTTAAGAATGATTTTTATCCAGCACCAATTTGGCCCAGAAGAAAATATTTCCCTGATATTGTTTTTTAGTTAGTATATCACACAAAGTAAGAAGACCTTTTTGGGAATTTCAGCTGAGATCGAGTTATCAAATTTCAACAGTCCAATAACCAATCTATACAATGTATTGAGCAAACTCTTCAATAATTGGACTGTTGAAGGCACATAGAAATTGTGTTATGTCCACAACCAACCATGTGTAAAGGCAAGTATTGCATGTCCTTTGACAGCTGGGAATTAAAATCCTTTTAGACCTCTTCACCATTTTGAAAGAAATGCATAGTTGTTTTGATATTGACGATATACATGTATGAATTTAAACTAATCATAACCAAAAAAGCTTTAAATTAGAAGGCAGTATTTGACCTGAGATTTACAGAGAACCTACCATATCAAGTGTGACCTCCCCGACCTTTGTATTGCCATACTGTTTACGAAACTCTGCAACTTCCTTCTGTTTTGCTGGAACTATATCGGTTAGCACATCTCTCAGATTCTGCAAGTGGAAGGTTTAAAAAAAAAAAAAACATATTATGAATAATGAAAGACAATGCATGTTAATAGATAACAATAACAAAATAATTCTTTCCTTCTTTTTTTTTTGAGAGGGTCCAGATCACTCCCGACCAGTAGACTGTATACAATACACTTTTTCTCTAAGACAAGTTAGAATCATCAACCCTCGCAATTCAGATTTTTACCACGGCAAAAAAAAAAAAAAAGTTGCCGCGGAAAAGTCAATTTTCCACGGCAAAGGTGATTTCACCACGGCATTTTTATCCAAACAATTTTCACTGCTCTGTTAACTGTATTTAAATCGGCAAATAGCAAAAACTGACATCTAAAAGGTGCATTGACAAAAGAAAAAATGTTCAACAAAGATTTTTTAAATTTCTTCTTTGATTATCATAGAAACCAGCATAGAGAAAAGGCTAACTTTGTCTTACGTCTGACTCGGAAAGGCCGTAATTCTTTCCTCATAAAATCCACATGAAATATCCTTTATTTGCATGGAAATATATTCCTGGTGATAAGTCACTTCACTCGGCAAAGCATTTCTTTTTCAAATTTTTCTCTAAAACCTAACCTAAAGGTTATAGCCACTGTTTGTGTAATACTACAATACATAGTTAAATCCATACAGACACGTGCACAGCTGATCAACAAAGCCTGGTTGAGTCCATCTTTAAAGTTTATGTGGGTGAAAGTAAAATCGACAAGAAATATATTTATTATTTTGTAAGAACCCCTTTAAATCGTTTTGTTTTAAATAAAAATTAGAACCTCTTAAAATCGTTTTTTTTTTTAAATAAAAATTCAAATTCTATTTCTTGAACAACAATAAACATGTACATGATGGTAACACCCCTATTAAACTGGAATGGGGATTACCCAATGAGACATAACTGACAGACAGTTGGAGACATTCTGGCGCCAACCACCTGCAGAGTGAAACTTTGTTTCAATCTTGGTGTGGGAATTACATGTAGCACTTCACATAGGCCAATGTATAGAGCTGCATAAGCAGAGTCCTTGGCTTTATTGTGGCCTGATTAGATACAAACGAATGAGTGGTTTCTATATTAAATACACCTTGATTCTGAACAACGGTGACGGTCGAAGGTAAAACTATTAGTTGTAAAAATCTCCATACATATGAAGTATTCTAGTATAAATATTCTATTTTCCCAAAATGAATATTTTATTTTGTCTGCGGCATTTTTGATTGCCGTGGAAAAGCAGTTTTACGGCGGCAATCTCTGCGGCATTGCCGATTGCCGCGGTGAATTGCGAGGGTTGATCATTATAATCCACACAACATCTTAAGTTAACAACAGACTGCCCTTGAATGCTTGTATACTCACCGTTGAGGAATTAGAGCTAACATGTCTGCTGCTTAGAAATGCTGCTGGTAAAGCATTCTGAAAGATAAAACAAAATTTGATATTAAACTACATGTAACACACCAATGTGTTCAAACTTTGATCTTGAATTGTTCAGCTTGTAAAGTGTCACGTATCTCAAATCATAAGAATTGTTATCATTGAACAAAATCAGATGGCAGGGTACAGATACATCATAGCCAAAATCAGAAACTGCAAGTGTAACTCTTATCTATTGTATATAATGTAAAGAGAAAAGCATTAATACAAGACAAAATAATTCTATAAAAGTAATTCTGATTTATTCCTAAATAATGGTAGACAGCTTAAGTCCCTATAGCGTTAACACTGATTTACATCCAACATAACTTAAGCCACCTTTGTGAAGACAGGGCCCTGATGTCGTCTCTAAGGCCAAAAGTCGCCTTTTTTCCCCGAAAAATTCATTACAATGGGTTTGGAAAATTCATTTTAGAGGTCAACTGATCTTAATCATTTAACAAAACAATACCATAAAATTCAATACCTGCCAATTGCTTTCATTTACCCGTTTTTACTATCCATCTTCTACACTTATATGCAGTTAGAAGGGATATCGTTAGTCCCATCCAACATTTCACACACCAGTAACTATTGAAGTCTCTCTTGGAGCTTACAACAGTGGCCAATTTTTGTTCCAAGTAAATATTCATGTGTGATTGTTATAATTTTCCTTTAACTTTTAAACAGTTATCCAAGCTGACATGTGAAAATAAATGCACTATGTCCTGGCTGCAAAGGCATATCAGGTCTACATGTATCTAAGCCACATCTAAAGGAGATCTAGCGGAAATATGATTGGATGATCTGTCTGGGATAAAACGGTTTTGGTTTTCAAAAAATCAGGCTTTGAAATGGTGGGTACATGTAGTTGGCATGACTCAGTCAGAGTATTGTCCACACCTGTACATTGGTTTGGGTCAAAGGCTGGCAAGGTCAAAAGCCAGTGAACTGTGTCAAACTGAATATTGATGAGAAACCTGTTAATATAATTAAATGTAAATGTAGTGGGTTTGGGTGCAGAACCAGGCCTTATGCTAAATTACTTGATTTGATCCGTTCTTTTGAGTTTAATGAAAGTAAATCCCTTTTTTCGTTATATTATTCCACTTGAGCGACAAGTAGCTGTAAGTTGAGTTGAATAACAGCCAGGGCCCACTTTTACAACAACAACAAAAATACACTTTTTAAGGCTCAGTGGAGATGATCTTAGTCACAGTGGCTATTCACAGTATGACAATAGTTAGGGAAATTATGTTAAGATTGATCTTTTTTGCAGCCCCTTACAGGTTGGGGAAGACGCTGATCTGCGGGTAATTTTTTAACAAAAATTTCCTCTCTGTCTGCCCTCTCTTCTGTTTTCACCGAACTATCGGGTTATACAACAAGAGTGCATATTCCAAGCTTGTTGCGAGTGGCAAGTTCTATCTTCAAAAGTCAACTCGCCAAATACGCTGAAGCGGTTGAAATTTGTTTCGTTAAAGTGTCAAACAAATTGCGTTATTTTAAGCATGTGTTTTGAAATAAACCAAAATATCTTCTTAGATGTTTTACCTATCTGCATGTAGCACACGCTCTGTAATTTTCAGAAATTATCCATCACCAAGTGTCAGAGGCTAAAATTGGTAAACGACCAACCCCAACACTTAACTTCTAGTCACTCTTCTGATTGACCTCAGTTGACCTTTGCTCTTCCATGTTTCAGTCTCATTTGGACATGGATTTACGCCTCGTGGTCATTTTTTAAAACTACAGAGATTGCGCTACAGGCGGATAGATAAAACATGCGAGTAGATATTTCGGTTTATTTTAAAACACATGGTTAAAAAGGAATTGAATGTGTTTAAAGTTTGGGCCGGTTGCGTTGCTTAAATTAGGAGAAATTAAAAGAAAATGTGTTGTGTCTCCGAATGTACATGTTTCAATATGGCTGATCCTCTAACTCTGTTGGTCACCCATCATCAATATACTTTGGCCACAGAGTTTGGTTGATTGATTGATTGTTTGGTGTTTTATGCCGCGCTCAAGATTATTTCACTTATATGGCGGCGTTGCCAGTTTTATTGTGGGAGGAAACCGGGCTCAATGCTCGGAGGAAACCCACGACCTTCCGTTGGTAACTGGCAACCATCCCACATAGGTCGTTCGAGTGAAAACCCAGACAGAAAATTATCCAATTTTTGGACTGAGTGGGATTCGAACCCGCGACCCATTTGTGGAACACAGAGTTTGGAGATCTCCAACTAAATCTTAAAGGATTTATGAACAGCTTTTGGAAATATTCTCTAATTTGCGTTAGGTGTGTTGTAGAACAAGATTCAAGATTCAAGATTCAAGATTCAAGATTTATTGTACGAACACCCAACAAGGGCAGAGTACACAAAACAGAATAAACAAACTGTAAACATTAACAAACAAACAGAAAAGTTATAGGTATAGACATTTGTACAAGTGGGTTACAATATTATATACACTATCATGAGATCTACATAAATAATACTTAGTTGCATGGGAACATAAATAATAAAAATAATTAAGGCTGTAAGGCATTGTACCATTTAAGTAATGATCTCGTAACAAGGTTTATACAATCTTCACAGGACATTATAGCTATAAATTTATCAATATTAGAGAGTGACACAAAGTTTGGGATGGTCTTATGTAGTTGTCTGAATAAAGTCTGTCTGGCATCGTCTAGCCTGCTGCAGGACATGACAAAATGTTGTTCGTCTTCAACTAGATTGCATGTCAAACAAATGCGTGCGTTTGCTGGTAACGGGGGTCTCTGGTGGCGCCCAGTCTCTATTTTTAGCTTATGGTCACTTAAGCGTAATTTTGTAAAAAACTTCCTTGCAGGTTGGTTTGTACAGAGGTTTAAGTAAGGTTCAAATTTAATTTCAGATTTAAAAAGCCGATAAGTTCTCATTTTATTTGAAGTTGTATCGCTGTCCTGTAATGATTGGTTAAAAAGTTGATGATAATAATTGTCTAGTACGGTTGGCAAAGTTCTACATGATACAGAATTAATATTTGGAATTTTAAGTGCGTCCCTAAAGAATCGTTTGAGCTTATGAAGCCATCCTTTGTTAACGAGTGATAAGGCTATCTGCTCCTGCAATGCATTGAAACTTAATCGGTGTGGAGCTGCTCTCAGGTAGTTGTAATATTTGGTAGCCCGAAGGACTATATCATACATTAGTGGGTGAACCCCAAGTTCAGCCCGGATGCCCCAGTTATGGGTTGTTTTATTTACATGCAGTATATGTTTATGAAATTTATTTTGCACCCTTTCGAAAATGTTTGTATCCAGGTTTTTACTAAATAAGCTGTCCACGCCCCACACCTCAGAGCCATACAATAAGATTGGTTTAATCAACGTTTGGAATAAATGGCAGCTGGTGCTAATCATTGTATCTTTTCCTTTTAAATTAGAATGCAATGAGTAAGACGCTCTCAGACCTTTTTTACTCAAGTGCTCTAAGTTTTGCCGAAAATGGCCTGTCCTTGTAAATACCGTTCCCAAATATTGGTATTGGTTTGTTTGGTCTATTGCTATATCACCAAGGTGCCATTGGAACACAGAAGATACTGGGCCTTGCTTAAAGACGAGAACTTTAGTTTTGTCAAGATTGATCTCTAGTTTATTATCAGCACAGAACTCGTTGAGGCCATCAATGCACTTCTGAAGTCCAGCAGGTGATTCAGAAAGTAAGAGTAAATCATCGGCAAACAGTAAATGAGATAATAAATGGTTATCGAGATTGACTGGCGAACAAGCAGCATTAAATCTGCCTGAAATATCATCTATGAAAACATTAAATAGTGTTGGAGAGAGACAGCAACCTTGCTTGACACCTCTATAGGTCGGGAAGGCAGATGAGTAATTATCATTAATCTTAATATTGTAGGAGAGATCTGAGTAAAGGGATTTAATGAGCTGTAGTATGTTTCCGTTTATGGCTTTTTGATTTAGCTTTTGTATTAGAATATTTCGATCGACTGTATCGAATGCTTTTCGGAAGTCCACAAAGCATGAATATAATGGCTTTTTGTTATGTTTATATTTATCTATTAGTGTACGAAGGGTAAATATATTATCTGCTGTGCGAAAACCTGGTCGGAAACCTGTTTGATTTGGACTTATAAGGTTATTATTTTCGAGATGACTTACAATACGATTGTTCAGAATTTTAGAGAACAGCTTACCCATAGAGGAACCAATGGCTATGCCTCTGTAGTTCGTTGGTTTAGAACGATCTCCGTTCTTGTGTATGGGAACAATAGTAGATGGTTTCCAACGGTTGGGGTAATGTCCCGACGATAGAACTATATTAAATAAATACGTGATGTGGTCAACTAGAAGAGGAAGGGTTTCTTTTAAAAGTTCGTTACTTATCTCATCTTCACCTGGGCATTTGTTGTTTTTCATTTCGCCTAGAGCTATCAGAATTTCGTGGGAGGTGATTGACTTATTTAAGTAATTGTCACTGTCAATAGGAACCAGTGGTTCTTGTGCATCACCAATAGACGGGGTGCCCAACAAACCGATAAAATGGTTGGCCATAGTTTGATTATCAACGTTATGTACTTTATAAGTCTGACCAAAAAGAAAATTAAATTTCGGTCGCAGCACATGCAAAATTCAAGCTACGTTTACCGATCTACAATGCTTACGAAAGTTAATTATCTCAGAGACTTATGACGTCAAACACGACCTCCGTTGTGTACGTACCCTCAGAGCGATGACGTAATAAGCGATTTCTGTTGTCTCGGTACGTCTTCGTGGCAGTTTGTACACATCGAAGGTCGTGTATGACGTCATTTTTTCGAGCAGTTACGAAAAATACGGAAAATATGCATATTTCCTCCCCTTTCGTTTTTTGACTACCAGGGAACTAACGCGAAGGTTGTTTCGTTTCAACTGATAATTTTCAAATATATATTTATTCAATAAACAAGCACAAACCAGCTTTAAATCTTGTTCATATCTCCTTTAAATGTATAGTGTAGCTTTCGGATTCGGGTAAATAATTGATCACCTCAAACGAACACCGTGGGTCTATTTCTCAAAGATTGATATTTGAATATCATGGACCCAGATAATTATTCATACGGGAAAATAATGGATAGTACAGTGGATAAAAACTGAGCTTTGGTGGTCGTGCACCATTTAAAGGGGCATGAGCTGCCAAAATGTTGATATTTTGACGTATACACAGAATGTTGAAATTATCGGCTATTTTTCTCAAGACGTATAAATCAGAAGCTTTTTAGTGCTTCTAGTCTCGAAAATGTACGATACAGTATTGTTTTGAACTAACTTTGGCTTAGAATGAATGAATGGTCGTCCCGGTTATTTAAATTTTGCTACTTTTTGAACACGTTTTCGGTTCGTACAGGGCACATACTGTATGGATTTTCCTCATTCCAACGCCAATCATTTAGTTTTTCGATGGCCTTCAAAGCCTCTTACTGTTGTGACGATCAGAAATTATGAAAAAAGTGGGAATTTCGGCAGCTCATGCCCCTTTAACAAAATGTCACTTGACATTGAGTCTCCTGATTTTGACGGATAATTTGAAGTTCAACCTACATGCAGCTCTCGATTAATTAAACCGTAAGGTAAATGAAGTAGGCTAAGATTATTGGACTAAAACAGTCGCAGTGCGGAATAAAACGGAACATAGCGCATACTTACTTTGTTATATACGGAACATCTACACGCCAAGGTTCTTAAAAGTGACATTTTGCAGACGAAATGTGAGCACGCCGACCTATCGGTAAAATGAGAGGAAGAACGAACGCGCTGCCAAAGCATTGCATTCTGGGAGCTTGGTAACATATGGGGTCAAAGTTCAATCTACCCTTCAATGAACCGAGACCGTACAAACACATTATAGGCCTAGGCCTACTTATATGCACAATATGTCGACAACAAATACTTTCTTTGCCCCCCTCCCCATATATTTATTATGTAACATCAAACCCTAGTTTAATATTTATATTTCACCGTGTATGGGCTTGTTTCATATTATGTAAACTAAAAAATATTATTACGTCGGCAGTCCTAAAAAAACAGAAGGTCGAGAAAGCCCTATTAATATTATGCTCGACTGCGAAGATCTGTATGCCTACTGTACCAGAACCTGGAATGCGAACACAGTCGATATATAAAATGCAATAATATTACTTTAAATAAAGTATTTAAGTTTATGAATATTTCTTTCACTTTGTGTGTTTTGGTTTTGACTCATGTTACCAATCGTGTAAAAATATGTACATGTAGCAGGCAAAACGTTTTATTAACTGTTCGTGTATATCGTGACTTGCATCGGGCAGATATACCGCTGAATAAAGAGCCCATTTTAAAACCTAAACGTTCCACTTTAACTCCTTAAAAGTCACTTAATACCAATCATTCATTCTAAGCCAAAGTTAGTTCAAAACAATATAGGGGCCTACTTTATCGAGACTAGAAGCACTAAAAAGTTTCTGAATTATACGTCTTGAGAAAAAAAACCAATAATTTCATCCATCCTATTTTAACGTCAAAATATCAACATTGTGCCAGCTCATGCCTTGAAAATCTAAAAGATCGAGGTTGAGGTAAAAAATATCCGTAAAGTCAATTACCAATGCGAACGGAATATAACGGACAGAATTCAAAGAGCCGGGATGTATAGGAGTCTTGAGTATTTTTTTTGGAGTCTTTGTTGCTTATAAAAAATACCTTATAACGTGCATATCCAAGATTTCCTACTTCTTGACAAAAATGACGAACAATTAGCTAATTCTGTTTCAACGATATTTTCCCTATATTTGGCAGCTCATGCCACTTTAAAGTATAGTGCTTTGAATTTGCTTAGGCTTAAAATGAATGACGTTCGTCTAGGTTATTATTTTTTTTTTTTTTTACTTATCGGATACCATTTCGGCTTGTATATACAACACACATGGATTTTCCTCTTTCTGACATTAATCATTTAGTTTTTCGATAAATTCAAAACTTCTAATGAAGGTCGTGACAGTCAGAATTTATGAAAAAGGTTCGAATTCGCCAGCTTAAGCCGCTTTAAGTGACAGCAACGAATGTTGTTATTTTTTCCGTTAAAAGCAAATTTTTGAAATTGTTCACGGTCTTTCCCAAGAAGTACAAATTAGAACTTTAGAAGCTTTCTGCTGATACTAGGCCCCCCTATAGTCTCGAATAAAATATACCTTCACTCTTCTCATAAGGATATATTATATGCGACTTTAAATAGAATAATATATATATATTTATTGAACGTTCAACCATGTATAGAAGGTAAGCGGACATAATCAATTTCTGCTCCCATTCCGGACATATCTGAAAATTAAGTAGGCCTGTGGATTCTTTAGATCCGATAACTGACACTTTGAAAACCCATTGTGAAAAACATCAAGTCTGCGATGAAACATAACTTCACATTTATGGTAAGAAAGGAACTATTAAGCAAAAGATACTATAATAGGCCTTATGATGAAATTTTCTTTTGTCCTTCGTCTTTATTATATCAAACCTATAATAAGTTTTCGTCACCAAAACATAGGCCTAATTAATGCTCAAGTAAAAAAAAAAATCACGCATTTAAAAGACGAGCTTTGCATGCGATGCGCACAGCATGCAACTCTTGATAATATTGAGCGAGGATTGGGAATGATACGGGAGAGGCTGTTTAACATAACATTATCGACCCGGCCGGCTGCCTCATAAAGCCAGACACAAGCACAGATACATCTAGGTCTCGAGCGAAAGCAATCCGTTTCTAAGATTGCTTGATCTGAATTTTTGACATTTCTATTGAATACACGGTAGGAAAATAATTATGTTTAAACCGGGTTGTGTTAATTTATATTTTCACAGGTTTTCATGTCTACACAGAGATGGAGACTCAGGCTTTACGATGCCGGTTCCATTTGTATCGCTGCAGCAGCCCGTGTAACACAGTCAGACTCCGATACCGACAGTATTTTGTACAACACCGGACATAATCAGGCGTTGAATGTATGTTGTTTCATGTCGATTTCACTTGTCTGTTTAAGTTGTCCATTTCCTTGTCTGAGCTCCCACTGTGATTGTATGTCATGTATGTTTCTCCAAGCTGCTTCAGCTGTCAGCCCACAGTGCTCAGTGTCTCACTTTCAGGACACATTATTTATTTTCAGAGGGGTGATTACGTAAGGAGAAGCATATATACAAGGTTTACAGTTCACTGAATCCAGTACTGAGAACGGAGGATGTATGCTTTTCCAGGCTGTTGCATCCATTAAATAACTCCAACACATTTGTCAAGGACTAGCCTAGTCACTAAACGCACAATTGTGTTTAAGGGCCTTATGCCAAATTAACCGTCTGTAGGCCTAGATTTAACATGCTGGGACAGTACAATATGACGATTTATTACTAAAACTATCAGATATTAAGACTTGAAAAGCACATGTCCGTATAACATGCGTGTCAATATCATGTTTAATCCTGTTTGACGTAGCCCCTTTGTGTGAGGAGACATAATGTCAATCTTAATGAAGAAACCTTATGAGATTTTCATGTTATTGATTGCAACATGCTGTGCTATTGGTTGACACTTATGGTATACAATTGTAGGCCTACATCTTCGGCAAATGTCAAGGCCGATGTATTCAATAGGGACTTCCCCCTATTTTACAGTAGTTATTTATGAGCACTAAAACACAGGGAAAATCTTCTTGTCTAAAATAACCATGGAGACCAAGTTTCTAATTGTGTTAAAATGAGGTATATATCATTTAGACTTTTATACCCCATCATAAATTGTTGTAATAAACTTAACCTATGATATTTCATTAGGTTGACAACTGACAGGAGCTTGGCCTTAGTCAGCAGAATTTTCTGGTTGATTGATTGATTGTTTGGTGTTTTACGCATATATATATATACTGATCCGCAAAAAAACGTCACTCCTTTTTGGATATTGATAATCAATGTATTTCAAATAGATGTAAACAATACACTTTTCAACGGAATGATTCCAAATTTGATATGATTGATCATCATCGTTGGCAGACAAATGTTAGAGAATTTCAAGTGAAAGTGAAGACAGGTTGCGCCACAGTACGATCTGGAAGTCAATAATGTGTATGGGCATTGTTTACAGTGTTGCATTGTCTGAGCATTGAATGGATAAGATGGTTGATAAAGATGATAGGAACTTGGGCCTAAACTCTGTGATACGCCTAAGTGAGTTAAGCTGCAGTTGTCGGCCTTGGCCGCACAAGATTGAGCCTGCTCTGAATCTGAGTCTGTATATGTTGCTTTGACGGAGGAAGTCTCTCGTTGCTCTGGCAGTATGGGCTCGTGCGTTCTCCTGCTGGAAGACATGATTTCCATGACGGGCAAAATGGGGCACCATGAAGGTCTCAGCGCCTGATCGATGTAGTGGGCAGCTGTTACAACATTTCCTCTACCAGAACCAGCATTCTGGAACACCATAGGGCCTAGTTTTTGATTTAGTGCTATAGCACCCCATACCATTATGCTGGGCTCCCCTTGAATACGCCACACTCTCATTCGCCCATCAACCATCGAGATCCAGTGCCGACTTTCATCGGAAAAGACTACAGTTCAGGACCCAAATTTTTGTCTGTGCACCTAAAAAAATAAAAATTCTGCATCTGTTTTGAAAATCTTGCCACGCTGTGCACCCAACCAAAAAATCTGAATTCAACCGAATAGTGCTCCTCTCTCGGTGACGCCAATTCAGATGATCCAAGGATCTGACCCATGTAAGGCCTGTGACATTTGCCTGCCTCAAACGCCTGCGCACCGTATCCTCGCTGATTGGTCTCTGGTGATTGTCGATGGTTGTCGTGCCTGTTTCAGTCTCTCAGATCTCTAGCAATGAATTCTACTGGTTTCTTGGAAATCAAAGTTGCTGTAAGAAACTCCCCTGTCTGAAGTAGGCCTACCAACGTACCAATTAAATCCTTAATTTTCTGGGGGTAGGCTGGGTGGGAGGTGATTCTATGGTGTGTATCACTTGGCTTTTTTTTAAGTATATATATATATATCTTTCTCTACAAAAATAAACTGTTAATTTGTTTATTTCTTGATTGCAGATTTATTAAGGACAGGATGTCTGATATTCTGGTCGCCCTCCCTCCTTCCACAGCAAACGGAGAGGTTATTTTTGGGAAGAACTCAAACCGTCCTCCCTCTGAAGTACAAGAAGTTGTTTATTTACCCGCCACAGACCAATCCTCTGGAACCTCACTGAAGGTAGGTCTTTGCCGTGGAATGGTTCACAGTATCAGTGGATTTTTGTGATACCTGTGAACATAGGCGAGACATCTGGGCAGACACCCTACCAGACATATAATACCAGTCGCCCTAAGACTGATAATCCGAGATACTGTGAACAGAGAGCATAGTTTACTCCACAATTTTATGTGGAAAAAGTGCCTTATAGGCCAGACACTTTAATAACCATCCAGCAACAACACTTTACAGGTCCTCTTCACCTCATGCAAGTTCACAAACAGACATTTGTCTTTACGTAAACATACATCTACAGACATTTGTCTTAATGAAGACATTAGTTCAAGAAAATATAGTTGTACGTATGCAGACATTCGTTAACAAGCATACATTTGTCCTTCACAAGCATACATTTGTCCTTCACAAGCACACATTTGTCTTTCACAAGCATACATTTGTCCTTCACAAGCACACATTTGTCCTTCACAAGCACACGTTTGTCCTTCACAAGCATACATTTGTCCTTCACAAGCACACATTTGTCCTTCACAAGCATACATTTGTCCTTCACAAGCATATATTTGTCCTTCACAAGCATACATTTGTCCTTCACAAGCATACATTTGTCCTTCACAAGCATATATTTGTCCTTCACAAGCATATATTTGTCCTTCACAAGCATACATTTGTCCTTCACAAGCATACATTTGTCCTTCACAAGCATACATTTGTCCTTCACAAGCATATATTTGTCCTTCACAAGCATACATTTGTCCTTCATAAGCATATATTTGTTCTTCATAAGCATACATTTGTCCTTCACAAGCATACATTTGTCCTTCACAAGCACACATTTGTCCTTCACAAGCACACATTTGTCCTTCAAAAGCACACATTTGTCCTTCACAAGCACACATTTGTCCTTCACAAGCACACGTTTGTCCTTCACAAGCATACATTTGTCCTTCACAAGCATACATTTGTCCTTCACAAGCATACATTTGTCCTTCACAAGCATATATTTGTCCTTCACAAGTATATATTTGTCCTTCACAAACATAAATTTGTCCTAATACAGACATTAGTTCACAAACATACATTTCTTCTAATGCAGACATATAAGTTGACAAACGGACATTTGTCCTAATGCAGACATCAGATCACAAACAGACATATGTTCACAAACAGACATTTGTCCTAATACAGACATAAGTTCACAAACAGACTTTGTCCTAATACAGACATAAGTTCACAAACAGACATTTGTCCTAATAACGACATCAGTTCACAAATAGACAATTGTACTCATACAGACATTTGTCGTCATATGGACATTACCTTCTACTCATACAGACATTTGTCCCCACATGGACATCTATCTCCTACTCATACAGACATTTGTCCTCACATGGACATCTACCACCTACTCATACAGACATTTGTCCCCACATAGACACCTACCTCCTACTCATACAGACATTTGCTCTCACATGGACATCTACCTCCTACTCATACAGACATTTGTCCCCACATGGACATCTATCTCCTACTCATACAGACATTTGTTCCCACATGGACATCTACCTCCTACTCATACAGACATTTGTCCCCATATGGACATCTATCTCCTACTCATACAGACATTTGTCCTCACATGGACATCTACCACCTACTCATACAGACATTTGTCCCCACATGGACATCTATCTCCTACTCATACAGACATTTGTCCCCACATGGACATCTACCACCTACTCATACAGACATTTGTCCCCATATGGACATCTATCTCCTACTCATACAGACATTTGTCCTCACATGGACATCTACCACCTACTCATACAGACATTTGTCCCCACATGGACATCTATCTCCTACTCATACAGACATTTGTCCTCACATGGACATCTATCACCTACTCATACAGACATTTGTCCCCACATAGACACCTACCTCCTACTCATACAGACATTTGCTCTCACATGGACATCTACCTCCTACTCATACAGACATTTGTCCCCACATGGACATCTATCTCCTACTCATACAGACATTTGTTCCCACATGGACATCTACCTCCTACTCATACAGACATTTGTCCCCACATGGACATCTACCTCCTACTCATGCAGACATTTGCTCTCACATGGACATCTACCTCCTACTCATACAGACATTTGTCCCCACATGGACATCTATCTCCTACTCATACAGACATTTGTCCCCACATGGACATCTATCTCCTACTCATGCAGACATTTGCTCTCACATGGACATCTACCTCCTACTCATACAGACATTTGTCCTCACATGGACATCTACCTCCTACTCATACAGACATTTGTCCTCACGTGGACATCTACCTTCTACTCAAGCAGACATTTGTCCTCACATGGACATCTACCTCCTACTCATGCAGACATTTGTCCCCACATGGTCATCTCCCTCCTACTCATACAGACATTTGTCCTAATATGGACATCTACCTCCTACTCGTACAGATATTTGTCCCCACATGGACATCTACCTCCTACTCATACAGACATTTGTTCCCATATGGACATCTCCCTCCTACTCATGCAGATATTTGTCCCCACATGGTCATCTCCCTCCTACTCATACAGACATTTGTCCCCACATGGTCATCTCCCTCCTACTCGTACAGACATTTGTCCCCACATGGACATCTACCTCCTACTCATCCAGAAATTTGTCCCCAAATGGACATCTACCTCCTACTCATATAGACATTTGTCCCCACATAGACATCTACCTCCTACTCATACAGACATTTGTCCCCACATGGACATCTACCTCCTACTCATACAGACATTTGTCCCCACATGGACATCTACCTCCTACTCATACAGACATTTGTCCCCACATGGACATCTACCTCCTACTCATACAGACATTTGTCTCCACATGGACATCTATCTTCTACTCATACAGACATTTGTCTCCACATGGACATCTATCTCCTACTCATCCAGAAATTTGTCCCCAAATGGACATCTACCTCCTACTCATATAGACATTTGTCCCCACATGGACATCTACCTCCTACTCATATAGACATTTGTCCCCACATGGACATCTACCTCCTACTCATACAGACATTTGTCCCTACATGGACATCTATCTCCTACTCATATAGACATTTGTCCCCACATGGACATCTACCTCCTACTCATACAGACATTTGTCTCCACATGGACATCTATCTCCTACTCATCCAGAAATTTGTCCCCAAATGGACATCTACCTTCACTCATATAGACATTTGTCCCCACATGGACATCTACCTCCTACTCATATAGACATTTGTCCCCACATGGACATCTACCTCCTACTCATACAGACATTTGTCCCTACATGGACATCTATCTCCTACTCATATAGACATTTGTCCCCACATGGACATCTACCTCCTACTCATACAGACATTTGTCCCCACATGGACATCTATCTCCTACTCATCCAGAAATTTGTCCCCACATGGACATCTATCTCCTACTCATACAGACATTTGTTCCCACATGGACATCTACCACCTACTCATACAGACATTTGTCCCCACATGGACATCTACCTCCTACTCATACAGACATTTGTTCCCACATGGACATCTATCTCCTACTCATACAGACATTTGTCCCCATATGGACACCTACCTCCTACTCATCCAGACATTTGTCCCCAAATGGACATTACCACCTACTCATACAGACATTTGTCCCCACATGGACATCTACCTCCTACTCATACAGACATTTGTCCCCACATGGACATCTACCTCCTACTCATACAGACAATTGTTCCCACATGGACATCTACCTCCTACTCATACAGACATTTGTCCCCACATGAACACCTACCTCCTACTCATACAGACATTTGTCCCTACATGGACACCTAGCTCCTACTCATACAGACATTTGTCCCTACATGGACACCTAGCTCCTACTCATACAGACATTTGTCCCCACATGGACATCTGCCTTCTACTCAAGCAGACATTTGTCCCCACATGGACATCTACCCCTTCTTCCCCAGTCAAACATTTGTTCCATTGCAGATATTCAGTATAAGGAGGGGTGTGGGTGGGGAGGGGCAAAACTTTTGGTGAATTAATGTGCCGGGGGATTTAAAGGTCATGACTTCATATAATGTTATACACTTGTACCAGCAATATGACTAATGTGACAAATTGTTTACTTTCCAGTGTACATTTCTTGAGGTTGAACAAGTGGGAAAAACCTATGGTGTGATACTGAGCAAAGCGGCCTGGAGCTGGGGCGCTGAAATGGGTGCCAATGACCAGGGTGTCTGTATCGGAAACACAGCAGTCTGGACTAAGCTATGTAACCAAGGCAACCAAGACAAAAAGCTTATTGGTGGAGACTTTGTAAGGTTTGTCATAGAGGGAATAAGTGTATATCATCTTGTCTCTTTTATTTAAAGAGTGAGAAAACACAAAAAAACAGCATACAAATGTATCAAACGGGCTCCCATAGACCATTTTATCCATGTGTGTTATTCTTGCACGTGGTTTACGCGGTGTGAAAATACAGTGAAAAAGAATCTGCCAGATAAGCTTGTGTTCGATCTTCAGTGGAGCGCGCCATTGGCATTTTGAAATTGACAGGAAAAAGTATTAGTAAATTAATAATAAATTGCAAGCATATCATATCTTGTATGTTTATAGTATAACCTGCAATGTCATCAGTAAGACTACTTTTTCACAAGTCGCGTAGACACCAAATGCGGCCTTTCACGTCTTCCCTAAAGGTTGATTTACAAGCCAGTATATATTTATTATTAGAGTATTTGTCTTCCGTTATTAGCGCCTGGAAATAATCGAAATTAACCTAGGTTTAAATGGCAGACTTTCAGAGTTTCTCTTACGTTATTGCAGTGTTTGGTGTGCTAGGGTTACGTAAGCTGATTGGCTGATCGTAACACATAACTAAGCTTTGTTGTGAAGATGGCTGTCGAGTCAGTTAGACCCTCTCTGATAACGACTGTTAACTTTCTTGTACTCTTAGCACTGTTTGGGAAGGAAAACTCGTAGAGATATGATTTTGGTACACGTAGACAGTTCTTTCATTTCCTTCTCCTTTAAGTTGAAGCTGATTATAAAAATTTCTTTTATAATTTTTAAGCAATCTTATACTATAGCCTATAGCAAATCAAATTAAATATACCACTATACTGAACTAAATGTTTGTCTTTAAACAGATCTTTTTGTACTTTGATAAAGAGATTTCAGGCCAAAAATGGATTTGTTTGTCTTTAGCTTACATATTTTGATATACATGTATGACGTGTGTGTCAAATAAAGTCTTATTGGGAATTGATTTTGATTTCAAGTCAAAATTGCTAATAATGGATTTGTTTGCCTTTAGCCTACATAAAACACACGGGCACAGGGAAAATCTTCTTGTCTAAAATAACCACGGAGAAAAGTTTCTAATTGTGTTAAAAAGCCTACATATACATGTATAACGCATGTCTCAAATAAAGTCTTATTGGAACTCAATTTTTTTGTGAAACAGACTTGGACTTGAGCGTGGTGGATCAGCTAAGGAAGCTCTGGACATCATTACCTCCCACCTGGAGAAATACGGCCAGTCTGGGCCGTGTTGCGAAGATCCTGCCTTCAGTCAATGGACTTACGACAACAGCTTTATTATTGCTGATAACACGGAGGCATGGGTTTTAGAAACGGCAGGTCAAAACTGGGCCGCTGAAAAAATCAGTAGTAAGTACTCATATGTTATTTTCTCACAGAATATAATTACCACCAGAAATCAGCAATACGGTTTTATATTTTGCTTTGAGTGGAATGGTAAGTTTTCTTTTCTTTCAGGTCTTACAAATTGTTGGAAGGTAGGGATGTGACTGAGGGGAATGAGGTGTGATTGGGGAGGGGGGTGCGACTGATGGGGGATGGGGTGTGACTGAGGGTGACGGGGTGTGACTGAGGGAACAGGGGGACGGGGTCTGACTGAGGGGACTGAGGTGTGATTGGGGAGGGGGGTGCGACTGATGGGGGATGGGGTGTGACTGAGGGGGACGGGGTGTGACAGAGGGGAATGGGGTGGGACTGAGGGGGATGGGGTGTGACTGAGGGGGGTGAGGTGTGACTGAGGGGGATGGGTGTGACTGAGGGGGATGGGGTGTGACTGAGGGGGGATGGGGTGTGACTGAGGGGGATGGGGTGTGACTGAGGGGGATGAGGTGCGACTGATGGGGGATGGGGTGCGACTGATGGGGGATGGGGTGCGACTGAGGGGGATGAGGTGCGACTGATGGGGGATGGGGTGTGACTGAGGGGGATGGGGTGTGACTGAGGGGGATGAGGTGTGACTGAGGGGAATGGGGTGTGACTGAGGGGGATGAGGTGCGACTGATGGGGGATGGGGTGCGACTGAGGGGGATGGGGTGTGACTGAGGGGGACGGGGTGTGACTGAGGGGGATGGGGTGTGACTGAGGGGGATGGGGTGTGACTGAGGGGGATGAGGTATGACTGAGAGGGATGAGGTGTTACTGAGGGGGATGGGGTGGGACTGAGGGGGATGGGGGGCGGGGTGTGACAGAGGGGAATGGGGTGTGACTGAGGGGGATGGGGTGTGACTGAGGGGGATGGGGTGTGACTGAGGGGGATGAGGTGCGACTGATGGGGGATGGGGTGGGACTGATGGGGGATGGGGTGCGACTGAGGGGGATGGGGTGTTACTGAGGGGGATGGGGGACGGGGTGTGAAAGAGGGGAATGGGGTGTGACTGAGGGGATGGGGTGTGACTGAGGGGGATGGGGTGTGACTGAGGGGGGTGAGGTGCGACTGATGGGGTGGGACTGATGGGGGATGGGGTGCGACTGAGGGGGATGAGGTGTAACTGATGGGGGATGGGGTGTGACTGAGGGGGATGGGGTGTGACTGAGGGGGATGAGGTGTGACTGAGGGGGATGGGGTGTGACTGAGGGGGATGGGGTGTGACTGAGGGGGGTGGGGTGTAACTGAGGGGGATGAGGTGTGACTGAGGGGGATGAGGTGTGGCTGAGGGGGATGAGGTGTGACTGAGGGGGGTGGGGTGTGACTGAGGGGGATGGGGACGGGGTGTGACAGAGGGGGATGGGGTGTGGCTGAGGGGGATGGGGGACGGGTGTGACAGAGGTGAATGGGGTGTGACTGGGGGGAAATGGGTGTGACTGAGGGGGATGAGGTGTGACTGAGGGGGATGGGGTGTGACTGAGGGGGATGAGGTGTGACTGAGGGGATGAGGTGTGACTGAGGGGGATGCGGTGTGACTGAGGGGGATGCAGTGTGACTGAGGGGGATGGGGTGTGACTGAGGGGGATGGGGTATGACTGAGGGGGATGGGGTGTGACTGAGGGGGAGGGGGTGTGATTGGGGAGGGGGTGTGACTGAGGGGACAGGGTGTGACTAAGGGGACAGGGGGACGGGGTCTGACTGAGGGGGAAGAGGTGTGATGGGGGGGTGGGGGGTGAATGAGGCGGGATTGGGGAGGGGGCACGACTGAGGGGGATGGTATGTGACTGAGGGGACGGGGTCTGACTGAGGGGACTGAGGTGTGATAGGGGGAGGGAGACGGGGTAGGACTGAGGGGAGTGGGTGTGGCTGAGGGGGATGGGTGTGATAGAGGGGACGGATGTGACTGAGGGGGGGTTTGGGTGTGACTGGGGGGCACAGGGTGTGAATGAGGGGACAGGGGAACGGGATGTGACTGAGGGGTGAGATTATGGCTTAGGGGACCGGGGTGGGGGTTAGGGGTGATGGAGTGAGGCAGAATAATGATTGGACTGACAAACAGTAATTCCTTCCCTTTATTTTTGCTGGCATTACTCTCAGATTGTCCAGAAGTTTGTAAGACTAATATCAATTACCTCCTTTTATTCTCAGAAACAGTTTCATATAGCATATAAGCTAAAAGAACTCAAATCAATGTCAGGAAGCCTGTTTTGAGTCACCCTTCACGTATCTCCATCTATTTAATACAACTCACTAAAATATCCATTGAATGGATTTGTTTGTTTCTTTTAATTAAGAGGGCGTGAGAAACATATCCAGTTGTCTGACAATTTCTACTACAATGGATGCAATGTCTAATGGATTAAAGGACACAGCTCAGAGTCTGGGTTTCTGGAAACCGGATGATGGAGATTTTGATTTTGCCAAAGTGTTTGGGTCTGAATACACTGGAATGGCTGTTACTGATGCTCAAAAACCAGAGAACCGGTTACTAAGTGCACAGGCACTCTTGGAAACTCAAGCCAAGGGAGGTAATTCATATTTTTCTTTATAAAATATTGTCAATAATTTTAACATTCTCTCTTACCTTCTAAATATCAGCATTTTGGCAGCTCATGTAACTTTAAACCATAAAACTCTACAGTCATGAAATATGGATTTATTGAAAGATCAGATATCTATGGTGTTTTATATATTTTCCGATTTAATGAAAAACCATACACAGTTAATAAAAATCATGGCTTAACCTTGTTTCTTTCACAGGAAAGTTCAGTTTAGAAAACATGTTCTCCATCCTGCGGGACGAAAAGAGCTGCATTAATTATCAAGGCAACATCATAACAATGGCAAGTCAAGTTTCAGTTCTAAGGCCCCGGGATTCCAAGTCTCAGTCTAGCCATTGGTTCACTGCAACCCCTAACCCAAGTATGTCGTTCTTCAAGCCATTTATATTTTCAACCAATCCTGTGATAGGCAAATCTACAGTGTCCCCTGCAGCTGATGCTGGTTTCCAAGCAACAGAAGACAGGCGCCATCTGCTGTACAAAATGCACGAGAAGGGAAGACAACTCATGTCGGAAGGTTCTCAGAAGGGTCAAGCCCTCTTGTCTGTCCTACAAAGCCTGGAGAGAGAATGTATTGATGACTTACAAGAATTCCTTAAAAACTGTGATGATTCCAAAACTCAAGAACTTTTTGATTTGTTTAAAGATATTGTTGATTCTGAAATAAAATTTTATAAGTAAGTCACTCTGAGAAACCCAATTACTTTTATGAAAATGTTGTTCTGAGCTTTGTGGGAAATATATAACTGAAGAATGTGTTGTGATTCTCCGCTAAGTGTCTCTTTGTCACCGAGAATAACATGGCTTTAGTACAACTTGTATAAAATGTCTAATAATCTCTCCAGCCATATAAAATTATATCGTGTTTTGCTGGATCATCCATTGAATAGCTATATTGTTGTTTATGTTATGATAATTCCGACAGAAGGTGAAGGAGAAATATAAGATTTATTTACTGAGGTTTGTGCCATATTGATAAAAACTTATTTGGTGTGAAATAGTCATAATAAGATAAACCAGGTTTGTTAGCAACCTCTACCCCTTTCCTTTATTGTCGTCTAAAAATAGTGGTTCAATTAATAATAATTTCTCCCCCCCCCCCCCCCCCCCCCCCGCATTAATTATTATTAATTACTGTCCTGAGCAATTACAGCGAACTCGCTGCTAAAATGGATTATTTACTTTTAAAATAGATTTTCTGTATCTTTCCCAGCCAGAAAAAGTTCTGAACTTTCTATTTTGCCAAAATTGAAGCTACACTGTTGACTAACATCGCGCTTAGGCGTGGCATTATTATTTAAATCAGAGTTATGTGCGTAAACGTTCTGTCGTTTTCATATTTAATGTAGGAAATAACAATGAAGGATTAGGTTCAAGGGACACAAAACAACTCGCAATAAATCTGAGATTGAAAACTGCAAACAAACAAAAAACTGATCGGTTAGGTTTTGATTTTTACGGGTTCCTTTATATGCTTTTTAAGCATTTCAAACTTATTTAATTTATTGATGGTGTGAATTCACTTTCTTCGCTAAATGCCAAAATGGCTACCGAGGAGAGTGTGTGCTCTTAAAGAAGGTGTAGGTTTGTAATAATACTGCCTGAAACATTACCAATATCACATAAGACATGTGTTTTATTTTTAACTATATTTTATTGTTTTGGTTTTAAATCTTGCTTAGAATTTTCTCTAAAGAATGGGCATAGGGAGGTTTGCCTCTGGAGCAATGGTGACAAGAAAATCATCAAATGTATATGATCCGTTGTTGTAGACATTAAGCCTGACCAATTTTATGTAGAAAAAGTTTTATATTTAAGAACACTAAAACACACGGGCACAGGGAAAATCTTCTTGTCTAAAATAACCATGGAGACAAGTTTCTTATTGTATTAAGTTTTATAAATGTACATGTATTATGCAAGCTTTACTGTTTTTTATTTCTGTAATAATTGCTATTGTCCTATATATTATCTTGTTTTTTAAGCATCCCTGTTAAATATGTTTTATATAAATGTCTTTCCATCTGTTTGAAAATTTGCATGAAGATTTTTTAACAGCTCTTGTACTCTCAAGTGAACAATTCTGTGATAGGAAATGTGATAATTATATAAAATGGAAGATTCTCCCAATATCAGGTTTTTATGATACGTTTAAGTTGTTTAATGTAAGTGCAGTGTAGATTCCTTTCAACAACATACTGATAATTACATAAATCACAATTTGTATATCTTGAAAGTTATTCAGCGATTTTTGGTTCAAAAGTGGATTTTAAGTAAGTAGATTCATCATATCAAAGTAGACGATGATGAAAAGGCGACAAACTGTCTTGATTTACCCAGGTCATTTATAGGCAGAAATTTGGCTAAAGGATTTATGAATAGTTTTGGTTAATATAATCCATACTACGTTAAACTTGTTTTAACATGTACTTTTTTTTTTGTTTAGGTCACACCAAAAAGTAAATTGAATTTTGAACATAGATATAAAATGTATTGTTTTATTTGCAGGTTTAAGACAGTTATGGAAATTGATTAGTTCTGTGTAGTGACATCAGACACGACATCGGTTGTGTATCCTGTCACCGCTCCGAGTTTGTTAGTGGGTCTAAACTGTAGCTTGAAGAGAGCATTTACACGTTCGCAAGTATTTACGGATATTATGGGTACTTTCTCCTCTCTCTTTGATTTTGACCTCCAGGGAACTAAAGCAAATGTTCTTTCCCTTCAACTTGTTTTTTTTTTCAAATGTACAAATGCTATGTTCAAGCCCTGTTCTGAAATCCTTTAATATATTTATTTTTATTATTGTTTCTTTCTAATTGCTCAATTCATAATATATTTAGAGCATACGTTGTTTTACGCTGCACTTGCAATTGAAGCTTCTTGTTAGTGTTTTAATTTATTTGCCTTGTATTTTCATTTTAAAAAAGTCTCACCCAAGGGAAGTAACTTAGAAGTGCAATATGGAGTTATCTGCCCTTAGTCTGAGAAACTGTCTCCTGAACTACAGCAAAGCAGTAAAAATGAAGAGCTGGGTAGACCATTTATCATCAGATGAAAGTCTCAAATATACCACACCCATTCAAAAGCCGGTTAAAAATAATTTTCTCTTAGGCACAGCTGAATAATAATGAATATACCCAACCTACCTAAATGTATATACCCAAACATGTATGTATAAAATGTAGTTAAATTGTGATTGGCAAATCCTCCACATGGTAAGAGTAGTCGCCGTACTTTGATTGTAATTCTTCTTGAATTGAATGTACTTTGTGCATGACCTAAGCTGAATAAAGCTTGACCCAAAACCATATTTTTTCCAAGTTTACAGTGATCGTTTACAGTATGTGGCCCGGTAGATTATAAATAAAGAATCGCGGTAATGGGGGACAATATGTTGGTGCTTTCTTGTTTTCAAACAGGCCCTATAATATATGACGGAGGAATTTACTTGAGTGAAGTAGCCAATGTCAGGAGGAAGAGTGATAGTACACAACGTCAAGAGTAAAAGTGACATTGACATTTATTTTTTCGACATGCGAAAAAACAATGCATCGAATTTTCAATTGCTAATAATGAGATAAAAATAAATGCATCGAATTAGTATCTCCTAATTAGAAGATAAAAAATAATTGCATCGAATTAGTATCTCCTAATTAGGAGATAATTGACCAGTCAAATCCTAGCAACAACCCGGCCATCACGGCGGGCGATATTCGATATAGACTGGTGCATCAACGTACGTCATAAAATCAATCATGGATACATTGTATACTTTTAACGTGCGGTTTATTTACGTTAGGTTTTTATTAGTTATAACTTGAAGCTCCTATTTACTGTAACCTTCAGGAAATTGTTATTGTTATTTTGTTGGGACTGGTTATGTTTTCGGGGAAAGGAACGTTCATTAAAGTGGCATATGTACGGAGGCCCAGTGGCGGATCCAGAGGGGGGGACGGGGTGTTCCGGACCCCCCCTGAAATTTTTAGGAGTGCCCTTTTTCGATAATCAGTGCCCTTTTAAAAAAGAAATAAAAAGTTTCGCCTGACGTTCTTATTGTATTATTCGAGTAATTTACGTGAAGTCTGCTATAGTAAAGCCTCATTTCATACGCTTCATGGTGCATAATCCCAGAACCTTAAGTATAAGTCCCCAGTCTGACAACTTCGGGGATTTACGAGCGTGAAATGCCCTCTGATAGATTGCAGGTCATTTTGAATGTGGCGACCATAAAGGTAGCCGTGAGACGTACAACTTTCATACCCTATGGAGGGCCCAACAAAAGTGTTCTCGTAAGGGACCGAAATACTCTTAACTTTCCCGCTCCATCAGTTTTATAATTGAAGCATTGGAGAGTTCCAAAACAGCCTCTCTTCTTTGCGTTACACAACCGGGGGTCAGGACCCCCCATTTTTTCTGAGCGAGAAAGAAAAAGAGAGAAAAAACGAGTTTCATGTCTAATAAACCTATATTCGATTCTAAACACTGAAATGATGGCCTTATCTGACAGGAATATGGCACTCAAGAAAAGAGAACAAAATTATATACACCGTTCTTTGTTTGGACGTATCTTCGGCCATGAAGAGTCTTTGAGCTTCATCAAATATGGCGGATCGTCGATGATTTCTCCGAGAAAGTGTCTTCAGTAATGCAACTGTTACTTTCAAGAAATTGTAACTTAAGTCATGGACAGGGTTTTGCTTGATAATTTTAAGAGCCTAGGTGGTACGGGACCCACGCCTGTAGGCCTATATAGGCCTACTGGGTTTCGGTAGTCTGCCACCTTACCACTTTCAATAAAGAAAACTATCCACAGACCATTTTATGTAGTACAAGTACGGTATGTAGTTTTCCCATATAGATGCCCAAATCAATATAAAACAAACCGCGGGCGCTTCTCCTGTTTGTCTTATTTTGTTATTTTTAAGAATTAGGGAAAGCAAAATCCAGAAATTATTTACTTGCAGAACAGCCTCAGAACGTTTCTCAGGCAATCTAGAACCCCTGAGTTTCCGGGGCCTAAGCGGTCCCTGGGCCCTCGCCTGATGCGTTGGGATAGTCAGCCCCTCACCCATGCTTCAAAAACGTTACAAGGCTTCATCTATAACTTTGAAACATAATGATTTTACTGTTGTTTTTTAAGAATTAAGGAGAGCAAAATCCGGAAATTTTTGCATTTTAGTTGCAGAACACCCTCAGAACGCTTCTCATGCAATCTACATTTTCCTGCGCTTCCGGGGCCTAGGCGGCCCCTGGGCCCTCACCTAATGCGTTGGAATTGTCACCCCCTTATCCACGCTTTAAAGCGTCACAATGCTTCACTTAAAACTGGGGAACATAACGACTTAAGGAGAGCAAAATCCGGAAATTAGGCCTATTTGCATTTTTAGTTGTACAACACCCTTAGAACGCTTCTCAGGCAATCTAGATTTCCCTGTGCTTCCAGGGCCTAGGCGACCCTGAACCCTCGCCTAATGCTTCTTTTAAAGTTGTTATGTTTCTGTAATCGAAGGGCCTGCATGGGACCCTAGCTTTCGTAAAAAGCTGGATACGCCCCTGCATAACAGCAATGCTAGACCCCATCCCCAGACAAGTGCAGTTGTCAGCTAGTCGTCTGTCATATTCATATACTTGTATTCAAGATTTTTTGTCTTCCGACAATTACGAAAACGTATCGTCTTTCCCGTGCCGTATTTTCTTCAGAAAATTCAGACAAAATATTCGATCGGTCTGTCGCTTGGCATAGTCACGATAACTGCAAAATCCTACTATTTGTAAACAGTATCTTTTTGGTAGCATGGCTGTACGGACACTTTACTGGCTCCCAATTTTAGGAATAAAAAACATATCACTTAAATGTTGTTTTGTCTGTTACTCACCCTTTTTACTCACAAGCAGTGCCCTTTTTGGCGCTGACCCCCCCTGAAAAAATGAGCTGGATCCGCCCCTGGAGGCCTATTAGTGCCATGGGTGGAATTTTGACTTTTCCAGTGTTTTTCCGTCTTTAACAGCATTTTGCACAAACGGAAACTTGGTTTTGAGACGAGAGATTCTGCATGTCCAAGAAAATCAAGCGTGTATCATGAGAATCGTGGAGAAAAGGTTCTCACCACGGAGAAAAGGTTTCCACCGCGAAGAAAAGGTTTCCACAGCGGAGAAAAGGTTTCCACCGCGGAGAAAACTTTTCCACCGCGGTGGAAATGTTCACACCGCGGTGGAAACGTTATCACCGCGGTGGAAACATTCTCACCGCGGTGGAAACATTCCCACCGCGGTGATAAATCACATGATTTCAGGAAATAATTTGAATTTCCACCGCGGTGGGAACGTTTCCACCGCGGTGGAAATGTTTACACCGCGGAGAAAAGTTTTCTCCGCGGTGGAAACCTTTTCTCCGCGGTGGAAACCTTTTCTCCGCGGTGGAAACCTTTTCTCCGCGGTGGAAACCTTTTCTCCGCGGTGGAAACCTTTTCTCCGCGGTGGAAACCTTTGTTCCGCGGTGGAAACCTTTTCTCCGCGGTGAGAACCTTTTCTCCGCGGTGGAAACCTTTTCTCCGCGGTGAGAACCTTTTCTCCGCGGTGGAAACATTTTCACCGCGGTGGAAACATTTTCACCGCGGTGGAAACGTTCCCACCGCGGTGGAAAGGTTCTCACCGCGGTGGAAAGGTTTTCACCGCGGTGGAAATATTTACACCGCGGAGAAAAGTTTTCTCCGCGGTGTGAACCTTTTCTCCGCGGTGGAAACATTCCCACCGCGGTGGAAACATTCTCACCGCGGTGGAAATGTTTCCCTTGTGATTTGACAGTTTGTATACGTTTTCCGACTTTCTCTGCAAATCTTTTTACTTAAATGTATGATTCTTATGACACACGCTTGATTTTCTTCGACATGCAGAATCTCTCGTCTCAAAACCAAGTTTCCGCTTGTGCAAAATGCTGTTGAAGACGGAAAAACACTGGAAAAGACAAAATCCCACCCATGGCACTAATAGGCCTCCGTACATATGAGCTGCCGAAATTCGGCAAGTTCTTCATGTAAGACAACTTCAAAACAGTATGCTCTTTTATATATACAAAAACACCTACCAATCCATACCTATATATGTTTTATCTTTAAAAATATATGGATATATATATATATATATATATAGCTGTATAACATGTAAAGAAGTCACTTACATTATATATATTAAATTATTATATTTATATGTTATTCATATATAGAATGTTTATGTCTGTGTTCGGGCTTCAGTCTAGTTTAAAAGTTTATTGATTTATTTGATGCGTTGGCTAGGGTCGTCTGTGTGTTTTTTTTTCTATTTCTATTGCCGGGATGGCCACCGACAACCGACGACCTTCAAGAAGCTGCTATTTCAAGTATAGATGTAAATGTATCTGTTGAATTTTAAATAATATATGTACTGGTATCATTTTCTTTGGCTGGGATGGCCACCGACAACCGACGGCCGTCAAGTAGCTGCTATCTCAAGTAGATGTAAATGTACCTGTCGCATTTTAAATAATATATGTACTGGTATCATTTTCTATGGCTGGGATGGCCACCGACAACCGACGACCGTCAAGAAGCTACAGTGTCGTACCAAGTCGATGGAAGTGTACCCCTCATTCTTAAGACCTTTTTTACTTGCTGGGATGGCCACCGACAACCGACGACCGTCAAGAAGCTGCTATCCCAAGTAGATGTAAATGTACCTGTCACATTCCAAATAATATATGTACCGGTATCATTTTCTATGGCTGGGATGGCCACCGACAACCGACGACCGTCAAGTAGCTGCAGTGTCCTACCAAGTCGATGGATGTGTGCCCCTCATTCTTAATAAGACCTTTTTTACCTGCTGGGATGGCCACCGACAACCGACGACCATTCTGCTCGAGAGTGAAATCGTAGTACATGTATTTACCGTTATTCAATGTTTACCCTTTGCTGAAAAAGCCAGAGACAACTGACCACCGCCTATAGCAGTCTCCTGAATTTGGAAATATATTGTACTCTTATATGTGCTTGAGATATATTCCATTGTTTTGTTTGTTATATGGCTTCGAAGGCCACCGACAATCGTCATGTAGAGCGTTTATAATATCAAATGATGGACTGGCTTGCATTTTTTAAAGAATCTTTTTACTTTAGTGCAGTCATCCCGGGTGCTATATAAGTGGTTGCAAATATAATATCAACTATAGAACACCACAGGCGTAAAATAAGTAAGATAGATAAGAATTAAATACTTCCTTGCACCCCCCCCCCCCCCCCTCCCACTTTCTGACCCAGTTGAATGTCTTGGAGATAGGAGATGATACTACGGAACTCTATTGTTACCATAGACCTACTGTTTTTTCCTTGATAAAATGAGGATTTTTGACATAAATTAAATAGTTATAATTAACAGACTTAGGTAAAATATACGTGTTTGCGCGTTGAAAAATTCTAAATCAACTACATAGAAGCTAGTATATTAACACACGGCACTCTCGTTTAATTATAAAGAGGCAGTGATGTAAACGACCCTTCATATTCTACTGGACTCACATCGATGGGCGCTTTCACACATGTTAGGTAGGTATCCAACCAGGCCTATTTTATCATTCTTGAACTGAAGTATATTATTACAATATAGTCATTTTTTACATATGTCTGTTAAAGCTTGTGAGAAAACAGCTAAAAATAGTGTTTCGATATTGTCATTCATCAAACTTACCATGCCCACGCCTGTTTGATATTTCCAACTCCCCTACTGGATCATAAGTCATATCGCCTGTATCCCTGTCTGTGACTTCAGATTGAACTATCTTGGGTATTTCCAACTCCCCTGCTGTGCAAGAAGCCGTACGTCGAGGTTCCATACGTTCAACTAAGTTGTTAGACAAATTCTATCAAGTTTCGGAGGTATCCGTTGTAGAGATAGCCTGAGTGTATTTGGTGAAGACCTCTGTTAAAACTAAAACATTGTCGATATTAACGATCCCGGGTTTGAGAACCACCGTAAAGTCCATAGCTAAAATATCCAATGGCATTTGGGCTAACAATGTAGTTAAAAGAGTCTTTATATTGTACCATATTTGCTCAATAAGCAACGACTACACTTTGAACAATACTCCTTAACATCACGAACCATGAATGGCCAATAACATCTATTTTCCAAGAGACCTAATATTATCTTCGCACATTGGTGTCCCATAGAATCATGCATAGAAGATAATATCTCAGGTTTCATTGTATAAGTCTGACATCTGGACAAAGTTGCAAGACACGAGGCAACTAACTTTGACGAGTCTGATGGATTTCTAGTAGGTTTGGCTTGGACTTCCTCCATCCACACTTGTTCCACTAAATCTTTAATTTCTTTTCGGAGATTTCCTGGTAAAAGGGTAGTGTTGGATGAATGTTGTAAAACATCGACTGATATTTCTTCCAGTCAAGTAGATTCTGAGCAATGCTCGGGTTTACGACTTATAGAGTCTGTATTTCTAATAACCTTTCCTGATTAATGCCAAACTGGGCAAGCTGACCGACTCGGCGCATCTCTGTGGCTCCAAGCTTGGGTGTGGTTTGTATATAACTAAGAGGAGCATAGTTTGTATACACCGTCAAAAGATCCCTGTACTTCTCTAATACAGCCCACTCCAGAGCTAAAAGTTCAAGTTTCATGGACGAATACCTCTCCATGTTTTACTCAGCAGGACGCAGTGCTCTTCTTGCGTAGCTTAAAACTATTGTGCCTTGATCTTGTTCCTGAGACAGGACTGCCCCAAGTCTTAAATGGCTTGCATCTACATCTACCACAAACATTTTCGAAAAATCGGGGTTGCCAAGAATAGGTCGACTGACAAGTGTATCTTGAAGCGTCGTCATTGCTTCGTCATAAGCGTTGTTCCAGCCAGTAACACCATTAGGGTTGAAAAAACTCTTCTTACGTCTCTTCGATTTCTTTACTGACGAAGAGGTGATGCAATCCTTGCATAGTTCTGGACAAGTCGTCTATAGTAGCCAGTGATGCCAAGAACAGATCGGAAATCTGTATCTGTTTTCGGTTGGGGCCAATCTTTACTCGCCGATATCTTATCCAGGTCAGGTTGAATACCTTCCTGAGAAACAACATATCCTAAGTATCTCAACTTAGATTTAAACAACTGAAATTTCTTAGTCTTTACCTTTAAATTTCATTTTTTCAAACGACTTAAAACCATTTCAAGCCTATCAAGGATTTTCTCAAAAGTCTTACCAAAACAGAGAATATCATACAAGTAAATAAGAAGGGTCTGGAAATTTTGGTCTCCAAAAGTTTTGTCCATTAGGCGCATGAAAGTCCCAAGGGCTCCTGTGAAACCAAACGGCATTCTAACATATTCATATAAACCTCCTCTTCTCGACATCTTGGTCTCGTACTGATATCTGGTTAAACCCATGAGCGAGGTCCAATGAGCAGAAAAAACTTGGCACCATTGAGAACATCAAAAGTCTCTTCTATTCGTGGTAAAGGATAGGCATCCTTCCTTGTCTTTGCGTTGAGATCACGGTAATCACAGCATAAACGCAGTTTATCGTCTTTTTTCCTAACACGTACAACTTGAGACGGCTCGAGGATATACGTATGACTCCAGTGTCTATGCTGATTGTAAATATTTTTGAACTTCCGACCACATGTGACGGGGCACTCTTGGCTAAGGAACTTTAACTGGTACGTCATCTTCAGCCATTATTCGTTGTTCGACTGTATCACAATACCCGATCTCATCTTCACCTGAGCTGAATACATCAGAATACCTGTGCTGTAAATGGTCCACTGTTTGGGGGTTTTACAGAGCCTTCAACTACTGGAATCGACCAAGCTTGAATGACAGGTTTTTTCTAGATACTTTAACTCAACGCTTTCGTTTCTTCATATAAGGAAACAATAGTCTGCTATTTTGGATCTGGTATATTCAGATATGTTTGCTTGCTCATTTCTCTGAAAATATTTGAGCCAATCACACTTTCTCTCTTTAATTTCAGGGTCCACTGGATCTTTAGCTACCAAGAATGTCATCTTGGGAAACTTACAACATTCAACTCAATACATCATAACAATGGGATTTCTTTCCCACAGATTCTCTTTGTACCAAGACTCTGTTACTATTGAAACTTGGGCACCTGTGTTCAATAACATCTCAAGCCTATTCCCTCAACTTCTATCACTGCCTCAGGACATGATCCTACAGTCTTCTCCAAAATGAGCTTTCATCAAATTTACCCATAGTGTGGCTCGCAACTACAGGTGATACTAGTTTAAATTCTCCCTGACTGAAGACTTTGTAAGTTAATATTCCCGGGAATCAGGGCAGTCTCTCCGAAGATCCACATCCCCAACAACAGCGTTCCCTGTATTGTCTCTGGCCAAACGGTTTCATATATCCGCCAGATGGATGTTGAGGAGGTCGCTCTGCAGCTAACAAAAGTTTATCAATTTGGCCTTGCTGACGAGCAATTATTTCCTCCTGTCACTTGATAAGAGTCTCATGGGTGGTAGCTTATCTTGTTCTCACGTCAGGTTTCACTCTGCCTAACCACCCTATGGCCCGGTCTCTAGGTTGGAAAAAGTTAAGCTCTTGGCATTCTGTGTTTAGGTGACGAATCTCTCGTTTCAAAACCAGATCTGACACAACTTCAGCTAACCGTCTCTTTAACGAGCCTCACGGTTAGGTTTAAAAGAACTGTCCAATTCGACCATTCGATCAAAAATTTCTACTAGCTTAAGGGGGCATGTAATCAAGTCAGAATTTCCCTGTGGGTAAGAGAAAAGGGTTTCCTGCAATGGCGACAAGTCGTCTCCATTCCCAAAGACACGGATAGGTAACTTAAAGATATCCTCCACACTTCTTAAAGGCCCGCTTGCCGCCGTAGCCTGTTTAAATTTGCTAAGAAAACCAATTTACATGAGCTTACTACGACTAATACAACTAAACTTAAACATAGGACACATAAAACGTATCTAGTTAGCTTTAGAATGTAGAAATGGGGTGAAAAACAAACGAAGAATCGAAGCCTGATTACAACAACAACGATCAGTGTCGTCAACTTTCGTGTTGGATTACCCTCATTTCAGGCCTTTTTATCTGTGGTTTACACTCAAACAATTATCAGCAGGCTTTTCCAGTCGCTGTTAACCGATCGTCAGTCTGTATTTCTCAGATAAATAGGCCTACGTAAAATTACACTGTGCCGTTAGTTCACTCACTCGACTGAAACATAAAATCGCCAATAGGGGGCAGTTTGGTTTGTTTACGTTACGGGCACCTAACAATTCAAATTTTCAAATTCAAATTAAAAATACAAAGTGACGTCCAAACTTTTAAATTTTGGTAAAAATAGAAAGTTCCTAACTTATATTGTCTGGGAAAAATACAGAAAACGGACTTTCTTTTTTAATGTAAACCATATTGCTGACTTTCGCGGCAAGTGTGCCTTTAAATCATCTCCCCTTCCTAAAATTTCCTGCCGTGCAATCGCTCAGGCACCGGCACACTTATATCATTATGTTTTAAACCGAAGAAAATTTAAAAAAAATTGAAAACCTTCAGCGTCTACAACGACAAACTTACTGTGTGAGTAAAACTTCTCGCAGCTAATCAAAACCTCGGGCACTTACATGAAAAATAACGTAATGGCGGCTGTGTTCCCCTTGAACTTTTTTGTAACGAGTTTTGATTGGCCAAGACTCTGTAAGTATAGGACAGACAACTCTTACATTCACACCAGTGGGATCTGTTCGATTTACGGGTTCGAGTGGAGTAGTCCGCCAAGGTAAAACACAGAATTGGGACATGCAGATTTTATCTTGGCTAGAGAAGATGCTTTGATCGAGACTACGTGATGACGTGCAGCTTGGCGCGCGTTTGTTTCTTTTTGGGCTGTCTGATAGGGTATTTGTATATGGTTTTGATACGGCAGAATAAGTGTTCGGAATTAAATAGATTGATTTTGTAAATTTTTCATATACCGTTGGGCTACTGAGACACACCGAATTTTTAAGTTTGTTCATAGACTTGTTCATTACTCGACTAACCAAAATAAACTGCAACCCCCCCCCCCCCCCCCCCCTATACACCACAATAGATACGTCCGAATTTGACATCACTTTGCGTGTGGAACATGTTCAACGGAGCATTATTGTGTGATTTTGATGCAATTGTTCCCAACATTGCAAGTAATACCGACAAGTTCTTCGTAAAAGACAACTTCAAAACAGTATATATACAAAAACACCTACCAATCCAAACCTATATATGTTTGGAAAAATAAGGTTGTATTTCACTCCCATAATTCATTTGTCACTTGCTAAAGATTCAGCGATGGTTGTCGGTCGTCGGTGAGTTAGAGTCAACACAAAACGAATATATCCACATCAACTAAATCTTTCGGAAGTATCTTGTTAATAATTACCGGCAGTTGTCGGTGCTTTGAAAACAACACATACATAAAATTATTGTCATAAATTGGCTTATCCACATGAGTTAATTTATTTGAAAAAATATGTTAGTTACTGCCGGCGGTTGTCGGTCGTCGGTGCGCCAGAAACAGCACATCAGAAAAATACACAAACTTCCTATGATCTCAATAAACATAAACATATGAAGAAATGAAAAATACATGTGAGGTCTACTCTAGAAAAAAAAGAGATGGATACGTATATATATATAAAGATGACAAACGCTACTGCAGAGTGCAGATGTTTCTGTATATATAAAAGAGCATACATGTACTGTTTTGCTTGAGATAGCAGCTACTTGACGGTTGTCGGTGGCCATCCCAGCCATAGAAAATGATACCAGTACATATATTATTTAAAATGTGACAGGTACATTTACATCTACTTGAGATAGCAGCTTCTTGACGGTCGTCGGTTGTCGGTGGCCATCCCAGCCATAGAAAATGATACCAGTACATACATTATTTAAAATGTGACAGGTACATTTACATCTACTTGAGATAGCAGCTTATTGACGGTCGTCGGTTGTCGGTGGCCATCCCGGCAATATAAATAAATATAAAAAATACACAGACGACCATAGCCAACCCATCAAATAAACTTTTAAACTAGACTGAAGCCCGAACACAGACATAAACTTTTTATATATGAATTACATGTAAATATAATAATTTAATATTTAATAGGTAATTAGGGACCTCATTTCATGTTATATAGCTATTTATATATATCCATATATTTTTAAAGTTAATAACATATATAGGTATAATTTAAAGTTAAACATATATATATATATATATATATACGTATATATATATATATATGCATGTATATAAATATATATATATATATATATATATATATATATATGGATTGGTAGGTGTTTCTGTACATATAAAAGAGCATACTGTTTTGAAGTTGTCTTACATGACGAACTTGCCCGAAATTCACACTTTTTTCATAATTTCTGATCGTCACGACAGTAAGAGACTTTAAAGGCCATCGAAACACTGAATGATTGGCGTTGGAATGAGGACAATTCATACAGTATGTGGCTTATACGAACTGGAATAGTGTTGGAAAAGTAAACAAAATTTAAAAAACCGGGACGACCATTAATTCATTCATTCTAAGCCAAAGTTAGTTCAAAACAATACTTTATCGTAGACTAGAAGCACTAAAAAGCTACTGAATTATATGTCTTGAGAAAAACAGCCAATAATTTCAACATTCTGTTTTTACGTCAAAATATCAACATTTTGGCAGCTCATGTAGGCCCCTATGATTAAAGGGGCATGAGCTGTCAAAATGTTGATATTTTGAGGTTGAAACAGAATGTTGAAATTATCGGCTATTTTTCTCAAGACGTACAATTCAGAAGCTTTTCAGTGCTATCAGTCTCGAAAATGTACGATAAAGCATTGTTTTGAACTAACTTTGGCTTAGAATGAATGAATGGTCGTCCCGGTTATTTAAATTTTGTTTACTTTTCGACACGTTTTCCGTTCGTACAGGCCACATACTGTATGGATTTTCCTCATTCCAACGCAAATCATTTAGTTTCCCGATGGCCTTCAAAGCCTCTTACTGTCGTGACGATCGGAAATTATGAAAAAAGTGTGAATTTCGGCAGCTCATGCCTCTTTAACAATGGCGGACGCTACTTAGATCTTATTGGTCAATTATGTCCTAATTAGGAGATACTAATTCGATACAGTTATGTTTTATCTCCTAATTATGAGATACTAATTCAATGCATTTATTTTTATACCCTAATTAGGAGTTACTAATTCGATGCATTGTTTTTTCACATTTCGAAACAATAAATGCTAATGTCACTTTTACGGCTCCGTAGGTTCGTGCACGAGGCTGGCATAATCCTGTTACCCCCCTGCTGAGAAGATAAATGGACTGCCCGAGGCGAAATACCTATCGACCAATCAATGGGTTGTTTCGTTTTACTGACGGCTGTTCAGCCAATGAAATCTATTGTTCGAATTGTTCGGCAGCGAAGGCGCGTGAGCCTTCCATACGAATCGAGCGCGTTTGATAACCGTTATCAGTTTCATCTTTCTTCCAAGGCACTTAGACGTCATTGAAAGAAAGTAAAAAAACAGGCGACAAACTTCATATTTGTATCCAGTTTGCGATAAAAATCTTCTTAAAATGGTAAGTTTGTATAGTTTCAAATCATTTCATTTGTCAGGGTAACTGACTAACAATAAATTAAATCAAATTATCATTTTATAGCCTATTTGAATTTCCGAGTTTTTGTATTACTAGTTATTACTACTGCATCATGTTCTTGTTCTACGACAAAATGTCAAATACTTGAGTCGTAGAGAATGATTTCAAAAGTCAGACTATAAAATCGCTTGTCAAGTAGGCATAGTAATCTAACATAAATTTAAGAACATTTGTTGCTGTTATCTTTTCTTTAACAAATTAAATATCTATATATTTTTTTCATTTTAAATTAAAATAATAAAATGTCAAGTTACTTTGAACTATTTTTTAACTTGATCATTGGTGAGCTATCACTGGCATTGATTCCAACCTATTCTCAATTTTTTTTTATAGTTTTTGTGCTTGTGTCATGAAGGAATGGGGTAGGAGAAGTCAATACATAGCTAGTTCAATTTACCGAACTTTTGGTGATATTACATATCCCAACGTTCAGTCTACGAATTCTGAAATGCTGGTCGGTAAAGTCCGACGCACTTTTGTCGGAAATTACAAGCCTTGAAAATAATATTGTAACTGCTCTGTATGGAAAATTCCTACCCCAGACTTCTTTAGAACCCATAAAAGATTATTCTTGTCCTCTTTTTTATTTTTTTATTTATTTGGCATGCATCGTTTGGCCCAGTTCGAACGTCACGCAAAATGGCGGCAAAGTCTCCAGGAAATGACAGTTCATTGTTGTTTGAGACCAGGTGTACGCCCTTTGGGATGGCTACATGTAATAAAAGCGGACAAGAATAATCTTATAAGAGTTTTAAAGAAGTCTGAAGTAGGAATCGTCCATATCGAGGTGTTACAATAATATTTTCATGGCTTGTAATTTAAGCATCATTTCCACCCTGTATTTCAATTTCGTATACTGAACGTTGGTATATGTAATATCACCATAAGTTCGGTAAATACATAGCCTACTCATTACAAACAGTCAACTTAAAATTAGATATGTTTTTGTATAATTTTAGCGGGAATGTATCAGTGTGCACGTGGGCCAGGCTGGAGTGCAGATGGGCAATGCCTGCTGGGAACTGTACTGTCTTGAGCATGGAATTCAGCCTGATGGCCAGATGCCCTCAGACAAGACCATTGGAGGTGGTGATGATTCCTTCAATACCTTCTTCAGTGAAACTGGGGCTGGCAAACATGTCCCTCGAGCTGTCTTTGTGGATCTCGAACCAACTGTAGTTGGTAAGTATTTAATTTAAATCAAGGGATTCTCTGAACAGATTGTTAATGTCAAAAGTACGAAAGACAATAAAGAAATTTTTTCTAGGACAACATTAATTTATTATTCATTTATTTATTTGACTTTGAAGTACTGTGGGTATAACCATGGAAATTTACAAACAAACAAAAAAAAGTTGTGAAAGGATAGCCACTTTCATTTATTTATTTGACTTTAAAGTACTGTAGTTATAACAATTTTAATTTTTCTGATTTTATTTGACAGATGAGGTAAGAACTGGAACATACAGGCAGTTGTTTCATCCTGAACAACTAATCACTGGTAAAGAAGACGCCGCTAACAATTATGCCCGGGGCCATTACACCATTGGAAAGGAAATCGTAGATCTTGTCCTTGACCGTATCCGAAAGTTGGCTGACCAGTGTACAGGTCTTCAGGGGTTCCTTATCTTCCACAGCTTTGGAGGAGGTACTGGCTCTGGATTTACCTCTCTTCTTATGGAGAGATTGAGTGTTGATTATGGAAAGAAGTCCAAGCTGGAGTTTTCTATCTACCCAGCTCCTCAAGTATCTACTGCAGTTGTTGAGCCGTACAACTCCATCCTGACCACTCATACCACCCTGGAACATTCCGACTGTGCCTTCATGGTTGACAATGAAGCTATCTATGATATCTGCCGGCGTAACCTGGACATCGAGAGGCCCACCTACACCAACTTAAACCGTTTGATTGGCCAGATAGTAAGCTCCATCACTGCCTCCCTCCGTTTTGATGGTGCCCTGAACGTGGATTTGACCGAGTTCCAGACCAACTTGGTGCCGTATCCTCGTATCCATTTCCCTCTGGCAACCTACGCCCCAGTTATCTCTGCTGAGAAGGCCTACCATGAGCAATTGTCTGTCGCTGAGGTAACCAACGCTTGTTTTGAGCCTGCCAACCAACTGGTTAAATGTGACCCACGTCATGGAAAATACATGGCTTGCTGTATGTTGTACCGTGGTGATGTCGTCCCCAAAGATGTCAATGCTGCCATCGCCACTATCAAGACCAAGAGAACCATCCAGTTTGTTGACTGGTGTCCCACTGGTTTCAAGGTCGGTATCAACTACCAACCACCAACTGTTGTCCCTGGTGGTGATCTGGCCAAGGTACAGAGAGCTGTCTGCATGTTGAGTAACACCACTGCAATCGCTGAGGCCTGGGCTCGTCTTGACCACAAGTTTGATCTGATGTACGCCAAGCGTGCCTTCGTCCACTGGTATGTAGGAGAGGGTATGGAGGAAGGAGAGTTCTCTGAGGCTCGTGAGGATTTGGCTGCTCTGGAGAAGGATTACGAAGAAGTGGGTGTTGACTCCGTGGAACAGGAAGGCGAGGAAGAAGGAGATGAATATTAAAGATATAGACAGTTAACATTCCATAGTGCCACAGTTTTAATATCATTAAACTCGTTTAACTTACACAAATTTTATTTTATTTTTTCATGTTTTTTTTAATGCAAAGAATAAAACTTAGCTGTTAAAAGGCTTACATCTGTGACTCAGTTTCTAATCAAAACTACAATATTCTTATGCCCCCTGAAAACTTTCGGTGGAGCATATATTTACTGCGTTGTACCTTCAGATTTCTTATCCAGACTTAATTTCATTTTGAGGGTTGGTTTCAAATTTACATACTTTGGCAAGTCAAAAGTGAATTGACCTCTCTGCCAGCACCATGTGTTTAGCCAAATTAATGTTCAACCAGTTAAACACCTCTCAATTTGACATTTTCGGGTCAGAATGAATATCAGATTATAAAACAAGGAGGTCGGTATGGAATTCACTGTTGAGGATAAAGTGTTAACCCATTGTATGCTTTGTAATATTACAAAGATGGTAGATGTCACAGAGCTATTTCACTGAGTGCATCTAACCTTATCGAACATTTGGACTGGAAAAGTGCTGGTGGAGAGGTCAATTAATAGACAAGTGGCGTATTAATTATAACATTTAACATGTACCACTGCTTCCGAAAAAAAAGTGATGTTTTATTTTCATGATCTTAAAGATGACATCATGAGAGGGATTTGAGGTGCTATAATGTCACCAGTGACAACATCCCTGGCAGTCTGAATATATGATTGGTGTTTGACATTTCATGTTAACTTGTTCTTTGGCATTCCTAACTTCCCTCCATTTATATTATTACTAATATGCATGATCTCCTGAGAGTTAATGTAATGCTAGTATTGGTAATAATAAGTCTGATATAACTTGACAATTCTTCCTGACCGACAATTAAGTAAAACAGGATGAGACAGTGGCTAAGTTAACAAGTGAAATTATCATAATAGAAAAGATATTTGAAATAATGATTTCACTTGTTGGACGCGACACTTGTTATAACTACGATCACATTTAAACAGTGACTATTTTTGAGATATTTTTCAATTTAATATTTTGCTTTTCAATTTTGACCTAAGTTACGCTGTTCAAAAAAAAATTTATTCAAATCAAAATTATTTCTACTGTGGAAATATTATGACTAGTTGGTATTTTCACTCAAGTTGAAATATTTTAACTCGAGAAATTTATCAAAAGTTTGGATTTAAGTTGAATATTCAATCCTCTGTTCAAATATTTTTGACTGTCAACTTTAATTTGAGAGTACTAGTACTACTGTATAACAAAATTCAGACATAAAATAGCAATTAAGACAACAAATGGTACAACCACTTATCATTCCAAATGAGGAATATACATTGGCGTTTGAGTTGATATAATGGTTCACGTCCTCTGAATGTGATGAAAAATGAAAGTGATCAAGACAGCGTGGGCGGAGCCCCACGCTGATCTAAAAATAGAAGTTGATGAACCCTCTTGCCTCTGTGAGCAGTTTGACAAGATGGCGACGAATGCTGAGGACAGTTCTCCGACGAAAGAAATACTACGCGATCAAGGTAAAGTTTCAGTGCCAATATACATGTAAAACTGGGGAATGGTTCTGAACACACTTACGCCCGACGTAGGTGCACTGCAACTGTTCTGGCAATGCCTGAATACACGGATACCCTTACTTTACGAACAGGCGCAAACTATTTAAAGTTACGTTGGTGTTGAGAAACCGTCCCCAATCCGTTATAGGCTGGTGGCCGAAGCTTCAATTCGATCAGTCCGTAGCCGATCTCAAGAATATACGTTCCGATAGTTTCTAAATAGTAATGATTAACTAAAGAATATATAAAAAAAGTTCGTCCATGCAGAACCACGGCGTTTATAAGATATCTTCAACTGAATATCGATTTATGTTTCTGACCTATCTTTAACCTTTGTGACCTACTTACCCGTTTTTGGCGGTATAATTTTTGAACAAGCCAATCAGATCGCTGAATTTTCTATACTTCCGATATAAACAATAGCTTGTAAACATACAGAATGACAGCAAGATGGTAGAGCGATCGGATGGAAAATCAAGTACTTATTCTTGTACAATACACACACAAAGCAGGGGAAATGAAGTTGAATTGTCTTTTACTAGAACTAGATGGAGCAGTGTCAAAAGATGTACGATAGACTTCCATTTAAACAGGATACAATAAGTCCCTTGGGGTTTTATTCCCGCCAGACCACAAATATAAATGAATATTTTATCTGGTAAATAAATCAAATCAAATCAGAATGGGTACTTTTAGACACAGAAGAATCCATTGCGGTCAGAGAGAAAAATGACATATTTAACAAATATTGGGTATCAACGATCCTGTTATAAGCATTTCACAAACAATTAACAAATGTAGGCTGCCAAAAAAAAAAGAAAGTCTGAAGCTCCTATTAAAGCCCCAACACCGAAAAAGTTAAGATCGAGAAAAAGCAGTCAAGCTGCTACACGGTCTTCGGCAGTGCTGCCGGGACCTCGGTGGTCCAGTGGGTTAGGGATCGTCCCTCAGTCCCACACAGACCTTCCATCGATGCGGCGCGGGCTCGAATCCCACTCAGACCAAATACAAATTTAAAAAGTTCTGTGTGGATTTTTCACTCGATCACCGTGTTTGGAAGAGTTGCCAAGTACTCGCCGAAGGTCGTGGGTTTTCCTCCGGACAATGAGCCCGGTTTCCTATCCCACTAAACCTGGCAACGCCGCCATATAAAAGAAATAATCTTGAGTGCGGCGGAAAACATTATGCCCTAGTATAAATTATAACGTTACTCTTGACAGGGGGGTGGGGGGGGGGCTGGGGGGTGGGGGTGAATTATATATTTGTTAATACCCCCTATGTTTAATACAATCATTCCATTTGCTATGTACTAAGTAGATGTCATTCTTAAATAATCCGGAATTTTCTGTGGCATGTGCGAGGTAAATTCTCGATCACTCAGGGGGCCATTAACTGTCTTTTATTCTCTGAAAGCCCTCAATCAACGTCTGTAAGAATGTTTAAGAAAACCCTAGAAGATATATTTATCCAAGAGTGTTTACCTTTATTAGGCAGCTCTTCAAGGTACCAGAGCTACAGCTTATTTAACAATGGTTTCGGAAATGGTCTTAATTTAAATCTATTTACAAGCAATAAAAACCTTATATTGTTGGCTAGATTTCGCTGTGGTTATCACGGTTTAGCAATTGAAATAGGACGCTACAACAATATACCAAAAAATGAGCGGGTGTGTACTGTGTGTGGGCTCGGAAGAGTTGAAAATGAATACCATTTTTTATTGTGCTGTCCTATTTATGCTGATTTAAGAAAGAGATACTTTTCTAAATATTTTTGTTCCTTTCCGACAAACAGAAAACTGAATGTATTATTAAACCCCAAATGTGTGAAACAACTCTGCAAACTGACAAATTTTATACGCAAAGCACTATTATTACGAAAATCGCTGATAAGCTAATGTAAACTAATATATAGATATAATGAATTCATGTACCCTAAGGTAGATGTACAGTTTGTGTTTACTGATTTAAAATGTTTGTTGAATTTCTATAAGGAAAAGAGCCGTGCGGCTCGGTCCTGTATAAATATGAATAAAGATTAACGATCTAAGTGGAATGGTCACCCGGAACCAGCGAAAGGTCAGGGTTTCCTTGGGGGAGGGGTATAGATTAAGCCTGTTTTTCCTAAGTGTCCTCCAACAATCCTGGCAACACCATCATAAATGCGAAAAAAATTTGAGTGAAGTGTAAAACGGCAATCCATCCATCCCACTACCTTTGAGGATGGAAATTCTATTCTCGGTTTTGACACCAAATTTGTTGACAGTTACTTATCGGTCGGCCTCAAGTTGAACGGTAGCCAGAAACCAACAGAAAGAACCTTGGGGTGTCATTTGACATTGGGTCTGTTTCTTCTGGTAATAATCCTGGCAATGCCACTATATAAATAAAATAAACTTGAATACGGTGTTAAACAACCTGGGTTGCTGGGTGTGGAAGGAGCTCAAGTACAAAAGGTTTAATTGCCCCCCCCCCCCCCAACCCCCACTCACTACTGAAAATTCTTAGATTAAACTAATATCACCGAAGCTTGCATTAAATTTTTAATACATTTATTGTATCTCTAACTTAAATTATATGTTGTCTGGCCCACATGTCTGATTTTAAAATTACATTATTACTAAATATATTTTGCTGGTTTGTTACGTAAAGCAGCGGGGAAAAATCGGGTGTTAAAAATGTATAGTGTTAATAGATTGCATAAACCTGTTGATCCTCATACAAATCTGTTTATTTTTACTTTTCTCTCATATACGGCAGAGGAATGCAAATAGTGTCTACCTTTAATCCTATGTCTATGAAAACGACCAAAAAACGTAGTATTGGTGGAAAAAGTAATAGCCAGTGGCCTGTTTCACAAAACGGAGTTTTTTTTTTTGCGTAACTTTCGTAGACCTTATCTCTACAATATCTGTTTCATGGCAGTTACGCAAAAACTTACGCTACGCCGCTCTGTGTATTCTGGGCCTATGTGTGTGTGGCGAGACACTTCCGTATTCCGCATCCAATTTTCAAAAAGAATAGAATCAACGAGGTGGGAAAACTCTGTTCTGCTGCTGTAGTCCGCTTAATAGAACCCTTTCATAGCATATATCAAAGTTAAGTAAGTCATATTTTAAAAGATTTAATGACCATATTTCGGGAATGTTAATGTCTGTGTCTATATTAGGCTATATGTATTAGATAGAGGTAAGGGGAAAGCACTCATTTTGCTTATGGCCACTGATGTATATGCGAAAAAGTGTTCCTTTCACATGGCTTTTTTGCGAAAACGCCGGGGTTTGGAGTGGACGAACTTTTTTTGGTGCTAAAGTATGTCCTAAGGAATATAAGAAAACATACAAAAAGTATATTCCAGAGATCGGCCACGGAACCCTATTTATAGCGACTTTTCAAGCTACAGCCACCGGCCTATTACTTACACTTTCACAGTATTTCTATTTAGGGAAAATGTGCACGGCTGACTGCTCAACTAGCTAAATTCCCCAACACTTCTTCCTGACAGGCAAAAAGAAATAACTGTAGGTCTCAGCGGAGTTCACTCAAAAATAGCACAGTTACCAGGTTGGGGAAATGTGCCGAACGGGAGTCCACTCCTCAACGGGAGTAACACTCCGGAACGAGCTATAGACCGCACTCTTGATCGGGAGTAGGGTGGGTGAAAAAAACAAAACACGCCTCCGTTCTCCTCAACCCCTACCGTAATGCACGCTTTGCAGAGCAACAACAACGCAGTAGACTTCAAGCTTTGCCTCCGTGTGTTTTTTTCTTTAAAATTATTTATCGTCGCATGCGCTGACCACTTCAAAGAATTTCACACAAACTGCAAAAAGTGAATTCGCCATTTTCAACAAGCCAAAGCAGCGTCAAAATAAATGTTTACCTTAGCCATTGATGTTTCAAATTAAAGACTGGTGTCTGTAGTGTTGCTAGCTTCCCACGTGGTGACAGTTCGTCGTTCACCCAAGTCACTGACTCGGACGCGCAAATTTCAGGTCTTTAAATATTGCCAGTCGGCGCGATTATACGGTGGTCATTAGTGACCATCGATGCATTTTTATTCTGCACACATCGTTTTTAATTCATTTTAAAACTGTTTGATAATAAAAATCTTTTTTATTTACTTCATGCACTAAAACAGTTTATTTGTTAATTGTGTATTTAATTTGAATCGTAAATTTTAGATGGCAGCACATTTACAAGACTTTTTGCATCTCGTCGTGTTATTTGTCATAAGGCGTGTTTTCCGTAAACTGAGTGAATGTGTCGGATGACGTCAGAATTTATTCATATCCGAGAGGTCAAAGGTCAACTGTAGCAAAATCCGTCAGTTCAAAGGGCATTCAGCTCTCATATGACCTTTGAACTGACGGATTTTGCTGCAATTGACCTTTGACCTCTCGGATATGAATAAATTCTGACGTCATCCGACACATTCACTCAGTTTACGGAAAACACGCCTTATGACAAATAACACGACGAGATGCAAAAAGTCTTGTAAATGTGCTGCCATCTAAAATTTACGATTCAAATTAAATACACAATTAACAAATAAACTGTTTTAGTGCATGAAGTAAATAAAAAAGATTTTTATTATCAAACAGTTTTAAAATGAATTAAAAACGATGTGTGCAGAATAAAAATGCATCGATGGTCACTATTGACCACCGTATAATCGCGCCGACTGGCAATATTTAAAGACCTGAAATTTGCGCGTCCGAGTCAGTGACTTGGGTGAACGACGGACTGTCACCACGTGGGAAGCATGCAACACTACAGACACCAGTCTTTAATTTGAAACATCAATGGCTAAGGTAAACATTTATTTTGACGCTGCTTTGGCTTGTTGAAAATGGCGAATTCACTTTTTGCAGTTTGTGTGAAATTCTTTGAAGTGGTCAGCGCATGCGACGATAAATAATTTTAAAGAAAAAAACACACGGAGGCAAAGCTTGAAGTCTACTGCGTTGTTGTTGCTCTGCAAAGCGTGCATTACGGTAGGGGTTGAGGAGAACGGAGGCGTGTTTTGTTTTTTTCACCCACCCTACTCCCGATCAAGAGTGCGGTCTATAGCTCGTTCCGGAGTGTTACTCCCGTTGAGGAGTGGACTCCCGTTCGGCACATTTCCCCAACCTGGTTACGTCCCATTTGCAAATCGGAGGCGGTGAAAATTAACATAGGAGTAAATGGACAAAATAGGCCTACACATTTTCAACTGTAAGGATAAGTTAAAACTGAGTGCAACTGCAAGATAAGAAGTGCTACTTTTATAATAAAAGTAAGGAGAATGCTATTTTCTTAAACATATTGAACAAAGTTTGAAGCCTCGCTAAAAAAAATGAATATCCCCCATTTACTCCCATGTTGAAAGTCAAGGCTCGCTGAGTGCAAAGGGAGGTGACTTTGTATGGAATGATGTCACTTCGCGAAGCCCTATAACAGGATAGAGACACAGCAGTGTGGCGTGAGTTCCTTCCTTGTTTTATAATCTGATTTTCATAGCAGAATGGAGATAACAAGTTAATTTGTTAAAAGCCCACTTGCTGCCGTAGCCTGTTTCACATTTGTTAAGAAAATGAATTTACACGAGCTTACTACAGCTAAAATCACTAAGATTAAACCTAGCTCACACATTAAGCATGTCCAATTAGGTTTAGAAATAGAATGTAAAAATGAGGGTGAAAAACAAACGCAGAATCGAAGCCTGATTACAACAACAACACGGATCAGTGTCGGTTAACTTAAACGTATGTTGGATTACCCTCATTCAGGCATTTTGTCTGTAGTTTGCACTCAACAGGCTTTTATAGTCCCTCTTACTTGATCGTTAATCTGTATTTCTTCGTAAAATTAAACTGTGTCGTTAGATCGCACACACGACTCAAAACATTAGGGAACTTGTGCCCATGCTCAGGTTCGAAGTTTGTTTACATTGCAGGTACTTGAAAAATCTGTTTTTCAATTTCAAATAAAAAATACTGTCAATTTCTGGTAAAAATAGATAGTTCCTAACTTCTTCTGTATGGGAAAAATACAGAAAACCGTCCAAGGTTTTTAACGTAAACCGTATTCTGGATTTTCGCGGCAAGTGTGCCTTTAAATTAACTATAAATACAGCAGGGGGCCGTTTCACGAAGCCATCGCAAAGTGCGATCAATCGCAGTTGCCATGACGTATCTCTTCAGTATGGTATTTATTGGTAACTAGGCTTCGTTTGCGATGCGACTGCTTTGAGAAACGAGCCTCAGGCTAGTCTCACAAATGTACTATTACTATGCCACAGTGTTATGTCGGTTGCTGTTGGAAGCTTGATGACTTAATTTTATTGTGATTTTACCATTGCTTCAGTTATAGCTTTACTTAATACAGGGTTTTCCCTGGCTCCCAAAATGTTGGGGTTCATTGGACCTCCATCAGATAAAAAGTAGGGTCCCATATACATTAGGTGGGGCCCAATTAGTGTTTAAAAATGCATTATAGTATAATATTTGCTGTTTATTTGCATCCCATGGGGCCCTTCTCATTGTAATTTTTGGGGCCCAAGTGAGATAACGAGGGTCAGAGATGCAGGTTTTAAGGGTCCGGTAAATCCCTGCTTATGGCTTAATATATTCTTCTAGGATAGAACTAGTTGTGAATACCGTATTCCAAACTCAATAGCCAAAATATATTTATGAACACGAAAACACACAAGCCCAGGGAAAATCTTCTTGTCTAAAATAATCATACAGCACAAGTATTGTTATTCCAAGAAAAGAAACGTTCATATTGACTCAATATTTTGACTTATTTAGACATCACATGAAGTTTTCATTTTTGGGAATAACACTGCTGTACTTTTGTATTGGATATATATTCGCCATTTTTCTAACGACCCCCACTAAAATCACTTTTAATTTGAAATATACAAACTGTCCCAATTTGACGTCTGCAATCCAATTTTCAGGATTGCCACAAAGCACCCTGGAACAGGCTAGGAATGGCGAAGAGGAACCTCAGCTATTGGCAGGAAAACACTTTTTGGCATTGGCTGAAACAGGAATTGATCAAGAAGAAAATGGAAAGGAGGCTGTTGATTGGTTGATAAAGTCATCAAGACATGGCAATGAGGAAGCTACTACTCTACTCAGCAGATGTCTTGAAAATAAAATTGGTAAAAATAAAAATTCATTAAATTCTTCTTCACCTTGCTTGTACGAATCAGCTAACTGGGATTGACTGGAGAATGTAAAAACTCAATTTATCAGGGGTGGGTTGTCCAAAGGGCAGGTTAGATGGCGTCACGTCACAAATGAATTCCTTTGTGATACGTCATCTAACCTGCCGTTAAGCTAATTTTCTTTTGAACAACCGGCCCCTGGCTTTAACTGTCTGGCTGCTGCGGATTTTATGAGAGTAAAATGTAAGCTTCACCACCAGATATATTGTCAGAAGAATACCAATCTGACTAAAGTCGAGATATACATTGAAAGCATCTCCTCGACTTCAGTCAGATTGATTGAAAAGAGCAATGAGCATCTCAACTTTAGTCAGATTGGAAGAATACATGCTTTTCAGCTCTGTAAGAATGTCATTGGTTAAGTGCAATCGACAAAATTCTCTATGGATACCAAATAGAAATAAAAAAACTTTGTAGTATGTCTTAATTCATTAGCAATTCATTAGAATTGCAACCCAGTTTGCAGGAGAGTTTGTTTGATTTAGCATATAGGCTGTTTTCTCAGACAGAAGATTTACACGGCTTCAGTTTGTGGGATGATCTGCCAACTGTGCAATTGTCAAGAGATTTAAAGGGAAAAAAAAACTTTATTGTTAGAACAGTTTAGATGGGAAGAGTAGGGTTAATGAAATTTGAAATTGCTCCATTAGGCCATTTACATGGTCGCTGCCATTTTGTATTTGTTTTATCCAATCATTGATGAATAAAATCAAGATGCATTACAAACTAGTCAGGTGATCCAACTTAGCCATTGTCTTGGCTAAGAAATAATGTGCAGTTGCCTCACTGACCTACATATTCCGAACCAATCTTCCCAAAATCAAATTTGCCTCCATGTATTTAGACCTAGATCTATTATTCATACATTTAGGAGCGGGAAAAGTATGTCATTATTCATCTAAAAATAGCCTTACAAGTAATACTCTACTTTGACTACATTGTTAACATTTATCTCACTGAAATGCATCAAGATTCCCTCTGTGAGAATTTAAAAAGAAAAAAAAAATTAGCCAAAAAATATCAACATTTTTTCAGCTCATGTCACTTTAGGCAGGAAGCCATGTATTTAAAATAATTTCTTTCAACATTTTCTGTTTTGGTTAACAGACTAATTTGTTGTTTTTTTCTGCCTGAAATTAATATTCATATTTTTTAAAAACTTATTTAATCTTTGCTTTTGGTAAGGATTAAGAGAGGAAGTGTTGCCTGAAATAACTTGGTGTATAAAAACGACAGTTGCTGAGAAGAAAGTCCGATTTGCTGCCCGTAATCTCTATCGTAAACTGAACCAAGCGAGGAAAGATGCTCTTACTAAAGATGAATATGTGGAGGCCGTTAAAGATTTTGCCAAGTCCAAGGTTGAGAAAACCATGCTTCTATCTGCAGGTATATCACTGATGTGAAGTGATAGTTTTTGTCTATACGGAAATTAATTCCTTTAGTGTCGTGATGTCAGGTACATTGCCATTGTTGTGATGTCATACACGACCAACGTTGAGTCAGGGCGTCTGCAGGATTGTTTGGAATGACAAAGAAAGCGTTCAAATGTCAAGTATGACGTCAAATGGAAAGATATTTCCGATTGGTAACGAAAGACATGCATATTTTCAATTGCTTTTTCTTCGACAATCCAGGATTTTACAGGAAGTTCGTTTTGCTTCAGCATTGTTTTCTAAATACATATTAGTCAATTAACAGTTACAAATCACCTCTAGGTATTCCAAAAGAACTTGACATTTATCCTTGAAGTGAAATTATATTTTGTCCAAACAGTTTCTGAAGACAAAACTAACATTCTATCCCTAGATTAACTCTCATAGTTTTCTGTAATCTTTTTTAAATCTATGCTTTTTCCTTCAGCAAAGCGACTGGGCAACGATATATCAGAGGCTAGATTTGTTAAGGCTATCTCCAAACAAATACAGGGTAAAGTGATCCCTACAACAGAAGAAGTTTCAGAAAAAGAAGCTGCATTTGAAACCGCTACCACCTTTCAAAGGGTAGGTTTAGATACTTGTATTTTACTATTTGACTATATTTGCGCTCATGAGTTACTCCCCTTTGTGGAGTTCTTATGCAATGTACTAAAATCACAACAGGCTTAATCGGAAGAAAGTTTGTCGCTGTCCTATCATTTAAACAGTCGTTGGTTGAGAAAATTACTAAAAAAAAGTTTTTTTTAACTCTTATCTAAAAAACCTTGTGATGTGCTAGGAAATATCGGTATCTAAGGAGTTTCCCTCCTCCACTCCAGGAGAGCTCGCTTTTAAGTTATCGCTAAGGTGAAAATCTTAAGATGGGGTTTAAGAGGGTTTTGTAAAAGTGACGTTGGTCCATCTTAAAATTTCCCTTAAGGTTTATCCTTAGCCACTAAGATAAACCTTAACTTAAAACTGGGCCCTGACCTTGTACTGTTGTTGTCAGTTGAGTGCTATCAAGCTATTGGCTCTTGTTTAATGTGGTAACCATTTTTCAGAAATATTGAATGATTTTGTTTGTCTAAAAATCTTTTCACAAAGTTGATTTTAAGTACATTTAGCTTATTGTTTATTGAATCTTATTTTTGAGATAATCTTTAGCTTCTATCAAACAACTCATGCTAAATCAGTTGGTGTCTATTTCAATATGTTCTTTTCTCTTATCAGGTAAGAAAATACCCACGTGAGACAGTTATGCTGGCAGTTAACCAAGGTCTGGAATTCGCTTCAAAAGAGGGCACTTCATGGATATTGTCTCTTATTCCTTTGAACCAGATTCAAATCATGTTGTTCTTGTTTGCCTACAATTTTTTAGCACCAGGCTTTCTCTTACTCATTATTCCTTTATTTGTTTTCTTTATTTCAATGTTGGCGATGGTCATCTCCACTCTGCAAATGTTCTATGGGAAGAAAAAGTTGTCCAACATCAAAACTTGGGCGAATTTATTTAATGATCATGATCTAGGTATTGACGTAGATTCTGCCCAGTCACAGTTCATGTGGAACTCCCTCACCCCTTATCTCGTCTTCTTTAGTTCACTTTTCTTCGCAGTTGCCAGTTTTGCTTTGGCTGACAAGAGTTTTATCCCGTGCTCAGAACTTTGCATATTATCTGCTGGTTTTGCTGTCTTATCGTTTATCGGCCTCAGTGATAGTTACGATTTCTTGTTGATAATTTCTGTGTTTTGTAACTTTATCGCTACACTACCTACATTTATGACAGGTTTTCCCTATATACCCATTCTGACATGGCTTATCAGTTTTGTGACGTCCCCAATAACATACATTGAGGTGAGCTCATTGTTCAGGATTAATATTGGTATTCCTTCCATCTCGTATGTTGTCGTACCTCTGTTCTTTGTTCGCATGGCCATTAAGAATTCCTGGCAGGGAACCTACAGGATTTTAATCCCTCACCTTGTCTGTTATTTCTGGTGGAATTTCATGGGAACTTTGTTTCCATTTACCACGCTGCTGGGTTTAGTTCGGGCAGGAGTCGGCTATGCTGTGACGCCATTTCTTCTGCCTGTAATGATCCTTGGGGGTATAATGTATGGATTTTACACAGTACTGTTTGCCTTGAAATCCGACATTGTTGGCAAGATACTAGTCACTCTGTTTTTGTTGGCTATACCCATCCTCTTGACCCGTAGCAAAATGATCTTTGGTAAGAAGTTTGAAGAAAAGTATGGATTTGCGAAGAAATTAGTTATGGTAGCTTTGGCTGTTCTTTCAGTTGTTCCTTTGGCTTTTATTCGTTTGCCTGACAGTAAGAAAGTAAAACTCCCTCCTCTAGCGTGGGAGAAGTTTGCGTCCCACTGTATTCCGACAGGGTTGTCAAATACAGCAGGTCTTCAGATGACATGTTCACACCTAACTGGTGTTAAAGTCAACTGGTCTGGTGTTGTTCACAGTGTTAAAATCACTAAGGTCGATAACAGTGTGGAGAAATTTCTGAGGGGCTTACCAACTTTTGCTGGAGATTATTTAAGTTGCGTTTACGGTGAACCCTATATAGATTGTGATAAAGAGGGTTTGAGCGAGAAGGAGGTGGAGACCTGTTTTCTAATGAAAACTCAAAGTCATAAATGTCATGTTAAAGAACATGATATTTACACCTTTTCTCTAACAGTAATACTACAACAGGAAGACTCCCCTGTTACTATAAGTATCAAAGCAGAACACAAATTTAAGGACACTCTATTAGCATTGGAAGCTGAGGATGAAATAGATTTTACGGCCATCTTGAAATCTGGGTTAGGGACCACAAACCCTGAGTTAAACCTACGTCAAGTGACATGTACAAGTCGAGAATTACCCGTCATGCAAGTTGTTGAAGATGAACTTGAAGATTTCTACGATAATAAGATTAATGAAATCACTATGGTAGCATTTCACTTTGTCTGGTATCCATTTTTGGAATTTGTCCCATAATACTCTAAAACTGACTATCATTAATTGAACTGACCTCAGGCAATACACTGTAGAGAGGACGTCATAAAAGATCTTTCAATGGCATTTAGAAGTTGATAGGTTACAATAAGGTGGAGAATTACTTATGGATAACAACTTCTTGGTTTATTGGGTGACATTGATGTGCTTCTCAATGGTTTTGGAGGTTATTGTGATCCAAACTTTTCTATGATCTTCATGTTCTTTTATATGCGAGTTTGGCCTATTTTACTATTATTTTGTATTTTAATATAGTTTTCTATTTAAGACACACTGGTGCAGGGAATACTTTCTGAAGTAAAATAACATTGGAGAATAACACCAAAAAATATTTTTTGTTTAACTGTTAAATTATCTTGATGTTAACGTATTGACCTCTATCCCAACACAAGGTTTTACTCAATGTCGTCAGTTTCACTTGTTATCTTATTATATTTATGATCACTAAAACACACGGCTACAGGGAAAATCTTCTTGTCTAAAATAACCATGGAGACAAGTTTCTAATTTTATTAAAAAGAGGTATATCATTTATCTTATTATATATGACCTATCTGCATCCTGTACACCCACACTGACCAGGTGACTGGTTCTCTGTACACTTATGCCCAATGTCGTAACTTTACAGCCAGTTGTAGCGTAATTTTGAAGGTATATAATTAAGTCTGGCTTATCTAGACGACGTCACAATCAAATTCCTTTGTGACGACTATGTGGGATGGTTGCCAGTTACCAGCGGAAGGTCGTGGGTTTCATCCAGACACAGAGCCCGGTTTCCTCTCACAATAAAACTGGCAACGCCGCCATATAAGTGAAATAATCTTGAGCGCGTAAAACACCAAACAATCAATCAACCTTTGTGACGAGACGTAAGCTTAAGCTTAATAAACCTTTAGGTCCAACAACGTAACTTTACAACCATTTGTAGCGTAAAGTAAAGTTGACGGTATATCATTATGTTGCCATGACAGCTTAGCCTTTCACCAGACTTATCTGTGTCCTAACTGTTTTGTGAAACAACCCCCTTTACTGACCGGGGTTTTATGTAATGAACTTATGTGAGATGTTTTGCCAAGTGACAATTGTAGATCAGACGAGCAATCAGTCAGTAAACTAAACAATATTACATGATAATGGCAGTCCTGATATGAGACATGGTTGAACAACACGCTTCTCAAGAACTCGGAGCTGTTTCTCAACACCGACGTAACTTTGCGCCTGGTCGTAATGTAATGTTGAAGGTATATGTTGCAATGACAGTTAGGCCTTGGATAGGACTTACGGCGGTCGTAAATATGTTGAGAAACAGGCCCTAGATGTAGTTGCTTTAACATTATTTTCTGACATACCTTAATCCCATTTATATTTGTAGAAGTATTTGATTTAATCAAATGGAATGTCACTGAGATTTAACCAGCCTTCACAGACATGTATTTAATTTATGACGTCCTACAATGTTAAATATGTAAATATGATTTTTCTTCATTTTACATTGCTGTTAACTTGCATAGGTTGTTCATTTTTAGGGCTCTGTTATAGGATATTCTAGGCAGAGGTCTTCTGTTGCAAATGTTTTTTGTCGTTACAACTGTTTTTTGATAGTTTGTATATGTTTCTTTAGTTCCTACAACTGTCTTTAGTCTACAACTGTCTTTAGTCTACAACTGACTTAAGTTCCTACAACTGTCTTTAGTTCCTACAAGTGTCTTTAGTTCCTACAACTGTCTTTAGTTCCTACAACTGTCTTTAGTTCCTACAACTGTCTTTAGTTCCTACAAGTGTCTTTAGTTCCTACAGCGGTCTTTAGTTCCTACAACTGTCTTTAGTTCCTACAACTGTCTTTAGTTCCTACAACTGTCTTTAGTTCATACAACTGTCTTTAGTTCCTACAACTGTCTTTAGTTCCTACAACTGTCTTTAGTTCGTACAGCTGTCTTTAGTTCCTACAGCTGTCTTTAGTTCCTACAACTGTCTTTAGTTCCTACAACTGTCTTTAGTTCCTACAACTGTCTTTAGTTCCTACAACTGTCTTTAGTTCCTACAACTGTCTTTAGTTCCTACAACTGTCTTTATTTCCTACAACTGTCTTTAGTTCGTACATCGGTCTTTAGTCTACAACTGTCTTTAGTTCCTACAACTGTCTTTAGTCTACAACTGTCTTTAGACACTATGCAACTTTATGCTCAACTTTTACTTGTGTTCAGAATGAATTTAGTTAACAAAAACCAAATATTTACATATATTCTATTCGTCTGTGATTTATTGTGACAACACCTCATCTACATTTGCTTCATATAGTTATATTTATTTGTTCAAAATCTTGTTTCTTACTGCTGGAATCAAATCATAGTTTCATATATTTTAAAGCTTTTAAACTGTTACTGTGTGATTTATTTTTATACTAATATTGTCTGTTTTATTATGATTATTACCAGAGTATACTATAATCTTTGTTGAAACAATACACTGACTTTCAAATCAAAATAAACGTCCTACAAATCAAAAAATATGTTATATGTACATTCTTTTTACTTCATGCCAAAGGTGTCTAATTAATGGTATTTAACTGATTTTCAAACGCTAGTTTCCTCTCGCCAGCTATAGGCCTATATTGTTCGTTGGTTTCCTGAAGCAACGCATTCACTAATCCTTTTGGCTATCCATGGCTGCTCTGTTGTTTAACCTGGTTTGATACATACCAAAGAGAGCAGATTGACAAGAGTGGTCACTTCGTCCAATCAGCATTGCTGGCATGTTCTTCTGACCCCCTAGCAGAAGGGTGTTCCGACTCTACACGATTCTGCAGGGCGCCCCCTATGTGTCAGGGGGGTACTTTAGTTACCACTGTAAATTATGATTGTTACACTTTTTGTTGTTTGCACTCTGCTTTGTTAAATTGAAATTGTTCAAATTCAACATGGCGCGGACGAAGTGACCACTCTTGTCAATCTACTCTCTTTGTACATATACTCTCTTTCTGTTGAATGGATACTTAGACTTGAATATTTCCACAAACAAGTAAATGGACAGTGCACTACTTCAATCAAGTTAAGGTCTTCCTACTTAATTGAATACTTTTTTTAAATTTATTGGTCGACTACCTGTTACCGACCAATAAATATCCAAACCAAAATAACGAGGTACCTGTAGACATTTAATATTGAAGTGGCGCACATCGTTCAACAGAATGGAGCCGCCAAATAATCCAATTATGTATGTAATATTATTGAAATAGACAGTGCACAAGCCCTTAGCTCTTCCATTCCGAGGGCCCGCTTTTTGCCCCATGCACTGTAAGAAATATGATAGGGGCCTACACTGACCTACCACAATTCACACAAAGGCCCCCATTTCCTTTACAGGGAGATCCCAACCATTGTTTTGATTTTGGACGATCGTTACAAAACGTGGAAAAACAAGAATGATTTTATTTCGAATTACGTCTGCGTACAAAAGAGTTAAATTAGAAGAAACCATTTAATAGTAGTCTACTTTCGTTTACGTCTCGGCAAGTTGAGGGTTCTGACTGATACATTGGGTAATTGTTAGGTGTGTGTTTTCTAGCCGAGAAATCTGGGCTCTGCCGAATTTTTTTTTCTCTCCGTGTTCGTCATAAGGCGCGACAAGACACATTAGCAGCCATATAATATCAGTCGCCATAAGACCGATAATCCGGGCTATGTGTTTTCGTACTAACGACAAACTGTGACTTGCCATTTTTTTTTTCCTTTGTAATTTCAACCTTTAATGATCAAGACAAAAGCAAGAAGCAGGCATAAAACAGCGAAATGATGGGACTTTGGACTACATCAGGCTGAATTGCTGCATGAGCTGTAAAAATTCCTCCATGCAGTCGGAACAGACTTCAGCTGTCTTCCCCCGTCACGTAGGTGATCCCAGAAGTTATCAGACTGAACTTCCACTGGCGATCGAAAATACGAATTATGACAGCTCACGTCACTTAGATATTACTTCACTTAAATGGCGGCTTATATATGCCTTTATTAATTGACCGTGCAAGTTATTACTTGAATACGACCATCACGGCCGGGTAATATCGGAAGACGAATCAAGTTCGTATTATGTCTACACCAGAGTGCGTTGTACAAGCTCTTATTGACAGGATATTAAAGTTGCAAGAAAAACCTACTGTAAGAGAATCCGATTGCCGTTTTAGTACAGCTCAAGAGGAAGAATCTTCTCTACTTATCCAGGAACAAAAACACGGAAAGAAAAATAAGGTCGGACGTCAATTTGTTTAAGGCATCCAACAAACGATTGGAAATAACTTCCACAGTCTATTAATAAAATAGACTGGTGGTGGTATTGCCTCGGGCCAATACGACCACCCTCAGACCAATACCAAGGCAATACGAAAACACTCGATTAATAACATATACTATATACGGCTTCGACTTGAAGCCTACCTGGCAAATCCCCAACCTCCCGCTCTGGAATCTTCTGAATACGCCTACAGATTCAAATTAGTCTGGTGCAAAATATAAAGATTTTATGAACAGCAAATATGACAAGTAAAAAAAGATTCTTTTATTTACATTATTTTAACTTCCTGCGAAAGGTGTAGGCTTAAACCCTCGTCGCGATAGAATATAAACGTTAACGCGCCGTAAAACAAGCAAACATCTAAACCTGCACTAACCACGCAAAGTGGACAAATTGGAAGGTCCGTTTGCTTTACGATTTGAATGATGTTACTGAAGTCAACATGTGACCATTGTCATCCAATTGAAACTTAGTGCTTGCGTTTAGGTATACCAAGCTCGTGACTTGGTGATTCTTCTGCTGAGAAACTCTATCCTAATTTCAAACAGTTTTTTTTTTCAACACCCCGTCCAGACAATACATGTGTTGTGCTCACTGAGAACAAGAGGGTCACATGTGGTTCTAGTTTAAACCGTTGGTGCCTCTCTAAACAGTCACCAGGCTTCTTAACAGAGGAGTTCTGAGGTTCCCTACACTGGGTGAAATTAACCGTTTCCGTGTGTCCCAAAATGCCTTGATATACAGTCTGACCAGGGGACTACATACATGATACACTCGGCTTGCACGGTTTATTGGAAACGTTCTTAAAGTTAACTTTGAAGATACGTGGATATTTAAATGTGTTATAGCCATCACTTTGATAGGGGTAGCATTGTCAAACTCTGAGTTTCTTTGTTTACCTCGTAGAACGTTTCCAAGCCTTTTTCAAAATGTGGTTGCCTTAACCGTGTTAACGTGCAATGTTGGATTATAGGAAAATATGTTAAGATAGACCTCCACCTGATCATGGCATTTTACACAATTTGGACTGAAAATCTGGTGATGTATATTTTAACGGTTGTGACTTTACATCATGGGACAGCTATGGCTTCGTCTCTATCTGGTACTAAGCAGTTCCTCCAAAATTTGAACAGTAACGAAGATATATTTATCAACGGAGATGTTGATACAGAAAAGGCAAAAGTGCAAAAGGAGAAAAATTTAGCTCGCGCACGAGGTCAGATGTGCGATTTTCATTTCACTGTCGCCACGGAAAACGTCGAAAGACTTTGCACAGATCCAAAATTGATGAATCGCGTAGAGGAACTTGAAGTAAAACTGGAGAGGTTTTTACCAGAGCATGTAAGTGTACCAGAACCTATCGACAAAGATTCTGATTCTTCAGCCGAAGTCACGGAGCTGAAGGCCCGTATGGCAAAACTGGAATCTGAACTTCAGGAACTCAAGAGACGCAGTCTTGATTCCACTGCGACCCTGGAAGAGAAAGAGTTTACGAACGTCCCTAACGCCACTGAAGAAGAATTGGAGGTACTCTCAGCCAAACTTCCCAGAGGCATCCAATTATGCAAGTATATATAGTATAGCCGAAACTTAGTACGAATTTACAATTTTTAGTACGAATTTTAAATTTTTTTTCCCGAGGGTCCTTTGCTAACTTTGTGTCAGTGTAGAAAGGGTTGTATCTTTCGTCCAATTGTTTTTGACGGAGAGTTATGACCTGGTTGGCAGTGTGTAGAAAGGGTTGTATCTTTCGTCCAATTGTTTTTGACGGTGACCCATGGTCTGGTTGGCATTGTGTAGAAAGGGTTGTCTCTTTCGTCCAATTGTTTTTGAAGGGCGACTCGTGATTTGGTTGACATTGTGTAGAAAGGGTTGTATCTTTCGTCCAATTGTTTTTGACGATGACCCATGATCTGGTTGACATTGTATAGACAGGGTTGTATCTTTCGTCCAAATGTTTTTAACGGGCGACCCATGATCCAGTTGACATTGTGTAGAAAGGGTTGTATCTTTCGTCCAAATGTTTTTAACGGGCGACCCATGATCCAGTTGACATTGTATAGACAGGGTTGTATCTTTCGTCCAAATGTTTTTAACGGGCGACCCATGATCCAGTTGACATTGTGTAGAAAGGGTTGTATCTTTCGTCCAAGTGTTTTTAACGGGCGACCCATGATCCAGTTGACATTGTGTAGAAAGGGTTGTATCTTTCGTCCAAGTGTTTTTAACGGGCGACCCATGATCCAGTTGACATTGTGTAGAAAGGGTTGTATCTTTCGTCCAAATGTTTTTAACGGGCGACCCATGATCCAGTTGACATTGTATAGACAGGGTTGTATCTTTCGTCCAAGTGTTTTTAACGGGCGACCCATGATTCAGTTGACATTGTGTAGAAAGGGTTGTATCTTTCGTCCAAGTGTTTTTGACGGAACATCCATTACCTAGTTGACATTGTATAGACAGGGTTGTATCTTTCGTCCAAGTGTTTTTAACGGGCGACCCATGATCCAGTTGACATTGTATAGACAGGGTTGTATCTTTCGTCCAAGTGTTTTTAACGGGCGACCCATGATCCAGTTGACATTGTGTAGAAAGGGTTGTATCTTTCGTCCAAATGTTTTTAACGGGCGACCCATGATCCAGTTGACATTGTATAGACAGGGTTGTATCTTTCGTCCAAGTGTTTTTAACGGGCGACCCATGATCCAGTTGACATTGTGTAGAAAGGGTTGTATCTTTCGTCCAAGTGTTTTTAACGGGCGACCCATGATCCAGTTGACATTGTGTAGAAAGGGTTGTATCTTTCGTCCAAATGTTTTTAACGGGCGACCCATGATCTAAGTTGACATTGTATAGACAGGGTTGTATCTTTCGTCCAAGTGTTTTTAACGGGCGACCCATGATCCAGTTGACATTGTGTAGAAAGGGTTGTATCTTTCGTCCAAGTGTTTTTGACGGAACATCCATTACCTAGTTGACATTGTATAGACGGGGTTGTATCTTTCGTCCAAGTGTTTTTAACGGGCGACCCATGATCCAGTTGACATTGTATAGACAGGGTTGTATCTTTCGTCCAAGTGTTTTTGACGGTGACCCATGATCTGATTGACATTGTGTAGAAAGGGTTGTATCTTTCGTCCAAGTGTTTTTGACGGTGACCCATGATCTGGTTGACATTGTGTTGAAAGGGTTGTATCTTTCGTTCAAGTGTTTTGACAGAGCATCCATGACCTAGTTGACTTTGTAGGAAAGGTTGAGTCTGCCATTGACTGATCTCCAATGATCGGGTTGACATCGTGTAGGAAGGGTTAAGTCTGTCAATGAGACCAAACCTTGTGTTTTGAAGAAAAACATCTTTGATCCAATGACACCAAACCATGTGTTTATTTAAAGTTGCATGAGTTCCCAAAATGTTGATATTTTGACGTTGAAACAGAATGTTGAAATTGTCGGCTATTTTCTCAAGACGTATAATTCAGAAACTTTTTAGTGCTTCTGGTCTCGAGAATGTACGATAAAGTATTGTTTGGAACTAACTTTGACTTAGAATGAATGAATGGACGTCACGGTTATTTAAATTGTGCGGTTCTCCGGTTCATATGGATTTTCCTCATTCTAACGCCAATTATTCAGTTTTTCTATGGCCTTCAAAGCCTTTTAATGTCGTGACGATCAGAAATTATGAAAAAAATGTGAATTTTGGCAGCTCATGCCATTTTAAGAGAAACGTCTTTTTTTACGTAGCATCATGATCGAGTTAATAATTTATAGGAAGTGTTGAGTTTCATTCTGTCATAGAATTGCTTCAGACGGGAACATCCACGATCGGGTTGACACTTGTGTACGACGAGTAGTCTATCGTCCGTTTGCAAGTGTTGTGTCATCTACGATCGCTTTACCGTTACTCAAGAAGGCTCGATCGGATTGGGTAAAAAGGGAGGATTCTGTCATCAAATTGCCTGTGACTGCCTTTCTATGTGATCTGGTTGACATTGCTCAAGACAGTTCGGTCGGATTGTTAGAAGCGGTGGGTCTGTCGTCGAACTTTTTTTGACGCTGAATTGTGTGGACATTCTTCGAAAAGGGTTGTATCTGTCGCCCGATTGTTTTGACGTACCTTCCATGGTCGGGTTGACACTGTGTAAGAAGTGTTTAGTCTGTCATCAAACTTTTGACAGTACATGCAAGATTGGTTGTATATGTCGTCGATTCGTCTGTAACGGGTCATCTGCGATCTGGTTGACATTGTTCGGAAAGGGTTAGATTGACAGGTAGAGTCTATCATCCGTTTGTCCGTAATGGTTTCATCCGTAATCTGGTTGATATTGCTCAGGAAAGTTCGATAGGATCGACATTTAGTTTGTCATCAAATTGTCTGTGACTGACCTTCTATGATCTAGTTCGACAGAAGGGTGTAGTTTTGTATTAAGGTGGTTTGGTATGTCCCTCTCTGTTATTACAAACGACGAAAGCGGTACATTGATGGTTGGAAATCATTCTTTATTTGTTGTTCCCAAGTAGGTGCTTTCTTTTTATTGCGTATTTGTTTTGTTTCAGCTGGTGTGCGTTTGAGTCACGGGTCATTTGGTCGAGTAGAGGTGTTGATGAATGGAGTTTGGGGGACTGTATGTGATGACGACTGGGACTTACGCCATGCCAATGTTGTCTGTCGGGAACTGGGCTACAGCCGAGCACAGAGAGCGACTAAAAAGGGTCATTTTGGCCGAGGTACAGGACCCGTTTGGCTTGACGATATCCGGTGTACGGGAGCAGAAAGCAGCTTGTTCTCCTGTGGAAGAGCATCCAGTCAGGCTAACGACTGTGGCCATACGGAAGATGCAGGGGCAGTTTGTTCAGGTATTATGGGCTGCTGTAAATTTATCCGTAACATAACATACGCATAATTTACGTTTTACACTTTATAACTTGGTATATGTGCGGAGCGAGGGTAAATTTTCATCGGATTTTCTTGAAACGTGTTGATTATACTATTATCGTTGCGTTCGTTCCAGAATTATTAGCCTACCATTTTCGATAGCATTGGCGTAGATATAATTTAGTTATTCAGTTATTTGATTGCAAACAAGAGGACATTGAGAGACATTAACATTTCTCATACAATTAGAAACTTTTTCTTGACTGTATTCTCACCTGAGTTTGTATAACCGGGCGCTCGAAAATCAAGCTGCCTCACTAGAAGTTGAACCGTAAAACTGATTCATTGCTAGAAGTTGGACGTAAAACTAATATATTACTAGAAGTTGGGCCGTAAAACTGATTTATTGCTAGAAGTTCAACCGTAAAACTGATTTATTGCTGGAAGTTGAACCGTAAACTGATTTATTGCTATAGATGCTGAACTGTAAAACTAATATATTACTAGAAGTTGAACTGTTATATACTGATTTATTGCTAGAAGCTGAACTGTAAAACTAATATATTGCTAGAAGTTGAACCGTAAAACCGATTTATTGCTAGAAGTTGAACCGTAAAACTGGTTTATTGCTAGAAGTTGAACCGTAAAACTGATTTATTGCTAGAAGCTGAACTGTAAAACTAATATATTACTAGAAGTTGAACTGTAATATACTGATTTATTATTTTCCTTATCCCGGTAACTGGTATACTCTGAGTGTGCACTGCAAAATTCGGCATCATTATTTTGACATTTGGTTTATATTTCAGGCTTGCCAATTAGATTGACGAATACCTATTCAGGCCGACTGGAGGTGTATCAGAATGGACGCTGGGGTACAGTGTGTGATGACCATTGGGACATCATGGAGGCCCGTGTAGTCTGTCGTCAGATGGGTTACTCCCAGGCAGTGCGAGTATTCAGGGGCAGAGATACAAGCCCCGGGGTAGGACCGATCCACATGACATTGGTCAACTGTACAGGCAGCGAATCGGATTTGTTTGAATGTCCTTATCGAGTTCCTGACCGAAAGACGTGTAGCCATGCGCGGGATGCGGGGGTGGAATGTGGCACCACTCACTGTTCAGATTGTTGACCTCCATAAAAAATAAAAATCAATTCACAGATGTTAATGTTTATATAGCAAAATGAAGTTTGCGAACATCATATTAAACAAGGTTTTTAACCAAAATCGTATGGATTTCTCAAATAATTTGGCCAACAAATCAAGGTCTTCCTCCGTTACTTAAAGTGGCATGAGCTGCCGAAATTCTCACTTTTTTCATAAATTCTGAAGGTCGCGACAGTAAGAGGCTTTGAAGGCCATCGAAAAACTAAATGATTGGCGTTGGAATGAGGAAAATCCATACAGTATGTGCCCTGTACGAACCAAAAACGTGTTCGAAAAGTAGCAAAATTTAAATAACCGGGACGACCATTCATTCATTCTAAGCCAAAGTTAGTTCAAAACAATACTTTATCTTACATTTTCGAGACTAGAAGCACTAAAAAGCTTCTGAATTATACGTCTTGAGAAAATTAGCCGATAATTTCAACATTCTGTGTTTACGTCAAAATATCAACATTTTGGCAGCTCATGCCCCTTTAATGATTTCTAACACTTATTGGTCGACCAGGTACCAACCAATAAATATACAAACATAAATAACAAGGAACCTGTATAGGCATGTAATATTACTGAGTTACGGGAGAAACAGAAGGCCGAGTTACAGGCCTAGAAATACGTGACAGGGGAGGTGAGATCATAGATATCGACCGACTGACAGGCCGAATGGGTTGGGTGGTGAACTATTCTGAGTAATGGCAGCGGGAGTGCCCGTTAGTGATGGAAAGGAAAGAATAAAAATTCTGAATGGCCGAAAGTTGTAGTTTGCCTTTACACGAAAATTCTGCTTGCCCCATTTCATTACATTAGTGAAAGCAATTTCAAAGTTGAAAACAACATTGAATGACCTGGCTGAAGTCACCTTAGCCGCACTCATGTGTAGTAATTTAATCAAACGCTGAAATCATCTAGAAAGATTTTTATATACATGTATATATAGAAGATTTTCCCTGTTTCCGTGTGTTTTAGTGATCATAAATATATATACATGTATTATTTAGCCCGGTAAAGCACATGTTGTGTAACGCAAAGAAGAGACGCAGTTTCGGTACATTTCAGGAATCCTCCAATGCTTCAGTTACAAAACTGATAGAGGCTGAAAGTTAACAAACAGAGTATTGCGGTCCCTTATAAGTTATATTATCACGAGGACACGTTTGTTGGGTCCTTTAGGAGGATATGGAAATTGTACGTTTCCTGGCTGCCTTTTTGGTCGCCACATTCAAAATGACATGTAGTCCATCAGCAGTCTGAGATTTTCGTGCGTGAAATACCCTCTGATAGACTGCAGATCATTTTGAATATGGGGACCAAATAGGTAACCGTGGAGGTACAATTCCCAAATCCTCTTTACGGCCCCACAAAAGTGTCCCGTGATAATGTAAGGGACTAAAGCACTTTTTTTTTTACTTTCAGCCTCGATCAGTTATATAATTGAAGCATTGGAGGATTCCTGATGTGTACCGAAACTGTGTCTGTCTACATGTGGTTTTACCGGGCTAAATAAAATATATAAACAAATATCTTTCTAAATGATAGCTGGGGCTATGCCAACTTGAATCAAATGGAGATAATTTATCACAGAATTACGTCACTCCATGGAACCCTCTAGAAAAATATTGTATTTTCTGTTTTACATTCTGTTTTAGTATAGTTTATTTTCAAAAACCAAAATGATGCGTTGCCATGGTGAGTAATGTCTCACTTCAGCTCAATCTAAAATAGGGATTGACCCTACTGCCATTCGTTGAGATATCAATGCCTCGTGTTGAAGTTCTCATAGAATGGCACGAGATCTCGATTGACTTCGACTCACATTGTGAACTGTCAAGTCAAAACGAAGCCATTCTTTGGATAGCTCATTGTACTTCACAATGTTTTGTATTCATTAGGACAAATTCAACCAATTAAACAACACCAGTTTCTTTTAAAAATAGGATATCTTTATTTAACTCCCCATAGCGATCATAATTTATACAGAGTATATATAAAATGGATACAATCTGATAACTTACATAAGCTAAAATTCAAATCAAGTAACCTCATTTCAACTTAAGAATATTGTACAGAAAACAGTGGATTCAGCCTAAATGTACAAAATACAATATTTAATGGATAGAAATCCATATAATGATATTACAAGCACTAAGCCTCTATGAAAAGTTCTATTCTTTCAAAAACACATTGTTGCTTTCTTTGGTTAATGAATGCTAAGTTTGTGCAAAGCCATCAGCAGAAAGCCTGGGCCCAGTTTCACAAAGCGCTCTTAACTAAGAGTACTCTTAGTGTATGTCTACAACATGGGACTCGTAAACTTACCATGTTGTAGAGATATGCTAAAAGTCCTCTTAAGTTAAGAGCGCTTTGTGCAAGTGGGCTCAGGGCCCTAAGCACAAGAACACCAATCTTCCGGCAACCAAGGTAGCTAGCTTAAGGATACCTATCTTAAGGACACCCATCGTCAAGAGATCCAAGGCCCCCAAAGTGAAGTCTCCACTAAAGATAAGTGTCATCGTTGATTTTCACTTGGAAGACAAGTTAATGCAAACTCAGTCCAAATAAAACAAAAAAGTGGATTTTTTACTTGATTGCTGGGAAAGTTGCCAACTACTAGCCAAAGGTTGAGGGTTTCCTCAGAGCAATGAGCCTGGTTTCCTCCCCCACTAAACCTGGAAACTCCGCCATATAAGTGAAATAATCTTAAGTGCAGCGTAAAACATCAATCAATCAATAGATTCTCTAGACCTGCTTTAAACTAAGAGTACCATTACTCAATGATGGTAGATATTTTACGATACACTAAAGATTTCACTTTTACTGCGGTATTGTCGGCTTTTAAGTGGAGGGCAACCCAAGCTTTGTACTCAGAAGGGTCTCTGATCATCAGCTGGTAGCCATTAAACTCAAGTCCACTCCTCTTAAATTTGTAATTAATAGCTCTCTCTCTCTCTCTCTCAAAGGTTTAAATAACAAATGCTCAATACCATCACAATGCAAGTCAGTTTCTTACATTTTTAGGACAAAAGACTAGCAGCTTCAGTCACAGTATTCTCGTTATTTTGGAGGATTACTGTCCTGAAAAATTGCTGAAATTCTTCTACCGCTTTTGGGTGATGCCCCGAAATGGGAATCGAACCCGGGGTTACTGCTACTACTCACTTTCTAAAAGATACTAACTAATTAAATTCTAGCTTAAGTCACTCTTAGCTACAGATAAAAGGCCCAAAAGAAATTTAAGATTTAAAGAAAAACCTTTTTGTATGGAAACAAAAATAATCACATTCCTGAACATGTTATTTACAGCTAGAAGTTTTTTAGGGAACAGAAAGAGAAGCTGTTTTTTAGGAAGAAACTTTTCCACATAATGGTGCAAACAAAGAAACATAGTTGTACATTAGAATGCATTCAGGGTGGAATTACTTTCTGCAACCAATTTACAAAGCCATGAGATATATACATATTGTGTCTACACAGTGGCTGTCGTAAGACAGTCCCATGTTGGAGGTCTGTACAAAGACTGGAATATAGGAGGAAAAGTTAGTATTTGTTGATACCAAAGAGTCGAACTCCATGTAACTGTGGAAGTTTGGGGATTACACTCAGAAGGCAACATGAGGCATTTATCAAAAAGTGAGTCATGTCATATTTTGTATAAAAACTGGCAAGGAAAAATCTGAAAAGAAAATAAATAAGATTTATGAGAATTCAAAGTCAAATTTATCCATACATTTATTTTCAAACCTAAAATCTGAAATTTTCGGACACTGCACTGGGGATTTCTGATGTAAAAGATTTATGAGGATTCAAAGTCAAGTTTATCCATACAGGGCTGTCATTAAAGGGAGAGTGATTGCTCTCCTTCCCCTCCACACACCCCCAGAGGGGTCTGAGGAGACCTGTTTATCACTCCCCCTAACTCTCCCTACCGGTTTCAGGCCCTTTGTTTATGCTTTTCGCTCTCCCAAGATGAAACTATTCTCCAACCCTTTCATGTCCATTAAAATAGAATTAACGGTTTGATAATATGAAAAACTAGGATAACATTTTGTTAAAGATTTTTCTCTCCAGAATTTGCGAGAGGAGAGGAAGTGCACTCCCATTGAATTTTGAGAGACCATTTTTGGGGAGAGTGAAACAGGTCATCCTGACAGTTTTGGGAGAGCATATTGTAACTCTCCCAGTCTATTCTTAATGACAGACCTGTCCATACATTTATTTTCAAACCTGACACCCGGACACTGCACAGGGGATTTCTGATGTAAAGCAAAAACAGAATTTAGTGGCACAAGTTTGATCAGACATTCAGCATCTAAAAATAAGTGGTCCAAAACAGCTGTGCACAGAAGTGGGTGACCAATATGATCTGATATTGTATCCTGGACATTCTGTATTATTGGATGTTCACTGCGGACCGCATGGTGTCTAATCGACAAGTAGACATTCCTCAACTCTAGATGAACCCATAGGTCAGAGAATTTCCCCTGGCAGGTTAGGTTTTCTATCCAAAAGTTAATGTATTAATCTTCAGCATACGAAGAAAAAAAACCCAAAAAAACAACTTACCAAACCCTGATTTGTACATTCTTTTTAACCCAGCCAAATAAAAACTTCTACAGGTTGAATTTCTTAGAGAAATGTAAACACACAGATTAATGAATTCTGTTTAGAGGATCAATCTTGAAGGTGTTTCTTTACACATCTTGATAACAAATTCAGGAAAATGACCACTTGACTGTCATGTCACTCGCCACACTCAAGTTTATTTCACTTATATGGCGGCGTTGCCAGGTTAAGTGGGAGAAGAAACCGTGCATATGTGAGAGACAATCAGTATGCCGAATGAGCCACCGAGACCCTCTTGAGTGTAGAAGTGTGGGTAAAGCCTAGCGCACACGAGAGGCGCCGGCTGAGCTGCCGGTCACTCGTGGCTGGGAGCTAAGCTGTTTCCCCCGTGTGTGTGTAAATTTTGGTGAGATTTTTGCCTCTCGAGGCGGTGAGGAAAGTATATAGCATGTTTGATATTTTCTGCCTCTCGTGGCAAGAATCTCACCGTGTGCGCACAACGTAAGCTGCCGGCTGAGCTGAGAGGAGGGATAGTCCAATGGCGCTTACTTATTCAATCATGTGACCACTTAGAATATTACGTAATACGGGTAGTGACACTTGTGCAGGTCAGTGAACTGGCCTCAGCCGAGAGCTCATCGTCTGCGCTGAAATTTGTAGCTGCTCCCTTGGCCACGCGTGCCTTGTAGCTCAGCCGGCGCCTCTCGTCTGCGCTAGGCTTTAGTCTTACAATGAATACTTACAGGCCAATGGGTACCATGGTAAGGAATTTTTTGGTGGCTGTGAACTGTTGTCCGTAATCAATTTGTTCCCATTGTGTTTCTGTCCTGGATTGACCTTGGTCTCCTGTCTCCCAGGGGGTTCCTTTTGTGATATGCAGCATGAAAAACATCACCTACACAAAATACAACATGGCACAGTAAATAGATCAAGATGTCATATAGCACTTAAGCACAAAATATATATACTGAGGTGATTGTCTGAATTCCTAGATTTTGATAAGAGAATAAAAAAACTTTGATAATTTTGTTGTTTTTGACTGCTTCCAAATTGTATCACTTAAATATTTGGAATGTTGTCGAAATTAAATCTGATTAAATATTAGATAAGTGGCTGTCGCCATCAGGACCCCTCGGGTCTGGGCCAAAGAAACCGAAGATATATTTATTTTCCAGACAATTTGTTGTGAGTGAAAAACTACTCCACATACATGCATCACATTTACAAGGAGGTTTTTGGCTGATAGTCATGTAAGGGGCATAACTCTTGAAAAACAAGTCTGAACACATCGGTTTTTAATAGGCTTCTTGTACTTGCTGTATTGAACAAATGTAGGAAGTTTCAAACTTGTAAGTTAAAGACTTTTTTAGATAATGTGTTTACAAGGCTTTTAATAGCAGCGGTAATAAAAGGGGCATAACTCTTGAAAAAACATCTGAGCGCGTTGATTTTCAATAGGCTTCTTGTACTTGCTGTATTAAACAAATGTGTGAAGTTTTAAAGTTGTAAGTTAAAGACTTTTTTAGATAATGTGTTTACAAGGCTTTTTATAGCAGCGGTAATAAAATGGGCATAACTCTTGAAAAAAACATCTGAGCGCGTTGATTTTCAATAGGCTTCTTGTACTTGCTGTATTAAACAAATGTGTGAAGTTTTAAAGTTGTAAGTTAAAAACTTTTTTAGATAATGTGTTTACGAGGCTTTTTATAGCAGCGGTAATAAAAGGGGCATAACTCTTGAAAAAAACATCCGAGCGCTTTGATTTTCAATAGGCTTCTTATACTTGCTGTATTAAACAAATGTGTGAAGTATTAAAGTTGTAAGTTAAAGACTTTTTTAGATAATGTGTTTACAAGGCTTTTTATAGCAGCGGTAATAAAAGGGGCATAACTCTTGAAAAAAACATCTGAGCGCGTTGATTTTCAATAGGCTTCTTATACTTGCTGTATTAAACAAATGTGTGAAGTTTTAAAGACTTTTTTAGATAATGTGTTTACAAGGCTTTTTATAGCAGCGGTAATAAAAGGGACATAACTCTTGAAAAAAACATCCGAGCGCGTTTATTTTCAATAGGCTTCTTGTACTTGCTGTATTAAACAAATGTGTGAAGTTTTAAAGTTGTAAGTTAAAGACTTTTTTAGATAATGTGTTTACGAGGTTTTTTATAGCAGCGGTAATAAAAGGGGCATAACTCTTGAAAAAAACATCCGAGCGCGTTGATTTTAAATAGGCTTCTTGTACTTGCTGTATTGAACAAATGTGTGAAGTTTCAAAGTTATAAGTTAAAGACGTTTTTAGATAATGTGTTTACAAGGACCAATGGACAGACGGACAGACGGACGACGGAGGCAACGACAATACCCTTCGGGCAAAATTTGCCCGAGGGGTAAAAATGAAAAATATTTCAAATGTATCACACAGCTGATCTTTCCCAAATTGTTTCGCCTGTAGGTTCTTCTTTTACCCCCGAGAGCACACCTATTTAATACTTTCTATCGTCTTGGGCCTAGTTTCACAAAGCGATCTTAGCTAAGTGTGATCTTAACTACCATGGCAACCAATGCTAAAGGTATACGTTGCCATTGGTAATTAAGATCACCTTAAGCTAAGATCGCTTTGTGAAACTGGGCCCTGGACCATTTCTTGCTGCCCTAAGACCGTAAATCTTTGTTTTTGTCGAATGACTGAATTGGACTTACTTAGGCCAAATTGTTATTATACTTCCAAAGCCTTACAGTTTAGCATTTTTGAATGCCTAGCTCAGCCGAGATACTTGAGTTTATTTTTGAGTGTTTAATATTTTTAAAGGGGCATGAGCTGCCAAAATTCACACTTTTTTGATAATTTCTGATCGTCACGACAGTAAGAGGCTTTGAGGGTGATCGAAAAACTAAATGATTGGCGTTGGAATGAGGAAAATCCATACAGTATGTGGCCTGTAGCAACCGAAAACGTGTTCGAAAAGTAAACAAAATTTAAATAACCGGGACGACCATTCATTCATTCTAAGCCAAAGTTAGTGCAAAACAATACTTTATCGTACATTCTGGAGACTAGAAGCACTAAAAAGCTTCTGAATTACACGTCTTGAGAAAAATAGCCAATAATTTCAACATTATGTTGTAACGTCAAAATATCAACATTTTGGCAGCTCATGCCCCTTTAAACAATTACTTAAATATTGCAATACTGAGCGAGGTATCAACGAAAAACTCTATATTTCTGCTCTATAAAATAGCCATTTTGAAATTCTGTGTTAAAGGAAAAATATCAAAATCATGGCTGCTCATGCCACTTTAAGTTATAATACTTAAATTACACTTACAATATCATGTATCACATTGGTAAGTGTCCATGCCAGGGCCACACTCAGGAAGGGCACACTCAGTAACAAGAGATGTGCAAAGTATATAAAGAGAAGATAAGTGAGCCATATGCCTTTACTGTTCAGGTAGGAATGGGTGGGGTTCAACTCACTGTGGGCCACACCCACGTTCATCTTGATTCTTGAAACCGTACAAAATAAAGTGGCTTTACTCTGAAAGATAAAAACATTTCAAGTATTAAAAAAATATTATTACATCTAGTTCTGAACATAATTGGCTATTGATTTATTGCTTGATTAATACTGGGATTAAAATAAGGAACTCATTTCTACTACAGCCTGTGTGCTTGCAGTAGTTTAGCTTGCTACTGTTTGCCTCAGACACCTGGTGAAGGCATTCTGACCTGCCTCGAGAACAGCCGTAACCTGTCTTGTGTATTCCGGTTCTCGGGGCAGATCTGATCGGAGTGCCCTCACCTTGTGGCAGAGACAAACAATAGCAAGCTAAACTGCTATGAGCACACTGGCTGTAATTCTTATCCCTCCAATGTTTAATCCCAGATTAATATAAGGCCGGCTAGGTGTATAGTATACCTGACTTAGCCCATGCTTGACCTTTGTAAAACAGAAATCACAAAGTTTGTGCACTGCTACTTAGTAGTAGACTAGGCATTTGACCGAAAATACAAAGTTATGAGCGACAAACTAAAGGATGGTTTGGGGCCATAGAAAGTTTTGGTCGGTTGTGTTGTGTTAAATTAAGAGGAAATCATACAAAAATTGGGTGATTCTTATCAAGTTTAATATGAGTTACATTTTTCAATGTGATACACTTTCAAACATTGGAAATGCAAGCGGGACACCCAAACTGTCAAAAAAGTATGTTATTTACTCATTCAAAGCCTGATAAAGGCTACAAGACCAAAAGTTAGAACCGTCCTACAGAGCCAAATGGCACCGATCTGTGACTATACAACAGAATGGCAGGATAATCACCTGGCCCTGGGGCTACCCAACATCAGTACTTCCACATGGTTGAATGCTCAATATTTTAATCATGCAATGTATTGTATCTTCTGGTGTCTTGATTTTGGAAGCAGGTCAGAACGCCCGATAACAAGAACGCCCATTACCAAAACGCCCGACGGATAAGTCATAACACCCGCTGTGTTATTCAGCCTGGATAATAGGCATATATAGACCGGTTAAACAGAGTTCAGTCTGGCGCCACACGACACCTACTGCATAAATCCTAAATTACAGAAATCAGATCAAAAAACAAAATATTCCGAAAACAACGATTCATACATGTAATGATACAACAACTGTAGTGGCGAGTTAAAACGGTAACGCACTTACTACACCTATCGCCATATCGGGCGTTTTGACTTTTGTTTGGGCGTTTTGGTATCGGGGCGTTTTGGTATCGGGGCGTTCTTGTTATCAGTCGTTTTGGCTCTAATTCTTGATTTTTATCTGTTTTCCAAGCTACTGATAGCTCACCGCAGAGACACCTAATGATGAAAGAAAAACCCCAGTGAGGACAGTCAGCTGATAAAAGTAATATGTATATGACGTGTGTCAGCGTGGTTGTTGTTAGGCTGGTTCGGTGGACATAACTTGCACTTGCAGACTGATGAAAAGCCAGTGAATAACGTGGCAAAAATTGTATTGATTCAGAAAAGATCCAATAATAACATTTAGAGGGCAGAAATCCTATTGTATGGACTATCGCGTGAACGTGAAAAATAGACAAAATAGCATTTATCGAGCTTACCAACAAATTCAGTCAATAAACAGGAAGTGATCGTAGTTTGGTGTCTATGGACTTGCGCATTGATCATCGTTATGTAAACAAGTTCATGCCACTGATCTAGAAATAAACTGGATCGAGCTTCCTATTGGCGGAAAGTGAAGCACGTCATAGTCAACGGCGGCCATTTTGGTCGTTACCGAACAGCGCTGGTTTGACAGTACATGTGTTTGACAGTTCGTTCAGAACAGGAGAGTTTCAAGATTCGTGTATAATCAAGTACTTATTCGGACTTTTGTAACCGAACGGCAAACATTTGGAGCATATCCTGCATTGCATAGAAATAGGTAATAGTAAATATTAGTGATATTTATGGGATCACTATCCTCCTGTCGCGAGCAGGTTGTTGTTGTTTAGACTATACGACTACGAGTGTTAATTTAAGTTTAAATTTAATATAAATATGAATTATTTTCTTCTAAATATCTCCATTTAATTGTCTGTACACTCAAGCTCTAGGCTAGTTATATGAAATATTGTCTTTACTGGAAATGTATTAGAATTATGATACTTAACAGACTTAAGTCTTAACGTCTTTATACTGCCCCCTTCCCCGTAGGATGAGTTCGAATCCCACTCAGTCCAAAAAATTGGAAAATTTTCTGACTGGGTTTTCACTCGAACGACCTATGTGGGATGGTTGCCAGTTACCAACGGAAGGTCGTGGGTTTCCTCCGGGCATAGAGCCCGGTTTCCTCCCACAATAAAACTGGCGTAAAACACCAAACAATCAATCCCCGTAGGATGAACTTATAAAGTTATAAACAGATTGAGAATATCAAATTTGTGGACAAATTTCAATTATTGTGCATGTGGGACCATTGTATAAGTTCAATTTGAATTAAATTTATAATTCACAATCCATATTACAATAAACAGTGCCAGTTCACACTTCGTCTATAAAATCAATGTACAAATACAATGTCATCACGGTCTCATTCTGAATCCATTGTTTATTTTCAGACTGATGCCCCATTGGTCACTGTTGCCGTGTTGGTACTAACATGTCTTCACTGTAAAATTGCTCACCTATGGAGAGTGCTTGTTGATGTAAAAGATTGTTGTTGAGTCTTGCTTGATGCAATAACCATCTCCCCACCTGACATTATAGCCAACATCCAATCATGCAACTATTTGCTTTGGGTCAAGAGATTAAAGAAATGACAGATATATTCAAACTTGTGAAATCAATGCTGCTCCAGTTCATAGAATGAGAGAGTAATGACCAATGGCATGTGACATGATGAGCCACCGCAAGTTGAAGAAGTTGTTTTTACCATAAATATATCTGATAAAGGTTGAATTCAACAATATTTGCCCTTCCTGCTCCACTTAGATGTACAAGGAAGAAACCACGTGGGATGACAAGATTTCCAAAGATTCATTGATGCCATAAATAATGCATACGATCATAAATCAATATCTTAGGTGACAGGAATGGACTTACCATGGATATCATTGCCTATTTTCATACATACAGTCAAGAAACTACCTCAGGGATTTATGGCGTTTTTTTTTTGTTTTTTCTTTGCCATTTGGTCAATGACTTTTATGCGGCTGAACAAATCTGTTATTTAAACAACTTAAATAAAATACTTTTATCGTTTATTTTCCCTTGAAAATGTCTCTGCCTTCTATTTGATTTTAAATCATCTGCTCAAGATTGTAATCCATAAAAATATGTATCCTCTTGTCAAATAATTTGGATAAGTTTTGATCATACTTTTAGTATTAAAAGTAAAATTCAATATTCCAATTAAATATGAAAACCAAAAATGGCACAATATTGATTTTAAGACACTTGTATGTGCCCAACTTGAAAAAGTAGGACTCCTACTATTCCCAATAGGCTTATTTGAATTTCGGTTTAATTTTTAAATTAGAAATTCACATCTCTCAATTTAATTATTTATACAGTCAATTAAACAAGCACTAACACCTTTTAAATTAGTTTTGGCCAATCAAACTATTGTTCTAAGTTGGCCGAGGCTGACATGTACACTTTTAGTCCAGCGATTTCATTATTGAATTCCAATTTTTAAAAAAATCTATTTTAAGTTTTTGAAATTCGAAACTTACATTTCTATTTCTAAATTCAAATATTGAAGTTGGAAAGTGGAAACTTGAATTCCAATTTCCAAATTCAAATTTTAAATCCATGACCTTGCCTAAATCTGTAAGCATGAATTCCTTTTTAACCCTGAAAACATACACAGGTGTATGTTGTTGAATTTCGAATGAGCCCTTTCTTCATAACACTTCAAACTATTTTTTGTCCTTCCTTCTAAAGATAAATCGTCAATCAAGTGATAATCTTGAGCATGATGTAAGACTAATCCATCAATAAATTGAGAGGTGTTAATTTAAAAAAAAAAACATCCTAGAAGGTCTTGAAATCATTTTATTATTATGTTTCAAAATGAAATTGTGAGTAATGTATGTTGAAATTTATGAAAATTTTGTTTGATTAGCAAAAAAGAAAACCTTTGTGTGCGCTCTATCTGGTAGGTTGTTAGGTACCCCTAGTAACGATGGGGATTTCCTTAGATCAATTATCTTACTTCTTGCCTTTTATGTCGCCTTATAAATTATACCGTAAGTGAAATAATCTTGAGTGTGGCCTATTAACATCAATCCATCGTATGCGACGAGGATGCAATTTAAATCCCACCTTTCAAGGTTCCTAGGCTTTAGCATAAGCACAGAGCTTGTAATTTATTAATTTTTGATTGATTGATGGTTTACGCCGCACTCCAGATTAATTGACTAATATGGCATTGTTGCAAAGTTAAGTGGGGGAGGAAAGCAGGCTCATTGCCTAGACTGGCTAGAGGAAACCCTTCGAAGAGTACCTAACAACGGTTTTAATTTGTATTTGGTCTGAGTGTGATTCGAACCAGCGCCGCATTGATGGAAGGTCTGTGTGGGACTCTGGGACGATCACTCTAACCCACTGAACCACCAAGGCCTCCCTTATTAATGAAAACATCTTTGAATGCAGCATAGAACATACATTATACTATAGCAATTTAAAGCGGCATGAGCTGCCAAAATGTTGATATTTTGATGTTAAAACAGAATGTTGAACATATCGGCTATTTTTCTCAAGATGTTTAATTCAGAAGCTTTTTAGTGCTAGTCTCGAAAGTGTATGATAAAGTATTGTTTTGAATTAACATTGGCTTAGAATGAATGAATGGTCGTCCCAGTTATTTAAATTTTGTGTACATTTCGAACACGTTTTTGGTTCGTACAGGCCACATACTGTATGGATTTTCCTCATTCCAACGCCAATCATTTAGTTTTTCGATGGCCTTTTACTGTCGTGACGATCAGAAATTATCAAAAAGTGTGAATTTCGGCAGCTCATGCCACTTTAAATGTTCTACTGGCGCACATCATTCTGATGAATGGAGCCGCCACATTTCTTAAAATCGATCGATCAATCATGTTCTACTATAGCCGCACACATGTGTCTCTATCCTGGTTTACTTACTTTGACGGTTCTACTATAGTGAAGACAACAATCCATCATCACTAAAGTGTATAACTATAACTTATACTGTTATAGTAGTAATATTATTACTTATAAAGTTATATAAAATAAGTGGTGCCTATTGCTCTGTTCTGGCTGATAATGATAGTGTCTGCTACAGTACACACTCCTGGCAAGAAATCTCGTGTTGGATTTAAAACAAAAAATAGCGTACGCCGTAGTACTACGGCCGTACTACTACTACTAGTAGTAGTAGTACTAGTAGGCCTACGTCTTTGTTCAAAACTGAGAACTCACGGTTGAAAATTTAATGGACAGTGATTTATATCCTCATCAATACTTCCTTCACTTAGTTATACCGTTATTAATGCATTTTTTCCGCGTTCATCTCAGCCGAAAGTCCAGCACTCGGTAATCATCGCTGTACTAAAGTATAGGAGTGGAGGCTAGGTTGGGAACGAGTGCAATGGCGGCCGAGAGAGCGTGCGGTCTTCGAAACCTGACGACCATAACAACGGAGTTGCGCGATCCAGTTTATTTTTAGATCAGTGGTTCATGCCAGTACACGTTGACGTTGTTGAGTTGTTAACTTGAGAATTTTTTTTATATTGCTACAAAAGTCAAGTAGCGCCGATTTAGAGACTAACCGTACGTTCGTGAATTTCAATAAAATATTTGAAATCATGGGAATTTGGGCTGATCCGGCTTTTGTCTAGGAGACTTCCTGAATGAAAAAAAAAAAAAAAATGGCGGGAATTTGAGTTCGTCGAATGAACTGTCACTGGTGTCAGTGTCACCAAAATTGATTTTGCGGACTCGAGGAAACACGATGTTGAATTCTGGTGTTATTGTTTGTGAGGAAGATCAGTCAACTCCAGTCAGCCCTACGTCTGCGAGTAATAATCGTAGTTTGCACGTGTTGCCAAAAGCAACGGTTCGTTTGCTTGGCAGCAGCCAAGTGATCACCTCTGTCCACAGTGCAGTCAAAGAGTTGATTGAAAATGCATTGGATGCACAGGCCACGACTATCGATATCAAATTGGTAAATAAAACGTGCACACATTAGCTGGCAGGCCCTCTGGTATGGCTTAATAATAATATAACTTATAATTATATCACACATATTATTTATATATACATGCTACTGTAGGCCTATATATTTTATATTTATAGGTATAACATTTGTTACAACATTCAACAATTAATGCCTTATCATTATGGTATAAAGGTCTAAATGATATAGGGGCCTACCTCTTTTGAACACCATTAGAAACTTGTCTCCATGGTTATTTTAGACAAGAAGATTTTCCCTGTGCCCGTGTGTTTTAGTGATCATAATAAAATATATATACATATAGGGGCAATAGGGCCTATGCCCTATGCTACATGTATACCGTATGGCGTATACCTACGCACAGTGTAACTCAGTAACTGTACTCCTGTAGTGTACGTAGGCCTACATATCCTACTTGCAAAACTGTACTAGGGCCTACTTATCCCCTCAGATCTGAGTAATTCAATGCCATACTGCAACAATTTATTAGAAAAGGACATATGCATGGAATATACTTTCGGAGAAATTTATTTTTATTTCTCCCACTGGCACTTATACGATTCCGTACACATCTGACATCCCACCAGTCTGACAACCTACTTGTAAGTTCAACATCCCACACGTCTGACATCCAACAAGTCTGATAAGTTAACCCACAAGTCTGACATCCCAAAGGCCTGACATCCCACAAGTCTGACATCCCACAAGTCTGACAACCCACAAGTCTGACATCCCAAAGGCCTGACATCCCACAGGTCTGACATCCCACCAGTCTGACATCCCACTTAAGTCTGACATCCCACAAGTCTGACACCCCACAAGTTTTACATCCCACAAGTCTGACATCCCACCAGTCTGACACCCCACGAGTTTTACATCCCACAAGTCTGACATCCAACCAGTCTGACAACCCACCAGCCTGACACCCCACAAGTCTGACATCCCACAAGTCTGACATTCAACAAGTCTGACATCCCACAAGTCTGACAACCCACAAGCCTGACATCCCACAAGTCTGACATCCCACAAGTCTGACATCCCACAAGTCTGACATCCCACAAGTCTGACATCCCACAAGTCTGACAACCCACAAGTCTGACACCCCGCAAATCTGACATCCCACAAGTCTGACATCCCACAAGTCTGACATCCAACAAATCTGACATCCCACAAATCTGACATCCCACAAGTCTGACATCCCACAAGTCTGACATCCAACAAGTCTGACATCCCACAAATCTGACATCCCACCAGTCTGATATCCCACAAGTCTGACATCCCACCAGTCTGACATCCCACCAGTCTGACACCCCACAAGTCTGACATCCCACAAGTCTGACATCCCACAAGTCTGACATCACACAGATCTGACATCCCACCAGTCTGACATCCCACAAGTCTGACATCCCACAAATCTGACATCCCACAAATCTGACATCCCACCAGTCTGACATCCCACAAGTCTGACATCCCACAAGTCTGACATCCCACCAGTCTGATATCTCACAAGTCTGACATCCCACAAGTCTGACATCCCACAAGTCTGACATCCCACAAGTCTGACATCCCACAAGTCTGACATCACACAAATCTGACATCCCACAAGTCTGACATCCCACAGGCCTGACATCCCACAAGTCTGACATCCCACAAATCTGACATCCCACAAGTCTGACATCCCACCAGTCTGATATCTCACAAGTCTGACATCCCACAAGTCTGACATCCCACAAGTCAGACATCCCACAAGTCTGACATCCCACAAGTCTGACATCCCACAAGTCTGACATCCCACTAGTCTGACATCCCACGGGTCTGACATCCCACGAGTCTGACATCCCACGAGTCTGACATCCCCACGTCTGACATCCCACAAGTCTGACATCCCACAAGTCTGACATCCCACAAGTCTGACATCCCACAAGTCTGACATCCCACAAGTCTGACATCCCACGGGTCTGACATCCCACGAGTCTGACATCCCACGAGTCTGACATCCCCACGTCTGACATCCCACAAGTCTGACATCCCACAAGTCTGACATCCCACAAGTCTGACATCCCACACGTCTGACATCCCACACGTCTGACATCCCACAAGTCTGACATCCCACACGTCTGACATCCCACAAGTCTGACACCCCACAAGTCTGACATCCCACAAGTCTGACATCCCACAAGTCTGACATCCCACAAGTCAGACATCCCACAAGTCTGACATCCCACAAGTCTGACATCCCACAAGTCTGACATCCCACTAGTCTGACATCCCACGGGTCTGACATCCCACGAGTCTGACATCCCACGAGTCTGACATCCCCACGTCTGACATCCCACAAGTCTGACATCCCACAAGTCTGACATCCCACAAGTCTGACATCCCACAAGTCTGACATCCCACAAGTCTGACATCCCACACGTCTGACATCCCACACGTCTGACATCCCACAAGTCTGACATCCCACACGTCTGACATCCCACAAGTCTGACACCCCACAAGTCTGACATCCCACAAGTCTGACATCCCACAAGTCTGACATCCCACAAGTCTGACATCCCACAAGTCTGACATCCCACAAGTCTGACATCCCACAAATCTGACATCCCACAAGTCTGACATCCCACAAGTCTGACATCCCACAAGTCTGACATCCCACAAGTCTGACATCCCACAAGTCTGACATCCCACAAGTTGACATCCCACAAGTCTGACATCCCACACGTCTGACATCCCACACGTCTGACATCCCACACGTCTGACATCCCACAAGTCTGACATCCCACAAGTCTGACATCCAACAAGTCTGACATCCCACAAGTCTGACTCCCACAAGTCTGACATCCCACAAGTCTGACATCCCACAAGTCTGACAACCCACAAGTCTGACATCCCACAAGTCTGACACCCCACAAGTCTGATATCTCACCAGTCTGACAACCCTTAAGTCTGACATCCCACAAGTCTGACATCCCACAAGTCTGACATCCCACAAGTCTGACAACCCACAAGTCTGACAACCCACAAGTCTGACATCCCACAAGTCTGACATCCCACAAGTCTGACATCCCACATGTCTGACATCCCACAAGTCTGACATCCCACAAGTCTGACACCCCACAAGTCTGACATCCCACAAGTCTGACATCCCACAAGTCTGACAACCCACAAGTCTGACAACCCACAAGTCTGACATCCCACAAGTCTGACAACCCACAAGTCTGACATCCCACAAGTCTGACAACCCCCAAGTCTGACATCCCACAAGTCTAAAATCTCACCAGTCTGACATCCCAAGTCTGACATCCCACAAGTCTGACATCCCACAAGTCTGACATCCCACAAGTCTGACACCCCACAAGTCTAAAATCTCACCAGTCTGACATCCCAAGTCTGAGAACCCACAGGTCTGACATCCCACAAGTCTGACATCCCACAAGTCTGACATCCCACAAGTCTGACAACCCACAAGTCTGACATCCCACAAGTCTGACAACCCCTAAGTCTGACATCCCACAAGTCTAAAATCTCACCAGTCTGACATCCCACGTCTGACATCCCACAAGCCTGACATCCCACAAGTCTGACATCCCACAAGTCTGACACCCCACAAGTCTAAAATCTCACCAGTCTGACATCCCAAGTCTGAGAACCCACAGGTCTGACATCCCACAAGTCTGACATCCCACAAGTCTGACATCCCACAAGTCTGACAACCCACAAGTCTGACACCCCACAAGTCTAAAATCTCACCAGTCTGACATCCCAAGTCTGAGAACCCACAGGTCTGACATCCCACAAGTCTGACATCCCACAAGTCTGACATCCCACAAGTCTGACAACCCACAAGTCTGACACCCCACAAGTCTGATATCTCACCAGTCCGACAACCCTTAAGTCTGACATCCCACAAGTCTGACACCCAGGCCACAAGTCTGAGATCTCACCAGTCTGACAACCCTTAAGTCTGACATCCCACAAGTCTGACATCCCACAAGTCTGACAACCCACAAGTCTGACATCCCACAAGTCTGACATCCCACAAGTCTGGCATCCCACACGTCTGACATCCCACAAGTCTGACATCCCACCAGCCTGACATCCCACAAGTCTGACAACCCACAAGTCTGACATCCCACAAGTCTGACATCCCACAAGTCTGACAACCCACAAGTCTGACATCCCACAAGTCTGACAACCCACAAGTCTGACATCCCACGGGTCTGACATCCCACAAGTCTGACATCCCACACGTCTGACATCCCACAAGTCTGACATCCCACAAGTCTGACATCCCACCAGTCTGATATCCCACAAGTCTGACATCCCACCAGTCTGACATCCCACAAGTCTGACAACCCACATGTCTGATATCCCACAAGTCTGACATCCCACAGGCCTGACATCCCACAAGTCTGACATCCCACCAGCCTGACATACCACAAGTCTGACATCCCACATGTCTGACATCCCACAAGTCTGACATCCCACAAGTCTGACATCCCACAAGTCTGACATCCCACAAGTCTGACAACCCACCAGTCTGATATCCCACAAGTCTGATATCCCACAAGTCTGACATCCCACAAGTCTGACATCCCACAAGTCTGACACCCCACCAGTCTGATATCCCACAAGTCTGACATCCCACAAGTCTGACATCCCACAAGTCTGACACCCCACAAGTCTGACAACCCACCAGTCTGATATCCCACAAGTCTGACATCCCACAAGTCTGACATCCCACAAGTCTGACAACCCACCAGTCTGATATCCCACAAGTCTGATATCCCACAAGTCTGACATCCCACAAGTCTGACATCCCACAAGTCTGACAACCCACAAGTCTGACATCCCACGGGTCTGACATCCCACAAGTCTGACATCCCCACGTCTGACATCCCACAAGTCTGACATCACACAGATCTGACATCCCACCAGTCTGACATCCCACAAGTCTGACATCCCACAAGTCTGACATCCCACCAGTCTGACATCCCACCAGTCTGACATCCCACAAGTCTGACATCCCACAAGTCTGACATCCCACAAGTCTGACATCACACAAATCTGACATCCCACAAGTCTGACATCCCACACTTCTCACATCCCACAGGCCTGACATCCCACAAGTCTGACATCCCACAAATCTGACATCCCACAAGTCTGACATCCCACCAGTCTGATATCCAACAAGTCTGACATCCCACACGTCTGACATCCCACAAGTCTGACATCCAACAAGTCTGACATCCCACAAATCTGACATCCCACCAGTCTGATATCCCACAAGTCTGACATCCCACCAGTCTGACATCCCACCAGTCTGACACCCCACAAGTCTGACATCCCACAAGTCTGACATCACACAGATCTGACATCCCACCAGTCTGACATCCCACAAGTCTGACATCCCACAAGTCTGACAACCCACAAGTCTGACATCCCACAAGTCTGACATCCCACAAGTCTGACATCCCACCAGTCTGATATCTCACAAGTCTGACATCCCACAAGTCTGACATCCCACAAGTCTGACATCCCACAAGTCTGATATCCCACAAGTCTGACATCCCACAAGTCTGACATCCCACCAGTCTGACATCCCACAAGTCTGACATCCCACAAGTCTGACATCCCACAAGTCTGACATCACACAAATCTGACATCCCACAAGTCTGACATCCCACACTTCTCACATCCCACAGGCCTGACAACCCACCAGCCTGACATCCAACAAGTCTGACATCCCACAAGTCTGATATCCCACAAGTCTGACATCTCACAAGTCTGACACCCCACAAGGCTGACATCCCACAAGTCTGACATCCCACAAGTCTGACATCTCACAAGTCTGACACCCCATAAGTCTGACACCCCACCAGTCTGACATCCCACAAGTCTGACATCCCACAAGTCTGACAACCCACAAGTCTGACACCCCACAAGTCTGACATCCCACAAGTCTGACATCTCACAAGTCTGACACCCCATAAGTCTGACACCCCACAAGGCTGACATCCCACAAGTCTGACATCCCACAAGTCTGACATCTCACAAGTCTGACATCCCACAAGTCTGATATCCCACAAGTCTGACATCCCACAAGTCTGATATCCCACCAGTCTGACATCCCACAAGTCTGACATCCCACAAGTCTGACATCCCACAAGTCTGACATCACACAAATCTGACATCCCACAAGTCTGACATCCCACACTTCTCACATCCCACAGGCCTGACAACCCACCAGCCTGACATCCAACAAGTCTGACATCCCACAAGTCTGATATCCCACAAGTCTGACATCTCACAAGTCTGACATCCCACAAGCCTGACATCCCACAAGTCTGACATCCCACAAGTCTGACATCCCACAAGCCTGACATCCCACAAGTCTGACATCCCACAAGTCTGACATCCCACAAGTCTGACAACCCATTAGATAACTGACAAATTGACCTCATGCACACTAGTGGAATATTTTAAGCGATATAAATACAGGTAACATTCGATTTTGAGATTCTGAACTTAAATTTAGAAAACTAATTGCTGACTGATTGGTGTTTCATGCAGCACTCCTTATTATGTGCTGCAGGGTGCTGCAGTGAAAAGCACATATAGAAATTGCTCTGTGAACGGACCACTCCAGCCGTGATTATTTTCTGAAGACATTTTCATTTTTTTTTCAGGAGGATTTTGGTCTTGGAAAAATTGAAGTACGTGATAATGGTTGTGGAATAGAGGAACACCAAATAAAAGATGTTGCCAAACATTACCATACATCCAAGATTAAATCATTTAGTGATCTACATAGCCTGTGTACATATGGATTTCGGGGAGAAGCTTTAGGTGAGCTAACTCAATAGACCCTTTCGGCTTAGAATGACGTTTTTATGACGCTGTTTGAATTGTATGGCATTGATGTCATTTCTCTGTTGCAGTCGTAACGCGCCTCTTTTGCATTGCGTCAGATTGATCCAAAAACTCAATTTAGTGTCATTTTGCCATACAACGAGGCTTCAGTAGGGTCTATGTGAGTTGACAGGTACTTGCCAACGGTTAAGGGCTTCCTCCGGGCAAAGAGCCTGGTTTACTCGCCCACTAAACCTGTTTTCATTGACTGGTTCAGCGCAGCAAAACCCCAAGCCAAATCCACTGTGAAAAATCATTGGAACTAAGTAGTCTCATCATTAGAAAGCTTTTCAGCTGATCTTTATCGTACCCCGTCTGTCTGGCTTGGTTTTGCTTTCTGCTAAAAACTGTAACTTTTGTGTTTTCAGGATCACTGTGTTCCTTATCAAACCTGTCAATCACCTCGAAGACAGAGTCAGCTACAGTTGGAGTGACAGTGGAAGTGAACAGCCAAGGGGAGGTAACTCATACCAAACCATCACATTTTGGAAGAGGTAAGACCCAAAATTCTTCAGCGTGGACTTTTTCTCCCTTTCACCACACACATTTTTCTCATTGTCCTTTTTTGCTACTTTTCTGTTAAGTTTTTCGTTTCCACCTTAGTTATATATCTTATGGTTAGTGGCACCCATTTTTGTTTTTAACTTTTTGCGTGTGATCCTGCATATCCCTACATTATTAATGATAATAGGAGCTTTGTGTTAAGTTATTTATTTCAAGCTGGGTATACCCCACTGGAACAAGTGCCATTTGTTGTCAAATTGTTTTTATTTATTTATTTCAAGCTGGGCCTACCCCACTGGAGCAAGTGCCATTTGCAGTAAAATTGTTTTTATTTATTTATTTCAATGCTTGGCACCTACATGTATGTAGGATGGTTGCCATTTACCACTGGAAGGCAGTGGGTTTCCTCCAGGCATAGACCCCGGTTTCCTCCCACAATAAAACTGGCAATGTCGCCATATATGTGAAATAATCTTGAGCGCGGCGTAAAACACCAGACAATCAATCAATCAACGCTGGGCCTGCCCCCCTGGAGCAAGTGCCATTTGCCCTTTTGCCTGATTATGTCATTTTTGTTACTTGCCTTATGTTTCTTTTAATTCCAAGTAAATATTCGCATATAGTGTGATTATAATTAACAGTCAGGACTGTTATAATTTTCTTATGGCTTTTAAAATGTTACCCAAGCTGGCATGTGAAATTTCCTATGCTACGTGACTGTCCTGTAAGGTGTACAAGGTCTATATTAGCCATGTCTAAAGGAGATAGCTCTGACTGATCAGCAACTAATTTTGTTGAACACTTTAATAGAGTATGCAATTTCTACTTAGGTTTTGTCAAAGCCAACAGTGCTGTGACATTATGGACCTCATAGCTTATGGGTAGAATCACAGAAACTACTATAAAGGAATCATGGAGATGACCTTTTCAACTGAAGGGATACTTTTGTTTTGCACCTTTCAATGTATTTATCTATTCATCATTGTGAGATGGTTGCCAGTTACTGAAGATCGTGGGTTTCACCTGGGCATAGAGCCTGGTTTCCTCCCCCAATTAAACTGGCAACGCCGCTATATATGTGAAATAATCTTGAGCGAGGCGTAAAACACCAAAAAATCAATCTATTCTTCATACAGGAACATGTATCATAGCAACACATCTTTTCAAGAATCTACCTGTGCGTAAACAATTCTACAGTACAGTGAAGAAAAAGAAAGATGAACTACGACAAGTTGAAGAGCTGGTGATGTCCTATGGTGTGATTCAGCCAGATTTGAGGATATCCCTACGACATGGGAAAGATCTGCTCTGGCAGAAGTTTGCTGTTCTTGATCACCGTACTGTGTTATTGAACATTCTAGGTACCGCCACGTTTAACCAGCTTGAGCAGAAAGTCACTTCATCAGAAAACCCAAAGGTCAGTCTTCATTCAACTTCATTATTGGTTGATTGATTAATTTATGTTTTACGCTGCACTAAAGATTATTCCACTTATTAACGGCGTTGCCAGGTTTAGTATGTGGAGCCTGCGAGTTCTTGGCAGCTCTCCCACTTAGGGTGATAGCAAAAGATATTTTCAGGTTTTCAAATGATTTCAAGTGCAAATATATCTACAGCGTACATTAAAATCTTTTTTTTAAGTTATTTTACAATCACCTCTCTAAAACCATTGTGACATTTGCTCTCATATTAATCAATGTCAATTGTGTTTGCAGATGACAATAGAGGCATTCCTCCCTAAAGCAAATTCAAAGACCACTCTAACAAGCAGATCTGTGAATACAAGACATTTAACGTTTGTAAATAAGAGACCTGTCCTTATGAAAGACGTAGACAAGGTAAGGTCTTCCTGCTCTTCTCTTAAAGTGGCTTGAGCTGCCAAATTGTTGATATTTTGACGTTGAAACAGAACGTTGAAATTATCGGCTATTTTTCCCAAGACTTATAATTCAGATGCTTTTTAGTGCTTCTAGTCTCAGTATTGTTTTAAAGTAACTTTCGCTTATCTAGAATGAATGAATGGTCGTCCCGGTTATTTAAATTTTGTTTACTTTTCAAACACGTTTTCGGTTTGTACAGGCCACATACTGTATGGATTTTCCTCATTCCATCATTTAGTTTTTCGATGGCCTTCAAAGCCTCTTACTGTCGTGACGATCAGAAATTATGAAAAAGGTGTGAATTTCGGCAGCTCATGCCACTTTAAGGCTCGTTCTCACTGTGCGATTTGTCGTACCGACTTATAGGATGCGATTAAAATGGACGCATTTGATGGTTAATAAATCATATTGACCAATGAAAAGTGAGACACGGGCCTTTAGTCTCTGATCACCTTTCAACTTGTTGAACCAAAGAATGATTGCCCAAATGGAGAGACCTGGGCCCACTTGCACAAAGCGCTCTTAACTAACAGCACTCTTAGCGCATGTCTACAACATGGAATAAGAAGGCTCGTAAACTCCACATCTTGTAGAGATATGCTTAGAGTTCTCTTTAGTTAAGAATGCTTTGTGGAAGTGGGCCCAAGTCTCTTAATATTGCTTGGGAGTTTCCTTACAGATTTTACAATATTACGTTTGACAGATGATGTTTTTTTTTGATGACGTCTGTCAGTTTGCTTGACGTTTTTTGTTCTAAAAAAAACGATACTGCCACTCCCTGTATTCAATAATCTGACTTTACCTTTGAGTTGTAAAAAGGACTTATTTCTGGAGCATCACAGCCAAATATTGGTAAATTTTCATACAAACAAAATTAAAGGCACATTTGCTGTTATAGCCTTTATAAAGAAAGTGTATTTAAAGTGGCATGAGCTGCCAAAATTCACATCTTTTTCATAATTTCTAATCGTCACTACAGTAAGAGGCTTTGACGGCCATCGAAAAACTAAATGATTAGCGTTGGAATGAGGAAAATCCATACAGTCTGTGGCCTATACGAACCGGAATAGTGTTCGAAAAGTAAACAAAATTTAAATAACCGAGAAGACCATTCATTCATTCTAAGCCAAAGTTAGTTCTAAACAATACATTATCGTACATTCTCGAGACAAGAAGCACTAAAACGCTTCTGAAATATACGTCTTGAGAAAAATAAACGATAATTTCAACATTCTGTTCTTATGTCAAAATATCAACATTTTGGCAGCTCATGCCACTTTAAACAAGCTTACGAGAAGTAAAAAATCAAATTAGAAATATAAGATATCCAATTTAGTAACTTCCTTACTTCTTCTATCTTGGAAAATTATAGAAAATAGCTGTTTTTAATGTTAACATTATTTAGGATTTTAGATCTTGAAATGTTCTGATAGCTGTCAAAATATTAAAACCCCCCAAAAAGTCAAAATTTAAAGTTTTTTTAGTGATACTAGACGATACATGTTAAAGGAATAACTTTGTTCTAAAATGAATGAATGTTCGTCTCAGTTATTGAACTTTCATTTCATTCTTTCAATTCTGTTTGTATGGGTAACAGACACTGTGGATTTTCTCTTTCTCAAAGCTTGATTGATGAACAATATTATCCCATCTCATTGTGCCGACAATCAGAAATTATAGAGAGAAAAAAATGTACAAATGTCTCCCACCATAGACTGTGAAATGTCTCGCACTATTAGACTGTGAAATGTCTCTCGCCATAGACCACAAAATATCTGCACGATAGTCTTTGAACTGTCTCTGACAATAGATTGTGAAATGTCTACCATTCTAAACTTTGAAATGTCTGCCCGATAGGCTTTGAAATGTCTCTGTCAATAGGATGTTATAATGCTATCCATACATGCAAAAATATAATATTCTATATCATTATGTGTGTATTGATTTCAGTTGGTCCGCCAGCATTACATGGAAAACCACAAGACGGATGAAAAGGGAGGTAATCGCTACCCAATATATTTTTTATCAGTCAGTATTCCTGCCTCTGATGTTGATGTTAACGTTGAACCAAACAAAACAAGAGTTTATTTGGAAAACCAGGTAAGTTGTATGCTGTGACAGTCTTTATACCGTTTTTGCAAAACATTGTTGACCCAACATTCAACGGCCCAAATAGTTGATTTGGGTTCTGATATAACCCATCTGCATTTGTTAACACCAGCAATGAACTGAATTTCCTCATTTGTGTCATGAAACTGATTTTCTTCCTAGACACTTTCAGTTGTTAAGAAAACTAGTGCCTTAATCAGCTGAGGGATAGTCTCTCCAGCTGAAGCCTTCCACTGTTGGGTCTCGGGTTTGAATCCCACTCGGTCCCCCGTAAAAAGAGGGAAATATTTCTGAATGGAAATTTTGTGAAAGAGTGGTCAGGTACTCGGCGAAGACCAAGATTTCCTCTGTGCAGAACCCAGTTTCCCCCCATACTAAACCTAACTATGCCACCATATGAGTGAAATAATCTTGAGTGCGGCGAAAAACATCAATCAATCAACCTATTGTTACTTAGGGCCTCCATGACTGAGTTGGTTAAAACAGTTGATGCTCACACTGATAGGAGTCATCCCCAAAAAAAAAGATGTAAATATTATGACTGGATTTCCTCATGATCTCCCTGGGTCAAACACATTGAGATTTGCTCTGAGAAGCCAGGGGGCCATTTCACAAAGCTGCCACGATGAGTTGCCATGACATGTCTCTTCACTATAGTATGCATTGGCAATTGCTTCATTTGCAATGCGACTCCTTTGTGAAACAAGCCCCAGCTGTAGACAAGTTTATGTAAATTAATGGGATACTGATAGCTGATGAGATATTTTTAAAGTACTTGTATGTCATCTTTTTAAAATAAAATAATTTCTGTTGCAGGATGTTTTATTGAAACTCTTAACAGATCTGTTAGAGGAGCATTTTGGAAGCAATGACCTTAAACCAACTGCTGCTATTGGAAAACAAACAGCTGAAGCCAAAAACATAGATAATACACATGCACAAAATAACCCTGAACCAGACAATGACTTTGACAGTATTACTTGCTCACAATTTGGTTCTTTTGAATTGGAAGCTCCTATACTGGCTGAAAGTGAGCAGTTTCTGAATTCAAATCAATCATCATCCATCTCATGTGTGAATGACAATGATGGCAACACCGCAATAACAGACTGTTCTGATAAGGACAGTAGGCTTTCCCATATAGGGGGAGATAACTCCACAAACTACAAGAAGGGTGCTAACTCTGCTGAACCACCTATCAGAATTGATTCTGACAATCTTTCTTCGAGTAACAGAAATGAAATCTCTTCTTTAAATTCAACAAACAGTTTAAATGAAGTATCTAACAATCATGCACAGAGTGATTTTTATTTTCGTACTAAATCAGTCGGTTGCGAAGAGAACTCTGTGACATCTTTATTCAAAGACAATAAAACGTCTCAACAACTGTCTCAAAAAGAAATAGCTTTTCAAGAACTGATGGAAGATTTAGATTCTGAGGATCTGCTGTGCACATTTGATGAAAATCCACCCTCGGTAGACAGTTCACTGAGAGGTAATATTGTTTTAAGCAAAGAGCCTGTATCCTGTGAACAGTGGTCCAGAGGGACAGGGCTTACTGATAGCTCTGGTAACACCTTACAGGTAAGCTTTGACAGATGATGGATGAATACCGCTTCCCCCTAGAAATATCCTATCTCATGTCCAGTGTAGTGGGGATGTACTTTGTCAAACCTTTTTTTTTTTGGCTCATTTTGATCAATCAGACATGATTCAAGCACGCTATTACTTGAAACATAAGATATGGATTTTATTTTTCTATACAATTGAAAAACATTGGTGAAATGGTATTGAGGAATCCCCTCTCTTCATTCCGAACCCATATGACAGGGGGTTTCTCCAATCTACCTTTGTAATTGACAATGAAAGAGTGGGAAATTCTTCAGGAGTGATATGTTACCCGACCTCCCTATTAACCTCATACATTATATTATCTTACGTGTTGCATAACAACGAGAAATAATCCTTCTGATAAGTCTTTCTCAAAACGCAGCAAATGTGGAAATTAAGGGGGGGGGGGGGAAATGTACCCGGGCACAGGCTCTCCCTTATCCACTCTCTGTTATACTATAAATATGGACAAGGCAGGAAACACTTATTCTGACTGCCTCCAGCAAAACTATAACAGAAGGTGGATAAGGGAGAGCACTTCGTGTGCCTGTGACCAGGGTTACTATTTGAATTGCAGCTTCTCTCTCTAAAACTAATTTGACAGGACATTTCCATAAACAGAGCTTTTGAAATAAGCTGCCCTATTTTCTCATCTGGAAGATTGAATGCCGAAGGGCAACTAAGAATTGAAAGTAAAAAAGAAATAAATTACATGTAAAGCCAAGCTCTTCTCTGTTTTCAACTTATCAACGTAAAGAAATAGCGTAGTCTTTTGTTTAATGTAACAAATTATGATTGAATTTGAAGTCGATATGACCCCCCCCCCCCTCCTCTTATTAACACAATTAGAAGCTTGTCTCTGTGGTTATTTGTCAAGTTTTGCCTGTTTTGGTTTTGTCTTTATAAATATGTTCCAAGCTTTACAAAAGGAAGAAATTTTTTTAAATATCGGACAAAACCAAAAGGGCAGCCGTAATTACAGTATTTGTTAAGGCATGCCATAATTCTGTTGTAGAACTGGCCTGGGAAATGACATAATTTTGATTAAACGGTCAACAGCAATGGTCAGATTGTGTAGTGTTCTAAAATGTATAAATTATTTGTTCTATTTAACTTAGGGTCCAAGTTTACTGATCGCCGGTGGTCATCATTCTGCTGATGATGAGTGTCATCAAACGTTGAACTCAAATGGCAAGAGGCCACAATCAATAGCTGACGATTTAGATGACGGAAAACCAGCCAGTAAAAAGTCTACCAGAGACACGGTGAGTGACATTGTAAATATTTTTTAAAAATGAAGTCATATGAACATTATCAGAAGTAAATGAATCAGAATGACGAAGTATAAAACGGTGACTTAGATAACGTAGACAGCATTGTTTCCTTCGCCCATTGTTAAGACCATATGTGACATATCAGCCTAGATCTTGGCGAACCAAACTGCGCATATTAAAAAGACTTGTATTTTGCGTCGATCGGAAAACTTCGATTTGAATCGGCTGGGGGAGGGGGGGGGGGGGGGGAGGCTGATGTTTTTTTTCGTTTTAAAGAAAAATTACATGGGGAGATAATTATTTTTATTATTATTTTTGAACTGACAGGAGCTTCCAAAATATTGATATTGTCATATCCTTTATCTGACTTTTTATGATTTAAAAAAAATTAGTCTCTTTTATTCTTCCAGGCTGAAACGACAATGTTTGATCTGATTAGTAGCCAACCTGTCAAACGACCACAGACGGCATTCATCCATTTCTCCAAAGAAGTTCGACCAAAAGGTGTGGGATAATTCATTTCAATTTGAAGTTAATAACTGCCTACTTAATTGATTTCTTGCTTCAATATACTAGCTGTGTAGGTCAGATGCTGAGAGAGTTCTGACTGAGTGTCGGGTTGATGATTCTATGTGATACTCAAGATAATTTCATTTATAGCAGCCTTACCAGGTTTGTTTAGGTGGCTATGAGAGGAAACACTAGAGATACATTGAACAATGATATCAATAGTGACTACGTACTGACAATCCTCATCTTCAAAAAAGAAGGGAGGCTCAGTAAGAGTGATAGTCCCTCAGTCCGACACAGGCCTCCCATTGATGCGACGCGTTTTACATTCCCACTTGGATCAAATAAAAATTAAGGAGTTGACAGGTACTCGCAAAAGGTCAGGGGTTTCCTCCTGACAATGAGCCCGGTTTCCTCCCCCTCTACACCTGGCAACGCGGGCATATCAATGAAATAATCTTGAGTGCGGCATAAAACATCAATCAATCAGTCCAAAATGATTGATTGTTTGGTGTTTTACGCCGCGCTCAAGATTATTTCACTTATATGGCGGCGTTGCCAGTTTTATTGTGGGAGGAAACCGGGCTCTATGCCCGGAGGAAACCTACGACCTTCCGTTGTTAACTGGAAACCATACCACATAGGTCGTTCGAGTGAAAACCCAGTCAGAAAATTTTCCATTTTTTTTTGGACTGAGTGGGATTCAAACCCGCGACCCATTGGTGGAAGGCTGTTTGGATTGAGCGTCCAACGCTCTACCTACTGAGCCACGGAGGCCCCCAGTCCAAAACGAACATTTAGACAAAAGTTTATTTTTTATTATATTTATTTGAAGACTTGAACTGTTCAAACAAAATTCTTGATAACAGACATTTTTTAAAAGGAAGGTTTATTGGTGGTTACATTATATGTCATATGTCTATGAGCAGTTGTCAAGGAGAACCCTGACCTAAACTTCCAAGATACAGCTCGTTTGATTGGTCAAATGTGGAAAGGGATGTCTGCAGATGAAAAAGAGCCATATGAGAAACTGACTAGTTTGGATGTAGAAAGGTAAGTTTGTCTCTCCAAACATATACTACAGGGACATACTGTGTTTGTACTGTCCTTTGTCTGCAAGAGATTTCTGTAGCCTCTTTTATCTATAGGTTATTGGTGGGTACATTGTAGTTGATCTACAATTTAATGGTGTCTTTCTCGAAAATTAAAATTCTGAGTGGATTTTTCGACTCGATTGGCATATGTGTAAGAGTTGCCAGGTACGCGCCAAAAGTTTCCTCCCCCAGTAAACCTGTCAACGCGGCCATATAATTTTGAGTGCTCACATCAATGTTCACGGGTTTGAGTCCCCCTCTGTCCAAGAGAGATGGTCAAATTTGTCACTTGTTCACCCTATGTTAGAGACTTGCCAAAAATTCGCCAAAGGTGGAGCGGGAAGGGGGGGGGGGGGGGGTGTTGAGGAGAAACTAACCTGTTTGATGGTTATTAAATCACAGTACTATAATTACTGACAAAAATGAAACAGCTGTCTTCATAATTCAGAGGCCTCGGTTCTCCTGCAGGTTTGATCATCCCTCCAGATCAAACTCAGACCATATAAATATTGGATTTTTCACTCGGTTGCCGTATGTGGAAGAGTTGCCAGGTACTCACCGACGGGTCGGGGGTTCCTCCTGGCAATTAGCCCAGTTTCCTCCTCTACTTAACCTGGTCGCCATATAAGTTTTTGGTGTCTGCATAGTTATCACTGGTATAGCTATTTGTATTGGTTGCTGCTTGTCCACAGGATATATTGCAAAACTTATGGTGAAATTTTAAAAAAAGGTTTTGTTTACAGCTTGTTGGTGGGTCCTTTGTAGATCGACTGTCTGTATGTGCATCTATTGACACCCTTCTAATTGACCCTGTTAATTTAAGTGGTTACTGTTAGTCAGCAGGGGTCACAAAGGTCTTTTACTGTGTGATAATTCCTCAGTCCGACACAGAAGTCCCCATCGATACGGCGACGGATTCATATCCCACTCAAACTAAATAAAAATTGAAAAATTTCTGAGTGGATTTTTCACTCGATCGTCGTATGTGGGAGTGTTGTCAAGTACTCGACAAAGGTCGGCGTTTTCTCCAAGCAAAGAGACTGGTTTCCTCCCCCACTAAACCTGGCAACGCGGCCATGTAAGTGAAAGAATATTGAGAGCGGCGTAAAAGATCAATCGTCTTCATTATTTTAATCCCATGTAGTAATTCCTGGCTTTTTAGGGGGCTGACAACTGTAACAATCTGGTTCTCTTTAGCTCATTTCCTCCCCCTCACAACCGGGTACCTGTTAATGGGGTGAAATAATCCTGAGTGTGGCGTATAGCATCAATCAATCAATTTGGTGACATATGAATAGAAATAAATATAATCCAAAGCTTCAAGGACTGTTCAAAGTAAAGGTAGCAGATGACTATGTTAGGTAATTGTTCTATTTGTGATTCAGATATAGAAAACAAGTGGCTGCAGGTAGTAATTCCTCTGTCAAAGGCCGCAGAAAACAGGTAACGTTATTTTTGTAACCTCTCAATTATTTCCTTAACCCAAAGACCTTATTTCACACAATTCATTGTGAGAAAGCAAGTTGCAATTATCATCAGGGAAATTATTGAATTAGTAAATTAACCGACACTGATTGACACGAAAAAAAAAAGGGCTTGATTTAAGCTATGTAAGAGAATCTAACAAGCGAACCGTTCCCAGCAGGGCTAGATAGCTCAGTTGATAGAGCGGTGGGACGGTAAGATTAACATTTTTCCGGGTTAATCAGTGTCGGTTAATTTACTAATTCAGTAATCGTGAGAAGGCTGATCTTATTTAAAGAGGCGTGAGCTGCAAAAATTCAAATTTTTTTCATAATTTCTGATCGTCACGACAGTAAAAGAGGCTTTGACGGCCATTGAAAAAATAAATGATTGGCGTTGGAATGGGGAAAATCCATACAGTATGTGGCCTGTATGAACCGAAAACGTGTTCAAAAAGTAAACAAAATTTAAATAACGGGGACGACCATTCATTCATTCTAAGCCAAAGTTAGTTTAAAACAATACTTTATCGTACATTTTTTAGACTATAGAAGCAATATAAAGCTTCTGAATTACACTTCTTGAGAAAAATAGCCAATAATTTCAAAATCAGTTTTAACGTCAAAATATCAACATTTTGGCAGCTCATGCCACTTTAATGTGGTATTGTGAAATTTCTTGATATTATTCAGGACATTCTGGCATTACCTTTATGTCCTATACAAGTTTTCATGGTTAGCAGTTGTAGTTTTGCACACTAGGTAACATTTTATTGATTGTCCTCCACTATGGGCATGCATATTGTCCTTGTGTACTAAATGTAATATCTACTTGTAGACCTCTAATGGGCATGCATATTGCCCATGTGCACTAAATGTAATATCTACTTGTAGACCTCTAATGGACATGCATATTGTCCTTGTGTACTAAATGTAATATCTACTTGTAGACCTCTAATGGGCATGCATATTGTCCTTGTGTACTAAATGTAATATCTACTTGCAGACCTCTAATGGGCATGCATATTGTCCTTGTGTACTAAATGTAATATCTACTTGCAGACCTCTAATGGGCATGCATATTGTCCTTGTGTACTAAATGTAATATCTACTTGCAGACCTCTAATGGGCATGCATATTGTCCTTGTGTACTAAATGTAATATCTACTTGTAGACCTCTAATGGGCATGCATATTGTCCTTGTGTACTGAATATAATATCTACTTGTAGACCTCTAATGGGCATGCATATTGCCCATGTGCACTAAATGTAATATCTACTTGTAGACCTCTAATGGGCATGCATATTGTCCTTGTGTACTAAATGTAATATCTACTTGTAGACCTCTAATGGGCATGCATATTGTCCTTGTGTACTAAATGTAATATCTACTTGTAGACCTCGAAAAGAACCAGTCTATCAATTAAAGATTGTTTGCTGAACAATATTTAATCATACATTTTCTAGACTATAGAAGCAATAAAAAGCTTCTGAATTATACGTCTTGAGAAAAATAGCCAATAATTTCAACATTCTGTTTTAACATCAAAATATCAGCATTTTGGCAGCTAATGCCACCTTAATGTGGTATTGTGAAATTTCTTGATATTATTGGGAACATTCTGGATGTCCTATACAAGTTTTCATGGTTAGCAGTTGTAGTTTTGCACACTAGGTAACATTTTATTGATTGTCCTCCACTATGGGCATGCATATTGTCCTTGTGTACTAAATGTTATATCTACTTGTAGACCTCTAAAAGAACCAGTCTATCAATTAAAGATTGTTTGCTGAATATGATGTCACAAGTACCGCTGAAATCTCGTCGATTATCCAGCACGTCCCCTCAAGTGAAAACTACAACCTGTCATCTGGACATGAACAGGTTAAAACGTCTTTACGCTCAAGAATTTTCCCACAGGTAACACTTTAAAAACAGTAATTACGGTAAGAATTCCGCTAATTCAAGGACGAGCAATGTGAAGATAACAAATTAGTAGACTACTTTCTGCCATGTTTGGTCTAAAACAACAACAATAGCGATTGCTCGATAGGATTATCGGTCGCTCCATGCAGGAGGTAAGACACCCAACGAAAAGTTTCAAACTTTTAGAGTGCTTTTCGTAATGTTTTGAATAATTGAATTAGCGGAATTCTTACCGCTTTCATTAGATAAAATCTGTATTATGACATTAAACATGTAGATAACAGGACTTGAAATGAAGACGTAAGGACTTGAAATGAAGACGTAAGGTTGGTTCATTGGTAACATTGAATTTAAATCTTCTCAATCATCATTTATCTTTAATCTCACTCTTGCCTGGACTCAATTTTCAAACAGCCTTCCGCTCACAGGCCTAGGGTTAAATCCCACTCGGGGAATTAATCTGGAGTGTAGAATCACCTTGATCTTAACACTCACCAAACAATGGCTAAAAACATTCCTTATTCAGTGGTGCAACAGTGCAACCATTCCAGGTAAGCAGCGTCACAATATTGGCATACAAATGCTTCTATCAACTGAGATGCACTGTTGCAATATTGGCATGCCATCACTTTTATCAAACTAGTTGCATCTTTGCAACAGTGGCATACCATCACTTTTAGCAAATTAGTTGCATCGTTGCAACATTGGCATACCAACACTTTTAGCAAATTAGTTGCAACATTGGTTTACCATCACTTTTATCAAATTAGTTGCATCATTGCAACATTGGCATACCATCTCTTTTATCGGTCTAGTTGCATCGTTGCAACATTGGCATACCATCACTTTTATCAAATTAGTTGCATCGTTGCAACATTGGCATACCATCACTTTTATCAAACTAGTTGGATCATTGCAACATTGGCATACCAACACTTTTATCAAATTAGTTGCTTCGTTGCAACATTGGCATACCATCACTTTTATCAAACTTGTTGGATCATTGCAACATTGGCATACCATCACTTTTATCAAACTAGTTGTATCGTTGCAACATTGACATACCATCACTTTTATCAAACTAGTTGGATCATTGCAACATTGGCACACCCAACACTTTTATCAAACTAGTTGGATCATTGCAACATTGGCATACCATCACTTTTATCAAACTAGTTGTATCGTTGCAACATTGGCATACCATCACTTTTATCAAACTAGTTGGATCATTGCAACATTGGCATACCATCACTTTTATCAAACTTGTTGGATCATTGCAACATTGGCATACCATCACTTTTATCAAACTAGTTGTATCGTTGCAACATTGGCATACCATCACTTTTATCAAACTAGTTGGATCATTGCAACATTGGCATACCATCACTTTTATCAAACTTGTTGGATCATTGCAACATTGTCAAACATCGCTTTTATCAAACTAGTTGCATTATTGCAACATTGACATACCATCACTTTTATCAAACTAGTTGGATCATTGCAACATTGACATACCATCACTTTTATCAAACTAGTTGGATCATTGCAACATTGGCATACCATCACTTTTATCAAACTAGTTGTATCGTTGCAACATTGACATACCATCACTTTTATCAAACTAGTTGGATCATTGCAACATTGGCATACCATCACTTTTATCAAATTAGTTGCTTCGTTGCAACATTGGCACACCCAACACTTTTAACTGACTAGTTGCATCATTGCAACATTGGCATACCATCACTTTTATCAAACTAGTTGCTTCATTGCAACATTGACATACCATCACTTTTATCATTCTTGTTGCAACATTAGCATACCATCACGTTTATCGGGTAGTTGCTTTGGTGCAACATTGGCATTCCATCACTTTTATCAACCTTGTTGCAACATTGGCATACCAACATTGGCATACCAACAATCCGGATACCAAACCTTCAATTATATGTTGTGTATAAACTGTATAAATCGTCTGAAATCTGCTTGTTTTCATTATTTTCTGTTTTTAATTTTTTTAGCAGTCAGACACAAAACACTTCAAAGATGAATGTGATTGGTTGCATTAAATCACATAGATCATGGATTGGTTGTCAAGGAAACCAGTTGTATGCCATCAACACATCTCGGATTGAAGAGTCAGTTTTATATCAGAGTTTACTGGAAAGTTATGTTTTAAAACCAATCAAGTTAGAAGTGCCTATTCATCTTACAGACAGGTATAGTTATCATCTTCATTTATTGTTTTAAGAGCTTGTTGTTATATCCTTTGTTATAGTTTAGTATAAATAATCATCTTGCATATTTGTTACTCATCACTTGATAACGGTGTTAGGAGCTACACCGAAACGTCATGTTCCCAATAAACCAAGAAGTTGTAAATCCATATGCAAGAGTTTTCTTTCCTTCATCTTCATATTGCTTGCATTTTTACTCGATCCCCCTATGTGGCAGAGCTGCCAGGTACTTGCTAAAAGTATGGGGGTTTTATCAGGGCAAAGAGCCTGGTCTCCTCCCCAACTAAACCCGGCAACAACGCCATATAAGTGAAATCTTGAGTGCGTGGTAAAACATCAATCAATCAATCTACATTTGGGATTGTTAATCTGAATGACCTCTGACCATGATATCAGAATCTGGCTTCACTAAATTGGCATGAGCTGCCAAAATGTTGATATTTTGATGTTAAAACAGAAAACTCAAATTATTGGCTATTTTTCTCAGGACGTATAATTCAGAAGCTTTTTAGTGCTTCTAGTCTCGAAAATGTACGATGAAGTATTGTTTTGAACTAACTTTGACTTAGAATGAATGAATGGTCGTCCTGGTTATTTTTAAACACGTTTTCGGTTCGCACAGGCCACACACTGTATGGATTTTCCTCGTTCATTAAGTTTTTCGATGGCCTTCAAAGCATCTTACTGTCGTGATCAGAAATTATGAAAAAAGTGTGAATTTTGGCAGCTCATGCCACTTTAATAATAAAATAAGCAAAGTGACCTTGAACGATCTACAATACCAATGGCTTAACAGTTGATAAACTCAATTAAATAATTTATTTTCAAATTATCATTTTAAGTGAAAAATAATTTTTTTTAATATATTTTAAAATGCATTTGTCTTTCAGCTGTCTAAATTCTTCCAGTTATTCCACTTTAGTTTCCATGGCAACTGAAAGGTCAAAGGTTCTAGGAGGTCACAACCATATTGCAGATGAAAGGTTGACTAACAATGGTTTTGAATTAACTTGGACCAAGGGTAAGAGTCAGGAACATGCGCATAGTGTTCCACTAAATTGTAAGGGAAAAAAATAATAATGTTAGCATTGAAATAAACTGTCCAGTACTGTATTCAGGAGGAAATGAATTGGTTGTTGGAATATAGTTTGCTGAAGCTGTTCTATCCCACGGAGACGGAGTAATGCCAACATTTGTTTTTTAAATATAATCGACACAGTCATCATAGCTCTATTGGTTCGATAATTTTGCTGAACAAAATTACAGCCAATCTTTCTGCCCTTCCATTTTTCTCTCATATGGATGGGATTATGATGGGATGAGTTGATATTGGTCTTAAAGGATTTATGAACAGGATTTAAAGCTGGTTTGTGTTTGTTTATGGACTACATGTATATTTGAAAAACATCAGTTGAAAGGAAACAACCTTCGCGTTAGTTCCCTGGTAGTCAAAAAAGGAACGGGGAGGAAATATGCATACTTTCTGTATTTTTCGTAACTACTCAGAAAAATGACGTCATACATGACCTTCGATGTGTAGACTGCCACGAAGACGTACTGAGACAGCAGAAATCGTTTATTACGTCATCGCTGTGAGGGTACGTACACAACGGAGGTCGTGTTTAACATCATAAGTCTCTGAGATAATTAACTTTCGTAAGCATTGTAGATCGGCAAACATAGCTTGAATTTTGTTTGTGCTGTGACCCAAATTTAATTTTCTTTTTGGTCAGACTTTTAAAGTACATGTTCTACAACACACTTAACGCAAATTTGAAAATATTTCCAAAAAATGTTCATAAATCCTTTAAGGCTGGCTGTTGTCACACCGACTTGACGACTCATCTCGTTTTCAAAGCATGTATGTCAACAAATGTGAGTATCAACTATTCGAGATGAGTTTAGTCGTCTCGTTTTGGCTAGAGCTAACGAGAACTAGTGGAGTCTCATTGGAGATGGCTCGGTGATGTGCATATGTCAAAGCGATTCAACAGAAATCTGGATGTGTCAGTCACAGACAACCGGTCCAGTTGGGGTTCATTTGTCCATTTGGTTTGACGTAAGCCAGCCTTAAAGTTTTTCTGTGTGCCACTTCTCATGTACGTGTATTATGTCAAATTATTAGCAAAAGTTACTTATATATGTGATATTTTCTTTATGAACTCAAATTGGCTTTTCACCAATACATTGCTGGTTCAGATCTACCTCTGCCAAAATTCAAACTTTTTTCAAAAATTCTGATAATCACAACAGTAAGAGACTTTGAAAGTCATCAAAAAAAAACTAAATGACTGGCAAAGGAATGAGGAAAACCCATACACTTCTGAAAAAGTGTCTAAACAAAATTTAAATAACGAGGACGAACGATCATTCATTTTCAGTATAATTGTAAGGCACGTCCCAGAAATCTCGCAAGAATGAGGAAATGCATCCTTCATTCAATAGAGAGCAGAACAAGGGGGGTAACTTTTCCTTGATGGAAATATAACATACATGTATTGCCAGCATTTAAGAGAACAATAAAGGCTGCCTATAAACTGCGTGCCATATTCCTCTGCCAGTGAAAACTATAACACATTTTGAATTGTTCTGCCTCTTTCAGATCCCAGCACTGGGTTGAGGACCTTTAATGTGGTGGGTCTTTGTAAATCCATTCCAAGCTACAGCATTTCAGATTTAACAGAACTTCTGGAGCAAATGACAGAATCACCAGCCGCAGGTGTTGCACAATGTCGACCTTTCAAGGTTATCAATTATCTTAAGGTACATAATTCATGATGTCTTCTTGGTAAAAAAAAAAAAGCAGAAACAATATGGTTATGAATTCCCAATTTTGGTGTTTATCAAAAGTCATAATTGTGCTTATGAAGCATAACCAATATGATTCTGAATTCCCGATTTAGTTATTGACCCTGCCTTGTCACTTTTGTTAGAGTTCTTACGCTGTATTGTAGAATTGATTAAGCTGGTAAGCAATGTTCTCCAAAAGAATTTCAAAAGACCCTTTCTGCTTAAGGATTGACACTTGTGCAGTAGCCTTGGTGTATGGCGAAATGAAGCTACATTGACTTGCTGGATCAATCTGACGTTGGAATTGGGTTTATTTCATCTATGACACAACGCAAAAGAGGCGTGTCATAGCGCCTGCGACAGAGACATTACGTCAATGCCGTACAATTTGAACGTCATAAAAACGTCATTTTAAGCCGAAAACTCTTAACAGCAATTACGTTGAAGCAATACCCAGACAGCACAAGTGCAATGAACCAAGAATCTTTTGTCTGCAATCAGTTTGTTGATCAGTTTGAATTCCCACTCAACTGATTTATCTTGTGGTAGTAAATAGTTGGCTTAATGTTTGGTTCAGTGGTGGTGAATCATACTGTTTGCAAGTTGACCAATAGGTTACAATTAAAAACCCAGGCTGTATTTTACTGTTGGGGATGTTATTCACTCTTTACTTGTGAGAAAGTTTGTACATGTACTCTCTCAGTTTGAAGGTCAGGGTTTCCTCCAGACAAAAAGCCTTGCTTCCTTTCTCTTAAACTGGCAATTTTGCCATATAAGTCAAATAATCTTGAGTGCAGCATATAACATCAATCTATCAATTAATCTTCACTTGGCAATTTACCTAATTGTGTGATGTAATTGTGACTGCCCTAACTGCAATCAATCTATCTTACAACCACTAAGTACTTGTACAATCTAGTGCACAAAGTTTCCAGCATATTTCTCTGTACACTGGTGTTTTTTACGTTGTTTCAGAGTGAAGCTGTGCGTATGGTGAGAAATTCTCCAATGAAAAGCCAGAAAGAAGTTGTGGAGGAGCTGTTGGATGAATTAACCAATCAGCTCAGTCCAAATACAGACACATGTCTCCATGGGCAACCATTTTATTATCTAATCAAAGACCTCAATGGTCTCAACTTGACCCTAACTCAAGTTACTCAACACTAATTTGTAAGCTTCCTATGATTGTATTGAAAGGGTTAATAAAGCCCTTTTTTATCACAGATAATGTATTGCTTATGTTTGGGGGGAATGAGGCTGACTAATGACTAATTTAAAATAAAAGGTTTTCTTTTTGAATTGGGGGCAGAGTGACAGTCCCTCAGTCCGACACAGGCCTTCTATTTATGCAGCGTGAGTTAGAATCCCACTAAGACAAAATGAAAACGATTTTGCTTCTGCTGAGACAAAATGAAAACTCCTGCGTTCATCTATTCATATTAAAAATTGTTACACCAATAACTGGATATATGAATGGGGGACGACAGGGACGACATTTAATGTATATATTATGTGATATTGGGCGTACATAAAAAAAATCTTATTCCAGGGAGATAACTATTGTTGAGGAAAATTAAATTGTGAATTACAAAGTAAGCTCCCCTAGAAATTTTGATTGAAAACAATATTGCCCCCTTGTAGCCATCTTGAATATGCTATTGAGATGCAAATGTACGGTGCACAGCTCGAACTTACGGGGATGATGTGTGTCATGTTTGGTGAAGATCAAGTCAGTAGTTTTCTTGGAATAAATGTAGGGTGCACAACTAGATCATAGGGAGATAATGTGGGCCAAGTTTGATTAATATTGGACAGGTAGTTTTCTTGGAATAAAGATACGGTAAGATCTCCGCTAATTCAAGTACTCTAAAAAATTCAAGGGCCAGAAAAACATTAACAAAAGTACACTTAAAATTCAACTTGTTTCGTTGAGAGTCTTACCTCCTGGAGTGAGCGATCAGATAATCCTATTGAACAATCGCTGTTGTTGTTTTTATAGACCAAATGTGGCAAATAGCAATGTAATAATTCGTTATTTTCACATCACTGGTCCTTGAATTAGCGGAGATCTTACCGTAACAAAGAAAAGCAACATCACCCCGTGGCGGTCATATTGAATATGCAAATGAGATGAAAATGTATAGTATACATGATGTGAGCCAGGTTTGGTGAAAATCGGACTGGTAGTTTTCTTGGAATAAAGGTAACAAGCAAAAGTTTTCTTTGAATAAATGTAACAAAGAAAAACATCGCCCCCTAGCGGCCATATTGAATATGCAAATGAGCTGAAAATGTACGGTGCACAACTGGACCATAGGGTGATGATGTATGTTAAATTTGATTAAGCTTGGACAGGTAGTTTTCTTGGAATAAAGGTAACAAAGAAAAACAACATCGCCCCCTGGTGGCCATAATGAATATGCAAATGAGATGGGAATATACGGTACACAACAAGACTATATGGAGATAATATGAGCCATGTTTGGTGAAAATCGGACTGGTAGTTTTCTTGGAATAAAGGTAACAAAGAAAAACAACATCGCCCCCTAGCGGCCATATTGAATATGCAAATGAGATGAAAATGTACGGTGCACAACTAGACCATAGGGTGATGATGTATGTTAAGTTTGATTAAGATTGGATTGGTAGTTTTCTTGGAATAAAAGTAACAAAGAAAAACAACATCGCCCCCTGGCGGCCATATTGAATACGCAACTGAGATGAAAATGTACCCTTCACAACTAGACAAGGCCTTGTCCCTTCTCAGACTACCACCCCATTTTGAAAGTCTTTTTCCCTTGTCTGACTACCACCTCTTTGTCCAAAGCCTTGTCCCTTCTCTGACTACACCTCCTTCTCCAAAGCCTCTTCCCTTGTCAGACTACCACCCCCTTGCCCTAAGCCTTGTCCCTTGTCAGACTACCGCTCCCTTGCCCTAAGCCTTGTCCCTTTTCAGTCTACCACCCCCTTGTCCCTTCTCTGACTACCACCTCTTTGTCCTAAACCTTGTCCCTTCTTTGACTACCACCTCCTTGTCCAGAGCCTTGTCCCTTCTCTGACTACCACCTCCTTGTCCAAAGCCTTGTCCCTTCTCTGACTACCACCTCCTTGTCCAAAGCCTTGTCCCTTCTCTGACTACCACACCCTTGTCCTAAACTTTGTCTCATCTCTGACTACCACCCCCTTTTGAAAGGCCTTTTCCCCTTCTCTGACTACCACCTCTTTGTCCTAAACCTTGTCCCTTCTTTGACTACCACCTCCTTTCCCAAAGCCTTGTCCCTTCTCTGACTACTACTTCCTTGTCCAAAGCCTTGTCCCTTCTCTGACTACCACCGCCTTGTCCCTTCTCTGACTACCACCTCCTTGTCCAAAGCCTTGTCCCTTCGCAGACTACCACCCCTTGCCCGAAGCCTTGTCCATTCTCAGACTACCACCACCTTGTCCTAAGCCTTGTCCCTTCTTAGACTACCACCTCTTTGTCCAAAGCCTTGTCCCTTCTCTGACTACCACCTCCTTGTCCAAAGCCTTGTCCCTTCTCTGACTACTGCTTCCTTGCCCAAAGCCTTGTCCCTTTTATGACTACCACCTCCTTTCCCAAAGCCTTGTCTCTTCTCTGACTACTATTTCCTTGACCTGCCTTGTCCCTTCTCTGACTACCACCGCCTTGTCCCTTTTCTGACTACCACCTCCTTGTCCAAAGCCTTGTCCCTTCTCTGACTACCACCCCTTTGCCCTAAGCCTTGTCCCTTCTTAGACTACCACACCCTTGTCCAAAGCCGTTTCCCTTCGCAGACTACCACCCCTTGCCCTAAGCCTTGTCCCTTATTAGACTACCACCTCTTTGTCCAAAGCCTTGTCCCTTCGCAGACTGCCACCCCTTGCCCATAAGCCTTGTCCCTTCTTAGATTACCACCTCTTTGTCCAAAGCCTTGTCCCTTCTCTGACTACCACACCCTTGTCCAAAACGGTTTCCCTTCTCTGACTTCCACATCCTTGTTTAAGCCCTTGTCCAAACTCTGATTAACACCCCCTTGCCCTAGGCCTTGTCCAAAGCCTTGTCCCTGCACTGATTACCATCTCATTGTCCAAAGCCTTGTCCCTTCGCTGACTACTAATTCCTTGTCCTAAGCCTTGTCCCTTCTCTGACTACCACCCCTTGTCCAAAGTCTTGTCCCTTCTCTGACTACCACCTCCTTGTCCAAAGTCTTGTCCCTTATCTGACTACCACCTCCTTGTCCAAAGTCTTGTCCCTTCTCTGACTACCACCCCTTGTCCAAAGTCTTGTCCCTTCTCTGACTACCACCTCCTTGTCCAAAGTCTTGTCCCTTCTCTGACTACCACCCCTTGTCCAAAGTCTTGTCCCTTCTCTGACTACTGCTTCCTTGTCCAAAGTCTTGTCCCTTCTCTGACTACCACCCCTTGTCCAAAGTCTTGTCCCTTCTCTGACTACCACCCCTTGTCCAAAGCCTTGTCCCTTCTCTGACTACCACCCCCTTGTCCAAAGTCTTGTCCCTTCTCTGACTACCACCTCCTTGTCCAAGGTCTTGTCCCTTCTCTGACTACTACTTCCTTTTCCTAAGCCTTATCCCTTCTCCGACTTCTACTTTCTTTCCCTAAGCCTTGTCCCTTCTCTGACTACCACCTCTTTGTTCAAAGTCTTGTCCCTTCTCTGACTACCACCCCCTTTGAAAGGCCTTTTCCCTTGTCTGACTATCACCTCTTTGTCCAAAGCCTTGTCCCTTCTCTCCAAAACTCGAACTATAATTGCTCCTTAATTGTACATTTTTCGCTGAAAATCCACCTACCACCTTTCATCCAAAGTCAAATGGTATTTTTTTTATTTAGCAAAAGTTTTTAACAAAAAAGTAAACAATTCTAAACAAACAGCCCCTTCAGAGGCCATCTTGCCGCCGTAGCCTGTTGAACATTTGTTAAGAAAACCAATTTACATAAGCTTACTACGACTAAAACCACTAAAATTAAACATAGGACACATAAATCATGTCCAGTTAGGTTTAGAATGTAGAAATGCGGGGGGGGGGGGGGATGAAACACAAACGAACAATCGAAGCCTGATTACAACAACAACGATCAGTGTCGGTTAACTAAGTGGTTGGATTACCGTCATTTCAAGCCTTTTTAACTGTGATTTACACTCTGCAGGCTTTTCGAGTCACTCTTACCCGATCGTCAGTCTCAGATAAAGTACGTAAAATTATACTGTGCCGTTAGATCACTCACACAACTCAAACATTAGGGCGCTTGTGCGCATGTTCAGGTTCGGGGTTTGTTTACATTGCTGGTACTTGATAAATATAATTTTCAAATTAAACTTACTAAATGATGCCAAGGTTTGTCTGGGAAATATACAGAAAACCGCCCACGTTTTTTTTTTTTTTTATGTAAACAGTATTCTGTGTGCCTTTAAGTATTATAACTAGTGTGATCACGCAGGCTTTCCAATCCTCTCCAAGAATTGCCGAAACCCAGTTCGGAACTGACTTCGGCTGTCTTTGCTCGCTACCGGTCGATTCAGTCGGAACACCCTTCGGCTAACTTCGCTCGCTACGGGTCGGCTTTGACATGCATCCATTGAACTATATGCGTGGAATGGAGGTCTCGTGGTATTTGATATGCATCGAATGGCGCCATTACTATGAGATCATTCAATAGTGATCCAGATATGTTATGCACGCGCGCTTCAACTATCAACGGCGGCACATTTTACAAAGTCAGATCCAAACCAGCCAATGAGACGTGTCCATTTCATATTCATCCCAGATTGCATGCATCGGACGGTCTGCGCTTTTTATACGGTAAACCACCGTATTTTTGGGCTGAATATAAATGGCGTCGAAAGTAGGCCTACGAAAAAATAAAATAAAAAAAAATTATAGATTTATTAAATGCAAATATCATTTAGAAATATATTTGTTTATATGTTTTATTTAGGCCGGTAAACCATGCTGTAGACGGACAGTTTCGGTACAGATAAGGAATCCTCCAATAACTGATCGAGGCTAGAAGTAACAAACCGAGTGTTTCGGTCCCTAACATTATCACAGGGACTGTTTTTTAGCCTTACAAGGATCCATATTGTACGTTTTCACGGCTACCTTTTTGGTTGCCACATTCAAAATGACATGCAGTCTATCAGAGGGTAGGCCTATTTCGCGTAGGCCCTACGTTTCTCGAAGTTTCAGAGTGCCGGTCGACTCTGGTATTTCACGTACGTAAAACCCCGATATTTCAGTAGTCCGGGGCGGGTTTCTGACTCCAAAATTACTATTTTTTTTATACTGGCGTCCGTATTTTGGATACGTAATATAGTGGATAGTAATTTTGGAGTCAGAAACCCGGACTAATATTTCAGATGGTGCCCACAAGGAATCATAACCCTGTAAAATTTAGCAACATTTCAAAGAAAAGATTGTTATTCAGTATGTGGCTGAATTCGAAGTTATTTTTATCAATTCTCATCGTCAAAAAGTCTACGGTGTCCAGCATGTCCACAACAGAAGCCAAGTTTCAAGCCTACGTTTGTGACCGATAGCGAATGGGTTTCGAGCATAACCAGGTTTATCCCCCTTAGTACGAGATCGCTAGATGGCGCATCATTAAAACAGCGTGCTTACGGAAGTTACGGGAAACGGGCAAAGATCGAGGAGTTAAAATTCCAAGTCGTCTAACTTTTGTTTAATCCTAATTTACTCAACCCAACAACCAATCTAGCTTTTCAATGCAGCGATCTTTCGTTTCTTTGTAGACAGAGGCCTACTATCTTGTTCTTCCTTTCGTTCGTCCAGATTTCGGCGTCTGTTATTTTTTTGCATCAGCTATTGGCCATTTTGAGTTTGCCTAAACTTGGGTAAAGCTCTAATTAAAATGTTTGAATATGTTCGGTTATTTTATCATTGTACTTACAGACAGCCCCCAGACATTTCTTTAACTAATTATTAGTTATTTTCAGGCCATAGGACTTCACGGTAACCATCGTCTGGTAGCCTGTTGTTCTAAAACTACGGAAATGAAAATATCTGATGAATAATGAAGTTATGTGGTATGATGTATTAACAAAACTAGCATCGGCACTGGTCGGTTTCCAGCATTTCAATATGAAATGTTTCCACTGAAATTACATAGCCTGATTTTACTTGTGCACTGTCACGAACATGAAAGTGGGATAAGTCACTACCAGTGGGGCTATTTGTGTCACAGGCCACAGAAACAGTCATGCTATTTTCTCCTTTTTATTACATGTAAACACTTGCAAACAGCATTCAGACCCAGTTTTAAATTGGCATTTACTCGTAGACATTGCAGTATTCCACTGAAAATAGGCTCAAAATGTTGCGTCTGATTATTTGATAAATTACATGAACACACTTGCAAACAGCATACAGACTAATTCTGGACGATCAAGATATATCTCCATCAATGGAACCAACCCACGGTTAAAACTTACTTCTGCTCATTTTTACAAGTGAGCAAACTGGATGAAAAAACAGTTTCTAATTTAATGTGCATGTAAACTTTGATTGGTTTCTCCACAAAACTGTGGTGGGAACTGGTCGATCAAAATTTGCGGTGCTGAGTATTTGAGTGATCGTCCCTCAGTCCCACATAGACATTCCATTGATGTGGTGCGAGTTCGAATCACACGGAGACCAAATCAAAGTTGAATAATTTCTGAGTGGATTTTTCACTCGGTCTCCGTATGTGGAAGAGTTGCCAGGTACTCTAAGGTCACAGGAGACGATAGGTTGTCCCCTAAAAGGACTCTTCCAACTGCGTTTTTCACAGAAGGGCAACACAACTGATAAAAACCAGTCTTCGAAGCATGCCGCATCAAACCAGCCACTTTTGGTTCTATTGTATCTGGCTTTTAGGGGCCCCCCACAGGGAGTCAAATACGGACTGTGAGTGGTAACCGGTTTACCGTTCCCCTCTTTTTGAGGGGTGGTAACCCATAGACCCAAAACAGGTTATCACGCGTACATTTGATACTTAGTCAACGGAAGAAACGCATTAAATTGAGTGATGATGTATTTAAGACCAGAAATTGAAAAGAAAAACAGAGATAATTAATAATTAGCTATAATAAATGCCTGGCGTGAAAGAAATTCAGAGAATGTCACGCTTAAATGAGGATTTAGAAAGACTCAGTAATCACTGAGGAAAATAAAAATTACATGATATCGCCCCAGCTAAAAGCCGAATATAGAGAAAATTACCCGAAACTGACATTAGCAGTAAACTTCCCAAGTAGTATTACTGGATTAGGGGAAGCCTATGAAAATATCTGAGTTGAGGTAGGTTGGAGAGTAACTGAGGATTTCAGTTTGTGATACGCATGTTTCCCTATTATATTAATACTCGTACTTGTGTCAATAAGAAGAGATTGGTACATCATTGCCAAGTATGGAAACTGATGGGAGTTAAGAATTATTTTGCTTTATGGAGAAAATATATTCGTCATCACTGTTACTGTATTCACCCGTGTATAATACGCAGTTTTTTTCACGGAAAACCGGGTAAAAATAAGACCTGCGCATTATACACGGGCGTAGACTATCGCAGTTTGTTGTTGTTGTTGTTGTTCTCAAAATAATGAACTGAGCGAAGTTGGACATGCGGTAGCCTACATACGTCCTCAAAGTTAAACTTGGTCCGCTAAATAAAACTTTCAACGAAATTAACTTTCCAGAAATATTCAACCATTTCAGTTTTGAAGGCAATTTCTATTAAACATAATATACTTGATGGCAATTGTCACCAGACATGCTCTTATAATCGGCAAATCGGGTTCATATTGCTAACACTAGTAACAGTATGGCGCCAGTCGGCTGAGTAAACATTGCAATGATTATTGTACAAGGCAGCTAATCTGATTCGCTGTTTGGTGTAATGACTGTTCAATGACAGTGAGTGATGTTTCAGACTCTGCCTTATACAAAATACCAGAAGTAAATTCTGGATTGGTGTATTGACGGCCATGGGCCGCGGCAACTTTTACGGTAGTTTTTCTTTAGCTGTAAACTTGTGGTGTCGTGACATTGAGGTGTATGTTAGACCGTGATTACAGAATTAAAAAAAATTGAAAGTATTATGGAATTTATCCTTAATAAATGTATTCCCCGGCTGTAAAAGGGCTTCATTTTTTAATACTTCACTGACTGAAGCTAGCAGAAATTACGAAAGAAAACTCATTGACTCCAAAACATAGGTATTAAATCATACGATTTGCTTATTAGCAAAACAAGCCATTCCAAAGGTTAATAATAAAGAACAACCAGTGTATATACTGGTATATAAAGGTCATAAGATATCTATTAATGACTAAAAATGATCAGACAACTCAACTCAGCGTGATTTGTTCATAGGTTGCCGGCTGTCTGCTTTACTAGGCTTCCCGGCGCCAGGCAGCTGTGTTCCCACGTGAGCCGTTGCATAATCTTATCTTGCTAATGCGTGTTATACACGGCTGTAGACGTTTTTTTGGCGATTGAGTTCGATAGTTTGGGGTGCGCATTATACATAGATGTGTATTATACTTGGGTGAATACGGTAGATGTGTCTACTGTCCTAGTGATATTGACATGTTGCTTCTTGCTGGTATTAAACGACCTAGTGAAATTTTGAGGTTTTGGAGGTCTACTTTTAGTTATACAAACTTTGTCAAAATGATTAGAAATGCCACAATTTCCACATATTTTGCCACGTGCTGGGCAGTTTCTCATTCCACCCTGATGGGGCCACTGACCACCACAGTGATTGCAAGTTTGTTGTGTTTTGGGACGTGACTGATGTTGACGAAATGGTTGTGATTGACGTTGTTGACGTTGTTTTGGCTGGTTGGGAAACATTCTGTTAATGTTGTGATTAAGTGAGGAGGAGTTTGACATTTGCTGTGCTTGTATTCTGGACTGTTCTGCGAGACGACCAGAATCTAATAAATTTGTGAGAGTGAGGTCTGGTTCTTTGAGGGCACTTAGTCTGAGTTTGTTTGATAAACATCTAGAAATAATTTGAGACTTAATTTATTTGTCAATTTCGAGGAATTCACAATTTGCAGCCAAATGTCTTAATCTAGTTGAAAAAGCGTCCAGAGTTTCATCTTGAAGTTGTTTAGTGCCACGAAAAATAAAAAACGTTCATAGTCTACATTTTTGCGTGGTGAAAAGTATGCAGTCAGTTTATCGCGACAGCTTTCGAAACTAGCATCGGAGGTGTCAGGCAGAGTCTCAAACACATGGTGAACTTCATCGCCAGCATAATAAAGTAAAAGTGCTTTTTGACGTTTAGTGTCCGAAATATCAAGAGCAACCAAAAGATTTTTAAACCGTGATGTCCAACGCTGACCAACAGATTGTGGTTCTGTGAAGATCAAGAAGGTGGGAAAACTGGGAAGAGCGGCAGCCATTTTCCTTCTTAAGTTCAGGCGTCATAGTCTTGTAGAAGAATCAAGCTGAGAGATTGCCATTTTACAAAATTGAGAGTCAGAAAAAAAAACTTGTGGACGATGCCATCCTGGTCGCCATAATGTTATATCGTCACGGGAATATGACGATGTGATTAATACGATCGTAGTAGAGACACCTAACAAATGGGTTGATCTATCCGCATACTCGCGGGGACACAACTGTGTATTTACTTTCCAAACAAGGACTTGTTAAATACATAGATATGACATGTGTCGACCAAAAACAGTCACCCAGCCTCTTGGCATTCAGTAATTGAAGAAATGGATGATTTTGGTATTTGAATATTTGGTTCTGCCAGTAGAATTATATTCGCTTATAAATAGTCCTGACCGCCAAACTACATGAGATCCGATTAAAGGGCACCTACCTATGTTACCGGTCAAAAAAATAAGTTGAAATAAAATAATTGTCACGCATGATCGACAAATTTGCTTCACACTGCAAATCCAATCGTCCACAAATTTATTAGAAAACTCAAATTCATAACTTTTGGTTTTAAATCAGTTAAAACGTTTCATGTGAACTCGGGCTGCGAGAAATCATTTAGCAGAACGAAAGAAAATGGAATGCAGGCTACTGATTGGATAATATTCGTTGTATCTATGTCAGATAAGAGTTAAGGCCCCCCCCTGAACTCTAAACACATGTCCGGTTTAACAGACCGTGTCTCAAATTTGCCGATAAATTCCCAGTTGGTCAACGCAATATACGCATCTTTGCCAAATATTTCAATACGTAATTAGTTCTTTTAACTATTTTAAGCTGGTGATATCCATTAAAAGCATACAGATCTCGAAAATGAAGCAGTCAAAACTTCCTAATTTCATCCTCATCGATGTCTAACATGGCGGTCGACAAAATTAAGTTAGCGCAGCGAAAAGGAATTGGAAAAACCTAGACTTTTACAGGAAATATCAAAGAGCTACACTGAAATTTCATCATTCCTAAAATACTAGTGAGTAAAATTTAATTGCATCAGGTTTGGATTTTATTTGTTGAAATTTTTAAGCATCCAAATGAGTAGACGAATATTTGAGTATTCGTTTCAGCACTACTAATGAGGTCACCTCGGACAAACATTGAGATGAAACATGGTCGCTAGTGTGGATGTTAGTTGAACTGTGCACAATTCTTATTGATAACTTTCTGTCTGCAGTTCTCAAGAAGCGCACGACTGTATAATAAAACTGTCTGGGGAATATATGTGCACGATGTACTGGTGGAAATATCGTTTACACCAAGTGAAATCCATGTGCCTTCGAGTATTACTCTATTGTCATTTTTCTTTCTTGTTTGTCCGAGGTCGGGAATTCTAGCAAGCTGATTGGTCCATTCACTCTTGAGGGTCGGAGTCTGCATAGGGTCAATTATATCCAAACATCTTTTTGATAACCATGATTTTGTCTGTAATTAAATGAAATTACTGTTGTATGCCTATATGTAGTGTAGACACTTTTGCAAGTAGTTATGGCAGCTGATAGGTAGGTGATGTGTCAAATACTATAATTCACCAAGCCCCAGTCTTTTTTAGGTGACTGAAAGATTATACAAGCCAAAATTCTGTCTTTAATATTGAATATGAAGATTGTGTGCTGCAATGAATTTACCCTTACAAGTTCCTTGGAGGCAGTGGGAAGAATGAAATCGTGCCCCATCAGTTTGGGGGCAAAGAGGCATATTCAATAACAAATTTTCATCCATAATGGCTTTTGAGAGACTTGCATGACGATTGAGTGCGAGCAACTTATACTTTATACTGACGCAATAGAGACAAAAGTCTCTGTGGCTCATGGTAATCAGGTGTACATTTTTGGGTGGAAGCTAAGTACATTTAATAAAACCTAGTTTTATATTTGGATTGTCTTTTTTGAAGATCAAGTGTGCAGCCTTCAAGGAAATTTAAAATGACAAACCCTGGTCCCTTTTTTCTGGCATATCTTTTTCCTAGGAGTTACAATATATTCGCGTTTGAAGAAAGTTGACATCTACTAACTAAAGGCTTTCTCTTTTTTTGATTGACTCCTTGTCTAACCACCCGGTTAACCAGTTTTCGGTTCATACCAAGTTCCCTTGCTGTTTGTCTTTGGCTAGCATACTTAGCTAAGACTTTCACAGCAGCTTTAGTTGCATATTTTTCAGGATTTGTTTCTTTCAGTCTTTTTCTGTACACCGAAGATCTACCCATTTTATTTTTGTCTATTAGACTCGGAATCTGTAGAATATAAATGAGTTAATTTAGTAGTCTGAATACCACCGAAAGGTTGTGGGTTTCCTCCGGGCATACAGCCCGGTTTCCTCCTGCAATAAAACTGGCATTGCCGCCATATAAGTGAAATAATCTTGAGCGCGGCGTAAAACACCAAACAATCCAAGCAAATCGTAATCATTGATCCCCAAAGGTCATAGGTCATTTGGTTTCCCCGAACCAAAAACTTCTTTATTTTTCATAGTTTTAATGAGGGTTAAACTCGCAACATCACAAACAACACTTCAAACCGATAGCCAATCTAACATGTATGCACAGTTTCAAACAAACAAATTTTTGTTTCAATGGCCCAATAACATTGAATTTTGCTGCAAGGACTCTCCAAACAAAATGAAGCATGTATTTTGCTCCTTGAGGTGAAGTGTCTCTCTGTAATGATATATCATTCAGATATGCTGGGGTCATGGCTGTAGCAGCTGTACTTAAGCTGTTCTGTTTTGTTGGCCTTTAGCAGAATAAGATTAACACAAAGTTCAATCTAAAGTTTTTGAATTTTACTGGATACGTGATAATAATATAATACTAAAGTAAAAGCAGGCAGGTTGAAAAACGTGTCCATTCTGCAGCTAGTATGACGAGCATCTGAAGCTTATCTCCTTGTCACATAGGGGCCTCTGTGGCTCAGTAGGTAGAGCGTTGGACGCTCAATCGAACAGCCTTCCACCAATGGGTCACGGGTTCGATTCCCACTCAGTCAAAAAAATTGGAAAATTTTCTGACTGGGTTTTCACTCAAACGACCTATGTGGGATGGTTGCCAGTTACCAACGGAAGGTCGTAGGTTTCCTCCAGGCATAGAGCCCGGTTTCCTCCCACAATAAAACTGGCGTAAAACACCAAACAATCAATCAACCTGGGAAGGTCTTGAGATTCTGGTCAGTGGTCATATGCACCCATCCTAGCCAGCAGACACGGTACTAAATTAAATGAAATAGGTTAAAGGGACATATTTTGGCCTCAACGCTCCGGCCCCTAATTGTTGAAGTGTAAGCGGTAAACAATTACAAATGTCATTTTTAACAATGAGGCCAAGTTCTACAGTTAAAGAAAAAATCAAAGCATGCATATATATAAGTATATAAGCGAGTTCACGATCTTGCATGCGCAAAGGATTGTGGATAATGTCAAAGGTCAATGTCAGCTTGGATGTCAACAAAGTTCGCAAAAGCGCAAAAATGTATTGAATATAAATTGTACATGCTCGTGAGGTTTCTTCGCCTTTTTAGGTGTCAGTTAAGTTAATCAGAAGTTTTATTATGGTTTCGAAAAGCCCAGCTTTAGACGACTTCAGTACATGGCCGAAAATTCGTCTTAAACCGTATTTAAAAGCGAGAGGGTGACTGGCTCAGTCCAAGAGCTCAGGGCACTGGCATTTGCCACTCAGGTCATGTCGGTGCCCTTGATTTTGGACACAAAAGACGAAAACAAACAAAGGCCTGTTTACTGTGAATGTTTTGTCAATTTAGATTCGGATATTATTACAATATTTTCATACTATAGCACTGTAGTAGTACTACAATACTACTAGATAACTACTAACCAGTAGTAGTACTACATAGGCCCACTAGCTAAGAGCCTAAGTACTACTAGTACGTAGTAGTGCTAGTCAGTACTGTTGTTGAGTGTATTAGACTGGAATAGCAGTTGGCTCAAGCTCGTTAGCCCAATATCCGGCCATACAGAGTGATCAAAAAAAACTTTCATATAGACTTATAGTGGTACCTCATACATATAGGTAGGCTAACATGTAGGCCACTACTTCGTTTATACTGACTTGGTATCTTGTTTTTGTAAAACGTGTAATTCGAATGCAGAAAAGGCTTCATCGTATCCATGGGACATTTTGTTCAAATCATGATATTATTTGACAAAAGTATAACATAACTAATTAACAACAGCTAAGAAGGGTCACTATTGCTTTTCACCCATCTGACAGTGTCGGCATAAACATACGATTCAGCCTTTGTTGAAAATATGATAGTCTCATAGACATGTTCGCCACAACTATAAACACAATGCACATGAAACAACCGATAACAAGTCTTGTGTAGAGAAACACCTTAGTAGGAAATGTAAAATGAGGGTCCGTCCGAAAGATGGTGGTCAATTCAAAGTAGGTATTTGTTGTATAAATTCAACAACGTATTTAAATTTTGCTATAAATATCACGCTTACGCATTTGGCGTCCAATTCTTCCTGTTCACAAGCTTCACCCACTTTCACCTTGCCTCATTGTCCCTCTGTTCTGTGGGGAATGTCCACAATATAAACGGCGGTGCACAAACACATACACCATGGTTATGTTTGCTACCTACAAATAGTGAAAAATATTTGTAATATAATCTACACAGGGGAGTGAAGCCTCGTAGTAGTACACTTCCAACCCCGGCGATATATATATATATATATATATATATATGCCAATAAACACAAAAGTGTACTAGTACGAGGCTTCACTCCCCTGTATACATTATACCACAGGGGCTCAATCATATCAGGCTAGTTGTTTATCCACCATACACGTTACATCCATACATTGATTCCATCTATCATGAAACGTAAACTCCCACCGTAAGATGCTCGTTTGGACACACAAATTGCCGTCAAAATACATATCAAACATAACTCTGCTTACCGCTTCACAGTTTTAAATGGCAAATGGGTCTAGATGAGCGTCTTACAGTGGGAGTTTAAGATTGGCTTCATAATCGACGAAACGCACAGGACTGCGGTAAGACTCGATTTGTTTAGACTAAAGACTACAGTTTGTTCGAGGGGTGATATGTGTTTCAAGTGATTCCCCCTTCCCTTCTGAGAAGGTCAAAAATTCATTTCCACCCTTATGTAGCCTATGTATAAAGAATGTAACATGTATGGCTGGGTAAACGACTATCCTAATACGAGCCTCTGTGATTTATATAGACTAATTATATGCTACATTATCATAGCCTAGGCTCGAGTAGACATCAGGCCCCCGTGTAGCCTCAATGTGGCTGTATTTCGGCCTCGTTTATTATTTTGACATTTGTCTACTACACTACTCTACACGCTTTATCCTAAACAAGATATTTTTTTGACATCATAACGTTGTTATGTCGAATTAGTACTGTCTTTTAGTGTTAACACGTCATTAAATTATTATTACTTGTAAAGTTGAAATTCAGTTCTGACATTTACATTTAGTATTAGTTGCCGACTAAATAATATAGTGTACGGCGTACCTCTGTGCACAAGGCAGTTCTGAGACTCCCAGTCTTCAATCTTCCGTCTCCCATACGTGCATGCCAGTGCGTTGCAGTGGCCCCACAGGCTTCCTTTTGATCCTATCTCGCAGTCAAACTCCATGTAACCACTCAGTTACTTATTAAAACAAAGGAAAATCAATGTGTCTGAAACCCGTTCTGATGTTGTTGTTACAATCGAATTGACATTGATCTATGACCTCGACAACAATGCAATGCGCTCACACATGCACAGTTGGAATCGTGAGCTGGCTTATTATTAACTATTTCTACTTCGTCATCTAAAACAACATAATTCTCATGCATTATAGAAATAATTAATTCAAATGTCTTTCAAATGTTCATATACAGGAATTCTCTTTGTCTTAAAGTAAATGCTGGTTATTAGTCCCCTACCGGCAAAGCCGAAGGGGACTATAGGTTTGCGCTCCGTCCGTCAGTCCGTGCGGCTAGTCAGTTTTCATGACTTTTTTCAATATGCTTTCAGATATTCAATTGATTTTTTGTATGTGAGTCCACCATGGTGGGTTACAGATCAAGTTTATGTTTTGTTCCGCTCCGTGCATTTTAACCGAAGTTAACACCCTTGGAATATCACAAAAATAAGTTTTCCGAACTTTTTGCTAGATGCTTAAAGCTACTCAATTCTTTTGTTTTGTATTTGGGTCCACCCACCATGGTAGGTTACAGATCAAGTTTGTTTTATTCAGCTATCACCCTTGGAACAGTTTTTCTGACTTTCTGACTGTGCTAGATGTTCTCACTCGTTCAAATTGTTGTTAGCTTCGGAAGTTATCAAACTTGGGCTTTAGAAATTTCTTATAAATACAGTTTTCCTGACTTCTTTACGAAATGTTTGTTTGACATTTAGCTGATGTTTGGTATAGGACACCATGTTGGCATATAGGCCAAGTTTAGGTTTTATATGTCTCTCGTTTTGTATTTCTTGTTATTTTACTGATCAATTGTCTATTAAGAATTTCATATGAGGAGTCTTAAGGATTTCAGGGATCTCCCTGAACAACAGGTTAATCCCTTAAATAGTAAAGGAATATTGTTTATTTTGGGCACCATTTAAAATATTCATTGAATTTCATACTCATTGATAACCTTCCGGTAGGGGACTATGTATTGCTGCTATGCAGAATGCTTGTTTATTTGGCGTTAAAGTTCGTTTTCTAAAAGAAGGCAAAGCTTGTTTATAGGGTGAATGATTTTGTCTGGGCTGACACAGAAAAAACAAATCCTCTTTTGTCAGGTAATATGTCCATAATTCGTCCCATTGGCTAAGAATTTCGTGGAGCAGAATTTGTCCACCACCAGGGCTGTCACCAATCTGAATATTTCTTTTGGTTTCAGTCCATTTTTGTCAAACTTATGTAAACAGATATGGACAAGATCACTGGTTGTATATTGTTCAAGGTAATACAGCCTGGCTTAAAAAATTCTGTTTTGGATTCTATCCCATGTTCAAAGGCTCTTATGAGAGAAAGTCCAAGAGGTTGTCATTGAACACAGGAATATTTCTAGGTGTTAAGCTTGACAGTCTTTGATGTTCTAAAAGCAGACTGGCCATATTATCTGAGAGGACATTAGTTTCCTCTGATGACAATTGCTTGACTCTATTTCCGGGTTCTACAGTTACAGCCTGGGATTTCTAAGGACACTGGAATCTGGCACTCCTCGTCAGTGGTTTCAAATTCCTCATAAATCTTGACTTGAGCTGACGATAGCCATCTCTGTTTCAAACTCCATTTGTTTTGTTGCTTTCAGCTGTAACTCTTCGATCTCCAGGGCATGTCTTTTTACCAGGGTGGCAGCTTTGGCTTCCAACTCGGCCTGTTTAGCCATAAATCTTAATTTGGCTGAAACAGCTGAGTGACCTGAACAGGCTTCACTGTGTCCAGTTTGAGACACACTGTCAGTGGTCTGGACATCCGGTACAATCCCGTTGGTGTTTATTTCAATCTCCGGGTCGGAGTCATTAGTGTTCAGTGTAGTCATTTCCATATTTCTTCAAAGTTTACCTGATTTGACTTATACTCAGTAAACTACTGAGTCTGTATCAAACAAATAAATGTTTCTTAACGACGATAAAGCTCATTGTCTGTGTTTTCAAAGAAGTTCATTTCAAATATAGATCAGCTCTAAAGGAAAGTTTTTCAACGATAAATCTAGCAGCTGTACTCAAGCTGTCAGGGGCATACAGGTTTCTAATTTGGGCACCCATTACTAACCAAATTAATTAAATTTTAACACCGTTTCTGAGACCAAAAAAATAACCGCAGGAGTAGCACAACAGGTTAATAATCATAATTTAATGATCAACTGTGACCTGTGTTGATTATGTTTTAGACAAATAAATGTGGAAAGGGACATCTAGCCAAAGAGATGGTATCTCAAAAATATCAGTTTAACAGTTTCCTAATGTTCATCGATTTTCTGGTGAAAGAAGAGAACTTGGTCCTTGGAATATTTAATTAGAAACAACTGTATGTTGTGGTGAAAAATTCAATATTATGGAGATACATTAGAACATACTTACGTACTCACAATAACTTAGGTGCCTGTGAAATGTGCCTCTGTCACATTTATCAATTATGTCTTTAAAACCCTAAGGGGTGAAACTAGAGTCATTACTGTGATATTTATGAACAAGTTGTTCTCTTCTTACAAGCATAAAAGTCTTGAGTCTTGTTACTCATTGAGTTGTTACTTATTGTTTTTTAAACAAATTGATGCGCCTTGGTTTGCGATTGAATACGTCAATGATCCTTTCCCAGTCCTCATCCTCAAGTTCAGAGGAGCATTTAAGCAGGTTTATACCTGTAAGGACTGGGTTGTCTCTGCCCAGGACGTCAACCACCGCACAGCTCAAGGGACTAAGAGGTGTGGGTGGGGGTTCTCCTCCTATTATGAAAAATGTTTCATCATAAACATTTGAAACAAACACCCATAAATATGATACATCGTAAATATAAACGAAGCGTCTTTATGTTTAATGGAATGAGTGATCCAAAATAAGTACGGTCATGCTTACTGTAAACATCATAAAAAGTTATTACCTGTGGTACAGGTCTCTCTCTGCATTTTCGAAAAGTTTGCCTTTGATGCAGATTTCAGATTTTTCCACTTTTTTTCAACTTCCTCCTTTGTTCGTTGGGAAAGACCGACTGAATTTAATGCTGTTGTTATTTTCTGTAAGCAAATTACAAGAAAGTGCAGTACAAAAAAAATCAAGTTTCAGAACCAAAAAACTTCAATAAAGAAATAATTTTCTCTTTGATATTTTCACACCGTAACCATAAGCCGTAGCTAAAAAAAAATTGTATTTAGGCATAACCGAAAAATTCTTTGTTAGGTAGCTTGTTAAAGATTATTTTTTTTAAATTTTCCTCTATTTTTTGGAAAGTGTGGAACTAAACTAGTCATAGTATTTTTTCTTTTACCACACTATTCACAGCCACTATCAGGGGCTTTCTGACTGTCTGGGATATTTGATGCTGTTTCTGTTGCTGTTTTGGTCCGGTTTCGCAGGTGAAGTAACCGGATGTAGCGATCTTGGGCTGCTGATGTGATCCTAGGTCGGCCAGAACGTTGACGATCAGCTGTTGAACCGGATTGCTGGTGCCGTTGCAACAGCTCTGGAAATCGGGCTCCGGTGAACATTTTAAAGTCTAGCGACTGCATTCTGTGATTCGCCGGCCAGGAGAAGACCAATGACAACGTTTCGGGTAGCTGCCTCTAGTCTTGGCGTATTGTAGCAACTTCGTGAAACATTTTAACGACTGAATTCAATTGAACCGTTGTGTCTCTTTTATACCCATTAAATCCGCATAAAGATAAGACGTGATTCGCACGTGCAACTGCCCTACGCCTTCCTCGTGTAGCATTACAGAAAGGCTGACCCGAAAGTCCTGTGTGATCAACAGCCACTATCAGGGGCTTAAATTCAATTATCGGACATTTACATTATAACATGATCCTGTTGTCATGTCAATCACGCACATTTTTGGAAAAATTCATGTTTGAAAAAAGAATTGGATGTTGCGGGTTTTTTTTTGGGAGAGTATAGTAGCTTACCTTGATTCTACTAGGTTGGATAAACTCTTGGCTGCAAGTGTAAGTCCTGATAGTTCGTTTGTATAATTCCAAGTGCTGCTCTCCCAGCTTGATGACAGGTCACGTGGCGATGGGGGACTCTGAGGCCTTCGACGGGTAGCCCCATAACTACTACAATGTGTATAATTTTGTAGATATTTGATAACCTTTGAGTTTGAATGGTTATCATTGAGGTCGCCGACTGATTTCCTTGCTGCTTTTTTCAGTGAAATGGATCGTGCCTGCGGAGATGTCAAAGGTTTGTCTCTGTCTGCCCAAATCCTTATGGATGATACCATTTCGGGGATGATTGAGCTACCGACAGTATTTACCTGCATAACCGTGCAAATTTGGGATAAAAGTTTGGGAATTGGCTGACAGCACTAATGGAAATGTACAAGAAATGCAAATTTACACTGCAAAAAGTGAAACGGGGTGGGCAGAAGCTGGTCTCGCATTTCGTGTCGTAAAGGATCTTACCAGAGATCTCGTGGGGAAAAAATCACCTTCTGTTTTTTTGAAAGACATTTAGGGTAAAACTGTTTGTGCCATCCCTTCCGGTTAGTGCGAACAGTTCCTGCAGCATACATTTTGTCATCAAGTAAACTTGAAAATAAGGCTGGGCCAGAAAAAAATTGTCCATGTAGACATGGTGATTTTTCCCCACGAGATCTCTGGTAAGATCCTTTACGACACGAAATGCGAGACCAACTTCTGCCCAACCTGTTTCGCTTTTTGCAGTGTAAATTTGCATTTCTTGTACATTTCCATTAGTGCTGTCAGCCAATTCCCAAACTTTTATCCCAAATTTGCACGGTTTTGCAAGTAAATACTGTCGGTAGCTCAATCGTCCCCGAAATGGTATCATCGCTTTGTCTACTGCTACCGTCTTGTGGAGGTTGTAATTTATCTTCAAATTTCGAAGGATCAAACTGAAAACAGGCCGAATTGGATTTAGTTTGTCGTGTTATCATTGCAATGCAATTATTGGAGTATTTTCTCAAATCTGGATATTGTCATGATATGAGGAACGGAAGGGATACAAAATAAACCTGTTGTGGTATAATAATCTTTGTATGTTGGTAAATCTATAATTGACATCAAAAGTCCCATAAATGCTTTGATTTCGTCATTACTTACTTCACTTGCTGTCAGCTTTTTTTCCTTGGCATTTTCGGGCATACAAGTTTGTTTGTTCAGTTAGCAAAGCGTAAAATTCTGGTGTCCTTTATCAAATTAAGGAAATCAAGCTCTTTCTTTTCAGTACTCAAAGTCACAACTGGTCCGGTTGGTTGTTAAAAAAAATCACGTGACACAGCTGTCAAAGTTTGACTCCATTTTCCCGGATTTGTATTTACCACATCATTCCCACTACTTTCTTGATCGTAATTCCTCCAAAGGCAATACCCCCGTGTGGGTTCTGGGGAGATAAGAATAGACCCACAGCTTTCCCATGGTGCTTGACCGTAAGAGGCGACTAATCCTTGGGCCTCCGTGTGGGTTTCGGAGGATACGAATGGGCCCACAGCTCACAGGCAAGCTTGATCGTACAAGGCGACTAACTTGTGGCAAATTTTTATATCTGGTATAAACCAATATGTTTTTAAATCACTCTAAAAAATCTTATTTAAAATTGCCTTAAAATGAAAAAAAATAGTTATATATTTAAATGTAGAGTTTATATTTCTAGGACATACGGTAAGATCTCCGCTAATTCAAGTACTCTAAAAAATTCAAGGGCCAGAAAAACATTAACAAAAGTACACTTAAAATTCAACTTTTTTCGTTGAGAGTCTTACCTCCTGGTGTGAGCGATCAGATAATCCTATTGAACGATCGCTACTGTTGTTTTTATAGACCAAATGTGGCAAATAGCAATGTAATAATTCGTTATTTCCACATCACTGGTCCTTGAATTAGCGGAGATCTTACCGTATGTGGAAAAGTTTTGCTGTTTTGGAGATAAATGTTATACTTCCAAAAATAGTTTACTCTTGTTTTACCAGTTTTTACTATTTTGTGTTTCTGTCAATTTTTGTTTAAAATGTTTTTTTTTGATGTTTTTAGGATGAGCTTAATCTAACTTCTTTTTTTTCGCCGCCATATAAGTGAAATAATCTTGAGTGCGGCGTAATACCCCAATCAATTGAATCGGCCGCCGAAAAACCCTGCTTCGCTGTCACTCAAGTCTGCCATTTTGTTTACCCGCCTGTTGTGAATGACGCTTATAAATATTCATAATTTCCAATGCTTTGAAAGTCTTAATTTGGTATTGCCGCGTTCCTGAAGCTTTTATAAAATTGATTTTAATTGGATGAATCGCCTTATTTTCCGTTAGGAAAGTCAACAACCGCCCAATCACAGCATTTGTAGGTTGCTTGTGGGGGACTGGAGAGCCTTGCTTGTCAGGCGGTCTCAGTGGTTTGCGGTAGACGGCTTTAAAGCTTCTGGAAGTAATTGGAGATCGGCGATTGCGGCGTACAGACATGATAGAAGTTGGACATTTTTGACAAATTTAAAAAGTTTTGGATCTGATATGCGTGAAGAAAGACAACAACTAGCGATACCGACTGATCATTTAAGACTGAAGTCCTACTTCACACAAGGCATTAATTACCCACATCTAGGTCGTTGGGTTTGACATCTGGATAACCGATAAGAAGACTGCGTGTACTTAAAGGATAGGAGAAGCCGAACCCATGTCAATAGGTACAAGGCGGTATACCTAGTAAGCAGTGACTGTATGTGTGCCCCATAAACCCAATTAAATACAACATCAAATATAGATACATGTAACTAAATAACAATTTTATACAGTTTTCAATTTCAGTGAACACAGGTAACCAAATAAGAACAAACTTTTTACAATTTTTAAAACATTTATATTAATTTTTAGTCAACAAGCATAAAACTAAATAACAAACTTTATACAGTTTTAAAAATGTGGTTGGTCGACTAAATGTTCTGGTTCCACACACTTGCAATTGTGACACAGATGTAACACATCTAAAGTTGGAAGTTCAAAGTTGCCAACATGAACCATGTAGGCAACACGGTGTGCATGTTTTTGGACATAATTGCCAATGCCTGGGTCTTTGTAGCTAATTATTCCATACCTATGGTCTCTGGTCTTCCTTGACAAGAGGAGGTTTCTCAAAACCTCTTCTCTTCTCAAACCCTCCTTCTCAAACTCTCCTCTAAAGAACGTCCAAAATGCCTATATTACGAAAGAGGCGTAGGCGTTGATTTATGCTCTACCCATCACTGTATCCGTGGAAACAGTCCACCCTCTAACAGTGAAAATTTAGTACATACTTCAGTATTCGACGTCTATGCAGTTGTGTATCCAAATCCAGTCTGGCTGTCTCTCTCTCTCTCCGCTGGGGAAGTCACGTGGTGGACAGAGTGGTTGGGGGTCCTCCCAGTTCTACTACACTCCCCCCTGTTTTCTCCCAAAGGACCTTGGGCAATGAGGGGACAATGGGAGGGGGAAGCTAGAGGAAGGATATGAGCTATTTCCAGGGTCTCGGATGGTGGCTTGGTTGTAGAGGGTAATGAACAAAGGTAAAAATCACCAAAGGATGAATCAGCAAATTACTAGGTTTGTCCACTAGGGAATTAATAAACGGGGAGATCGTCAAAATACTGTTAATCGTCAAAATGGGTAATCATCAAAACAACAAACTTTATACAATTTTTAAAACGTTTATATTAAATTTCAGTCAACAGACATAAAACTAAATAACAAACTTTATACAGTATTAAAAATGAGGTTGGTCGACTAAATGTTCTGGTTCCACACACTTGCAATTGTGACACAGATGTAACACATCTAAAGTTGGAGGAAGTCCAAAGTTGCCAACATGAACCATGTAGGCAACACGGTGTGCATGTTTTTGGACATAATTGCCAATGCCTGGGTCTTTGTAGCTAATTATTCCATACCTATGGTCTCTGGTAATAACCCAGTCCAAAATATCCGTTTTAAGGGATCTATAGCTGTGTGTAAAAATCAGACACTTGTTTGCATTACAAGAAGAGTAGTGGTAATATAGGCATTGGGTTTGAGAAGAAGAGGCTTTGCTAAGTATATTTCAGCGGGTCTGTTCCTCGTGGTCACATATTAAATCTATCCTAATCAAGATGTTGAGTAACGCAGCCAGGAGGACGATACTATGGGTTTACCAGTTTATTCGAACTTTCTTTTCACCAATTACGAGTCCATTAGTACCAGCATTCCTCATCTCTGCGAAGCTGGGTGCCGCGAACTTCGCCATGCTGGTACGCTTTTCGTTGCCTGAAAAGGACACCCAAACTGTTTCATGACTGTAGTGACTTTACATCGATATGCATTAATCTAAGCATCTTGTAAACTGCCATTTTCCCGGAAACTGGACATTTACTTTCTACTGCATAATCTGCCTTATAACAGTCTTAATGTTTCTGACGATGGACGAGAAAATGTCTACACTAAACTGAATACAGCCTAAACTAATCTGGGTGTATACTTACCCATGAAAAAGAAAACTGAGCTCATCATCAGGAGACATGCTTAATTCGAACATCTCCTTGGGCAATTTGTTGCTTGTACAGGTGATGTCTATTTCCTTTTCTTGACTTTTTCGAAGATGACGGTACTCTTTTCGCTGCAGGCTGTATTCCAGCACTTCTGCCAGGTGTCGGTAGGCACAATCGTCGTTTGCCTGGTGATTTGAATTAGAAAACATATGTATTAAGGAACATCAAGAACTGTCACAATGGATAAAAAAAAAACATGCATGGAATCGGAAAACACGCATGGAATCGGAAATCTCACAGCCAACTTAGTCGTTTCTGCCATTAATACAATTACAGCTTCCTTTCACTCTGGGGAGGATATATAGGCTTACTTACCTGTGGTGCAAGTCAAATAGGAATAGCAGAAGACATCCTCTGCTTCTCCTCCTGATTTTTGTTTTTGCTGGGTACCACTGACTGTAACATGTGTATTTCATGAAGTGCCTTGTCTTAAATCCTGAACTTGTCCTTTATGTGCATGACCTGTTGTAGGATATCTGACGATACAGGAACCTGGGCTTCATCAATATTCCGAGGATATAATGACATTGACGACCCGTCTTCAAACTGCATTTCCACCGTGAGATTTTTCACGTCTGGTGGACAATTTTCTTGACAGCATTCATCAAAGGCTTCGGCATATGTCCTCTTTCTTTTCCACTGCATGGTTCATCCAAGATGAGATTATTTTGAAAAATAACGAACCATGTTATACACGTTAAGTGACCTTGGCTACAGTTTGTATTGAGTAGACAAAGATGGCGGACACCTTCGCGACCGACATCTGAATTGTGACGTCATGCCCTCTCCAGTCCATCTATACTCCTTGGTTCACACCAGTGATCAGAGCTGTCTATTACTTTAGAATTATTTAAAACAAACTGGGGGAGGGAAGAAGGGGGCAAATTTTCAAGTCTGTTAGGCAGGTCAAAAAGGTCTTTACATTCTTGGAATTGGGGACAGTTATAATGTAATAATAAATCTCACTGTTACCTGATGTATGCTCTTTTATTCTTTGAAATAGACAGCGTTCTGTCTTGCCAATGTATGAAGCAATGCAGCCAGGACATTTAAAAGAATACACAATGTGTAACATAACTGTTAATGTGGATATATTGACCTGTGTTAGTTGTCTTTCTGAAAATGGTTGTGTTCAGGCCTTGGTTGATCTTAATGTCCAGAAAGTCTGGAAACTCCTCATGGGTAAATTTAATTTCGCGCTGGAATGAATTTAATTCATTTTTGTTAAAGTCTGTGGGTTTGGCTAGCACAAGTATATGGTCGTCATATCTAACATAGAATTTGATTAATCCATCATTAATAAGATTATTTACAACAACTTTTTCCAGTTCTGTCATTAAAATATTAGCTAAGGTGGGGGCCAGAGGGGAGCCCATAGACACCCCATCGATCTGCTGATACCATTGTAAGGTGAGAGGATTCCCTCGGACAGGGTAAGAAATGTGCATTCGTGCAACTCTATACCTAAGAAAATAGACTGCACTGCTGTCAACTCACTGTAGGAAATCAAACAAAACGGATAGGATAGCTATGTCTGTGTACAATAGGGTAGAAAAGAGGAATTACCAAGCGGTATATTCAAACAGATTATTCAACAAGATTCTGATATACTACCTTTCTGTTATTAAATGTATATTTTAGTTGAAATATCTTCTATATGCATTGTTATAATATGTTTTAAATTCATTGTATACTAGAAGCGTGTTATTATAATATATTTTGTCGATAATAAATAAACTAAGAATTATCAAATGAGGTAATGAGTTGTTTATTGACATTCAATTCAACGTCGTTCATAGGAACACCCCAAAGATCGAAACACTCGGCTATTTAGTCATATATAATAACCGAATGGTTATTTCCGTCCATGTAAAACGCAACCCAATGTTTACCCGGTCTGTGCTGCAAATAAGTAATTGTTTTTTGTAGGAAACAATAATCGCTACTTTCCAGGTATCTCTGAAATAAACGCCTCTGAACTGGTCTCGCGTACACCTTTCATTAGAAAGAAGAGATATGCGATGCGTCCATTACGTATCGTAAATAATATTACGGTGCTTATCTATTTGAATGGAGTTTTCCAACAATTTCCCCCCAGTTATTTACCGTTATTTGTTCCCCGCTAAGATCGAAAGCGAATAATGTATAATCTTTGTTATATTGACTTGATATTTGGGGTCCATCTATGAAAAACTGTCCTGTAGAGGTGAATAATCCCACATACAACCGGAGGCCAGTTGTTCAAAGTTTTCCGTTAACCTCTTAATGTTACGTTTGTTCACCAACAGCGTAAATATGATAGGGGTTGCGTTGAAGCGTCATTCAAGTAAAAGAAAAGTGAGGAAATATGACCCAAAAAGGCCAAGAAATGCTTTACTTCTCACCGAAAAGCAGGTGAAAATGACAGGTGGAGGTCCACCACCAGCTGAAATGGGCAGTGTCACGGAGAAATTAATCGATCTAATGAAGGACACGACATCTTTTAACCGCGTTGCTGGTGGGACTCCATTGTTATTCCAGTGCAAAACAGTACGAATAATCACCATCTTAAGGTTAAATATCAAATAAACTTCACCGATCATCCAAATATCTATTCAAAGGCTTATAAATCACGGACATAATCCATACCACAAGTCACGAAATGTGGACACATTGACATTCAACATTTTCCTTGAAATTAATTCACAACCGCAGTTCGTAAATAACTTTTCCATTTAGGTAATTAATAAAACACAAACCTTTCCTCATAAGACACTTGTTATTTCTTGTTACCGGAGAAAGGATTGGTGTTTCAAATTTTTAAATGGCAGTGAGTTACATTTCCAGAGACAGCTGCATTACACATTTCCATTTGGGGTTCTAATGACCTCTACAGGCAGCCAAATTTAGGTCGAGGTCATAGCTTAGGGCAAACATAGAGTTGTCTTGGAGTACTTTTAAATTAAAAAAAGAAAGACCTTCAAAAAATTATACGGCTATGCATGCTTACTAACGTATGGTTTGGAAATAAACAAATACATCTTTATTTTATGGCTGCCATTTATTTCTTTAGTAAAATAACACGTTGTGGAAAAGACTTCTAAAACATAAAATTGTTATTACACAAAATAAAAGAGGAGATAGATCAAAATCATTAACAATCATCCTTTATTGATTAGTGATTATATTTCTTATTATAAATGTTACACTGCGAGAAAATTATTAACCATTTTTTAGGTGATGAAAATTACATGTAGCCAAATTAAAAAAAGTGTTAAACTTTAACTTTTCCTAAGCTGTGCGTTATTTTTGAATATTCATATTTTTCATTTGTAACACACGGATAACTTAAAACAACTTTAATTCAGTTTGAAAAACATTATATACAATTATTGAATTTCAGTAAACTAACTAAATAACGTAACAGCATAAAGTTTTTTAAAAACATATTGAAAGTGAACACATATATAGGTACATGTAACTAAATAACAATTTTATACAGTTTTAAAACATGTTTAATTTTAGTGAACACAGGTAACCAAATAAGAACAAACTTAATACAATTTTTAAAACGTTTGTTATTTAGTTAATTTAATATAAACTTTGTACAGTTTTAAAAATCTGGTTCCACACACTTGCAATTGTGACACATCCAAAGTTGCATGAACCATGTTGGCAACACAGTGGGCGTGTTTTTGGACATAATTGCCAATGGCTGGGTCTTTGTAGCTAATTATTCCATACCTATGGTCTCTGGTAATAACCAGTACAAAATATCCGTTTTAAGGGATCTGTAGCTGTGAGTAAAAATCAGACACTTGTTTGCATTACAAGAAGAGTATTACAGTCTTATTATTTCCATATTCACAGAAAGTGACCAACAACACCTATGACAATGACTGAGACAACAAGTTGTATTCTGAAGTAGTTGGCCATACTTTATTCACAAAACAAAATACAATGGTTATGTCAAATTTCTAGGTGGAATGAATGTGAAATTTTAATGTGACAAAAACATGTAAAAATAGTCACAAAATTAAGTATGACAAAAATGTTACACTCCCAGCGTGATATGGCTGGTCAGAGTAAACTTCATACTTAATTATAATATTGTGACACGACCTGTAACAGTGTGACCAAAATTGTTACACTCCCACCGTGTAATAGCTATAGATGTCACACTGCTATTTTGATAGGACTACTGTATTACTAAGGAAACGATACTTATGGTGGCATAAGTATACAGTAGATAATATTGTGACACAAACTGTAACAGTGTGACCAAAATTGTTACACTCCCACCGTGTAACAGTTACTCCCATCGTGTAACAGCTATAGGTGTCACACTGCTATTTTGATAGGACTACTGAGGAAACATAAGTATACAGTAGATACTAATAAGAGCTGGGCACAGGAATCCCATAATAACAAGGGGAAATTCTTACAAATTTTTCAAACATTCATTTCCACCCGAAATTTTTTGCCAAACAAGCATTAATCAATGCTTGCCGCCAAAAACCATTGTATAACAAGTTAAGGATGGGAATAGGATTTCATACCTATTAAAAACTCATATAAAGCACCTTCAAAGTCATTTAGAAGAAAATCGTTCCCTATGTCAGAAAGATGGACACCATCTAGTCTATAAAGACAGTGTCTCCGAAGACGTGACGATGTCTGGGTGTCGATTAATCATACCACCCGAGGCAACTAGCTTGTTACTCACAGCTCTGTTAACATGTAGACGAGCAGTCTCAATTTTTTTAGGGGATCGAGCAACAGGTCAAGACAATCGCGGTAACATTTGTGGAAAACCAAGGACACATTTTGGTACCATTGTATCAATAGCACACAAATCTTGAGACATTTGGTGGTGCAAGACACAACTGGTTTGTACCATTGTCTGAATAGCACACAAATCTTGACATTTGGTGGTGCAAGACACAACTGTTCGTATAACAATGTCATTGGCACCCGCATGCACAATCAAAACATCAGGAGGGAGTTTAGAAATTAACAAACACTTAACTTCGTAAAGTAGGTTGTCCTATTTCAGGCCCCTGATTCCATGCCAGTACAGGTTGACATCACGAAGTCCAAGGGTAACCCCAGACTTCTTCACAGTAGTTCTAAGGTGGGCCCGGTAAATCAAGCTAGAACCAATGATCCATATGGATTTTATACAGCTCCTGTCAACAACTAAAAATAAAACATATTTTGAAACTTTGGTGGATAAGGTCGAATATACCATTGATAAGCAGATGATTTCCATCTGCCCATTGTTTTTATGTTGTCATGTGAAACGCCAGACATATGGGCCAAACTGGCACTGCCAATACGGAAAGAGTGGGGGGAGTACCTAGAAATTTCAGGATGGTTTAAAAACACCAAGGACTTCTTCAAAATTGAGGTAAACTGATACCTGGTTAACGGTGTGCCATCACAATGTACAAACAATTGCTGGCCAGGAATTTGTTGACGGAGTTTTAGGTAAGCTGATAGATAACTCATGAGATTAGACAAACTATTAAGCCGAAATGTTAAAAGATTACCTTTACCCAGCTGGTCTGTTAGAATATCTGATATTTAGTTTTATCAAATTGTGTGATGATTTAGAAGTGGAAATTCATGAAAATTTTGATACCATCGATGATATGACTTTGGTTAATTAAAGGATGGGAAATCTCTAGAAATACATAGGGATTATCGTCGATAACAACCTTCAAAGTACTTAAAACATTTCACGTCAATTACCTCCAATGACCGTCAAGCTAATAAAAACAGACAGAAGTATGTCCTTTCAGTGGCTTATCTGTGTAGCCATTTTTCCGTTTTAGGATGACGTGATATTGGTATGGCTATTTTTAGATCAATAATGACGTATTTTTACCGCTCTCTAATGTATAAAGGTAAACTTAGGTCCAAAAAAAAACATGGCGACAAACTTGAAGTGGGAAGATTGTCTCCGAATATATAGGTCAGTATGCAACCGCGCGCCATTACTTAGCCAGCAATTGGCTAAATTGCATCACATGACTACTCTATAACGCACATAAATTTTTATTCAACAATAATTGGATAAAACTAATGAAAAAATGGTGGCGGGATTGTGAATGGCCTAGGGAGCTTATTTTCTATTGTAATGCCACCTTCAAATTTCAATTATTCACTTACTAGGGGATAAAACATACATTAGACAGTTGTTTTGGACTAAATGAACTCTACTCTTTCCATCTAAACTAGTCTAAAGCTTAGATTTTCTTTCCCTTTAAAAGAAAAAAATAGATGGGTTATGATACGCTCGAGCACGTTGGATAGAGAAAGGGGAAAAGTCAAACAACTATTTTTTGAATTTAGAAAACCGCAGATTCACAAATAAAAATATAAACAAATTAATATGCGGATAGATGTAATAAAAGAGCTCGACGGCGATTGTCGTCATCAATGTTAATAGCAACAAATAAATTTTGTAACCTGTCTAACCATTTGATCCATCGCGGTCCAGCATTCGACTTGTCCGCGTTCGAGTATTTCCGGCCCTAGTTGGTCAAGCTCCTCCTGTAGAGCCTGAATCTGTGTTGCCTCTTGTTCTGGGCCATCGGTATACTTCTTTCCATTGCTTGGCTTCGTGCTTCCTAATGTCATGGTTACTTAACACTCATCAAAAGTCAGTTGTTTCACCAGGAATCCCATTTCTGACACCAATTTGCAACATGGCCAGTTTCGAGAGACAATTGAATGATGGCCGTTATCTCTCGCCAATCGCGGATCCTGGTATTGACTCCCTGTCTATAACAACTGACACACACACCTGCATATATATCCCAGCTTTATTATCCTTAAATAACAACAAATCCATACAGAAACTATTAAAGAAACCATGAAAGAAAACCTGACAAAACCAGGGAAGAGCACTGAAATATACAAACAAGTAAAAAACTTGGAAAAAAAATAAGCTATCCTGAATTCAAGGCACCCTTAAATTCCCCTAATACGCATTCAGATAAAAATCAGTTAATATATGGTCTCGTGTCAGAATTCAATACAGAGTAGGGTAATATAATCATATTATTGTCCTCTGAGTGACCATATCAACCCTTATTACCTTGGCCACGAATGCATTTCATATGTAAGCTTAAATTGCGTCCCTCGACTGCCAAGATAAACCTATTCGATTTTGTGTCTTATTCTCCGGCACAATTAACTAAAATGTAACAACCGCTTAAGCTTTCTCCATAGTTATTACTTTAATGATAAAATAGTTTTTCCAAAATATCAAATCATAAAAAATACCAATCACTTGAGTGTTATTAGTTGATTGTTAGCTATTTAGAATAAATAAAAAGCTAATGATAGAACAATACAATAATACTAAGAAAGTACTAACCTGAATACTATTAGTTGAGCTGGTCTACATTATAAGTTCAAGAATGCTACTAATGGTGCCAGGAAAGCATATTTCCGTCCTTTTTATTTTATTGTAATTTTGATGTTAACGGGCCTGTCTGTCTGATTAAAACTTCTATTCGCCGCCATATAAGTGAAATAATCGAGTGCGGCGTAAAACTCCCAATCAATCAATCGATCAATCTATGTCAAACTGATCAACAAAAATGCTGCTTCTCCACTATTCTTTTACAAAGTGTTGACACCGGGCCACAGCTGTGTGAAAGACATTAATATGATGTTGCTTCCTCTCATTATACAGAATGACTACTGTTGATGGGTTTAGCTAGAAATGAATGAGTGATTATGCCTTAACCATGTTAACGCTACAGCGGCAATATTTCGACCATATCGTGGCGAGGGGTTGCTTTATGTATCAAGAGTAGCCTATTCCCCACTTGCGCAATACATGAGTTGTCTCCCATTTGCTATCATTCTTGAGGGAAGGTACGAAGCCAGGAAGCTTTATAGGTTAACTTAGGGTCATATCTTCTGACCAAGAAAAGGTGCCGTGTAAACCCAGAAATTTTTTTGTGCCATTAAAAAATCAATGACCCCGACACTGATATTTACAGGATACAAAAGGATACATCTTTTCTTGAAGTCAGAAGATATGACCAGATGTTAACCTATTTATAGGTTCCCTCAAGACGACAACTCCAGCAAATGGGAGACAACTCATGTATTCTGCAAATAGGGAATACCTGTGTTACCTTTGACATCTTTTCCTATCTTGCTCCACGCCATGTCTATCTTGTACGCCCAATTTGGGTCTGTGTTTGCCAGTTTCTCAAACATGATGAGGCTTGGACAAGAACCTATACTGCTAACAGAAGACATCTCAGAAAAGGATGAGGATGGACTGGGTATGTCTGTTTTATCCAGCAAATACAGAGGTGATGAGTCAGATGCTAGTGCCTGCTTCTCTGCAAAAATACAAACCACATTAAAACAATGAGCAATAATTATTGGTCTACCATGAAAACATTTTCTTTAAAAACAATGGGACGGAACAAAGAAACCATGGGCCAACAAGAGGCCTCTGATCGGTCAAGGCAATGCATTTAAAATCCTTTGCTGCTCCCCCCGCCACCACGCCTCCACTTGTGGCCAGAATTTCAATAAAAGTCAAATAAAAGACCTTTAAAATGGAACGCGTGTTGGGCAAGCAAGTAGGAATATTTTAAGGTTAAAACACACTGGCACAGGGGCAAATCTTCTTGACTAAAATAAGAATATGATGTACTTACCGCTTGATCGATTACCTCAGTATGATAAAATCTTCTGCATTTTAATGGGTTTTACCACACCTTCCAGATCTTTCTCTTGTAACAGCATTAGATCTGCTACACTTTCCACACCTAATGGCACCAATTTGTCCATAAAAATAACAACAGTGGCTTCTTCAAGGCTTGGCAAAATCCTCTTGATCTCTTCACAAACAGAGCCATACTGGTGCTCCATTGCAAATTCTTCTTGGCAGGAATTTATACTGAATTTTCAGAGAGGAAAGTTAAAGGATTTGTTTGATTAAAATCCAGTAGTTCCACTGATTGGTTTAACGTAGTACAAAAGTAGTGTTATTCCGAAAACGAAAACTTCATATTGACTCATTGAGGACTGAATAAAAGTCGAAATATTGAGTCAATATGAAGTTTTCGTTTTTCGGAATAACACTACTTGTGTTTGATTAGCATTATACTTCTATGTAATGCTTGAATGAGACATGCAACTTTCCAAAAGCCGAATACTCAGAGAGAGGACACAGGTCTAGAAGTGCCAAAAGGTTAACACAATCCATGTGAGGAATTGCACTGTAAGTTACTAAATGAAGGCCAAGTGATGCATCATAGACAGACTTTCCAACAGACACAAGAAAGAAAACAGATTTGCCTTTTATTAAAATACCTTTTACTGAGCCCACCCTGTTACTGCATTCTTCATCTCCAGGGAGCAGTACAGCCATTCCAATACGGTATTGTATTCCTCTGTATATTAGAAATAACAGTGTTTTGAGAAGTGAAGAACATTTTGGAGGCACTGTGAGTGACTTTCTTTAGTGAAGGACACACCTGTATCAAATTCCATCTCACCTAAGAATAGCTTTCCAGAAGACTGAGGCAAACTCCATGAATGAGCTTTTCACCAAGGTGAAAAGCCCTATTATTATAAAATTTTTAAAACAGATTGGTTTATACCATAAAATTTGAATTTTTATTGTAATATACATATTTTCATATACTATTTTTGGAGATCATTTTAAAATTGCATGTCCTTTGTAAATCACTATTTTAACATATTTCATAAATTTATTTCCGTCCTTTTTATTTTATTGTAATTTTGATGTAAATGGGCCTGTCTGATTAAAACTTCTTTTCGCCGCCATATAAGTGAAATAAACTTGAGTGCGGCGTAAAACTCCAATCAATCAATCAATCCAGAGGACTGATTGGCTCATAGGCATCGAATTTTACAGGCCTGTGTCTTACAGATGTCCTTATAATTGTGAAATTTTTGCACACACTGCTTGAAATAGGAATGTTTGCTTTCAAAACACATGGTCCAAAGGCCAATTTCATCTCCAGATAATGGGCTAGAAAATGGTGTTTTGGTCGCAGTCATTTATCAGGGAAGAGAATTTTCCAATCATATAAATATTCTTCAAATAAGCAATTTGCACAGGAGAAATTTGTGGAGCACAAATAATCTGAATTATAACTGCCAAACTTCATCTGTATCCTTAATGTAGGATCCAATGAAAAATGGGAATAACCTGACGAAAACCCAATTCTGTATAGCTTGTCCGCCTGCTTTATCAGCATTGGCATTCACAGCACCAGGCATGAATTCCACCTTGACAGAATCACCCTCTGACTTTTTAACTTTGCCCACAATCTACATCAATATACATTTCAAAACAGGTAATATTGTATAAACATTCTGTACGAAAACAAGTGGCTCTGTTTGCCAAGATGTTTTACTTAGGAGAAATCTGTGCCTGTGAATCACATTTGGCTAATCTTAGGCTTAATAATGAATTGCAAGACATGGGTGTCATGGTTAAATGGGATACAACAAAAATACAACATGATACATGTGCCAACTTTTATTGAACATAATTTATCTGTCATTTACAGACATTCGTTTGGTAAAAATAGATATTCCAATAGGTCATAATACAATGCACATTTGGATAACAGAATTCCCGAAAAAAGCCAAACTGCAGGAGATACAATTTAATCGAAAACATACACCCAGAGCAATACACGAGATTTGGAATCGATCATTTTCCGCCACTGTTATTTTACAAACATTCTTTACAAGTCAGCACATCTTTGTCGTCAATGATACCTGCATCCTCAGCGCAAGACTCATGGAACCATTCTCTACAGGAATGGCATTGCATCCAATCTTTGGGTCATCTCTACTGCCGTACACCCACGAACAACGCCTACATGGATAGTTTTCTTGTCCAACTCCGAGTCGGGCTAGAGGTATGTCATCAGAGTCAGAATCCTCATTGCTGGCTGTAATCACTGGATCAGACGACAAGTCATTTCTCCTGACGTTTCGTATTGTACTCCTTTCAGCAGATTTATAGAACTTGCATTCAATTGTCCCATTTCCTTGAGAAGAAACAAAGTGAAAGTTGAGGGTTCCTGGAACAGCAGGCATTTTATTCCAGAGATCAAACAGCCCTAAATCACAGCATTTTCTGTCTTTGTCTTGTTGGGTAGCCACCTTGACGATTGTTGATAAACATACAGATTTAATTGCTGTGGCAAAGGAGTAAGCCCCGTCAATTTCGGTACTTCGGCTGAGGATCAGTCGGTGTGCTATCCTTTTAGCGTTTCCTCCTAAGGCATCATTTGGGCCTTTACCATGGCTAGTGGCAGAATAGTTCCATGAAAGTTTCTGTGTAGACTCTCCAAAAAGCAGAATAATATTGTTGCGATATTTACACCCACAAACATTATGCGGCATCTCAGACGACAGTAAGACGTGCTGTGGACGGAGGCTGGCAAAAGGGACTTCCCAATAGTACAATTAGGGCTATCAACCTTGAAAAGTGTGAAGGCTTCTGAAATTGTCATGTTCATGTATCTCTTTTGCGTCTTCTCGTTTGAACCGTCTGGGTGCCTGACTGTTAGTACATCAGCCTTTCCGGGAGCAACTCTGGAAAAAGCATCATTTTGATAGAAAACTAACACTATTTCTTTGGCTGGGTCTTCTGCTTGTCTCCTGGCACTGTTGACTGGTCGAAGAGCAAATTGAGTTGTCAATGTACTTAAAACAGCCGAACGTTTGTTGGGAACCGCTTGGAGATTTATAGGGCAGATCCAGCCAGGACAACGGGACCTTTTTGCTTCATATTTTCTCGCCATTTTCGGGTGCTGACTTTAGTTTTGTTCCTCAACGCTGCTAACTCGAAATTAAGTTTGGTAGCCATTTTGGGTCGGTTTGTTTACATTTGTGGTATCCCACAATTCCGTGCGCGCGGATAACGGTGAAATGGGCTATTCCTGCTGCATTCGTACAAATAAGTATTCTTATATTTCCTTCATTGCAACCTATGTTATTTCTTATATTTTCTTTGACCTTCACGTAGGTTTGGCTATGATACATATCAACCTATAAACTGTTGAATCCAAATTTGAAAGCAAAGCACTGGTATATTTTCGAACAGTCGGCAATAGATGAACAGTAGATAACATGGCAAGGAAATATAACACCTTCAATCAGCCATTTAGATGCATCACTAATTGCAGAGGTGTTAGCAATGTTTTGAACAGTTATTTCAATGTTTTCAGGGGAATCCAAAACAACAACTGGGATGAAAGCTACATTTTTTCATTATTGCTCGCCGTTGAACAGGAGCTGAGGTTGCAGTTAGAGCACAGAGAGCGTAATTCATCAACCCTGGAAAACCACTTTCTGAAGGATCCTTGGTCCGCTTTTCCTCCCCCCCCCCCCTGGAATTTAAGCAAATATAATAATAACATGATTTTGAGTGGGCATTACACTTTGATATCGGCCCGACATCACTGATTAGCAGCACAACATTGCCATTAGCAGTCCAATGCCCACTCAAAATCATGTTATTACTATTATTACCACTTAATATATACAATTTCTAATTAGGCGAATTTGCACAAATATCACTAGATAAATTATGATGCTAAATATGGGACTGTTCATTGCTCGCATAAATAGTTCCCTTGAAGTGGCGTCTAGTCGCCGCTGCCCAGTCATGTCAACAGACATGTTTTGTACATTGCGACCAGTCGTGGTTTTCTGCTTCTTTTTTTAAGCCAGTCACCGAATTTCTTCACACCATAGTTTGTTGCACGCTTTGTTGATTCCAGTCTAGCCGTAGTTTCCAACTTTTCCAACTGTTCTTCGTTCAGGTCGCTGCCTTGCGACAACGGCAGACTGTCAACAGCGTCCGCCATGGTTGTTGTCGTCTGCTGACACGCACGTGAGGTCATAGGTCAAGCGTCAGGGCGGCTGGCCGATAATGAAACTCGCTTTCATTAGCGGCCCGGCGCCCACCAAAAGTGTGCGTTATATTTTACCGTGTGTGCAAATGAGCGCTATCCTACTAGTAATGCACAGACAAGTGGTAATAATAACATTTTTCATAATCGCTAATTTTTGCTGGTCAAAGATAATGATCGTCAGGTCCATCAGATTATAAAACTATTAAAACAGACATTTAACAATAATCTGGTAAACTGTGTAAAATCACGAGTATTGATTTAAATAGTTTAACTACTAGTACATACAACATACTTTGACTATTAACATTTGAGTTGTGTAATTTGCAAAGCCTGTTCTCGGTCAGTCCAGGTTTATGACTCCAAAATGGCTATTTTGTTCATGGGGGAGGAGCGGTAAGGCCATCAGGCTGCAACATACCTTGAAAAGATGAGAAAAGCACAGGAAATAATTAGAAATGGTTAAAGCTGGAAAAAGATACCTGTAAAGTTTGAAGTAGTAGATTTTTTAAAGGAATAATAAGATCAAGTGCGTTGTGACTTACATCATGTGTGCCAGCATCTCGTCCGTTGTAAACAGTCTAAAGACCAAACTGCTGTATTTTTCTGTACACGGACTGTAAAGAGAAAAACACATAATTACGATATGTATCTAGCGTTATGGTATAGTATGACGACAGTAAAAGATATAGTGGTACGGCTGTTGTGTTTAAAGAAATTAACTGCGTGAAATGGAAAAGAGATCCTTGTATTTCGACCCCAGGAAAAATTGTTCTGACAGCTTGCCAGGCAGCAGCCTCAAAGTCCAACACAGCTTTACGTAGGGCGAAAGGACTTGGGGGAAAGGATAGCGCTGAGGACCGCTCGACGGGATGACATCAGGATAAACGCCAATGCGACTTGTTTCATGGATGTACCAGACTTCAAAAACGCATGGATGCTAAACAGTTGGTAGAAGGGCTGTTTAACCACCCGAAACGTTCTGTCTAAATACCTACAAAGACAAGGTCGGACATGAGACATATTTTCTGGTTACAAAAAGACAAATAAGTAGTAGACGAGTAAAACAACCGCTTACCACGTATGAGCTTTACTGAGGAGGTCCAACATAATGGGCAATGTGATAATGCGGCGAGAGCCAAAATTTCCCCCGGGTAATATGAATTCTAACACTTAGGCCTGTTTATGACCTTATTCTTGCTAACTTTGAAAAGAGGATCAAAGTCTGGGTCACCTCTAGCTTTAGTTTGAGAATTATCATTTAAATGAAATAATGATAAAATAAGCGAAAACCTGTTCCTTGTCATAACCTTCCGGAAAAAGGGAGTTTCCAAGATTTCATCGGTGGACCAATAATCCTGAATATCTTGTTGTTGCACAAGCCCCATAACAAGAATAAGCGCGATAAAACCTTTGATTTCTGCAGGTGGTGTTTCGGTGAACTGGCGAAATCTTGACTGCGCTTTTAAAGGCTGTCCTTGTTCCGATAAAAAAAATCTCCAGCATATCTGTTAGTTTCTCTAGCAATGATATTTCTGAAACTTGAACCGTTGATTGGTTGTAAATCCGCGATGTCTGGAAAATGGATACATACGGAGCTGGCAGTGACAGCAAAGCTGCGGGCGGGCGACCGAGTAGGGATGGAGCAGGCACTGTGAAGACCGTAAAGCCGCTACATGCATACACAGAGGAGACACGGCGCCAACAGGACAAGGGTTAAGCTATCCATGTTCAATAGATTCTCCCCTGTGTGGGTTCCAGGCGAGATTAGAATAGACCCTCACTTTTCCCAAGGAGCTGGATCGTAACAGGCAACTAACCCTTGGGCCCCCATGTGGGTTCCGGAGGATAAGAATTGGTCCACAACTCACAGGCAAGCTTGATCGTATGGGGCGACTAACCTTTTGGCAAATTATCAAGTTGTGAAATTTTTATCTCATGTTGAAAATAATTGTTGTATTTGGAGCTAATTGTGGTATAACATGTTTTTATACTCAAAAGAAAAAAATCTACACTTTCGTCTTACATAAGTGAAATAATCTTCAGTGCGGCGTTAAACTCCAATCAGTCAATAGATTCTTCTTGTTATCGAGACACAGAACTTAAAGATCTTTGTGATTTTTGTGACACAGCCGACACTCTTGATTGGGCTGGTTGAGCACCAGACTGTGAAACACTGTCTTTAGGTTGAATATTTTTACTGTTTTCTGATGGATTGTCACTAAACCAACTTTCAATTTTGGCTTTGGAAATTTTGAGGTAAAAGTTTTAATCTTCATAAAGTCTTTCAGAAAATGTGTAACTCTTACTGTGATAAAAGCTCTTTGATACTGTCAAAAGTGTTGTAGAATTTTTCAGATAATAACAGCCACTAGAATGTTTTTCTTTCATCACAGAAACACTTCACTCTTTTGTCAATAAATTGTTTTTTCCTTGCGTTTTTGATTTAATTTGCTTGAAGACCTCATGAAATATTTTCTCTGTATTTTAGATTGCCTTCCTTTCTCTGTAGGTATCTTCTGTCGAACACTTCGTTGTGGTGACTCTGTTGCCTCCTGGCTCGGCAAATCTTTTTCACCATCTTGAATTTTCATGATGTTCCTTCTTCCATAGTTGCCATGGTAACAGTCAAAACGTCAATGCCTGTATCTTGTGTAATTCTTCGTCAATAAAGACAAAATCATATCAGTTCAAATTAAAAAAGTTCTTTATCCTTCCCTTCTTGTACAACCAGTGAGAAAATTTAAGTATTTTATGGACCAAATTAAACTTCATATCGTGAGGCATTTTAACATTTCAAGTGTAAAAAAAACTTATTTTCTATTCTTGTGAGAATTTTATTGAAATTGTAGATGATACTTTCTTCTTTATTGCCTTCATCCTTTGAGTATCATGGGGAGAAGATAAAGCATCTGCCGTAACATCTACAGTAAGTGTGAAGAAGGCCTTTCCTTCTTCTGGTCTCCCCTCGTGTGGGTTCCGAGGAGATAAGAATAGACCCTCAGCTTTCCCAAGGTGCTTGATCGTAAGAGGCGACTAATCCTTGGGCCTTCGTGTGGGTTTCGGAGGATACGAATGGGCCCACAGCTCACTGGCAAGCTTGATCGTACAAAGCGACTAACCTGTGGCAAATTTTAAAATTTATGGTATAAACCAAAATGTTTTTAAATCGCTCTAAAAGATCTTATTTAAAATTGCCTTCAAATGAAAAAAAAATAGTTATTTATTAAAATGTAGAGTTTATATTTCTATGACATATGTGAGAAAAACGTGATATGTTGTTTTTATACATCCAAAAATAGTTTACTCTTTTTTTACTATTTTGTGTTTCTGTCAATTTTTGTTTAAAATGTTTTTTTGATGTTAAAGGATGAGCTTAATCTAACTTCTTTTCGCCGCCATATAAGTGAAAAAATCTTGAGTGCGGCGTAAAACCCCAATCAATCAATCTTGTACAATGGTCATATGATTCATGAAGAAGATCAAGTTCAAGATTAACTAGAGGCTGATGACGTTGCAGCGGGGCAACTTCAAGGTCCGGGATCCCCTGTTAAGTTTTTATCAGTTTGTTTTTCGTTATATCGTAATTATCGAGACAGAAATCTCTGAAATAAAACCTAAAACCGGGTAATTGAATATCTATTTGGTTATATTTTTCAATCATAATTTGCCTTAAACATGTTTAGCACTGTCTCTGATATTTTCACTTTGGTAACGTACTATGTATTATTTATATAATGTCACATCAAATTGTACAAGATTAGGTCTGTCTTCTTGAACATAGCAGTTACGGCCTTTGTCACTAAATCAATGTCGCCCTTGGTGTGAAAACCATAATTGATGTTAGTCGCTAAAATAACTTACAGTTTGCTGTAAGTTTGCTTGCGAGCGTCAAATGAAATTGAAATTTGTCATTAAGCCAGTTTTGGTTTTCTGGAACATTTAATCTCTATACGTGAATAATTGCGCAAAAGTTCTATTATGGTCTTAAACTAATGAGCGATTGATTGAGACCTTGCGTGCTATTTCTTTTCCTAAAATATTGGGCGTATTTGTATCCTCGATGGTGAAAATATCCGTTTATCATGTTACTTACCAAGATTCTATCAATAAAATGCACATCTTTCATTAACATCCTAGGTTTTTGCCCTTAACTTGATATGGGTTTATGTCTGTGTGGCCGAAGATCTTTCTTATAAATATTTGAACATAGTTTATTAACATCATATTTTTAAACAGTCATATTTTATTGAGTTTTTATTGAAACGGGTTGATTTTCACACAAGACATAGACCTTGATCAACACTATTGGTATGTCAAATTTAAAGTTGATATCTGAAAGCAATTTGGAAAAACTCAAGTTTTTAATTTTTTAATAAAATTCAATATGGCGGCGAAACCGTTGATCCAATCAAAAATTACCTGGCAGTTCAAAGATGAAGAAAAATATTGTCTATCTAAATTTAAAAAGCCGATTGCTTTATTAGAAAAATTATCTGAGATATGACTCATTAAAGTTTTCAAAAATTCAAAATGGCGTCCTGGTCACGTGACTTGTTGCACGTTCATAAAACTTTGGAATTTAATAGATCTATAATAGGTCTACAAGCATGATACTTTTCGTTAAGTTCCAATAAATGGTTTTCTAGATATTGCATTTTTTTTTAAAAGTTAAAAACATCATAACTTTGACGAATAAAAGTCTGCTATGAATTTTCGAGGAGATTCTTGATTTGGACAACTTAGTAGTCCCCCGACTTCTACTAAGTGTATGTGAAATTTGAGCTAAATCGGATGAACGGTTTCAGAGAAGAAAAAATTTGGGCAAATACGCCTTTTTCAAAATGGCGGACAAACGGCGTAGCGTAGCGACAATTCAGAAAAAATGGACCTAGATAATTTGTTTAAGAATATGTATGGGAAAGATGAGAGTCGTGTCTAGAAAACTGTTTGAGTTATATCACCTACAAAAACCGTGGAAAACAAATAAGAATAATAATAATAATAATACGGAAAAAGCAGAACGATTTCAATAGGTATCCCCACCAAGTTGGGGATCCCTAATTAACTTTAACTGGACATAAAAATCATATGTTATGTATGGCCAAAGGGACACAACTCGTCTAGCAAAAAATCGAAAATTTGCACATGCATTGATATATATGAAGAATAAAAATATCGCAATGCGTGGTGAATTACCCTAAATCGCCCCAATCACTTAGAAAACAACCATATATCTGTTATAATTACGTTACTTTTACGAGGCGTTAGATAAAACCACGACTGGTTGCAAAGCACGAAACATGTCCGTCTACAAGGCTCCACTTCACTCGGCTAAAACATGTATTAAAACTAGTGACAGCTGTATTTCGCATTAGCAGACTTATCTACGTATGTTTTCCGTTTTATGGGCCTTAGTGTTACTTCTTACAACGTTAAAATTTTCTACACAAAATATGAATAAAACTTCACTTAAGCTATTCAAATGAATTAAGATTATTGGAGGGAATAATTATCTGTCAATAACTTCAAGAAATCCCTGTCTCTTAACCCTATTTACAAGCAAACTTTCAGTTCCGCACCAGATAAACAAAAAACAGCCGATGCATGAATATTCACGAGCTAAAACGTAATATGCATGCTGACTGACATCACTAGGACGTCTGGAAAGTTCTACGCTATGCAAAATGCCCTATGGACCTGTTAGACATTTCATAAACAATAAAATGCTAATACAAAGATTATTGTGAACTTCATCAATTATATTTTGACTAAAAAACTCACTCAATACTTACGAAAGGTGCAAAAAAGACAAATAAATTAAAATATGAATGTATCTTCGATCGATAAACGATGCATTACAAGTTGCCTACCGTTTAATGTTCAACAAACAAAATTATAAAGGTAAATATTATGCAACTTCTGTGAAATTCCCCTAAATCTAAAGTGTATGAATGTCACGGAAATGATTACCTGAAGATCAAATCTCCGTACCTCAATTCAGATTCAAATTAAAAGGGTTGCGATAAACTTGCAACCGTCGCTTGCCGCCAGTGGCAGTAGAGTCAGCTGCCTGTCGCGCGCGCATACCGAGGGAGCAGTCAGTTGCGCTTATGTCTTGGGGAGCAGTCATTGTCCGTCCGTCTATTATTCAAAACAATGGGTTTTCCAGGGTTGTTTAGTAGCCAAGAGGCACCATAAAACTTTTTCAATGGGCCCAACACGGTGCTATCATTTGGCTGAAGTTTGTGGCTACAGTGGGGAGGGAAAGTCAACATAACTACCCCTTTAGATTTAGCCTTATCAGCCTTTGCATTGTGACTCGCGTGACCCTTCTACTCAATATTTCTTTTCAGAATCCTTCATAGTTGCTATCCACAAGAAAGTTATATTATTCAAAACAAACCTTATATGTGTCTGTCTTCTAAAGACAAACAAATTGGATGGGCTGTATAATAAAGATAAAAATGTGTACTTTAAACCCTGTGACTCGCGTGACAGCTACAAATCATTGTTTTCACATACGTTTAACAAAACATCAAATCCGTAGCCTATTGCTACAGGAAAGTGAAAGGTCAATATCCCATGTAATTATTAAATAAATGCAAAATGTAACTACAGTAGTGAAATCAATTTTGCATTTCAAATTTTTTTTTATTGGTTCTTTAAAACATGACAAGTACCAAATAATAAATGAACTAAAATGACATGTGAATGTGCATTTCTTAAACTGTTCTGCTTGCACTTTGGGAACATTTCATTTGCACATATCATTTGAAGTAAACAATATTTATTCCAGGTAAAAAAAGGGCAGTTTTTTTCACTTTATCCAAGTCTGACTGCTCAAACACAAGTGGGCCTCTGTTGTTGGCGAGGTCAGGGAAGGGGACTTCACTTATGATGTCTTGAACAGGTTGCCAAGAGTCCTCTTGGTCAGTCAGCCAGTGGTGCTAGATACCTTAGGCTTACATCAGTGCCATCTACCTGTAAGATCTGTGACATGTAAATGTAAACAGTGTCGGGGCGTTTTCCGGCAAATTTGATGGCTGCAATTTTATCTTTCGTTGGTGGTCCTGCATTGGCATTGTTCTCTGGATCAGTTGGAGTGGTGTTCTGAAACTCTTGATCTTCATCACCATTTACATAATCTGTTTCAGATGTAACAGTTTCTGTGCTGTACCGTTTTGTGAGGAATCCTGCATCAGTAGGCTCAATGTAGTGAAAGCGTGAAATACCTGTTGTGCTCTGTTGTGCTTGTTCAAACACCTGTTCTAAATTCATGAGAGTTGCTTGTTCCAGGAGTGAGGCAGAGGTGATCAAAGATGTTTTGATGGAGGAGTGCTTCACTGCAGCATGTTATTCTTCTGCGCCGTTTATGACACACCTCCGGGTCTTCACATCATTTTTTGCGATCCTTTTTAGGGTTGCTCCAACACCATAAACTCGACCCTTACCATGGCTTGTTGCGCTGAAATTCCACACAATGTTTTTATTGTGTTTTTCAGATAGAGGCTTAATGGCAGCTTGTTGACAAACTTGTTTTTAAATTGGTTTGCAGGTCCGTCTGTCCACACTTTAACTTCTGTTACACCTTCTGTGAATCCCAACAGGAGTTCATCCATGAAAACCACAACTGAAGTTTTCTCATGGCGCAGGAAGTCGCTGACCACCACATGGGGGTAAGTGTTTCCACGAAACCATGTTACAGATGTGTAGAGGGTAACCTGGGCCTGATTCCAGTGTGCAGATTGTACTTCATCTTGAGATATACAAGTGAAGTTCTCCGCAGAGTCCATTTGTAGCACAGCCATAGTGGAGTCTGGTTTAAGTGCTTCAGTCTTGTCAACTTCATACTGCTCTGCTTGTTTACGCTTTATAAAGCAGTGCTGGAAGAATTTCGAGGCCATGGAACTAATGTAATCATAAAGCTCACATTTCTCACATTTGACAAGTCTTCCATTTAATTCTTCCCAACGCATCCATTTCACTCTTGTTTCTTTGTAATTTCTGTCTTTCTAGAAGGAATGTGCTACGAAATGTTCCTTCAAATCCACAGTTTGGTTGTTGACATTCAGCAAGCCAGCAGGCAGGATCATTCTCTGACAAGTTGCCAGGGATGTGTTGATGAATAGAATCCAGGGCTAATATGAAGTTCTGATGAAGACAAACATTTGAAGGTGTTTCTGAGCTCAGCAGCACATTGGGAGGTCGCATTTCAGCAAATTTGCTGAGACCTATTTTCACCTCAGGGTTTTCGTCTTTAAAAGTAGCGTAACATTCCTTGATGCTCATGAAGAGATGGCGTTTCTGTGGCTTCGTCTTTCCCGTTTCATCTCTAACTGTTACATCTCTTTTTCCAGGAGCTATCTTGCTTATATCATCTCGGCAGTAAAAATGTTTCACCATGTCAACAGTTTCATTTTGCAGTCTGTCAATCCTTGTCCTCAATTTTGGCTTTGCAGCTTCACCTCCAAATTCCAGCAGCAACTTCCTCAAAACAGCATGCCCTGGCGACATATTCTGTTATTTTCCTTGTTTTGAGCTGTTATTGTGTTAAAGAGAAACACTAAAACACAATAGAAACTATATCCAGGACAAAAAAGGTCTTTGAGCAGGATCACAATTTTCAAGACAGGGTTTCAGTTTTGGGATTGGCGGGTCCGCTGAATTATTTTTGTTTGTGTTTGTAGCACTTTTTATTTCATCATGATCAGGATGGATTGACAGTATTCTTTTAATTCTGTGTTATGCATCATAACCAAGTTTCAATGTTGGATATGGATTCTGCTCTGTTGGCATCCCCTCTACAAAATGCTCAGATTGAAGATGGCTCAAATTTAAATTTTTCCTTCACAGTTTCCAAATTTTTGTAGAATTTTTCCATATTTGTTTTATTGAAACTGGTTCCTCTACTTTGACTTCTGATTTCCTGATAGATAACCGAGGGTTCATAAACCCGGAAAACCAGTCCTCACCTGAAAATGAATGATAAAAGCAACTGATTATTATCTGGTTTCATAATTTATTAAAAAAAACAAACAACAAAAATCAGATTTTACAATTAATCGCATGAATTTGTTTACATGCTTGTTGCTTTGCTCTCCAAGTTTCAGGAAACAAGATGTCATTTTTTATGGCCTATTGGAATGCCAACATCTTAGTAGAACTAACAGTTAAACCATGATGATGATTGTCTGCTGTTAAGAGGTAGTCTGCCAGTTCTTCTTGAATGTCTGTAAAAAATTTGGTAGTTAGTTAGACAAATATTTTGTATCCCTAGAGTCTTTGCTTGTCGAACATAGCGTTTTTTTTAATTTTAAAAGCTGTTGCAGTTTCTCTGATAGACTGGCCTTCCTCCACAAGCTCAATACAGTGTAGCTCTCCTCATCACATCAGCTGATGTCTGTCTATGGGATTCTCTTTTTTCTCTTTATGTGGCGCACCATTTTGCCTTTTAAAAAATTTTAAATGAGAAAAATTAACTTCATGTATTCACAAATAAACTGGGGTGCATTGGGACTTTGTCCCAATCCACCCGTCTGGGTCTGTCCCAACGAGCCCCAGAAGCACATGTTCTGTTATGTAGTTATGAACATCAGAAGTGTAGATCTGTCAGTATTCATAAACTTGGATACAGGATACGGGATGGCTACAGTGTAGAGGTGTGTAATTATTCACAATCACTTTATAAAGTTAAAAATATCTATTTCAGCCAAGCTCACCACATATATGGTATAACCTGGGACTAATAATATATACTGAAGGGATAGGCACTGTTCTTTGATCTGCTGTTTATCTCGGTTGATATGGAACACTGCACCGAAAGAGCCTCACGTGATAAGTATTTTTGAACTATCAATTAATACACAACGCTCGAATCTACGTAATATCTGGGACACAATATATACAAAATCGATGATTTTCACCCTTAGGATGACGAAGATACTGGAGATGAATATTGATCCAGTAAGGGAATATGGTGATAGAACAGATTTCACTAACTCGCAGGACGAAGCCATCATGGAGACAGAAAATATCGACCCTCAAGTTTTTGACAACAGCCGATCAGAAAAAAAGACAAAAATAGCATCAACGCCAAAATGTCTGCTTAGTTTGGGGTTTCAAGCAGTATGTGGCAAAAAAACACAATAAACAATCAGTTTAAATTGATCGAGTTGTATCTAAACATCTCACTATATCTACTGATAATAAAAACACCATTGTTTAATCAATCAGTATAGATAAATTGAACACTGACAATATATTGTGCTAAAAAAAAATATTTTAGTGGAATTTTTCTACCCTCTAGTACAGTTGCTTCCAAATAAATGTCTCCATTGTATACTCGTGGACGTTTAGTTTCTGTTGGAACGCAAGGTTCACCAATGTCAAAAAAGCCCACCTCAATCTTTCTTTTTAATTCTTCTCTAACCCTCTTCTTACTTAAATGAGCAGGGGCAGAAATCCTTCCCCCCCCAAACAGACGACGTTTACATCTCCTAGTAAACGTTAAATTTGTTCTTCTCTTGACAGAATTATTATACAAGTCAATATTACGATCTAAAAGGTGTTCTTTTATTGTCTGTCTAGCATTTGGAGCAGTGACACCATGTTTTTTTGCCAACTTTTCCTAATTTATATTTGATCTAAGTTCAACATTTTCCAAATCTTCAATGACAGAATCAAGATTATATGAGGGCTTCTTTGAACTATGCCTCTTAAGAACCTTTTTCCTTTTAGTTTTTCCAGTACTACTTATCAAGTTTTCATTTCGTGTAATTTTTTCATAAGAGGTTAACGATTCCCTATATTGATAAGGACAGCTTTGATCTATAATTTTAAGGTCATCTTTAAGCTTCCTTTTTACAGTTTTTCGCACAGTGTCCAGCTCTTTCTGCTGTTTATACTTGGAAGGCTTTTTATTATGGTTGGCTTCTTTAACACTGGGGAGAACATCATTAAAAGATACACCTGTAGCTTTCTCAAAACATTCATTTATATCTTTATATACTTTCGTGGCAAGTCTTGTAATACCTTCTTGACTTGTATTCCATGGGAAAGCTATATCAGGATAGTCAGAAAAACATCCCTTGCAGTCTCTGAAAGAATGGGTTTTCTTTTTGGCTAAACACAACTCATCCCAGCATTTTGAACTAAATGTCTCCAAAAATCTGTTTTTATCAAAATGTCGCAAGTTGAATTTCGTCAATAGCTCTCGGACCTTCTGATTTCTATAATAAAACTTTTTTTGTTGGTTGAAAAATCTAAATCAAAGCAAAGATCAGGAAATTTTGTAAACATTGAGTTGAAAGCCTTTAACCTTTCAAGTTCTCTATCACTTGGAAGTTTTCCATTCTTTAAGGCAAGTTTAAAAGTAATATTTCGAAGAGCACACTTAGCAAAATTACAGTCAATGAAAGCCATACTACCACAACCAAAGAAATTTTCACCACCACAGATGAGATGAGATGAGAAAAACAATAAAGCTTCCTCCATGTTTTCAATGATCAATTATCTACTAAACGGTAGACCGCCAAATTACAATAACTTCATAGCAGACGACAGAGAAAGCCTACACAAAGTTATAATACACATAAAACGCCGTAGTTACGTATAAATTATACCAATTACATGTAAGACTAACCTTCAGTTATACAATTTCACTCAACACCCTGTAATTTATACTACAATCAACAATTAGGAAACTGACATCCTGAAAAACGAAAGTCATTGCTGTCCGACAACCAACATGGGTTAATTACTTTCCAATGGTTTCCCCTACTAATCTATATTGATCACTGTAAATAACTTACCTTCATTAGCGTGGAAAGAACTGCCGTTCCAAGCACAGCGTCTCGTGTTGATAACATCATGTCACAGCTAGGCCTAAATGTACGTCCCTTTCTATAGTTTCGCCGCTCTGTCTTCGCCATTTTAATCATCGACTATGCCTCTTTATCCCAGACTATTTCATTGGCTAACATAACACACAGAAGGCCACTCAGCGATGTTGTACCAAAGCGAACTGGGTGAAAAACAAACAATCAAGGGAGGAAACTCTATTCCGATATTGTGCATTGCACTTGGCCCAGAAAACACGACTCTCCCAAATAGATTTTGCCGAGCAGAGTTTCTCATGTTTTATTTACAAAATATGTGTTATCACACCCTTTGATACACCAACTATGCAGACTAAACGGTCGATAATGATAAAGCATTCATATTAATTTCTTTCAGGACGTTTTTTCACAATGCTGAGTGGTAATGAACAGCCTTCAACCAGATGTTTCACAATCACACTTCCAATGACCCTCTGTCTAGGATGATTCATACTGAAAGGCTGTATGTGTGACTGTGAACCCTCGCAATGAGTTGATGTACTACTACTAGGTGAAGCAAACGTTGTTATCCTTGACTGGCTGGAAGGAGCAAGCCTCTTTCCAGATTCCAAGTACTCTGCATGCCTGTTATTTGAACAAACAATAAAAACGAAAGAAATATGGAAAGAAAACAAAACATATTATTAATTACATGAATGATATTGGATTCTTTTGCCGTATTTTGTTAATTGTTCTAGCGTCAAGACCTCTACACAATAAGAATATGAGATTTATAAGCCTTGTTTATTTTCCAAAAGCCGGGATTATTTTACGCAAGTCATTGATCTGGGAATATTCCTTGTAATTGTCCAGTAAAGCCTATATTATTTATTTTTTGTAAATGACTAACGGTACTCTTTTTTTGCAAATAGTTAATTATATGTATTGTAATTTCTGAGTGGATTATTCACTCGCTCGCCGTATGTGGAAGAGTTGCCATTTACTCCTCACTAACCCTTGCAACGCCGCCATATAAGTAAAATAATCTTGATTGTGGCGTAAAACACCAAACAATCAATCCTATGAGGTTATTATCTAGTTAATTGCAAGTCTAATTTTCTAAGCACAGAAATGGCTTACCTTCTTGGGTGCTGTCATCGTTTTATGAATGCTGAGGTAGTCCCGTTTTTGGGGGGCAAAACTTTTTTTTATTCCTGTTCTTAGCATCATCATAATCTTTGAGATCTCGAAAGGCAAATTTTATTATCGCCGATGTGGCCGACATGACGAGAAAATACTTTATAGAGCGACAAGTTGCACCCTGTCTAACGTACAATAGAATGCTGGCAGTTTACTAAAGAATTTTATCACATGATTACAGAGAAAATCGCAAGCATTTTATTGGTTGTTTTACACTTGTCCATATCAACACCTGGAAGCAAAATACATTTTAAGCTTTCCGAAGACCATGGTAACGTTGACTCCAGGGAGCTAAGGGCTAATCTCGCCTCTTTAAATTAGAAAGCTTCTAGGCAGGCTTTTCGTTATACGCAGAGCTAACGGGCACTCCCAACAGACGACTGGGCATTGCGCATATTACTTATATTGCTGGTCTCAACCTCAAAAAACGAGATCTGAAGGCTCAAGAACAAGATCAAGACCTAGCAAAACAGGTCTGAATAAATGGTCCATTACAGTTTGGTAGCTGCAGATGTTTGTCCGAAGGAGATTTCCTATCACGGTTTGGAGCTGGTATGTCCGTCAGAAATAACATGTGGAGTGAGGAGATTTGGACCCTTAATGACACCTGAGTGGGTTGAACAACAGAGTCCAAAACCCATAAAATATTCAAAAAAAATAGAAACATTTTTTGGCCAAAAACCCCATTGTAGGCTAAAAGAAGGTGTCAAGCAGCTAAGGACAGATACATTTCCTACTAAAGATCATTCAATTTGAAGGATTGAGTAGATAAATATACTTAGTAAATTTTGCACTGTTATCTGTTCTCTGCAGAGTGAAAAAGAGAATGAGTGATGCTCCAACAGCAATTCGGAAATCATAGAGCTGTAATTTCTTCTGCGGATTTTCCAATCGATATTGGATCCAGCAGTTGCTCAAGACAAGATCCAGAAAATGCATGAAGACGTGAACCGTCCACTCTTATGAACGAGTTGAAATCTTGTGGAAGCAATCGTTCTATCGCACAGGTCTACACCACCCATAGACTTGTTATAGGACTTGATCACTGCAGGCTGCTTCACAGTGATATGCTGTTTATCTTTCTTCGACCATCGATATTCATCTGCTGAAGCTGGTTAATGAGTGGCAATGTTACAAAGACCAGCCTGTGTCCTGGGATCAGTATCATCCACCACTTTAGAATAATTTCTGATTTTGATGAATCTGTCACGATGCATGGCTTTGGCGATCACTGGGACATTTGTGTCTTTCTGCCCGTACATACAGACTTGCCTCATCTGAGGTACAAGCTTCTATTTCCAGTCAAACTACTATTTGCCAACTCATCTCTGAAGACCACTTCACAAACAGTATAAGTGTTTTTTTTTCACGTCCCCTATACTTATAAACTGCAGATTCCTTGCATCAACAAGCACATCATAGCTTTACCAGTGGGGTAAGTTTCGATTTACTGGTTTGTAATTATTGCGTATTATTAATAAACATTGTAGAGAGCAATTGGCTAACAAAATTCTGCGAATGAAGCTTTACCTGATTATTACCTCCAAAAGAGGCAGATCGGTCCTGGAGTCCGTGTCATGAGAATTGTCCGATTTGTTTCTAATCAGTGTTCATTCGTCTTGATCTCATCCATTTGAAGAGGTTTACTGCCGATATACAAATGCAGTTGTGTATATTTTGTTTTCTGATATAGGTCTGCGATACTGCTGTCTCCTATGTCATTTAACTGTGGATCCATTACATTGAAGGAAAATTCAGTTCTTACACCAAATTTTGGAAAGCCAAAATTTCAAAAGCGCTATACTTCTTGTCAACATTTAGGTGTCTTGAGCCACCCCCATTGCGTCCTCTTACCTGGCAGTAAGTTTGGGTTTTATGATTGAAGTTCATCCACCCCAGATTTATTCGCTGACTTGGTTTGCGTGTGTTTGTACCTCTTGTTGATTTATTGCCTTTTTCGTTGGTATTATGGTGTTTTGGAAACTCATATCGAATGCGTCTCGACACAGTGCTCATTAGCCTGTTAAGCAGTGGAGATCGATGGGTAATGTCAGATGGCTTTCAGCCTTCGTTTTCCGTGTTACAGTAGGCAAAGTCAGCAAGCCTATCTCCATACGAAGGAATGTAAGCTTTCAGTTGTTCATCTTTCATCAAAAGCATGACAGTGTGATCAATTTGAAATAATGTAACAGAAAATGCGGAATGATAATTCGATAAATCCAACAATTGCACTATTTCTCTGTTTATGGACCGGAAGAGGGGACATGAAAAAGACTTATTTTCTAGCCTGTCTGAAAAAAAAGGGAGAAATTTGTGACCTCAGAAATGTTTTTAGAACACTTAACAAATGGTCAAGCTCAAAACGACACCTATTAACCCAGGCTTGGATGGGAGACTTTGATATCAACGTCACAATCAACGTCACTGGTAAAATTTATAATCTTCACTGCCCGCTCTTAAAAAATCGATTTTTCAACATTTCTTGATTTTTGGAAATCACACACACTTTCATTTCACGCTGGGCAAAAAATGTCAACAAGTTGATAAAAATCATATCTTTTTTCTACTTTTCTTTGCAACTGTAATCCCAATGCAATCATTGTGGACATTGTAAAAAAGGACCTAGTTGTTCTAAGATGTGCTGAAAGTCTACTAAAATCCAAACTGATGCATATTTTTCATTTTCTAAAGTTCGATTTTATTATGTGAAATATCCTAATTTACGCAGTGATGTACAAACGTTACATTTAGAAGAAGTTTCTATTTCTGACCGAGTACATGTAACCGTGCAAGGGGTTGTTGTTCAACAACTTGCTTTATTAATCTGGCTCTTTTTGACTCAGACTTCCGTGAAGACGATTTTTGGGGGCATTTTGACTCTATTTAGTCCAAATAAACCATATGAAAATCGTTTTATAACCGTTACTAACGTAAACAATTTCTAATAAGTCCGCGTATCGAATGTCAAGAATACGCAATTCTCCATGACCATGGATTCTTAGTGCATTGATCAATCACTACACAGCATTCCCACTTTCGGCTATTTCTGGAAACCAGCTCATTCGGTATTCAAAAACTTAATTACGGAGAGAGACGAATACGCCTCAACCAATCAAATACTGCCTTATGTCACATTCTTGACCTGGTTTGCTATATATGACTCTCAGTATTCAGGTCACAAGGTTTATTTTCGGTATGCAGTATGCGGTATGCAGTCATTTCAACTTTTTAACACTAGAAAGTCGATCTAAATTCCTGATTTTCAAATATTTTTACGTTATAATTTTTTGATAAAATACATAAACAACACAATAGAAGTCTCGTTTTTTTTTTTCACTTTCACATCGTTTGAAACGCAAATTACTAGATCCATTTGATGTCTGAATACTTTTGTTAGTGTTTCAGTTTTTGTAGAAAATAACAGTAAAACAGTTGAAAATAACGCCTTTACCTCCGCTCATACCCTTAAAGAAGAAAGAGTTTCTGGTAAATTAATGATTTTCTCCTCTGGCGATAATTGTGATCCTTTTACTTGAATGACTTTATAGGGTTTTGGACTGAATGGTGTGGAAAGTTTGTTCTGATTATCCTGTTTAATAAGGACATTGTCACCCTCTTTTACCTGAGATTGAACGTTACGCTGTATTTCTTCATCTGAGATTTGTCTCTATTTCTTAAAACTGAATCATTGGGTGATTGTTATTTCTGGAAGCTCTATTTTGATATGTCAGAGAAAAGATTTAGCAGGAGACACATTAGTGGTACGTCATGTTGGTAAGCTTGTCAATTTCAATACAATCCTCAAATGCTGCTAATAAAGCTATCCCATTGTGAAGAAGATGCTGGAGTCTGCATCGCTGGTGGGTAACAAATCTCGTGCCATGAACTTTTGGGAAACAGTAAGACTAAACATCTAATACCTCTGACATAGCTTCAAAATATCTTTTTAGTTTGCCAGACTGCCTAAAGAGATACTAAATAGGTCACAAGATTGTTTACCCCTGCAAACTGAGGAATAGATAACAACAAACCTTAGATAGCTAACTCCGTTCTGTGTTAAACACCGTGAATAGGGATAAGAAACCCTCTGGTCTCTTTCATTCATGTTGCCAGCCCACTAACTTTTAGAAAAATATGAAGATTGGACTAAAAATATCGTCAAACAGCAGCACCCTTGAAAAAATTCCGGGGATAGTTTGAGGTTGACTTTTATGTGTTGTTGTTGAAAGAGCTTTAGAGATAAATGAATATGTCAGAACCGAACTGATCAACTTTTCATGTAAGAAACTATTGTTGGGGGGTTTTGCAATCTCAGACATTACATTCTGCATGAATATAACATAACAGGACCTTCACTAAATTATATCCGAGTGAAATCCAAAATGTCGCACAACTAAAAATAAATAAACGACCATTGTATGAATAAACATAATATGTGTCGAAATTTAATCTTTCCTTTTATGTTAAAAACATTCTTACAATAGCAAACAATAAACAAATATGAAATACAAAGTTCAGCAATAAAACACAACCTAACGTTCTGTCGCTCTCCATGCGGTCGTTCACCGACACGTCTGTCTGAAGCATAGGCGTGAAGGCTGACACGACAGTGAGCAGCACCTGAATACACTATCTGGGGTTCTGTCAGCCTCCGGCCCCGGAACTACTTAACTCATATGCCCAGACTATACCCATAATCCCTGGCGAGATTTCGCGACAACGCAGTGGGTGGCATTTGTTTGTTTTTGCTAGCGGTACTGTAGTATTTACAATGCTATGATTTGGTCGATCAGAAACAGTTTCAACATTATTAACATCAATTTTCTTATCAGTATGTCCTTCAGAGGGCATAGGTAAAACTGAAAAAGTATCATCAACCACAGTAAACTTTGCTAACTTCGTGCCCTTTGGTAAGATAACGTCTTCGTTAGTAGCATTTAACTGGAATCGTATGGTATTTCGATACTACAGTTATAGCGTGGGAGGCTAAAATATTTCGTTTTACAATTTGGAAAGGACCTTCACAAACACCCTGGGTACGGCACAGTTTTAGGAACCTTAGCCCAAACAACAACTTCAGAAGAAGGTGGTAGTAGCAGTCTACGCGGCAAACTTACACTGCATTTTGTCAAAATCTAAAATAAGACCGTTGTCATGTGAAAAAGTAGTGACTGAGATGTGTGACATAAAACATGAACAGTAAGGAGTTGTTTGTCAAAAGGTAATTGTAGTTTAACTTGAGCGGTACCCAAAACATAACAAATTTGAAAACGATAGAGGTGTAATTGTGGTTTTTAAACCGGATGGAATTATATAGCTCATATGACATTAAATTTACTGTACTACCAGAATCTAATAATGCTGTAACTTGCAAGTTAGAAAAACTAACCTGTAGATTTAAGAACGAATTGTTTTTCCTGTCATTACAATAGTCACTGATATCAGAGTCTAAATCACTGCTAGAAGAGGATCCACTTGGTAAAAAGTCATCTTGGCGCTCTGGTATCACTTTCCCGGGCGATTGCACTGGGTTTCCCCCGGGGATTTGAAGTTTTCCTGATGCTGGGGGGAGGGGGTTGGTGGGGGTAGGAAAGGATTAAAAGAAGGAAAATGAGCTGGCAGTTGAAATAAATGACAACTTGTGGCCGGTTGGTCTACCTGATTGTAAATTTGACACAAATTGCCCGGGTTCTCCACCATATTATCATATGAGCTAGCGGTAGCAGCAAATCAGTAAGTAAGACACAAGTAAAGTTTCCATACATATATTGAAACATTAAAAAGGCAGTCTATAAACAACTACACAAGGCAAAGATCATTTTCCAACTCCCTAGTCCTAGTCTAATGTCCCTTCTATATAGGCCAGCCCCAGATGGGAATGACCAGAGGGTGACCAGGAATAGGAAACATTCCGGCGGTAGGTTAGTACATAGTACATTAAGATAAACATGGTAGGGGTCAACACCATAAGTAGAACAAGGTCACAAATATACATAAGACCAAGACATGTAGGTTAGTACCTTTGAGATAAACATGGTAGGGGTCAACAACATAAGTAGAACAAGGTCACAAAAATTACATAAGACCAAGACATTAAGATTATAATGGACATTTAAAGAAGAAAACTATATAAGCTAAATTCTAGGCTACATTGGAAACGATTGAAGTATGAGACAATAATATGAAACAAAGTCAAAATCTAGACTACAGGAACAATTAATAAAAGAAAATACTTTAAAAGTTTAACAATACTTTAAGAGTATAACAAGGTAAAGGGTCACCATTAAATTTAGGAAGTTCAATAGATGGTAAATCTCGGCTTGCTTCTAATCTATATAAAGCTTCAGTTAATGTTAAATTGTTTATAGGCACTGTTCCTGTGCCTATAAATTCCACGAGTTGATCAATCCAAGAATCCAAAGATACATTCGATTTCAAAGTCTCTTCAGGGGAGGTAACTGGGTCAATCTTTACTGTAGGAAGCTCATCACTCTGTGTCTGTAAAAGTAGTGAAGTGGTGGATCTTGTAGTAACTCGGCCAGGATTTGCCTGATGGAAAGTTAATATAATCTTCTATGTCCTCCTCGATAGCCAAAACATCACTCTGTAACTCTGCCTCCCAAGTATCCAAATGACCAACATTTTCATCCTCAACAAAATTGTACAATTCACCATAAAATTCCACATCTTTAATTTCAAACAATTGTTTTTGTAGTCTTCTCTTTTCTATTTTTCCTTGAATATTTTCTCTCGCTCGTTTATTTGCTCTAGTTATTTTACCTCTCAGGTACTTTCTCTTATTTTTAACAAAAAGTTCTCTTTCGTTACTGACTTGACCGCTAGGTCCTTTCAGACTTTTTTTTGGCAAGGACAAGTTGGCTAACCCATTGAGTAGGCTCATCCACAGGAGCAAGAACTCCCAAGAGCACATAGTTTGTCTAGTTGAGCTTTAAGTTTTGGACGAAGAGCAATAGGAACTCGCCCAGTCGCCATGACAACAGGTTTCACAGTTTCGCACACATTTAAGTGGTGTGTTCCAGGAAAGGTGCCAAGTTCACCATGGAATACTTTAGGGTGGTCGTCAATGACAGAAATAGAGGCCACCCGTTCCATATTTTCTGAGTTAACCGTGATAAGTTACATTTGCTCAGCAGCTTTGATACCAATCAGTGGTGTCAAATGTTCAGTCACAATAATAAATTCCACAGAGTATTTTTTATTGTTTTTAGGGTTTCTGACTGAGAGTCGACACTTCCCTAGTGGAGAGAGTTCAGTATGATTCCACATTCGTAACTTCTTGTCTGTAGATACTATGTTATCTTTGTTAGCATAGGTGGCTGGCAGGATGTTTACAGAACACCCAAAGTCTACCTGAAAAACCACAGTAGTTTTATCAAGCACAAGTTCACATTTAATGTCTTTACAGTCTCTGGTGTTGACACAATTAATCCACTCATCGGCTGAGTCAGAGTCGGCCACTTGATGAACATTTGATCCACGAGGGGAATGCCTGGGAGACTGTTTGGTATAAATCATTTTGCCAGTAAATGCAGAGCACCTGGTACACGTCTTACCCCAGGCTGGACAGGATTCCTTTTTCATCAGATGAAATTGTCCACAAAAGTAGCACTCCTTATCAGCAGTAAATTTTCTACCAGAGTTGGGCTTGGCCGGTTGACGCTTCTTTATCTTCTGTCGGCTGTCAACTTGGCTTTCGTTTTCCGGCCGTAGTGCCCTACCTTGAGCTGAAGCATTCTCAGAGGCCTTACACAGGTCAATGCATGTGTCAAGGTTCAAGCGACGCTCCTTTAACAAAGTTGTCTGAGTAGAAGGGTCTCTGATGCCTTAGACAATTCGATCTCTCAGTATCAAGTCGACACAGTTAGTACAGTAGTTGCAGGATTTCACAAGAGATCTTATGGCTGCATGAAAAGATTCACTCTCACTCTGATCCCTCTTATTAAACACAAAGCCTTCATAGGTTTCACTTATCTCACCCACAGCAAAAGTATCGAACTTCTTAAGAATTTCTGAAACAGTACGATCAGCGTCACTGGTCGGAAAACTAAATCCATTATAGACACGCAAAGCTTCATCACCCAACGTGTGCAACAAGAGAGCCACTTGGTATTCCATTTCTTGTTTGTGAAGTTGAGTAATGATTGTGTAATTCTGCCATTTCTGTTCAAACAATTTCCAGTTCTCGGCAATGTTGTTGTCCAGGTTGACAGGTTGTGGCGGTCTTATGCCATGTATCGGATTCATAGGACGAGTAGTTTCACTATCAGCTATAGTGAAAGTTAGCCAGGAATTGACTGAGAGAGAAAGCTAGTTCGAAGACACTGAAAAAACAATCAGTGGAGTTGTAGAATGTAGACGATTCACAACCAAATTGGTAGAATTTGCAAGATTACTTAATCTGTGCAGTAGTCTTGGTAAAAATGTCCTCCTTGGTTCAAAAACCCGCTGCCACCATGTTACGTGCCGTATAAGATAGGCGACGCAGAAGCGATGGGACATATAAGAAGAACAGAGACTTGTATAGATAAACTGTACACTAGCTTTACTTGATACTACAACTGAATACATGAGAGAAGCTACCACTATATATATATATATATGGCTTCTTAGGGCTATATAGATCACGTGACCCGACCACCCTTAAAGTTAAAGTAATTGAAAGTTGCATGAGCTGCCGAAATTCATAATTTCTGATGTCGGGCCCCACAGCGAATTCATCATCTTCCTGAGTGATCAAAATAGTATTTTGATTAGAGTAGTTAAACACAAAGATTTTCTTGATGGATTCTTTCAAATCTGGATCCAGATTACGCAGGACGGGAAACATTTCCATCAAGTCAGCAGACATTGTATATGTTCGTCAAGTATCCTGAAATTAGAGAAAAGTGAATCATGTATATAGATTCCGTACTTTATCAAAATAATAACTTGAAAGGAAAGAAAATCCAGCCAAACATGTACATTCATAAAATAGAGCAGCCTAATAGCTTTTGATGTGCAGTTTATTCGTATGATTTTTTGCTGATTTTTGAGAGATTTTTTAATTCAACTTTGCCAGTACAAACAACAATAACAGTAGATCAGCCATGATGATTTTGGCAGGCCACCTGCTGACGGAGCGGGCCAATAAAAGTGTAAGTTTCCGTCACGTGTCTCACTTCAGCCCAAGCTGGCTTTGAATCCACTTCATGGAAAGGGCTGTACTGATTGCTATTCTCCATTTGAAATAAATTAGCGCTAAATCCAAATTGGCCATATTCAATAGTTGAGGTGTTTTTTTAATTAATTATACTGTTCATGACATATTTTACACTACATAGTATACGACTGGATTTGGTTTATATGCCAAGTAATGAAATACTGAATATTATGAGCATATAAAAAATTAGATATACAGAACGTCATAGTAAAGCACCGGACTGTCGGCCCTTATACAACAGGCGCGTATTTTGTAGACGCGAGAATGGCGTCACTTATCTGATTTATAGCTATACTTTCAGATGCCGTTTAACTCTTTATTGGTGCAAATATCCCTTTATAATTGGTATGGAACTAAAGTGCATTACCCAGTATGTATGGTCAGCTTCGATCACTCTGTGTGTTTTCTTTTCTTTTAACAAATTGAACAACATCATTTAAATGCTATTAAAGGATTTTTCACACTGATTTATGTAAATCATATTCATTTCATTTAACTTCTCTTACAGTATACTATATTTTCTTTTTTGATAAAACTACTCCTATTGTTGCACATATTCAAGTGTGATGATGTTCGATTTCTGTTATACAGTGATATGAACAATTGCTTTCGACAGGCGGAGTGTATAATGGCAACATGTTCACGTCCGTCTGTGCATTTTGGGCTATAAATAAAATAGTGTTAGGTAATCAGTTACTTTACAGTTACGTTTATTAGGTACTTGTGTCCAGGCTGTTATATTTTTTTTAAATTTCGCCACAATCTTGATATTGGGTGTGAACATAGTTATGTTGATAATTATGAGCCACGATTCATATTTGTCGACATCCGTTATAACTATGGTTACCAAAACGGTCAATATTCGTGTGACAGGGCTATAACTCCTATTGCTCTAAAGGTACAGTTCTATACTTAGCGCCATTAAAAACGCACGACCCAAAGAATGTAAAATATTGTAAGTACTCTTAAATTGAAGAACAAGGCATTGGTCACAGTGAGACAATATGTGAAACCCTGGTTACTTTTATTCCTTGCAAACAAATCGTTGATACAGAAATTGAAGGTGTCATCATTCAATAATGGGTATGCCCACCTCGGGCATCAACGCAAGCAGTACATCTGCGACGCAAGGACCTGATGAGTGTGGCTATTCTGTGCTGTGGGATCCGGTCCCACTCTTCCTGCACAACCTGGATCAATTCACGTCTGTTGCGTGGTCCGGGTTGACATTCTTAAGCTGATCCCACAAGTGCTCTATGGGCGATAGATCGGGGAAGTATGCTGGCCATTCCATGATGTTCACATTATTCTGTTGCAAGAAGTCTTGTGTCAACCTTGCAAAGTGTGGGCTCTGATGATTGAGCCCATCGTAAACGGTTTTGGCGTGCGGCGGGTGTCATTATGGGCCCTCGGGCACGTGTGTGCAACAAACCGATGTACCGATCCTGGCGGGCTGTAGTGACTCTGGCCTGGTCGGTCGGCAACATTGCCAGTTTCATGTTCCCTGATTCTGAGGTGACGAATTGTGGAAGGATGACACTGCATGTGACGTCCTACGGCGTCACAACTGAGACCCGCCTGTAACATGCCAATGGCACGTTCCCTTTGTTGTGTCGTAAGTCGGGGCATGGTAACATTTTCTGATTTTTTTTCGTCTTTATGCTGAGCTTCGTGTAAAGTGTTGAACCCACGACAAATGAGCCCTGAAAGCTGTTCTCAGTGATGGTGAAACACTCAATAGACGTTATTAGGAAATGTTGCGTAATGTTCACGACAGGCGCGTCAGGAACACCACAGGTTATCAAGTTTTTTCAACTCAACTCAAACTAACAAACAACAAAACGTAAATGGCCAATAGCCTTACTGGGGTAGACATAAAATTGAACCGAGCGTTTTTAATGGCGCTAAGTACATGTATATATTAAGTATTTTTCTGGCTGTAGTTTATATCTGGACCTAAAGAAGGGCCTGCAAGTGTTGCAGGAGAAATCTATCGATCGGATAACAAAATGGCAATGGGTTGAACGAAGACGAGGCTGCAGCTTTTGACACACATTTGTAAAACTTTAAAAAATCCAACAATTTTGTTCTAATTTAGTTCATTTTTATTAAAAGGAATTTTGTAAGAACATACAAATATAACAATTACTGAATACAAAAAACCAATTGATAGGCCGTATTTTCTGTAATATTAAAATCAGTTACGGTTTATAAATCTTGTTCGTCAAATCCTTCAAAATCAAGGTTAGAAATATCATCCTCCGTGAAAAGGCGGACGATATCGCTGTCAGACATTGAGTTTGTGTCGTGGTAGTAAACATCCACATCGTCTGACTGTTCATGTGTTATTTCATTAAGTCTGTTGTTGTCTGGCACTTCGACTTAATCTGTCCAAAGGTAGTCATCCTGTGAACCATCCATGGCGTTAGATATACAACATTTCTTGAAGGATTTCACGATCATAGCTGGGTCAATTTCGCTCCAAGCGTCAGCTACCCACTGACAGATGATTGGCAGGTCAGGCTTTCTCATGTTACCGCCTTTTGTATATGAATGTTCGTCAGCAGCCATCCACTCCGCCTACTTCTGTCTTAGCTTGGTTTTCATTGGTTTGTTGATCGATGGCGTCAAGTGGCTGAAGCATAGATGTCATGCCTCCCAGTATGATGACAAGATCAGTATTATGACCATCTCTCAATTTAGCTTTAACGTAATCTGTCCTATGACAACGGAAAGCATCCAACACAAGCATACTTTTTCTTTTCAAAATACCACCTGGTCTTTTCCCCCACACAACATTCAACCAATCCTTAGTTAGTCCGTCGTCTATCCACCCTTTTGGATGAACCCGCACAATTTCACCCTTAGGGAAAGTTGCTTTCAGCAATGTCTTTCTTTTAAATATGATGTAGGGAGGTAGCTTTCCCCCGTCTTCGATTCGATGGCCTTCCAGGTTTCCGACACCCAGTCAAGAATTTTCTGCCGGCTAGCTGTTACAAAACATTCTTTTTCAATTGACTCCGCAGCATATCTCTCCCACATGTATCTTAGTTTGGATTTAAATGGCTTGTTGATGCATACGTCAAGTGGTTGAATAAGAAACAATATTAAACAAGGTAAGAATGAATTAAGACAGACAGCATGGCCGTGCAGCGTTATACCTTATACATCTAACATTATAGTTGGACTGATTAATTGTTTTACCGTAAATCACTTAGAACATCGACACCTAATTCTTAACTTAAAATCCGACACTACGAGAAGGCTGGCTTACTTCAAAGGAGGGCGCCAGCTGAGAGCTTAATCACTTGCGGAAGTAGGCATGTTGTTTGGCTCAGCGTGCGCCATAGATGTACTAACAAAGGGCTGTCTTCGGACTGAAGACCAGATTTTCTCTAATAACTATTCGAAGATTCCCGAAATTCGCTTTGGGAATAAGGAAATAAATCATTACGGAAGTGAATGTGTTGTTCTTGTCAACGGTAAACTTATGCTATGGTTTTCTTCTATGCGGTCTTATTCTTTTACATTTCGCTGGTTCATGTCGTATTTTTATGTCATCCCAAAACTGACTGTCCCCTTCTCACCAAATGTTGAGTTAAATTATTTTGATTTATGTCATTAAAGCAAGGTGCACATATAAAAAATGTGTTTATCTCCGCCGGTCTATATTTTGTACAGCAGTTTCGTCAGCACCATTCCCCGTTCAATTCTTTAAGTTTACTGTAGGCACGTCCATCTATCAGTTCAGTTTCCCGTGAAGTGTTTAAACCATCGTTATTTTTGTATTTATTTAGTTACAATTGGTCCTTATTTAGTTATAACTGGTCCATGAATTACGATGCATGAATTATGGGAATTAATGGCAGATTTTTTATTTTTTTTAGAAAGCGCTTGCCGACACTAAGGGTATCCGATCAGTTATCGTACACTTTTGCCGGTTTTTCAATGCTAAAATTTACATCAGTGTTTGCATTGACAAGAAATTCCACGGAAGTGAAGCTGGGCTCAGTCGACTTTTGTTGAAATAGTTTAATTTCCCTCAGGATTCTGAAATAAAGTTTTAGGGACCGAACATTCACCCACTCGTCTGCGTGTTTTTGTAGAGTGACGGGAACCAGTTATCGTACATCCAACGTTGAAGCTGTTGTGACGTCATTTCTCGTGTTCGAAAAGTCCCCGAAGTCGACTATTCTTGGGTCGGCGGACAAATGTAACTCCACAAAAAGTTGTAATTATATTTGAAGGTTTAAATTTTGCAAGAAGATGCCTCGATACGTAAGCATGTTGTCATCGGCGGGAAAGCTTAATCGCTTAATTGGTTCTGTACGACAACTGATCGGATACCCGTAGCGTATCATTGGAACAGTTTAATACAACAAAGGGTTATTGCCAGTATGGGCGGGGTGGTAAATGTCCCTCACTGTCAGAGAATTTTCATTAAGCGAAACAGCCAATAAGATTCAGCAAATAGCTGACCTTCAACCAATCTATAGTGTTTTGCTGTAATCAAAATCCACATATTAAACTGACTGGCCCCATGTAGCCTACCGTTCGAAGGCGGAGACTCGATACATTTGTTCATACGTTGAGTCACTAAATAGATCACATATATTGGATCTTACAAATAATAACGAAAACGGTTTTCGAAGAATTTGATCTGTAAAATTCTCAAATAGTTCTTATTCTTGATCATGTTTTTGGTTCCTGTTAATGTTTCTTGTTTCACTTCCCCGTCGTCTGTACGGAGATTACAAGCCATATTTCGATCAAGTAGTTGCTCTGAAAGAATACTGTAGCCTGTAGGCTAAAACTAAGTCTGCATCCGATGAAACCATAGCACCACGGCCGTAATGTGTTATAGACTATAGTTGTATGATGAAACCATGCGACTGACAGTTTCGAAATCAGAGAAGATACAGCTCCATAATTAAATATTCATTTTTTTATGTTTTAAGATTTAAATCGAAAGATACCGTATTATCAAAGTCACTTTAATTTCGCTGCGGCGATAGCGAAATTCATACCAAGTGACATTCAAACAAAGCCTGGTGAAGAAAAAATATACCGATCTCCTGAACTTTGGACTTTCTCCCCCCCTTTTGAAGGACAATAGAATATTCCAACTGGCTTTCTTCAACTCGCCAGAAACGCGTGTATATTTCCAGGGCAAACTTATAAAACAGACTTATAATAACATGGATTTACCGATGTTTTACAAGAACGTATAGATACAAGGTAAAAATGATATCAACAACTGTGTAACCATTTCTGAGGCCAACTGAATAAAAACACTGAGAAAATGACTGTTTGACCGATACCAATATGGCAATAATACACACAGTTGAGTTTGACGCGTCAGTTTTTAGCCACTTTCTTTCTTTTTCTTTAAGTTTTATAACGGGATTCAATTTTAGAAAACCAACCAAATGTAGTAAGGTTCGGATTTTGATTTTATTGAATTTATGTTAATCTGTAATTAATAACTCACAATACACAAAAGAGTGCATTCAGCCGGCCGGTAAGCGACTATCAACACAACCCAGCGACAGGCATGAATACCCTGCAGTGAGCTCGTTAGTGTCACTAATCGATTCTTTGTTCACCAATCCCTGGGAAATAACATCAGCCGCCCTTATCGCATGACCTTAGTTGGAAACAAAATCGTCTAAATTCTACGTGATTTACGGTACTTAAACCGAAGAAAATAAACTGTCAAAATAGCTCACCTTAGACGTACAGCCCCCTGGAATTACTGCAGGGGTCACAGCATTTTCAGACAGTTTCCGGAAAACTTTTCTGGTCGTGTGTCCAGTGAAGGAGTCTAGTACCAAAAGAGTTGGTCTGCCTGCAGTGTAGGGACAAGTACATCGTTAACCCACCGCACCATAATGTCCTCGGACATCCACTGGGCACAGCACTGATATCTTTAGGTATTCGTTTTCCTGAAAAGAAAATTAAAATGTCATATAAAATACATGTATACGATCAAATGATATAAATAATTTCGTTAAAAAATAGTTCCCTTTTTGTATCGGTTTTTTTTGGGTGAGACTTTTTTTGCGAACTTACCTTTAAAAATCACAAGAGGTGGAAGAGTTTCCCCGGTTGAAGCTACGGCTAAAACCACTGTGATGTGTCCTTTCTCTCCGCCAGACGTTCTTACGGCAATACTCTTGGCTCCCTTTGTGTCAATCGTCCTATCGGGCACCATATCGAAATACGCGGGCGTCTCATCCATGTTTACTACCAGAGAAAACTCAGTAGCGCTTCTAAGGCAGCGAACCTGCTGTAGGAAGATGCCCACTCTACGTCGGCTGGCAAGTGTTGAGCTAGCGTAGTTTTTCTCCGAAGGACCAGGTCGTGCCTCGTAAAAAACCTATCCAACCATCAGTTGCTTGCCTTAAAGTCCGGGTGATTGATTAATCTTCGTGCATGTTTCTCACGATGATGTAGAACCCATGCAACTTTCTGGTGTTCCTTATCACTACTGTATGAGAGGTTCTTTGCGGGTTCGGTGGACAGCTTTTCCAACTTCTTCTTCCATGAAAAGAGGGTACTCGTCAGAATTTTCAGTTTATTCTAGGTTGGACGAATTCCGTATTGCCTAGCAAGTTCTAAGGCACACAACTTCTGCTGTACAGTGTAAGACCGATAGTTACCTCTTAGTACTGGTAAGTCCGGGAAGTTCGAAGGGAGAGACATAGCTGGGGGTATTCTTTGACAGTACAAGGAATTATGAGACCATGAAAGAAAATATTGCTGCTTTTATACAGTGAAGTTTGCTTGCCTTAAAGTCCGGGTGATTAATATTCGTGCGTGTTCCTGGATAGACATCCGAGAAACTGGTATCTGTTTCTCACGACGATGTAGAACCCATGCAACTATCTGGTGTTCCTTATCACTACTGTATGAGAGGGGCTTTCCTAGTTTCTTTGCGGGTTCGGTGGACGGCTTTTCCAACTTCTTCTTCCATGAAAAGAGGGTACTCGTTGGAATTTTCAGTTTAGTCGAGGTTGGACGAATTCCGTATTGCCTAGCAAGTTCTACAACTTCTGCTGTACAGTGTAAGACCGACAGTTACCTCTTAGTACTGGTAAGTCTGAGAAGTTTGAAGGGAGAGACATAGCTGGGCGTATCTTAGAAAGTACAAGGAATTATGAGACCATTGTTGCTTTTATACAGTGAAGTTTGACAGAAAAGTACTCAGATGAAAGGATATGCTGACAAATTAGCTTTGCCAGAGGGGAGTTTGGGTCTACGGGATAAAGTATTTAATCAGGATAATCCATCCCTGACAGTTTCTGCTTTAAATCAGAGGACATTGTGCAGATGAAGAGTGAGCGATGTTTGTATAAAAATACCATTGAACGTCCAGCATGATGAAATTTGACAATGACGTATCAAGCTGTGACAACCTGGTTGACACATCTTGTGTGTTGGGTTTCAAAAAATGCAGAGCTTTGAATTTTATTAATATAAACAGGATACCAATTTACAAAGATTTTGTTGTGCTACTTTATTAAATACAATAACGTTTTTAAGATTTTAACATTAGGGTCCAATTGAGGTAGGAACTATTTAAATAAAACTGACCAATTAAAGGTCGACATTTTCGAGTAAATTTTGTTGAAAAAAAAACGTCAATATATTGATTACACCGAATATACAAGGTGTAAAGGTAAAAACTGGCGTGCGAAACATAAGACGAAATACGGTAGCCCTTATTCTTGTAATGTTGATTCCACCAATGGGTCGCGGGTACAAATCCCACTCAGTCCAAAAAGAATTTCTGACAGTTTTCACTTGAACGACCTATATCGGATGGTTGCCAGTTAACACCGCAAGGTCGTGGGTTTACTCCCACAATAAAACTGGCAATGCCACCATATAACTGAAATAATCTTGAACGAGGCATAAAACACCAAACAGTCAATTAATGTTAAGTTGATATTTTTTAAAAATATTATTTTATTTCTCATCCAATATGAGCATCTATGTCTAGGATACAGAAGCCTCAATATGTTTTACTTATACTTCTCTTACTTTGTATATTTAATGCCTAATCTACAGCAACTCTGATGGCACCAACATATATGAATTCTACTTCAACATCTAACCAAATAATATCCTAAGACATTTTACTATGACTTGGTATTATATAAGTCACATTTATTTATTTGGTTTTAAAATACTAAGGACACTTTGTGACAAAGATAGAGTAAACTCATCTAGTGTTGTGCGAAAATTGTTTATTGTAGTTGTCATATTTTAGACCAACAACATAAGGACGTCGGCATTTTATTTTACGGTGGAAGAACAAAATGTTGCATTGTTGGTTTAATAAATCAGGAGGTGCCACTTTATCAAGGTTATTTAATATATATTTCCATATAGATAGGAATGTTTAATGTGGATTTTTGCAATAGACTGATTGCTTAATGGTGTATGTTGTGAGTGGCAATTAAACTGCACTCAAAAGTAAATATGTGCAGTTAAGTGTGTTGCTACAAATGGCTCAACAAAGCAGTCACTTTAATTAAAAAACTTCCTTCAACCCTTATTTTTGTTCCATTGTCATACACACCATATGTAAAATTATGAACAATACATACTTGAAGCCGTCAGAACATACCTTTTGTTGTTTCTTTATTTACTTGTTTTAGCAAAATACCTTTGTCAGATATTTCAGTATGATTTGTATAAGATTCGATTGTGGCTTAATGTCGCACTCAGCAGATAAGGTCATGTGGCGAGAAAAGTACTTACCGACCTCAAGACAGGATTGATTGATTGATTGGAGTTTTACGCCGCACTCAAGATTATTTCACTTATATGGCGGCGAAAAGAAGTTTTAATCAGACAGACCCATTTACATCAAAATTACAATAAAATAAAAAGGACGGAAATAAATTTATGAAATATGTTAAAAAGAATGTAAAACACTATTTTGGAGGTTAAAAGGACATACAATTTTAAAATTATCTCCAAAAATAGTATATGAAAATATGTATATCAAAATATGTATATTATAATAAAAATTCAAATGTTATGGTATAAACCAATCTGTTGTAGGACATGCCAAACTGTTAATTTTGATGCTGAACAGGGTTGGGGACAGGATGCTCCCCTGTGGGACTCCCATTTCTTGTTCGAATGAATCAGATAATGTGGAGCCCACTCGTACCCTGAACGAGCGATCTTGTAAAAAGTTTGCAATAAAAGTTTGGCAGGCGCCTTTGAGCCCCATACCAAAAAGATCTTTAAGAATGCCGTGTTTCCAGGTGGTATCATAGGCCTTCTCCAAATCGAAGAAGACCGACACGGCATGTTCCTTGCGCACAAAGGCATTTCTAATAAAGGTCTCAAACCGCACCAAGTGATCAGCAGTTGACAGACCTTGTCTGAATCCGCACTGAATGTTTGCGAGGAGCTTATTCTCCTCCAGATACCAGACAAGGCGGTCATTGATCATCCTTTCCATCGTCTTACAGACACAGCTCGTTAAAGCAATAGGTCTGTAATTTGATGGATCGGAATGATCCTTGGCGGGTTTGGGGACCGGGATAATGCACGCCTCCCTCCAGGAAGGAGGAAATGAACCAGTTGACCATATATGATTAAATAAATCCAAGAGGACGTTCAGAGATATTTTTGGAAGTTGTTTAATTAATTTGTAATAGATCTGGTCCGGACCACAGGCTGACTCATTGGCCTTTTCCAAGGAGGCATTAAGTTCCTCCAAGGAGAAAGGTTGATTGTAGTCTTCCAGATTCTGTGAAGAGAAGTTAAGAGGTACCGTCTCTTCCTGGGCCTTTATGTTTTGGAATGCTGTGGTGTAGTTCTCAGAGGATGATTTCTGAGAAAAATTCCGGGCCAGACTATTACTTATATCTCTGGGAGAGGTTAAAGTTGTACCATCTCCCTTCAAGTGGTGGGTTCTGGGTTTATTATTTTTGTTTTTTAATTTTTGTATCATGTTCCATACTTTTCTCATGGGAGTCTTGGTTGTAACAGAGGATACAAAATCACGCCAGCACAGGCGCCTCTTGGATTTAATTAATCGGCGAGACTTTGCTCGCTCGATACGGAACTGGTCCAAATTCTCCTTCCTACCATGGTGTTTATAGCGACGCTCAGCCTTCTTTCGAGATCAAATAGAAGCTTTGCAGTCGCCGTCATACCATGGTTTACTACGTGTATTGGGATTAATCGAAGTCTTAGGTATTGTTCTGTCTGCAATGGATGTTAAGATTCTCGTGAATTCCCCGATTGGATCCTCTCCTTCGTTGAGCTCTGGAGTGAGCTCAGCCTCACAAAGTGCCGAAAAGAGAGGCCAATCGGCTTTCTGGAATTTATAACGAGGAACTTTCTCTACACTCTTTGAAGTCAGATGTTCTAGGATGACTGGGAAATGGTCGCTACCGCAAAGATCATCATGCACCCTCCATGTGAAATCTGAGAGGAGTGCAGGATCTGTACTGGACAGATCTATAGCGGAGTAACGACCATTCCCAGAGTGTAGGAAAGTGTCTGTACCATCATTAAGTATGCACAGACCCTCCTTGTCGAGAACCTTCAATAACCTTAGCCTTTTGATCAATGTAATCACAGCCCCATAATGGACTGTGGGCGTTGAAATCCCCCAGTAACATATATGGGGCTGGTAACTGTTCCACCAATCCTCTCAGTTGTTCTATGCTTAACTGAGAAGAAGGTGGAATGTATATAGAACATAAGGTTATTGTTTTATCCAAAGACAAACGGACAGCCACAGCCTGTAACTCAGTATTAAGAGGCACAGGATTGTGTGCAACACCAGAGTTGACAAAGATAGAGGAGCCTTCAGTTGCTCTCTCACCATCGCCAACAAAGGTGCTGTAGAGTACATAGTTTTTCAGAGTAACTCTATCACTGTCCGTCTGTCTGAGATGTGTCTCTTGCAGACAGAAAGCAACAGGGTTGAACTGTTGTGTTAAAAATGTTAATTCATTATGGTTGGTCCTAAGACCACAACAATTCCACTGGATTATGGTATCCATTAAGGAGGGAGGCATGCAGGTGAGCCATTGCCAGGTCTGGAACGATGGTCACCGTTTGAAAACCCACCCCTTTTCAAAGCCTTGGAGGATTTTGGTCCGGGTCTCTGTGGCTTTGGTGAGCGGTCCCGGGATCCTCCTGGCTTTGGAGAGGGTGGGTTAGATTTAGATCTCCGGGAGGAGGTCTCCATTTCCTCCGCAGATGACTCCGAGAGAGTGTGTACCTGTCTCTGTGAGGTACACTCCTGGGGATTGGAGTCCTGGGACTCCAACGATTCAAACCTATTGGAGGTCTGAATCACTGGTCCCCAGATACTCTCTTCCGAGTCAGGTGTGGGTTTAGGAGGCCCTTGCCTCCCAGAGCTCTTAGGTTTGGATTTTGTGGTCCTGTAGGGATGATCTACAGGGCCACTTATGGTGTTGGACTCCAAACGAAAGACCTTTATGGCATCTCCGGTTGACTTAGATGGTCGAACCGAAGGCCCTGCAGGTCTTTGCGTTTTGCTAGATTTAATTTCTCGTGCAGAAAAAGACGATGTGCTGTCAGTTTGACAAGATGTTGAAGTTGAAGCCTGTGCAGGATTGGGCATTAGCTGAACAGCTGTCTGCTTGTCAGAGCCAATTGGCCAGGTCAGAGTAGTCTGTGTTGATGTTGAAACACAGCCACCCTTAGCCACTTTGGCATAGGACAAGCCAGATGTACTGGGCAGTGGTGCAACCATTTTGCGGGCTTCGCCATAGCTCATATTCTTCTCCGATTTGATTTTCTGAATATCCCTCTCCCTAAGAAAGAGGGGACAGTCTTTCGAAGAAGACATGTGAGCAGCTCCGCAATTAGAGCACTTTATTGGTGCACCACAATCATTATAGTCATGATTAGGCCCGGCACACCTACACCAGATCTTTTTGTTGCGGCACTGAGCGCTTCCATGGCCAAATTTCTGACAATTAAAACAACGTATAGGGTTAGGTATAAATATATCTACCTTAACCCTATACGGGCCAATGTAAATATGATCCGGGACGGTCAATGTGTTGAACGTCAAGAGATACGTGTTCAACTTGACCACATTGCCTTCTCGTTTAGATGTGAAGCGCTTCACATTCGTGACACCTTGGTTGCTGAGCTCTGAGCAGATTTCACCCTCAGAGATCTCAGCAAGATCTTGGTCTCGGTCACGAATGATGCCTTGACAACTGTTCAGCGTTTTGTGGGGTGTTACCACAACTGGTAGAGTTCCCATCTTTTTTAAAATGTGATTTCAGGGAACATTCTACCAGGATGCTCCCGTTTCTTAGATTGGAAGCTTTGCACGATCCTGCACAAGCTTCAATCGTCTTTTTCTGCATGCCATGTAAGTTTGTTTTCAGTGTCACCATTCCTGCTCCCCACCCGCCACGGAGCACCAACAAGGGCAATGCCTCCCTATGGGTAGAACCTGCAGGGAGAGGCACCAGGAAATCCAGGATTTGTTTGGAAGCTTTGCACGATCCCGCAAAGCTTCAATCGTCTTTTTCTGCACGAATACATGGACTTTTGTTACCAGGAACGGTATACTCGAGCAGATAGATACGAAAAATCATAACTTCTACTCGATTGACCCATTAGCCACCACCTTCTACAATAATCTTTATATATATTTAGTCTACTGTGGAAAAATCCGACGGTAGATAATGATATTTTAGACGTTTCAAATTGTTTTTATCCAGGTTTAAAATACCATGGGTTTTTGTTTATTGAATTATTGTAGGGCTCGACATGACCGGCCAATTGATCGGATTGGGCCAATCGGACCTCCTGTTTAGGTGAAATCAGGGCCAAAGTGGAGTGTTGGGTTTTCGGAGCATTAATTGCAGAGTTCCTCAACCCTCAGCCCCCAGGATCCCGTCATCCCCCGACACAGGTAGTCTGCCCACGGCCAACAGGCAGCCCAAGGTTTAGTCCCCTTTTACGAACAAGCTCCAAGGGAAGCTGTGGGCCTATTCTTAACCCCCGGAACCCACACGGGGGACCATCATTAGATATTGATCATAACATAGGATACAAGAAGTGACCAGGATGCGAAACGGGAAAAAATAATTCATAATTTTCAGATCAGTAAATGAAGAGATACAACAAATAAATTAGTGAGAATTTTTTCTTTAATCCTCTAAAGAACATGAAATTAAAAAAGCAGACAATATATTATCACAGTTATGGTGGTATATGAAATATCACAGATAATCTAAAACAAAAGCTGCGTGAATTATACAAAAATAACCCCCCCCCCCTTTCAATTCACTCGAGTCGACCTTCCTTAAACCCAACATAAAACCCATGGGTGTCTGGATAAGCATCCCTTATTGCCCAAACACAACAGCTGGGGATAACAATTCTATTGCCCTCACCCGATTTGCCATGTTTCCACAAACATACTGTCGATATCCTGTGTGCCGTTTTTCTCTATTAGCGTCTGTCATATCTGAATAACTAAAATTACTCACTGGCAACTGTGATGTACAATCATCAGGCCTATATCCACAACAAATTTCTTCTTGTGGCGTGGGCATAATTCTGCACCTTCCGCAGACACAGCATGAGGGGATAGCCTGTGTGCCGTTTTTCTCTATTAGCGTCTCTGTCGGCTACATTTGCCAGGAAGTCATGCCTATATGTTTGGGCAACCCTCAAAACTTCAGGGTCCAAGCAAACCAAACGGAAATTCTGAAAAAAAAAGTAATGTGTATTAAAAGAAAGCCTTGCAATTTACAAAACTTTAGAATAGTAGGTCTAGTAACCTCATAAATATATAGAAATCAGTATACTACATAAAATTCCATGCAATTATATCCTTGTGTAAAAACAATCACATCTGAATATCTAAAATTACTCACTGGCAACTGTGATGTACAATCATCCCAGGCCTATATCCACAACAAATTTCTTCTTGTGGTGTCGGCATAATTCAGCACCTTCCGCAGACACACCATGAGGGGATAGCCTGTGTGCCGTTTTTCTCTATTAGCGTCCCTGTCGGCTACATTTGCCAGGAAGTCATGCCTATATGTTTGGGCAACCCTCAAAACTTCAGAATCCAAGCAAACCAAACGGAAATTCTGAATAAAAAGTCATGTGTATTAAAAAACAAATCTCTTCTTGTGGTGTGGGCATAATTCTGCACCTTCTGCAGACACACCATGAGGGAAGGTTTGTAGTCTCGGGAGGGTCTTGAGGTGAAGGGGCCTGGTCCACTGAAACTCCCTCTTTTTCTATAAGCTTGAATATAATAGATGGCTCCTCGTGAGCCATCTCTGAGAGAACCCTTCTCATCTCCTCATGGTCCATTTTGTTTATCTTATCCTAAAATCAAAAGTTAAATTGATACCTTCTGGTCCTTATAAAGAATTATCAATTTAAAGCAAAAAGATGAGTTTGATGAAACTAAATGATTTCAAAATAAATTATGGGCCATGCTGAAGTTTATGAAATATTGTGTTATGTTACATACACAAAACAAATTGGTCAACTTTCAAAGTCTCCCATTTAAAACCAGGTTAATTTCACTCTCTTCAAAGTATTCATATCTCCGGAAAATTGCTTTCAGTTTATCAAAACTTACATTGAACTCGCCGAATCTTAATGTTTTGCTGTCTATTTGTAAACTTCCTTGACTGGAAAAGACGTGGTTTGGAACCTTTTAAATTCTTGTTTTAGTTTAATGGTTACTCAAACCGCCATGTAAACAGATTCGCCTGAGAGCAGTTAACCTCGTTTTGGTTTCAACATGGCGCTTCCGTGATATTCGTCTATAAGCCTAGTTTGTCTCTTCTTTTTTTTTTCTCTTCTTCTTGCTCTTTTCTTCTTCAAATGGAATGGGTTTACATACGAGTGCATTGTTACATTGTAGTCCAATGAACTGATAATATTTTATAGGCCAGCAAGAATATTGAATGAATTTTATAGCACTTACATAAGAAATATAACTTACATGAAGATGGATCTGTACTTTTCTTTGCCTTTTCTGCCAATGATTGAAGAAGCAAAACTTAACCTGGCTCTGCACAAAGCTTCAAAATGCCTGCACACAAATGAGGCATAAATGTCAGCATGGCATCAGTTGCTTCAGGACATTATATCTTCCATCACCTGAATATAGCCATTATCTCACTTCTGAATTACAGTCAGGTTACTCAAGATAGATTTATTGTCATACACATTCTGTTATATGCTAAAGTACAACAGCAAAACCTGGCACTATATGACTGCAATTCCTTAGGGCAGTAAGAGCAATGTGCATGCAGCTATCACCAAAAATCTTTGGTATAGAATATATATTTTCAGCACCAAAATAGGAATTTTACATTCGAATGTCATACAGTACCGTCGCCTTCGAAGTAGTCCGGCGAATGCCAACTCATCGATGAAAAGGATTAGCGCCGGCTATTGAATCGAACGTTACCTGCTGTGCGGCCTGCGTTAGTGTCTGACTTTCTTTAGACTTGTCTGTCATAGATAGTGTTTGTTACTTTTTATTTGTTTGTACGTTTAATATGAGGAATATGTAATAGTTGAAAGGAAGAACAAAAACACTATCCATGTCAATTCAAAAGCAATCGGGAATATGTTCGACACTTTTACCAAAATATCTCATAAATTAAGTAGCGCCGAGGTAACGTACTGGACGGCCGTACGAGAGGTGCAAGGTTCTCATCCCTTGATTACTGTATGATTTTTTTATTCTTTCAGATTTATATATAAACAAAACAAGTAAATTTTGTTGTTATAAGAAAATTAATTAATGAAAGAAGTACTTAAAGGGGCATGAGCTGCCAAAATGTTGATATTTAGCCATTATAACAGAATGTTAAAATTATTTGATCAATTTGGAAATAAATATATGAATGATCTGTTGAGTTCCATCGTTGAGTTTATATTGTGAAATTCCAGAGTGTGTTAGCGCTTCCCCGCTTGAACTTCCGCTGAAATAAAAGGCTGAAGAGATTGAGAAACAAAAGCCCTCTTGTAAGAGAGAATCATGGGGTTTTGTTAAATGCCTGCTATGTTAATCGTCTGATTAAGACATTGTATAATCCTGATCAAGAGATTAGCTGATTTAAAATGACAATTTCACACTCATGGCGGTTTGGGCTGAAGGGGGCGGGAACGTATGAGTTTACAATAACAACTGTACCTTAGCCTTTATTCATTCTTTGGAATTTGATGGGAATAAAATGTTGATAAACAAAGCCCCTTGTCCACGCGTATATGCCACCGATTTCAGAGATTTGTTTGAATGTCAGTATAGCAAATAAAATTTTGTTGCAACCGTCAATTTATTATGATCAATACATTTCTTAAATAAAAGTTATTCTTTTAAACCTGACCAAATGTGACAATTTTAAAAAGTAAAAATTACATCCATGAATATGAAGTAACTTTTACGCATGCATTGCCCGTAAAATCCATTTCGTTGAACAGTGTCTAACCACTGTCACAAGTGTTTAAATGGGGGCCTTTTATTCGATGCTGTTTTTTAATTCAATCTTTGGTCGTTATAATGACAAGTATATCGGAAATATCTTTGGGTTACCATTACTTTAGGGTACAAACAAAGAACCTTGATGAATTAACATGGATCGCTATTAATATCTGAAAGTGACGATGCCTAAACTTTTACGCGTGTATGCCACGAGTGAATTAGCCGAAATCCATTGTGAAGTCTGTACAACAAAGCTATTTTGAAGTTTCAATCTCTGATACTTTTCATGAAAAATATATATCTAATCTTAAATGAAATGCATTTCTTTAAACCTGTTTGGGCCAAATGCATCAATGTTAAAAGCACACACAGATGAAGTAAAGTTAATATCTTTCAAGTGGCTATGCCTTGACTTTCAGGCGTACACACGCATGCATCACTTGTAAAATCCATTTCGTCGCTAACTCTCATTTTGAGATGCCAACCAGTGTGAAACCTATCTCTGTTTTGATTTAATGGGAATTACAGATTCCGTAAAACTAATAATATACATGTATAGAAGATTTCCTAATTTGGACATTATCCGGATTTCCGACGGCCATAGGGAATTTTGACTTGATTGAAAATAAACAGAAATCAATCAAACCTAAAACCCGAAGTCCGTAAAGTAAAGATCATAAAACGTTGTCAATATACAAGCAGGGGATTCCAACAATTATGCAAAATAAATAAAATAAGCAAGTTGCCTTGATAGCTCTGAGCCTCTGACTGAAAGGATTCACTTCCATAGAAGTGAATAAAACAATAATAGGATAGAAAATAACGGATACTATATATAATTTGGTCCAAATATGATTTTATTTTCTTTCAAGACGGTCCGTTGGGACTGAGAATAAAAACAAAGCTTGTCATAACATTAAATGAGCCAAGAAAAATCTGTCCGCTATAAGGCGATTTAACCACTGTCTAACAGCAAGTCGCGGTTTACATAACATTGAACAATACAAATGATACTTTGTAGCCGAGTCTTTCACTGACATGTTTACTTCAAACGCTGGGAGTAGAAACTCACACACTGTGGGAAGCCGTCGTCGTGTCCACTCTCAAGGCTGGTATGACATCACGGGCGGTTTATAACTATTCCTGAAATAAACTTGAGGACACTTACATTTTTTGTGCCTAATAAGTTACATTTCGCACAATAGTACCTGTACTTTTCATAAAAGACTTGTAGAAAAGTTTAATGAGATATGGAGAGCATTCTATCTGCGGATCAAAATAACCATGGCGTAGTGAAGCGGATTCGTTTCGGTGATCAGTCACAGCCACCTCGTGTAAACATCACTTTTCAGCCCTGAGGTTTTAATAGTTAACGAGTGATTGACAGAAGGGTATTTTCCTTTCGAAGGCGACGGTACTGTAGATGTTGTTCAGGATAATCTGCATTCTATTAAAACATAATATTGTTCTGTTTTCACACAACCAGTTCATGTTCTTTTTATGAATACACATAAAATTATATAAACTCTCTCTTAAAATATTAAATTGAGATATTAAAATCGTGATATCAAATAGTTTATAAGTAGTCCAGGGTAGTAAATGAAATCTTACAATCTCAGGCATGGTCTTGTATTTTGGAACCGTCACTTTGACCTCACTTCCTCTGTAGCAAAATGATATGACGGCAGACTCCAGGACATCACCCTTGCGACTGACGATAGCCATTTTTGCCACTTCACTCTTTGCCTGTGCTCGGGTGGTTCCTGTAGCAGATATTTAAACTTTGGGCTCAAGAATAAAATTGTTTGTGAAATACATGTATTTTACCCCCAGCCTCAGCTGACAAAGAGCATAGCAACAAGAGATCAGAGGGCTCATCTGAAATTGTTGAAAAGTCATGGCCAATGTTTAAAGTGAAACATCCTTAACTAGAACCTATTTGATCCACTGAACAACTTAAGATAATAAAGTACACTGTAAAAAATGACACTGTAAATTTACAGCAGAAAGTGCTGGCAATTGTGTGACCAGCACTTTTCACTGTAAATTTACACGTCATTTAGTGTGTATTTTCAAAAGGGGAACCACAGGAAAACAACTGCATAATCCACGGTAATTTGACACACTCATGCAGCCTTTTTACCACCACTGTTACAGTATATATACACGCAAATCGACTGTGATTTGACAATGCTAACCGCAGTAAATTAACCACTCAATCCATGTTAAATAAGACATACGGTCTGTTATTTTATGGTAACTTTCGCGGTAGATATACACGCAAATCCAATGTGATTTGACAATGCCAAACACAGTAAATTAACCACTCAATCCATGTTATATAAGACATACGGTCTGTTATTTTATGGTAACTTTCGCGGTAGATATACACGCAAATCCACTGTGATTTGACAATGCCAAACACAGTAAATTAACCACTCAATCCATGTTATATAAGACATACGGTCTGTTATTTTATGGTAACTTTCGCGGTAGATATACACGCAAATCCACTGTGATTTAACAATGCCAAACACAGTAAATTAACCACTCAATCCATGTTATATAAGACATACGGTCTGTTATTTTATGGTAACTTTCGCGGTAGATATACACGCAAATCCACTGTGATTTAACAATGCCAAACACAGTAAATTAACCACTCAATTCATGTTATATAAGACATACGGTCTGTTATTTTATGGTAACTTTCGCGGTAGATATACACGCAAATCCACTGTGATTTGACAATGCCAAACACAGTAAATTAACCACTCAATCCATGTTAAATAAGACATACGGTCTGTTATTTTATGGTAACTTTCGCGGTAGATATACACGCAAATCCACTGTGATTTAACAATGCCAAACACAGTAAATTAACCAGTAAACCCATGGTATATAAAATATGTAGTCTGTAATGTTACTGTCACTTTTACAGTAGATATACACACAAATCCACTGATTTTCACGGTACATAAAACATGCGTATTGTAAATTTACAGCAGAAAGTGCTGGCAATTGTGTGACCAGCACTTCTCAATGTAAATTTACACACCATTTCGTGTGTATTTTGACTGTCTAATTACTGGTATTTCCACAAGGGAAAACAACTGCATAATCCACACTCATGCAGCCTTTTTACTACCACTGTTACAGTAGATATACACGCAAATCCACTGTACTTTGACAATGCTAACCACGTTCACAAAATAAGCGGTATATGCTATCTGCAATGTTGTGGCTACTTACATAACGCCAAGCACGTGCCATACAAAGGAAACCATTAAATAAAACCAAAAAAGTACTACAATGAAGTACGAATAACTTGCAAAATTGAATCAAATTTTAATACAATAACGTATATAACACATGATCATCATGTCAATGTTACATGTATTTCTTGCATGTGTGAGGCTTTTACATGTACTTCTTGCATAAAGCCTTGACTTATATAATAAACATAAAGTAGCAAATACTATTGTCAACTGTAAACCTCAAAAACTGTAAATGTGATGCCAATTACAAGAAATATATCTTTAGAATGATTATCAGTAAACAAAAACAAATTTACACATAGCACCCTTGGCGTTGCACTCAACTTTTAATATAAATCCTAACATACCCAATCTATTTAAGAGCTGAAAAGATTCATTGCTTGGAAATCTCAATCAAACGAAGAGCTTGGTACATGCTTACCCAAACTGAACTGTCTAAACTCTGCGGTTTATAATTATATGTAAACTTAGTTTGATAGTCTATAGATTAGACTAAACAAAATCTCACTTGATGAAAAAAATTACTGTGCTTGCATAGACAAAATACTCTTAATAATTTTTCAAAAGGCCAAGCAGATAAAACAAAATACTCACATTTCATAAAGAGAGATTCAATCTTATCTGTATCTCCCCAAAACTTTAAGGTATATTTAAACAAGACGAGTATGATTAGGATTGTTAATCAACAAACATGATAAGGATCTATTTTCAAATATCATAACTAGGATCTACATGTATACTCAAACATCATGACTAGGATCTACATGTATACTCAAACATCATGACTAGGATCTACATGTATACTCAAACATCATGACTAGGATCTACATGTATACTCAAACATCATGCCTAGGATCTACATGTATACTCAAATATCATGACTAGGATCTACATGTATACTCAAACATCATGACTAGGATCTACATGTATACTCAAATGTCATGACTAGGATCTATATTAAAACATTTTAACTAGGATCAATATTCAAACATCATGACTATAGGACTTACTCAAACATATCTAGGATCTACATGTATACTAAAATATGACTAGGATCTACATGTATACTAAAATATGACTAGGATCTACATGCATACTCAAACATCATGACTAGGATCTACATGCATACTAAAATATGACTAGGATCTACATGTATACTAAAATATGACTAGGATCTACATGTATACTAAAATATGACCAGGATCTACATGCATACTCAAATATCATAACTAGGATCTACATGTATACTAAAATATGACTAGGATCTACATGCATACTCAAACATCATGACTAGGATCTACATGCATACTAAAATATGACTAGGATCTACATGTATACTCAAACATCATGACTAGGATCTACATGCATACTCAATTATCATGACTAGGATCTACATGCATATACTCAAATATTATGACTAGGATCTACATGTATACTCAAACATCATGACTAGGATCTACATGTATACTCAAACATCATGACTAGGATCTACATGTATACTCAAACATCATGACTAGGATCTACATGTATACTCAAACATCATGACTAGGATCTACATGTATACTCAAACATCATGACTAGGATCTACATGTATACTAAAATATGACTAGGATCTACATGCATACTCAAACATCATGACTAGGATCTTCATGCATACTAAAATATGACTAGGATCTACATGTATACTAAAATATGACTAGGATCTACATGTATACTAAAATATGACCAGGATCTACATGCATACTCAAATATCATAACTAGGATCTACATGTATACTCAAACATCATGACTAGGATCTACATGTATACTCAAACATCATGACTAGGATCTACATGTATACTCAAACATCATGACTAGGATCTACATGTATACTCAAACATCATGACTAGGATCTACATGTATACTCAAACATCATGACTGGGATCTACATGTATACTCAAACATCATGACTGGGATCTACATGTATACTCAAACATCATGACTAGGATCACGATCTACATATATATACTCAAACATCATGACTAGGATCTACATATACTCAAACATCATGACTAGGATCTACATATACTAAAACATCATGACTAGGATCTACATGCAGACTCAAATATCACAACTAGGATCTACATGTATACTTAAACCTCATGACTAGGATCTACATGTATACTAAAACATCATGACTAGGATCTACACGTATACTCAAACATCATGACTAGGATCTACATGTATACTAAAACATCATGACTAGGATTTACATGTATACTCAAACATCATGACTAGGATTTACATGTATACTCAAACATCATGACTGGGATCTACATGTATACTCAAACATCATGACTAGGATCTACATGTATACTCAAATATCATAACTAGGATCTACATGTATACTCAAATATGACTAGGATCTACATGTATACTAAAATATGACTAGGATCTACATGCATACTCAAACATCATGACTAGGATCTACATGTATACTAAAAAATCATGACTAGGATCTACATGTATACTAAAATAGCATGACTGGGATCTACATGTATATACTCAAACATCATGACTAGGATCTACATGTATACTAAAAAATCATGACTAGGATCTACATATACTAAAACATCATAACTAGGATCTACATGTATACTCAAATATCATAACTAGGATCAACATGTATACTCAAACATAACTAGGATCTACATGTATACTAAATCATCATGACAAGGATCTACATGTACATGTATATTCAAACATCACATATTCCAATCAAAATCATTCAAAGAGTTGATGAATGTCAGGACCTTACTAGGTATTCCACGCTTTCTTGTCGATTTGCTTCCAGTTGAGGGATTTAGATTTACTAAGCATCTGCAAAAAAAAATAAGATTCATTTATTTATTTAATTGGAGTTTTACACCATACTCAAGATTATTTCACTTATATGACGGCGGTGCCGGGATTATTGCGAGAGGAACCCGGGAACTGAGTTCTCTGTAAACCCGCAACCATCCGTAGGTTCCTGGCGACCTCTCCACATTCAGCCACAAAGACAAGTCAGGGACTTCAACCAACAACCTCATTGCTGTGAGGCTAAAGAAGCTATAAGCAGAGCTCCATAACCCATCAGCCCCGCAATACAATAAGAACATGCAGCATACAGTTGTGTTTTAAAAATACACAAATAATTTGCAAGTATCAATATCAGCACATAAGAACATGCAGCATACAGTTGTGTTTTAAAAATACACAAATAATTTGCAAGTATCAATATCAGCACAAAAGGTGCCTGAGGGCTTGTTTTTAGTATCATTCTCAGTATGACCCAGTCAGTTCTTGAGGTTTCCTCTCCTAACTAATAATCCTGGCACCAGTATCATATATGGGTGAAATAATCTTGAGCATCATGATGAAAGCCCCAAACAAACAAATAATAAGGATGAATTCGCGTATGAAAGCAAAATCAATGTGCAAACAAAATATGATGTGAATCTATGTTATGTAAATCAACCATAAGATAGTGCGTTATACCCATCCTCGAGGGTGTTTCAATATAATGATGTCTGCAACATGAAAAGAGTTCCATGCAGCTGACCAGTGGTCTGCAGCTTTTGAAGCATATACACTACAGCAAATATCAACATCTTTTTGAACAGTTGTCTGGAGCTGAACTTTGCATGTGTCAAAGGCAAGCCAGTACACGCAGCCTGGGGCTCATTCAAAGCTGAAGTATATGTACATGTTGAGTCTCACCTCTGAATAAATTCCAGCGTAGATGATAGACCATCCTGGTACTGCATATTAAAAACATAATAACTGCCGAACACCAGTGTTATGCCATCTAAGAGGGTGGAAATGTCTTGGGTGACAACCTTCTTCTCAATTACTAACATCAATTTCAAATCTGGATCCAGTAAATTTCCTGAAAGCAGCATGCAGAAGGGTATATAGAATAAAAGTTTAACTTCCACTGAAGAAATAAATTACCCCAGTGTTCAAATTTATTTATTTGATTAGACTTTTACACCGTTCTCAAGATTATTTCACTGATAAAGAGGGCGGCGCCAGGATTATTGCAGGAGGAAACTTGAACTAAGTCCTCCGTAAACCTGCGAGTTCTATCCGTAGGTTCGTGTTCAAATTAAAAGCCCTGGGATAAACCACGCTTCTATTTTTTCTTCACCCCAGTCAGAAAATTTTCCAATTTTGGGGGAGACTGAGTGGGATTCGTCAGGAACAAAACATGAAATAAAAAATATATTTCAATTCATGACAGGCATACATGTACATGCATGTATCATATTACCTCATATGTCTTCACAAGAAGATCAGGATCTTCACCAAAACACATTGCAACCATGAAGATAGTGAGTGCCCGAACTGTTGATTCATTATTGCAGGCTTCTGTGATTTCCACAAGACGTTGAACTCCTTTTACTTTGCTCTTCTTTGCTTTAATGAACTTAAACAATCTGTCACACTTCTCGCTCAAGGAACTCTCCAGTGTAGTCTTTAACTCAATCCCAGTAAGTTCACAGAAATGATCAAGAAGATGGTCTTCCTCAAATAGCAGGGGCCATTCATTTTTTACAATATCCACAGGGTCACCTACATGTACATTAATTGTCTGCCGTTGAAGGATATATGTATCTTTCATATACTGTTTTATTTTCCCAATATCCCGGTCAGATGGGGTGAAGGTAGACTGATGGAAAAGAAAAGCTTTCTGATCTTCCAAAACCTGGAGTACATCTGAGTCTGCTGCCAAGTTAGGGCTATATTTAATGCAGCCATACGAATCAGTGACTCTGTTTCTTTTAACTGGTCCTGCATCCAGATCCTCATTGGTACCTGTATGATCCCACGGTTTCTTGCCACCTCTTCCACGTCCGTAAGCGTTGGCCATTCTTTCAATCATCTGCTGGACAAGACTGCCCACACCAGTCCCCAAAACCTCATTGTTGATTACGTCGTTAAATGACTTTGGATACCGTGAAGCAAGCTTATTAGCTATAATTAAAAGATTTTTTTTCCCAGGAAGCCGAGTATACAAACTGATTTCGGCACACATTATTCTTATCATCTCTCTTCTAAGTTGGGATGTGGGCCTTTCACCCTTGTCACATATTTGTATAAGCTGAGGAGGGAATTTATTGTACGGTATCCTAAATGAAGCAACCCAGTTTTGCGAAGGAGAGAGGACACCGACAGATGAACTTGTATCGGTTGAGCTTGGAGAATGACGGAAATCTGAACTGGTCTCTACAAAGAAGTTCATAGAATGATTTAATTAAAAACATACATGTACCTTATTCACAGAGTATCTGGCTAAATCATGACAACTGAATATCTCCCTTGAACTATCAGTACTATCTTTGACGAATGATCTCAGGTTTTATTATCTTATTAAGGGAGCTTGTCCAAATATCGTTCGTAATCCAATCGTTCGCAGATGACAAATTCTGCGATTCAAGTATTCTTTTGTTCTCCCCACATTCCCCAAAAATCTGCAATCATATGCGATTATGAATAGGCACCCCGTGGTGGTTTTACGTCCATGCATGAAACCGGTCTTGAGAATGAAGTGACTGAAAAAGTAGTGCTCACGTGCGTCGCAGGGGCTCTACTCTACCCGCCGTGTTGACAAATCTTTTCTGTTCAAGCCAGGTCAATCCACTCAGCGTATCTCAGGATTGTAGATTATATTATACTGCTCACTTTAAACAGTATTTCTTTTTACGAATAAAATTATTGAATTAACGAACAATAAGTTTCTGTATGCTGCAATTATTTTATGTCTTTCAGCGAAGGGATTCTGCAAAGAATGAAGGCCTTAAGCATTAGGGCCGACATTGAGGGAGAAATAGCTATCAATACTGCACCTGTTCGTTTGCTGGGAAAGCCAGCACGTTATTTTTTATTATTGCTGTTAAATTATACTACTAAACACGTTCTCTTTCATTTTTCCATTTGAATTTACTTTTGTCAGATTATTTTTTTTTCTTATTGGCACATGCGTTTGAAAGTTTATCAATTCTGCATGAGTATATATTTAGTTTGGATTAATTTAACTTCTGTTTTCTTTATGAGATCGGTGAGTCCGTATAATGGTAAACTTATGGATAATTTATGTTGATGTATGCTCTATTTTGAAACCCCTTTTTGGACCCCTTGCTTTCGCTGTATGATAACCATCGCTTCTCACATGGGTACTCTCTTTGATTTCTCAAACGGAATGCATCGTGTTTGTGTTCTTTTTAGGCATACTCGCCGCCAAAAATTAAAAAACTGTCTATATTAACAAAAAAACATCTGTTTCTGTATTGCCGTGGGACTGAAGAAATTATGAGCTCACTATTTTTCACAAAAGGTAGAACTATATTTGTCGAATAAAACGTGTAACAAGGTGTATTCGGAATGTAGTTGTGCCGATTATGTATTTAATCTATAAATGCAAAACTATAATGTCCAAATGAAATTTAACATTTAGAATTTAATAGCATGACAAACCAACAACCGATCGCTAATATAGCCTACCTGCTAATCTTGTTTCAATCTGTATCACGTCAAAAATTTGACTTGCTCCGTATTAATAAAAAAACATATTTAAATATAACCTCCTCGTAGAAAAGTCCCAACCAATAATGAACAAACAAAACGCGTTTTGAAACCAGGTTGATATTATCTTTATGTTGTATTTATGACGTAGTTTGTCTATAATAATTATTACACTTAACACGTGACAGTGCATCGTAGTTGTGTCATAAACTTCTGTAGTATACTGCATCAAATCATTATAGCTTTATAATTTACCAATTTGAATTTCCGTTAAGTTTGATTTCTAGTATATTGGCGTCAAGAATGGGGAGTTGCTTCGGATATTGAGGGGATTAGTGGCATCCAGTAGCCTTTGTTAATCTGCTTCAGTAATCTTATCTTAATCCGGTAATTTCTGTTGGGTGTGGAGTAGGGGCAGCTTTTGTCTACTCTGATAACTCCATAGAGACTCCTCTGATCCAACAGTTCAAGTAAACTAATCCTCTGAGTGAGTAAATCGTTTCACTCGAAGTGGCACGTTATATGCTTGTATAAAAGAGCCCCTCTTCTGACCGTCAACCTATTCTTCCTATTCATTGAATGACAATCAACAACATGGCATATTCTTCTGAATCCGAGTCTGAGTATTGGATGTTTTCCACCGATTCTGAAGACGACTTTCCTCGCTGTGACAGAGGCCCAGTTAAAAGAGGCAGAAAACCAATGATAGATAAGTTTTCTGAGTTAATTCCAACAGTGCAGAAATTTATCCAAGATAATTCCGCCGAAGCCCATAACAGACGAAGAGATGCGACAAGCTATTCCAATGGCGTATCTCTGGAAGACATTCGACGCCATGTGATTGAAACAGTTCCAGGAATCAACTCCATTTCCGCCAGCACGATCCACCGGATGATGAGAGCCCCTAGAGCTCGAACCCACAGCGCCAAAAGGTTCAAGGGGGTGGTTGATGCGAGAGTGCCCCCCAAAAAGAACAATGCCACTAATGTTCACCCTGACTTCAGATACACGTGTGCATCTGTCAACTATGCCAATGAGATGTCAACACTCTTTGGAGACGAATGTCTGATGATGTCTTGTGACGACAAAAATAAGGTCAATGTTGGTACCCTTGCAGTCAGTCGCCACTTCCAGATCAAGCGTTTCTTTTCAACGACAGACCAACCCAACTATCCCGACCACGACTTCCCCTTCCCGTCTTCAAAGCTGATCCCTTCTGGCTACATGGAAATGAAGAGGAACCAGAAACGCTCACGTAGTCTGTCCCGGCGGGCGGTTAATAAGGCCCCCCAGAGACGTTCAAGAAGTGTCCCCTCCATAAAGTCCACATCTGCAGATTTTACTAAAGACCCCACTGGTCGTCTTCGAGTTTCCTGGCCGCGAACTGGACCTCTTGATGTCTTTTTACAAGCCAGTAAATTCCACAGCAGCACTAGCTATACCCACGCTACCCATCTTGAAAAACTACTCCGACCGAAAGTAGAAGACAGCCTCCAACCACGGACGGTCGTATCGATAATTGCTGACGGAGGACCCGATTGGTCGACCAAATCTTTGGTAAACCTAATGAACTACGGTCGACTGTGGAGAAATCTGAACTTGGATGGATTCATTCTGACATCGTATGCACCGCGTCACAGTCGCAACAATCCAATAGAGAGAAGCTGGGCCCCCCTTTCGAAGTGGTTGACTGGTGTCACACTCCCCAGATTTCTGCCCGGAGAAACCCTTCCCCCTTCCCAGCAACGTGGGCTCACTGAGGATGAAATAGAAGAGAAAGAGGCTCGAATTTTTGACACAGCTATCGACATCTGCAGCCGCTACTGGTATGGCCGATACATTGACAGTCATCCAGTCACCGTCCATAAGGTACCATGTAACGGAGAGAAAAATCAAGATCACGACACCCTAAAGACATTCTCTTCTGCTTCATTAAAACAAATTCGTAAGGAACCGGAACTTCGCATCCTCCAAGATGAACTTCGTTTCCTATTGAAACACTGCGTCAGGAGGTGTTACCAAATGGAGTTTTACAAGTGCCAGGAAAACAATTGTCACCATTGTACAGAAAATCCCGTGAGAGCCACTGCATTCTTTGAATGTCTGAAAACACTTGGAGGAAAATTGCCAACACCAGTCCAGGACTCCTCCAGGTGTAAAGGGGAATATATGACACTCCTAAGACTCCTTGAAAATCTGCAGAATATTCACCACCAATCCGACCGAGACATACCCAGTGGACAGCGCATATCATGCGAGAAAGGATGCGACTATGTATTCATGTCCGTGACAGATAGACAACGCCACGAGAAACTCATTCACACTTGTTAATCAATGTTATCAGTTCTATTCCATGTCTTCAAATTTGTTTTACTACATTGTTAAAATTATTCTGTCTTTTTTTTAAAAATATATCTATATATTCAATTTATCAGATCGTTCACAAACTCCAGTCGTTCACTCTCTCGAAATTAAAGGACGTCGGTAATAGAAAAAAACCCCACAGCTCTTTACTTTAGTTACATTAAACAAGCACTGCAAGCACAAAATTACATGTTTTTCTGTGGCGAATAAGCTTCCATACACCTATTTTGCCTTTAACAATCGACGTTGAACACTTGTTCTGATAGCATTATAGAAACAGGATTAAAAGGAAAGAAAATCCAGTCAAACATGGACATTCATTAAATATAGCAGCCTAATAGCCTTTGATAGAAGTGTGCAGTTTATTCGTACGAGTTGTTGAGAGATTTTTAAATTCAACTTTACCAGTACTCGGCAGGCCGCCTGCTGACGGAGCGGGCCAATAAAAGTGTAAGTTTCAGTCACGTGTCTCACTTCAGGCCAAGCTGGCTTTAAATCCACTTTGAAGGGCTGCTATTCTCCATTTGAAATACATTAGCGCTAAATCCAAATTGGCCATATTCCATAGTCGAAGTGTTTTTAAACTTAGTTCTCCTGTTCATGACCCATTTTAAACTACATTGTATAAGACCGGATTTACTTTTATATGCCAAGTAATGAAATACTAAGTACATGTATCATGAGCATATAAAAAAACTGATATACAGATCGTCATAGTAAAGCACCGGACTGACAGCCCTTATATTTCAGGTGCGTATTTTGTAAACGCACAAAAGGCGTCACCTTTCCGATATATAGCCATATTTTCAGATGCCCTTTAACTCTTTATTGGTACAAATATCCCTTTATAATTGGTATGGAACTAAAGTGCATTATCCGATTATTATGGTCAACTTCGATCAATCTGTGTGTTTTCTTTTCTTTTAAGTTAGTAGGCCACACCAAACTTCATCTCCACCAGGAAGTCCAAAAACCAACACACTCTAAGAATATGGCACTTCAAATTTTATAGATTTGCTGTAGTGAGCTTAAATTAACAACGTTATTCTAATGTATGCACACAGTTTAAACCCAGACATTAGCATGAATCGCTTGCACCCATGTACATGTGTATTCTTGATTTTTCAAACGGAATGCGTCATCTTTCTGCTCTTAAGAGACACACTCGCACACTCTTAACTACATTGTATATTGCTAGTTAAACTTGAGTAACAGATTAGCGTGGATTATCTCACCTAGTGTGACACAATACCACCTGGTTAGCAGAACTCATACTTATGCTTGCGTTGATTTCTTGTTTCATGCAGCGTTCTTATATACTTTCCTTAACAGTTTCCGATCAACAGTCCGATATATAATAGAACGTCGTAAGATTGGTTGATTGGAGTTTAACATTAACATAAAAAATACATTTGAATTGAAAAGTGACCGAAACAGAAAATTATACAACTGGTAAAACATGGTGTACATTATGTTTTTAGTATAAAAAACAAGGTAGATCCAATTATCTCCAATACAACAGCAATATTTTTTTTGTATAAATAACTATTTTTCTATTCTACAAATTGATAAATTGATATATTCAACAATACCCTTTACTATTTATATTTATGGACACTAAAACACACGGGCACAGGGAAAATCTTCTTGTCTAAAATAACCACGGAGACAAGTTTCTAATTGTGTTAAAAAGAGGTATATCATTTAGACCTTTATACCCCATCATAAATTGTTGTAATAAAGTAAACCTATGATATTTCATTAGGTTGACGACTGACATACCCTTTACTATTTATATATTTTTATTTCTACTGCCATATACATGTACTATAAAACAGTGAACACAAATAATTTATAAAGAGATCTGGTGATTTAAATTGAAATATTATTATCGTACACATTTAATCGACGCCAGCCTCTTTGTTCTACACTTTGCATTGATGCTGTTTCTAATATTGCGGTCGAATCGGATTTCATCCTCACTCATTTGGTACAACATTGCAGCGTGTCTATAAATAGCGGTTAGTTTGTCCCCACACAGTTTCTCCTTGTACACGCTCTCATTTTTGTACGACATTTCGCCACCTTCTAAATTCGATGTTTTCAGCTCCTCGGCAGTGAACACAAGGTCCATTGCAGCCAAAATATACTTTTTTGGTGTTGGTTGCCTTCTGAGATTCTGAAATTGTCGTCTATTTACAAATACAGGTCGTCGGTTTGAGCCAATGTTTACCATTGCGGGTAGATCCATGGGTATAGCGTCAATCGCGTACGGAAGGAAAGGGGCGTCTACAATTTCCGGTATTTGAAGGGCTGGTCGAGATGGAGCTGGAATAGGGTCGATGACTAGTGGAGTTGGAAAGGGGTCGGTGACTTGTAGAGTTGGAAAGGGGTCGGTGACTTGTAGAATTGGGAAGGGGTCGGTGACTTGTAGAATTGGGAAGGGGTCGGTGACTTGTAGAATTGGGAAGGGGTTGGTGACTTGTGGAGTTGGAATAGGGTCGATGACTTGTGGAGTTGGAATAGGGTCGATGACTTGTGGAGTTGGAATGGGGTCGATGACTTGTGGAGTTGGAATGGGGTCGATGACTTGTGGAGTTGGAATGGGGTCGATGACTTGTGGAGTTGGAATGGGGTCGATGACTTGTGGAGCTGGAATGGGGCTGGTGACTGGTGGGGTTGGAATCGGGTCGGTGACATGTGGAGTTGGAATGGGGCGAGCAGAAGGCATTGGAGGGTACAGCTCCTTGTGAAGAAGTGTCCGTTTCGAAATCTTCCGACGCAGTAAATCCTGTATCTTGGAAAGCATCTTTATCATCACATCTTGGTTTCCCTTGAGAATGTGGACCTCATCAATTAGCTCGTCCATCTTCTCCGAATTCCTTGGTCGTGGGGCCTGTATAGGTGTCTCAACTGCGTTAAGTCGTTGGTCATGTCAAAGACGCTGTCGTCCATGCAGTACTCGTCCTCATCAACATCATTCCCCAAAGCAAGGTATCCACCGTTCTGGTTTAAGTCTTTGGCTATGGCGATGGCGTCAGATCTAGTACTGCTGCTCCATTCTATTTCAAAGGTGTTGAGTAGGGCGTTAGAGTCTACAAAAGGCAGAAAACATTAAAAATATAGCATGTAAATATATAAATAAAAGTGTATCGCGTAATTGTCTGTGTATTTTGGAACAAAATAAGGACTGAATAAAAATGAAAATATGTCCTATTCTTATAGACATAGGCCTACATACCTTCCATTCTCAGAATCTCAGCTTGGTACGAATCATTGCAAATCTCGACCTGAACAAGTTGGCCTTCCGTTAATTCTCCATCAGACGTCAAAGATGAGCTTTTCACGATCATAGTACAACCATCCGTGTCAAAAAGTATCAACGACCATTTAGGGAAGGATTCTGCTAGTGCGTGTTCCATTGTTTTGACAATAAATCTGCTTGAGTATATGATGTAGATAATTGTAGTGTTTACTTCATAGAATGATGTGAATACCATTTTCTGAGCACACTTTTATATACAAAATTGCCTGGTAGCACTTATTGCTCAAGCAGCAGGAAACTAAAACAGAAGACGTAGGCCTGCAACAAAGAATGTTCCACGCTTCTAATTAGCTTTATGTTTACCGCCAATTAGTTGATGACCTGTTTCAGCCCTTCAGTGAAGACGCAATCAATCGCACTAGCAAAAGGGTTTAACGTGTCTAGGCGTGGTCACAGAGCACATTTAACTAGGGTTTCTTTTATGTTAAACGGCATCTGATTTGAATATGAAATTTGGTTTTGTTTATAACGAAAATATTGTGTTTGAGCTTGTTGAAAGCAAGTCCTAGTATTTTTAACACAATACCAGGTCTTCAAGGCAGCTATGATAGGTTAAAATTGTTACAAACTTTATTTTGCAAATAAAACCAGATAAAAAAGCAGGACTTACCTGTTTACAGCTCTGTTATTCATGCTTTATTTAAATAAAGGACTAACAATCAAAGTATATATTTTTAATACAGAGTTTTCTCATATCAGCATGCATTTAAAATAGGTATCGACTGGCTTCTTTTTTCTAAATATCACAAGTTATTTCGTAACAAATAAAATTTCAACCTTGATGTATTAAAATAACGACTCTACTTTAAAGCTAAAACTTAGACATCATTTAATTACAAGAGGGCTTTAATGATCAGATAATGAACACCCAGCAGTGGTATTGTTAAATGATATCGGTGACACTTTACTCAGCAGTAATCCGTGAGATTCACTCAACAGTCCCGCCGGGTAGGAAACACAATCGCTCACCCTGAAGACAGAGACAAAGCACAGGGTTAATATTGAGCGGAACACAACAGACAGACAAGCACATACACATAAATTCATTTGAAAACAGCGAATCTAAAAAAAAAACAATAACATCGTCTATGTTTGAATATAAAGGCAATTGATTTTATATTGCGGTTTATAGTGAAATATTTGTAACCATGGAATCTAAAATTAAATGAGGTACTTTATTTTAGAACTTGGACGCTTATAGCAAATTCTCGTCATGTGGAAAGTTGATACATCTTGGACATCGGGCCTGTAAAAAGGAAAATAATATAGGCTATAATAAAAATTGTAGGCCTTTACAGTGTCATTCATTTCTGAAATAAATCAGATTATAGGTTGTGAGTGTTCAGGTATGTACCTTGTCAAGTGTGATGGGCAATGTAATGGCTCATTTATCAACATTTTACAACGTGGGAGTACCTTTGTTTATTTATTTCTTACTACAATGTATGTTCAAGACATTTCCCACATTTGGTTTTTAAAAATCATAGTACTGTTTGTAATTTGGACTAGGCTACACATGGCCTACAAATAAAAAGCTAAAATTAGGTCAGGCCAAATGATGCACTCACTATATCTTGCAGCGTAAGTCCTGGTAAACACTGTGGAGTCGATGTGTAATGAGGCCAAGCCTAACACTCACAGGAGGCGGTTCACTGCTGAGTGTCTCAGGATTACTGCGCCGGAGAACACTCTAGTCGCTAACTGTCTAAACAAAAGACCGTCTGCATATCGCAAACAACACAGCATGACGCCCAGGTGGGGTGGGGGAAATCGTGAAATAATCGTGAAACAGGCGTGAATTCTGCGATCGAAGTTACTGCGATAATTGGACAAGCTCCCTAAGTGTATCAGCATTTCTCATGTTTCTATGACTTGAAGATTAAATGTAATGGGGTTTAAACCGGGTTTATTGTGAAAAAAATGATTTAGAGGTTTCCTGTTATAGCTTAGGAGCACAAAAATGAAGTTTTACGGATAATTTAATTTTTTATTTAACTCCAAAAAACATGGTATTTTGGGCCTCACAAAACAATGTTAAAAGCCATACATGACTTATCTTCCCTGAAGCCTCAATCTTTGGTGACGTCAATAGAGTTGTTTATATTCAAGGAGTCTATCGGTTTCATGTTGTTTACTATGAACGATGGTGGATTTTTTTTAGCTTTTTTGAGACCGAAAATCGCTCCTCATCAACTGACGACAATTTTCCACGCCCGTATATATATGAGCCCACTGCCAATAACGCATCACGCAAAGCAGACGATGGAATGTTGAGTTTGGATAAAATTCGCCCACTTCATCTTCACTAACCATTTTACCTGAGCTCTTCATCTTTTGGAAAATGATGGAAGCTGAGTCCGACCTGGTAAGTATTCCTGCAGTTTGTTTGGGCAGTGCAGAAGGGCATCTCCGAACGAAAGTGTAAAGAGTCGTTGCTTTTGAAACTCGTTAGTACTCATTGTCATACGTTACGAAGTGGAAGCGCGCCGGAAACAAATCTCCAGGGACGTCATAGATCAAAGGAAGATAACTCATGTATTCATTTTGATTCTCGGATTTCAAAAATTTACTGGCTTGATTTATTTAATTAAAAAATACAAAAATGGCCTAATACGAGACAAAAGCTTGTGCCTGGCTAACAGCCACGTGCATGAAGGTACAATGTAATGTATGAGCAATTCGCTCCAGATTTCAATGAAATATTTACATTTCACCTTTAAGATTTTTTATAGTTGTAACTGACAAATAAATCAGGTAGGTTGAAAATATTTACCTGACAAGCTGGAAATTCTGTCCGATTTGTCTAGCCAATCTGCACTGCAATCTGAATTCAAATGTTAACACTGATTAAAAATTAAAATACATACATGTAGTGACCGTAATTGGACATTTTTTATGCCTTAAAAATGGAATATTATTTATCTTAACAAAATACAAAGGCTTACTATATTAATTTTTCCCAGATACAGGGCATAATCCACCTATGTTGTGTAGTTGTAGTTGAAGTCGGAAAGGGCGCTATTTTCATTGGCGGTTGTTTTCATCCAATCGTTGACCTTGTATTCCGCTTGAAAATGGTGGACCTTGTGACTTCCTGTATCCTGTTCATGCTGGAGAAGTAATTTTTCTGGTTGATTTCAAGCCCATTCACGTAAGTATTCTGTTTGTTTTTAATGTAGCCGTTGAAAAACTTATTCCAAGCGACAGTGGAAGATAATTAGCTCAAAAATAAAGAATAACAAAGCTTGTAAAAGTTTTTTTCCTGACGTTGAAGTATGTTATTGTTATAGCTGTCGCAGTTTGTGTTGCCAAAAGTCAAGGCGTGAACGCAGGTCATATTGTTTTATAAAAGGAGGTAATTTGATGGAATTTTATGTAACACGTGAATTGATTAACTGATATTTTTATTTCAATAATTTTTTTTTGTTCAGTTTGATTAATCTGCCTAAATTATTTAACTTCGTTTGTAGGACATAGCAATTTTTTCTATGTTTATTTTCGGTCATATTATTGCTAAATATTTAAATAGATCTAATTCATCTCAAATCATGTACATGTACCTTTGTGTGACTATGACGTGGCTGTGCAAAATGTATAGGAATTTAATAATATTAACTTTTATTGGAAGTTTTGCTATTTAAAATTCCTATTTCTAACGATAACCATTCAACAACTAAATTCCTGATTTTTGCAGAAACTCTCTAGTGGTAAGGCAATAGATAAGGGTTTATTTTTTAATTATTTTTAATTTATCAGAAGTATTAAAGGAATTATTTAAGAGAAAACTGAATGAGAGAATGTACCTAGACTAAGTCACTTATAATTATATTTTTATTGTTTTCAGACTCACTGGTAATGTCAAGTCATAATGGAAAGTACTTTGTCCCCAAGTGTGAACCCACCAAGGCATATTGTAAGAATAGTTTGGGCAATCATATCAATTGTCCACCTTACAGCTGTCCCAACTACTGGCTCTCAGTGTTGATAGTTTCGGGCATGTACACAGTCTTAAATAAAACATTTTGGTTGATTTATTGCAAAACAAAGTGTTGGTTTTTTTTCCACCAATTAATTTAAATGGTATGAGGATATCCGATGAACCAGGCAGAAAAGAACAAGATATTGTTTATATGATGTAACTTCTTTTTCCCAAATCTATTTTGCACCGACGTTTAATTTTCCCAATGGACCAGCCATGGGCCCCTTCCCAAAAATGGTGGATTATGCCCTGAGATAGAGTTATGCAATTTTGGGTTTTACAACCAAAACAAGTTTATCATATTTTCAGTGTTCAATCCAGGATTCAATTTCTGTGAGACATAATCTATACAAACACAAACTGGCAACCATCCCACATAGGAACCAGGCAGAAAAGAACAAGATACTACATGTTTATATGATGCCCTGGCATCCATAAACCCTTTTTTGGGTGAACGCACAGTACCGGTATTTCCAACTCCATGTCAAGTAAACCACACATCTCAATTTAGGCCGACCATATGGATATTAGTACTGTTCAACTATTTTGAAATGACAAGGCCTGGGTAATGATAAATTTAGTGTATTACCATATTTGCTTTGGATAAAGACCATAGTTGAGTTTAGTAATGCTGCACTCCCTGTATGTAACTTACGTGACAGTCACACCAATTAGTTTTACTTAAGTAAGAACCTTAATTTTAGTCAGTCAGTTTAAACTTTCTACATTTTCCAAAATATACCCAAATCAGAGAAATTTTATTGCAAACACAAATTTGACAGTTGCTCAATTTCTCAGCATAACTTACTTGACATGGCTTTAATTAGATAATAGGGTTAATTGTTTCTTCTAAAATGTTTGTAAATTGTGTTTTTATTTACGGAAACTATTGAAATTATGCAGAAAGTACCACAAAAGCAGTTCTTCACTGGAATGAAAATGTAACTTACGTGACGTGGAATCATCCATACCAGTCTGACCATCAAACATCTTTTTTAACGCTGCTTTGGCTTTGCGAGCTTGGATAGGCAAAAGTATTCCCAGTAAATCATCTTCAGGATCAAGGAACTCTAAATCCTGCACTGTCACCACACCAATCTGTTCCAGTTTTTCACAAACATCCAGTTGTTTTTGTGGAGGAAGCCCCCATTTTTCAACCACATATTTTACTTCCAGACTCATATTTCTGTGAAAAAAATCAGGGAAAGGGCTGATATAATTCATGTGAAAACTAATACATGAATATTAAATAATGCATTAATTTAAATGAATAAACAGCACACAACACCTACCTATTAATTTATTCTAACTTAACCTAGAAGTTACAAGCCCTGAAAGGCATTCTGTTAAGTATGATCGAATTGACTGGCGATGTCACTTGAAGGTAAACACTCCAGGAGTAGGGTATCCGCCCATTTCATCCTGACACATTTCGGTGCGGTACATTTCGGCCGGGGGTATTTCTCCACAAAGTGAAAAAGGGGCACCATATTCAGATTCCCGTAAAAAATCAAGCCCCGCCCTTGCTCAACAAAATTTCAAGTTTGTAAAAAAATCAAAAGAATATTGACGAAACCAAACAAAATTTTTATACATTGTATTGATTTGTTGTCATTTTCATTACATTAAGAGATTTATATGTAGGCTACAGGCCCTGATATAGCAGGACGTATTTGTTAGTTATTCTATAGCGATCCCAGACCCTTATTTGGCGGGTGACTCGGACATCATGGGGTCTTTCCATAAATTATATAATATACCGATACCAAAATAATGTTCATACAAAATTAAATATTAATTATACACGTAAGCACTAACCGTTTCATCTATAAACACCCTTCCATTGCGACTGCTAAACATAATGCTTCAGAACAATACAGTCTCGGTTATCAACATGGTACACTTGGTGGGTACTGTATGATATAAGAGCACCAAATGAAAAGCACGTCATATCTGTAAAATCTGCAGGCTCTTTGGGCAGCAAAGCTCCATTGTTTTGTAGCTCAGAAAAATTCCACAACTCATAAAAGTTCATTTCGGGGACATAAATTCCTACATGTTGGCTTAGGATAAAATATACCTCCTTGTTAGGGGTAACAAGAATGAGACTGATCTTCCCCACAATTAAATTGTAATCCAACTTTTGAAGGATAAGAACTGAATCTGGGCAATACTTTATACCATGTACTTGAACATGATCCACCATGTAAGAATTACCATCAGAGAAAACACAGATGTCTTGAACCACAGCTTTAATTTTATCAGAGTAGAGTTCATGGAGGAAAGGCACACCATTACTGAATTCTACTTCCTCACCAAAAAGATTACCAGCACTATAGAAAGCCTGGAGGAGTCTCACTTAAGGTTTTAGTTATGTTCCTGAAATTTTGACAGTGTCTGGCACATTTCTTGAAATAGCTGTGTTTTAACTCAAACCTAAGTGTCCATACTTTAGTAAGCGGTCCGAACTGGAGAATCAATGCCGGATAGTGACAGAGATAGTGGTGCTTGGGTTTTAGATTGTCTTCTGGAAATGCTGAAATTCGTGTTTCAATGTACTGTTGTATACATACATGCAACAGACCAACATCCTCTCTTGATATTCTGGGTGATAAAAGAAGCTGTACTATTTTTTGAAGTACTAATATATTCTGCCAAACGATATCTGCGGTATCCTCAATCTTTAAACCAATGATAAGAGAAATAAATCTAAGAACACACCAAGTTTGTATGGCATGTCCCCCAACTGTGTCGCCCTTCTTTAGATCATTCACGTTTGGCTTGTCAAGTGCATCATCTTTAATAAAGTCAAAAGTAGCAAACTTTCTGCTTAAAAAGCTCCAATTAAACCACTTTTTTACACCAATGAAGTACTTGAAATACAAAGCCAAGTCATACTGAAGGATACCCTCAAACAAATCAGGTGCAAGGCACGGGGGTAAACCAGGTGAACACACATGAAAGTATGATAATTGATTAAACACAGAATCAAATTTTATACCTTCATAGCTGCCTATATCTGGATTATCAGAAAGTATTTGTACAGCGACATTGTATCTATTTACATTACGTGCCACACCTAAACAGCAAGATTGTGCTTCTGTAAGCTCTTGGCTTGTAACAAGACAGTACCTACACTTGTAGTGAGCAGTGCTAAAATTCTGAACATATCCGCCGATACAATGGCTTCCCAGGTTATCTCCAGCAATAAAGACAATTGTTCCTCGTATTTGTCTAAATGTAGGACCTAGTAACGATAGGTTAATCCCATCTTTCTCCAAGAATTTAAGGTCTCTAATAAGACGTTCAAAAATGACGTGACCAAAAAATTCTAAGTCAGTTTCCTTACATAAAAGAACAAGTTGAACAGGATCAATTCTCGATCTAGCGTAAGTATGCAAATTGCCTAATATAAAATAAACAGCTAAAACTTTGTGCTTCTTCTTTGCACTTCCAAGAGGATTCACCACCTCAAAAGCATCTTGATAAAGAATAAGCTTAAATGAGGATGGCTGTTCATTAAATAAAGGATTGTCTTTGAATACTTTACCATCTGTAAAGTCAGAAAGTTCACCATTTTCGGGTCTTTTTCTGGATTCAAGTAATGATTTAAAACAGTTTCATCACAAAATATAGCTTGAATAGAATGTAAAATTGGAATATAATGGCAAAAGCTCTGTTTGTTCTTGGAGTCAAGTCCAAGGCACAAAGCCTGGGGTGAAACATATCTGAATTTATCTCTGTAGAATTTCTGTCTACTAAAATTGGTTCTTAATGACCCACTGCCAGAATCATGACATTTATTTACTGAATCACAAGAGTATGCTGCGCTAATAATGTTACTGCTAATATCATCCGAGATACCATTATCTACTAAAAGCCTCTTTAGCTCTGACTGAATTACTTCATTATTAAGTTCATGAACACTTGAGAGTTCATCTATCAAAGACTGTAAAACTGCAGTTGGAATGTGATGTTTAGTCTGAAGTCTTAAATAAAGCAAGGCGAGTTTTCTTTCTATGGCCTCTTTCACATGTTCACAATTTTCCGTATATGCCGACACCCTGGGACAGGACAGGCTTTCTGATGGGGACACAGGGGCTTCCTGACCAACACTTTGCTCTACATTACATGTAAATCTGAGCCGGTAATAGCAATCATGAAGTTCTGAAGTGTCCGTTTCCTTATGATTTCGCGTTAAATGGGCCGCAAAACTAACCACTTTCGAGAACTCCAGTGCACCTTGAAAACGGACATTCCACGACCTTACCTTGACGAATGTGATTTTTTAGATGTGACAATAAAGTTTTTACATTATCAATAACAATGTTATCACAAGCAGATTGTAAGCCACATTTTAGTTCGTCAAATTCCTTCGCTTGACTTTGTAGTGGCGATGAGAGTCGTTCGCTTTGGTGGAAACGACATACATGCTGACGCAGTGCTACATAAGACGAAAACGTAGAACAACAATTTCTGACTCCACAAGGAAATCTGCGATTTGGGGCACAATGCAGTCTGCTACAATGTCTCCAATACTTTGAGAGAGAATCGAAGTCCACATCACATGTATCACATTTTAACATTAGTATAGTTCTAGAAGATAATATAAAAACGAAGAAATCGTTAAGCTTACCGCCTCCGAACTTCTTCTTCCGCCAAAAATCTTTGACCTAAGCATGCGCGAAGCGAGCACGTGTTCCTGTAGTCTGGTACCCTGCCCCTAAACTCGTACCTTGTAAAAGCAAAGAGAATCGGGTTGTCCCCCTAGCGGAAGCACAAGGGAGCTAATGTAATAGTGTAACCTGAGATATTGGTTATCGCACAAGAAACCATTTATTTTGCGAAACCGCTTGGGCTCGTTTATACGAGGCTTTATGTGTCTCTGTCAGAGCTTATATGAGGCTCTATCTGTATAATCAACCCAGTATCCTCTTTACAATCGACCGGGGTACCAGGTTGCCCAAAACACTGTAGAGTTAAGTCCCGTTTTTAATTAAAACAGTCTGCTTTTTGGACAGTATAAATTTATTTCCTAGTAGGCCTAATTAAATTTAGCGCCAGACATTACGAAGTTATTTTCATAGCAGTTTCCACAATATCGAAAAATCATTAGGCCTTATAATCCCATTATCAACAACTGACGTTGAAAATATGATCTGCATCAAGGAGTATAGATGGACTGCATGTCAGAGGGAGTAGGCCTAATAATAATACAATATTCAAGGTCAATATTAGTCACCCCAAAATCAGGCTCTTCAGTTGCTGCCCAAATCTCGGTAACTGTGCTTCCGAACAATGCATCTTGGGGAAGTCTACCGTGTGCAAAATGAGCAATGTGGGGTAAACGATGTGTTCTGTGTATATAGTAAAAAACAGTGTTTCGGAACTTATTTGCTTTTTTGGGATAAAATCGCAAAAATGAAAGCATCTCGAAAGCTCATAAGGCTCAAAATTCGATTTTTGACAGATTTTACCAAGGCTTAAAAATTAGGCCACATGTATGTTAATTAAACGGTTCAACTTCCATGTGCAAGATTCTGATGGACAATCTCTATACTTGTATGCAACATTTGCGCGGTTCTAATCCAAGGGTTCGTATTTTGAAATTCCCATTTCTCGGCGATTTCACTAAGAATATACGTTTTAGCTACATCTCAACACATTTCTCACATGTGAATTAAAAGACAATGGCTTCTGACGGGTCAATGTTACAGGGGTAAAGAATAATCGAACGAATATGCTTTATTACTATGCTTTAATTTGTGGGAATTTTCAAATCAGTAAAGCAGAAAAACACGTGTGTTAGGCCTACACGTAGATAGATCACTTCTACAGAAAAACACGATTTAGAGGACTAGAAACAACGGCCCTCATGGTTACTTTAATTTCACCTTTTTATTCGAGCTTATAATTCACTAAAAATTCACTTGAATTGCAATGTAGTGAATCTTACTTTATGTGAAACAATAGGACTACAGTACAAGCAACCTTAATTTTAAATTTTTACACCTAAATATGTTGTAGGCCCCTAGTCAATTTAACTTCGTGTGTAAAAATACAAGAAAAACAACCGTTTATATAATTTTTATTTTACACCTAATTATAATGTAGCGAAGTTTACTCCATGTGTAAAAATACAGTGCAAACAAACGTAAATTATTTTATATTTTACACCTAATTATAATGTAATGATTTCTACTTCATGTGTAAAAAAACAGTAAAAATAACCGTTAAGATTTTATATTTTACACCGAATTACATTGTAGTATATTTACAACAGAAAATGCTGTAAAATGTAACTCAAATAAGGGTTTACATAGAATACTGTAGATTTACAATGTTTTTTGTAAAATCACATCATTTATATTTAGAATTACATGAGAAAGAACAGTAATTGTTTTTACATATTATGTGCTGTAAAATTTTACAGTATTTAAAAATATAATATAATTTCTTAGAGTGTACAATATTAGTTTGCCAGTTGGGGGTGAGTCGAATATTTGCTAGGCCATGGAGACGGGCGTTCTGAACATAGCGTTGAAGGGTAGACTTGGGCATTCCAAGTTGTTGAGCAGTTTCTCTTATTTTCTGACCATGTTCCAGCACAAGCTTTAAACCTATCTCCATTTGTTCCCCAGTGGTACCCCCATACCCCTCCGCCTTAAGCTTACGACTGGGAACCATTTTCTCTGAAAATAAGGGGGGAAAATGAAATGAAAAAGAAAATTAAATAAAACATAGCCTTGGGGTACAGTCATTCATTTCATTTCATTTCATTTATTAACCACTCAATAATTACATAAGGAAATTTATGTACAATCAATAGAGAATGTGGCGGGAATAAAGCTCTAATGGCTTGTTCTATCCCGTTAAGAAAAAATACAATATATCAATTAATACGTTTAATGTTTTGAATAGTTAGTTTATAATGTTGGCGGATATTTAGGATTTTTTTTAAAACCTTAGGCAATGTGTTATTTTAATAACACTCTGGGATTTTAGTAAGTAAATAAATTTTAATTTTGGATTGAAATAGTGAAGAGGACTCTATTGACCTGAATGATGTGGGTAATTTATTCCATGCTCTAGGACCGACTGATTTGAAGAGATAATAGGATGCATTAGTTCTACAAAATGGAATGGAGAAATCGAAAAACGTTTGTCTTGTGTTGTATTGTTGAACTGTTATCCGCCTCACCAGGTAGTTCAAAAATGAAGATGGAATATTTAGCAGATTGTGGAAAAATTTATACGTCAATTTTAAATTAGCATATTCAACCAGAAGCGAAATAGGTAAAACTTTAAGTCTAGAAAATATTGGTTCTGTGTGATCTAATCTCTTTGAAAAATTTAATATTCGAATGATGCGCTTTTGGATGATGAAAATGGGAGTAAGATGAGACGGAAAAGTATTCCCCCAAAGAGATATACCATATAAGAGGTATGGATAAATGAGAGAATGATAAAGAATAAATAGAGATTTTTTATTTAAATCATTTTTTATATGGTTGATGATACCAGTGTTCCTTGAGATCTTCTTACAAATGTAATTTATGTGCGATTTCCAATTCAGTTTATCGTTTAGAAGAATACCGAGAAAATTAAACTCGTTAACCCTTTCTATTTTGTTGCTATCAATGTATAAATCTGGTGTTGTTGTGGTTTTATTTTTTGAATTCGGTTTTATAATCATAAATTTAGTTTTATTAATATTTAGTGTAAGTTTATTAAGCTTGAGCCATAAGTGAATATTGCTTAGTTCGTGCTGCATTGTGACAACTGCATCCGTTATTTTTTCCGAACAACAAGAAACACTGGTATCATCAGCAAATAATATTATATTTAGTTTTTTGGTTACATTGGGGATATCATTAATGTATAAGAGAAACAGGAGAGGTCCTAGAACAGATCCTTGTGGTACCCCACAAGTCACCGTTCTAGGATCGGAAATAGCAGTATTAAATTGAACACTTTGTAGACGGTTAGGGACCTTATCCATCCATCGTTTGCTGTTCGATCGTTTGCCACGATCTGAGCAAACGATTGCTCACAGCAGTCATCGTTTGCTAGGTCGTTTGTCATCGTTTGCAAACACGATGGCTAAACTAGCAAACGACCAGCTCCCCCGTGGTGTTTTCTGCAGTCAGTCGTGGGCGGATCGTTTGCCATGCTCTCTTGCACGCGTACTGATACATTACTTGGTGAAGAGGTTGTTGTTGTAGCGCGACAGAACCTAATTACACGTGATACACAGAATGTAAGCCTGCGCCTACATCGCTTTGTTAACTGCTGTGCAGTGTTAACTTAAAAGTCGGAAAAACTTTGAGTTTTTCACCGGTGTTTTTGAATAGGAATGTCGGACATGACGCTCATATTTATAAATGTTGAAAAGCTATATACCGGTTTCATACATAGATCCTTGACCGGTAGCCTACCATGAAACTTCACGTAGATAGCCTGGTAATTCTGCAGCAGTAGGCCCTAATTTGTTCTAAGTGGTTTACAGTAAACAAGAAAGCTCTTCTTAAAAACGTGTAAATGAAGACCCCTGAGTGTTTTTGTTAGTATGTGAATGAGTATTTCTGTCAGATTAATGAATTAAAGCTCACCGTATATTTAGGGCTTACTTATACCCCGCGTGTCGTGTGGTGCGCGCGTAAGACAATCCTTAATCCCGTGTTTTATCTCCCCTGAACAGTCAGGTCTCCGGGCAGGGCCACCCGTCAAGCCTCTCTGTATCGATAGTATTCCGTTATTTTTGGGATTACACTTTCTTGAATAATGGTTTCAAGCTTGTTTATTAGGCTTAGAAACTCTGCCTTACTGCCTTACTCTGGGACGATTTTTCGAGCCACGTTGTGGACGATAGAAGAATGTCTACCATTATTCAAGAAAGTGTAATCCCAAAACTAACGAAAATACCGTTAGAGGCCTACCCACTTTCTAAAATGACACAAAAAATTTCTCTGTATCAAGTTTTGTGTTTTAAATATACACGGACAATCCCAATATCATACGAGTCCGCTTTTCTAAAAATTGAAGAAAAAAATACTTAAAACAAGTTAGAATATCATGGCCTCTGACGAAATTCTGCCGATTCGGCGATGCGCGAAAATCGTATTGCTATACGTATATACAATGTCGTTCGTTTATTATTTAAATAACATAAATATTTATTTATTTATTTTGCTTTCACCGTTCACTGTTATGTTTAGTTATTATAAACGACTGGGCTGTTCTGGCGAGTTGTAGATTAACATTATGCTGTAGGAGTTGTGCCTGGCATGGGCTCCAAAATATTTTTAGTCAAATTACAATTAGTTAAATTAAAGCTCAACACAGGTACACCTGGATATCGCCGTGCGTCAACTAATCTCTATTCCCGTTGTTATATTCATCTCCCACGAATCAGTCGGGTCTCCCTGTAGTAAACTTTTAGTTATTTGTACGCCATCGTTCACTCCCATTAGCACGTGCATTTTATTTAAATCACACATGTATTTATTTTGGTTTCAGCTGAAATGAAAATACAGTGCACCTCTGTTGACAATTAAAAGTCTACCTCAAGCCGATGCGGTTTTATACGTCTGAAGTATTTTATATTAACTATGATTAAATTACAGGTATAAATGTTATGTTAAGCGAATGAGTGATTATTGTTGTACATTTAATAATACAGCGGAATATTATATTCGTTTCGCGACAATCATGATTGGATGTTTACGCCCCTTGCTATATAGCGGTAGCATCTTAGTTTGCTCGTCTTATTCCGGGCGTGCGCGTATATGCGTGTGTATCCTTGAGAGATTCTTGTTAATACGATACCGGTACATAAAAAAATAGATAAGAACTTGCTGTGGCCTGATTAAATTTTAAAAGGCAGATAGGCCTATTAATTATTCTTTAATTTCTGTATTTGCACAACAGGACGGTACATGTCTTTTACGAACACACAGCGCATATAACTTCTAATTTTTTCTGCGTCCGACTTCAATTAATACAGATTTTGAATTGGTCAAAATGACCAGGATTCAGAATTGTACCCTATTTGTTTGATGTGTCATTATATATTTATTACAATATGTTATATTATATAATATTGTTTTGATATTTATTACAGATTGTAAATCTGTATATATACCTTTACACATGTATATAGCCTAGACTATACTCAATGGTTTAACCCTGTATTGTGCACAAACACTCATGCTGGTGCAAGCATGCGTGATATTTGTTTTTATCCGAGGATAAACATAAACTGGGCAGAGCAAATAATTATGCCTTAATGAACACATCAAAAGAGATTTGAAGGTTTAAGAGATGATGGCCTTTCATGCTCTTTTCGACGATATCACGTCGGGTGTATCCGGTGCTGTTTCCAAAGCTTCACTGTGGGCAGTGATTTACTTGAGTTGTTTCATGTGGCGCGCAAGGCACATATATATGGGACAAAAATTTCTTAACGCCATATCCTTCTACATTTTTCAACCGTCCGATTATAGCCTTCTACATTTTTCAACCGTCCGATTACTGCTTCTTCCATTCTACCAGACCACGTGTACTACAAACAAATTATTTACAAATCTATACATAGATCTGCCCGAAACTGATCGCAGAAACAAGAACATGGCTCCCGAGTCTAACCCAATAGGTAAGTTATTCCTCATCTAGTAAAGCTGAATTCCTTTATCGGACAATTTTTTAAATTACCAACTACAATTAGTGGCTACTGAATATATTTCTAGGAAAGGTCAGTGATAATAAATATATCTTAACCCTAATAACAAAGCGTCGCCTTAAAAATGTTGAACATCAATAATATATACCGCCCATACATAAGCCGGTTTACATCCACGCAGATGTGTATATAGGATAAAAATGAGTTCAATATAGTACGGAGTGAAATAAAAAAGTAAGAGTTGCATCTAGTTTTAATAAAAGTAGTTTTATTAATAACGACAGCAGTATTTAGTCCTACACACCAGTGGTGATTTAAATACATAACATACTAAGTTAATCAACGCCGTCTGTGGACAATGGTCTCGTGTCTCTTCTTATCGGCCACGGATGCAAACACATAACGGCAATCCCGGTTGCACACTTCTTTGACTCCACTGGGTAGAGACTCCTGTAGGGATGGGGTGTGGTTACAGAGGGAAGGCACATCCAGGAGTTCCATCAACTTAAGGTATTCACCCCTCCGTCTCGCTGGATCCAGGGTTGGGGCTGGTATCTTTCTACCAAAGTTGTCAATGAAGTCAAAGAAGCGTGTTGCCGTGATTGGATGAGCAGGGCAGTGTACACACGATTTCTCCATGCATTTATAAAACTCCAGTTGGTAGGTTCGTCTTACGCAGTGTTTCAGGATAAACTGCAATTCGGCCTGAAGAGTTTTCAACTTTGCTGATTTGGAAATCTGTAGGGCGGAGGCTGTGCTCAGTTTCTTCATATCCGAGTGGTCGCTGTGCCTCGGGGACTGTAGGATCGGATTCGATGGGGTGGCATGGACGGTGATCGGGAATCCGTCGTACTGTTTGCCATGCCAGTACTTAGCACAAGTCTCTATGGCCGTGTCGAATATCTGGACCTCCTTCTGTAGAACCTCCGCTTCTGTTAGGCTGGTCTGCTGGGAAGGCGTTAGTGCTTCTCCTGGTAACGTTCTAGGTAATGTGACACCAGCCAGCCACTTGGAGAGAGGGGCCCATGCCCGTTCCACAGGGTTGTAGCGGCTGTGCCTAGGGGCGTAAGCTGTCACCACTAGTCCGTCCAACTTCAGGTCCCTCCATAAACGTCCAAAATTCATCAGGTTCACCAGTGATTTCGTGCTCCAGTCTGGGCCGCCGTCCGCAACAATGGACACCACAGAGAGGTTGCTCACTGGGTCGTTCAGCATGGGCTGCAAAAGCTGGTACAGATGTTCGCAGTGGGCTTGGCTGGTACTTCTGTGGAACTTGGCTGCTTGGAGGAAAACGTCCAGGGGTCCGGTTCTTGGCCAGGAAATCTGTTGTCGTCCCATCTTGTCTGGTCTCACTTCACACCCTCGTGCAGATGCTTTCCGGGGGGAGGAGCTTCTTGGACGCTGAAGCGGTTGTCTGTTCGTGGGGCCGGGTACGCTATTCCTTCTTTTCCTTCTGCTCAAGCGCATATATCCAGACGGGATTATCTTGGAGTCGGAAAAGGGGAAGTCATGGTCTGGGTAGTTCGGGACATCGGTTGAAGAGAAAAATTTGTTTAGCTGAAAATGTCGGCTGACGGCGAGGGTTCCGACGTTAATCTTGTTTTTATCATCACAAGAAAATGCCACACATTCATCGCTGCACAGGGTCACAAGCTCCTTCACATAGCTGACAGCCGCACTGGTGTAGTGGAAGTCTGGGTGCTCATTGGACTGGTTGTTCTGTTTGGCTGGTATTCTGGCATCAACAATACCCAAGTGCCGATTGGCATTCGTCGTTCCCATTCGAGCAGGTTTCATCAACCGATGCAACGTCATAAGGGATATAGAGTTAAGTCCCGGGACAGTAGCATTTACATGGCGCTGGATATCACCTAATGATACACCATTTGAGTAGGCTGTCGCATTTCTCCTCCTATTATGAGCTTCTGCGGAGTTGTCTCTAACGTACTGATCAACAACTGAAGGCAGTTCTGGGAACTTCTCGTGCAATGACTGTTTGGCTCTTTTGGGTGGGTGTAATAGCTCTGGTAAAATCTCGTCTTCGTCGTCTAGATTTAGCATCCAGCAATGCTCTCGAATATCCATCGTAGTAGGTTATGAAGTGATTTAACTTAGTGGCCTTATATACATAGACATAACCTGCACGTAGGAGTGAAATCTGACACTGATGAGCAAATCCATGCTGTGCTGTGAGCAGTTAATCACATTCCCCATTGATAGTAATTTAATAGGATTGTGCATTGCAGAACAATGGTAGGATTAAGAGGATTAAGTAAACGTTAATCCTTGACACTAATCCTCATAATATAATCCCATCTAGAGTACATGCTCACCCTGAATGGGGAACGTCATATCTTATTATAGTCACGGTTTCGAGTAATAAACAAAGTTATTCAGAATTGACACAATCCAAGTTATAATAAAAGAAAAGGAGGATTATAGGTGTATGTTGTACATTTATAGCAACACATTTCATCCATAACCATTCTAAAAAAATGTCCATATGTTATAGCTATCGATATAGAATCCTTTCTCGCGAACGATCATAATATTTCACACACAGCTGTGTTATAAACAGTTCATTATTATATATTACATGTTACAGCAGTTTTAATGGCGATTGTCTCTGTTGGTTCATAAAATTACCACACTTTATTAAGTTTTGTTTTATTTTTATATTTTCAGTATCACGATGGGCTTTGATTCTGTTTGACACCGATGGCTGTACTCTTACTACGAAAACGTCAAACCTGGAACCATCTTCCAACATCCATGTATCGTCAACGCTTGACTTCCGACACAGCAAGATGAATTATAAGGTGGAGATATTGGCACTAGCAGGTAATATATTTTGGAAAGCTTATTTTTGTTTTGATTTATAGACGTGAAAGGATCGGATTCGTATAAAACTATCTTACTTGTACTACATAGTAATGTTGATAAAAGGTGTATAAATTTAAAGAGTTATGTAATTGTTTTAGACTGTAAAGCTGTGCTTGACGACTTCGAACGGGAATGGCAGGTCACCGATCGCTCTGATCTGATCCAAGATGCGAAGAATGGAGGCCAAATCGGAGGGTATCTGGAGGTGAGAGAGGAATCAACCCCAGAGTCTGAAGCGGCCGACGTTTTGTCAGAAGCTCTTGAGTCGCTATCGGATGATATTCTGGACTTCGATGATCTGCTGCAGAACAACGGAATTAGCCGAGATATACCACCCGTTCAAGAGGAGCTAAACGAAGTGAGGGCCAACCAGCAGATCCTGATGAACAACCAGCAGCAGATGATGACAACTCAGGCATCGTTGATTGAAGGCCAAGCTGACTTACGGCGATCTGTGAACATGATCCTTGAACTGATGAATAAAAGGCTGCAGGTAGGTCTAAATTAATATTATGAGAAAGGTGCCTGTGTACTAGGTTTTACAGACGATATCATTCTTTAATTACATGGTACAGGCGCAGATTGTTGTGTTCTTAGGGGAAAATATGGTTCGAACGTTTAATACTGTGAAATAACCAAATCCATCGGCTGATTGAAGTGTTATGTTTATGTATTTGTTTTACTTTCCAGCATGCCGTTCAGGAGACCATTCGGAGTAGAGCCGTCTCATCTCCTCCACAAGTCCAGCCATCATCAACAGCCACTGAGACGACTGCATGTACTCCTGTACCCACCCAGCCTGTCGTGCCTACTCCCGAACTCACCCATAACGAGCTGACCCATGATGCGGAACCCATGCCAGCACAATGTGCTCTAGAGACACCAACTATAAACCCATCATGTAAGTGATATTTCTAAAATAAAAATATGTTTCATTAACAGAAATGGGTAGCAATATTTCAAACGTGCTTCTGCATATTTAATGTATAGTTTAAATAATAAACATCAAGTGCGGTCTCCTGGATTACTATAAGCATCATGTGCTAGTATCTCAGCCAAGCTTTTATTGCGGCTGTTCATAAGAACATTACTGAGAACGGTAAAGGTATTACGCTTTGCGCTGTTTAAAGATAATATAAGTATATTGCAATATACTTTAACATAATGTTATGTCTTTTCCAAACAGGCAGCTCTTCTGACTTTGAAGACGTAGAATTTCTTGGAACGCCGGTAACGCCCACCGCATGTGATACCCTGGTCAGCCCAGCCAACTGTGCACGTCAGCTAGAGATGTCTCCAACGTTCTGCATGCCAACCCTACCTGCCAACATCAACATCGGGACGACCCGTCAGCCAATTATGGTAGACCGCCATAGCGTGGACAAGGCGCTGAAGTATGGCAATCCGCAGAGGTTTATTCTGGCAATGATGGACTTAGTTTTCACGAATGAGGTGATGGCGGAGTCCAATGTGTTTGGGGGCACTACGCGGTATAAGGGCGTGGAAACCATGAAGAAAGCCCTGTGCAAGGTTCGCCTTGGTGCGATATACAGAATAACTGCCTATTATTTTAGACAGCCCGTAGAACAGTTTGCCGGCAGCCAAGTTATAAGGACAGCCATCAATTCGAAGTGCCGGGGGAAGAAAGGGCTGTGCTTAAACTGAAACATGTGTCATGACTGAAAGGTCACTATAGTGGCCCGGGTTATTTCCATGTTAGATACGGAGATTTGCGTTGGACAAAATTAATGGACTTTTAAAATTAATGCATTTGTGTGCTCATTCAGAGCATGTTACATGTATGTAAATTTGGTATGCACTGAACATTAACTGAAGATTTCGTTAATAAATATACAACATGTACATATGTGTGTGTTTTGTATACTTATTTCAGGATAATTATGGGCACCATTCTTTAAATAACACGTCAGGTATCCAAGCTTTCGAACCGACTAAAGTTTAACTTTCGGTTATCTTATTAATAAAAAAGCAAATTTATTTCCCAACCTGAACGCTCATCAACCATGCATGAAGTGTTAGTTTGTGAAGAATGGCCAGAAATTGAGGTCAAATATTGATCTGTGATTGTGCAGTATTTAATATTTCGTAAGCTTTTTTACGTTATCCATGTACATCTAACAACAAATGTCCAAAAAATTGTCAACCACCAACAACTGTGTAGATAACGAGCTTGAAGTTCATATTTGGATGGAATGCTCATCAATGTTGAATAGACCCATGCTGTGATGTGAGCAGTAAATCATGTTGACCCCTGAGTGTTGTGCAGTTTTAGAAAAGAATTAGCCTACAGAACAATGGCATGATTAACTAAACCTTTAAACTTAATATCTTTGACACTAATCCCATAGAACACATGCTCACTAAAACTCATTATTCGGATCTTCGGCCGTAGGTATAACAAGAAAACACAGTGAAATCTGAAACAAAAAGCAAAGAAATGGACAGACAATTTATAATTCATACATTTTTTCTAGTTCTGGTACCGGTATAGGCCTACATACATGTGTACAATCTCACCGTGCGACATGTTATTCTTATTTCTTTTTATCTATACATATCGTTACTTTTTAAATTTAAGGATCTCTGCTAAATATCAATGAAATCCAGCACATAATTAAATTTAATGATCTAAATCAATGTATATCAAGTAATGTAAACACGCACATCTTTGAAAATAGATTATACAAGCATTGTAATGCTGCGATATCCGACACGAAAGAAAAACATAAAACCAGCATTTCAACAAAAAATCTCACCGTGCTTGCATGTTTTCTCAGTGGCGATCGGAAGAATGTGGCCGTGGGTACCGTAATTTGGATAAAATGCAGGTTGGCCTGGGCTACATATACATGTGTGACAAAACTCTGGTCACCAGGTTGTGATAAACATGTTTAAAACTGCTTACATTCAAGACGTAAATGCGTTGACAAAAAAAAAAGATTTCAACTCAACTATGTACAACGATAAAGAGAAAATGTGACTGACAGTTTTTATAAAGCGATATCGCCACTTGACGAGGTGATCATAAGTTGACTTCCGTCACGGTCATTATTAAGAGCTACCCACGCGGATTCCTGGCCTTCATATTTACACAGGGCTGCATCCTACGGACATCCTACGTATATATGTGTCGTAAATGTAAAGACAATATAACTGTAAGTAAAACGAATCAAACTTCGTTGCAGGCACGCATTGATAATACCGACACGAAGTGTTGGCCAACCAGCAACCCACAGTGCTCGCCACGACAAGCTGGTGTCGCGTGATCTCGAATGCTAAAGCCGGAACTTCTTTTGTCATGTTCGCGAGGCGTAGACTCTCGCTGCGTTCACAGCGGGTGCAAACGATAGTCTGTATGTGTACACGTCCATCGTTTGGCAGCAAACGATGGCTTTCTACACACCCATCGTTTGGGCCATCGTTTGCTCAGATCGTGGCAAACGATCGAACAGCAAACGATGGATGGATAAGGTCCCTTAGTTAAATAACTTTTAAACCAATTGTTGGAAGAACCTCTCAACCCATAATGATTTAATTTATATAATAAGGTGTCATGATTTACGGTATCAAACGCCTTTGAGAGATCCAGGAACGTGACAACAGAGAATTTGCCATTTTCTTTTGCAGAGGCTAACATGTCGTAAAGGGAATGTGTGGCAAAACTTGTATTGTGATTGGCTCGAAATCCATGCTGATTTTCAAAAAGTATATTATTAGTATTTAGATGTTCTCGGAGTTGTTCAGCGACTAATCTTTCAAGAATTTTGCTAATGGATGGTAGAACTGATATAGGACGATAGTTTTCAAATTTATTTTCGTGGCCTGATTTTTTGCAGTAGTCTGGGAAAACACTTGAGGTCAGAGATAGATTAAATAAAATAGCTAAAGGTTCAGAAATATGTATTTTTATTAATTTAATAATAGACATCGGGATTCCATCAATGCCCGGTGCTGATGATTTTAGGTTGGTTATTATAGTTGATACCTGTGTAGGAGATACATCGGCAAACTCAAAGTTGTCAGCCACTGGATCTCCCAAATAATCAGTAAATGAGCCATCAACATCAGGGATTTCTGAGTCAAGTTTCAAGGCCACAGTGCTGAAAAATTGTCCCAGTTGACCCCAACACAACTGTCCCAGTGCACCCCAATAGTACACTATCAACATTTTGTCAATTTCAGCATACATAATGGAGAGGAGGTAATCTTTATACTATCTCAATCTGAATCAATATAACTATAACAACCAGCAAATCAGAATATATAGTAAACATGTAGGAGAAAAGAGAAAAATGGTTGCACTGTAAAAAAATTGTTGGAATGTCGAAAAAGAGATTATTTACTCACATTTTGTACTTGACAATTAAACTTGAATTCAGTGCAGATGGCTGACTTCAGAAAGAGGCTGGTCTTCAGGAAATGATGTCATAGTTGAGCTCGTGCTAAAAATAAACTGTGGGTAACCCTTGTTCTACTGTACCCCATGTCCCACTGTACCCCAGTCTCCCCTATTCATGAAGTTGCATGTTGTAAAGTACATATGTATTAATTCTTTTATCAACTTAAAAGAAACATTGTTCACAAAATAACTACTCTGGAGAACACATAACGGTGTGAAAAAAAACATTTTTACTCACAATTTTCTTCTTTTTGTTCCAATGCTGTGCTTTCTTTGGAGTTGAAAGCAAGAGAGACAATCTTTCAAATGAATATGGTATCATTGGAATCTGATGCTAAAAATAGACCACATGACTTACCCGACTGCACCCCGTGTCCCAAACCACCCTGGTCTCACTTACATATGCCCTATTTTCTTTAATCAACTGCACGCAGATCAGCCATATAACCATACATTACCAACGATGATTTCAAAGTGAATGTAATCTATCTCCAAAGTGATGTTGAAACTATGATTAAGGCATTCAGACAAATGACTGACTCGACAGCTAGTAACCTGATCAGTGCTGGTTTCAACAAGTTTCTAAGAAATACGTCATAGCAGACTTTACATTATATACTTGGAGAAAGTGGTTGGCAGCCAACAACACCACAAAACAGCGAGAAGCTTGGTAAATACCGATAACTTCGGTGGCTACAGCGTAGAGGTGTGTAATTATTCACAATCACCACATATGGTATAATCTGGGACGAATATATACTGAAGGGATAGGCAACGCGGCACTGTTGATTGATGATTTATTTTATTTCAGACAAATTTGTCCATATCAGTAAAAACAAAAAACAAAAAAAAAAAAACAGTTATACAGTGTTTAAATTATGTGGTGATTGTGTCTCGGTCTGTCATTAATCTGTCATTAATTAATATGATGTGTGTCTCGGTCGATATGGAACACTGCACCTCCCGAAAGAGCCTCACGTGATAACGGACATGCACAGGCCGAGTCTAGCTGTCAAATATAAAACAACATCCGCATGTATTTTTGACATATCGATTAATACACGTCTTTGTAATATCTGGGATGCAATATATACAAAATTTATGATTTTCTCTCTTGGGACGACAAAGATACAGGAGATGGATATTGATCTAGTAAGGGAATATGGTGATGGAACAGATTTCACTAACTCGCAGGACGAAGCCATCGTGGAGACAGAAAATATCGACCCTCAAGTTTTTGACAACAGGCGATCAGAAAAAAGACAAAATTAGCATCAAAGCCAAAACGTCTGCTCAGTTTGGGGTTTCAAGCAGCATGTGGCAAAAAAACACAATAAACAATCAGTTCAAATTGATTGGTGTTTTTATTAGATACAACTCATTGTTTGACTTTTTTTAGCGCAATGTATTGTCAGTGTTCAGTTTATCTATACTGATTGATTTTGATTAGGTTTAACGCCGCGCTCAAGATTATTTCACTTTATATATTTCACTTTTTACATCAAAAATACATTGGAATTGAAAAATGACAAAAACAGAAATAAAAACTGGTAAAACACTGTGTAAATCATTTTCGGAGATTAAAACATGAAATATGACATTTATCTCCAAATATACAAAATTGTAAAAATGTATTAATGTTCTGATAGAGTAATGTTATTTTAACAAATAGGTTTATACCATAATAATTAAATATTTGACCCAGGTTAGTCAGCTTTTACGATCAAGCTTGCCTGGGAACTGTGAGCCAATTCTTATCCCCCGGAACTCACATGGGGACCCAAGGATTAGTCGCCTGTTACGATCTAGCACCTTGGGAGGGCTGGGGGTCTATTCTTATCTTCCCGTAACCCACACGGGGGTATCTATACTGAACCCCAAAAGAAAGGTCATTTTCTATTTCGATAACCTGGGTTGAAGTCAGTGGTCAGGAAAGTTTGGTTTCTGATCATGTTATTACTATGCAAAACACGTCAAAGCACAGCTACTAAAATAATGATGGGGTGCTTTTTCGGTTCGTTTTGCCTGAAGGTCACAATGCACGTGTGTTGCCAGGTGTCATCCCTATAAAAAAAAAAGCCACCGAGCATGCACCAAATCATTCACAGTTTTACAGTAGTGCCACGACTGTCACGGAAGCAGAGAGACCAAGCCTTGGGAAGACTTCCTGCTGGCCAGACGAAGACCTGTGGCAAACCACTTCAATGTTCATGTGCGAACAATATACCGCCTGCAGCAACAGGTTCAAGTCACTGGAAGCACAGCAGACCGTCCTCATAGTGGAAGACCGCCTGTAACAACGTTGACCGACAGATTGTCCGTCAACACCTGCAAAACTGCTTCGCTACAGCTGCGGAAACTGCAAGGACAACCAATGGCAATCACCAGAGACCAATCAGCTACGACACTGTGCACAGGCGTTTGATGCAGGCAGATCTCAGAGGCCTTACAGGGGTCCGATCCTCACTGCTCGACATTGCCGCGCTCATTTACAGTTCTCCACTCCCAGTGACGCTAATTGCAGTCTTCTCCAATGAAAGCCGGTATTGCATCTCGACAGTTAATGGACGAATGAGTGTGGCGTAGACGAGGTGAGCATTTTGCAGATGTGTGTGTTCTGGAAAGAGACGCTTGGGGAGGTCCCAGCATTATCGTATGGGGGGCTATAGCTCTGAATCAAAAATTAGGCCTTATGGTATTCCAGAATGTTGGTCCTGGTAGAGGAAATGGTGTAGAAGTTGCCCGCTACATCGATCAGGCGCTGACACCTTTCATCGTGCCCCATTTTGCTTGTCATGGAAATCATGTCTTCCAGCAGGAGAACGCACAAGCCCATACCGCCAGAGCAACGAGAGACTTCCTTCGTCAAAACAACAACAACAGACTCTTCAATGGCCTGCTCTCAGTCCAGACTTAATCCGATAGAACATTTGTGGGAAGAGATTCAGAGGAGGCTCAATCTTGTGCGGCCAAGACCGACAACTGCAGCTGAACTCACTCGGGCGTATCAGAGAGTTTTGGCCCAAGTTCTTATAATCTTTATCAACCGTCTCATGCAGTCAATGTTCAGACGATGCAACACAGTAATCAACGCCCATGCTGGCCATACACATTATTGACCTCCAGATCACATTGTGGAGCTACCTGTCCTCACTTTCACTTGAAATTCACTAACATTTGTCTGCCATTGGTCATGATCAATCATGTCAAATTTGGAATCATTCTGTGGATAAGTGTGTTGTTTACATCTATTTGATATACACTGATTATTAATATCCAAAAAGGAGTGAGTTATTTTCCGCGGTTCAGTATATAAAGACTTACAAGTTCCATGCCTTTACAAGAGAAGCTGATTTTTATATACTAAGAACATAAAGCATCAGACACATCTCTTTATGGATATCAATAAAATATTTGTACCATACGAATAGACATTAAAAAAATTGTAAATGTTAAACCTGAATAAATTTGTAAAATAACATGCTAAATATCTTACAGTTTGTGCTCTATTTCCTAGGAGAACAAGATAAAACAAAAACAACTTCAGATTCTGATATATTCTGACCTGATAAAACTAAATTTCTTAAACTTAACAACGCCAAATTGAACATTGTATGAAAAAAAAAGCCATGGCTAGCATGATTGCAAGTCAGTCTTTTAATACGCATAGACTAAAAAATAGTTTGTCATTTGACACTGTTTACATTTTCCGTTTACTTCAGTCAATGTTCTTGATACTTTTAGTTGATGCCAAAATCATCTGCTACTCTTGGGAATATGTTAAAACTTTCATAAAACATTCAGTTGAACAATTACCTTGGTTCCATGGTGCTACAGAAGGCCCTGAAATGATGATTTTCCACAACGCTGAGTGGCAATGAACAACCTACAACCAGATGCTTCACAATCACACTTCCAATGGCCCTCTGCCTAGGACGATTCATACTGAAAGGCTGTATGTGTGACTGCGAACCCTCGCAAAGAGTTGATGTACTACTACTAGGTGAAGCAAACGTTGTTATCTTTGACTGGCTGGAAGGAGCAAGCATCTTCCCAGATTCCAAGTACTCTGCATGCCTGTTTCACTTTCATCAGATACATCAATGTCTGAATCATCCAGTAAGGCCCATATTTCTTCAGCAGTTTGGTATGACTTTCTTTTTCGCCTTAACATGTGATTAAAAACAAAACATTTTGTAGGTATTTCTTCAAAAAGGACTGCAGTGAAATCTGTGTAATGTTAACTAAAGATAGTCCTGATTCGTTATTTCTGAATCTGTTTGTGAATAATTATTTCACGAAATATCTTAAAGAACTTGTATGCATGTTCTTTGGATCTTCATGTAGGATATCTGAATTCATAAACTGCTAATTGCAATAGAAAATACCACAAACCTTGTTGCACGCTTCTGACATCTAACTTCTTGTAGAAAGAATTAAGTCGCATAGTATCTTTAGTTTTCTGAAAATTCATACATTCAAGTTCTTAAAACTAGCCTTCCGTTTTTCTAACTAAAGATCACAACATGAGTAAACAAAGTTTATTATGTATCAATTAAATACGAGCAGAATACTACTTAATTTAGTCACACCTCCTGGATTTTTTCGTCCTGTATGTTTCGTCAGCAATGTCCTGGATATCCGGCGGACGCTGAACTTCATTTTGCTGCAGAACTGTGGCAACGGCCCTTGATGCACGATGGAATACGCAATCATCTTTCCAACTATTGCATATGTTCCGGATTGTCATCCTGTATGGTTAGTTTTGCCATTTTTCCAAGCGCTTGTTAACTTGCTACCAAAATAACATCATGTGTACATGCAATACAGAATGCCACATTAGTGACAAAATTACTGTTTTATCAAGGATATAAAACAGCAAAAGTTGCTTACTTTCTGACATACCTTATATTTACTTAACATGCGTCATAAAAAACGTACATGTACATGTTGTAGAATGCTATATATGAAAGCTTACAACTTTTTAAATTTATGATTAATGTATTTTTAATGTGAAGCTAAGAATTCATTAATCGATTGCTGTGTGATTACCTGAATAGTTCCATTGAAGTGATCGCTTGTTTTCAGGTCCAGAGAAAATCGGCATGCTTCTTATTTGTGTCATCAATAGTCGCAAGAACTCTCTTGATGGTCCGCCTTCATCAATTGCAGCTTCACCGCTAAACTTAACTGACAATGGGCGATTTTCATCAAAAGTTTTGCGTTGAAAACCTCGCAGCCCTCCAGTAAGAACGTCTTCTCAGGTGACATTAATGAAATTTTTTCTTTCCGTGAGCAATTTGATTTTTGTTTTGTTTATTATTATAAATACTTGATGTCGGCTTGATGTGTTGGCCCCGGATCTATGGGCATCTTGTCATCTTTGGTTGCCAGCGACTGACCTTCACAGGAAGCGGACTGGTTTAGCTCATTTTCGGGTGAGAGGCAAACTGTCATTCCCCGTCGGAGCTTTTATGGACCATGAAAGTTAGAAATACAAACTACAGTCCTATTGCTGTAAGCCGGCAAATAATTTTCGGTAGCTTTCGCGGAAACTGGTCTGAACTCACGCTTATTCTCACAGCTGGATGAGATTTTGTCCGCGGAAGGTATTTCAGAAGTAGTTCAGGTCGCCTGGAGAGGTGTGTATTCACTGCGTCCTAGCTCCCGTAGTGTCTTCGTTAACGCGGAAGCCAGTCCAGTCACTTCAGCTTACATTGGGCTTTAGTCAAATTTACGCCATGCATAGTTTTTGTCAACAAAAACCTAATATTTTTAATCAAAAAGCCCATATCGTTGATTTTCCTGATGCATGGTTTGATTACTTTCACAAATCGCGTATCATTATGGTATATTTTGCCCATGCGCTCTGTTTGAAAACGAGTCCGACTCAAAAGGCGGACTCAATTTGTGAATAATATTTATATAAAAATAGCTTCTAAAAATGTTTAGTACAGAGTAACGGAGGAATATTAATAAAATATGACGTGGAAATTCAGAATTCCTAACTTGTAAAGCTTTGAATTGTTGTTTGACGGTATATGAAATCGATACCTTGTGCGAAACAAGTGACAAACGTTATGAATGTTGGATCGTGGAGATGTAACAGAAAACGTAATCGAATATAACTTATAAGCTCATGTATCATAAAAAAATGCCCAAGAAGGTCAAACAAAGAGTTTAATTCATACACAAGAGATTGTCGGTAAAAATGCAGTTATTAAATACAGAACATATTTCACAATCTAGTTTTGTGTTTTTCTTGCTTTCTTTTTTGTTTGTTTTAAAATATATCCATAACACTCTGTTGGCAGTATGATTTATATGCTCACGCTGTGTTGAGCAACACTCCGTTGGAAATTTCCCTTACGTTAATAGCATGTTATTTTCAAGCGCCGGGTAATTAGAGACTATAAATGGTGTCGTTATATAATAAATCCGAACACATAGTGAGAGTATTCACAGCATTTTTTTTAAACTGGGTTCTGTTGAAAACAACTCAGAATTAACTCAAGGTAATCAGCTGCCCCTTCTGAAATAAACACGATCTGTTCACCTTCATATTTTGACACGTGTAAGTTCATGAGCTTTTAGATTGATTGGTGTTTTACGCCGAACTCGAGATTATTTCACTTATAAGGAATACAATGGGCATTCAAAGACAGGACTTAATATAAAATGATGGAAAGTATTCTAATTTATGAAACATGTTTATTCAAAGTATCTGTGCAACATTTTAAAAACAAAATATAAAAACAAAATAAAGTTTCACAATTGAAATTTGATCTGTTTACATGTCGGTAGATTCACATTGTCTATCGGTGGAAGTCGGCGAAACAATTCCTGTCTTTGTTGAGACATAGCGAAACTTAACACTTGAAGCATTTTACGAACGTGAAAAATTTGTCTCCAGGGCAACGGAAACATCTCTGCCTTTTGCCGGTCCATTCAGGAAGATGGTTAATCCCATCTTTCCTTGTGTCTTCCACTGGGTTTGTCTGTACAGAATGCCGCCTCTTTGGAAGTGGAGGGGATCCCACAGATGGTCTTCCCCGAGCTCGTTTGCCTGCGTCAGCCAGAGCTGATGCAACACTTGCCTGGAACCTACGTAATGGCAATGTTTTTTGATTTCCAAGTTCCAGCTGGTGCTTTCGATATAGCAACCACGCATTAACGACACAGATAGTTATGGTGTGCCACCAAATGTAGATATACCATCTTCTACATCGAATAACCGGCTTGTACATACTACATAACATGTCCAAGAGGTCTACTCCCCCCATAAATTTGTTATACATCTCCACTATTTGTGGCCGAGGGACTTGAATATGAATCTTCTTGCTGCGGTCGTAACGTTGTACGGTATCCATGGGATCGCACCCAACGAAGGATGAAACCAGATTGACCACTTTGTTATCCAACCAACGAACTGCTACAATGTTTGCCGTGTTTTCAACCCAGCTGTCGCATGCACCACATTCTTTTTTTCTCATTTCCTTTTCCTCCATAATAGGGCAATTTTTAAGTCTATTGGTCCAATATATAAAAACCCCATACCATGGAGCTTTTCAATGAGTGGCAGTCCTGTAAAGAAATTATCTGCAAATATCTTGTGGTTCTTATGTTGAGGCAGAGATGACACAAGTTTCAGAACAACATCACCCGCCATGCCGCATTCACTAGGCTTTTCGCCATTCTGAGCCTTACCTTGATATACATCAAAGTCATACAGAAAACCTGACACTCCACACCGACCCCAGAGTTTAAAGCCCCATTTATGTGCTTCGGCAGTATATGCCAGGAAAACCAGAGACCGACCTTTGAACGCGACCATTATCTCATCAATTGAGTTGCATTCCTTCGAAGGATTGCCGAACTTTAATATGTCAGTAAAAGTTTGTTTGATTGGTGTTTAACGTCATGCTCAAGGGTATTTCACTTATATGACGACGGCCATGTACGTCAAAGATCACCAAGTACGGCACAAAGCAACAAATAAAAAAAATCAATGTCCGGTACCTCTATTGCTTGTTGTATCATATCTGCACAGGCCAAACAAAAAATTATCAGAGTAAACATTGTGTACATATGCATACTGCATACAGAGCAACATATTTAATAAAAATCATTTCATAAAGGTTACATTGTTTTTCACTTGTATTTCCCATTGTAGCGTATGTGCTACAGAAATATAGGTCACACGATGCTCAGAGCGGCAGCCTACAGTGACATTCAAAATATGTCTCATTGTTTTCCATGCTTTGTATACATTAAATTAATTTACTTCACTTTTCGTTTCACTTACCTTTGGTGACTTAAATCCAAGTCAAAATGTACAAGCAAATTACGCCTTCCAACTCACAGCAACCACCGTGCATTCAACCTCATACCTAGGAAATTTAGTTGTTGTTGGAAGCAGTCTTTTCCAACAGATGGCAGCACTAAATGTTCATATATGCTACAATGGGCATTTTAGGTATAATTCTTGAACTATATGTTACTGACGTGCATTTGGAAATCTCTGAGCATATATGATACTCTTGGCATTATAGGAACAGCTTGAACCTTTCCTTCATTGAGTTTTGTTTTCACGGCAACCTCCTTGAAAGCATTGGACTGTTTTCCAGTCAAACTACTATTTGCCAACTCATCTCTGAAGACCACTTCACAAACAGTATAAGTGTTTTTTTTTTCACGTCCCCTATACTTATAAACTGCAGATTCCTCGCATCAACAAGCACATCATAGCTTTACCAGTGGGGTAAGTTTCGATTTACTGGTTTGTAATTATTGCGTATTATTAATAAACATTGTAGAGAGCAGTTGGCCAAGAAAATTCTTCCAATGAAGCTTTACCTGATTATTACCTCCGAAAGGAGGCAGATCTGTCTCTGAGTCCGTGTCATGAGAATTGTCCAATTTGTTCTGTTTCTCATCACAGTGTTCATTCGTCTTGATCTCATCCATTTGAAGAGGTTTACTGCAGATATACAAATGCAGTAGTGTATATTTTGTTTTCTGATATACAGACCCAATCATTTAAGCCGGCAAATTTCCAGCTGGCCAATGCGCAAACTAGTAAGCGCCACTTGGCGCGAGAGCTGGGTGAGTTGGGAGTACTGATCTATAAATAGGTCAGTGGTTGGGGGGACATATGATTAGCATGGCGGAGTACGCTGCAGAATATAGTTGCTCACAATTATTCATTTTACGGACATGATTTGAATTCCTTTCTGCTGAAAACTTCTTTTTATGTTTTCCGTTTTATGTTTTCCGCTTATAATATCAGAATCGGATGATTAATGTATGTGTTTGTTTATTTGGAATCCGTCGGAAACACGTAGGGTTTACGTAATAGACGGACTTTTCAGAGTGGGTTTGTGGAGTATGACAGCGACTGTTAATTCCACCTGTTTGTTTGGTACCGGTTGATTATTGTTCAGCACTAAACAGACCCTGCTTCTTCCACAAATGAAGACGTCAATCAAGCAACGGTGGTTATAGAAAGGCTGCTGGTTATGTATAATTACCATAACTAATATCAGCAGAGTGGTGACGATCTTTAGATTTTGCTTTACTGTTCCCCAATCAACCTCCTGTAGTTTGAACTCAGACTGTGAACATTTGTTGACACTGTTGACACTCAAAGACTTGTTTTTCTTTTGGTTTGTTTTTTAAATGCGTGAATATAAAATAAATGCATAGGGTTTAGACAACTCAACAAGTCAATCAATGAATTTTAGCAATGTGTATAGGACAATATGAAAATGAAATATTTTTTCTTTCCGTTTAGTCTTTGAATGATCATTATCATTTATCTGTTTTATACGAGTGTTTTTTTTATTCTGACCTAAATACAAGTTGTAGAAACAAACTGAACAAGAATGGTAACTCAGACTTTATCGGCCTAATAAGAGGAAGAAACTCGCTTAAAAGGTAGGCGTTCGCCATCTTGCTGTTGCGACTTACAGACGTAAAGGAAAGATCTCTGCTGGTATTTCTATAACAACTGTTTTAGCGTATACATCTTTTCATCCTAGGCCTTACATTCTTGTTTTGCCGATTGAGCAAGTTTATAACGCAGCATTTATTAAATAAGTAAATTACGATAAACTAAAGTGGAAGGAATCCGTGAGAAAGTTGATGTAACAGTTCTGAATCTTTCAAATAACCCATGTGAAGTTAAACGTCAGAAAATCAGATGATAATCTTTTGTGTTTTTCTCAACAGGTTGTGTTTATCAAGAAGCCGCTCAATTATTTAATCCAGAGTTGTTCTTACCGGACAGCAGCGTAATCTGAATATTAAGTTTATGAATGCCATACAGATACTCTTTAAGTGACCTCTTGGGAGTAAATATGAAGTGTTTGCCATTCATTTTAATTTGGTGTGCCAGCTGATGTTGGAGGGGAGGGGGCGGGGGTATTTATGGGCTTATACTTCGTGTTAATCCTGGAGTCTCAACAGCTTATACCTACCATAATTCATTCCTCTTCATATATTAGCATTCTTTTCACTGAAGTTGTTGATTTTCTTCTATGCTTTTCACATCAAATCAAAATACTTACTGTTCCTGGTTTCTTCATTATTACAAGGCCGGCATTTAATATACGCCACGCCTCGTAATGTATATATATATTTATTTGATAAAACACTAGTATGTACAGTCTTCAAATGGTTATTTGATTTAAGTTTACATATATCAATAAACAACAGATACAAAAATCATGGTGTTATATTTTGTTTAAATGCAGACTCTTTTTCCATAGCTGGCTACAGCCATCGTTACAGCTTCTACAATCTGCAGGTTTAGACTCCCCCAGAGGTACGTATTTCAAGAATTAGTTGCTCCTGTTTGTCTTCCATGAGGACACGGACTGGAAATACAAGCAAATATTGTTAAATTGCATAAGATTAAATGGAAAATATGGAACAAACAATGTCAGCACTCCTGCAGTAGTTGTCTGCCCAGGATATTTTGGTACACTTCCGAGTCCATCATTCTGAGGTGCTGGATATGCCACCTCAGACATTGACCTAAGAAAAACAAAGCAAACAAAAAAATTAGACAATGTCACAAATAACTAAACCTTCTTGCTAGTTGACTTTTTAGAGCATTACTCAGTGAATGCCGGAAATAGGAAACCATACCCAAAGTTAGCGTCCAGATTAGTCCCTTGAATACGTTTACAGGCCCAGACCTGCCGTATTTTAGACTTAAGACGTGAATTTTTTTTTATGAAAGTCCATACTATAGACTTCTTATTTATTTCAAAATGATGAATATTAATTGTCCAAATGTAAACTAAGGCTTCACAATATCAAACGTGAATTCTCTGAATCCACAAGCACGAAATGAGAAAGCCGTTTTTAACGAAAAAAGCAAACTATTAATATAGATTAATCATAAAATTATATGGTATACATTTGTTTCAAACCTTGTGTGGTTTGATCACACAAAACGCCCTGCATAGTTGTTCACAACTGATAACCAGAAAATGTTGCGGGCCGCAACTCGGGCGGAAGTGAAGTCCGGCCTGAATAAATCTAAGGAATCATCACGGAAAGTAACATACCGTCGAACGGATATTGAAATACATTTAATATTATAAGTATCATTTTTTAAATTGGAGGAATAAAATATACCCCAAAAACCCAATCGGTCATATTCATTTCGGAATGAGAAAACACACGTGCTTACATACGGTACTATTCTGTATTCAGTAGTCGTGCAGTAAATTGTTGGCTTACGGGGGAATATTTCCATAGATCACAGGTCTGTAATTTTACTCAAAAGAAAAAATAAAACTTTTCTTGTCATATAATAAATTGTATGTATAATTTACAGCGATAAGATAAGAACGGCAATTCATTTAACGGGTTACCAGTAGTCTAAACAGTAGGCCTAAGCGAACAATCAGCCATAGCCGCAGGCGTCGCGCTGTGTGGATTCGCAGAAATAACAACTGTGCGGGACTACTTTTAATCACATACGTGAGCTAAATCTCACCCCGCTGTGAGAATTTGCGTGATTTTAGGCTATCTAACGCGCAAGTTGGCGCAATAAATTTGCCGGTTTAAATGATTGGGACTGTAGGTCTGAGATACTGCTGTCTCCTATGTCATTTAGCTGTGGGTCCATTACATTAAAGGAAAATTCAGTTCTTACACCAAATTTTGATTGTCCTTCTGGAAAGAACAGGTCGAATCCAAAAGACAAAATTTCGAAAGCGCCATACTTCTTGTCAACATTTAGGTGTCTTCAGCCACCCCATTGCGTCGTCTTGGCGGTAAGTTTGAGTTTTATGATCGAAGTGCATCCACCCCACATTTATTCGCTGACTTGGTTTGCGTGCGTTTGTACCTCTTGCTGATTTATTGCCTTTTTCGTTGGTATTAAGCTGACTATCCATGTGCGCGTATTTTCGATACGTATGCGTAGTGCGTGAATTCGTGCGTATGCGGATGAAATCAAACACATGTCAAATAACAGAGGGCCTATCCATGTGTACGTTTGCGTATGTGTGTCCGTCTGCGTATAGAATCGCTCGCTGCGCGATTTTTACGGATAACGGACGGCAAATCATGGGGGAAATCCGTGTTTTGAAGTCCTCTTCCGAGGTGTTCCCTGGCCTAATTACTGTACCGGCTCCTGTTCTGTCAAAAAAGAGGCGCACGGTGAGCGTAATCACATCTTTGGCGGTTATAAAGTAATTATCAATCCATCCCATGCACATTTATTTAAAAATACCCTTTCATCATATTCTCAACGTTATATTTATATGTTATAAGAGTTATGACAACTGAAAGCTGGAATTAAACATCTTCCAGTATAGCCCGACCGAAATGAAGATCAATATGTGAACCTCAGTCAATTAGCCCCACGGCCTCCAACTGGATTAACACCAATGAAGGGTTTATGTGCCAGGGCAATATGACGGAAGAGGAAAAACGGATGGAAAATACGCTTATATGGATGTATGAAAACGTACAAAAAACACACGCACTGCATTTGCAGACACGCATGATGTGCTGAAAGTCAACTAAAATCCAAACTGATGCATCTTCTTCATTTTATAAAGTTTGATTTTGTTATGTGAAATATCCTAGTTTACGCTGTGATGTACAAACATTACATTTAGAAGAAGTTTCTACTTCTGACCTAGTACATGTAACCATAGAAGAAGGGGTTGTTGTTGAACAACTTGCTTTTTCTGGATGTTCGATTGCTTTATTATTGGATCTGGCTCTTTATGACAGACTACCGTGAAGACGATTTTTGGCCAAACTTGCTTTGATTTTGGGGGCATTTTGACTCTATTTAGTCCAAATAAACCATACGAAAATCGTTTTATAACCGTTACTAACGTAAACAATTTCTAACAATTCAGTGTATCGATCGTCCAGAATACGGAATTCTCCGTGACCATGGATTCTTAGTGCATTGACCAATCACTGCACAGCATTCCCACTTTCGCTATTTCCGGAAACCAGCTCACTCGATATTCAAAAACTTACTTAATTACGGAGAGAGACGAACGACGCCTCAACCAATCAAATACTGCCTTATGTCATATTCTTGACCTGGTTTTCTATATATGGCTCTTCACGTGCTACCCTTTTTTTGGTATGCAGCATGTCAAGGTCATTTAAATTTTTCAACATGAGGAAGGCGATCGAAAATTCCTGATTTCAAACATTTTTACGTTATAATTTTTTGATATATTACATTAACAACACAATAGAAATCTCGTTTTTTTTTTCACTTTCACATCGTTTGAAATGCAAATTACTAGATCCATCTGATATGTGGATACTTTTGTTCGCGTTTCATTTTTTGTAGAAAATAAAAGTAAAATAGTTGAAATTAACGATTTTACCTCCGCTCATACCCTTCAAGAAGAGAGTTTCTGGTAACTTAATGATTTTCTTCTCTGGCGATAATTGTTGATCCTTTTACTTGAATGACTTTATAGGGTTTTGGGGGGCCTCCTTGGCTCAGTAGGTAAAGCGTTGGACGCTCAATCCGAACAGCCTTCCACCAATGGGTCGCGGGTTCAAATTCCACTCAGTCCCAAAATTGGAAAATTTTGTGACTGGGTTTTCACTCAAACGACCTATGTGGGATGGTTGCCAGTTACCAGCGGAAGGTCGTCGGTTTCCTCCGGGCATAGAGCCCGGTTTCCTCCCACAATAAAACTGGCAACGCCGCCATATAAGTGAAATAACCAAACAATCAATCAATTATAGGGTTTTGGACTGAATGGTGTGGAAAGTTTGTTCTGATTATCCTGTTTAATAAGGACATTGTCACCCTCTTTTATCTGAGATTTGTCTCTATTTCTTAAAGCTGAATCATTGGGAGATTATGTTATTTCTGGAAGTCCTATTTGGATACGTCAGAGAAAAGATTTAGCAGGAGACACATTAGTGGTACGTCATGTTGGTAAGCTTGTCTATTTCAATACAATCCTCAAATGCTGCTAGGGGCCTCAGTATCTCAGTAGGTTGAGCGTTGGGCGTTCCATCCGAACAGCCTTGTTCCAATGGGTCGCGGGTTCGAATCCCACTTAGCCCCAAAAAATTGGAAAATTTTCAGACAGGGTTTCACTCGAACTCGAATTTGGGATGGTTGCCAGTTACCAACGGAAGGTCGTGGGTTTCCTCCGGGCATAGAGCCAGTTTTCCTCCCACCATAAAACTGGCAACGCCGCCATATAAGTGAAATAATCTTGAGCGCGGCGTAAAACACCAAACAATCAATCAAATGCTGCTGATAAAGCTATCCCATTGTGAAGAAGATGCTGGAGTCCGCATCGCTGGTGGGTAACAAATCTCATGCCATGAATTTTTGGGAAACAGTAAGACTGAACTTCTAATACCTCTGCCATAGCTTCGAAATGTCTTTTAAATCAAACACCATAGTACGGGCAGAAAACATTTATTACATAGACAATATACTTATACACAAACAAGTCACATACAATACATAACTAAAACGTGAGAACAATAAAATATATAAAAAGCATGCGTGCCGCCATGACACAAGCTGTAATGCTGCCATAAGTCGAATATTTAAAATTAGTGTAGATACATGTAGGTAGGTCTAAAATATTTTGATAAAAATTACACGTGTGTACCCAAATATTCGATAACCACTAGAACGAGTAATGCATACCGTTACTAGTAATCGCAACTGGGATTGTCTTGGTAGAAAAGAGGTACATATGTATCGATATATAGATAAAACAAGATTCTTGTATGGGGAGGGTGGGAGTGGAAATTTTGTTAAAATGCGGTGCGTCCGCACAGCAGCATGCAATGGACAACTGGCCAGGAACGGTGTAGCTGTACCGTTTAAATATCTGCAGTACTATTGATATGCTAATGGCTGGTCAGTTGGCAATTGTGTGCACACAGGCGCACCGCAGGGGACAGACCCAGTCGACCTAATACCGCTATTCATAAACAAAACAGGTAGCTCCCGTACCAGGCTGTTCACTTAAAGACGACTATTACATAGCCTCTCCTTAAATCAAACACCATAGTACGGGCAGAAAACATTTATTACATAGACAATATACTTATACACAAACAAGTCACATACAATACATAACTAAAACGTGAGAACAATAAAATATATAAAAAGCATGCGTGCCGCCATGACACAAGCTGTAATGCTGCCATAAGTCGAATATTTAAAATTAGTGTAGATACATGTAGGTAGGTCTAAAATATTTTGATAAAAATTACACGTGTGTACCCAATCCATATTACGTGTTAGAAGTAGAATCCGGTTGTAGTTTATTCATATATTGTAATTTATCAGATACTGGAGGTTTAAGGTACTGGAATACAGAATCACTACGCCAGTTGCCCAGTACTTTAATAATATGCAGAGGCACATTTTTTGACATCAACCATGTAGCCCCACCCCGTCGTAGCAAATGAGTGTTGATGTCAGTCGAAACTGAGGGCTGCAACATACGTATTAGCCGCTTACGAAAATCTGAAGTCAGAAGGGGGCAGTTCCTAGTCGCTACTTTGATTGTAAACAAGGGTGCATCAAGCGGGATTTCACGAGTACGTGAAATGAAGTTTTTGAGAGCAGTAGTGGGACAAAGTGGATTGTGGGGATAGATGGGAATAGGTATCTCCATGATCTTTTCCTTAAATTGGACATTTTTACACATTCTGATATAAAGCACTATGCCGGTTGAAGTAAACTTAATGTCCTTGCGTTTTACTACGCTGTCTGGTACATCGTTAGTAGATTTAATGGTCACATGATTGACTCTTAAAAGGCCGAAAAAACAGCAGAGTGTAGCTGCCCAAAACTGAAGGTCTTGAACAGAAAGGAAATTCATCCGCTTGTAAATTGCGTGTAACATTGTTGGTGTAATTGGGTCTTTTTGTCGTATTTTGTCACCCCGGGCACGTTTCACACCTTGAAGCACTGTTTTAAGCCTAAAATTGTTATCAAGGGGGTTAGGTAGACCGTGTTCTAAATGTAAAATCCTAACAGTATTTAGATATTGGAGTACAGTAGAGTATGCCTGGGTACGAGCTAGGAACGCCACGTATCGGGTCAAATTAACTTGTGATATAGGAACAGGGGATACATTAATTCGCTTGCAAAACCCATAGTAAACACGCGCTTGCGCGGTGTATGCATCTCGAGTTGCTTTGGAATAATTCTGCTTCCTTAGGGCGGCCACCCCGTCATCCAGTTGTTTACACAGATCGGTTCGGTCTGAATTAACAAAAACAACAAGGAATTATATGACATATGGTTTAGCATCCCAACAGGGTGAACAATTTCAATATTGAGAAGACATTGGAGGCGTTTGATATAAACTGGTTGGTGTAATCTGGAGACAGTGTCTGCCGTCACATTCTGTATACCTGGAATATGAATAGCTTTTAGTGAGAAATCATAAAATAGCGATAAAAGGCTTAAAGCGTACTTATTAGCCGTGGTACCTTTGTTTACAATTTGAACAGCTGTGGAATTATCTGAAAATATGCAAATTTGTTTGCCTTGCCAAAGATGTCCCCAGCGCCATGCTGCAGAACATATTGCGGCTAGCTCTTTAATATTAATGTGACTGGACGCTAGGTCCGGCCTGTCGAAAAGCCAAGCACTATACAACCAATCGCCCTGGTAGAAAGCTCCACCGCTGGCTGGGCAACTGTCTGCAAAAACAAAATCTACAGGACGCTCGTCCCAAATTAGTTTAGAACCATTAGAAACCTGTATAAAAACTAGCCACCAGCGCAAATCTTGGTATATACTAGAAATTCTGCATTTGTGGTTGGCATGATGTAACGAGCTAATTAAATCAAAAATGGAGCGAGTGTGTAATCTACCCCATGGAATAACTAGGGAGCACGAATTTAAGCGACCAGCCAAGCTTTGAAGTTGCCTTTTGGATGCCCGTTTGCGGTTTAAAAAATTGGTTATAGTTTGTGATAATTTAACAATTTTTTCTTCCTGCAGGCTAATAGCCCCTTTTAGTGTATCTATTACTACGCCAAGGAAAACGATATGCTGACATGGGTCTACAATTTTTGACCAGTTTATCTGGAAACCTAAGTTACGTAAGAGTGCCAGTAAGGTATTATAAGCATTTAGGCAGGCCGAAAAGGATTCCGCTGCTATAAAAAAATCATCTAAGTAAACCACCATTGTCTCAAAACCTTTACGTTGCATCATTCGTTTAACCGCCTGGGTAATGCGAGTGAAAATAAAAGGGCTACGACGGGCTCCAAATGGCAACCGGGTGTCATACATATAAGTTGGTTTATTATTTCCAAAACACCATTTTAGACCAGTTAAGCTATAATTACTAGGATGTATACCAACGACACGGTAAGCCGCTTGTAAGTCTATTTTGGCCATAAACCAGCCAGGTTTAATTAAGCCTAATGCATTTTGAACAGTTTCGTAGCTAAAAGGAGTGTTCGAGGCATAGGAGTTGAGAGACGGCTCTGGCCTGCTCAGGTCATGTATAAGTCTATAACTGCCATTGTCTTTAGGGACTGCTTTCAGCGCACTGACTATACGGGGCTTCTCCGTGGTAATTACGTAACTACCGGTTCGTAGATCGTCAAGTATTTGCTGTTCAATCTTGTTGGCTACGTGTTGTTCAGTCACTGAGGCGTAATTATCAACTTCCCCTTGTGGAATGTTGCCAATTTCGACGTGATCGTCAATTAACATAAATCCCTGTTTAAGTCCATTCAAAATAAATTCTCTGTCGATGTCCCCGGTCAGTTCGGCTTCCCATTGGTCAATATGTTTGAGAAGTGGAGATGGTTCATGGCGGCACTTGTTTAGTTTTTTACTTCGTCATTCTTCTGCTGTTGTTGGCGTGAGCGGTGGTTATATAATCCATAACAAGATCAAGGCTTGCGCCTTCGTGATATACAAGCTCCCGGAGAATTTTGAGGCTAGCTTCCATATACTGCGCCTGAGTCACATGAGAATAGGAAATTCTGCTATCCCTTAAAACCAGTTCAGATTCTCCGATTTTGATCGTGTTTGCATCATCATTTCTTTTGCTTCTAAATGCAAAAGATATATAATCACGGAGGTCCTTTGGTGACGGGACAGGTTTCGTATTAGAGTTCATCGGTGGTTGAAAAGGATCAAAAAACAGATGCTTACCACGCTGCCCGTCAGTGTCCATTTGTGGTTGGGGCGGATCCCGCCAGATTTGCTCGAAGTCCTGAAAAGCTGGTGCCGATGCATCGCGGAGATCTCGGTCTTGTAGATTTGCTGGTTGGGTTGGTCTAGGTGAGTTTGGGCTCGATGTACCGGGAATCGGGGGCGTTGTCTGTTGTAAGTCCTCAACCGCTGCATTTAGTAGCAAACGCTGGGCCAGTCTTAATTCTTTGAAATTCTTCTCAATCAATGGTTTTGTCAGTAACTTCAATGCTCGCACAGAGTCTCAACCAATCAAATACTGCCTTATGTCATATTCTTGACCTGGTTTTCTATATATGGCTCTTCACGTGCTACCCTTTTTTTGGTATGCAGCATGTCAAGGTCATTTAAATTGTTCAACATGAGGAAGGCGATCGAAAATTCCTGATTTCAAACATTTTTACGTTATAATTTTTTGATATTACATTAACAACACAATAGAAATCTCGTTTTTTTTTTCACTTTCACATCGTTTGAAATGCAAATTACTAGATCCATCTGATATGTGGATACTTTTGTTTGCGTTTCATTTTTTGTAGAAAATAAAAGTAAAATAGTTGAAATTAGCGATTTTACCTCCGCTCATACCCTTCAAGAAGAGAGTTTCTGGTAACTTAATGATTTTCTTCTCTGGCGATAATTGTTGATCCTTTTACTTGAATGACTTTATAGGGTTTTGGGGGGCCTCCGTGGCTCAGTAGGTAAAGCGTTGGACGCTCAATCCGAACAGCCTTCCACCAATGGGTCGCGGGTTCGAATCCCACTCAGTCCAAAAATTGGAAAATTTTGTGACTGGGTTTTCACTCAAACGACCTATGTGGGATGGTTGCCAGTTACCAGCGGAAGGTCGTCGGTTTCCTCCGGGCATAGAGCCCGGTTTCCTCCCACAATAAAACTGGCAACGCCGCCATATAAGTGAAATAACCAAACAATCAATCAATTATAGGGTTTTGGACTGAATGGTGTGGAAAGTTTGTTCTGATTATCCTGTTTAATAAGGACATTGTCACCCTCTTTTATCTGAGATTTGTCTCTATTTCTTAAAGCTGAATCATTGGGAGATTATGTTATTTCTGGAAGTCCTATTTGGATACGTCAGAGAAAAGATTTAGCAGGAGACACATTAGTGGTACGTCATGTTGGTAAGCTTGTCTATTTCAATACAATCGTCAAATGCTGCTAGGGGCCTCAGTATCTCAGTAGGTTGAGCGTTGGGCGTTCCATCCGAACAGCCTTGTTCCAATGAGCCGCGGGTTCGAATCCCACTTAGCCCCAAAAAATTGGAAAATTTTCAGACAGGGTTTCACTCGAACTCGAATTTGGGATGGTTGCCAGTTACCAACGGAAGGTCGTGGGTTTCCTCCGGGCATAGAGCCAATTTTCCTCCCACAATAAAACTGGCAACGCCGCCATATAAGTGAAATAATCTTGAGCGCGGCGTAAAACACCAAACAATCAATCAAATGCTGCTGATAAAGCTATCCCATTGTGAAGAAGATGCTGGAGTCCGCATCGCTGGTGGGTAACAAATCTCATGCCATGAATTTTTGGGAAACAGTAAGACTGAACTTCTAATACCTCTGCCATAGCTTCGAAATGTCTTTTTAGTTTGCCAGACTGCTTAATGAGATAGTGAATAGGTCATAAGATTGTTATCCCCTGCAAACTGAGGAATAGATAACAACAAACCTTTGATAGCTAACTCAGTTCTGTGTTGAACACTGTGAATAGGGATAAGAAACCCTCTGGTCTCTTTCATTCATGTTGCTAGCCCACTAACTTTAAGAAAAATATTAAGATTGGACTAAAAAATATCGTCAAACAGCAGCACCCTTGAAAAAATTCCGGGGATAGTTTGAGGTTGACTTTTATGTGTTGTTGTTGAAAGAGCTTTAGAGATAAATGAATATGTCAGAACCGAACTGATCAACTTTTCATGTAAGAAACTATTGTTGGGGGATCTCAGACATTCAATTAAGCATGAATTTAACATACCAGAGCCTTCACTAAATTATATCCGAGTGAAATCCAAAATGTCGCACAACTAAAAATAAATAAACGGCCATTGTATGAATAAACATAATGTGTCGAAATTTAATGTTTCCTTTTATGTTAAAAACATTTACAATAGCAAACAATAAACAAATATGAAATACAAAGTTCTGCAATTAAACACCTAACGTTCCGTCGCTCTCCATACGGTCGCTCACTGACACGTTTGTCTGAAGCATAGGCGTGAAGGCTAACACGACAGTGAGCAGCGACTGAATACACTATCTGGGGTTCTGTCGGCAGGAGCGCCACGGGACTACTTAACTCATACGCCCAGTCTATACCCATAATCCCTGGCGAGATTTCGCGACAACGCAGTGGGTGGCATTTGTTTGTTTTTGCTAGCGGTACTGTATTATTTACAATGCTATGATTTGGTCGATCAGAAACAGTTTCAACATTATTAACATCAATTTTCTTATCAGTATGTCCTTCAGAGGGCATAGGTAAAACTGAAAAAGTATCATCAACCACAGTAAACTTTGCTAACTTCGTGCCCTTTGGTAAGATAACGTCTTCGTTAGTAGCATTTAACTGGAATCGTATGGTATTTCGATACTACAGTTATAGCGTGGGAGGCTAAAATATTTCGTTTTACAATTTGGAAAGGACCTTCACAAACACCCTGGGTACCATACGGCACAGTTTTTGGAACCTTAGCCCAAACAACAACTTCAGAAGAAGGTGGTAGTAGCAGTCTACGCTCCAATCCAACCAAAGCAGAGGCAAACTTACACTGCATTTTGTCAAAATCTAAAATAAGACCGTTGTCATGTGAAAAAGTAGTGACTGAGATGTGTGACATAAAACATGAACAGTAAGGAGTTGTTTGTCAAAAGGTAATTGTAGTTTAACTTGAGCGGTACCCAAAACATAACAAATTTGAAAACGATAGAGGTGTAATTGTGGTTTTTAAACCGGATGGAATTATATAGCTCATATGACATTAAATTTACTGTACTACCAGAATCTAGTAATGCTGTAACTTGCAAGTTAGAAAAACTAACCTGTAGATTTAAGAACGAATTGTTTTTCCTGTCATTACAATAGTCACTGATATCAGAGTCTAAATCACTGCTAGAAGAGGATCCCCTTGGTAAAAAGTCATCTTGGCGTCCTAGTCTAATGTCCCTTCTATATAGGCCAGCCCCAGATGGGAATGACCAGAGGGTGACCAGGAATAGGAAACATTCCGCGGTAGGTTAGTACATAGTACATTAAGATAAACATGGTAGGGGTCAACACCATAAGTAGAACAAGGTCACAAATATACATAAGACCAAGACATTAAGATTATAATGGACATTTAAAGAAGAAAACTATATAAGCTAAATTCTAGGCTACATTGGAAACGATTAAAGAATGAGACAATAATATGAAACAAACTCAAAATTTAGACTACAGGAGCAATTAATAAAAGAAAAACTTTAAAAGTGTAACAATACTTTAAGAGTATAACAAAGTAAAGGGTCACCATTAAATTTAGGAAGTTCAATAGATGGTAAATCTCGGCTTGCTTCTAATCTATATAAAGCTTCAGTTAATGTTAAATTGTTTATGTAAAAAAAAAACTGACCTAACCGGTTACAAACTGAGGTGGCCATAAGAGCCATAATTTTATTCATAACTAATTTGTCTTATTGACAATAGTAGAGGTTTTCATTCATCTCGGTCTAATCCATGTAACAAACATTACAATATCATTAGCATGGTGTTTTATATGGATTTATACTCATAAATGCTAAGTGACCTAGGAAAACAACTTACTCTATTCAGCAGTAAATAGCCATAGAATATTTGTTTTCTAGAGTTTGCAATGTACAGCTGTGTGGTCCATTATATTCTTAGGATTGACTGATCATCTTCTTTGCTAAAAAGGGGGCCTCCGTGGCTCAGTAGGTAGAGCGTTGGCCGCTCAATCCGATCAGCCTTCCACCAATGGGTCGCGGGTTCGAATCCCACTCAGTTCAAAAATTGAAAAATTTTCTGACTGGGTTTTCACTCGAACGACCTATATGGGATGGTTGCCAGTTACCAGCCGAAGGTCGTGGGTTTCCTCCGGGCACTGAGCCCGGTTTCCTCCCACATTAAAACTGGCAACGCCGCCATATAAGTGAAATAATCTTGAGCGCGGCGTAAAACACTAAACAATCAATCAATCTTTGCTAAAAAAAAAATAATAGCATGTGAAAAATCGAAGCTTTGAAACTGGAAGGTAACTTACATCATACATGTATATATATATTATTTATACACATTTTGTGATAACAAAACACAGTATGCATGATTTTAGAGACCATAATCATGGCTGAAAACGCAGTCCTATTTTCAAATTGGAAAATACTGAGACTCATATGTCAAGAGGAACAAGCTTTCCATTCGTATTAACTGCCAATTCAATCTGTACCCCGAGTTAGGAGGGGTTGACTCAATTTAATGGGTTTTTTTCCTTTGATAGATGCTGTGAAAACTTCATAAAAAAATCAGATGTTTCTAAAAGTAATCAAAATTTGGCATACGCTAAAGAAAGTCAATACGTTTTGTATTTCTGACACAAGTTACAAAAACTAACGGTGCCCCCATTTTTTTTTGGGGGGGGGGGGAGGGGGTGCATGAATTGAATACTGTAGTGAAGACGTGAAGTGCTGTCAGTCAGCGACAAATATTTAATTATACTTTCATCAATAGCCAAAAACATTTAGCTTATTCAGCAGGAAATAAATTACTTACTTCTGTTGAACTGCCACTAGTTCATTTGTCTGTTGGTCGACGTCAGCATTCCTTCTCCAATAATTTGACTTACACGGCAATGAAGTCAGAACCACAGATCTGAACTGGACAGAGTCTGCATGTGTGGTAGCCATCTTGTTAAGCAGAAAAGTGAACTTGATTCCCACTTAAGTAACCTGCGACCACCCTTAAAGTTAAAGTAATTGAAAGTGGCATGAGCTGCTGAAATTCACACTTATTTCATAATTTCGGATCGTCACGACAGTAAGAGGCTTTGAAGGTCATCAAAAAACTAAATGATTGTCGTTGGAATGAGGAAAATCTATACAGTATGTGGCCTATACGAACCGAAATAGCATTCGAAAAGTAAACAAAATTTAAATAACCGGGATGACCATTCATTCAATTTTAGTTCAAAGCATTACTTTATCGTTCATTCTTGAGACTAGAAGCGCTAAAAGCTTCTGAATTAAACGACTTGAGAAAAATTTCAACATTTTGTTTTAACTTCAAAATATCAACATTTTGGCAGCTCATGCCACTTAAAGTAAAAGAATTATGAGATATATATTTACCTTCCCCCAGACCAAAATTGGCGTCGGGCCCCACAGCAAATACATCCTCCTCCTGAGTGATGAAAATAGTATTTTGATTAGAGTAGTTAAACACAAACATTTTCTCGATGGATTCTTTCATATCTGGGTCCAGATTACGCAGGACGGGAAACTTTTCCATCAAGTCAGCAGACATTGTATATGTTTGTCAAGTATCCTGAAATTAGAGAAAAGTGAATCATGTATATGGATTCCGTACTTTATCAAAATAATAACTTAAATGGAAAGAAAATCCAGCCAAACATGTACATTCATTAAATAGAGCAGCCTAATAGCTTTTGATAGAGGTGTGCAGTTTATTCGTATGATTTTTGAGAGATTTCGGCAGGCCACCTGCTGTTGGAGCGGGCCAATAAAAGTGTAAGTTTCAGTCATGTGTCTCACTTCAGCCCAAGCTGGCTTTGAATCCACTTCATGGAAAGGGCTGTACTGATTGCTATTCTCCATTTGAAATAAATTAGCGCTAAATCCAAATTGGCCATATTCCATAGTTGAGTTGTTTTTTAAATTAATTCTACTGTTCATGACCCATTTTACACTACATAGTATACGACTGGATTTGGTTTTATACGCCAAGTTATGAAATACTGAATATTATGAGAATGGCGTCTGACTTATCTGATTATCTGATTTATAGCTATACTTTCAGATGCCGTTTAAATCTTTATTGGTGCAAATATCCCTTTATAATTGGTATGGAACTAAAGTGCATTACCCGGTATGTATAGTCAGCTTCGATCACTCTGTGTGTTTTCTTTTCTTTTAACAAATTGAACAACATCATTTAAATGCTATTGAAGGATTTTTCACACTGCTTTATGTAAATCATATCCATTTCATTTAACTCCTCTTACAGTATACTATATATTTTCTTTTTTGATAAAACTACTATTGTAGACTGCTACATCACATATTCAAGTGTGATGATGTTCGATTTCTGTTATACAGTGATATGAACAATACATGGTTCCGATAGCCACCAGATATGACCAATCAGAGCGACGCATTTTAAGTAGGTCACAGCTCTGCTGACCTCCGCCATCTTTGTCCCACAAACAAAGTGATTCTTGTTTTGTGGGAATGACAAGTCATTATAGTATATCGAAGTAGTTTTTCACATCATGGTGCTACGTTGTGCGTGGGGAACATGTAATTCTGACGAAAGATATCCAGAACGTATGCAGGGATGTAAATTGATCCCGTTTCCGAAACCTAAAACAAATTTGGACAAATGTTTACGGTGGATAAAAGCCTGTGGCAGACCACATAGACAGTTGAACGTTGAGAGAATAAACAAACACAAAGCGGTTTGTACAAAGGTAAATATTTATAAATGTTTGTCAAGTTATGCAAGTATATTTTTTTAAGTTAGGGCTGTTTTGCACCATGTTTGAGTACTATGATCTGTCGGTGTATCGGTCAACTGTTGCATTTTGATCTTGATGTTGTTGTGGTTTACACAATTGTCAATGGCCGAGTACGGGTTGCACCACCCTCGACTTTAGCGGACTGCTAAAAAACTTGTGTTGTTTTTTGTCATTTATTACCGGATTTATAATTATATGTTTACAATCACCAGGCTATATAGATAGAAGATATCCGTGTCCGAGTTAAAATCACTTTAAATTGGTCTTGAATGTTATACTTATACTGTATTTGAAACACTGCATTAAAACTGCTTAGGATATTTTAAAATTCGCTTTATTTCTCAGATCGAAGGCTACAAGCAGATCTCTTGTAGCTTTAGTTTGATTTAAGGATTGTATCGTGGGGTTTGAGGTTTTTTTTTAATATTATTATTTCAGCACTTTGTTGGTGAAAACGGTCCGGCAGATGAGTATCCAGATCCAGTTCAAGCAGATGGATCTGTCAGTAAGCCTGTCAGGAAAAGACTGAAAAGAAACTGCAGTGAAGACCCAAAGAGGCTAAACATCAACTCTCTTGAACAGTATGTGTTCAGGTAGTTTTTTTTTTTCGAGAAAACCACCACCCAGAAGGGGTTCTTAGCTTACATTTGATAATGAAAGAATCATCCCCTCCCCTCCTCTCCCCTCCAAACACACACACATAAAAGTAAATTAATCTACAAATTAATCAAACTTTAGGCTTAAATTTTATTTCACCACAGACAAAATAGTAAAAGTCTTGAAAGTAAACATTACAATTCACCACAATATATATATTTGGTTTTAGAGACGAACATTTTGGAGAATCAACAGATACCTTTGGAACAGCCAACTTTAATATATTTGATGAGGGTACAAGCACACAGACAGAAGAACAGTGTAAGGGCTTATTATCCATTTGTAAACAGTTGATTGGTTGCCTGAAATCCTTAAGCACTATGGTAGATATCATATTTATTTATCGAAAAATGAAATAACGAAAAAAGAGACTGAGATGAAAAAAACTGTCTTTATGACATGCAACAACACATATGTAAGTTAAACAGCATGGTAAACAAAGTTTAACTGACTACATTTTGAATACGGTTGGCAAGGTACGGTCCTGCAGAATCTTAAAAGAAGATTGCCAGTTTGATTAACATGTCTCTCATGAAAGGAATATCTGGATGTATTCTTTCAATGTGCATATCACATTGTGTGAACACAATAAATTCACAAAAGTCACAACCAGTAACCATTAGTTGTCCTTGCACTTGAGCATTATACTCATGGTCTCTCTTTAAAAAAATCTGTCCATTTGAGTTTTCTAGGTAGAAACCTTTCACAGATTCGCATGCGGATGCTATTTGCATGTTTCTGGCAACAAATGGACATTTAATTTCTACAATTCCAGTCTTGCCATCGTCACATATTTTACCATCTGGTGTTGCCCCCAAAAAAGCAAAGTCATTATTTATCACAAAGCCGCACTCATGAAAATGACGATTTTTGTTCAGCTGTAAATATCTTGCTTTAGCCTCATTTTCATGCCATTTTCCATATTCTAATGATGCAGCTCTAATTTCTTGAATGTTAAATAAATTGTTCAGAAATTTCTCCGACGGTGCTAATTTTCTGTATAGCACCTTACCAAAGTTAGATGCTGTGAGTCGAATTTTCCGGGCCTCAAACCATTCCTTTGAGCTTGACTGTTTTCCATATCCATTGTGTATAAATTCAATTTCTGAAGTAACAATGAATTGATTTTTCGGAGATAACACTTACTGGATACATTGATATTTTACACTCACCCTGCACTCAGGATTATTTAACTTACATGGCAACGATACCAGGATTGTTGGGAGAAAACGAGCTCAATGCCTGGAAAAATATCCTGACCTTTCATTGGTTCCTGGTGACAATCTCACCTGGTTTGTGATAAAGGCTAGTCTGAAATTTTTGCCATGGTCTAGAGTAGGTATAGAGTCCACAACACAGGTGGAGAGCTGAGACTTGAAAAAAACAGGCTAACATCATTAAAAATTCTGTTATAAATGAAGAGGGCTGAGCAGCTACATTTTAATTTGGAGTAAACTAAATATGACAGTGGTCCCATGAACATTTCTATCTGAAAGGTTAAAACACGGCAAATATACCTGAAAACCTGAATTCAATACTGGAATGAATATTTGTAGTAGTTTTTGTAAACAAATTTGTTTAAGACTGCAGCTTTGAAATACGAGTGATAAAATGTCATACGCTTATCAACCATGGTATTTATAAATATATCATCTCTGTAAATTTTCAGTCACTAGGTCCTGAAAAGTATACAGGCACAAATAGCACACCTTTCTTTCCGAACAAAACAATTGTCCCTGAACTTGATAATAATGATCATGATTATTATCCAGTGTTAGTTCATTGTTTAAGATCTTCAAATATGGCACAGTTTGTGGTGTCATCTTTTTGTCTCTTGCAGCAAAAGGGCACTTGATCTCCAGGCAAGTATCACTATCCAGAACTCTGTCTGGTGACGATGCCAGTTGGGGATTATCTGTACTGACGAATATCCCACAAACTTCAGATTTTAACCCTATCTTTTTTTCAAAAGCTTCAACAGCAACATCTTCAAATTTTCTTCCATGAAGAATAGCAGGAACCCTCAAATCCCTTGTTTCTGTTATTGCCAGCTTCTTTAAATCTCGCCTTTCCGCTTTACATATTACACCGAATTTTGATGATGTTAGATGATTGAGCCTGGTAGACATCCACAGCTTGTTTTGGTTTTGTCCCCTTGTGTCAATTTCTAGTTGTTCAGCTCTCTCTATTGTGATTTCTGAAACCTATAAAATAAATCTTACAGTTGATTGATTGATAGGTTATTTGTTACGCCACTTTGAAGACTATATCACTTATAGTTAAACCTGGCCTTCGTAGGCATTTGTTTGCTTGAAGTGCTGTGTTAATCAGGTGTCCCAACATTTTTTTAAAGAATGAATGAATAACTTTACCATATTGTCCTGAAGATAGCGATCCTCTTGAGTTAATTTCAAGTAGTCATGGTCATGGCACATGGCCGGTAAATTTGCTGGAGGAAACAACTCATTCGTTTTTCTGCCTGTAAGGAGAAACGAAGAGAACTCTTTTTTATACTACACTATACGCCATAACTCTAAACATCCAAACAACAAATAAATCATAATATTCACAAAACTGGGTTCGTTAACTTACATAATGTGCAAAATTAATGCAGTCACTTTGAAATCTCCTCGTTGTTTCGATCTTCCCACGCCACTGATCTGGTCTCGGGTCATACACTAAGTGGCTTTCTTTGCCATGGAGTTCTTGAAGCTTTTGAATCTTCACTGGACTCCCTTTAAAGGTTTTGGTCTTGTGAAATGTTTGGAGAACCTGAAAATAGACCAAGCCCACAAATTGGTAAGAGTAACTGATAATGACAAGCATTGATTGGGACGTAATGTCATGAGGCAACTAGGATTCAACTATAATATAACTTCAGTGTTTTTTATGGAAACCATAATATACTACAAAGTAAAAATCAAAGATTTGGACAGATTATATTACAGAAGTAGGATCCTTGCTATTGTGACACATTCATGATTTCCTTTACCTGAGTGCATGTAAGCTCTGTGATGATATCTCCACTCTTACGAATCGAAAGGAGACCATAGATCACGGCAGCAACATGCTTACAATGTGCATTAGGGCCTTGCCCAGCACCACATTCACATTGGGCTTCAAGCACCACCCCTTCGCTCGTCAGGGAAATATCTACTCTGTAAGAAGCAGCCTTCCTCATCTCCGCCCATACATTTGATGTAAACAACACTCTGTTATTTTCTGTTGCCATCCTAATATATCTCACGAACCTGATCGAAAAACACACAATTCATATCCATTCCTTAAGTGAAAGTCGAGTTAACATATTTCATTTAATTTAAAGCAATTATCCATCATTCATGTATGGTTGGAAGAAAATAGGCACAACTTCCTAGGTGTAAGATGAAAACTAATGTCACAATATAAAAACTCGTATTACAATTTGTGCAAATTGAACATGTAACAAAGATAATTTATAAAAGTTGTTTTTTTATAAACATGAGTAGATTTAGATTGTGTTTTTTTTTGTTTTACTAATAAATTATTGTAGCATGAAGTGAGATGTGTAAAAAAAAAAAAGAAAACATATTTTCTCACCTCTCCTTATAAAACCACTTCACTTTTTCGTCTAAGCTTTGGTCAAACTGTGACAAATATTGGTCAAGTCTAGACATCGTAACTCTGGGTAGAGAAGACACCATGTCTGTGTGAATATCTTTGTAGCATGTTGAGTCTGGCAGGTCCATTAAAAACTCTACCTCGGGTTCTTCACGCTCACCAGATTTACATGAATCTAGAAATATGAGGCTGTGAAAAGAATACGAATAACATTTTACACAGCAAAGATAGTTGGAGAAATACAAAAATTAAAATGATTACATCGATAAAGAACTATTATTCGAATCTAAAACTGTACCTGTGTAGCTTCCATCATACTGATATATACAACTTTACATAACTTCTAAAGATATTAAACACCTGTTAGCCCCACAAGCAAATTCAATGTCAGCAAAAGGAAACGATTTTCTGGAGCCTGATCGTTTACTACACTCGTTAGCACCTAACACTGACACTCACTCAGTCACTGTACTACTAGCTTTATTAATAAACAGTTAAATCATAAACCTATCATTTTGATATTCTATTCCATTCGATTGAATTGAACACATATTAATACCAGACCTGATATAGTTATGCATTATTGTAATCACTATTGGGAAAATTTCGGTTTCTAGTGACTAGTTCTTATAGGTTACATGATACAGTTTCATTTCCCATTTGCGGTAATGTTAACGTTTTGATTTGTGGCTAATTACCTAAATCTCGTTAAGACTTTTCCTAACCATTTCCAAATAGATCAACACATGAGAAATCCTTTACAACCAAATAAAGTTGACATAGTGCATGCCGGTTTCAAGCTACACACAATTTAACATGGGTACCGCCATTTTGACAGTTTTAGGCTAACTTATTCTAGCCAAACTTTGGTATTTTCAAAATTGGGTGAACATTAAAAAAACACACACAAAAATCTGTTATCAGGCATTGATTGAAAGCTTAAAGTATGTACAGTAGACCTATGTTAGTTTCAATCCAATATTCAAATAACCCAGATACCAAACTATCACTATGTAGCCACCTTCTAGCTCCTGTATAACCGAAGTCAATTTTCATTGGCTGAGAAAACACAAACTGGGTGTTGTGACCTATAACAAGGATATAATTCCTCGAAATTTGTCAAATTTAATAACTTTGCTTTTATTAACCAATATCAAATTGAATTTCAAAAGATCAAAGCTTTTCGGCCAGTCGTTTTGAATTTGCGAAGTAATTTACACACCCACCCCCTTCATGTTTCCAGGCTTATATTTTAAAGTTTTTCTGAGGACCAATTCAAAATGTTATTCCTCGCTATAAAAAGGTGAATCATCAAATACCCTTCAAATTTGCTGGAAATGATGGGTTGTTGGTTGTAGTTTACTGTTAGCATCTGTCCGGGTTAGAGACTGCCATAAGGGCAGAGCCAGGGGAGATAACCCACCCCACCCGTCCAAAAAATGTCTGATTTCTTAACATTTGGACTGTTTGAAAGCTAATAAAACTTCTCCAGTGATTTAAAAACTGTCCAATCCAGGGCCACAGTCATGTCAGCTTACCTGTTAAGATATAAAAAGGGCAATTTGTACAGATTATATCATTTCAGACCCACAGGGAAGGGGGTGGGAGGGGGGGGGGGGTCTGGTTATTTTACATCAATAGCTAATGAGCCTGAAATAATCATTTGCTTTGAAAAACATTAATAATTCCAAGAAGTGAAATGTCATTCCTAGACCTCATTGATGGAAATGGATCACTACTGAGGCATATACAAGTATTTTACACCCTACAATAAGAGTCTTGTGGTTGCTCAAACCTAGCCCTGGTCCACAAAAGCCTGTTTTTCAGAAAAAGTGGTGAATATTTAAATTTTTTTACTGAATTCATTTATTTTATATTTCAAATATGTAGTCCAGATACAACGGCACCAAAAATGGTGGTGGTTTGAAAATTTAGAACAAAATACTTACTTTTCACACTTCACTATAGGTTACATGATACAGTTTCATTTCCCATTTGCGGTAATGTTAACGTTTTGATTTGTGGCTAATTACCTAAATCTCGTTAAGACTTTTCCTAACCATTTCCAAATAGATCAACACATGAGAAATCCTTTACAACCAAATAAAGTTGACATAGTGCATGCCGGTTTCAAGCTACACACAATTTAACATGGGTACCGCCATTTTGACAGTTTTAGGCTTACTTATTCTAGCCAAACTTTGGTATTTTCAAAATTGGGTGAACATTAAAAAAACACACACAAAAATCTGTTATCAGGCATTGATTGAAAGCTTAAAGTATGTACAGTAGACCTATGTTAGTTTCAATCCAATATTCAAATAACCCAGATACCAAACTATCACTATGTAGCCACCTTCTAGCTCCTGTATAACCGAAGTCAATTTTCATTGGCTGAGAAAACACAAACTGGGTGTTGTGACCTATAACAAGGATATAATTCCTCGAAATTTGTCAAATTTAATAACTTTGCTTTTATTAACCAATATCAAATTGAATTTCAAAAGATCAAAGCTTTTCGGCCAGTCGTTTTGAATTTGCGAAGTAATTTACACACCCACCCCCTTCATGTTTCCAGGCTTATATTTTAAAGTTTTTCTGAGGACCAATTCAAAATGTTATTCCTCGCTATAAAAAGGTGAATCATCAAATACCCTTCAAATTTGCTGGAAATGATGGGTTGTTGGTTGTAGTTTACTGTTAGCATCTGTCCGGGTTAGAGACTGCCATAAGGGCAGAGCCAGGGGAGATAACCCACCCCACCCGTCCAAAAAATGTCTGATTTCTTAACATTTGGACTGTTTGAAAGCTAATAAAACTTCTCCAGTGATTTAAAAACTGTCCAATCCAGGGCCACAGTCATGTCAGCTTACCTGTTAAGATATAAAAAGGGCAATTTGTACAGATTATATCATTTCAGACCCACAGGGAAGGGGGTGGGAGGGGGGGGGTCTGGTTATTTTACATCAATAGCTAATGAGCCTGAAATAATCATTTGCTTTGAAAAACATTAATAATTCCAAGAAGTGAAATGTCATTCCTAGACCTCATTGATGGAAATGGATCACTACTGAGGCATATACAAGTATTTTACACCCTACAATAAGAGTCTTGTGGTTGCTCAAACCTAGCCCTGGTCCACAAAAGCCTGTTTTTCAGAAAAAGTGGTGAATATTTAAATTTTTTTACTGAATTCATTTATTTTATATTTCAAATATGTAGTCCAGATACAACGGCACCAAAAATGGTGGTGGTTTGAAAATTTAGAACAAAATACTTACTTTTCACACTTCACTATAGGTTACATGATACAGTTTCATTTCCCATTTGCGGTAATGTTAACGTTTTGATTTGTGGCTAATTACCTAAATCTCGTTAAGACTTTTCCTAACCATTTCCAAATAGATCAACACATGAGAAATCCTTTACAACCAAATAAAGTTGACATAGTGCATGCCGGTTTCAAGCTACACACAATTTAACATGGGTACCGCCATTTTGACAGTTTTAGGCTTACTTATTCTAGCCAAACTTTGGTATTTTCAAAATTGGGTGAACATTAAAAAAACACACACAAAAATCTGTTATCAGGCATTGATTGAAAGCTTAAAGTATGTACAGTAGACCTATGTTAGTTTCAATCCAATATTCAAATAACCCAGATACCAAACTATCACTATGTAGCCACCTTCTAGCTCCTGTATAACCGAAGTCAATTTTCATTGGCTGAGAAAACACAAACTGGGTGTTGTGACCTATAGCCTTAGGCTTACAACCAAGTTAACAACGGACAACAACAACGACTGATTCCGCGCTTTCATTTTCTTGACTTACCGTGCAACCAAATCTTTTTTTCGGCCAGAGACCTTTGCATCCCTTCGTCTCAGTTCGACTTTAATTTTGGTTAGCGTCCATTCCTTGTATGACATTTTTAGACCGAAATGAAAAGGTCAACTGCGTTCCTCGTTTGTTTTCTTTAGTAAATAAGGCGCTACAGGAAGTAGAGAAGGACCGAGTTGTGCGATGGCGCCATCTAGCGGATTAGTACTCTCGGTTCCTCATTGGCATGGAACTAAAGTGCATTACCCGGTATGTATGGTCAGCTTCGATCACTCCGTGTGTTTTCTTTTCTTTAAACAAATTGAGCAACATCATTTAAATGCTATTAAAGGATTTTTCACACTGCTTTATGTAAATCATATCCATTTCATTTAACTCCTCTTACAGTATACTATATATTTTCTTTTTTGATAAAACTACTCCTATTGTTGCACATATTCAAGTGTGATGATGTTCGATTTCTGTTATACAGTGATATGAACAATTGCTTTCGAAAGGCGGAGTGTATAATGGCAACATGTTCACGTCCGTCTGTGTATTTTGGGCTATAAATCAAATAGTGTTAAAGTAACTGTAAAAGAGCTGATTACCTTATTAGGTACTTATTTGTGTCCAGGCTGTTATATTTTTTTCAAATTTTGCCACAATCTTGATATTGGGTGTGAACATAGTTATGTTGATGATTATGAGCCACGATTCATATTTGTCGACATCCGTTATAACTATGAAAGTTCAACCGGGTAATTTCCGCTGTTCAGATGTTGCTCCCGCCACCGAAAGGTACATCAATTGCCTGCATGAAGTCCTTTGTGGGATGAAGGCAGATGAGCTGTCGCGAATTATCAAAGGGGATTTCTTAATTCTTGCTTTAGGGGAAAAGGTATTCTTGAAGAACGGTTATAGTAAAGAGTTGCACAATACAATCCGCAACACTCCCCGAGAAGTAGGGGGACTATTAAGACGAATCAGTGAAAGGGAGGTTTGTTTGTTTGTTTATTTATTCACCATATATATATATATAATATACAACATCTTTAGCACAAATTGAAAATAAAAAATAGAAATGGCGGGAATAAAGTCTAAAAGACTTGATCTATCCCATCAATTATTAAAATATCAAGATTTCTTGATGGCGGCATATTTACAGGTAGGTTGCATGGATTTATACAAATTTACGGAAGTTATATTGATGTCTCATACGGATCTGTTGTATCAGTTAGTTATTCTTTAAGGAGCTGGAGATTTAACTTTGATTTGAACAAAGATTGTGATCGAGTAGATTTTAGTGTAGTTGACAGACTGTTGCATTCGCGTGGGCCTGAGAAACAAAGAGAATGAGAAGCAAGTACAGATGAGTTGAAGGGTCTATGAAGATTTAAAGAGAGTGATCTTGTAGAGTAATGGTGGACATCGGAGAGTTTTTTAAATAGATGATGAAGAGGAGCTGGTAGTTGATCAGAATGGTGTATATATTTGTGACCGATCATAATATTTGAAAACTGGCTGATAGAGTGTAGTGGTAGAATTTTCAGGGATGAAAATAATTTAGAGGAATTAGAAAGGCGATCTGCTGAAGTTATTATCCTCAAGGCTCTTTTTTGAAGAATAAACGGTTGATTAAGATGACTTATGTACGTATTTGCCCACAACCCAGAAGCATAAGAAAGATAAGTATGAATTAATGAGTAGTAAAGAATTAGAAGAGTATGCTTATTGACTGATGATTTTATATGTTTGAGTCCTATGTTGCGAGAGATTTTTTTACAAGTGTGATTTATATGAGAGTTCCAAGAGAGACTATCTGAAAGGATGATGCCAAGAAAGTTATGATCATGAACAGATGATAGCTCAGTAGTATGAAAGTAGACTTTAGAAGAGAAATCCCTAGATTTTTGGGGTTTTATATACATGCATTTAGTTTTGTTTAAATTTAAGAATAATCGATTTGCCGATAGCCATGTAGAGACATTTATAAGTTCGTCCGTCATGACTCTTACAGCATCTTTGGTGTTTGGTGAGGAAAAAGAAAGGCTTTGTCGTCTGCAAACAAAATGAAATTAAGTAGGGAAGATGAAGCTATGATGTCATTTATAAACAGAAGGAAAAGAATCGGTCCCAAAATAGAGCCTTGAGGAACTCCGTGAGTCACAGCGTTTACATCGGATCCCACACCATTATAATAAACAAACTGAGTTCTAGAGGATAAATAATTTTTCAGCCATTCATTGGATTTTCCTAGAAAACCATAATAAATTAATTTGTGCAATAAAATTGAATGATTCACAGTGTCAAACGCTTTAGACAGATCAATAAAAGTTAAAACAGTAAAATATTTTTTTTCTTTGTTGGTTATAAGCTGATCATAGAGTGATTGTGCAGCAAGTTCAGTTGAATGCCCGGACCTAAAACCATATTGACTAGGAGATAATATTTTATTAGTTTCTAAGAATGCATTAATTTGATTGGCAGCTATTTTTTCTAATATTTTACTTGTACTATTTAAAACAGAGATTGGGCGGTAATTTTCAATGAGATGAGAGTTTCCACTTTTTAATACTGGCGTTACTTTAGCAATTTTTAACGAGGATGGCACAACCCCTGAAGTAAAAGAAAGATTTATGATATGGGACAGAGGGATTGAAATTAAGTGAGAGATGATCTTGAAGTCAGCCATACCCAATACTTCTTTGTTTGACTATATAGATCCAGTTCCAGTGTTGTAGATGCTGCGAAGGAGGCCCTTTAATTTACTCGAGTCGACCTTCCTTAAACCCAACGTAAAACCCATGGGCGTCTGGATAAGCATTCCTTATTGCCCAAACACAACAGCTGGTGATAACGATTCTATTGCCCTCACCCAATTTGCCATGTTTCCACAAAACATACTGTCGATAGCCTGTGTGCCGTTTTTCTCTATTAGCGTCTCTGTCGGCTACATTTGCCAGGAAGTCAGGCCTATATGTTTGGGCAACCCTCAAAACTTCAGGATCCAAGCAAACCAAACGGAAATTCTGAAGAAAAAAAGTAATGTGTATTAAAAGAAAGCCTTGCAATTTACAAAACTTTATAATAGTAGGTCTACTAACCTATATAGAAATCAGTATACTACATAAAATTCCATGCAATTATATCCTTGTGTAAAAACAATCACATCTGAATATCTAAAATTACTCACTGGCAACTGTGATGTACAATCATCCCAGGCCTATATCCACAACAAATTTCTTCTTGTGGTGTGGGCATAATTCTGCACCTTCCGCAGACACACCATGAGGGGATAGCCTGTGTGCCGTTTTTCTCTATTAGCGTCTCTGTCGGCTACATTTGCCAGGAAGTCCCGCCTATATGTTTGGGCAACCCTCAAAACTTCAGGATCCAAGCAAACCAAACGGAAATTCTGAAGAAAAAAAGTAATGTGTATTAAAAGAAAGCCTTGCAATTTACAAAACTTTATAATAGTAGGTCTAGTAACCTATATAGAAATCAGTATACTACATAAAATTCCATGCAATTATATCCTTGTGTAAAAACAATCACATCTGAATATCTAAAATTACTCACTGGCAACTGTGATGTACAATCATCCCAGGCCTATATCCACAACAAATTTCTTCTTGTGGTGTGGGCATAATTCTGCACCTTCCGCAGACACACCATGAGGGGATAGCCTGTGTGCCGTTTTTCTCTATTAGCGTCTCTGTCGGCTACATTTGCCAGGAAGTCACGCCTATATGTTTGGGCAACCCTCAAAACTTCAGGATCCAAGCAAATCAAACGGAAATTCTGAATAAAATGTCATGTGTATTAAAAAACAAATTTCTTCTTGTGGTGTGGGCATAATTCTGCACCTTCTGCAGACACACCATGATGGGAGGTTTATATTCTCGGGAGGGTCTTGAGGTGAAGGGGCCTGGTCCACTGAAACTCCCTCTTTTTCTATAAGCTTGAATATAATAGATGGCTCCTCGTGAGCCATCTCTGAGAGAACCCTTCTCATCTCCTCGTGGGCCATTTTGTTTATCTTATCCTAAAATCAAAAGTTAAATTGATACCTTCTAGTCCTAATAAAGAATTATCAATTTAAAGCAAAAAGAGGAGTTTGATCAAACTAAATGATTTCAAAATAAATTATGGGCCATGATGAAGTTTATAAAATATTGTGTTATGTTACATACACAAAACAAATTGGTCAACTTTCAAAGTCTCCCATTTAAAACCAGGTTAATTTCACTCTCTTCAAAGTATTCATATCTCCGGAAAATTGCTTTCAGTTTATCAAAACTTACATTGAACTCGCCGAATCTTATGCTTTGCTGTCTATTTGTAAACTTCCTTGACTGGAAAAGACGTGGTTTGGAACCTTTTAAATTCTTGTTATAGTTTAATGGTTACTCAAACCGCCATGTAAACAGATTCGCCTGAGAGCAGTTAACCTCGTTTTGGTTTCAACATGGCGCTTCCGTGATATTCGTCTATAAGCCTAGTTTGTCTCTTCTTTTTTTTCTCGTCTTCTTGTTCTTTTCTTCTTGCTCAGAAAAAAGGGGAGTCCTGACCCCCGCCGGTCCATAATACATGATAATAATGAGCTTGTTTAAAGACTTCCTTTTAAGTTTATTTACATTTCTGTATTGCAACTAAGGGAGCATATCCAACCTTCGTGCACCGATCATTCGTGTAATGCGAATGAATTACACGATCGATTTCTACACTCGCGGCGATCTCCAATCCAAAGCGATCTGTTAAAACAACACCCTCGAGTCTGTCTGAGTGGCCTCTGCGGTCCTGTCTGGTTTGAACAGCAGCAGAGATATGCGTGTCTGTATATTACTGCGCGGTAACATAGAGTGAGAGGGCTCGTGTATGCAGTGCAATGCAGTCGACGGTATAGCTGTAAGCAGGACACTCCGAGTAACGTTGACGCTTTTATAGCCTCCCATTACCTGTTCAGCAAAACATCAATTTGGAAATGTCTGCACACAACTGGTTGTCTTTCTTTTGTATGTTATTTATACGCTACAGAATTTGTGAGGTGTGTTTAATGGACGGTTTTTCTTTGGTTTGTGTAACTTTGACTCTTCGACAGAGCATGGTTTAATTTTCGTTTTGCGATCTACAACAATCGCTGACATAACACGCGATTCTGTGTTTTACTAAAAAAATGAAAATATGGACTTATACACTTGGCATTTAATTTTTAGCAGGTGCTTGAAATTATAATGTTCTGATCAACGCGAAAATGAAAGTTCAAAACTCGGCCTGTAATTATATAGTATGATCTATTTTCCAAAACCAGTGACTAAAAATCTCCTAGTACTTATAATCAATAATGTATTTTTTAAAGTGATATAGTTATGTACAGGTATACGATATGAAATGACATGAAAATGAAAATATTACAGGGAGATAAATGTATAGGTCTATACAAATACTCAGAGCTTCTTAGAATGAATCAATGTCTGATGACGTTTCCTATCTGCATCTGATAAAAATATGTAACGACATCCTCGGTCACACTGTTGTCTAGAAGCACTGGGCTAGGTTGTGTCAAATTCCGAAGAACAATGCTCTGGCATATCTAATAGCCGCAGTAGTGACATGTATTCCCCCTTACATCTGCCAGGATATGTAACAGGGGACGGCATAGCCCCTCCAAAGGTGGATAAAGTGTGAAAAAATTTCGTTGTTCTTATAGGATGGGTGAAGCAGTGGGTACAACAGTCACTCAGGCACTTATAAAATTATAAGTGATATGTTCGGTGTACTGAATGGTTCATTAAAAATAAGAGTTCATGTCTGAGATGCATAAAGTCTGGGTCGCAGACGCGCTTACAAAGGCTTTCAATTCACTGTGGTCTGAATATCGACAGTGTACCGTAATCGGATAGCCGTCATACTTCTTCCCATGCCAATATTTGGTACATTGGTATATGGCCTGGTCAAAGATTTTCGCCTCCTTTATCAAAACGAAAGATGGCTCTGCTCTGAAGGCAAGGAAACTTCCCCCTCTAGTGTCCTGGGTTGGGTGACACCTGTCAACCATTTGGAGAGTGGACCCCAAGCACGCTCTATGTGTTAAATCTGCTATGCCGTGGAGCGTAGCTCGCCAGGATCAGCCCATCTAAACATAAATGAGGATGAGGAAAATCGTGGTCGGGGTAGTTTGGTCTATCATCATTAGAAAAAAATCTGTTTATCTAGAAATGTCTGCTTACAGCCAGAGACCCCACATTCACCTTGTTCTTGTCATCACAGAACAAGGCAATACATTCGTCTTCGTACAGTTGAACCAGTTTATTCACATAATTGACAGATGCGCACGAAAATCGGAAATCTGGAAGGTCGTTGGTGGAATCATTCTTCTTGGCTGGGATCCTGCCATTCACTATGCCGGTGTGGCGTTTGGCGTTGATGGTACCTTGACGGGATGGCTTCAACATCCTATGAATTGTCATTTTGGAGATAGACTCAAGCCCGGGTGTGTTGGCTATAACATGCCTTTGGATATCGGCCCAAGATACTCCATTTGTATATGCAGTAGCGTCTCTTCTTCTTATATGGGCCTCTGCAGAATTATCTTTAACAAACTGTTCCACGATTGATGGTAGCTGCGGAAACCTTTCCACTAATTCCTCCTGTGCACGTTTAAATACGGGCATATCAGCAGGCGTATCATCCTCGTCATCAGAGTCGAACATCCAAAATTCTGAGCGGTCTACCATGTCTAAGCAATGTGTTTTATTTACTATGATATACCTTTATAAATGGAACATTTTGCATAAACTATCTTGACATTTTTGAGTGAGTTCTTTATCTAATCTAAAGACTAATCCCACAGGGTTGCGTCAATGCCAATGTGATCCGAACTCTTTCCTTTCTAAATAGCAAATGAACGCACAACGAACACTCAGCAGGGCATGCGCATGGAATATTACAGTACAATGGATAGAATTGCAAAGGTGGTGGAGAGGGGTGTTCATTATAGATCAATAATGGTGAAGACTCTATTTTAAAATGTCTTGTTTTAAAGCGCAAGATCTAAAGGTCGAATTTTTTTTACATTTGCTCACTGCTAATTTACCATTCGGAATGCCGTAAACGCTAAATGTAGACAAAAGAATAAAGCTTGACTGACATTGGGATAACATAATTTTCATGTATGTAATGTTGAATTGGTCTTTTTATGCTATTCACATCGTGCTCCTTTGTTTATATTATATTACACTTAATTAGTATTTTTCTTTAATAAACACTACGACAACTGATTTTGGTCCTTGTGAATGAAAACATTAATTATGGGAATACCAGGCAGTCGAAAAGAAAATCTATGCTTTCAAAAGCATAATAAACAACAAATCTGGAATCAGACCTACCCCGACCATTTTAAGTAGAGACGTATGACATTTACAACAATCGTGCAATGTCTGTGCACGACTGAGGCGTGCACGAAGGTAAGATATGGTCCCTGAAGGATTGCCTGCTGACAAATGCCAATGCATTAGTATCCTTATGTAGTCGAGAATTCGAAGTAATAAACCCATAATGAAGACTGACTTGAATGAAGTATTTTTCTCGACACCCGAGTGCCTTATTTACACACGGTTATGGCTATAATACACTAAAAATTTCCAACACAGAGTGGATGAACATGTTTAATTCATGATTGATGGTTTGATATCTGTACAAGTGTAAAACAAGTCCGTGCTCTTGTTGTTTTTGGTTCTTTTTAACCTTTCCCCGGCCCTAAGACATTGGCAGCCTGTGGCGGCGACGTATTCATTTCATTAGTAAATAAATTGTCAATTTCTCTCCACTTGGTGTCAGCACGCAAAAAGAGCTCTAAGTAAAGGACATTGGGGTGGTTTCAAAAGAAAGTGGTAGCTATTTTTGCCATGATAGTTGTTTTCCATGACAGTCCGATATACACAAAAGATCAAGTGTCTACTTCCGGAAATCAGACTAACGCAATCAATCGCAGACCGGTATCTCTTTTGGTATAATATATTAGGCTACCTCGCATTTTTTCCAAACAAATGGTTGTTATTATTTATCCCGTAATAAATATCTACTAGCTTCTTTATATTGCACCAATAATAACAATTGACATGTCATTCGACCCTAGCCTAGTATAGCGGTAGTCGTGCTGAGCCGTGCCTTGTTCGTTCAGTGTTGTTTTGATTCACGGGACTACTTTCAAGGTGTCTGGACACGCTGGGCCGTTTACAGCAGAGCTCATTCTTCACCACAGGGCGCCTCTAATCCCTCTCACAGCCAAGCTTATTCCATTCGTGTACACTATCGTGTTTTTCCCGAAAATTACACGATTGAAAATTGCACGAAGGTTGGATACAGTCCCTAAGTGAACAACAACTGGTGCCAATGACTGATAAATTTGGAAGTACAATAACCGTGATTGATCGTAAGAGGTGACTTGAAGCCAAATATGGCTTTTTGGAGAAGTTCACTAAATGATTGCACATGATTTTACACAAACGTAGTGGAGGAACTATGACGACTAGTCAGTACTAAAAGCCACCTTAGGGCATTGTTGTAGGACAATGTTATTTTTCGTAAACACCCTTAAGTATATTTGTTAGAAGCTGACATAATATTCAGATGAGATACCATGCCAAAACTCCCTTTAAATCCACAGCCATGCAGGAATAAGCCAAAATCAAGCATGTGAAGGGAAAATAACCAAGCAATGTTTGCATTTGTTAGTGTCAAGAGAAATCATACCGGATGTAAATTGTATTTATCTAAACTGTTATAAATTTGCAAAATAACCTCTTTTAACAGATTGTTAAAGTGAGATAACAAGACAATTTACGTTATGAAACCATCATATACACACAAAAATCAGTTTCATTTTTGTGAAATCCATTAAATGGAATGGGTGTACATACAAGTGCATTGTTACATTGTAGTCCAATGACTACAATGACTGATAATATTTTATAGGCCAGCAAGAATATTGAATGAATGTTATAGCACTTACATAAACTATAACTTACAACTTACAAAACTTAACCTGGCTCTGCAAAAAGCTTCAAAATGCCTGCACACAACAAATGAGGCATACGCATCAGCATGGCATCAGTTGCTTCAGGACCATATATCTTCTTGAAGTCTTCCATCACCTGAATATAGCCATTATCACATCAATGGCATAAATTGCACTTCTCATTTACAGTCTGGTTACTCAAGATAGATGTATTCTGTTATATGCTTAAGTACAACAGCAAAACCTGGCACTATATGACAGCAATTCCTTAGGGCAGTAAGAGCAAGGTGCATGCAGCTAGTACCGGAAATCTTTGGTGTAGAATATATATTTTCAGCACCAAAATAGTAATTTTACATTTAACCGAATGCCATCGTGTTGTTCAGGATAATCTGCATTCTATTAAAACATTATTTTTTCCACACAACCAGTTCATGTTCTTTTTATGAATACACATAAAATTATAAAAACTCTTTCTTAACATATTAAATTGAGATATTAAAATCCTGATACCAATTGTTAACAAGTAGTCCAGGGTACTAAATTAAATCTTACAATCTCAGGCATGGTCTTGTATTTTGGAACCTCCGCTAGCAAACTGGAGAACGTGTTTCTAGTCGCTTTGACCTCACTTCCTCTGTAGCAAAATGATATGGCGGCAGACTCCAGGACATCACCCTTGCGACTGAGGACAACCATTTTTGCCACTTCACTTTTTGTCTGTGCTCGGGTGGTTCCTGTAGCAGACATTTAAGCTTTGAGCTCAAGAATAAAATTGTTTGTGAAATACATGTATTTTGCCCCCAGCCGCAGCTGACAGAGCATAGCAACAAGAGATCTGAGTGCTCATCTGAAATTGTTGAAAAGTCATGGCCAACGTTTAAAGTTCAGTTGGGAAACATCCTTAACTAGTGTCCAAAAGAAACGATACCACATGTTTGCAAGTAGCAATGACATAAATAAAAACAATGCAGAAGTTTAGATTTGGTGTTAGTCTTGTGAGAAATCCGTGAACCAAAATTCATTTCAATCAAATCAGTACAATCAATATGGCAAGCCTTTAAAGATGGGTGGGGTCGAAAAATGAACATTTTGTTAGAGCAGTGATCACAGAAACAACGGGAAACGTCACACCACCCGTCTCAAAGTCAAGTCAGTAGCGGGTATGTCCACCATGAGCATCAATGCATGCCAGAACACGTCTTCGGACTGATGATGTTGTGAGTGATGCTTTCCCATTCCTCGAAGACATCGTTCCAAGTCCAGGACGTTGACTGGAAGCAAAAGCAGACAGCGCCATGAGCCTCCAGTCAACGGTGAAGTTTCACTGACCTGGCATTTAAACTATAAAAGTAGGTTTCTCCAGACTACTATGTCTACAGATTGTCTGACAAAAGTGAGTCATGGGCGATAACTCTGGAAATAATTATGCCATTTGTGCACACAAAATTCATTGCACAACACACACATAAAAGTTCAATGACCTAGCATAAAAACCCTGACTGACAAAGAGTGATTCAGCGGCTATAGCTTGGTGTGCACAAAACCCACAACTACACACACCATGGGCAAGATACACATAAATTTCATTGGCATTAAAACGATAGTAGTAGCCCAGACAATCAGACAGCACAATTCCAGTATACCCCCCTCTCCTCACTTCGTTGCAGGGTGGGGGGGGGGGGGTGTATTACCTAGCCACATGTACATGAACAAATATGCACATTGAAAATATAAAAGGAGTGAACTATGCTAATTGGGAAGCTCACTCACTGACAATATTAATTAAGATATGGCCCGGACAAGCAGTCTTGGTAAAATCTGACAAATTGAAGTTTTTGTCTCACTTAAAAGGCAGCGTCGCCAGGTTATGAGATGGGGTAGGAGATGTTTGCATTGATGACCCTGGTTGGATGGATAATGACGCTTCTCAGAAACTTACCGTCGTGACGATTAGCTGCAAATGGTTTAGATGTGGGGGTTTGAAAAGAAGTAGACGCTGGCAAGGGTAACGACACAGGAAATATGTTACCTCCATCAGGTATAGATTGTTTAACAGTAGGTTTTTGAGGGGCAGAAGCAGACCTTTGGGTGCAGTCCTCATCATCGGAGCTGTCTCCAAATCTCTCAGGTGATCTGATAAAAGCAAAATATACAAAGTTATAATTATAACATATTACTTTCTCGCAGTTCATTTGTGGTATTAAAGAAGGATCTCTAAAACCGCAACCTAACATTTGAAAAATTGGGTAAAGCATAAGCAATCGCACCTTGTTTGTTAAGACTCATTTACCCTGAGGCTGACTTTGACATAATGATGTGAAACCTATCTTTTGGCAAAGCTCAGAGTGAAAGGTAGCGGTGGAAAAACACACATTTTTACCATCTTGTTTGTAGTCGTTCTCACTACTTCCCTTTAAACAGAGAACCCACCACGGCCGTAAATAGTCATGTACAGATCTGGTTTTACTTACTTCCTCCTCCTTTTTGAATGTCGTATTTCTTCTTCTCCCGATGAACAGGATGATGCAAGATCAGAATGACTCTCTGCAACGTGAAGCTTGCTGCGTGCCTTGGCATATGAATCTTGAAAAAGAAAAGATTTTAATATACTTTTAGTTAACATAAATAAACTGAATGTCATGCACAGGGCGATACACCCTCCAATGGCACTCCAACTCAGATAAACATCATTCAATATAATTTCATAGGGTGAAACACTCACCAATGGTACACCTACCCAGATAAACATTTAAACGAGACACCACATAAGTTTGTTGTGAATCGATGTTGACCTTCAGATTAGTAAAAAAATAAGGAGTGATCAATCTCGGATAAAAAAGAGTGTAAGTCGAACTTCAGACTAAAATATACATTTAAAGAATCATTTAGGGAATTCTCTGCTGCTTAGTTTTCTGTCTGACAGTCAGTAAACAAACAGCAGAAAATGCACCACGCTTGCACCCACAACGGTCTTATAATGCACACCTAACTAAGGTCCGTCCGTTCTCAGTCAATAAACAAAGCAGACGCAGGACTGTTTCTCAATTAGAACTCGCTATTCAGCGGTTGGTGGGAGCTAGGAAAATTACTAATGGTCATCTGAAAACCACATCTATATAAAATAGCATACATTTAAACGATCTTTGTTCGGGGCTTGTTGGAACTGACATAAAAAGGATTAGCGTTCAACACCCTCCCATGGTAGGTACTTCTGGCCAGGGAGTGTCCTGTTTGGTAAAACTATATCCACTCTCTTCTTGGATCACTTTTTTAACCGCTTCTGCTCTTGCGTTAGCAAAAGTCACTTTACTTTCTATTTCAAATGTTTCTAAACATTGTTTCAGTTCAAATTCTTTCTTTTCAAGTTCTTGCCTTTTCTTTAAAATAGAGGCCATGGTTCCTGCCTCTGCCTTTGCCCGTTCCTCCTCTAGTCTCGATGTCACAAGGGATCCAGTCACAGAGTTTGATTTCCTACTCCCAGCGTTTGAGATACTGTCGTCTGGATTAATAGTGTCTGTTTGTTGAGCATCAACTGCTTGTTGAAGGGAATGCCTTATAGTTGTTAAACTGCTGTATAGCTCTGCCAGCTGTTGTTGGCATTCCTCAAACTCCACACTTTGACACGTGTTGACCAGTTGGTCATGTAGGTTCACAAGCTCAATGTATTCCGTTATCCAGTCGGAATGCACGTCCTCAAATGACCGCTTCATCTGAATCAAGTCCAAGATCTGAACAGATTCACACTTGAGCTTGTAATGGCACTTCTTTATTGTCTTTAATTTTGTATCAATGGCAAACTGCTGACCTTTTTCTGACATCAGCCGTTGCCTTGATTCTTTAACATTACTGGATGATCCTTAATCACTAGTAATCTCTATGTTCTTTTGTGATTCCATCTTGATGTTGTGAATTAAAGGTGAACACCCTCTTCGTCTATGGTCATACATCAATGAACAAAGGGCTTAGAAAAATCTAACTCGTCAAGTAATCAGTTCATACTTTTATTACTTCTGAGGAGATGGAAGTATGATGGTAGCATGAAGTAGAAGAATTGAAGAATAATCTGAAAATTGACTGCAAAAGAAAAGAAAGAAAACAATAAACTTTTGCTTACAGGTTAGGATACAAACTTATGAAAATGAACATTTTAAAGTAAATTCAGTATCTAACATAATCTCTAAAGTTAACGGATATTATGTTTACATACAAAATAGCATACAGTAACAACAGTAAGTGATATAATAAAACGGTACATACTTAAGAAAACCTTACTAAAACAATGTGTCAAGATTACGTCTACAAAAGGCTCATTTAACAATAATTATTAACGAAATAGATACAAAATCACATACAGTATGTTATGACCTATGCTCTGTTTTCTAATACCCTTTAGTGTTCTATACTATTATACGTCTTGACTGGATAAACAACTTGGATGGAATGGTTCCCAAGAAGAGTGTTTAAACATATTAAGATGGTGGAGATCATTTTAAAATTGCTTGTTCTTTTAACCTCCAAAATAATGATTTACACTTTTTTTTTACATGTTTCATAAATTTATTTCCGTCTTTTTATTTTATTGTAATTTTGATGTTAACGGGCCTGTCTGATTAAAACTTCTATTCCCCACGATATAAGTGAAATAATCCTGAGTGCGGCGTAAAACTCCAATCAATCAATCAATCTAGTGGTACCTGGAAGCCATCCCAAATATGTTGATCAGATATAACCCATGGAATTTCTTTAATCAATGAATATGGGGTGCAGTTGAGGGAATTCTGAATTGACTTGTCTGAGGATATTGTACCTCGTTGACAGGAATGGTCATTAGGTTTGAAACTAACTTATGTATACTAGTAGAGGGGAAATGGACTGACAGTTCGGGGATGATGAGGTCTGATAAAATTATATTGTTTGTGTCAAGAAGAGTGTCTTACTTATAATCAAATTTATGCAAATGTTTCAGGTTACTGAAAAGGAAGTTCTGACCCTGACAGAGGAAGAGTTTGGTTTATTAGAGGTAACCAGCATAGGCGATAGAGCAAGACTGAGACAAATGTGCAGACAAGCCCTGAATGGTATTTTTGTGTAATTGTTTTTGAAAATCTTGACTAAAACAGTTATGAAATTTGAAAATGAAACAATCATAAAGCTGAAAATGGGTTTCATGTAACATTTTTGATTGAATATCAAGACAGGGGAATCAGGCTGACATCGATGTGGTGCTTTAGTAAATTTAAACAAGAGTTGTATCCCCCCGGCCCTGCATAAGATTTATTATTTATTTTAAGTTATTATAAGATATCTATGCTATACTGTCGGAAAAGGGCAGTAACTCTGAAAATAATGAAACCAGCGCAACCAAAATACGAGGTGCACATCCTCGAATGATATTGAGCATGTCCACCTAGTTTCAAAAAAATTTAATAAAAACTGTGGGAGAAGATGCGATGACAACCACTAATTATCTATGTCGTCTTATACTGTCGCTCTAAAAATAATCAAACCAGCGCAGCCAAAATAGAAGGTACACATCCTCAAATTATATCCAGCAAGTCCATCAAGTTTCGAAAAAATCTGATAAAAATCGTGGGAGGAGATGTGATGACAAGCACTAATTGTCTATGTCATCTTATACTGTCGAAAAAAAACAGTAACTCTAACAATAATGAAACCACCGCAACCAAAATAGGAGGTGCACATCCTCGAATGTTATTCAGCATGTTCACCAAGTTTCCAAAAAATTTAATAAAAACTGTGGGAGGAGATGCGATGACAAGCACTAATTGTCTATGTCGTCTTATACTGTCGAAAAAGGGCAGTAACTCTAAAAATAATGAAACCAGCGCAACCAAAATAGGAGGTGCACATCCTCGAATGATATCCAGCAAGTCCACCAAATTTTTAAAAACTCTGATAAAAACCGTGGGAGGAGATGCGATGACAAGCACTAATTGTCTATATCGTCTTATACTGTCGGAAAAGGGCAGTAACTCTAAAAATAATGAAACCAGCGGAACCAAAATAGGAGGTGCACATCCTCAAATGATATCCAGTATGTCAACCAAGTTTTAAAAAAATCTGATAGAAACTGTGGGAGGAGATGCGAGGACAAGAAATCATTACAGTCAGACAGACAGACATATCGCTATATCCCCCGCATTATATGCCGGGGGATAATTAAACGGAATAATAACTACATTCAAAACAAAATAGTAGATTAATGCTGTGTTTAGGCTGGGAGGATTTTTTAAAAAATGATTCTGACATAGCTACACTGCACAGGACTCAAATTTAACGCTCATCTGGCTTAAGCCAGGCAGGGGTAGTCAAGGTCAGTGATTGGTAACTTCAGTGTTCTTGTTTTGAAACTTGACACCAGGGGTTTCTACTCGTAAGTCGGGTTGTATTTTAATTGACTAGTCTGTTTAAATTTCTGATATTTGGGTGGTATTTCAGAAAACAACTGGCGCAAAGCGACAAATCAAGTCAACGAAAAGGATATACATTGGCTGGAAACACAAATTTGACGAGAAGAAAGGTTTTCAGGCAGTACCCCTGAACAAAGGTGGAGGAACTGTGCACATGGATCTGGCCAAAGATCTAACGAATGAGATTTCAAAGGTCTATTTTCCTGGGGGAAGGTCGGAGGCCCAACAGCTGCAGCTGTCTGACCTTGACTACTTTACCGCCAGCTTCTCAGGCCGACCGTTGGCTGACTTCTTGAGGAACCAGTTGTTTACACTGGATTTAAACTGCATTGAAATAGGGTGCAGTCCAGTACGCATCTATCTACACACAAGTCCAAAGGCACCCCCCTGGAAAGTCTGCACCGACCGATAAAATCATTGGTCTAGGGAGATTGTTGGTAAACTGATATTGCAGAAACGATTGTGATCATAAGGGCAACATTCTGGCGATAAGAAATCATCAAGATCTGATCCAAAGTTATTAAGTTATGGAGCAGAAGGGAATAGACTTAAACAGAATATTACATACTCTAATATGGATATTGTATTAGGAAACCAGGGATGTCTTAAATGGTTCCAGACAAACCATCTACCCTTAACTGGTGATACCATAATACGACTGACTTTTTCTTAAGTCGGGTGTATAAAATTATTCAAGCGGAATAACTCTGAAAAGTATGGGTTCGCTAAAGGCACCAATGGCACACCATTGTTAGTAATTCTGCACACAAAATTTCATAACCTGGTGTAAAAAGTGAAGAAGTTTTAGTACGGACAAACTATGCTGGACAGAGAGACGGACAGACATGGCAATTCCAGTTTACAATGTAACCCGCCTATATAATTAAACAAAAATTCACATTTGCAGGTTGGCTAGTAACCACTGAAAATGCTGAAGAGCATCAATATTATTTCGTGGCATTTCAAGGCCATTAATATCCATAAACTGCAGACAAAGTCTCTCTATTTCATGATCACTACCTTTTGGTGGCGGCTCTTCACATTCAGCTGCCATGAATGTCCCCTTCCTCAACAGGAGTTCTGTAGTTCTTTCTTTAATAAAACTGAAACTACATCAATTTATCATTCTGTACAAAGATGCAATAATATCTATTTTGCAAGGCCCAGAAACGTGTTACTTGGAAATACTATTATAAGTAAAAAAAGTTTATATGTATTAACACACAGTAGGCAGAAATCCCATTTACTCAGAACATTCTGAATAATGTTTTTCTTACCATAGAGTTCAGGTAGCTGAAACATTACATCTTGTTTCCCTGCAGGACATCTAGAGCCACGCTCACGGTGTCGATTCCAATCTGCTCGGATCTTGTCTAAGTCTCTTTGAATGATTTCCATAAAGCAGAATTGCAATAGCTCTCTAAAAGTAGATATTCAAAATATTGATAAAAGCCATGATGAACTACGTACTGTCCAATAACCTGGTAACGGCCAGAGTTTTTGCTCAGGTTATTTGGCTCCATAAGCATTATGCTTTGCGGTTAAAATACACAAGCAGAAATACTGTGGGCTGAAATAGTAAATGAAATTTCATATAAACTAATTTACATATAAACATGCAAGTGTTTATAACACTAGATACATAGGTAAAATCCCAGCCAGCATTGGCATCTCCTATAGCGTTATGCATGGATATTTTTACATGGTTCCATGTGGTTTAAAAGACGCCACTATTTTTTTTTTTTGAATAAACATGTTTGCAGTAGTCACATTGTGAGGGCACGTCTTCTGATCCATCATTCATGTAGGCAGCCGCCATCCAGGGAGAGTTTCCTTAGATACATAATCCAAAGAAGTAAGGAATGTGTTGTGGTATATATATTTATGATCACTAAAAGACACGGGCACATGGAAAATCTTCTTGTCTAAAATAACCATGAAGACAAGATTCTAATTGTGTTAAAAAGAGGTATATCATTTAGACCTTTATACCCCATTAATTATTGTGACAAACCAAACCTATGATATTTCATGAGGTTGACGACTGACAAGAGCTTGTCGTGGTATATCGTGCTTCAGCCGCCGATTTTTTTGGCTTTCTCTTGCCGTGAAGCGACTTGAGCCGCACATGTTTTAGGCTGTCTGTTGCCGAGTGACAGCTTAACCTGCAGAATACACAAGCTTACAGCTTTTCTTGATGCCAAAATCATAAAACTATGATTACTTGGTTTAAAATTGCTTTTCTTAACTGTTTATGCCGTTTTTCCTGAATAAAACTTTTAAAAAACCTTATTAGAAGACTTTGAAAACGGGAGAAAAAAATTCACTTCAGCGAGTGACCGTCCAACATACTTCCTGCATTTACACTGGCTGTGGGATAAACACCGGTTACCAGCGGTCATATTTTCGGTCATTTATATCGAAGACAAAATTTAGAAATTGTAAAAATCAGACACATTAGTGCCTTTCTTTTTCTTTTTCTTTTTTATACAATTTTTTTAATAAAATCGGTAAAACTTTCTTGTGGAAGACTTTGGAAAGCGTGTAAAAATATTTACTTTGCCGAGTCATGACTTGACCTACATTTGATACTACTACAGAAAACAAAGCTACTGGCGGATTAAGTAGTGCTTTTCCTTTCTTTACGTATATTTTTTGGGGATAAAAACAATAAAAAAATCTCCTTGAAGTTTTGAAAGTTGAGAGAAAAAAATGCTGTTTTCGGATACAAAATGGTGTCCCGTAATCGAGTGAAGTCATTTCAACAGAATTCACTGCTGAAGTCGATACTGATAGCATTTCTGTCCGAAATAGTTTACTATTTCTGATACGGGTCAAACGATTGCAATATTCCACCAGATTTTCTACTGAGACGGAAAACGGGAGCGAAAACAACAACGTTCAGAACTACGATAAAATGAGAAAAAACTTTGCCTGCTAACTTATTTCCAGAGCTTTGTGAATACTGGACCTGTGAATTTATTACACCCACATGAGATTGAGGCTGTTTTCTGCCTTTTTTGTGTTTTCTAACTATGAAAACAATATTTTGGTCATATAAAACTTGATCTGTCAAAACATAGGCATAACGCAAAATGACATTTGAAAATGCATGACAAAAAAATCCATTTTAATCAGTAAAAGAATTTGTAAAATGTAGATATCCTACATTGTCAATACCCCAGTAAAAATTAGAGAATTTATTAAGTCACCAAGTGAATAAGAAATAATAGAAAGGAATAAAGACAATAATCAAATCAATACTGTGTAAACTGGCTAGTCGTAGTAGTACAACATTTGCAGTTGTTTTTAACTTTATTGATTGTAATTATAAATTTATAATTCCTGGAGAAAAGTAAAATTTCACGGAAAACACACTTATGATGTGGAGATTATTTTGATCTTTTTGTATTTCAATATTTATAAACAAAATAAAGAAAATTTCCCGTAATAGTGACAAGAGGTAACATAGCACGAACAGTGAACCGTATAGGTCTACTGGGAACTGCGCACTGGTCCGAAGGTTCACTAGTCCAAACATCCCAGACATAATGCGCTATATCTCAAATAAGACCATCCACTATTTGGATGAGAAAAACTAAACAGTGGTACTGATAGACATTTTATTGAAGCAATAAAAAAAAATCTGAGTAGCGGTAGGTATACTTGAACAGATATGAAAAATAAAAAGTACTCTTCACTTACATATATGAACGTTAACAAAGCCGACACCACGTGTCTTTCTAGATATAAGTATAATGTCCTCTTTATAATAATGTTTTGGCAATATCGTGTTTTGGCACCCCATTTTTTTTTATGGATTGGACACGTCTAACAACCATTGCGCATGCGCACACTTCAGCACTGGACCACATGGATTGGATTGTTGCAAAAATTGTTCATGGCGGCGATACCAATTCCGGTAATGTACGCTCTATCGTCTTTGTATTATTCCTAAAATAGCCCCTCCCCTACCCAATGTTTTTTTTTTAAAATAAGTACTATATTGGGTGAGGTGCTATACCTGAATTAAAATACGGACGTGTTGGCATAGTCAACGCTCTATATATTAGTCCTGCTATAACACCCCCAAGCCGTTTTTTCCTATCTCTTCAACATGGGCTGGGATGCTATACCAGGAGTAATATATTTGTCCTCAAATAGCACCCCAAAAGGTGTGTTTTCCTATCTCTACAACAAGGACTGGGGTGCTATAACAGGACTAATATATAAGCGTTGAAGTGAAAAGAGGGAATGCTTTTTTTAATATAATAATTTCTTAAATGACAACAAATTTGGGTTTTTCAGCCCCTTGGGGTTTTATTCACGCCAGACTAAAAATATATCATGAATATAGGCCTACCAATTGTAATATTTTATATGGAGAATTCAAATCCAAGTCCAAAAATAAAATAAGCAGAACAATTTTTTCGTCTTTTTGTTTCCTCACAATGTAACAACATTTATCAAAAGGCTTTTATCTGGGGGCCATGGGGAACAGAAAAATGTTTGCAGATTAAACCACTTTATTTCTTAACAAGAGTTAAGGTTGGGGTGCTATTTCATCCACAAAGCGGCTTTTTCATGCACGCATGTAAAGAACATTTTTTAATGCAGTTCTTAGGAATGTAAAACGGTAAAGACATAGTGCGGGTGGTAGGATTAAAGGCTAGCAGAACAGTAAATTTTAGTGCTGAGCTAGTGACGCCAACACGTACGTTAACGTACAGTGAAAAAATGACAATTTTTCCACGAAAGTTACGTTGTGGGTTCCGCACACACCCCCACAACCAACACTGAACTGTCATAAACAAATTATGTTATTGCATGCATTGACATTGTCCATGTACGGAACTGAGACTTTAAGAAAATTGGAATATGTCACTATTGTTACATTATTTGCTTTGCAGACACTCAGACGAAGTCATCATCCGACGATAAAACAATGCCGGTTTTTGTCGACCTAAGACATCTCTCAGGGAAGTCCCAGACTTCTTTTTCAGACGCTTGCGGCGGACAGTCACATTTGTATGCAGGTCTGGAACTCCACGGGGACGTGCAGCACTCGAACTAGCAGATGTTGTCGGCTGGTCAAACCCCTCATGCTGGTATGCCACAGACTCTTGATAGGCCAGACAACAGGCCACTTTCAGAAGGAACAGCTACCTGGGTGGTTTCCAGAAGGTTGGTTGGTCCTTCAGGGTCCATGTTGAGGTGCACAGGGAGATGATCGGAGGGACAACAAACGATTTCGGAGCCAACCTCGGCACAAACAATGAATAGATCTGGTACTGCAGAAGTTGATGCCTGTTGGCTTACAGCGTCCTCCGAATGCTCGGACGGATGGGCATCTGTTTCTTGCGGGTCCAATTCGGTTTGAATCGTGGTAAATAAACTCTTCCGAAGCTCCTCTCGGGGCATCGACAAAGAGTCAAACATAGGGGTTGTATAAGTGTAATGAGGCGGTTCACCGCGATGATGTTTTATATTTCGACCGCTCCTTTAAACTTGATGGGGAATACCTCTCTGATGACAAATTCTTTGAATAACTCTCGGACATAGCTAGACCAATCTACAGCTGAATTTTTATAGTTGATTCCAGCGTTCTGTGAACATTTAAGCAAAGATTGCCCATCTACGAAAAATTTCACAAATTGCAAAATATCCTGGAAAGAATAATGAGATTTGGAGAAAATACAGTTTACTCTCAGGGAATATTCATGATTCCGATTTGCTGAGCATCGGAAAAGCACACCGTCTATACATTTCTCTTTTCTACGCTCTACACAAGGTTCATTACACTTGGAGCAGATGTACCCATCCAACAGAAGTTTATTTGCCTTAAGCCAAGAAATAACTACATTATTACTATTGATAAGTAGTCCATGGAAGGTCCATGGATTGTCAAAGTGTTCCTCAGTAATCTCCCTGGGATTGGTCAGCCGTTGGCGGAACGCCCCCCCTTGGTGTTTGACCAGACACTGAAATCAGAATGAATTATTCATAAGATGGCAAGGATTGGATTTCGGAAACGCAAATATACCACAAGCGGCCAAACAAAGACGGCCAACAACAGTGTGAGCACAGCGTCATATTGAAGATCTGCATATGAAAATAATAAGGAAATGTTTAGATAATCCTGTTATATTGCACTATCCAAAAAATTTGTCTTTTTAGGTCACTGTTAGTGATCACAGTGTACTTGTGTTTAACTTGGACCACAGCAACTACATTTCAAACAAGCAGAAAATGACGGCCAGAAAAGGGAAAGATGACAAGGCAATCACATTACACATTTGTTTGTTTGTTTGTTTATTCACCATATAAAAAAATATATATACAAATCACCATGCACAAAAACAAGAAGGTAATGGCGGGAATAAAACTCGTCAGAGTTTGTTCTATCCCAAAAAGATATTGCAACTTGCAGTACGGTTGGTTTGGTGAACTAAATTTATAGCAGTGGAAAAAACTTAAGATAACATATAATACAAATTATGACGTGGGTTTACTGGGATATGGATTACTAGTTTATAAGATGGAGTAGATGGTCTTTGAATTTAGATTTAAACAATGACACTGAAGTTATATTTTTAAGTTGGTCATGTAAATTGTTGCATTGTCTGGGTCCAACGGTTCTAAATAAGTGAAAAAATAGGTTAGTTTTGTAAAAAGGTCTATAAAAGTTAAATGTCTGGGATCGTGTGCCAAAACGATGCACGGTTTGTGGTCTAAGCAGATAATTTGTAAAAAGAAGAGGGGTTTCATCAGGTCGGTAGAAAAATTTATGGGATAATAAGATATTATGGTAGGAGATCAGAGAAAATAATGGAAGTATTTTAAGCTGTTTAAAAATAGGTGAAATATGATCGAGGCGTGTTGATAATGAAATAGTACGTATAGCACGCTTCTGCAGAATGAAAAGGGGTTGGAGATGAGTATGATAGGTGTTTCCCCACAGTGTAATCCCATAAATCAGATAGGGAAATAAAAGTGAATAATAAAGAAGATACAATGATTGTTTATTAAGTGAACGTTTGAGATGGTTAATGATACCTAGGTTTCTGGCGACTTTGGAACTAATATAATGTATATGTGATTTCCAATTAAGCTTATTATTGATAACAATTCCCAGAAATTTATATTGTGGAACCTAAACCAGTTTGGTGTTCGCAATTTCTAGGGAAGGAAGGTGATGGCTGCATTTGTTAGTTGGGGCGATAACCATATAATTACATTTGCTGATGTTCAGGGTAAGTCTATCAGCTTGGAACCATTCATGAAGTCTATTTAGTTCTGTGGTCATGGTATTTAATGCATGTATTGGATCATGAGAGGAGTAAACTAAACTTGTGTCCTCTGCAAAAAGAATAGGATCGAGAAAATTAGAAGTGAAGGAAATATCATTTATGTAAATTAAAAACAATATTGGACCTAAAACGGATCTTTGTGGCACACCACATGTCACTTCCTCGGGAAACGAAATAATATTGTTGAAAGAAACACACTGAGTACGATTATTGAGATAACTTTGTAACCAAACATTTGATAAACCACGGAAGCCATAGTGTGATAATTTTTTCAATAAAATATCATGGTTGACAGTGTCAAACGCTTTTGACAAATCAAGGAAAGTAACAAAACTAAATTTATGTTCTTCTCTAGCATTTACAAGTTTATCGTAGAGAAGTTGGGCAGCAAAGGTTGTCGAATGGTTTGAGCGGAATCCAAATTGGTAATTAATAAAAATTTTATTAGTTCCAAGATGGGAGAGTATTTGGGTGACAGCTAACTTTTCAAGGATTTTACTAAGGGCGGGTAAAACAGAAATTGGTCTATAATTAGATAAGAGGGTTTTTTCTCTAGCTTTGTAAACAGGGTCTATCTTAGCGGCTTTTAGGTTATTTGGAACAGTACCGGAAGAAAATGAAAGGTTAAATATGTAAGCTAGAGGAACTGGAATGGGTTCAGCAATTAATTTTAGGATAGATGTCGGAAAATTATCTACGCCTGTAGATTTGGACGATTTTAGTTCAGTTATGACACGTTTTACAGCTTCCGGAGTTGACAAGGAGAATTCAAAACAGTTTTCGATAGGAGGACCGATGAAGTCAGCAAAACTTTTTTCTGTTAATGGTATATTCTTATCTAATTTACTACCAATGGAACTGAAATAGTCATTAAATGAGTTTGCAATCTCATTTTTATCTTCCACAGCTCTATTGTTAATATGAAATGTAGTTGGCACTTTACTGCAATGGTTCCTGTTTAGTAACTCATTTATCACTTTCCAAGTTTTTTTAGTATCATGGTTAAATTTGTTGAACTTATTTTCAAAATAATTCTTTCTGGCAGATCGAATGATTTTGTTTAGACAATTTTGATATACTCTATATTTTGTTTGAGATTGTTATGTTTGAGCTTTTCACGATACAATTTATTTTTTTCATGAACTGATTCTAGTATTCCAGGGGTAATCCATGGTTTTGTTATTCGAGGACAACATACAGTAACATGTTTTTGTACCTTTCAATAAAAGTTGTTGATACTTACTTATTGGTATGTGAGTATGTTTCGTAACCTCGTTCAGCCACTGATACTCAGCCAGGGTAACATTATAGCCAAAGTAACGTCGATTATGCAAGCCCCGTTCGAAAGTTATGTACAAGTCCCGCAGGTGCCTCACATCACTGGTCAAATCCAACAGCATTACCCATTCGAAAAGCACATCTGGACACAACCCATTTTTTTAAGTGAAAACACACACTTTAAATCGTTGGAGGTATGTTAAACGCTTCGTCCAAAACAGGTGACGTATTTGCACTGGCCATTGTTTGCCTTCACCAATCAGATATTGGATATGCATCTACAAGCGACAGATATTCTTGCTCCGATCACACATTTGCATTCTTTTTGATTTGATGACAGCTATCACATGATTTGTGCACGGACGTTTTTGGCTGTAAGATTCTGTAATGGAGACTACGCCCTTTCACTGTCTTGTCATAGTTCAATGACATTTCAATCAAGTCAATACCAGATTTTTCTTGTCCCGACTCCTGGTACAGCACCCCTGCCTATGTTTAACATATATTGAAATTATACCATAACAGTAATTTTACAGTTCGTCGTTTAAACTGTTACACCCCCCCCCCCCCCCCCCCCAGCACATGTTGTAGAGATAGGAAAACACGGCTTTGGGGTGTTATATGAGGACTATTATATAGAGCGCTGAAAGCATTCCCGACCCTCTCATATTACACATGGTATACCAATTGGATTGTTTTCCATTAAAATGACATTAAAAAATACCGTTTTGGTAAATCGCTGGATGCATTGGCACCTTACACGTACATTAATTTTAAAATTTTTACCTTTTATTGAAGTGCGTATTCCCACCAAAAACAGACTTTTACTTCATGGACGAAATATAGTGTTTTGATACAGCATTTAATCCCACCACCCAGAGCATTCCTTTTCGGTGTACCATTACAAAAAATACAGGAAAAGTGCTTCATTTTGTATATCCTGGATGAAATAGCACCCCAACCCTTACTTTATTGAAAAATTTTGCCGTTTTTAATGCGATTTTCCCCCCAAAAACATACCATGCCCCTTTTTCTGTTCACCATGGCCCCAAAAGAAAACCCTTTTGAAGAATGTTTATAGATTGTGAAGGGGAAAAAAACGTAATAACAGTTACTTCTGTTCAGTTCAACGCTTATATATTAGTCCTGGTTTAGCACCTCAGCCCATGTTGAAAAGATAGGAAACAACTTTGTGAATATATCTTTATACAGAAAATTGGTAAAAACCAATTCAGTCTGTATTTATTCATATTTTTAATAGGAAAGAAAGAAAACTAACCCTGTTTTGCACAGCCTAACAGCAGACGTCTCCGTGATAAGCCTTCATCACACTCCAATCTACTTTCATCAATCCATTGATCTTCATCTTCACCACTTGCCTCCTCTTCTGTCATGATCATCTCTTCCTCTGTGGATGCAGCTTCACTTTCCTCTGTGAGACCTGTATCAGATTCCATTTGACTGTCAGATTCCTCATCAAGATCCTCTTCCTCATTCTCGGCTTCTTTGTCAAGTCCCCAAAGATGTACAACCTTCTCTACATCAACTAGTTTCTCACCTTCATCTTCTTCCAATGAACAGTCTGGCTCTATGCTTTTGTATGATATCTAAGTATAATAAAATAGGGTAATATTAGATTTTACAGAATTCCTTTTTGTCTGCCAAAGGTTGAAAGTATGTAATGTTGTTTTGTATTGTTTTCATTCAAATGACATTCAAGTAATATTTTAAATTCTTGAACTGAATAAATACGAATTGTTGTCATCTATATCATTGCGTAAAACATCTTAGATTTAAGAAATACCTCAATTCCAGATTTAAGTTCATGAGCCTCAACATCAAACTTCTGTATCAAACGATCAACACCACCTCTGGCTCCCTTATCACTCAAACACAGCCCAGCTTTACTGAGCCAGTTCTGCAACTACCAAAAGAAACATCACTTGTTTTTATTTCTTTTGTTTTTCAAACATCTAATACAAGATGATTTGTTGATTGATTTAAAATAAAACCAGCCATACACAAACAAGATTAGTTAAAACATGTATTTCAGAGAATATCGAATGGAAAATGTACCTTTTGGCTACAGCCGTGCTTGTAGAGTTGACAAGAAATGATACTCTGCACTAGCCTAAATCGACGTGGATGCCTGAGACGTAGTAATATCGAAATTATCAACCCTAATCCAGGGACAAGTGGGCCCAATTTCCCGTGGGTATCTCTAGAAGAAGAAGGAAAAAAAAAGAACACATTCATATATATATATATGTGATACATGTAAGTATGGGTTCATCTATCTTTTTGATAATGATGTTTTTAGTAAAACCTTCCATCTTACAGATCTTTCAGATGACAGAAGAAATTTATCTCCTTTAGTGGAATACCACTTAATATGGATTTCTTCAAACAACATTACCCTTATCACTCAAAATCTTGGTCAATAATTCCATTCAATTCTTTTGATAACATTTTAAAGGTAATTATTCAGTTTAAAAAAAACAAAGTAAGTTGGTTATTTTAGAAGATCAGATGCTAAATCTAGAAAAATTATCAAAATAATTCTTACACTTGAATTTTGTCCGTGGAATTCCTGGTTGTAAGAGCAGCTTCAAGCACAATCTGTAAAACCGGTAAGTTGATTGACGTCTCAGCTAAATATTCTTTCCAAGAAAAATTCTTCACAGCCTCAAGTGTAAGGATTTTGCTGGTGTAATCTGATGTCTTGGTGTAAGCAGACATCTCTCTGCGAACAAGCTTTTGAATCAGATAAATAAATGCCTCCTTTGCTGCCTTACTTTTCTTCAGGAGTAATCCCAAAGCTAATCTGTACTTTGACCAATTTACATACCTCAAAACTCGCTCTTTAAATAGAGATACCTTAGCTCTCTGAAAGGTGGAAGTTATATACATATATTTTAAAAAGTTAAATTCACTGTGACTATGAATATAACCCAAACGGTTACTGGAACAACATAAATGTGACCAAGGATAATTAAAATTGTTCAGTTCCAGAAATGATTACATTTTCAGTTCAACTTCAAGATAAATTTACATTATACAAATAGAATCAAATTGAACTTGAGGATTTGACCATTCTTTTTTAATTTGTGATCAGGAAATTGTCTATGCATACCGTTTTAGTCGGAACTTTCCCATCCCCTGGCAAGCTTTCCGAACTGTCTGTTTTTATGGATTCCCTGTTTTTTTTTAATTTCCTGGGTTTTTTTAGTAGGTGTTCTCACCCGTTTTCCGACTGCCTCCTCTACTTTCGTCGATATATACCCCTTTGCGACAGTCCTGCCAAGAAAATCTGTCTTATTTCTTCTTGTTTGGCTAAAATATATTTTTTCCCCACGTTCTATTTTTTCTATATCTACAAAACAGATATGACAGAGACACCTCTCCTCAACTGCAACGTGTGTTTTCCCTAGTGGAGTAATAGGATTGTCCTTTAGTTCCAATAGTTCAGTTAATACTTCTCTTAATTCTGCTGAATTCACGACGCTTCGTTCAATTGAAAATCTTCGATATCCGTGTGTTTTTTTCTTAAACAATTGTCCACAGTTGATACAACTAGCCGACATAGCGACCAAAATCGACAAATCCTCGATGTTGTTGTACGCATTTCACTCGAACTCGTATGTTTATCAAGAAAATACGAAAGCGCGGCTCTCACGTGTGTTCGTACATTGCTCAAGTTGATTTGAAGTAGGGCGAGCGGGAGATTCGGGCTGTCGTTGGAAAAACGACGTGGATGCAACACAAATGTGAGTGTTTGAACGTTTTTTTTCCGCGAAACGGCGAACTAAAAGATCGAATTGAATGTGTGTTAAATTTGGGCCGGTTGCGTTGTTTAAAATTAGGAGAAATTCTACCACAGATCACTCTGCATCATTGCCAGACTTTATGTTATGGATGCACTTTCCAAGCAAATTTTTTTTTCCAATTTGGACTCCATTTTTATACATAAGTCTATTACAGCATGTACAAATGAACTCTGTATACTGATGTATGTGGCTTTGAAAAAGTTCCAATGTCAGGTCAATGGATGTCGGGTGTCGCTGCTCCCTTTTTCTTTGTCTATCTTTAAATCTATTAAGCTGTTTTTTTGGGCCTGCTGCCTACTGCCTACTGCCTGCTGCCTGCTGCCTACTTCCTAAGGTAACAAATCCATTTTTTTCTGACTGTGGTAGAATTAGAACAGCATAAGCAGAGTGTTTGATTTCATGTTGCATCTTTCCTTACATTTCCTTTCCCTCTCTGACTGCCTACGTTGATCCAATTCAACCAAAGAGAGTCTTGTTTTGGTGTTGCATAGTTCCTGACGTTTCCTTTCTCTCTCTGACCTTTTATATTGTTCCAATTCTTCCAAAGACTTTTGATTTCGTGTTGCATCGTTCCAATTCGTGTTGTTCCAATTCTAATTTCGTGTTGCATCTTTCCTGACACTTCCTTTCCTCTCTGACTGTTTATGTTGTTCTAATTCTATCAAAGACTGTTTCGATTTTTTGTCCAATCTTAGTATACATATTCTTTCTCTCTCTGACCGTTTACATTCGTCCAATTCTTTTATGGATAACTTTTGTCTTGACATATATCTAAAGCAATGTATCCTCTCTTTTTCTGTTCGCTTGAAGTGTTCTAATTTCATCCTGTCCATTTTGTGGCAAGCTGCATTTTGAGCCTGTGAATTTGTTTGTTCCTCAGACATTTTGTGTCTTTTAAAGTGTTGAACTGTCGCGTGCTTTTGACGGGTTTGCTGTTGTAGATAATCACTGAACTAAAATAATTCATTAGATCGTAAGTCAAGAGTTGAATTCTGATCTTTTGTGGGATGTGATCGTTTAGTGGGGTAATGGCACAGATGTCAAAGTTGATGATCTAAGTGAGGGTCCTGTAGATGGATGTGACCGTTTAGTCAACCTTGATGGTGTTATTTGCTGGGGTGATGGCACAGATGTCACAGAGGATGATCTAAGTGAGGGTCCAGTAGATGGATGTCACCGTTTAGTCAACCTTGATGGCATTACTTGCTGGGGTGATGACGCAGATGTCAAAGTTGATGATCTAAGTGAGGGTCCAGTAGATGGATGTCACCGTTTAGTCAACCTTGATGGCATTACTTGCTGGGGTGATGACACAGATGTCAAAGTTGATGATCTAACGGGTAGCCTGTATATGCTAACAAAATAAATGCTAAGCAGGTGGGAAACAACAAAACTATTACTAACTTTCATTGGTGTAAGTGTACAACAAAACATGAAAATATTACTAAACCTCATTGGTGCTAAACAATAACATAGATGGTGAAAATAATAAAAGATCTTATCAAGAAAATCAAATGATCATAACAGCAAAATTAGAATCAACTAAGGAGTGTTATAAGTGGTCACTGGAGGAGCGGGGAGTGTGAGTCGTAACTCTTGCTGGGGTTGAGGTTTGGGTAAAGGGGAAAGTGTGGTTAGAGGGTCATCTAGCCAGGCTGACTCTGTGAACTTGATGTCCTCCTTGGGATCTACTGATGAAGTTGGAAACTCCTCAGCGAAATCATCACCAAAGGCTTCATGTAGCTGAGATTTGAGGTGCTTATTGGCCTCACTTAAACTATTAACATCTTTCTTCAGATAGGTCTCCCTTGATGAGAGTGATTGAACCCTCTGAGACAATGAAACTCGTTCCAGGTTCTCTTGATTAATAGATAAATCTGATTTGGCTTGCAGAACCTTAAGTTTTCTTCTAATTTTGTTCAGTGATTTGATAGCAGAGTCAGTGTCATTTTTCGACAGATCAAAGCAAATGACCTTGATTTGGGTATCCATCTCTTCAACTGATTCACAAATTAAACTTTTTAGAGTGTCCAAAGGTTTGGATTTTTGGGTGATTAATTCAGATCTGTAAAAGTGATATGGAGCATAAGTTAAATATGAGGCAAGATAATAAACAGAGTAGGCCTACTCTGTTTTGGTATCAGATCAGTCTGTTGAAAGGTACTACTAATAAACAGCAGGCCCGTCAATAAGGCTGGATTGGGAGAGTTATAAAATGCTCTCCCAAATCTGTGAGGGCGACCTTTTTCACTCCCCCAAAAAGCTCTCCGCATAAGCGAGTGGGAGAACATTTCTTCTCAGTAGAAAACAAAAATGAATGAAATAAAAACGACGAGAATTGCTGAAAATGAGGTAAAAGGTGTTTATTTTACTTTTTGAAAAGTATAATCATAGTATAAAGGCATGATGTACATGTAATATTTTTATTCTTTTCTTTCCATCATTCTTTCCATCACTACTCAGTTTAGTCCACCATCGTCTCCCCAACCCCTTCCGCCTGTCAGTCCGTCGACACCCGTTATCTCACCTCCTACTCTGCAGTCACAGACTCCTAGGTCTGTAACTTTACCTTCTGTTTCCCCTTCCCCTACTGGTGCTCCCTCCCTTAGACCTAGTACCTCTGCCCCCTCTTTTTCATCCCCTCAGCCCCCCTCCCCTAGACCTAGTAGCACCTCTGTCCCCTTTCGGCCTCCACCCTCCCCAGTTTCTACTAGGATCACTTCTCCTAGAACTAGTACATCTAGTCCCTCTCCTCCTCCCCCATCCCCAGTTTTGTCAGTCCATTCTCCTATGAGATATTCAGATGCAGTGAGATCCTCTCCGAGGGGTCAGCGCAGCCCTCGGAATAATTTAGCTAATTCTAAATTTTGGAAATTTCGGCACACCTCCTCTAATTGGCACCTTCCTAATGTAACTAAGAAAGTTCTTTTACTTGGGGATTCTAATCTATCTAGAATTAACCTTGACCCCCACCCTGATATGCAGGTAGAATGTTTTCCTGGTGCCAATTTCAATTCATTTCGGACGCTAATTCAAAAGTATCAAGGTCCCAAACCTGAGAAAGTTGTCTTGTTATTGATACCAATATTCAAGATAACTACTGAGCCAAACGCTTCGTTAAATCAAATGCGCAACATGATGACAGCGGTTAGGAAGACTTTTTCCAATTCGCTCATCTACTTTGTAGAGATCCAGTCATCCACAAAATTACCCGCCAGTGAAGTTTCGAACCTGAACCTATATAACTCTTCTGCTTCCAAGATGAAGAGAGTTATGGTCATACCAAAAATTCCCAATTCAAAATTTAGAGTATCCACGGACAAAATTCACTGGACCGAAGATACAGCAAATTGCTTGTATACTCACTGGCTTCAGACACTAGATTTAAACTAAATTTGGGACAGGGCATGTGCCACCCTACTTTCGGCTTAGGAAGTAATATTGTTAATCTTAGTAACGAGGAACTCACTGTTGATGATATATCTCTACTCAATAGAGGACTCTCATTTGTGCCTTGCCCAAAACCATTATCTGATAGGGACTTTTCTATTAGTAAATTAGTGCATGTTATGGAGTTCTCCAGAAATCTTAGTCTGGCTGATATCTACCGAGATTCTAGTGGGGTACGCAAGCCATTTACATCTAAAAGCGGCTATACACCCCCTTCTCACATGTATGACCCAGAGATAAACATTAGTCGTGACTCTGTATCTAGGAAGTTTGATGTTTTAACTAATCAGAAAAACAAACATAGCTTACTTAAGGCAAGACATTCTGAATGAGTAAGGTTAAGGAGAAATCCAAACATAGTTATTAAACCTGCTGATAAAGGTTCGGCCACAGTTATTATGTCAAAACAGGATTATATTGAAGAGATAGAACGGCAGCTAAGCAACCCTCTTCATTACAAAAAACTTGATAAGGAAATTTGGCCTGAAAATGTTAGGAAGTTTAATAAAATTCTTGTTTCTCTTCAAGATAAAGGCTTACTTAATGAAAAACAGTATCGCTATTTGGAATCTGATCATAACTCTAAAAACAGGGTCTTCTATATTCTTCCGAAAATTCACAAACCCATTGAAAAATGGCCGAAGCCTACAATGCCCCATGGGCGTCCTATTATCTCAGATTGTGGCAGTGAAAGTTACAGAATATCAGAGCTAATTGATTACTATCTAAAACCTATAGCGAATCGGCATCCTAGCTTTATAAAAAATACGGATGATTTATTGGCCAAATTATCTGAGAAATCCATCCCACAAGATGTGATTTTGGTTACTCTGGATGTGGAGTCTATGTGTACAAACATTGACATAGATTTGGGTCTTAAATCCATAAAATCAGCATTCCAAAGATATCCTGACCACCGTCGTCTGGATAAAGACATTTTAGAATTGCTGGAACTCAGCTTAAAAGGAAACGATTTTGAATTCAATGGGGAGATCTTTCAGCAAATTAAAGGGTGTGCTATGGGGAAACGTTTTAGTCCTAACTTTGCCTCTATTTTTATGGCTGAGTGGGAGAGTGACATTCTTCACAAATGTCACAAACAACCTTTTATTTACCTTCGGTATCTGGATGACATTTTTATCATTTGGCAACATACGTTGGAAGACCTTCATATTTTCATTGATACTCTTAATTCTCACGACTCAAGCATTAAATTACAGCCTACTATTGATCACACTTCTGTGGATTTTTTGGATGTAACTATTTACAAGGGTCATACATATCATACTACTGGGTATCTAGATTACAAAGTATTCTTCAAACCTACTGACACGCATCAGCTGCTACATGCCGGGTCATACCATCCTCCTCACACTTTCAAGGGAGTCATTAAATCTCAGATATTTAGATTCTATAGAAACTGTAGTTCTTTAGATTTTTTTAACCAGGCTTGTTCTGTTCTTTTTAAAGCTCTCCTCCCTAGGAAGTATTCTTTTAGATTACTCCGAAGGATTAAATCTAACACAGTAAAGCTACGTTTCCACTTGTGCGGATGCGGACACGGACGCGGTGCGGGTGCGGAAAGCCGCGCGGTAGACTATGCGGCGTGTGTGTTTCCATATATACGGTTGTCCGTACGGCATCTGATCTTATTTCGTCCAGAAAATCGGGTTATTGATCTAGATGAGGGTTTGGTAACTATACCGAGTTCGCGTACATTATTAGAAAAACTAAGACGAGAAAATCAAGGACCATTGGTGAGTTCAGAGTTAAAAGAGAAAAAGAAAAAAAAAATACTTTCATGTTCAGATGTGCGGTGGGCCTAATCTTTGCCATCCAACGTTGACAAATATGTATATTTTACTATTGTTTACGTCAAACGGAGAAGCTCTGAGAGATACATGCAAAAGTTCCTGTGCAAAACAATATCCATGAAAATGTAAGGTATAATATGGAGAATTGTCGTACAGAGTGTTTCCACTTGCCCGTTCCGCATACGGTTCCGCATGCGGCACCGTGCCGATCGCTACATGGTCCGGTCGGAATTTACCGCACCGGCGACCGTATCCGCAGCCGTATCCGCAACCGTACAAATGGAAACACTACCTCTACTCTAACTATAAAGTGATTTTTGCCGCGTCCGTATCCGCACCCGTATCCGCACAAGTGGAAACGCAGCTTAAGACAAATCATGTTCCCCCCTTCATCCCCCGATACGCTTACCTCCCCTTCACGAGTGTACCATTACCGTCCAACATTTCTCTCAGGTACATCAATGAAATGCCTTAAGACGCGATGCAAACTCGATATATACGTACCCGATCGCGGTACCTTTTTCGGAGAACAAACTCGCGACAAATATCAAATGGCAGAGAATCTTAATTGTGACTCCTCTAATATCGTGTATGTAATCACGTGCAAAAAATGTCGCAAACAGTACGTCGGAGAAACTCAGAATTCTCTACGACAAAGAGCAGCCAACCATTTATCTAGTATAAGACTTAAACATGATGTACCCGTGGCACAACATTTCAATACTCAAGGTCATTCGGTCAAGGACCATTTTGAAATTATGCCTATTGAGAAAATCCCTTTTCTCACTTCCGCTGCAGATACCAAACACAAACGTTTGGAAAGGGAAAGTTTTTGGATTCAAACATTACAAACTATTTATCCTTTGGGTTTGAACTTGGACCCCGGAAGATGTCGTGAAAAAACTATAATACCATTTGTGTTTCAGTATAACAAAGCTAGCATCGCTATGGCCAAGATTATAGTAGAAGAATACAAACTACTTCAAAGTAAACTTGCTCGACCTCTGACCCAAAGGCCAGTCATTGCTTATAAAAAGAACAAGAGTTTGAAAGACATACTGGTTAGGGCTAAACTCCCCTGTCTGCTTTCTACCTAGGTTTTCTGGGAAAGGGGTATGTGGGGGGGGGGGATGGGGGAATTTTCACTGTCTTTTCCCATGACCCCATAATACATAGTCTGACGATATTCTTACTATAGCTTAAGATGCATAAGCATTGTCAATGCAATACAAAGTGTTCCAGAAAATTCTACTGACTAAGGCCAAGCTCCTGTCAGTCGTTAACCTAATGAAATATCATAGGTTTACTTTATTACAACAATTTATGATGGGGTATAAAGGTCTAAATGATATACCTCTTTTTAACACAATTAGAAACTTGTCTCCGTGGTTATTTTAGACAAGAAGATTTTCCCTGTGCCCGTGTGTTTTAGTGCTCATAAATATAATATTATGTACAGTGTATAAATACAACTTTGCTAAGTTTTGGAAGCAAAAAGTATAAAATATCAAATACATGCATTGACTAGTTTACTTTTTTTTCAGAACACTTCAATTGTTCTTGATATAATATTCAATACACTATAAAAGTACCAACTTAGTCATTGATCTAATACTTAGATTGAATAAGTAATGCCGTCTCTAAACTATTAGAAACAAAAACAGTATAAAACATAAATAGTCTAGTAAAACTTAATGTATCAAATGCAATAATAACATACGGAAGAAGTAAAAAATACTTTTTAAAACCGGTAATTGTTTCAGGATTAAATACCAATACAGCAGTTTTCTTGTATTATCTCACTTGTTATCAGTCTTATCTGACATCAAATCAATTCAGAGGCTATGAGATCTATTCAGCTGACGATTCCTCGGAGGTTGTGCTTTGAGTTTCAGATTCGGTTGAATAACATAACCAGTCCTCGTCAGAGCTGTCTGATGAAGACGAGCTGTTGGTAAGATTTACGTGATACTGACTCTGTGAGGAGCTTGAAGTTTCAAGATCTTGCTGGTGGATACGTCTCTTTCAACACTTATCGACCAATTAAAAGCATGCATTTTAAATCACATCCTACAAGTCGTTACGACAAATCACAGTCTATTGACAAAGGGCTTTCATCTGCAGTGTGTGTTAAAATCCCACTCAGACCAAATAAAAAACGTTGAAAAATTTCATTGCATTTTTTACTTGATCGCCGCATGTGGAAGCGTTGCCAGGTATTTGGCAGGTACCGACCGAAGATCAGGGGTTTTCCTGCGGGCAAGGAGCCCGTTTTCTTCCCACACTAAACCTAGCAATGTCGCCATAATAGTGAAATGATTGTGAGTGCGGCATAAAACAGCAATCAATCAAGACAAAAGTGTTTTGTGTGGGACTTGTTGCAAATAATCTATTTCTGACCTAGTTTATGTTTACTTGAAATTAGCCTGGGCACCCTAACTTGTGAGTCCAAATACAAACCTGGGAAATTGTCATATATAAGTGAAATAAGAGTTAATTTTAGCTCATTCCTAGGCTCTGCCTCGCACATCGTTCTCGACTTCAGCCCCACAGCCGTAGCAGCCATGCGCTGCCAAATCTACAGCCACTTTTATTACGTGAATAACTATGTTGTTTTTGTCGAATATCAGTTGTAAATGACACTAAAATAAAGTCTAATTTCTGGGCAAGCTAGTCGTGTTTTTAGAAATACGTTACGCCAACCACCGAAAAATATAATGCGATGTCAATTTAGATTTTCACAAAAATAAACAAATATGAAAATTCAAAGACTAGAAATCTACATCACCTAACAAAAGTTGGAAATAACAGGGGACATTTTGCATTTGACAAACGAAAATAATTAAAGATGCTAAATCATAGTTGATATTTAATGGGTAATTCTATGAACAATGACCCCGTTGCCGTCACAGAGGTTGAGTAATAAAAATATAACCATCAATCACCGTGTTTCACTGCAATTTACGAATAATTAACACGTTCAGCTAATATTCTCCTGTAGACCGTCGTTTCGACACTTAGTAATGTTTTTCACATTTTTTTTTTAAACCACTCAATTATCTGACCCAGTATAAACCCTTTGTCACAAACTCGATGTTACAAAAACAGACCTTTATATAAATATGAATATAGAGGATATACATAAAAAGTTTATTGATATTTCATGTATATCTTTGAAATAATCAATCCGAGTTGACGGATTTCATCCAACTTTATTATTTTTTTATGTTTTTTACTTTTTATCTCCGTCACAAAGTTTGTGTCTTTACCGTCACAATAAAATAGAAGGTTGGATTTTATCCAAGGGACATAACTTTAACCCTTTTACACGTGACTAGGAAGCAGACGACGCTGGTTTTGTGAAGGTGAAAGCGGCAATTCGTCTGAAATACTCTTCAAATGCGCTAGATTTGCAGGTAAATATCCATATCCACGAAGTACATAATTATTTTGTCTTTACCGATCATTCCGAAAATAGCATAAATTTGTAAATTAGCTCCGAAGAAATAGTTTTATCAATGTCGTTAAAGTTACCCTTGAACTCTGCCATCTTTCCATGCAACTTCCATAACCCACGGAGGACTGAATGAACTTTGACCTCCAATTTGTCTTTACCATCACATGTCTTTGCCGTCACAATTTTGTTATTTTGGCCGTTACGGTAAAGACATTGTGTGACGGTAAAGACAACTGGTGATACATTTTGACATAGAGACTTTAATACATATAAGCATTTGATTCAATAGTGTACATGAATATAAAGGTAAAGTTTTTACCAATAAAACGATTTACTAGAGACGTTATTTCTTAAAGGGTGACAATTCTCAAGGGAATACAAATGTCCCAAACATACGTTTACATTTAACAAGCCAACACTGTGTTTTAATTTACTCACAGGATGCCTCTAACGGCTGCTGAACGGTCAAGAAGATACCGACAGAAAATTAAAGATGATCCAAACAGACACAGAGAATATCTGAATCATGAAAAACAGAGATATAAACATAGGAAAGAAAGTGGAAAGATTAAAACAATTAACAGCATCACGAACGAGAGAGATAAAAGAATGTTGAGACGAAAATGGAAGAACGATAAGTCTAAACTTAGGAAGAGAAACAAACAGCTCAGTGAAACAGTGGCAGTAATGCATACTCCGCCACAATCCCCAGAAAACGGTCCAGAAGTTCACAGGAGACGGTCAGATATATCAACACGTAGAGTCCGCAAAGATAGGGCAATGGCCTACTGACGAATTATGCACCTTGAGGATAAATTAAAGAAGAAAACACAGGACGCAAATAAATATAGACAACAACAAGACTTAAAGACAGTCAAAGAAACAAAGACCGTCCTCGTAGAAAAACAGAAAGGATGTTAAAGGGTCAGCACGTGAACCCTGGTGTCAAGAAAGCCTTGCTGTTACATAATGTCTTATCAAAGAACGTAAAATAAACATACAAAAGAACAACATAACAAAACAGACAGTAGTAAAAGTAATAAAGGGGAAAATTTTGAAGAAGTACAGACTGCTAACAGCGGCTGAAAAATCCATTGGAATATCTCGAAAAATCTTGAAGCAGAGAGAAAACACCCAGGAGTTAGAAAGCGATATTCAGCATCATTCAAAGTTCCATCAGTTGAAACGAACAATTTACGATTTTTACAACCAAGATGAGGTTAGTCGGATAAAAGCTGGAAAGAAAGAAACTGTAACTCGCCATAAACTGAACAAACAAAAACGACTGCTAAATGACACTTTGAAAAATCTGCATCTTTTGTTTTTGACAAGACATCCACACCTCTCTGTCAGTTATTCCCTATTTTGTAGGCTTAGGCCTTTCTGGGTGTTGATTCCTAATATCGAAGACAGAGAAACCTGTTTGTGCAAAGTGCACGCTAACTCCCAGTTTGTGGCAGACAAGCTCTTTCAACACGGTGCTCTACCGAATAGGGATTTAGAAAAGATGATTGAAAGTACACATTGTGATTCTGAAAATAAGACATGTATGTACGGAAACTGCAACACCTGCAAAAATAAGAAATTTCCGTCTTTGGCTTATGATCCTGGGGTTCAAACGGAGTGGTATCAATGGAAGTCTAAAGTACGGGAAAACACAGATGGAAAACAATACAAATTGACCGTAAAAGAGCAGGACTTTGGCACTTTAGAACATCTGAGAGAAGATTTTCAATCCAAAAGAGCGAAACTTAGTAAACATATCTTCAACATTCGGCATCAGTACAAACAGCTGAGATCACTAAGAAAGAACCTTCGGGAAACCGAAGCTGTTATGCATATTGATTTCTCGGAAAACTACTCTTGTAAATACAAAGAAGAGATTCAAAGTGTCCATTTTGGTGCATCCCACCAACAGACAAGCCTACATACTGGTGTTGCTTACCTGCCTTCCAATATCGTGAGTTTTTGTACATTCGCTGACTCAATGCGACACGACCCCCCTGCCATTTGGGCGCACCTTCAACCAGTCATTCTATATTTACGGGAAGTGAATCCCAATTTAGAGATTTTGCACTTTATAAGCGACGGTCCCACAACACAGTACAGATGTAGGAAGAATTTTTATCTCTTTAGCACTATGCTACCCAAGTTCGGCATCAATATAGCAACTTGGAACTTTCTTGAAGCCGGACACGGCAAAGGCGCCTCAGATGGGATTGGATCAGTTATCAAAAGGACAGCTGATTGCCTTGTTACCAAAAGCAAGAAGGATCTCTCAGACGGCAGATCGGTATATGAAGCCCTCTCTGAGCTTAACATGAATGTTAAAATGTGGTGGATCTCAAGTGACGACATAAGTTCCATTGACAATTCTGATGTCATACCTGACAGGATACCTGTAGTACCAGGGACCATGAGCATCCATCAGGTATATATTTGGAATTTGATATGGAATTAACTTAATGCAATCTAGTTCTTATTTTTAGTATGTTAGATCTGTAGATGATGATTAGAGAAGATGTTTATAAAGTCAATCATGTCTTACTCATGCGTACATTTAATTGTATTCGTTAGTCAACTTTCAGGCTAAATGTGTATTTATAATCATTCGATAAAGCTGACCAACTCTTGAATAAATATAAAACTTCTGTTCATTAACTTCTTTTTCAGGTGATGACGAAAGCATATGGGTAAATAAGCACAAGGGACATAAGCTGTTTCTGTGGTGGGGCTGATTTTTATACCCCCCGCAACGAAGTTAGGGGGGGGGTATACTGGAATCGGCTTGTCCGTCCGTCCGTCTGTCTGTCTGTCTGTCTGTAGACACAATTTTGTCCGGACTACTCCTCCTAAGATTTTGCTTTGATTTCAATGAAATTTCACAAATATGTTACCAATGGTATGTAGATGTGCATGCCCAACTTACAGGATGATATTTCCTTTTTTCACATTTTTATGACGTTTTTGACTTATAGGACTTTGCCATTTTTGGGGTCTCATTCCATATGAAGACAGGGTTATCGTGTTATCGCCCCTCCCTCCTCCCTACCTTCCCCCCTCCCCCCCCCTTCTACTGCCATGAAGTGTGTATGTACGCTCATACATCCGTCCAATCGTTGTTCCCTCTGTCTGTCTGTCCGTCCGTCCGTCTGTCTGTAGACACAATTTTGTCCGGACTACTCCTCCTAAGATTTTGCTTTGATTTCAATGAAATTTCACAAATATATTACCAATGGTATGTAGATGTGCATGCCTAACTTACAGTATGATATTTTCTTTTTTCACATTTTTAGGACGTTTTTGACTTATAGGACTTTGCCATTTTTGGGGTCTCATTCCATATGAAGACAGGGTTATCATGTTATCGCCCCTCCCTCCCTACCTCCCCCCCTTCTGCTGTCATAAAGTTTGTATGTACACACATACATCTGTCTGATCGTCGTGCCCTCCGTCCGTAGACGCAATTTTGTCCAAAATACTCCTCTCAGATGTTGGTTCTTTTTGAATGAAACTTGACAAATGTTACCAATGATATGAAGTTGTCCATGTCCTACTTGCAAGGAGATATTTTTTACATATTTATGACATTTTGGACTCCTTTTGACATTTCTCTGTTCTGCCATTTGTCTGTTCATACATTTGTTTGTAGACACAATTTTGTCCCATTGTACAGTTGTACGGTAGTTGCTGTGCTTGTCATATAAGCCTGCATGTTTCATTATTGTGCTTGTGGCACTCTTGATAGCCTACTTCCTCGTAGTGAGTGCTGGTAACATGATCAGCAAGCAGCCTCATAGTCTACTTTCTTGTTGTCGATGCTAACTAAACATGACCAGCAAGGAGTATCTTGCATGATATTTTATCTTACTCCATCATTTGTCACAGACGTAGCATTAAATCATGCCCAATTCATGTGTCTCCTCCTCTTGGTGCTGTTCCACCCATCCAACTCACTGTCTTTACACTAATACCCCCTTACACTTTCCTGAATGTTATTAATTTTTTCATGTTGTTGATAGATGTTGGCCTTGGTTGGTGCCAGTTCCTGCAATTTTGATGCAGTCTGCTGCTGTCATCATCTGCTCATGTAAAGTCATATCTGCATCTCATAGCTTGTTCTCCTTGCTTACTTGCCAGCAGAATTATCATCATATTCTGTGTTTTTGCATTTTCAATTTCATTGTTGGTTTTCTCATCACTTATCACTGACCATTATATTATTGTTTTGATGCTACAATTCTCAGATAGGCCGACTTTTCTTGCAGAGCGGGGGGTATCTCAGTTATGTCTAGTTGTGATTGCTATGAAGTTAAACAAGTCACTATGGTGGCAACCAAGAAACCACAAAATGAAATTGAGGGTCAATGCCTAGACAAACCAGAGCAGGGCATTTCCGATCCTGAAAATCCTTCATCAACATTCGATGCTGATAATTTAAGCGAGGAAATAGTGGGCAGTTGGTGTATGGTGAAATATGATGGCTTACCCTATCCCGGAATAATTCAGTGTGTGGATGAAGGAGAGGTAGAGGTTAACGTTATGCACAGGATAGGCAACAATCGCTTCTTTTGGCCTACGATGGAAGACACCTTGTGGTACACAGCCGTCAATCTCATCACACTGATGCCACCAACCATGAAAGTTACCAATCGTCACCAAATGGTTGTGCCTGAGATTTGGGATTGGGTCACCAGGGCATTAGGACTATGAACATGAAGGCCACAAGGCATTCTATACCAGCATTTAGCCCCCATATTTTGTACATTTGATTTTTGAACATTTCTTAAGGTAGGCTGAGGGGTTGACATTGAGATATCACCATTTTGAAAGTCTGGTCGATTTGTAAGTCTCCACCAATCTTCACCAGCTAGAAACATATTTTTATAGATAAATTCTAAACAAATGTGTTAGTTCCTCTAATTGTCATGTTTTTTTGTGTATTTATGTTGAGCGTATTGGATTAAGATAATCACGTTTTAAGCCCAACCTCTCAACTTTGTAAGCATTTAACTTCAAACTTTACCATACCGAGTGTACTTGAAGAATTATTTGGCATTGTAGTGCCTTGAGTTCCTTCATAACCCCCAAAAATGTCTTTACCAACACAAAGCGTCCATACCGAAACACTCAAATCTTTACCGCCACGCTATCATTGATGGTCTTAAAAGCGGCATTTCAATTTTTTTTTTCAATTTTTATATTGCGGCGATTGACACCGAAATGTTAAACATATTGCATATACTTGAGGGCACGGAGACCAAATTAAGCGGTATATAAAGACAATAACGTACCTCAGATAACCGTGAATTTTCTAATAAAAGCTACTTGTGTGCCAGATTAATTTAAAACCGTGTTTTTTGTTTGTTTAAGCATATGTAGCAAAAAATCACTATCTATACATTACATTTCAGTGACTTTTTTTCCTTTTTCAAAATCTGATATTTGCATTTTATGGAACAAAGTTCGTGACGGTAAAGACTCACTGGGTGGAGTAATCAAGCAGAATTTGTTTGAAAATTATAATAAAGCAAAATTAATACTGCTTAGTTTTACAGACACGTCCTTCCATATATATATATGCAAATGCGAAAGTTTAAACACCATTGAAGACACAAAATTTTAGATATTCCAGTATGTTCAAATGGGTCACTTTTCATAGAATTACCCTAATACTCTTGACTTAGCAGAACGAAATTCCGAAGAAATAAGCTAGTAAAATTTATACTAGAGTAGCGTTCCTACCGTTTGTTTTTTCGTAACTGTCAACTGAATATTTCATCACGTACACAAATAACTCCACTTTCAGTGAAATTTTACATACAGGAACTCGGAAACGAAGTTTACAATTGGATGAAACTATTGTCTTTAGTCATCTGATTCTTTTGGATTGCAATTGAGAGCGAAATAACGAAGTACAAGCGGTTAATAAAATAGTCAGCGGTTCACGAACCGGACAATTTGCCGCCATTACCAGAGTTTAACTACGGGCCGCTGTATATGGATAAAGTAGGTCACTCTCTGTGTAGCTTGTCACACACAGCATTCATATAGCCGACTCTTTAATATGCTCTTTAAGAGGCGCGCTGTCACCTTGAAATCGAGCTTGTGAAAAGCGAGCAAGAGATCGACGAAACACCAGAAAATATATCCGATATATTGTTTTTGGTTCAGCCAGACGATAAAAACTCAAGAAAAGTGTACGTCACATTCATAAGTATTTATCCACTTTAAATTTGGGCAATGTTGGTATTTGCAAATGTCGATAAATCCTCTTTGAACACGACCGTTTTATCATGTAACTTCAGTCATGTCGGCAGTAAAAAAAATTACAACTCGTAAGTTTTGCATGACTAAAAGAGTCGACTGAAGTCTGTCACCAAATGGCGTCAGTGGGGAACAGGCAGCTTGTACAGTGTCGCCATCTGGCTTCTACGGTCCTGAGGCAGGCTTTCGCGGCGACGACATATGGCGTCAGTGGTACCGAATGGGTTAAGAAAATAATCCAGTCAAGTGTGAAGATATATATTTAGGACATATATTTTACAGTCAGAAGATATCACTGCGAATGAAGGGGAAATAATCACAGATGTAGAGCATTCAGATCAGCCTAATGTAAGTTCTATTTTACACCTATCTATAAGTATTAAAGTTGCAGTTGTCATGATGTTGTATCTCTTTAACTACCGTATCTTTTGGCAGCTAGACTTCATTTGCAATGGGACTCACTGCTCATTTTTTCAACAAATAATTAACCATCTCCATCACAGCAAATATATTTAAACATTTTTTAAGTTTTTCTTCTGCATTTAAAATATATAATAAATTTTGAACTTGAATTTTTTCATACCTCATCCACCTCAGTGCTGTCGGATAAATCCTCATCCTCCACACCCAGGCCCTACTATGAGGAAACTTTCATTATGACCTTAGATGAGTTACATGATATACTTGCTAACAAACAGTGGATAGAATCTGGAGCAGACAATATCATTGTAGCCAAAAGACTTCTTTGGAAGGTGTTGAGAAACACCAAGGTACAATATAACACATTTGTTAAACTGCGGGAATGGGATAAATTTATACTGAAACGTTTTGAAGGTAGCGATGAAGACATTATTAGATTTTGGACTGGATTTTATTCCCATGCTGCCCTTAAGTTATTCTGGACCTACTACATTGAACCAAACACCCAAAGTATTAAGTAGGCGTACTGGGGAGCCTTCAATTGTGTCACAAATGATAATCAAAAATGTGGCCCAAGACGAAACTTGCTGCTATTGATGAAATGTTTATGGTACCGTACTCATCAAACTGAAGATAGGCAGTGCTAATAAAGACTTAGGAGAGCGCTTTGATATTCATGAGTCTCATCTTTCAAGGATTTTTGTGACCTGGATAAAGATATTTCACGACGCTCTGTGTTCCATTGATATTTGGATGTCGAGGAGGAAAATTAAAAAAAGAATTCGTGAGTGTTTTAAACCTATATATGGGGATGTGCGAATTATTCTTGACTGCACAGAAATTCGATTGGAGCGACCATCTGATTTAGAAGTTCAAACACTGGTGGGGATTTCTCGGCCATTGTCGTGGGATTTAGGTTAGAGAATGTGGACGAGTTTCACAATTTTTGAACTCGGGGCTAGCACCTTTCCCCACGACAATGACCTCCAACGAAAACATTATTTCGTAAACTACCTTTAGGTGTTTCATAACTAATTCCTCTGGAGTTAGATTTTCTTCATCCTCCTGTGATGATTCCTCGCTACTGTCTTCTAAGACTTGCCTAAGGCCAATGCCATGCTGGGAGCTCTGAAGTTCTTTCAAATCTCTCAATAAAGTCTTTGTTGGGAATAGCTACCTTGAGAATAGCATGATATGTTGAATAGCTTCCAAGGGGACGTTTTCTAGACCTTTCCTTTCTAAAAATATGCTTTTCTAATTGGCGTTGTCCGACAACCATTGATTCTGTAGCCTTTTTACTTTTTCTCTGTCTTGGCCAGACATATGCCATACCTGTGATTGATTTGTGCAGCAGTCTGGATTTCTCATGGTTGTTACAAAATCTAGCAAAGTAAACCAGCAATATAGTTACATTTCCCGCCAGCTCCAGCAGGACACTTGCACTCTGATTGAATGATGAGGCCAGAGGTTTTATCTAACACGCATTTAACGTCATAGCGATAGTCTCTCATAGACGTCAAAACAGTGACCATACTTGAAGTTGCATTTAGCAAGATTTCTCCAACTTGTCCAGGTGCAAACAAATTATCCCTTAACAAGGAGTTTGTCGACCGTGGGCAGCATAAATTCTGCATCTTGGTCTGTATTTAACTAACGAACAAGCTGTATCCTCCTCTTAACCGTGTATTCTACAATTGAGGTGTAGGAGTATTTCCTTGGAGTTATGTCCATCGCCATCAATCTTCAGTATAAATTTGTCTAGAATGTTTTTGAATTTCCTTGACCCTGAAAAAAAAACAATGTTATTTTAAGTGAGCTCAGCGGAGACCTATTTGCCGGTTGTATGGTGTTTACTCATTTAAGACTAATAAAAGCTTAGTTCGAATTTCATTGAAAAATTATATGATGTCTTCCAGCCGTAACAATCAGAAGTTGTGAAAAAAAATATTAACTTCGAAAGATCATGCCATTATAACAATCTGAGGTGGCTATCTTACAGACGCCATTTTTAATTGACTTCATTTAAAACCGAAATAGCACGTGAAAAGTAAACAGCATTTAAATGACGGGCACATATTGACCCATTTCAGCTCACAAACTAGTAGTAGGACAGTGAAATGTAGCAATCTTGCTTGTCACTAAGTTGACTGCTACATGTGAACTGACAAGCAAGTATAAAAAACTAAGACAGTTTTAGAGCCGCAGCCTAGATGACTAAGCATGCATGGCCGTTACATACCGGACTCCTAATCGTTGTTCTTACGGAACACAATTACCATTAATATTTATAAAACCGCCAAAATCATGCTTATTTATTTATCTAACAAGTCTGCTTCTAGGATGACACAAATTTTGTCGATTGGGCGAAGCAGTGTGTTTGTCAGAGTTTTAACTCGAGCCATTCTAACCAATCCCTTTCTGTCCTGAATAGCTTCTACTACTCTACCTAGGGCCCAAGCATTTCGGGGTGAGCTGTCTATCATTAAAACTAAGTCGCCAATTTGAATATTTCTGCGAGGGTGAGACCATTTTTGTCTAGACTGTAGAAGTGGAAGATATTCTTTCGTCCATCTTTTCCAAAAGATGTCTGCAAGATATTGGACTTGCCTCCATCTTTGCTTAACGTAAATATCTGTTTTGTGATATACATATACACCAGGTGTAAGGTGTAGTTGGTGGTTTGGTGTGATGGGCGGTGGATCATTTGTGAGTTTGGTTAGTGGTCGACTGTTAACAATAGCTTCAACTTCAGTAAATAATGTTTGTTGGGCTTCGTCATCTAGACGTAAGACTTGCTCCTTGAGTAGACAGTGAAATGTTTTTCTCACTGTTCGTATCATACGTTCCCTAACGCCCCCAAACTGAGAGCCCGTAGGTGGATTAAATTTCCAGGTGATTCCCTGCTGAGTTAACTGATAAAATTTACTTTTATTCTAATTTTGAACGTCTTCTCGAAGTTCATGCTCGCTGCCAACCAAGTTGCTACCATTGTCGGATATTATCAACTTGACTGGCCCACTTCTAGCTATAAATCTTCAAATTGAATTTATACATGAATCCGTGTCCATGGAAAAAGCGACCTCTAGGTGAATTGCTCATGAAGACAAACAGGTGAAAAATACACCATAGCATTTGACGAGTGAACGCCTCACCTCTATTGGCCCAAAAAAATCTAAACCCACTCTTGCAAAAGGTGGATCTCCGCTTTTTAATCCTTCAATAGTTAAATCAGCCAGCATTTCCGGCAAAGGAGACATCTGGATAAGACCTGCGCCGAGTATCCAAAATCGTTCTCGGAGAGTGGTAAGCATGGTAGATCTACCTAAATGGCCCACCGTTCTGTGACAATCTTCTTTATTAGCGTACTTATCACACCATCCCTTGGTAGGAGCACAGGGTGTTTAGCTGAGTAAGGCAGGTGTGATTTTCCGATTCGACCTCCGATTCGTAAAATGTCGTTCTCGACCAAATGGTTCACTTTTTTTAAGGGACTTCGGCAGCTTTGGGCATATGCTTAATGTGGCAATAGCGTCAAATAGCATCAGAGAAATGCTGACTCTGAGTGAAAGCAATTAAAGATATTTCGGCCTCATCCAGCAAATTAGTAGTAAAGTATTTCAATATCAACTGATCATCGCTCTGTAATACAGTAGATTCAGCTGAAGAGCACTTAGCTTTTTTCACACTAGTTTGTTATTTAAGCATATTGTTGAGCTTAACAAACCAAGCAGTAGCCGGCTTAAAGGGAAAGAAAATCTTAGCTTTAGACTAGTTTAGATGGAGTTCATTTAGTCCAAAGCAACTGTCCAATGTATGTTTTATCCCCACGTGAACGAATAATTGAAATTTGAAGGTGGCGTTACAATAAGCTCCATAGGCCATTCACAAGGCCGCCACCATTTAGTTTTATCCAATTATTGTTGAATAAAAATTTAAGTGCGTTATAGAGTAGTCATGTGATGCAATTTAGCCAATGGCTTGGCTAAGAAATGACAGTGCATACTGACCTATATAATCTATACAATCTTCCCACTTCAAGTTTGTCACCATGTTTTTTTGGACCTAAATCTACCATCATACACTAGAGAGCGGTAGAAATACTTCCTTATTGATCTAAAAATAGCTACTGCAACATCATGTCATCCTAAAACGGAAAAATGGCTACACGGATAAGCCACTGAAAGGACATACTTCTGTCTGTTTTTATTAGCTAGAGGGTCACTGGCGGTAATTGACGTGAAATGTTTTAAGTACTTTGAAGGTTGTTATCGACGATAATCCCTATGTATTTCTAGAGATTTCCCATCCTTTAAGTTTATTCCAATCTGAATAATGGTTAATAAGACGTTGGATTGGATCAATTGGTCTGGAAACAGGGTTAGAATTTCGCTGGGTTTTGCAAGAGTCCAGATAGACTCCCATCACAGGAAGTCGCGAGAGTTAAATTGGACTGAAATTTATAGGGAAAAAAAAGACCAGCTTAAAACAACCAGAATTCAGTTTATTCTTTAGTATTCAGGTTTTATCAAACATAAACATGAACATTACAATGATAACCAGAGGAAACTTTTTATCTGTAAAATTAAACAGTTCAAAACTGAAATAAAATAGTATGAGAAAAAAGGCTCACAATGACATACTCTGTCCAGAAAAGCAAACTTTTAAAATGTTTTTCATGAAACTGTTTTTCTGTAGCGTCTTGAACAATTCTGAATTTAATGTCTTCGTAAATTGGTTTTTTGTATGTGTACAGTGCCCTCCAGGCGGTATGCAGTTACATCGTTGATAAGTTTACCTTGGTATTTGCCGCGTATCTTGTCAACGTGTTTTCTACACACGACACCATGACAATTTTCTCCCCGATGTCATCGTAGATAAATTCAAACATAGATTTTAAATCGTCTTCCCAAAGCGACAGAGCCTTTTTTGAAATCGGTTTTCCCCGCGAAGCCATGGCCAGTCGTCTCGACGATGAGATAAACAAACGCATTTCAAGAATTAACTCTGCTTCTGCTGACTTATTAATGATTGCCCACTCAAATATTTCGCTCACTTTCAACTATAACAAATCGAGAGCTATTTATTAATCGTTAGCATTCATCTAAAAAGTATTTCAATGCCGCTAATTTGGAAAAGATGTTTAAGATTTTATTAATGATGTGAATCTTGATGGCAGAGGTCTTGCACCGCCGTATTGCACGGAGTTTGATAATGTATCCTTGTAAAGACTGCTCCGATAGGCCCACAGATTTCCCGCTGACCAATCAACACTTGTGGCTTATCTATATTTAATACATAGTGACTACGGTTTACGGCAGTCGCTAAATGTCCTTCGGGAAGATGTCAACAACGATCGAAGTTAAATAGACAATAAGTTTGTCAACAAATAAAAGTTTTTAATAAAAAAAAATGTATCAGGTATGTTAATTGCGCGAGTCTACGCTGACTCGCGCTTTGGGGATTTCAGGCGAGTCTTGCGTCGAAATTCAAACCCTGGGAAATAACCCCAGAATCAGCTGAAGATACTGTTGTGTCAGGAGATGCTGGAAACTCTAACGTGTCAGACCATAAAACCAGGTTTTGTTTTCAAGAAACTTGTCCATGTGTTGTCCTCTGGATGCTTCGTCAGCTGGAATAATCTTGGTATCAACATTTTCCAGTGTGATACTTCTGACGAATCACGAATTTCCAGGACCAGATTTGCAACAAAGGTTTTGAATCTAGTACTTTCATTAGAGATGTACTTTAGTACAGATGTATTATCAGTCCAGAGAAATATCTGGTTTGTGTTCAATGTCAATTCTCTGACAATGATTCTTGACATGCTTACAGCCACAAGTATGTAAGGAGAGGCAAATCCCAAGGGGTCATACACAGAACTAACTATAGATAATATAGATCTTCTGGTTGGAGTCATGACTTTGGGAGTTATGCTGAAGCCAAATGTGTTAGATTCAACAGACCAATGTACACCCAATGCTCTTTCAGTTGGCATGATCTAGATCCAAACTTTTAATGTTTTTTGCTCTGTTCTCGACAGGAATGTTCTAGAGAACACGAGGACTGTTACTGACCCATTTAGATATATGGAAACCTCCCCTTTCACCAAGCTTGGATATTTCATTAACCAAACGAATGGACCTTTCGTCAGAGTTCACTGTCAGTAGACAATCGTCAACGTAAAAGTTGTTTTCGATAACATCCGTTGTGGATCTTTCAAAGGTCTGCAAATTATCCAATGCTGTGCGGAGTAAGGCTGAATTTGCACAACTGGGAGACGAAACTGCACCAAACAAGTGTACAACCATTCGATAAGCCACTGCCTCTTGATTCAGGACGCTATCCAATCAGCTTGGGCTTTTGGTATGCGTACTTGGTAGAACATGGCCTCTATGTCTCCCATGATACGCCAAGTAAGTTGATTGTCAGTTTGGGCCCTTGGAGTAACAAACTACAGACCATTATAAATGAGATCTCATGAATATTCATTTTTGTATCGAAAACGAGGCTAAGGTAGTAGACAGTAAACAAACATGGCGAACATATCGTCTGCTTCGGCAGAGAAAGCTAATAGTAATACGCGCGATCTGTTGTCTTTGCCGAAATTAACCTTTACATTTGTGGAGAATTATATCCGAGAGAAACAAAGCAGCTGTGGTAACAACAAAATCGGGAAAGGTTACAAATATTTTTGTGAGAAATATATCAGACATTCGCGGTAAGTTTGCTTCGGACAACTTAATGTGAAATAATCAAGATTAATACTGAGTGTTATCAAAAACTTATGTTAGTGTTACGGGATCAGGTTGAATCCTGGTTTTCATTCTGCGTATGTTGTCTTTTACTGCATCGTTGATTTATACATTTTAAGCCTAGCTGGAGTCTGGAGATGCATAATGTGTCTCAAGAGGACAAGAATGATTGTACTTGTAGAGTAGCCCGGTCAACAGAATGGCAGGATTGTCACCTGGAGCTAGTTGTAATACTAAGTTATAATACTTTATAGGCTCGTTTATAATACTTCACTGAACTTCTTTACTCTATATTTTAAGATGGTTGTTTTTTATGTGGCACTCACGATTATTTCACTTATAATTTATATTATACATGTAATTACAGTGTACTGTACATGTATAATATATGGGGACGTAGTTGGAGATCTCCAAACTCTGTGGTCAAAGTATATGATGATGGGTCACCACCCATCATCACATACTTTGACCACAGAGTTTGGAGATCTCCAACTAATGGCGACGTTGCCACTGCCAGGTTTAATGAGGGAGGAAATCCCCGATCTTAGGCGAGTACTTAGCAAATCTTCCACATATGGCAACTAAGGTATGGCGACCATAGGTGTATTGGACAACATTTCTTTTTCGATTTGGGCACATCAAGTTTCCGTATCGGTGAGAGATCGGCTTGCATACGCCACACGTTTACCTTCCTGGAGAATGGCTGAGCCTAAGCCTTTCTCACTTGCATCGCATTGAATAACAAGTTCTTTGTCAGGGTCGTAGTATGTCAGAATTGGTGCTTCGTTGAAGGCAGTTTCATGTATATTAGTCCAATTCCACCCAACGTCTTTTCTTGTAAGTTGGTGTATGGGCTCCATAACCGTAGATAGACGAGGTAGAAACCTCAACAGGTAATTCACAGTACCGTTAAGTCTCTGAACTTCCTGAACATTTGTTGCAGCTTTCAAATCTCTAATAGCAATAACTTTCAGAGGATCAGGACTTATTCCATCACATGTTATTAAATGTCCCAGAAAGGAGATTGCAGACTTTTTAGTTTGATGCCTTTTTCTTGGCACCTCTTGATTAGTATCATGGTCCTTGGAAGCAAGTTCAAGGTTATCACCTGATCCGTACACAATGATGTCATCAGAAACACAGATTACACTTTCTAGACCAGTAAGAGCAACTAGTAGCCTCTTCTGGAAAATTTCCGAACTAACACAAGTTCCAAAGGGTAGTCTAAGCCATCTGAATCTTCCAAAACCATTTTTAAATGTTGTTAAAAGACTGGATTCATGATCCAAAACAACATGCCAATGTCCACAAGAAAGATCCAACTTAGTAAAAAACTTTGCTTTAGAAAGCCGTGGAAGAACTTCGTCCATAACAGGGAGTTGAAATCTTTCACATTCAAGGGACGAGGATCAATACACATACGAATATCTTTAGTGCTGCTTATGCCTTGATGGGCTTCATGAGCTAATGTTACACTCTTAGCTCTCAATGCATGAGGAAGAACTATCAAATTACCACGAAGAAGCGAATCTTTGAAACATGTTAGTTCATCTTTAAGGTTTTTGAATTCCTTAATTTCAGAGCGATCTACAGTTGGATCGCACAAGTGATTGATTTCATGCCGTCCATTTGTTTTTAACAATTCAATGACTTTTTGCAAATTCTTGTCCTTACTAGTGGCTTTTTTAATTTCTTCAATGTCCATAGCTTTTGGAACTGATGTATTGGCAATGAAGTGCACGTACTGATCAGCTGTTTTCTGCTGTCTGGAGTGTGCAAGGTCGCTGACGTCTTTAGGTATGTGGCGTGAGATATAGTCAGCTGGATTAGTAGCACCCGGACTGTTTTTGATAGTGAACTTGTATGGTAACAGCCGAAGACCCCAACGTTCTATACATGGCTGAGGTTTCTGCCAAATGCGCTCTAATGGTTTGTGATCTGTTATCACAGTAAAATGTTTGGCACCATTCAAATACATATTGAAATGCTCACAAGCCCACACAATTCCAAGGGCGTTGCCCTCTGTTTGGCTGTACCGTGATTCTGTGGGGCTTAGAGCCCGACTTGCAAAAGAAAAGATTTTGCCATTTTGGACTAACATGGCCCCTAATCCGACAGGACTGGCATCAACAATTATATCAATTTCTTTATTAGGATCAAAATAGCAATTTACCAAATCACTGGTCCATCTGTCTTTAACTCATTCGGTACCACAGCTCAGTCCTAGGCTCTGCCTCACACATCGTTCTCGGCCTCAGTCCCACAGCCGTAGCACCCCTGCCCTGCCAAATCTACAGTCGCTTATATTACGTAAATTGCTATGTTATTTTTGTCGAATATCAGTTGTAAATGACACTAAAATAAAGTCTGATTTCTGGGCTGGCCAGTCGTGTTTTTAGAAATACGGTACGCCAACCACCGAAAAATATAATGGGATTTAAATTTAGATTTTCACAAAAATAAACAAATATAAAAATTCACAGACTAGAAATATACACCACCTATCAAAAGTTGGAGAAAACCAGGGGAAAACGCATTTGATTAACGAAAATAATATATAAGATGCAAAATGGTAGTTGATATTTAATATTCTAAACTTAGCAGAACGAAATTCCGAGGAAATAAGCTCGTAAAATTAATTTTAGAGTAGCGGTCAATGGCAATAAACTGAAGAGTTACCGGCCGCCATTTTATGTAACTCGTAAACAAGTCGCAGCACAAATCAATTTTCGACGGTAGGATCCTCACCTCTTAGGTGATCGAATAAAACATGGTTCAGACTACTGTAATCCGACAGAATTTACCACCAAGATTCCAGGTTGAATTTTTCACAGTAAGATCCTAAAAGTACAGAATTTTAACGAATCCATCGGACGGTTTGTTTTCGCACGTTACTGTCAACTGAATATTTCATCGCGTACAAAAATGACTCCACTTTCAGTGAAATTTTATGTACAGGAACTCGGAAACGAAGATTACAACTGGAAGAAACTATTGTCTTTAGTCACCGATGATTCGTTTGGTTTTTAATAATTAGCAATTGAGAGCGAAATAACGAAGTACAAGCGGTTTATAAAATAGTCAGCAGTTCACGCCTCGGACAATTTGCCGCCTTGACCGGAGTTGAACTGCGGGCCGCATTATATGGATAAAGTAGGTCACTCACTGTGCAGCTTGTCACACACAGCATTCATATAGCGGACTCTTTAATATGCTTGTTCCGGGGCCCGCTGTCAGCTCAAAATGGAGCTTGTGTAAAGCCAGCAAGAGATCGACTAAACACCAGTCAGAAAATATATCCGATATATTATTTTCGGTACAGTCAGATTATAAAAAACAAAGAAAAGTCTACGCCAGATTCATAAGTGTTTATCCAGTTTAAATTTGGGAGATGTCGGCTTTTGCAAATATCGATAATATCTCTTTGAACACGACCGTTTTATCGGGCAACTTGAGTCATATCGGCAGTAAACAAAATTACAAGTTTTGCATGATTTCTCATCCTTTTTACGGGCGAAACTTTTATATTTTAGCGAAAAAAAATGTTCCCAACGTATAAAGAATACACAAAAGTAAATATTTATTTGGTTTATTAACGGGTAAATACGAAATTTTGCGAAATGAAAGAGTCAACAGGAGTCTGTCGCCAAAAGACGTCAGTGGGATATAGGCACTGAATATCGCGACGTCTTTTGGCGACAGTGGTACTGAGGCAGGCTTTCACAGCGACGTCTTTTGACGTCTATGGTACCGAATGGGTTAAGAGTTGTAAAAGCTGTCTCTTGTTCGGCAGACCACAACCATTCAGCATTTTTAAGGGTCGGTCTGGGAAGAGGCTCTGTAACCTAAGCATGATCTTTGATAAAACGAGCACAGAAGTTTGTCATGCCTAGAAAACTCTTGATCTCGGAGACGTTGTTTGGCTTTGGGGCGTCCTTAATGGCTTTTGCCTTCTTAGGATCGGGGGACACACCTTGGGAATTGAAAATTAATCAAAAAAGCTCTAGGTTAGTTTTGTTGAACCTGCACTTTTCTTTATTCAGTGTAACGCCACTGTTTTGAAGTTTGCGTAGAGTGGCTTCTAAGGCGATATCATGTTCTTGTTGTGTTTTACCAAAAACTATGATGTCATCGCTTAGATTTTGAGTCCCAGGTATATCTTTTATCAAGTCATTGACATACTTTTGAAAGATTTCGGAAGCCGATGAAATTCCGAAGTTAAGCCGCTTTATATCGGAAAAGTCCAACGTGTGTACTGAATGCTGTAACATACCTTGAATCTTTGTGAATTCCAGCTGATGGTATACTGATTTAAGGTCCAGCTTGCTAAAGATTTTGGCTCCATTGAGGTCGGTTATGACTTCATCGATTGTTGGCTGTTGATGGTGTTCTCGCAGGATGGCTTTATTCAGACAACGCATGTCCACACATATTCGGATAGCATCAGTGTTCTTCTTGGGTTGTGTGACTATTGGAGACACCCAAGGAGTAGGCACACCTTCAACTTTCTCAATTATATCCTGGTCTAAAAGTTTGTTTATTTCAGTCTTCACTTTTTCTGAGATGAAAGGGTATTCTCCTGTGTTTATGACCAACTGGTTGGACGGTTTCATTAATGTGTAATTTGACCACAGTGTTTTTAATTTTGCCTATCCGATTAAACAAACTGGGAAATTCTATGAAGGGAGAAGAAATGTTTTTAATTACCTTGACCAGGCCCAGTTCCTCAGCTGCGCTATATCCTAGCAAAGAGCCACAGTTGCCTTCCACTGCACAAAAAAGTGAGTCTTCTATCAAGCCGTGTCCTATCCTGCATTAATTTGAGATTGATGTATACTTTCAGGTTGTGCTTGGGAAGGTCCTGATTTTGAGGAATGCTTATGTTCTTGTGCCATTGGCAAAAGATGCGGCCACATTGCTGGCCTATTGTATACACTGGCACCAAGATTATTCATTTTTGATAGTTTTGGTGCCCCAAGACAAATATATCTTCTGATAGATTTGGTGCCTCAAGACAAATATATGTTTTGATAGTTTTGGTGCCCCAAGATAATACATACCAAAACTATCAAAAATATTTTAATACATGCATCTTTTTTATATTATTGATAGTGCCCAACATCCTGAAATATTTTCTATTAGTTTCGGTGCCACAATGTCTTTTGTGATAGTTTTGGTGCTCCAAATCCTGAAACAGTATGTTATAGTTTTGCGCCTCAAGATAATATTTTTAATGATAAACTTGGTGCCCTAGGTTTCTCGTTTTTTTCTCATAGTTTTGGTGCCCAAGACTGAATATATTTTGTATAAGGTTTGGTTAACAAAGTCAATAAAAAAAGTTTGTCAGTCTATACAGATTTTGTAAGTTTCAGTGCCCTTAGTCTGGATATATTTTGGCCTTATTGGTTTATTTTGTGATAGCTTTTATGCCTTGAAATCTAATGTATATTTTGACTAGCTTTGGTTGTCCATAGACTGATTGAGTTACAGTTTGCAGGTTTTAATTTTAAAAAACACTATACCAAATTCATTTTTACTTTTTTGTAATGTTACCCTACTCTTTCTTCAATGTGTTTTGTCTGCCTCTGTCATTCAAGAAAACTTTTTACCTACTCATAAATATATTAAAAGAATAATGCCTGGTAAAGGTTTGGGGGGGGGGGGCATTTACACCTGAACAATTTTTTTTACCACAAAGTGAACAATCGAGACACTACTTCAGACGTTTTTCAACAGCAACGATGTAAATGGCTGCTTTTGGTATTTAGTACTTCTAAACACAAGTTAACCTACATGAATTATCTGCCAAATCTTCCACATTGGTGATCGAGGGAAAAATGCAATCAGAAATTTTTCAGTATTATTGGGTCTGAGTGGGATTCAAACTGCGCCGCATGGATGCCTAATCATGAACAGGTCTCCATACTCACTCATTGGGTGACTGAGTATCAGCATTACTAAACACATTCAATTGATCTACACCAACTATATAGAGACTAGCCATAAGATGATTTGATTGGGGCTTAACATCACACTCAACAGCTTAGTTTATATGGCAACAAAAGTACATGTACCAACCATCCAAAACATCAGCTTCCCCACTCGCATCCAAATTTGGACATTAGGCTTCACAGACCATGGAACATCAGGAAGGCTAATGTATTTGGCATACTTAATGTTCCTCCTTGCTGAGTGCATAAGATCATAGAAAAAAGTTTTATATATGTATTCAGAAAAACTTTAAACAAAACAAGATCATAACTATCAATAAAAAATACTTTATCAGGTGGCATACTTTTACAAACTTAAATACATTCTTATATCAACACATATAGTTGACAATTGGGAAGATGGAGAAAACATTGGAAAGATGATTAACATGTGCTATAAATCAGAATCGGACTCATTATCTGCATTGTCTAAACTCTTTATAGATTCAGCATCAGACTCTAAACTTGAATCTGAACTGGAGTTAAAAGCTTCTTGATCTGTAAGTACATTTACGGATTTCATATGATGCTCTAGGTATGACTGAGTTTTGTGACATTCTGAGTCCATACACGTACATTTCCGGTCACAATTATCACAACAGGTATGATGCATACAGATTTGGGACTTAAAGTTGACACAAAACCTTGACATTAATTGCTCTCGTCGACATACTGTGGTTTCAAAGACATATGCTTTGAAATCAGGGGAATCCTTCAACATTTGACCATTATGCAAGAGAACTCGCATGAGACATACGTTGATCTCTCCCACCTCTTCCAGTCTCTTGTACATAACTACAGGTGGTCCATAGTGCACAACACTATAAATCCCTTTCATATCCATTCCCATTCCTAGAGCAGTTGTGCAAAAAAGTAATCTCAACGAACTATCCTTTGAAGAGATTTCATTAATTTTGCAATCTTGCACAATCTCATCCCTTTCGCTGTGGTGCATTTCAAATTAAAGCCTCAGTTCGGGGCATTCTCTCTTCATAAAGGTGTAAAGTTGGGTGACTTTATCTATAGAATAGCAATAAAACAGTCCTTGGAAAATTTTCCTTTTCTTTATTCAACATATCAACCAGCCAGAACAGAACACTTGGGATGTCTTGGACTATATGGATGACTGAATATCTACAGATAAAAATAAGGAATCAGTTATAATGTGATCCTTATGCAGATACATTTAATGTACATGTATACAATTCAAATCCTCCAGTAAAATATTAAGTTGAGTCGAGCCCCAAATCTTAGTAAGTGGAAGAGTGTGGCAAGCCTTGTTAAACTGGACATTTTTTTACTGATTGACCATACAAGATTAACAAGAAATTATTGAGACATCAACAATACCTTAACTATCACATACATGTACATAGATATGCCAGTGTCTTTGTGAAAAGCAGTAAAACAATACATGGGCATAGGTGTTGTTCACAAAACTCACTTAATGGTAATGTCTGGATTATTTGTCATTAGAATGGAATTCACATTTATACCGGGATATATCTGCATCATAGGTGACCATCACAGAGTTTCCTCGCCCACATTAGACCTCTAAAATGGGACTGTTTATTTTTTATATAGGATGTGTTATAGCCTGTCGCCGGTAAGTTCTACAATCATTAAAGTTCCAGTGTAATTTACCTTAAATTATGACGATCAGTTGTTTCTTCTATGACATGACAGAGGTTAGTCATTGACAATGACTGCATGATATTCATGCGGCTTGTCAAGGTAGCTGTTGCATTCAGAGCAAGAACTGGGGCAGATGGGACGAAAGATCTTATCTCCCCAACTTTTGACAAAAATTTCCGAAATGCAGCCTCCTTCTTCTTTTGCCATTTTTTCTTACTGTCTCTCATCTCTCCCCTTAAAAGGAAATCCAATTTTTATTATTACATCACATTAATATACAACCTAACAGAGTTATTGTCAATTCGGTTTTCTATGAACTTCAAACGCTAGATTTGTTGTCACAATCAGAATCCATTGAAAAAAGATGATGACCACAGCAAATAAAGCAATTAGATAGTGTGCCATGGGATCATGTTCATCTGGCTTAAAGAGTCATGAGCTGCCAAAATTCACACTTTTTTTCATAATTTCTGATCGTCACAATAGTAAGAGGCTTTACAGGCCATCAAAAAACTAAATGATTGGCGTTGGAATAAGGGAAATCCATACAATATGTGGCCTGTACAAACCGAAAAAGTGTTCGAAAAGTAACAGAAATTTAAACAACCGGGACGACCATTCATGCATTCTAAGCCAAAGTTGGTTCAAAACATTACTTTATCATACATTTTCGAGACTAGAAGCACTAAAAAGCTTCTGAATTATACGTCTTGAGAAAAATAGCCAATAATCTCAACATTCAGTTTTAACGTTAAAATATCATCATTTTGGCAGCTCATGCCACTTAAAAGTATGATATCTATTCTGAAATTTTAAACCATTGGGAACCCAAGTGGAGCTTTGAATGCTACCATTTTAAAGACAAACAATACCTACCAGCTATGAATAGTATGAACTTCATCCACTGCTATCAAACACACACGATCACTAAAAGTTGCCTTCAGGTTCTCCAGCATTGTAGGAGTCCTAATGAAATCTTCAGGTGAACCAAACAAATATGTCAGATTATCAATCGGAGTTGTCTTCTCTTTGAGGTCATTCACAGTACAGGCATCTAATCCTAGTGTTGTCAGCTTTTGTACCTAAAAATGAAAATGCATACTTGATCAACTGCACATTCATTAAATAACGGGAAGAAACATCCTGTCATCTGGGCCTCTTAGTTAATGTCTAGATTTCATCATAGCCAAGTAGTGGTAACATTTTTTAAGGACTAATGTGATGATTGCCTCTTATTTGTTGGAGGTAAGTGTGCTATTGGAACCAAAAAAAAATAACATATTTTTTTCCTTTGTGTCTTTAAATATCATATGGCATGGAAAGATATGGTTTACAAGTGTAATCTTGAGTGAGCTGTAAAACATCAATCATTATTAATCGATCATTCTATCTAGAATTTACAAACCTGATCTTTCATGAGAGCTTTAAGAGGGGAAACAATGAGACAAAGTGGAACTTCGCATTGTGTCCTCATTAGAGGAAATTATTAAAAAGTGGCAGATTTTCCAAATCCAGTCGGCAGAATAGCAAACACATCATTAGATGTTGCAAGATTTCTGTTTGCTGAGGCTTCAGCTTCGACAGACCTAATACGTTTAGAATCTGAAATACCCAATACAGCGAGTTCTAAAACTGTAATATTTGAAGTGGTAACTTGGTTGCACATGGGCAGTTGTAAAACAGTAAAGCTAAAATTCTACTTACTTTCTCGTCTATTATTAACTCTGTCATATTTAAAGAAACTTGTTCACGAACTATTTACACTGGAAGTGTGACATCAGGCATGCGCAAGTGAAATCTTGCGACAAGAACGCTGATTGGCCGACAGATCCCGTCGCAGTCGGCTGGGTGAAAGTACGGTAAAATCCTTGGTAGTTGTCAGATGCTATTTTCAATAAGCATCTCGACTTTAGTCAGATTGCTTTGCATAGGAACTTTGGGGGCATTTAATGTCAAAATGGTTTTTCTCACCACATTTGTTACAGACAGGACAGACTTCCTTTCTTTTTTCATGGCGCCAGCCACAAAATTTACAGTCTATGTCACCATGTCGGAATGCAGGCTTTATCTGATTCTGTGGCTCCGTGATTGTTTTTATGCTTAGACTGACCATGGGGTTTGGGTTTAATGGTTGACAGTTTGTTTATATTGTCATCATCACCACCCATAAACTTAAGCCTAGAAGTTGTAGCCTCCATACTTCTGCAAATATCAATACAGCTGTTTAGTGTTAAGTTGGCTTGTTGGAGTAATCTTTTTTTTATGACCATCCTTAACTCCTATCACCATCCTATCTCTTATGAGAGAGTCATGCAAACAATTGCAAAAGTTACTAGTTTGAGCTAGTTTACGAAGTGTACTCACACAACTGTCGATCGATTCACCTGGCTCTTGGTCCCTTAGATTAAAAACATGTCTTTCAAAGGTCTCATTAACTTGACCTCAGAATAGTAGGTAAATCATCCTTATTTTCATAAAAGTGAAATCCATTGAAAATCTGTAGAGCATCTGATCCGATAGAATGCAGGAACACTGCTGTCTGATAGGCATTTTCTTGTTGGTCAAGGCGGACAACTACAGTATAATTTATCCACATTTGTTTCCACAATTTCCATTTTTCATCAGGATTAGTTTGTAAGTCGTTTTCCAGGAGGAGAGATGTGAGAATTTAGAGTTAGTAGGCACAAGTACATTCCTTTCAGCTATAATGTATTTTACAAGTCGCAATCAAGATGAAGTACGTTGTAAAAATACTGATTTGTGGTCTAGCAGACAGCACAAATAAAGAAAATAAAGTAAAGTTTGCTTCCTTGCACTATTGTGGTCGTACCCAACAGTAAATCAAACATTAACAGTTCACAAGAGAGTCGTTGAGTTCTTTACCTCGCTACCACCATGTTAAGTATTGTAATCTATCTAATTAAAGTGCCATGAGCTGCCAAAATGGTAATATTTTGACTTTAAAACAGAATGTTGAAATTATTGGCTATTTTTCACAAAACGTATAATTCAGAAACTTTTTAGTGCTTCTAGTCTCAAATATAAATATAAAGTATTGTTTTCAACTAACTTTGGCATAGAATGAATGAATGGTCGTCCCGGTTATTTAAATTTTGTTAACTTTTCAAGCACGTTTTCGGTTCGTACAGGCCACATACTGTATGGATTTTCCTCATTCCAAATCTATTAGTTTTTCGATGACCTTTGAAACCCCTTACTGTCGTGACGATCAGAAATCATGAAAAAAGTGTGAATTTTGGCAGCTCATGCCACTTTTAGGTAAATTTCCAATCATTGAGGCCGGATGAAAAACCTGATTAATGAATAAAATAAAACGAATGAGAACTTTCTTTTCCATTTTTCAAAGAGTTTGTTTGAATCCCTGGCTGCAAGGTACCACAAGAAGGGGGTCTTTGGGGGATAATCCAGTTTCCTCCGCCAATAAAGCTGAAAAGGCTGCCTTATAATAATTATTATAGAAATTTGAGTGTGGTGTAAAACACCTAACAATCAAATAGTTAAAGAGACTTCCCAGTAGAATTTAGCATGCTTTCACCAATGGGTTGCGGGTTCAAATCCGATTTAAGTAAAGTGATCTTGAGTGGGAAGGAATACCAATCAATCAAATGGTTCTATTAGTAAATGCAAACTGCTGACATATGCCTGAATGATGGGCCACACATGAATTTGATTAAGATCAATTACTGAACAATTGGAATGTCTGATGTTAAACTTTTGAATAAAATTTAAAAGTAGGACAATTGAATAACACTAGGACTGGTTTTCTAAATAACTGCTTCTCATCTGTGATTATGATAAAGAGTTTAGTGATTTATAATAAACTCTGGTAGTAATGCAGAAAACCACTCCGTGTTATTAGCCCTATTGAAATATAAGATTTAAAATTACACTCTATAATTAAAAGAAAGGTTTGATCCACATAAACAGTTGAAAACCAGGAGTATGAATGGTTAGGTAATTTCACCTGGCTTCATATGTGATTGCAATGCTCGGCACTGGGTTTAAACTCAACAGGAGATGCAAACCAAGAAAAATTTAAATCAACATCTCCGTTTTTTACATATTTTTTTTTATTTTCCCGATTTACAATGGAATGACAGCAAATAAACAAGGTTGAGTGCTTCAAGTTGAAGGCTGAACTCAATATTATTTAGCTATATTAGCTGTGTCGCCAAGGTTTATTATAAGAGAAACACCCTAGGTTTGGTTTACAAGAAATCTATTTTTGGGAAAAGAGGAATGTGTCGCTTCACTCTTTCTGACCAAAGTTCGGGAATAACAGAAGTCTCCAAAAAAAATTTGAGTTTACAGACCATGTTTGTCCAAAAGGACATCAAAGAATATTCTTTCTACCGAATATCCCTTGAGCGTCCAGATAAAAAAATCACACCACATTCTGTTTGTTATAGCCATTTGTCCCTGAACTTGATAGTAGTAATCATGATTTCTTTTTAAACGTAACTGCCCATCTACAATTTCACAACAGAATGATTTGTCTTTGGAGGCTTCAGTAGGTGTAAGAAATCGACTTTTGAAGGGACACTTTATCTCCAACACACCCCCTCATGTTCATCACAATGTGGGCAACTTAATCAAGCATCTGGACTACTTCCCAAATAAGGATACTTTGAGTCTATGTGAATACCACATCCGAAAACTTTCTTATTCGGATGAGATGTTTGAATAATTCTAGAATACACTCCCCTTGCTGTGGTTTCCTGGCGCTTTCCCCACTCCATAGCTGAACCTTCAAACTGATCATAACTCAAAACAGTCTTCACAGTGTTATTCGGTTCAGTTGTCTTCTTTAGCTCTCGAACGACCTATATGGGATGGTTGCCAGTTACCAACGGAAGGTCGTGGGTTTCCTCCGGGCATAGAGCCCGGTTTCCTCCCACAATAAAACTGGCAACGCCGCCATATAAGTGAAATAATCTTGAGCGCGGCGTGAAACACCAAACAATCAATCAATCAATCTTCTTTAGCTTACAAACTCTGCCAAAATTTGAACTTGTCAGTCTGCCTGATTTTGCATCAACCCAAAGTTCATTATTGGATTGACCTAACTTTTTTTCTGTTATCAAGTGACACTCCATTTCTGAACATTTAAGATTAGCAAAGTATTCACTGAAGTGAGAAAGACATCTCTTGCTCCTCAAATCAATTTTGTTGTGATACATATAACAGATATCACATGTAAAGGTGGAATCACCACGGTACTATGATCCGCCTCAGGTGTGTTATTATTGGTATCACTTAGTAAAAAAGCAGCATTTGAAGCAGTTAATTTCAATCCCCTTCTAAATTGTTCTGTGTTCACAGGCCTGACACTGTCCAGGTTTTCAATCCGCTTGTTTGAAATAGCAATACTACATACTTGTTTAACAGAACTCTCAGTGCAAAATTTATGCTTTTTACAAACCAATCTGACTTCTTAGGACGCGACTTTCTTTTTCGTGGTTGGTTCCATGCTCATTTACTTGATGTTGGAGCATGACGTCCTTCCTTCTCGAAATCTCGCTTTATTAACGATTTGCCACGTAAAATTCTATTTTTTCAAGCTATGTCCCATTTTAGCGCAAGTGATGGTGTTGCGAACATGAGACTTTGTGTATTAAACCCACATTCCTCCTTTGCAGCATCTACAACACTCTGGAACTTCACTGGATCCATATAGTCAACCAAAGAGGGTTCAACCTCCCTTTGACGGATTCGTCTTAATAGTTGCCCTACTTCTCGAAGAGTGTTGCGGATTGTATTGTGCAACTCTTTACTATAATCGTTCTTCAAGAATACCTTTTCCCCTAAAGCAAGAATTAAGAAATCCCCTTTGATCGTTCGTGCCAGCTCATCTGTCTTCACACTAAGGACTTCATTCAGTCCAATTGATGTACCTTTCGGTGGCGGGAGCAACATCCGACCAGCAGAAATTACCCTGTTGAACTTTCCCATTTCAGAAGGAGCCAATTTACACCTCCTTACAGGTCTCGTAAGTTCTGTGGTTGTATAATATCCCAGACAATAACGACAAGGAACATAATCCGTGTGAGGGACTTATCTACTGGGTCTAAACTACTTGGAGCGTCCCAGTTTGGTTACGAAGAACTTCAACATTGTGAAGGTGATTTCCCAAATTTTTTAATAGTAATTTTTCCTTTGTTTCTTTATCAGTCAGTGCTTTTAGCTGGGCGACTTCGTTTCCTCTTCATGTTGGCTTAAAAAATGTCTTAAAGTGGCATGAGCTGCCAAAATGTTGATATTTTGACGTTAATACAGAATGTTGAAATTATTGGCTATTTTTCTCAAGACGTATAATTCAGAAGCTTTTTAGTGCTTCTAGTCTCGAAAACGTACGATAAAGTATTGTTTTGAACAAACTTTGACTTGGAATGAATGAATGGTCGTCCCGGTTATTTAAATTTTGTTACGTTTCGAACACGTTTTCGGTTCGTACAGGCCACACACTGTATGGATTTTCCTCATTCCAACGCCAATCGTTTAGTTTTTCGATGGCCTTCAAAGCATCTTACTGTCGTGACGATCAGAAATTATGAAAAAAGGGTGAATTTCGGCAGCTCATGCCACTTTAAAAGCTTAGCTTTTGGTTCTTGGGAAAACACACAGTATGACTTCTTATCCCACTTTCTACTGATGGTATTGTTTGTTGTATTCACAAAAGAAGACATTAGGCTACTCTGGGTAACTGTTTCATCAACTTCTTTTATTTCCTGAATCGGTTGGATTACACGATCTTTCCCTGAAGGAACTACAGGAAATATTTCTGATTTACTAGAATCCGATTTATAAGCATTTTCAGTTTCATATATTTGATACTCACTTTCTGGGTCTGTAAACTCAGGTTCTGAATCTGAAAGCACTGCAAAGTCTGTAAAATCTACCCTTTTTGCATTTCCGGGGTAGTCTGGCTTGGGATATGTCTTCCCTTTTCTGTGCAATATTAACAGTACTTGACGGTTGGTCATCACCGTCTATAGTGTGAGGAACCTAATTTATTTCGAACGTGCTACATGTATTCATGAATGCTTTAGTTGTAGGCTTGACATTAAAGGAAAAAGATGGCGGCTTTCAGTCAGTTCGCTTATGCATCGCTCCCAACAAGTTCAGGGTTATAAGCTGAAGCCCTCTGTGGGTTAGCCCAGGACAATGGCCGCACCCGGCCCTGCTGTTGCACCTGACGATATGCAGTCTGACCGTTCGCCTGGTAGAAGGGATAGCGGACCTGTGCAAAGTGCAAGTCAATCTGGTTCTTTTAGTCCTGCAGAACCTATTATTTTGGAGCTCCTGTGTTATATGGTTGACAAGTTGGACATAATTCCTTTGGACACACTTATGAAATTGTGCTGTGATACATTCTCGGAGGACGAAGCTCAAGAAGCTAAAGACGTTATAATAAAGTGCTGTTCAACAAAAATAAAAGGTAAATATCGCAAAAAGACTGGGCATAATAGAAAACTAACGACGTTACAAGACGTTGCTAAAATGCTACACGAGCTTGAAATTGAAGATATACCTTGTTTTGTGGCTCGTAATTTGTCAACTTCCTCCTGTGTCTCCAAATCATATAGATGTTACCACTTTACTTAGGGAGCTGAATGGCCTAAAGTTGCAAATTTCGGACATGAAAACACAGTTGTCTGATGTTACCGGCAAACTGAACACTGTGAGTACTGATCAATCAATGACCAATAAAAAGTTGGATAGATTATCCCAGAGGATTAATCAATCGTCCCCTGATGCTAAAACACGCTGTAAGAAGGTTGTGAATTCCCCTAACCAACCGGCTCCTATTTCCCCACAGAAGGAGAATTTGTCAAACTCCGTAAATCACGAATGTGTTAAAAGCAATGCTGAATGTGTTGTTGGTTCACAAGAATCACCTGTTCCGATACAGGTTATTCCCATTGTGGATGATACACTCACAAAATTCCATCGAGAGTGCTGCCATTCGATCTAGTTCTTTATATTCGGGTGTTGTATCGAAACCACGTGAAAATTCCAACACATTTACGCTTGTTTCCCATACTAAAGGAAAGGCAAAAGTTCGGTTACGTGGTGTCCAATCGTATCGTCCTGTAGAGATTTTTGTATCCCGCCTGGATCCAGGAACCTCGGTTCATGATATTTGTACATATGTGAAGGAGAAGTCTAACATAGTCATTGAGTGCGAGCAATTAGAAACAAGGTACGATTTATATGCCTCTTTTTGGCTCAGTGTGGATAGTCGGCATTCCAAATCCGTGCTTGGATCCCACTATTGGCCGGAGGAAGTGCTGTGTAGGAGGTATTACAGAAGTAGGAAACGTGAAGAAACACCTGTTAGTTCCCCATACCGTCGTCGTGACTCTCATTGGGAAAACTCCTCGCGGTGGTACAACGATGACTATGATTACAATCGTGACTACTGATTCATTGTTCTAAGCTTTATTCACTTATATTTATGGAACTTAAAATCTCTTCTTATAACTGTAGATCTGTGAAATCTTCCATTCCTGAAGTTAAGTCTCTATGCGATTCTTGTGATATTTGCTTGCTTCTAGAGACCTGGCTACCAAAGTCGGACCTTGGTATGTTAAACTCATTGCATGAGGACTTTTACAGACGAGGAATCTCTGCTATGGACGAGCATAATTTATCTCAAGGTAGACCTTATGGGGGTGTGGCTATTCTATGGCGAAAGAGATTTGGATCTTGTGTCAATTTTGTTGATTACAATGATTCCCGTATATGTGGTATTATTTTTAAAAATGACGGGTCTAAACTTCTTTTACTGTGTGTTTATATGCCTACTGATACTTCAGATAATTTAGATCTTTATTTAGACTATCTTGGTAAAATTAGAGCTATTACCGAAGAATCAGATATTCCCAATATACTAGTGGGCGGTGACTGGAATGCACACCCTTCGCGAGCATTTGGCTCTGAACTTACCTCTTTTTGTAAAGGGTATAACATGATATTGTCTGATGTAAGTCGGTTACCTGATGATTCCTATACTTACATTAGTGATGTCCATACTACTACATCATGGCTTGATCACTTTGTTAGTTCGTTTAATGTAGACAAATCTGTTCTTAAGGTATCTGTATTATACGATTATATTTCGTCTGACCATAGACCTTTAGTCATTTCACTGCTTTGGGATAAGTTACCTTGTCTAAATAGCGAATTAAATGGCGACATGCCATTACCCGGGTATAAGGTCAAATGGAATAGCTTAGCTGAAGCTGATATAATTAATTATTCCCAGGTTGCCAAATCCTACTTAGATGATATAGCAATACCAACTGGTGCTATTTTATGTACTAATCACAATTGTTGTCTTAACCATGTATCTGATATTAATTAATTCTTACTATAGTGCTATTGTAAACGCGCTCTCTCTTGCCAGCAGTGAAACGATTGCCACGCGTATGAGTGATAAAGTTCATGTTGTACCTGGGTGGAACGACTACGTCAGCGACCTCCATGCCCGTGCTCGTTGTAGTTTTCTCTTGTGGCGGGAATACGGTAGTCCCCGTGTGGGTTCCGTTGCTGATTATATGAACCAAACTCTGAGGCAATTTAAGTATGCGTTGCGCGCTTGCAAGAGGGAGGCGGATACTATTTGTGCGGATAAAATGGCTAAAGGTCTTTCTGAAAAGAGCTTTGCTGATTTCTGGAAAAATGTCAAGCACTGTAACTCTAAGCACATGAGCTTACCTTGTCGCGTTGATGACGCGCAAGGGGAGCATGCTATCTGCGAGTTATGGCGCTCTAAATTTGTAAATACCCTGAACTGTGTTAACAACGAAGCAGCTAAATCGTATGTTATCAGTGCTCTGTCTCAGTTTGATAGTTCTGAAAATGTTGTCTTTCCTGTACTCAAACCTGATTATCTGAAAGAAATCCACTTAGCATGAAAACCAATAAGTCTGCTGGCTTCGATGGTCTTAATATGGAACACCTGTTGTATGGGGGTGATACCCTTGCTATCCACCTGTGTATGTGTCTGAACACTATGATTGTTCACGGCTTTTTACCTAAGGAACTTACCTATGTTGTTATAACCCCTATAGTTAAAAACAAATCTGGTGACATAACATCGTCTGATAACTATCGCCCTATTGCTGTTGCTGCTGTTATTTCTAAAGTTCTAGAACTGTTTATGTTAAAGGAGTGTGAGGCTTATTTGTACAGTTCTGACTTCCAATTTGGCTTTAAAAAAGGGAGTTCAACTGATCAATGTATTTATGTTGCTAAGGAAATTGTTAATTTTTATCGATCAAATGGCAGTCCTGTGTTTATGTGTTATCTTGATGCCAGTAAAGCATTCGACCGCATTAACCATTGGACATTACTTGCCAAGCTGATAAAACGAAATGTTCCACTATGTTTTATAAAATTATTCTGTTACTGGTTCAGTGTTCAAGAATTTTCTGTCAAATGGGGAGGTACCCTCTCTCCTCTATTCTCTGTATGTAATGGAGTTAGGCAAGGTGGGATTTTATCGCCATCTTTATGTATATCTCCATGATCTAGATATTAAATTGTCCGAGATAGGCGTTGGCTGCAATATGGCTGGTTTATTTGTCAACCATTTAATTTATGCAGACGACATGTGCTTACTTGCGCCTTCTGCAAAAGCTCTGCAAATTGCTAAACCTATGTTCAGACTACGCTGCTTCGCATGATATTTTGTTTAATCTTAAAAAGTCAGTATGCATGACTATATATTCTAAGAGTTACAGTAGTTTTTATCCACCTCGAATTTATTTAAATGACACTTCTTTAGAGTATGTAGAATCGTATACCTATTTAGGTCATGTCATCACAAGTGATTTTTCTGACAATAAGGACATTGAGTCCCAAAAACGTAAACTGTGTGTCCGAGCGAATGTATTGCTTAGAAAATTTAGTGCTAGCTCACCTCTTGTAAAGAAATATTTGTTTAAATGTTATTGTTCGTCAATTTACTGCAGTCAGCTATGGGTCTTCTACACTAATCGCTCTATAAATCAGATACGAGTGACGTACAACAATATTTTCCGCTGGCTTTTTAATTATAGAAAAAGCTGCAGTGCCAGCGCTATGTTTGCTGTCAATAATATTCTGTCTTTTGGAGAGCTAATGAGAAAAAGTGTGTTTCGCTTTAGAGAGAGACTTTGCTCAAGTGAAAATTCCATTATCCGTTCTGTCTTAAACTCAGATACGTTTTTCCTGTCGGTGATTCAGCGCGCATGGCAATTCATTTTGTACAAGATCCGGTAAACGGATTTCACCAAACTATATATTTCATAGTACATTGCTGTATTTCGTTTACGGTTTATTGTGTCTATTTCTCCTTCACTGATTTTTTTTTTCTTTTCTGCTTGTTAATGTAATGCTTTCTATGTAACTATGGACTGTTTGTCTGAAATAAAAGATATATATATTAAAGTCATTACAGAAAGGCGAGAAACTCGTACATGAAATAAACGGTGCAGATTTTGGAAGTACTTATGAGTAGGTCCATGGTAAGTCAATGCTGATCGGTTGTATTGTGACAACTGTGGGCTCCGTAGGAAAGACATTATATAGGGGTGAACCAATTGTAGTTGAATTAATAGGTGAATCTAAATTGGACATTAAATGTCCACATATACCTCGTTATTTATGTTTGGATATTTATATAGTCGACGACCATAGATGTCAGAAGTTATCAAATACTGGAGTAAAACCTTTACTTTAGTGAAGTATCTATAACAAGACACCTCTGTATTGAGAGTAAGCCTAAAGCTGCATGAAACTCATGCTTCGAGTCAAGTGAGGTATCAATCGCAATAGTGTTCCAATTTGGAGAGGTCATCTAGTACTTAAAGTGGCAGCGATGGGCCACAAGAATTTTGTTTTTCATTTTGGTTTTGTTTTTTATTTTGAGTTTGATTCTTGTTTTTATTTTGAATAATGATTTTGATTAGACAGTCGCAAGGAAAGTTGACTATGACTGATGACGATTACCTGCGTCTCTGAATATCCAGCATAGGTAAAAAGGCCAAGATCCGTAATCTATGTAGGCTATATGTTGAAGGTATAGTAGGCCGGTAGTATAAACTTACATGTAAATTAAACAGAAACAACTGACATCTAATTGTCAAAACCCTGTGCTATAGTTCTTCATAGAAAAAATCCCTTTGGAAAAATGTATAAACCCAATAAGGTTCAAATGACTTGGGATTATACTGGCGATTTTGAATCTAATAAATGACTTTAAGTAAGAATTAAACAAATGATAAAAGTAACTTCCCAACAGATAAATAGAAGGAAAAACCTTAGTGATACAAGATTTACTAAGAACTTTTCTCATCTCCTTCAAACAGTACTTAAAAATTATAGCGGATATATCCTCTTCTTTTTTATTCCGCTTTACTTGGATTGTTTTGTTGGTATTGGCCATGACTAACTTTGGTGGTAATACACATATAATAAAAATAATTAGTCATATGTGCACTGTCATATTTTTTCTGTGTGATAGTTAAATTTTTAATTTACTGCCCTTTGTTTTTTACAATGACAATTTGTATTATGCCATAATCTCGAGTGATATATTCTAACTGTTACGATACCGAATGATAATGAAAAGAAGTAACAACAAACCAGCAGATTTTATGTACAAATTTTGATTTATATTAAAAAGCAAACGGACTAACTTATTTACAGGCAAATATTACATAAACGTTGGAAGAAAACATATATCAAAATGACTTACTTATACAAGTTAAGTGATTACAGTTCCTAGAAATCTGTATCCTTCACAAAGTTCACTGGTTTAAATCCGATGACTACGAATCGACGAAATATGGATCCCCAGAATGAATCTTGAAGACACAATGGTAAATTATCTGCAGGATAGAATATTGAAAACACACTGGTTTAGCACACTGGTGGTATATCCACAGAATAAATTCTTGACAGAATTCACAAGTCAGGTATCACTGACAAAGCAGGCTGAATATCCACAGAGTTAATAATATCAAAGAGTACAGTTCACAACTGACTCTCTCACTGACGAGTCAGAACAATCCGACTTTCGTATCCAAAATAGTAAACTGAACTATATTATAGTTCTCCGAGTCCAGATAGAAACTAAACTGACTCATACGTCGAATATCGTATTCAAGATAGCAGCTTACTAGCTGTATCATACAGAGTCCAGATATAAATCTGAACTATAACAAAATATAGCTTGTATAGTACTCGAGACCAGCAGGAAAACTGACTGACTCATAACGATAAAACAACGTCTTATATACACTCTCAGTACTTCCAGAAAGATCTGAACATTTGCATACAAATAGAGTATTTCGAGAATCTTCTTGGATCTACGCATTACAACAGGTTATGAATTAAACAATATAGACTTGAGATTACCTCACTACAGAGACTAGAACTTTCCAAGGAGTCGTCATAGTAACAGATGGGAATATAGGTCAAAATTGAAACATTTCGCAAACAAACAGACAATACGTCACAATCGAGAAATTTGTAAGACAATCGAAATAGATACATATGTTAACAGTTCAGCTGTACGTAATATAACTACTAAGCATTTTTGTAGCACTTCCACGTATACGTAATTTTATTTACCCCTGTGTTTTCGAATTTGTCAAATTTATTTCCACGTTTAGTCCATGACGTTAATTCTTAAAAAAGGAACTCCAAAAGATGAATCCCTGGCAACTACAAATCACTGTTTTGTTTCCTACACGCTGGGTATATAAGTTCTTGTAGAAGTGATATGCATCCATGTGTTTTACAGACGCTTTTCTTGTTATATTTTTATTTTAGCTGAAAGTGAAGATTCTCCTACAATCCAAAGACTTCGAGAATAACAAGAAGCAAGAAAGCGCAGAATTTTACTAACAAAACAGATTGGAAACAATCAACTTGAAGGCTGTCAGTAGGGTGGCGACATAAGGTAACCAAAAGGGTTACCCATACTCTTGTGACACATGCCAAAGGTGGCGGCACACACCATGTGGACTGTCCCAAAATGGCAACACTTGATGAAATAAAGAGTCAGATTTTAGAAATATCCTTCCCCGGAGGAGAGTCCAGGATACAACAACTGAAACTGACAGACTTAGACTACGAATTGGCTACATTCACTGAAGCCTACCTTCCAGAGACCCTGGAAAATGGCGAACCTTTCTTGGTCAAAGGATATTGTAGGCAGCTGTTTGTAAATTCTATTCGGGTTTATCTTTATACTGGTCTAAAATCTGAAGAGGACACGACAGACATAGTTGTTGCTGATGCGGATGAAGCAGGTCCCATGATAAACTCACTCAAATTTAGAAATATAGACTCCCAAGACACTTTACCCAATTTGGACGAAAATGTCCTAAATATCATTCCCGAAAAAGACGAGTCATCACCCAATCAAGACTCTCACTAAGACGACCACATAGGTAATATGTTTACAGTTAGAGTAATCCAATTATTTGAAGTATTCGCTTATTTGGTTTAAGCTGAAACTTAGTCTTGCCTATTTCCTATTTTCCCCAAATATGTCATGTTTTTGAGTGCGCATTCGTGTGTGCTTCTTTATACTTATTTCTGCGTTTTTTTCTCGTGAATGCAACTCACGTTTACGTTTCAACAAATTATTTTGATATCTGGTACATATCAATGTTAAGATGTGCATGAACATGAAACAATATCCAGGGGAATTAATGCTGGTTATCAGCAGTTTTTTTATGGTCGGTCTGCCCGAAACTTATACACTTAAAGTGCTTTTAAATTAAGTATCTACAACATGGGAACGCACTTAAATATCCCATGTTGTAGAGATAGGCTAATAGTGCTCGTACGTTAAGTGTGTTTCGTGAAAGAGAACCAAGGGCTGTTTCCTGTGTTGTTCAAACTTGTATATCCTTTGCTTTTTTATTTAGAACCCATCAAGTATCCACTAGAAATTTCGAATCCTTTCAATCTGGCAATGTCGCTACACCAGAGGGGACATCAGCACCTGTATCCATTGGCACAACTCTTTTCCCCACTCCATTGCTGCAGCCAACACAACATACATAGTCACACATAGAACAAAGCACAGGACACAAAGTAATACAAAACAAGCCCCTACATCAGACATACAAGAAACACACATAAGATTGACCTTATATTTGACCACATATATGGCGACATAAAGATGGTGCCAACATACAGCCCGCCAAGCTTGATAAGCTGACTCGTTTCAACCGAACGATTTGAACATGAATGGTAGCAATAAAAAAGTATAACTGTATCAACAACAAAAAAGGACTAAAAACATAACCGAAAGCGGATCGGTTACACCAGGTAAATAATACCCCCATACTGTATTCATGGATCCTTGGTGATCGCATAAGCTCCGCCCCCTTGGCTACCGTCATCAATCACCACAAACATAGCTACAAAATGGCCGCCACGATACATTCAGCCAGTGCGACGAGCGATTGTATAGCGCCCATTCCGGACACTATTTTCGTATCATTTTTAAAATGAATGATTTATCCTGCAAGAGTTTGGAGAGATGATTAAATTTTTTCCAACAAGGGTACATTCACCAGGTTAAAATTTCCCCGACAGAACCAGTGAAAGTTTCGGCGAAATGTTGGCCGTCAATGCAGAAAAATAGTCAACCGCACAAACTTATTCTAGACATCAAATCGGACAGAATTTCCGATTCTTATTGTTCATGTAAAGCTGGGTAAGACTTAGATCAAACTTTATCAACCCAAAACCCCTACGTATGAATTAAAAATCGTTTTTTTTTTTAATATCGAAGGTATGGTTAAGTCCACACGAAGTGCGCGCGAAATGGCTGTTTCTCAGATACTACATGTACAAAAAATTAAATATACCCGTTTACGGTTTAGTAGATACCAATTAGGCCTAACACCACAGCACATTATGAATTTTACTGTAGCGTTTACTGTTAGTTTACGTAAGAACTAATAATAATAAAAAAAACGTTAATAGTGATCATTCAAATTCAGGTTTTTGAAGACACAAAAACATAAGTCAGTCAAAATAAAACTCAAACAGAACATTCAATTTTTTGTATTTTTATTATTCTGATATTTCAGAATCAGTGGAAAATGCTCCCACATAATTGGGTTAATTAAAACCCTACAGGGTTTTAAGTTACACAATTTCACCCATGTTCCATGTGACCAGATCTGTACCTCTATGCCCCAACAATGGAATAAACCCAGAGGTACAAAAATAAAACCAGTAAGAATGAATGAAGTAGTTGTTGCCCGGCCAAGTGAGGACAGAAAACGGAAACCTATAATTTGCCAAACCGATATGAATTACAGGTTAGCTGCTCGGTGTTCATTTTTTTTGTAAATAATGTTAATAAACTGTTAAAATCTTTACAGATAAAATATGATCTCTTAATCTTTATGGGAACAAAAAATTTGAAGTTAAAATATCAATTACTAAATGCAGATGCCAAGACAAGTTTTTGCTATAAAATGACAAAGATTTAAGATTTAAAGATTACCAAAGATAGCTGCTGAGGATCTCCATACACTCTCAAGCTTGGCAGGAACACCACTTGAAAGCAGAATTTCTTCAGATAGGCCACTTGTCCATACTCCACTTGGCCAAGTGCAGATAGGATCAATGTTATCATACCAGGTGTGTTATTAACCATTAATGACAGTCTCAGATTGAAAATTAGGTCAAGGTATGGATAATGGGTACTGATAAAAACTTTTTAACCAAAAATATGTTTGATTCATGCAACAGAACATTGAGCCATGGTTCAAATTTAGATTTTTTATAGGTGAAAGATAAATAATAGGACAGCATGTGAGAAGATTGAAAAAATTCTTAATTTGAACCATGGACCGAAGTTCTGTTGCATGCATCAAATCAAAATGTTCACCCATTACATTATAGATGCTAAGATGGTTAACTATTTCTAGCAAAAAAAATTATCAATAAATTATCCAAATATTTATGAAATGTTAGGATACAGAATATAAATGAATCACAAAAATAAATTTATATGGAAAAATTTAAAACAAAGTGGCTGCACATTACTTTTTGTCTTTGACAAACACATCTTGAAATAATGTCAAGTGACAACAAACACTCCATATCCTATTTATTTTGGATTGATTGATTGATTGCAGTTTTACGCCGCACTCAAGATTATTTCACTTATATGGAGGCGAAAAGAAGTTTTAATCAGACAGGCCCATTTACATCAAAATTACAAGAAAATAAAAAGGACGGAAATAAATTCATGAAATATGTTAAAAAGAGTGTAAATCACTATTTTGGAGGTTAAAAGGACATGCAATTTTAAAATGATCTCCAAAAATAGTATATGAAAATATGTATATTCCAATAAAAATTCAAATTTTATGGTATAAACCAATCTGTTTTAAAAATGTTATTATAATAGGGCTTTTCACCTTGGTGAAAAGCTCATTCATGGAATTTGCCTTGAACAGGCGATTTCTCACCATGGCAAACTCCACACACTCTAAAAGAACATGTTTGATGTCGAATTGGCCATCACAAGGGATGCACCACGGATGGGGATCCCCCGTGAGTACATGTCGGTGTGATAAAAAAGAATGGCCAATTCGACATCTGTATAAAACCACCTTTTCTTTCCTAGAAAGAGAAGAAGGGAAAGTGGTAAGACCGATCTCTGCCTGGATTTGAGCCAGTTTATTATTTTGTCGTTTCTCTTCATCCCACGAAGTTTGCCAAATCTGTTTGATGTATTTGACTATCTTCAGTCTGAAGTCAGAATATGGTACTTCGACCGAAGATACTGGTTTGGTCAAAGCAGATTTGGCTTCACTGTCCGCGACTGTGTTACCATACATGCCACAATGACTGGGCACCCAGCAGAACACAACTTCCTTACCCACAGATGTTAACAAATCATGTATGTGTAGAATGTTACGAATTAGCGGGTTTTTAAATTTCCTGTGTTCAATAGCCAAGGGGCTCGACAACGAATCGCTACAGATGACGGACTTGTCCAAGTCATGTGTAGCGATCATGTCCATGGCGAGAAAAATCGCTCGAGCCTCGGCAGAAAAAATTGAACTGGATGAAGGAAGGCAGAGGGAAGCAACATTACGGCCAAACACTGCCGCAGCAGCAACCCAACCGCCATCCTTCGATCCATCTGTGTAAAGGAAGCTATGTTCTGCAAAGTTATTTTTAATCTCAGCAAATTGTTGTTGGATTATTAGAGGATTCGTGGTAGACTTGTCGTGCTGGGGGATGTCATAGATGAACCTTGGCCTGCTTGTCAGCCAAGGTGGAGCACGGGGAGGTCTTACTGTTGCGACCTCCTCTAAGTCTATGCCCGCAGCCTCTAGATGGGGCCTTATGCGAAGACCAAACGATGGAATCCGCCTAGGAGAGGCTGCATAGAAGTCCTCAAATAACGGTTGGAAAAACAGTCGTGGGATGGGCTTTCAGTTTCGTGGCATATTGGAGACCTAGTTTGATTCTCCTGTTCGAGAGTGAAGGTTCGTTTGCCTCCACATACAAACTCTCGACAGGAGAGGTCCTGAAAGCCCCCAGGCAGAGTCGGAGTCCCTGGTGGTGCACAGGATCAAGCATCTGTAGGTAGGTTTTCCTGGCACCACCATATACAAAAGATCCGTAGTCCAAAATGGACCGGACCATAGACCTGTAAAGGTTTAGCAAAATATCCCGGTCCGCTCCCCAGTCAGTGCTGGAGAGGACCTTTATAATCTCTAATGCCTTTGTGCACTTGGCTTTTAACATTTTGATATGGGGCACAAAATTAAGTTTATGGTCATAGATGAGGCCAAGGAATTTAGTCTCCTTGACCACCTTCAATGGTTTACCATAAAACTTAAGGTCGGGGTCCAAGTGGAGCTTCCTGAGGTTACAGAAGTGCATGGCTACGGTCTTGGTAGATGAGAAGCGAAACCCATTCTCATTGGCCCACTTCTCGATCTCATTGAGAGACGCCTGTAATTGTCTCTCAATGGTAGCCATGTTTCTGGAACTGTAACACACAAGAAGATCATCCACATACATGGACCCCTCTACATTGTCATGTAGGACGCCAGCCAAACTGTTAATTTTGATGCTGAACAGGGTTGGGGACAGGATGCTCCCCTGTGGGACTCCCATTTCTTGTTCAAATGAATCTGATAATGTGGAGCCCACACGTACCCTGAACGAGCGATCTTGTAGAAAGTTTGCTACAAAGTTTGGCAGGCGCCCTTTGAGCCCCATACCAAAAAGATCTTTAAGAATGCCGTGTTTCCAGGTAGTATCATAGGCCTTCTCCAAATCGAAGAAGACCGACACTGTATGTTCCTTGCGCACAAAGGCATTTCTAATAAAGGTCTCAAACCGCACCAAGTGATCAGCAGTTGACCGACCTTGTCTGAATCCGCACTGAATGTTTGCGAGGAGCTTATTCTCCTCCAGATACCAGACAAGGCGGCCATTGATCATCCTTTCCATCGTCTTACAGACACAGCTCGTTAAAGCAATAGGCCTGTAATTCGATGGGTCGGAATGATCCTTGCCGGGTTTGGGGACCGGGATAATGCACGCCTCCCTCCAGGAAGGAGGAAATGAACCAGTTGACCATATATGATTAAATAAATCCAAGAGGACGTTCAGAGATATTTTTGGAAGTTGTTTAATTAATTTGTAATAGATCTGGTCCGGACCACAGGCTGACTCATTGGCCTTTTCCAAGGAGGCATTAAGTTCCTCCAAGGAGAAAGGTTGATTGTAGTCTTCCAGATTCTGTGAAGAGAAGTTAAGAGGTACCGTCTCTTCCTGGGCCTTTATGTTCTGGAATTCTGTGGTGTAGTTCTCAGAAGAAGATTTCTGAGAAAAATTCTGGGCCAGACTATTACTAATATCTCTGGGAGAGGTTAAAGTTGTACCATCTCCCTTCAAGTGGTGGGTTCTGGGTTTATTATTCTTGTTTTTTAATTTTTCTATCATGTTCCATACTTTTCTCATGGGAGTCTTGGTGGTAACAGAGGATACAAAATCACGCCAGCACAGGCGCCTCTTGGATTTAAGTAATCGGCGAGACTTTGCTCGCTCGATACGGAACTGGTCCAAATTCTCCTTCCTACCATGGTGTTTATAGCGACGCTCAGCCTTCTTTCGAGATCGAATAGAGGCTTTGCAGTCGCCGTCATACCATGGTTTACTATGTGTATTGGGATTTGTCGAAGTCTTAGGTATTGTTCTGTCTGCAATGGATGTTAAGATTCTCGTAAATTCCCCGATTGGATCCTCTCCTTTGTTGAGCTCTGAAGTGAGCTCAGCCTCACAAAGTGCCGAAAAGAGAGGCCAATCGGCTTTCTGGAATTTATAACGAGGAACTTTCTCTACACTCTTTGAAGTCCGATGTTCTAGGATGAATGGGAAATGGTCGCTACCGCAAAGATCATCATGCACCCTCCATGTGAAATCTGAGAGGAGTGCAGGGTCTGTAATGGACAGATCTATAGCGGAGTAACGACCATTCCCAGAGTGTAGGAAAGTGTCTGTGCCATCATTAAGTATGCACAGACCTTCCTCTTCGAGAACCTTCTCAATAACCTTAGCCTTTTGATCGTTATTATCACAGCTCCACAATGGACTGTGGGCGTTGAAATCCCCAAGTAACATGTATGGGGCTGGAAGCTGTGCCACCAATCCTCTCAGTTGTTCTATGTTTAACTGAGAGGAAGGTGGAATATATATCTGGAACATAAGGTTATTGTTTTATCCAAAGACACACGGACAGCCACAGCCTGTAAATCTGTGTTCAGAGGCACAGGACTGTGTGCAACACCAGAGTTGACAAATATAGAGGAGCCACCAGTTGCTCGCTCACAGTCGCCAACAAAGGTGCTGTAGAGTACGTAGTTTTTCAGAGTTACTCTATCGCTGTCCGTCTGTCTGAGATGTGTCTCTTGCAGACAGAAAGCAACAGGATTAAACTGTTGAATTAATAATGTTAGTTCATTATGATTGGTCCTAAGACCACGACAATTCCATTGGATGATGGTATCCATTAAGGAGGGAGGCGTGCAGGTGAGCCATCGCCAGGTCTGGAACGATGGTCACCCTTTGAAGACCCACCTTTTTTCCGAGCCTTGGAGGATTTTGGTCCGGGTCTCTTTGGCTTCGGTGAGTGGTCCCAGGATCCTCCAGGTTTTGGAGAGGTTTGGTCAACTTTAGGTCTCTGGGAGGAGATCTCCATTTCCTCCGCGGATGACTCTGAGAGAGTGTGTACCTATCTCTGTGAGGTACACTCCTGGGGACTGGAGTCCTGTGACTCCAATGATTCAAACCTATTAGTGGTCTGAACCAAGGGTCCCCAGATACTCTGATCGGAGTCAGGGGTGGGTTTGGTAGGATCAGTCCTCCCAGAGATCTGTATGTTTGATTTCGTGGCCCTGGAGGGACGCTCTGCAGGGCCACGGTTTAGACTGCATTCAAAGTGAAAGACCTTTAGGGCATCCCCGGTTGACTTTGATGGTCGAACCGAAGGCCCTGCAGGTCTTTGCACTTTTGATGGATTAGCTGTTTTTGCAGAAAAAGTCTGAGTTTGAGTTGATGTTGAAGCTTGTGCTGGTTGTGGGTTCAACTCAACAGCTGTAGGCCTATCCTTGCCAACGGGCCAGGTAAGTGTAGTTTGCACCGAGGATGAGACGCAAACTTTCTTTGCCACATTGGCATAAGACAGGCCAGGTGAAATAGGCATGGGAGCTACCAACTTGCGGGCTTCTAAGTAGCTCACATTCTTCTCCGACTTGATCCTCTGTATCTCTCTTTCTCGAAGAAAGAGAGGACAGTCTTTCGAAGAAGACATGTGAGCTGCACCGCAGTTGGAGCATTTTGGTGTTAATTTACAATCATTAGCATCGTGATTTTGCCCAGAACACCTGCAACAAACTTGTTTGTTGCGGCATTGAGCGCTTCCATGACCGAACTTCTGGCAGTTGAAACACCGTATAGGGTTTGGGATAAATACATCCACTTTAACCCTATACAGGCCAATGAAAATGTGGTCGGGGACGGTCAATGAGTTGAATGTCAAAAGATAGGTGTTCAATTTGACAACATTGCCGTCCCGTTTGGTGGAGAAGCGCTTAACATTCGTGACCCCCTGGTCGCTGAGTTCCGAGCAGATAAGATCCTCGGACATCTCAGCGAGATCTTGATCGCGGTCACGAATTATGCCTTTACAGCTGTTAAGTGACTTATGAGGGGAAACAAAAAAGATTGGTGATTTACCGATTGTTAAGCTTAATAAATTTAACGATTGTTGTTCCCGGAAGCACTCGATTAGAATGCTTCCATTCCTCAATTTGGATGCAGACTTGCACTTACCAGCACAAGCCTCAATCGACTTTTTCTGCAAAAAGCTATCTGCTTTTGTGACTGGTCGATCAGTGGTACTAGATATCACAAGGAATCTAGGCCACCGATCGGACAGACTAATTTCATTTGACTCACTAGGAGTCGCTTTCCGTTTTTTAGGCGTTTTTGTGGAAGCCATATATTGTTTTGTTTTGTTTCACCATTCCTGTTTCCCACCCGCCACGGAGCACCAACAAGGGCGATACCTCCCCGTGGGTAGAACCTGCAGGGGGAGGTACCAGGAACTCCAGGAATGGTATACTCGGGCAGATAGAGACAATATATATGTGTAACTTCTACCTGATTGACCCATTAGCCACCGCCTTCTACAATGATCTTTAATTATATTGGGTCTACTGTGGAAAAATCCAACAGTAGAAAATGATATTTTGGACGATTTATACTGTTTATATCCAGTTTTACGAATACCGTGGCATGTTTAAGTTGGATCATTGTAGGGCTCGACGTGACCGGCCGATTGATCGGATCGGGCCACTCCGACCTCCTGTTTAGGTGAAATCAGGGCCAAAGTGGAGTGTTGGGTTTGGGTTGCCGAGCTCCTCAACCCTCAGTCACCAGGAACCCGTCATCCCCCGACACAGGTAGTCTGCCCACGGCCAACAGGCAGCCCAAGGTTTAGTCGCCTTTTACGAACAAGCTCCAGAGAAGCTGTGGGCCTATTCTTAACCCCCGGAACCCACACGGGGGTATTTATTTTGGAAAACAACGAAGTAGGAACAGAGTTGGCTATTAGCTTATAGGTTTTGACCTTACCGAGTCGTTCGATATGTACTCTATATTGTGCTATTTTTTGTGTCCGCACAGTTTCTGACAGAGTAAATTGTTTACCTGTAGCTGCAAAAGGAGGAATTGTTATTTGAATACCCAATTCATGCAGTTCTTTATGAATATTGAACCGCTTGTCAACCATGATTGCATCTCCGTCATTAACAAACCCAACTTCTTTAAGAGATTTGATAACATCATAAAAACCAGACTGCTCAGTAATAGCTTTGTCACTTATTGAACCTGTGAACAACTCTGATACGAACATAAAGAGACCCATTTGGATCACAACCAATCAGACCTTTTAAAGTGTTACTAGATTTGTAATCACTATACAGTTGACTCTTAGGGATAAAGCATGTTGAGTTTGTGTTCGTATTTCAGTCCCATCTATAATAATTAGAGAAGTTGGAAAATCCCTTCGAAATTCAGTTGGCATATTTTTAATAATTTCATCACGATGTGGCCATATAGAGAGTTGTCCTAATTTGAAATATAAAATGTCAAGCCACGTATTAAAACCAATGCCTGCTGACTGGGTGGTTAAACCAACACGAGTTCCCAAATCTTTCAGACCAAATCCATCTTTTTTCTGAAGGGATTTGATATTTTTCGACCAGAATTATAGTCAACTGTACTTCCTGATGGAATAAGAAAGATAAGTAAGGCAAGAAAACGAACATAATTAATTCCTGTATAATACTGAAAAAGGCATTTTAAACTAGTTTCTTTGGCTTTGACAATCTCTACTTAAAAATTTTTGGAATGAATAATCTTTTTTCTCAAGTCCTCTATAGTTTTATTCTTAGAGTCTAAACATGTCCTTAAATCCTTTATTTCAATTGCTTGTTTTTCAACCAGGTTTTTGAGTTGTTGATTTTCTGCTGTTAAGGCCAGGGTGTCAAGTGGGGAAGTCCCTGAAAAAGAGAAATAAAATCTAATAAATTTACTTTCAGATCAAGTTTGAAGACAACCCCCCTTCCACAACAACCCATAGATGTGGATCCACACGTGTAACCAGGACAGCACCAATATCTTAATACTAAAACAATGTGCACAAATCCACAAGCAATAGAAACAGATACACGGAATCAATCTTCAGATCAATGGTTTCAGGAACATAGAAAGCGCTTGACAGCTTCTAATTTTGGGAAAATTTTGTCAAGGAAAAAGACCCCAAACAAATCTTTTCTAAACTCTTCGTGGCTGGTGACAGATGAATGAGTTTTTGTCTTATTTTTTTTGGGGGGGGGGACACTATTGCTGTTACACGTTGTATTGATTTTTATCATTACAACATTGGTCATTTAGTTATTTTAATATCTTCATAACTTTAGTCATGACAATCAGAATCTATGAAATACCATTGCAATGCCTGCTCAATTAATGGCTTGTATCCTTATAATAACAAACCTGCCTACTTGTACGATTTTTGCGTATTTTGTACGCAAAAAATTTATAAAATACGATTGTATGCAGACGACTGTTTTTGTACGCAAAAAAATGAAAAGTCGGAGTTCGTTTTGTTTACAAAGGTCCGAGTCTAACTGTCGGAAACACTGTACTAGCACTGACACAGCCTGAGCAGCTGGTTTCCGAAAGATGACCCAATTATTTCCGTTTTTGCAAACAACCGCTCAAAATGACAGCAAATCGAGTAGCCAGGATCGTTTATCTCAATTAAAATTGAAGCAAACTGTTTACTTTCAGAAATATCTCGAAAATTATGCTCAGATATCTGGAATAACTCCTTTCAAAATCGGAAAATGACTTATTGCCAAGTAGATCTTTCAATTCGAAATCTCTCGACATGTAAATTGTAGGTTTGCAACGTAAAAAAGGCTTACCTTGCTGGCCGCTCCAGTACATATATTACTAAATTCATGCCCCAGAAATCAGTGTCGGGTAATAGGACCTTTATATAAATTTAATAGGGCCAATGTTTGGGGCTAAGAACTTGCCATCGTCATCAGCTAATACTTTCACTTTCAATCTCTTACTTATGATCAAGAAATATTTTATTTTGAACTTGAAAATGTTCGTCCGATGAATCAATATAATGAGATAATAATTAATACTAGTATAGACCTGTTTAAATATTTTTGGATAATGAAGTAATTTTTAAACTGATTTCCTAATTTATTTATTTTTTATGGGTTTCAACCAAATACTATTATGTTGGCATACACAAATTATTTATATTTCTACAGATAAAATTGACATTATAGACTATAGGCTTACAAGTTACAGGGAAAGGGGTGGAAATCATAAAAGCTTTTAGCTCCTTGACCCCGCGGATGCTATGCCCAATTTTAAAAAAAAAAAATTTTTTTTTTAAAGGACGCAAGGTACACATTGCTGTTTTTGAATATATATAGGCTGTCAGAAAAGTTGGTGGAAATGATAACACCATTTAAAGGGGAACTCCAACGGATTCAGACCACCTTTCATTGTTTTTAATGGCTATATTTAAATCTATTTGCACCCCAGATGCTAGAAATGGGTTAATTATAATAAATATATTAATTAAAACCTAAACCGGAAGTGACGTACATTGTTCATCGCTCTCGTACAACAACAACAAAGCACACTTGTAAATCCCTGTCGACATTCGCTGTACTCACTTACTGAAGTTATAGCTATGGCATCTAAAGAGCAAAGTTCTTCAGGAGATGATGATTCTTTTCTCGAGACTTCACACATCATTTTACCGTACCAATTCGAGCCAAGTTATTCAAAGGAAGAGGTAGAAAGGAGGCGAAACAAAGGAGAAGCTGTCCAAAGAACTGCCATTAGTGAACCGGGAGAAAGTTCTTCGAGACGTAGCGGGGATAATTTCTGGTGCACTTGCACAAAATGTCCAATTATGCCTACAGAACTAGAGTGTATTTGCTGCCACGAAGTAGGTGCAGCCCAAAAAATTGTGGATGAATTTGATCCCGAGCCTGAAGACATTGACACAGACTTGCCGAATACATGTGCACTATACCAACAGAAATGTGTTACACTGCACCCAGATTTCGTCGCCCACTTGAATAAAGCTGTGCTGGACACCTACTTTAGGAGCCATCAATATAACTGGCGAAAATTTCCTAAACCCGAAGGCCCAGGGGGAACCCTCACTAATGCGTAAGTACATCATTCAATAATTTATTCTTGACACAGTCACACTGAAACTTGCAGATTTGAAAGACAATGTTAAACTTAAACAGTCTGAATTTATTTATATCATTAGGAACGTAGTTCTTTCAGTTTGTGAAAAAAAATCCAATGTTTTTTTTTTATCTTCTCCACAAAATAAGTTGACAAAACATCACCTTAGAATGGCTTAGATTATTTGATTGTTATTTACACACATCAGGAGACCGGTTTACATAAATTCTACAACAAAATGACTTGCTCAATGACTGAATAATAAATCGATAACCTGAAGTTTATTAGTTTTTCTTTCAAATCTTCCTTAGATCATTCTGCAAAAAAAACAAATTTCCTCATACATTTTCAGGCAATATAGACTCGTAAGTTACCGATTCATCTTGGACTGGCTTCTGAAAGGTGAACGACTGGGGAAAAAGAAAAGAATACCTCTTCCTGCATGTGTTGTTGGTGCCATTAGGACTATCTTCCCAGCAGATGACAATGCATATGTCGGATTCAAGTATGCTGAATTACCAACATTATAAGAACTAGTTATGGCGTTCAAATAAATTATTTGGAAGGACTTCACTTTAAGATTTTAACCCTGTTTTAAATATCCATTTATCCCACATGTCTTTTAGATTCTACCTCCAATACACGTTTGAAATATTCCTCTTTTCATTTTACTCAATAATTTGCTAGGATCTCGTAAATTCCTCTTCGAAAAACAGTGTAAAATTTGGCTTGTCAGATTTCAATAGTTAGCTCACCCTTATAACGAGGGTTTTATGTGTGGATTGACAAGTAAGTAACACAGGATAGCCACATGAGTGAGGCTATATTCAAACTAGATTTGTAGTTTCCTATATAATGTAAAAGTTAAGACCGTACATGTACTGTAAAGATAAGCTCATAACTTTTGCTTGTTTGTCAATGGTAAATTGTTTTGCCCTAAGATTTGTAAATAGGTCAATAACTCAATATGATTCATGTCTGCCTTTCATCCTTTGTTCTTATATTACCTGACCACTTGATGAAGGGAAATAAATATCACAAATAGTCCCATGACCGAGGAACTAAAGCTGTTATTCATTTACAGACAAAATTCAGTTATTTGGCATACAAATTCTCATTTTAGGCATCTTTAAATAAATTGATTAATTTCCGAATTTACATGCTTCAGAAGTATGTTTTAATGAGTATTCGAGCATTTCCGTCAGTTCAGTATCAGGGCCATCCAAATTATCTGCTATCAGCAAAGATTGCTTGGTGCGAAATGTGTGAGGAAACCGAGCGAAACCCGTGACCCTCAGTGGTACCTGCAGCCATCACACATACATTGTAGATCAATCGTATGAAAACCAGTCAGAAGATTATTCTTTTTTTGGGGCGACATGGCATCTGAACCAGCGACCAATTGATCTAGCAACTGAGCCATGGAGGCCCCCTCGGCAGATATTGCTGAATTGTTGCTACATATGTAGGTACCAATAAAATGTTTCCTCCACCAAAAAAACACACACAAAAATATGAAATGAAATAATCTTTAATAAACAAGCAAAGAATTTTAGTTAGAGACCAAAATGGGTTAAAATAAGAACATGTTAAACTAATATGTCTTTGATTTCACCACCAATGGGTCGCAGATTCAAATCCCACTTAATTATAAAACAAATTGAAAAATTTTGTGACTGGGTTTTCACTTGAACGACATGTGTGGGATGGTTACCAGTTAGCACCTGAAAGTTGTGGGTTCGCTCCGGGCATAGAGCCCGGTTCCTCCCACAATAAAACTGGCAATGCCGCCATATAAGTGAAATAATTTTGTGCGCTGCGTAAAACACCAAACAATCAGCCAATTTGATTTCACTAGAAGGCAAAAATGATTAGCATTTGACACTACATGTATACTAAAATTGTATTTCCACCTGCACACTACATGTTAAAGTTGCGCTTGATACAAAATTTACTGATGTTATTAAAGTGGCATGAGCTGCCAAAATGTTGATATTTTGACGATAAAACAGAATGTTGAAATTATTGACTATTTTTCTCAAGACGTATAATTCAGAAACTTTTTGGGGCTTCTAGTCTCAAAAATGTCAATAAAGTATTGTTTTGAACTAACTGTGGCTTAGAATGAATGAATGGTCGTCCCGGTTATTTAAATTTTATTTACTTTTCGAACACGTTTTGCTTCGTACAGGCCACATACTTTATGGATTGTCCTCAGTCCAACGACAATCATTCATTTTTTCGATTTCCTTCAAAGCCTCTTACTGTCGTGACGATCAAAAATTATTAAAAAAGTGTGTATTTCGACAGCTCATACCACTTTAAACAATCGACACAAGTGTAAAATATCCAAAAAATCAAGAATTGCATGAAACTTACAAATGATTTTGTACATATTGGTTATAAGAAAAAAGGCTTTTCTATTCATTGTATAAACCCAACCAAAATATAAGATGCATATCCTTCGATGGTTGACAACAAACCCTTTGATCTTTGAATTCAGTTCAGAGCAAGGGCAATAACTTTTGAAACCATACAGAAAAAAACTAAAAAGCAGTGAGATGAGATGCCTAGACAGGTACCATTAACTTGTCCTCAACTCACTGTTCTATCCACAAAAGGCCACCTAATTTGGCAGCAAAAGAACCTAATCCCCCACCAACTAAAAAACAATTAGGAAGTTTTACGTACATTCAAATTTGAATGATTGATGTTTTACATCTATCGCTGTTAAAAATAATTGGTCAAATATTTCATTTGCGAGCTTTCTTGCGAATTAATTCTTCAGTTTGAGGGCGCGGACGTTTTGCAATGTTTTTTGGGATTTCTGGTATTGTAACCTGAGAGTCTTTGTCGTGATATTTCACTGACGGGTCTTCACGCCTCCTCACTACATCTGCCATCATGTCCAGGGCATAAGCGTGTGACTTCCTCTCCATAACTCTCTTAGCAGTCCATTCCCCACCCAACACTTTGGATGAAACAAAACTGTACTTCTTTTCTCCTGCAAGTCAATATTTAAAAATACATTTGTTTTCATTCATTGCACTCCGGAAAAAAGTAGGTAAAAGAATGTCAAAGTAAAACATTACACCTGAAAGATTTTTTATAGCTTGCAATGTTTTGGTTATGTTTTCTGTAGCACTGTTTACTTTTAGCATTCCCAGGATTACAGGGGAAGAACTGATTATGTTCAGAAAATACTGTTGACTACTATCTCTAAGGAGTTTGCTTTCATAAGCATTCTCAACGTTTTTCACACAAACATTAATTTCATGATAATGTTACTCTGAAAATCCTACCTTTTGTTGATGCCTGTTCTCTGCCAGTGTTGTAATTATGGTCAAGTACTGCCAGCTGCATCCGCCCTTTCATTGATGGATAATGGAAATGTAGCCTCTTTGGTGCAAACTTCAGCATTGTGGAATGATAGGCCTCTAAGCTACCTGAAAGTAAAAGTTTTAATTGAGATTGAAAGTCTAACACACTGGTTAGACATTAAAGTCATCACACTTATCTTCTAGTTGGATGGTTTTGTGGGGCATTTTATTTCATTATCACTTGTTAAAGTCAACTATTTTCAATGATCAGCTGACTCATTATTACTGTCTGAAGAGAAAAAGTTTAACCACTTGAAATTGATTCATTTGTAAATATAAACTATACATACTAGTATGTTTAAACAGTGTCAACTGTTCTAAATCTTTACTAAGCTTTGGATCCATCACAATGTTGGTGAGATGTCTGTAGGCAGGGGAGTTCCTGTCAAACCACATTCGACACTCCTGCTCCTCTTGAGTAAGCTCAGGATGCTGGCAGGAATGTACAGTTCCATCTTCATCTTCCCATCTATGAACACCTGTAACATGTTCTAGAATGGACTGCCACAAGCGCTTCAATTCCTAACAAAAAAATATCAAAATTTTACAAAACATAATACCACATAATGTGGGAAACAATACATGTACATATTTTCAACATTCATGGATATAACTGTGTCAAAAACTAGTCTCCATGGTTATTTTAGACAAGAAGATTTTCTGTGTGTTTAGTGTTCATAAATATATCTATCTGAAGATATATATATATAGTATAAAGGTGACAGGTCTAAATGATATACCTCTTTTTAGAAACAGATCTCCATGGTTATTTTAGACAAGAAGATTTTCCCTGTGACCGCATGTTTTAGTGTTCATAAATATATCTCTCTGTCTATACATAAAAATAAGAAAAAACATCCTAACCTGCCAAAACTCTCATATAAGTTAAACGATCTTTGGTGAAGTGTAAAAATCCAATCAATGAATCCAAAAATAGACTTTCCTGTGTTTGATACATACCAGTGCATCTCCTCCACAGGCAGAACAGCTGTACCACAGGTGGTTAGTTATGCTTTTGGTCCATTTCAATAATATGTCTTGACCTTTCTTCTTTCCACCAGCAAAACACTTTTTCTTAATACCTATAATTTAATATCAATGTAAGTATTTATTTAGTCCATAGATAAATGAACTTAACCAAAACATAAATTGAAAAAATGTATGCTGAGATGAACCCATTAAAATAGACTGATTGCTCATTTTTTATTTACTCAAGATTATTTCACTTGTATTGTGAATTAGTCAGGTTTATTAGAAGCCAAAACCCAGACCTCGAGTAATGATCCCCATTAAAAGGTGAAGATTTATATCTTGCAAAAGTATAAATTAGTGATTGATTGATGTCTTAAACAGCATTCAAGATAATTACACTTATATATGGTGACTTTGCCAGGTTTAGTGGGGGCCTTCGGTGTGTACTCGGCAGCTCTGCCACATACGACAATTAAATAAAAAATGCACTCAGAAATTTTTTAATTTTAATTCGTCGGATAAGGATTTGAACCACCACTGCATCGATGTGTCAGGCCTGTGTCGGACGATCACTCTAACCGACTTGACCACCGATGCCCCCATATAAATTAACGATGATGGATGTTTATTTAAGTTCACATATTTACCTTTACAGATGTGCCAGCAGTCAAACTGGTGGTTTATCCATCCATATTCCTCTCTCATGGTTTTCCGTATTGATGGGGATCTGTCAGTAGTGACTGTGTCAATTTTTACACCATGATGCAATAAATTTTCCATACTTCTAACAAATCCATCTTTCTCCATAGCTACTGATGATGAGCTTTCAGATACCTGAAGAAGTTGCATATCCACAATTTTTTGGGTTGCCTCATCCATAACAGTGTAGGTGGTATATTTGGCAGAGAAGCCAGGGGAATCGGATCTTCCATCTCCCAGAATAGATATACCAACATTTTCAAGACTATTAGCAATGAGATAGGCCAGGTTGTTGAAATGATCTCTTGTATAATAGTTATTAATAACAGGCAATATATATGTGTTTTGGATATTATGGAATGTTGACTCGCTGAAAAACTGTAATTTAAAAAGTTCTGCAAAGTTTTGGAATGACTTGAATGTATTTCCCGAAAGAAAAATACCGGAGGCCAAAAGGAGATTAACAGCTGGTAGTCCACGGATGTCCTCACAACTGTCCCACCTGCCCTCGTGTCCTGCCACACACTCCCATAACACCACAACTTTAGCACCTATGTTAAAACTTGTTTTAGATACAATTCCTTCTCCACATGTGACACATCTTTTAAATAACTCAAGCAGCTTATTTTTGGTGACAAGTATTGTTACTCTGTCAGCTGGACCAGTAGATATAGAATCACTGTCTGAATCAGTTGTTGTTGTTGTTGTCTCCGTTTCTGTACTTGTACTAGCTCCACTCCAAGGCTTGAAAGGTGAACTCTTGCTGGGTGTACTGTCCTTAAATGGGGAGCTAAATTCTTCTGAAACTACAAGTTGTCCAAAAGGAGACCTACTCATCTGAGTGGCAACTTCGAACTGTTGTTGTTGTTCGCTGGAACCGAAGGCAAATGAAGGCTGGCATGTCTCGGCTGCCTGTCGCAGCGATTCACGCTTAGTAAAAGCTCTCCTCTGTGGCACGTTAACTTCAGCTGCAAATGGAAATAAACTGGGAACAGCATCTTTTTTCAGAATATTTTTCCGTCTAGAGCCTGTGAGTTCGTGCTGTAGATCTCGAGCATAGTCTGATGGCCGAAAGTGCTTCCCACACACACGGAGGTTTTTCACTCGTTGGAATGACGAATTTACTGGCAGTGAATTATTTTTAATTTTCACAAGCCACTGGCGACGAATTTCATTGTTTCTCGGAAAACCATGAAATGGCACTCCTATTGATCAAGCAGCCTCGTAATCTACACACCCCGGTACCTGACAGGCAGGCATGTTTTACTGAGTGAGAGTTGAACTGTACCTTTTTCACAGCTTGTTTTGTTGTTGTTGTACGAGAGCGATGAACAATGTACGTCACTTCCGGTTTAGGTTTTAATTAATATATTTATTATAATTAACTCATTTCTAGCATCTGGGGTGCAAATAGATTTAAATATAGCCATTAAAAACAATGAAAGGTGGTCTGAATCCGTTGGAGTTCTCCTTTAAGCGTTATAGGTTAAATGTAATTATTGAAGTTAATTAGGGTTATCTCCCTTTTTGTTTATACTTTGGATGCACCATGGCAACCGGGTTGACCTAAATTAACGATGCGTAGCATAGATTCTATTGAAATGTGGAGTACTGCATTTTTGATATTTATGGATATTTACTTAATGAAACAACCCTTTCGAGCTCGTGAGCTTCTAAAATATTGTAGCACAATACGAATGTTGGCTTTGCGTGCGCGTGGTATCGTGTGGCGTACATACGACGAGCAGTTTCGTTTAAAGATGGCGCGTAATCCCACTATGCTTTGGTCGTCTATTGACGGAGAAATCTGGCTTGTGAGTACGTTACAAAACGGTAACTTCACAAAATCCAACTTCACAGGTAACTTCACAGGTCAGAATAGTTACAATAGTACTACTAGTTCTACTTCTAGTCCATTTTTGTTTGATGTTCCAAACCGGAGGAATAACAATAATGGGCAGTTTTCTAACCCTGGTTCAAATGTTTGTTGGAAATTCCATAAAGGGGACTGTGACCGAAAAAATTGTTCCTTTCGTCACCAATGCACCAAATGTAACGGTCAGCACGCCGCCAGAAATTGTCGTAAAGGTCAAGTGCCCAAACTAAATTAATCTATTGGATGCGAATGTTTCCGACTTAGCCCCTACCCCAATCATTTATGAGAATTTGTGTAAATGGCTTACTCATTACCCCAACAAAACAGAAGCAATTGTCCTTCAAAATGGCTTTAAAAATGGATTTTCTTTACATTACGAGGGGCCACGAGCCCCTACCGAAGCCAAAAATCTTAAATCTGTGAAGGAAGCACCAGGGGAGTTGTTAAAAAAGATAGATAAAGAAATCTCAATGGGACGCATCGCAGGTCCCTTCAAAGCTAGACCCTTTGAAACCCTTAGAATTTCTCCGGTAGGTTTGGTTCCCAAAAAAGTCCCAGGTGAATATCGAGTGATTCACCACTTGTCTTTTCCTAAAGGCAGTTCAGTGAACGATTATATTGACCCAGCGTACACATCCGTATCCTATTCTAGCGTGGACCAAGCTATCGAAATGATGCAAAATGTAGGTCATAATAGTTTTTTTAGCTAAAGCTGATGTAAAATCTGCCTTTAGATTGCTTCCAATCAGACCTGAGGATTTTGAATTGTTAGGTTTTAAGTTCAATAACCTATTTTATTTGACAAATGTCTTCCCATGGGTGCATCAGTGTCATGTTCTCATTTTGAGAAATTTAGTTGTTTCATCGAATGGTGCGTAAAACAAAAAACCAAATCAGAGCACATTTTGCACTATTTAGATGATTTTCTAATTTGCGGAAAGGATTATACTACTTGTGAAAAAATATTACATGGCTTTTTGAGCCTTTGCCATGAATTAGGTGTGCCACTGGCAGACGCAAAAACAGGAAGGCCCTACTAGAAAATTTACCTATTAAGGTTTTGAATTTGATACTGTGAGTATGGAAGTTAAAATTCCTGAAAATAAAATTGCCGATATAAAATCAGCCTTAATTAAAATGCAACTCGTCACAAAATCTACGTTACGTGATTTGCAGTCTCTTATCGGGTCTCTAAGTTTTATGTGCAAGGCTATAAGTCCCGGTCGTGCATTTTTACGGAGATTAATAGATGCGTCAGTAGGGGTAAAGAAATCGTACCACTTTGTAAGAATTACCAAGGAAATGAAAGAGGATTTAAATTTATGGCTCCAATTTGTCAATAATTTTAACGGGGTATCAGTATTTTTGGATCGTTTTTGGCTAAATAATGATAACCTTAACTTGTACACAGACGCAGCTGGCGGACATGGCATGGGTTCCTTTTTTCAGGGTAGCTGGTGTTATAGTAAATGGCCTCAGTCATGGCACGCCCTTGGAATAACACTGGACATAACTTATTTAGAGCTTTTCCCTATTGTTATAGTGATGGAAATTTGGGGAAATTCAATGGTGAATAAAAAAGTTATAATGCGCTGTGACAACAAAGCAGTTGTTGAAATTATCAACAAACAGACCTCAAAATCAAAAAGAGTAATGAAATTGGTTAGAGCCTTAGTTCTAAGCTGTCTTCGTCGAAATATTATGTTTAAGGCAATACATATTCATGGTATTGATAATAATATTGCCGATGCTATTTCCCGTTTTCAGTGGCAGAGATTTCGTCAACTGGTTCCAGATGCGGAGGAGCGACCAACTGCAGTACCAGAGTGGGCGTGGAACCTCTGCTGAACGAGACTAAGCGATTATTATATTACAGCTTATTGCCTAATACCTGGCGTTCTTATCAAACTGGTCTCTCTGCATTACACCAATTTCGCTTGGAATTACAATTTCCTCTTGAGTGGCCGGTACCAGTATCAATTTTGACTCAATTCATAGCCTTTTCGTCAAGGAGAGGGCTAGCGGCTTCGACCGTACAAACATACATTTCAGGCATTGGTACCTTCCATAGGTATAATAATCTGTCTGACCCCACACAGGCTAATGTTGTCCGTCAATTATTAGAGGGCATGCGCCGTCTAAAATCGCGGAAGGATACCCGATCTCCCATTACACTACCTATTCTGCGTATGGTTATCCAAGCCTTACAGTTTATATGTCAGTCAAAATTTGAAATCCTCTTATTTCGTGCAGCTTACCTAATAGCATTTTTTTGTGCTCTCAGGGTGGGTGAAATTGTCAGTAAAAACTGTAATGATAAACAAGGTAGAGCACTCTGTTTATGTGATGTTTACATAGAAAATAATAAGTTACTGGTCCACGTAAAATCTTCAAAGACTGACCAATTAGGGATGGGCACAGTTTTCGTTGTTCCTTCAATGGCCGAAGCTTCCTTATGCCCAGTTCGGGCTTTATGTGCATACATAAAATGCCGCCCAAGCCTTAAGAATGAGTTTTTGTTTTGTCATGCTGATGGTAGTGTTCTTACTTCTTATCAGTTTAGCGCTGTGCTTAAGAAATCTTTGGGCTGCGCTGGTGTAGACAGCAGTTCCTTCACTTCTCATTCTTTTAGGATTGGTTTGGCAACGGTTACATCATTGAATGGTTTTGAGGACCACAGCATAAAACACTTAGGTCGCTGGAGATCTAATTGCTTTAAAAATTATATTCGTGTTCCTCAGTTAACTTAACTGTTTAAATTTGCTTTTATCTTGTTACAGGCAAACCTAAGATCACTGATGTTTGGATTCTGGGATCGAGCTTGGTGTACTGGGCACATAGGAGAGCTGTTTCTCGACCCGGTGGCCTGCATATGGGATTATTGCAAAGTAATAACACTAAACTACTTTGGTTAGGTACCAGGGGATTGAAATGGGGACAATTTTTACCCCAGATAAAGTCTTATCTTAGACGTTTGCCGCAGCCGGATATTGTTTTAGTTCATTTAGGGGCTAATGATTTAGTATGTTCAAAGGGCATCCATCTTAAAATTAAAATTCAATTGGATATAGAAATTTTAACAAATTTACTTCCAAATACTACCTTTGGTTTTTCTGCCATGTTACCAAGGCTAGTTTGGTCGGGGCTACCTTTACTAGAAATCAAGCGCATTGAGTTGGAAAGAAACGCATTAATCGGGCAGTAAAGAAAGTTTTTATGAGTAAAAGAGGTTTTTACATCGGTCAACCTGACATTGATTATCAGTTGCCCGGTTTGTTCAGAGAAGATGGGGTGCATTTGTCGGATATCGGCAATGATATATTTCTAAACATGATACATAGTGGGCTGGAGGCTTATTTATCACATAAATGCTTATGCTATCCACCGGTTGGTTATTAAGTTAGAAACAGAATTTGTGTGATGGGGCGAGCATCTATTGAGCTGCTCGTGTGGCGGCACTTCATGGACTATGGATACAAGTGACTGGTGCATAACTGTGTTTGTTTTCTTGACTGGGCTATATCTATAGCAATTCAGTCGGGACCCCGTGGTTATCCTAGAGACCAGTGGTAAAGCTGTATTATGTGGTTGCTTATTCAGCCAAGCTGGGCTTGGTACGTTTAACTCGGGGCTGTCAAGACATACTGTGGACCTGGTCTTGGTCGGATAACTACATGTAGGATTTGCTGAGGTAGCCTCAGGAATTTATGTAGTATGTCTTGGGATGAGATTTCCTTTTCAGTTACAAAAGTCACCCTAAACTTTCCGAGGTGTTCTGCTGTGAATGGGGTCTGCTGGTTGTTATCCCAGGGGCCTACTGTTTATATGACATTATTTATTTCGTCGATAAACTGTTTATATCACTCAGTCCATGAAGTGTGCCCCATCATACAGTTTTATATAATGAAGCTTTGGCCACAAAAGCCCAAATTTTAAATTTTCTGCGTTAATGCGTTTTTTGTTCTAAATCAAATTAGTTGATGTTTTAGGACTTCCTAGTTGATCTGTTATAATAAATGGTTATTGGTAGATTTTCAATCAAATACTATTTTGTACACAAATAATCCTATTTCTACACATAAAATTTTCATTTTGTACACATTATATCCAGTCTGGGTAGGCAGGTCTGTAATAAAAAACAAGAGATCAGTTAAACTGATCTAGGCGACCACCATAGAACACTATCAGAAAGTGGGGCTGCTTGTAAACGGATCGCAAATTTTGATATGTGAAATCTATTTCTTCGGTTGGTGGCTGGCTGGACAAGAAAAATGTTTCTTCGGTAGATAGTGGCTGTTATCTGAAAACTCAAAACCATCTTTCTTCAAGGAGGCCGCACATTAACGCTACTTACCGGAGCTACATAGTAGCCTACATGTACATGCACACAGGCCAGTCAGTGATATCGCTTGTTTGAGTCCTGTACACAATTAAAATTTACAAAATTCAAAACGATTGTACACATGTTACTAAGATGCATTTAGTGTTTGTTTACAAATCAAAAGATAATGTATATCTGTCAAAATTAGCCCGTGAAAAGTGAAGAATGGGTGACGTATCACTCGTCTGATGAGTAAAAATTTACACATGACGAAAGTCAGTTTAAAAATTAATGTCAAAAAATGTCCCGATTCGTTCAGAAATTAGTAAACTCTGATAAAAAAAATCTTCATGCACGATTTGATATAAATATATGATTGAATAAAAACATTTCAGTTACTTTATTGGTAAATAGCATTTACAATTCCGAAGTCAGTTGCTGTACAAAGCTGCCTGAATGCAAATTCGATCGGCAAAATAGTGATTGTACGTTGCCGTGTATTTCACTTCATTTTGAAATATTCCTTCCTTTCACACTCCGAATAATAAAATATGGATCTTCCTAAGTGTCTAAGGGAACAAACACTCTCCTTCAAAAATATTTATTATTGTTACATTTTTGGAAAGAAATTAGGCGTTTAAAATCCAAATTCGAGAATGCCATTTTACCGACTTCGAACAAGCCATGGTGGCCGGCAACATGCATAGTAATCTGTTTCTTATACTTATAGTCGCCCTTGGAATTCTGAAAAGAGTTTTAAAATGACCCGAGGATTGCAATTTTACTCTGGGGTTCATAAAAGCTCCGATAAATGTCTTGTTTTTCACTACCCTTCAAAATAACGTCCTCAGGGCCAAAAATAGCTTATCTGTCTTTAACTGGGTCGTGCTTTTAAAATGCCTGGTAGGGGCCCTGTGATTGACAGCGGGAAATCGCACTAGCAAACTTCACCACCCGATTTTAGCACTTTTTAATCCTAGATATTTAAATATCTCACTCAGTCAGTATATTGGAGACAAGGAAATACATATTAAGATCTGAAGCTGTAAATATAAGGAATTCCTTTTCTTGTTATATATTTATGAACACTAAAACACACGGGCACAGGGAAAATCTTCTTGTCTAAAATAACCACGGAGACAAGTTTCTATGCTTGAGGTGTCCGTTCTAACCTAGACAAAGTTGGAAGTTATCAGTGAATTACGCTTCCGTTAAAGTAAATTAAATCTCTTAACCGTATTCGAAGATTGAAAAAACAAAACACAATGCAACCAACAGATGCAACATGTGATTTTATTTGTTCATTTTCAAAATTAGTTGAAGTTGTAAGAAAAAATAACCATACGGTGTCAGTGGGGTTTTAGCCGACTTTTCTACTGTCGCCATACGATGTCTGCGGTAATGAAGCAGGCTAGCACACTAACGCCATATGGCGACAGCGGTACCGAATGTGTTAAATCAAAACATCAACGACAAAAAAATACATCTTGCATAACTTGACCATATGAGGAAGCAATACAAAAAAATTCATCAATTAAAGATCCACCTGGTAGTTTTCTTGATTCCGCGATCACAAACTATGTAGATAGAAATCACAGAAAAAGCTACCCGCCGCCATTTTTAATATGCAAAAGAGCAGCGAGTGCATAGTGCGCAACGAGGCCGTAGGGTTAACCTGCGTATAACATTTTACGAACATCCTTTCATTACTTTAGCAGAACAGTGATAAAAAAAATGGCTAGTGGCCGCCATTTTAAATATGCAAATGAGCAAAAAAGTGCATTGTGCGCAACGAGACCATACGGCTAACGTGCGTAAATTAGTTTACGAAAATCCTAGCCTTTCTTTACTTTAGGAGAAAAGTGACAAAAAGAAAAACAAAATGGTCGCCCAGCGGCCATTATAATATGCAAATGAGCAAAAAAGTACATAGTACGCAACGAGGCCATAGGGTTAACCTGCGTACAAAGTTTTACGAAGATCCTCTCATTACTTTAGGAGAAAAGTGATAAAAAGTAGAAAAACAAAATGGTCGCCTAGCGGCCATTTTGATATGCGAATGAGCAAAAGAAATAGATGTTGCACAACTAGACCATAGGAAGAAAGTGCGTGTGAAATTTAAAGAAGATCCGACCAGCACTTCTCTTGGAATCGCGATCAAAAAAGAGAAAAGTGATAAAAAATAGAAAATCAAAATGGTCGACTAGCGGCCATGTTAATATGCAAATGAGCTCAGAAAAATAGATGTTGCACAACAAGATCATATGGGGAATCAACACAAAAACATATCATCAAGATCGGTCTAGCGGTTTTCTAGATTCCGCGATCACAAACTATGTAGGTAAAAATCACAAAATGGCCGCCAGCGGCCATTTTATTATGCAAATGAGCAAACAAAATAGATGTTGCACAACTAGACCATAAGGGGAACATGTCTATGAAATTTGATGAAGATCCGACCAGTAGGTCTCTTGAAATCGCGATCACAAGAAAAGTTTACAGACACCGGACGACGGACGAGACAGACCACGGACAAAATTCGATTTGATAAGACCACCATGAGATCATGGTGGTCTAAAAATGTTGACTTACATAGAGCATCTGTTTGCACTGCTATAGATGGATCTGCTTGAGCAATCATGACTAGACAAGTTCCTTCATAGTTATAATCTAAATGTAAAAATAAAGAATAAAAAATTCAAGTTTGGATTATTTTTCTTAAATATATATATTTATATTAAATATATAGATGTTTAAGAATATATAGATGTTTAAGAATAAAAAATTCAAGTTTGGATTATTTTTCTTAAATATATGGATGTTTTATTAGCTTAAAATATTTCACATAAATGGATATTTAGCTACAGATAAATTCAGATACGTTGCAGCAATTGCCAGTTTGTTGGTACAAGGAGCTCCTATCTTCAATTCTCGATTTCGGCGAGACGTCAGGATCCCCTTAACAAGGCTGATAATTTGCATATAGGTGAAAACAAATATACAAATTGTACAAATATACAAAGAGGCAAATTTTTAAAATTAAATTGGCCTAAGCTTTAAAAGTTCACGTATTAATATTGCACTTAAGTACCTTCTAAAGGTTTCATTTTCTTCTCAGCAACTGCAAATCCATGCATGCCCTCCTTAGATCTTTTCATGGGGGGTTTCCTTAAAGGTTTAGTTTTAGGTCCATGGCCTCCAACAAAGTGCTTCAAAAAAAAGATGTGAAAGATAGAATAACTGTATACAACAAAAGTTTTCAGCCATGAATAGGCCTATATATTATTGTTCATAATTCATTATTTATTAAGTTCTGATATGTCATCCAATCTAATATTAACCAAATGTGTTGAGTAACTAAGGGAGCGTATCCAATTATCGTTTGTTTTTCTGTCGTCTAAAACGATTGTAAAAGACGATGGGAGAGACGATTGGTGTTGGATTGGATCGTCTTTCAAAAGACGATTGGTATAAAAAAAACCCCGTGGTGGAACACGGCTAGCGTCTTGAACCGGACTAGAGTCTGAAAGTAGTCCGCATGGCTAAGGCCTCCCGTGGCCGTCAACAACAACGCAGCGGCTTTATAGCTTATTTATGTTGGCTAAGCATGCCAGGCAGTGATTAAATACCACTCACTATATGGTTTTAAACCAATTTAGTAAAAATCTAAAACGCTTTAATTAAGATTTTGTTAAATCTTTATACTCGGGAGCCTTAGACTAGCCTACGTTCTATAGCTAACTCATTTGACCACAAACTCTAGAATAGACTGCTTGATTTCCTTTCAGTCCCTTGCCTCGGCACAATGACCAAAATTTGTTCACGGCGTTCACCATTTTTTCATTAAATAAATATTTTAAAAAGAATCTTACAGCTAGTTGTAAAACTAATCTCTAGCGATGCAACCGAGAGTTGCGTCCCCCTGGGCTACGTCAAAACTTACACATGTTTTCTTGGCGAACAAAGAAAGCCGTGCACAACTATTTTTCTTTCCAGAACCGCCATGTGTTTTTTAATATGGTACGTTTTAATTCATGTGACTATTTTAATAACCTAAGGGAACGATTGCATATTAAGACGACCAAGTCCCAGATGTGAAATAATTTTTGGCGTTCAAATAAACATTACCGTACCTGTTTTCGTTCCAAATCCATTTTAATAAAATCATCATCCTAACCATAACGGCGGCCTTGGAGCATCGTAAAATGCACAGACTATATTTTCGAGTCTCTTCTGTACAGATTATTTTTATTTTTGGCGTGTGTAATGTTGTATTGTTAGAAATCTTTTAAGCTTTGTCACCACCATCGAAAGTGAACTGGGCCTATTTCAGATTTATTTATTATTGTGTATGTTTATCAATTTCTTCTCTTCTGTTTCAGGGAATATCGCCGAAATGGTTACATCGATTTTCTGAGCTGATGGTCTTTGTCAATAGTCTTTTTTTTAAATGCGTTATAAAAGCTTCACAAGTGCCATCGACTAACGTTCAATTCTGATCAATATCGATTTCATTGCAATAACTGTCTTGTTTTTTTTATGCTTTCTTTGTAGTTGAACTGACAGAGTTGATTTGGGATGCGCAAGTTATATTTTCTTTAAATTTTCTCGGGACTTCTAAAATGTGTCAAACGGCAATAACACATTTATTTGTGCCAATGATATACTTTCCAACAAAGTTTCATTCATCCTCATGAATTCCTCGTACTGGATTTGAATTATATTACGGGTTCTATTATTCTATTGGTATAAAGGCCGGAATACACTCACACAAGCTTGTTTCAGGATGGGCTGTAAAACGATAACCCCTTTCAATTGATGCCGAATGACAAGTATTAAAGCTTGTCAACTCATACAGGTACAGCTGAGTAAACCCTGCCAATAATATACCGCAAAATGAACGGGTCTACACAGCATGTGGCAAAAATACAATTGGTGACGTTGTGCTGCCCAGCGGTGAGTTTTTGATTGAGTAAAATATAATTGAATTGAATTGTAAAAAATGAATATCAAAATCATTTGTCGTTTTTCTTTTTTCTCGCATACGTTAATATCAAATAAAATGCAACACATACATGGAAAATGGAATCTCTATGAAAGGAACAGAACACAACGGGCATTATTCAAATAACATGTTTATTAATCAAATTTAACGAGCAACACTCCTGAAAACAACAATTTATAAGAGTCAATGAGTTCTTGTTTACATAAGTTTTTCTTATTTCTACACTTGGAGTTGATGGTATTCCTTAGAGTTTGATCAGAATATAAGTCCTCTTGAGTCCGTTCGTAAATCACAGCTGCCTGTCTCATTATAGATGTGAGTTTCGTCTTACACAAAGGTTTCTTCTGGTTTTCTTTTCCCTTGTACTTGACTGTGCCTCCACTCAAACTGCCTTCCGACATTTCCTCCATTGAAAAAACATTGTCCATCATCGATAGTACAAATCGCTGAGCTGTCGGTAGACGGGACGATCAAGCTAACTTCCTGCGTTCCACAAGCACTGTATTTCGAACGGAACCAATGTTCACTTTCGGCGAATAATCAGTTTGCTGGAAGTTCAGTTCTCGTAAACACGTCTGGTTGATAGTTGATGGAGGGGTTACAGGCTCGATTACTGGAGATGATGTTGGCGTTGCAACTAAATCCAACAAGGATGTTGAAATCTCATACTCTTCAAGAGTTGGAATGTCTAAATATGTTGGTATATCTACCTCATTCTCAATAGCTGGCGTGCTGTTTCCAACGACGTATAATTCTTCAGCAGTGTCCGATGTGGGGGTTTCCTCAATAGATGGCAGGTCAACAGGTGGGGTATCAGCAACTAGAGGAGCAGGAATTACTTGAACTTCTGTAATCACTTGATTGGCCTTCTTCAACTTCATGTCAAACATCACTCGAATGTTGCGCACAGCTTCCGCAAGTACAGTCTGATTCGCCATCATCAAATCCTGATTGTCAACTATCTTCTTTTGGCTGTCCTTTAAATTATGAACCTACCTTGATCGGAAGAATGCTGGTCCATTATTGAAATAGCTGTTAAAACAAAATAAATAGATTGCAGTGTATAGTAGTTGAGCGATTAAAGAGTTTGGTAGAGTGCACAAAGATTTCTTGTCGATATTGGTAGATGTTTTTATTCCCTCACTATATAAAGGAATGTAGCCAAGCCATATTTTTGAGTCACAGGAAACATGCTGACAGGGGGTCTTGAAATGACCAAAATCGATGATTACGGTCGGTCAATCGATCATAACTAGCATTTTTAGGTAATCCTGATGAATCTAAAGCCCTATAAACCCCATAACCGAACCCAGCGTGCAGTGACAGTCGTCTGTTTCTGTTTTTTCAATCAAAATGTCCAAAACGAACATACAAATCAAAGAAAAACGACTATAACGACACACTCCCCATCAAAATGCTAAAATTGTTTACATTAACAAAAAACGCAAGTTTCTTTATTGTTATTTAGAAAGATATAAAAAGTTAAGAACTTTTGGTGCGCATTTCCTCTGCGAAAATATAATGACAATCTGATCAGTATTTGACATTCTAGCTGTGTGTGTGCAGCCGAATATTTATTGTCAATAGAACTTTGTTATAACTTTTCAACAAATTGTCCACACTGTCCTAAAAACAAGGACATTTAAACCAGTGACAGAAATTTTTCACAATGTATATTATTAAAGTCGAGGGGTACCAAACAACTGACGCTTTTTTGTTTATGTTAGCTATTGTAGACTCTTATATTTATATATTTATTGTCTTTGGTCTAGAAATACCCGAATACCGGTACGTAAAACAGCCCTACAAGCTATTTCTATATAAAATATTTTAATTGAAATATCTTTGACATCAGTGGAAATATAGGCTGATATTGGACGGTTTATCGTAGCTTTATGAACAACACGCTCTTTATGTGAACATTCTTCAGATTACCTGGAAATTTGGGTAATCCGTTTACCGTTTTATATATTTTCTTTTTCTAAAGTAACGGAATAAGCCCCATCTAGACAAGGCATTGTATGTCTGTTACCCGTGTCCTGTCTAAATTTATTTCATCTACCAATTTCTGATTTGATACTGGAGTGGAAAAAATAAAGAATATTAAAAAAAATACACAACAATTCTTCCTCCACGTGAAAACATTAGCGTTCCGCCATCTTGCTAAAATAATATGGTCAATGACACAGCTTGAGATAAATCCGCTTTAATTGATCATGGCAGCTGCTACTCTCAACCTGAAACAAACAAATACATATTCTCGTAGCTCTTTATCTAGCAAGTTTATTTGCATTATGTTCATTCTACGAACTTTTCTGCGCTCTACTTCAGCCCTGGCCGAGGCAAGACAGATGAACAGCACACAAACACATTACCAACCGATATCGATGGACGCACTAGGGTCATTTGTTCATTTTTTTCAACCGGTCTTCCTGATGTTTTCGTAGCTATAGGCTATATTGACTGGCAAAAAAAAAATTCTGTATGGTTCAAACTTAACGACGAACGGACTAGCTCGCCATAGCGGCACCCTGTTTACTTGCAGAGTACCTCGCACTGTAAATATTACACATTATCGTCTTTCAAGCGTCTGCCGTTAAAAAGACGATGGGTGTCGTCTTACAGCATCTTTTTCAATCGTCTAAAACTAACCCTAAATCTAAGCAAGATTTCATACCAAGGATAGGTGTGGAATTAGTTTCAATAATGTGGCCCCCGTGTGGGTTCCGGGGGTTTTAAGAATAGGCCCACAGCTTCCCTTGGAGCTTGTTCGTAAAAGGCGACTAAACCTTGGGCTGCCTGTTGGCCGTGGGCAGTTACCTGTGTCGGGGGATGACGGGATCCTGGTGGCTGAGGGTTGAGGAGCTTGGCAATTAATGCTCCGAAAACCCAACACTCCACTTTGGCCCTGATTTCACCTAAACAGGAGGTCGGATTGGCCCGATCCGATCAATCGGCCGGTCATGTCAAGCCCTACAATGATTTGATAAAACCAAAATCCATGGTACTTAAAATCTGGATAAAACCAATATGAAACATCCAAAATATCAAGTTCTACTGTTGGATTTTTCCACAGTAGACAATATATTTAAAGATCATTGTAGAAGGCGGTGGCTAATGGGTCAATCGAGTAGAAGTTATGATTTTTTGTATCTATCTGCTCGAGTATACCATTCCTGGATTGCCTGGTGCCTCTCCCTGCAGGTTCTACCCATGGGGAGGCATCGCCCTTGTTGGTGCTCCGTGGCGGGTGGGGAGCAGGAATGGTGAATCTTAAACCAAAACCACATGGCATCTCAAAAAACGCCTAAAAAAAGGAAAAAAAAACGCCTAAAAAAAGGAAAGTAACTCCTGGCGAGTTAGAGGGGGATGATCCCTCCGATCGGTGGCCTAGATTCCTGGTGATATCTAGCACCACCGATCAACCAGTAACAAAAGTTCATGTATTCGTGCAGAAAAAGACGATTGAAGCTTGTGCAGGATCGTGCAAAGCTTCCAAGCTAAGAAACGGGAGCATCCTGGTAGAATGTTCCCTGAAATCACATTCTAAAAATTTACTAACTTTAAAAAAGATGGGAACTCTACCAGTTGTGGTAACACCCCACAAAACGCTGAACAGTTGTCAAGGCATCATTCGTGACCGAGACCAAGATCTTGCTGAGATCTCTGAGGGTGAAATCTGCTCAGAGCTCAGTAACCAAGGTGTCACGAATGTGAAGCGCTTCACATCTAAACGAGACGGCAATGTGGTCAAGTTGAACACGTATCTCTTGACATTCAACACATTGACCGTCCCGGATCATATTTACATTGGCCCGTATAGGGTTAAGGTAGATATATTTATACCTAACCCTATACGTTGTTTTAATTGTCAAAAATTTGGCCATGGAAGCGCTCAGTGCCGCAACAAAAAGATCTGTTGTAGGTGTGCTGGGCCTAATCATGACTATAATGATTGTGGTGCACCAATAAAGTGCTCTAATTGCGGAGCTGCTCACATGTCTTCTTCGAAAGACTGTCCCCTCTTTCTTAGGGAGAGGGAGATTCAGAAAATCAAATCGGAGAAGAATGTGAGCTATGGCGAAGCCCGCAAAATGGTTGCACCACTGCCCAGTACATCTGGCTTGTCCTATGCCAAAGTGGCTAAGGGTGTCTGTGTTTCAACATCAACACAGACTACTCTGACCTGGCCAATTGGCTCTGACAAGCCGACACCTGTTCAGCTAATGCCCAATCCTGCACAGGCTTCAACTTCAACATCTTGCCAAACTGAACATTCGTCTTCTTCTGCACGAAAAAGTAAATCTAGTAAAACGCAAAGACCTGCAGGGCCTTCGGTTCGACCATCCAAGTCAACCGGGGATGCCTTAAAGGTCTTTCGTTTGGAATCAAACACCTTAAGTGGCCCTGTAGATCATCCCTCCAGGACCACGAAATCTAAACCAAAAATCTCTGGGAGGCAGGGGCCTCCTAAACCCACACCTGACTCTGAGGAGAGTATCTGCGGACCCTTGGTTCCGACCACTAATAGGTTTGAATCGTTGGAGTCGCAGGACTCCAGTCCCCAGGAGTGTACCTCACGGAGACAGGTACATACTCTCTTGGAGTCCTCTGCGGAGGAAATGGAGACCTCCTCCTCCCAGAGATCTAAATCTAACCCACCCTCTCCAAAACCAGGAGGATCCCGGGACCACTCACCAAAGCCACAGAGACCCGGACCAAAATCCTCCAAGGCTCGGAAGAAGGGTGGGTCTTTAAATGGTGACCATCGCTCCAGATCTGGCGATGGCTCACCTGCACGCCTTCCTCCTTAATGGATACCATTATCCAATGGAATTGTCGTGGTCTTAGGACCAACCATAATGAATTAACATTATTAACACAACAGTTCAACCCTGTTGCTTTCTGTCTGCAAGAGACACATCTCAGACAGACGGACAGTGATAGAGTTACTCTGAAAAACTACGTACTCTACAGCACCTTTGTTGGCGATTGTGAGCGAGCAACTGGTGGCTCCTCTATATTTGTCAACTCTGGTGTTGCACACAGTTCTGTGCCTCTGAACACAGATTTACAGGCTGTGGCTGTCCGTTTGTCTTTGGATAAAACAATAACCTTATGTTCTATATATATTCCACCTTCTTCTCAGTTAAACATAGAACAACTGAGAGGATTGGTGGCACAGCTTCCAGCCCCATACATGTTACTTGGGGATTTCAACGCCCACAGTCCATTGTGGGGCTGTGATAATAACGATCAAAAGGCTAAGGTTATCGAGAAGGTTCTCGACGAGGAAGGTCTGTGCATACTTAATGACGGCACAGACACTTTCCTACACTCTGGGAATGGTCGTTACTCCGCTATAGATCTGTCCAGTACAGACCCTGCACTCCTCTCAGATTTCACATGGAGGGTGCATGATGATCTTTGCGGTAGCGACCATTTCCCAGTTATCCTAGAACATCTGACTTCAAAGAGTGTAGAGAAAGTTCCTCGTTATAAATTCCAGAAAGCCGATTGGCCTCTCTTTTCGGCACTTTGTGAGGCTGAGCTCACTTCAGAGCTCAACGAAGGAGAGGATCCAATCGGGGAATTTACGAGAATCTTAACATCCATTGCAGACAGAACAATACCTAAGACTTCGACAAATCCCAATACACGTAGTAAACCATGGTATGACGGCGACTGCAAAGCCTCTATTCGATCTCGAAAGAAGGCTGAGCGTCGCTATAAACACCATGGTAGGAAGGAGAATTTGGACCAGTTCCGTATCGAGCGAGCAAAGTCTCGCCGATTACTTAAATCCAAGAGGCGCCTGTGCTGGCGTGATTTTGTATCCTCTGTTACCACCAAGACTCCCATGAGAAAAGTATGGAACATGATACAAAAATTAAAAAACAAGAATAGTAAACCCAGAACCCACCACTTGAAGGGAGATGGTACAACTTTAACCTCTCCCAGAGATATTAGTAATAGTCTGGCCCGGAATTTCTCTCAGAAATCATCCTCTGAGAACTACACCACAGAATTCCAGAACATAAAGGCCCAGGAAGAGACGGTACCTCTTAACTTCTCTTCACAGAATCTGGAAGACTACAATCAACCTTTCTCCTTGGAGGAACTTAATGCCTCCTTGGAAAAGGCCAATGAGTCAGCCTGTGGTCCGGACCAGATCTATTACAAATTGATTAAACAACTTCCAAAAATATCTCTGAACGTCCTCTTGGATTTATTTAATCATATATGGTCAACTGGTTCATTTCCTCCTTCCTGGAGGGAGGCGTGCATTATCCCGGTCCCCAAACCCAGCAAGGATCATGCCGATCCATCGAATTACAGGCCTATTGCTTTGACAAGCTGTGTCTGTAAGACGATGGAAAGGATGATCAATGACCGCCTTGTCTGGTATCTGGAGGAGAATAAGCTCCTCGCAAACATTCAGTGCGGATTCAGACAAGGTCGGTCAACTGCTGATCACTTAGTGCGGTTTGAGACCTTTATTAGAAATGCCTTTGTGCGTAAGGAACATGCCGTGTCGGTCTTCTTCGACTTGGAGAAGGCCTATGATACTACCTGGAAACACGGCATTCTTAAAGATCTTTTTGGTATGGGGCTCAAAGGGCGCCTGCCAAACTTTGTTGCAAACTTTTTACAAGATCGCTCGTTCAGGGTACGAGTGGGCTCCACATTATCGGATTCATTCGAACAAGAAATGGGAGTCCCACAAGGGAGCATCCTGTCCCCAACCCTGTTCAGCATCAAAATTAACAGTTTGGCTGGCGTCCTACATGACAATGTAGAGGGGGTCCATGTATGTGGATGATCTTCTTGTGTGTTACAGTTCCAGAAACATGGCTACCATTGAGAGACAATTACAGGCGTCTCTCAATGAGATCGAGAAGTGGGCCAATGAGAATGGGTTTCGCTTCTCATCTACCAAGACCGTAGCCATGCACTTCTGTAACCTCAGGAAGCTCCACTTGGACCCCGACCTTAAGTTTTATGGTAAACCATTGAAGGTGGTCAAGGAGACTAAATTCCTTGGCCTCATCTATGACCATAAACTTAATTTTGTGCCCCATATCAAAATGTTAAAAGCCAAGTGCACAAAGGCATTAGACATAATAAAGGTCCTCTCCAGCACTGACTGGGGAGCGGACCGGGATATTTTGCTAAACCTTTACAGGTCGATGGTCCGGTCCATTTTGGACTACGGATCTTTTGTGTATGGTGGTGCCAGGAAAACATACATACAGATGCTTGATCCTGTGCACCACCACCAGGGACTCCGACTCTGCCTGGGGGCTTTCAGGACCTCTCCTGTCGAGAGTTTGTATGTGGAGGCAAACGAACCTTCACTCTCGAACAGGAGAATCAAACTAGGTCTCCAGTATGCCACGAAACTGAAAGCCCATCCCACGAACCCTGCCCACGACTGTGTTTTCCAACCGTTATTCGAGGACTTCTATGCAGCCTCTCCTAGGCGGATTCCATCGTTTGGTCTCCGCATAAGGCCCCATCTAGAGGCTGCGGGCATAGACTTGGAGGAGGTCGCAACAGTAAGACCTCCCCGTGCTCCACCTTGGCTGACAAGCAGGCCAAGGTTCATCTATGACATCCGCCAGCACGACAAGTCTACCACGAATCCTCTAATAATCCAACAACAATTTGCTGAGATTAAGAATAACTTTGCAGAACATAGCTTCCTTTACACAGATGGATCGAAGGATGACGGTCGGGTTGCTGCTGCGACAGTGTTTGGCCGTAATGTTGCTTCCCTCTGCCTTCCTTCATCCAGTTCAATTTTTTCTGCCGAGGCTCGAGCAATTCTTCTCGCCATGGACATGATCGCTACACATGACTTGGACAAGTCCGTCATCTGTAGCGATTCTTTGTCGAGCCTCTTGGCTATTGAACACAGGAAATTTAAAAACCCGCTAATTCGTAACATTCTAAACGTACATGATTTGTTAACATCTGCGGGTAAGGAAGTTGTGTTCTGCTGGGTGCCCAGTCATTGTGGCATCTATGGTAACACAGTCGCGGACAGTGAAGCCAAATCTGCTTTGACCAAACCAGTATCTTCGGTCGAAGTACCATATTCTGACTTCAGACCGAAGATAGTCAAATACATCAAACAGATTTGGCAAACTTCGTGGGATGAAGAGAAACGACAAAATAATAAACTGGCTCAAATCCAGGCAGAGATCGGTCTTGCCACTTTTCCTTCTTCTCTTTCTAGGAAAGAAAAGGTGGTTTTATCCAGATGTCGAATTGGCCATTCTTTTTTATCACACCGACATGTACTCACGGGGGATCCCCATCCGTGGTGCATCCCTTGTGATGGCCAATTCGACATCAAACATGTTCTTTTAGAGTGTGTGGAGTTTGCCATGGTGAGAAATCGCCTGTTCAAGGCAAACTCCATGAATGAGCTTTTCACCAAGGTGAAAAGCCCTATTATTATAAAATTTTTAAAACAGATTGGTTTATACCATAAAATTTGAATTTTTATTGTAATATACATATTTTCATATACTATTTTTGGAGATCATTTTAAAATTGCATGTCCTTTTAACCTCCAAAATAGTGATTTACACTCTTTTTAACATATTTCATAAATTTCTTTCCGTCCTTTTTATTTTATTGTAATTTTGATGTAAATGGGCCTGTCTGATTAAAACTTCTTTTCGCCGCCATATAAGTGAAATAATCTTGAGTGCGGCGTAAAACTCCAATCAATCAATCAATCAATCAATAATGTGGAAATCTAATGGTTTTTGTTTGCCTTTGTAAGAACAGGGGAGATTACATTGACCTTTGGTTTTAAGTGGATTGCCATTGTAGGCTGACAACTTTTGATAACAAGGTTTAATGATAGGTTTTGAGATAAGTTGGCTGAATTTACTGTTAGGAAGTATGTTACGACCACTGGCTCGTCCATGTGGATTTTTGTCTTAAAAACGATGGTTTGGTACAGAGTTCTTCATCGGCTGACAGTGATTTACTGCATGAACGTCTGTTGGATAATGGTTAGTAGTGGATGTAGCACTAGTTTCACCAGGTACGTGTTTTCTCATCAAATCAAGTTGTTCTTTGGCGTATTCAAAATTTTGGCATATCTGAATAGCTTTATCCAGTGTGAGTGGTGCACCAACATTTATGAGTTTTTCTCTCACACGCTGAGGAAATTCCGAACACAATTCGGTCTCTAATCATGTTATCTTTATCAGGATAATCAGTCTTTAGACGTAAGTTTGAGCCTCGTGATAAATTCTTCGGAAGTTGACTGACCCTGGACTTGGTGGTTGAATGTGAAACGGCAAATAATTGGGTTGAGTTTGGGTTGACAATAGGCTAAATACCTGTCATAGTATGTTTTTAGCTTATTTCCTTCACCTTCTTCGAGATCTGTCCAAGTGTTGAAGATGTCTCGGCCTTTTTCTCCAACCCACAGTATAAGCTAGGTACAGCAGACAGCCTCGCCTTTGTCCTTCAGGGGACCTTGGAAAATGAGGTCAGCGTGCTGCTTAAATTTTCTCCAAGCCTCGGCTAAATTGGACGACTCCCAGTCCATCTTGGGTATTGGAATGCCTGCTAGTTCCATAATCCCGTATTTCTGACACCATGTAACGTTTTCTGTTGTCGGATGTGCGCTGGGCAATCAATGAATGACACTAGAAAGCAGAAGTTCTAAACAACGTGTATTCCAAACTTAGAAAACATAAGAAGTGGCGGTCTTTACCATACAATACAAAAGAGCCTTAGTCAAGGGCGATAACCATGTGTCGACTATTAATACAACAACAAGATTTATAAATAGCCTACAATTCTGTGAAAATGTTCAGGAATTAGATTTGCTCACTTCTTCTAACATCTTTTTAAGCTTTCCAATGTACTTTCGTGTTCCGAAAAAAGTATATGAACAGGGAATTTCAAGACCTTTGGCTATCATCGATCGCTTTTTCTGCGTTGATGTTACTTTACAGGTTATTTTCCCAGCATTTTTAATGAAGAACCAGGCGATTCTGGAGATCTCTCTCGGCATATGACCGACAGTAATACCATTTCTTCGAACCGGTACTGCAAATATATCGTGGCGGTTAGAGATGTCTCTGTATGTCTGCATCTCTTCACCTATTACTGGTTCCCAAAAAAAACGATAGACGATAAACCCACGCACGACAGAAGGGAAGTCATATTTTCTGCTCATCTCGAAGTTAAAATAATATTTTGAATGGATCGTAAGACTGTAGCTTTCTTTATATATACAGCGACAACCTCCAAATAAAATACTGGAGTTGGGCTCTCTGCAGGTTTCTCCATCGTTAGTGCTTTTTTTCTTTATAATATCCCTGTGCCGTTTTTTTCTACTTTTTAATAACTAAACACTGCAATGAATAGCCCACTGTAGGTATAAGCCTACTGATTGGTAAAACTGATCAATTAACAAATGCATGTAATATGTTTTGCTAGTGGACCTCTGATCAATAGAACAAAAGTTTTAAGGCCTAATCGCCAACGCTTGGAATTCTCCCTTATCCACCACTTTTGGATTAATTAATAACAGAAAATACAAACCGGGCTTCAGATTATTATCTCACAATAACTGACGCTCCCTCTAAGCCAAATCCTGTGATAGCCTTTAAGAAAAACAAAAGTCTCCAAAAAAATATTGGCAAACACAAGGCTACCAGTATTATCTGAGAGTTATAAACTTTTGTCAATAACTTTAAAGGTCAAGTTTGACTTGCCTATATGAAACAATTTTAGAAACTTGTCTAAATAGTTTTTCTTGTCAAGAAGATTTTTTTTATAATATCCCTGTGCCGGTTTTGTCTACTTTTCAATAACTAAACACTGCAATGAATAAAGTTGACTGAACAATCCACGTGTGTATTTTTACGGATCATCAAAATCTTGAAGCATCTGTTGGCTATCATTGGTAAAAAAAAACTGTTTACCCTACGACCACGTTTGTTCTTTGGGGGTTTTAGTTAATGTGAACAATTTTGGACATTTGGGTGACCAGTGTGCTTTAAAGGGGCATGAGCTGCAAAAATGTTGATATTTTGACGTTAAAACAGAATGCTGAAATTATTGGCTATTTTTCTCAAGAGGTAGAATTCAGAAGCTGTTTAATGCTTTGAGTCTCGATAAAGTATTGTTTTGAGCTAACTTTGGCTGAGAATGAATGAATGGTCGTCCCGGTTATTTAAATTTTGTTTACTTTTGAACACGTTTTCGGTTCATACAGGTCACATACTGTATGGATTTTTCTCATTCCAATGCCAATCATTTAGTTTTTCGATAGCCTTCAAAGCCTCTTACTATCGTGACGATCAGAAGTTATGAAAAAACTGAATTTTGGCAGCTCATGCCACTTTAAGTGAGCAAAGTTCAACTGATCTCAAATGGTTTCATTTGACGGATGACCAAAAAAAATGTCAAGATGGTAGGTTCAAAACTTCACTGACGGGAGAACATCTCAACACAAATGTAACCTGTAGAAGAGAACATCGACTGGGAATAAATTTTCGTGTGTGTGCGTGGGGGTGGAGGTATCTTAAATCAACGTTTTCATCCCAATAACAACTCAAGTTCTGTTTTGACATCATAATCCTATGATCTGTCATCTGAGTTTGTCAATGTAAAAGCTGGTAGGCCTTTGCATATTGTTTTTTAAAACTAGTGTTGATTCATTTCTATACCTTCAGCCACATGACAAATACGTTTTTGGTTTCAAATTGGCGATATATACTCGCCGTTTCTAAATATCTTTTTGAGGAAAATGGAAAAAGGCAACACACTTGAATAGTGTTCGAATATTTAGCCTTTCGGGCTATGATATGGGATTATACAAGCAAATTGATTGTGCTGAAAATATCGAAGCGTTTGATTGAAAAGTGCTTTGGCCATCACCTCACGTGTTTTTCTAGTCTTGGGTGCGACTGAAAATTCCATTTCTAGTTACGAACTTTTCAGTGTGCCTTTAAGATCAGTTTAATTAAGATATTACCGTACCTATAAAAAAGTTTCACATTTTGTGAGTTAATCTCAGACAGGTGGTCACAATTAACTGTTGATTAACCTAAGGAGACTATTTATAATCCCTGTAAGTCGTCTTAACTAGGATTATTTCCATTGTTTTCTAGTTAGGAACTCGCGTCTTCAGCTCAAAAAGACACTCATGAGCAATCTCCAACCGAGTGTGAATTGCTTTATAAACTGGACATCGAAAACGAAAGGTCACAATCAATCGTTACTGCTAATCTTCCATATATTCAAAACCCTAAATTATCTACAATGAATACCATACGAGAGATAGCCGGATTGACCTATCGCCACGCCACGCCCCTTGACAATCAGGGCCGACAACTCCTGTTAGGCCCGTCACGAAGGTAAACAATATGGCTGGTAAATTACGCTTAGTCGATATTCCGAGCGATTTTTCCGCTCGGTACTTGCCTTATACGCCGACGCTGAGTCAAAAACAACGAGCTGCAGCGTTTGTAAAGGGATCTTTTTTCAAGTCTCTTACAATATGCACGAGAAAGAAATAGATACGATTCAACTATTTTCTCGAGTTTATCGCAGTCAGAGAAAATCTGAAAACCCTCTCAAAACTTCTATAACGATCAAAGTGAAACAGAAGAAGATTTCCGATGCATATTGCAGCTGCAAAGCGGGGTAAGTTTTTAATCTATTTTGACATATTTGGTAATGGGTTTTATACCTATTCATTCCGAGATTTTTTTCTTCTTTACATTGTTTACAGTTTTTTCCCGTTTCACTTGTACTTCCAGGATAGGTGGTAGATGGGCACATGTATTGGCATTAATAAGTATGGTAGAAAAAACCGCCAGCTATAAGGATGTACCATCCGAGCCAGCATCAACAAGCCTACCTCAGCAGTGTGACAAGCCTAGGGGACCAAATATTTCACCTGAACCGGTTTCAACCATGGTTATGTCATGTCCCCAAACCATAAACAGAAAGCGAAAACCAGTAATGCCTTTCTTAAATGACAACAGGTAGAGCTTAGTATATTTTTTTAAACAATCACAATAAATAAATAAATAATTTAATAGGATGAACAATGCAACTGTTTGTTATTTTTAATAACATAATAGGATAGAATCTGAATTACAGGTAATGGTAATCATTTCATTTAAACTTTTATGCATTTACTTCTGAATCAAAAAATCTAACTTTTAGCATTATTACTTTGAACAATTTTTAATTTAGAGTATAATTAATTCTTAATAAATCTTCAGCATAATTTTGTCAGTAGACAGCATACCAGCCATATCTGATTAATGTTGCTAAATAAACTGAGGTTAATTTTGTTGGCAAAGATTTTGAATTGTTTGACTCTAGAAATGGCTCTTTCTACATGAACTCTATGTTTTGCAATTTTGATTGTTTGGTTAACTTCGGAAATATTCATTTGTGAATTGGAAGGTACAAAAGGTGGAATATTTAAAACTAAACCTAAATCCTGGATTTCTTTTTTAATTGTAAACCCTTTATCAGCCATTATTCCGTCCCCTTTCTTCAGTTTTCCATTTTTCAAGAAATCTTGCAATGTAGTTAAAAATCCACTTTGTGATGTTAATTCTTTGTCAGATATAGACCCGGAAAATAACATGTAAGAAAAAATAATTGATCCTTTTGGATCTACCCCAACCAGCCCCTTTAACGTCATACAAGGTTTATAATCAGAATAGCACTGACTCTGTCTTACGAGTGATGTTGGTCTTTCAATTTTAATCTCAGTGCCATCAATTATAACCATAGTATTAGGGTAATCCTTTTTGAATTCTTCAGGCATATGTTGAACAATTATATCTCTATTTGGCCATATACATATAGAACCAAGTCGAAAAAACATAGAATTCATCCAGTTAGAAAATAAAGTGCTACAATCTTGGGTAGAAATGTTAAACAGATTTGATAGATGTTTAAAGCCAAAGTCTTGCCTTAACTTTATCAACACAAATAAAACTTGGTCTTTTAAAGGCATATTAATTAATGAAGTTGCATTCTTTGAAAATTTTAAGGGAAGGCTTTCCCCAGGAACTAAAAAAATGTACAAATCCATGAAACGCTCAAACGAAAATCCTGCATAATATTAAAATAAATTATGTGACAAATTTGAAAAGTTAAAATTCTGATTGGTTGTAACCCCCTTTGGTTCACTTTTCAACTGAAAATTTTCTGCACTTAATCTCTGTTTTTCTTGTGTGAGCTGTCTGTTTTCTGCTGCCATGGCCAACAAATTTAGCTGATGAAATTCTGAAACACAAGTAAATAAGTTAATCTTTTTTATGTAGGCACCCCTTTTTTAACACAAACAATGAAATTCGGCCAGGTGCATTTCTCTTGGATAAATGTGGAAATCTAAATTTTCCTAGATCCCCAGCTGTGAATTTACCTGACGTTATAGCAGAAGATGGTTGGGAAGAGATTCAGATTACGCAACATGAAGCAGAAGACATTGAAAAAACAACAAGAGTTGATAGAAATGAATGGAAATTAAAAAAAAAAGAACAGAGTAACAGCTTCAAACTTTGGACATATCAAAAAATATAATCATCAATTTATTAAAAACAATTTTGACAAAACAGAATTCTATTCCGATCCCACTTCCTAAGGGCAGGCAAATGAAATATTAGCAAAACAAATTTATTATTTATTTATTTATTTTTTTGATTTATTGACGTTTTCCCCACACTCTAGAATAGATTATTTCAGTTATATGGTAAAATTCCCAGGTTTACTTGGATAAGAAGTTGGCTACTTTGCCAAGAAGAAATCAACCTTCACCTACTAAATAAAAAAAATAATCTATGGATGCTGGAATTATCTGTACAATATAAATGAGTACATCTCACCATTTTCAAAGAGAACAATGGGATTTTGGAGATTTTCTTTCCCATCTTCTGGTATGTCATCGGCTGGTGTAAGTGGTAGTGGGACTCTGTAAGTAAAACAACTGCTATATTAGTTCCAAACTTTAAACATGGTTGAAAACTTGTTTACACTTTTCATGAACATATTTCCTCCATTCGTTTACTTGTTATTTATGAGTAGAATCAAACTCAGGCCTTTCAGTCGGTATCAGACAAATGAGATGTAAATAAAGTACATTTAAGTCCACAAACTTGATGTTTTTTTTCAACATTATTTTAATAAGAATAGATAACTAAATATCAGACATACCGGACTACATTCTCTTCAGTTTTCTGTCTTAATACATGTAAGGCGGCTGACAGTCTAGGTAAACCTAGACTGTCAGCCGCCTTACGCCTTACGGAGGCTTTCGACACTCTGTGATCTTGTCATGGAGAAGAGCAGGCAAAGGGTCTGGATGATGTAAGGTGGGTTTTCCTTCAATAAAATGCTGAATAACAAAATAAGATTAAAGTAGCAACCAATTTAACTTGGAGAATGAAAACTAATAATGTCCCGAAGAGAACCTGTTTATCTTCTTCCCTAAAAATTCGTCAGCAATACTAGCGACAATTTTAAAATGTTATTAATATAAAGACTCTTTAAAAAGAATCGTTTGCATTGGATAAACCGGCTATAAATGTATAATCAGTCGCTCAGTCCAAGTCAACACGACAGTAGTCATGTACTCGATTATGATTTTATGTCACTGTGTTGTGTAGGCCCTACTCGAGCAGAGTTTAGCCTTTAATAGGATTAATTCAATTTAAAAAATCTACAAAGTTCTCACCACTGTGATATAAACTGGTTGACATTGACACTGACAGACAGATTATTTATCAAATTTGAGGTATACTGAAGGTAGTCATTTGATTTACTTTGGTCAGTTTGGGACCTACAACTACCGTAATATTCTAATAACTAATATAAATTTTATAATAACTTACAATAGATGTAACGTTGTTATAAACTAGCATAAAATAGGAAAATGATCTTCTTAAAATATTATTTTACAAACTAATTAGAAAGAGTGACATGTCTTACCTTAGTACAAACGAAAATGTGCTTGGCACGCTTCCTTTCTGCCAATATCTCTACACTCAGCTGCTCAACTGGTCGACCACACAAGCGAATCCGTCCAAGTTTTGGAAAAGGTATGAAGGAAATCCCACCTACCAGTCTGTCAGGATACCTGCTGTCTGAATTGCAGGTACCCTAAGCACAACGTTTTACCATTTTTCAAAGAAACTTTGCAGAAATAAAGCCACAGCATCGAAACGTTTTTTATCAAATACTGTCAAACCAACCTGTCAAATTGATGGGCGAAATGGGGCCCCTGGTAAAACTTCATGAACAATTCATGAAAAGTTCAGGGATTAATCATGACTAATTGTCCATGAGTTGATCTTGAACTGTTCGTGAACATTAAATGACACATTTAGTTCATGAATTGTCCAGTGCATGAACTATCAAACCTATGAACTGTTCATGAACTATCAAGCCTACATGTATGAACTGTTCATGAACTAGTAGTTCATGGACATTATACACCGCAGATCATGAACTGCAATGAAACTAAACTGTTCATAACATTGCTTAAAATGTTCATGAATGGTGCCTGAACTGTTCATGGAAAGTGCATGAACTGTTCACAGAGAACGAACTATAATGAAAACTATCCACAACCATTTAAATAAAGAAATTAACAAAAAAGAATCCGGTCAAAAATTTAATCTGGAAGTTCACAGGTCAATCTGACACATCATCTTCTGGGATTGCTTTTTCGCCAATCTTCGTTCCAGTTTTTGAATGTTTTCAAAAAAAATTTCCCTTGCAGTTTTTTTCGAGCAGCAGCATCTTGTTGCTAGAAATGGCTGGCCTTCCACTGTCCTGGCTTTTAGCAGAACGCTTGCCTGTGCGTGAACATTCTATAAGTTCAGTTTTTGTAAAAACTTTCAAACAAAGGCGCTTGACAATTTCCTGTGTGTCTTTTTCCTTCAGGTGACTCACAGATGTTAAAAGATATGTTGTATGATCATGATCATACATTAGCCTCTACATTACTTAAGCCTCTACATTACTTAAGTTCACTGTAGCACTACTTTGGGGCAAACAAGATGAAGTAGCAGTTTTAGAAGATGAACCACATGCTTTTCCAATACGGTTCCAAACATAATTGTTCAATATTTTGTAATCAGACTTGTAATGGGTTTAATTTAGAACATGCCTCGATTACTTGCAAATTATATTTGATAAGTCAATTTCCAGTATAATGTATAATTGCATTGAATTAGTGTCTAGCACCACATTTTTGTAATAAACCTCTTAACAAAGAACTGTTCTAGCGAGTGATGGTATATAAATAAATCCCACTCTAAGTGATTATGTAGAAAAACAGCAGAATGACTTCCAATGGTTTGAAACGACAGTCCTTTTACATTGAGAGAGTCGTACGACGATCTCCAGCTTAAGATAATGTGTGATTGGGTGGGGGTTCTGTGAGAATGTCGGTAGTATGAAGAAGTATGCAGAGTCTGAAATTCCGAAAACGGGGTATATTTGGTGGGCTTTTGGTGAGGAAGTCTGGTTATGACGGTGTATGCAACATGACAATGTCAAAACACTGGGCATATTAGATGGGGGTAGTGTACAGATGTCAGACAACGGGGTTTATTGGATGGGCTAGTATGAGTATGTCAGACACTGGGGTATAATAAATGGGATAGTGTTAGAATGTCAGTAGTGTGAGAATGTCAGAGGATGCAGTATATTGGAAAGGTTAGTGTGAGAATGTCAGACAACATGGTATATCGGATGGGTTAGTGTAAGAATGTTAGACAACAGGGTATATTGGATGGGCTAGTGTGAGAATGTCAAACAACAGGGCATATGGCATAGGTTATGGTGAGAATGTTAATTGTGTGAGAATGTCAGAAAATGCGGTATATTGAAAAGGTTAGTGTGAGAATGTCAAGAGTGTGGGAACTAACCAATTCAATATACTACGTTGTCTGACATTCTCATACATCTGACATTCTCACACTATCAACATTCTCACACTAACCCTTCTAATATACCACATTTTCTAACATTCTTACACTACCAGCATTCTCACACTAGCCCTTCCAATATACCCTGTTGTCTGACAGTCTCACACTATCAACATTCTCACACTATCCCTTCCAATATACCCTGTTGTCTGACAGTCTCACACTATCAACATTCTCACACTAACCCATCCAATATACCCCGTTGTCTGACATTCTCATACTAACCCATCCAATATACCCAGTTGACTGTCATTCTCACACTACCGAAATTCTCACACTAACCCATCATACCCGTTGTGTTACCTTTTTAATTGCATACATTGTCACCCTACTCTTTCACACATGCCTGCGTCTGATATACCCCGTTGTCTGACATTCTCATTTTGCATACACCGTCATACGACGTCATACACACGACGAACGTGTTCCATTCCCATCCAATAAAAGGGTTTCACGGGTGATTTCATCAGGGGTAAGCGTCCTAAATTACCGAACATTAATCGTAATAACTTCCAAGTAAGTAATATGTTTCGCTTCTTTCAAACGAACTGAAACGTCAACGACGAATGAACGAAATACAACACGACATATGTTATCGATTAAATTGGGTTGCCACACTGCCCCCATCTTTACTTAATTGATGTCCTCATCGATAAAAATGTACGTACAATAAAATGGAATATGAACAATAAAAAAACAAATTTACAGAAATGTTTAGCAGTGTCTTCCCTCATTGCTCGTTACGACGACGTCGAGGGTGTTGGTCTCGTACTTGAGCTCCGTACTTGAGGTCGTCTGCCCCATGATGATCGCTGCCTTGCATAACTGTAGGGCTTTTGTGGTACATCTGTGGGTTTCTCTACCCGGCTTACTACTGGAGTTAGGGTTTGGAGGGAGTTCTTTCCGATGAAATTCTCCATGGCTGTGGATTGAGACTCCAGAGTTCTTGACAGCCTCTCCTGCATCTCCATTTGTACCTGATAAACACTCTGCATGGCCGCAATACCTTCAATTTGGAATTTGTTGCTTCTGGCATTAATAGATTGAATATCCCTTTGTTGAGCCGACTGACCTCGGACGACAAGACAGAGACACCCTTGGTCAGGTCCTTCACAGCCCTTGTTGTTCGCTGTGGCGAGTTGGTTGGCTACCAATCTCAAGTCATTAAATAAGGGATTCCTCGCCACTGCAGTTGTTATTGTGGCCACTCCATGGTTTATCCCGGAGCTAATTGCCTCCTCTATTCTCTTGATATCCACAGTCTGGGACGGAAGTGGAATTGTCTGGGTGGGGATACTCAGTGAGGGTTGTTTGAGGGATCCAGGGGTCATGGGAATAATATTCATTCTTTTGGTCGGTGTTTGGATCAACATTGATGGGGGAAATTTTGGGAAAGGCGATGCTTTAGAGATTGGATCAGCCAGGACTGCTTGGATTTCATTGTCCTCTACATGTAGCTCAATCTCGTCACCTCGTTGTGGTTTTGATTTTAGCTCTAGGGGTTTAACTGCCGGTGCTTTTATGGTCTCTACTGCCCTTTTAAGTTCTATAATAGAGTTGACTTGCTCCATGATTCTGGGGTATTCTTGAAATACCCCCATCACATCATCAAACTGACAAAGCGGTATTAGAGTTGGCTGTGGGGTGATGGTAAAAGAACCCCCAGAGTTAGGGGATAAATTGACGACAATTGGGTCTGTAGACTGGGGCTTTCCGATGGGAGTGGACCTTCCAGAATAGAAAGCTATTGACGACTCCTTGTCTATTACTCGGACGTAGATCAGATATTGGCATTTTGTTATCTGACAATAGTGAAAGATATACCTTGAACGTAGAATGAGAGTCTTCAATAGAGGCCGGAGTTGCTGTACATTACAGGCGAAGGTTGGCCCCATACAAAATGGTAATTTTGTTACCCAAAAAATCTTCTCTATTTATCTCCCCCCAAGAATCTTTCACTCATATATCATGGTGGCCAGCATATTATTGGTGGAGGATACCGAAGTACTCGGGGTAAACCACTGACCATTGGTGACTTACATGCTGGCAGAACTCACCCCCACATGACACGTTGGTGGAACGCATGTGAACTCCAACGAAACTTCATCCTGTACCGCACACAAATGTATTGTAAAGGAGAGAGCATCGTTGATCAAATATTGCGATCATCACCCCAATGAACAAAGGAAACGGGGAAATCTTGAAAATTCCCAGACTTAGAATGGTATTGCACCCACGCTCGTGAAAGTGATAGTGGTCAAAAGCCCCAAACCTAAACCACATCCCAGCCCCTATAACAACTGTTATCACATAATTTACAATTTAACACATATGTTTTGAGTAGGCAGGTCATGAGAAACTAAGAATAAACTACCACTATCCAAATCTACTGATTACAAATAGACGCAAAATTAATGTATACATAGATTTTTCAATGTAATTCTGAATATGTAGGGCCTATATTTTCATCTTAATTATGAAACAGATTCCAAATTATGGGACAGAAAGCTTTCACAAGATTAATCAATCTAAAGTTTTTCGATAACATCACACACAATCCCGAACGATCAGAACTAAAAGTGTTCTGCAAGAACAAATAACCCCCCCCCCCCCACCGAAGACAGGTGTTGGTTCAAATGTAAAATTGCTGTCCATGCAATATGATGAAGCAGCGGGTGTAAGCAAAAGCTTTTGAACATGGAAATTTTCCCCTGGATGGCAGAAGATCGCAATTTAAGTACAAAATAAATCCAAGCAATTAAGTACATAGAATATATTAACGTTAAATTTACTCATATAACAGAGGTTAAATGTAATCCTTCGCTTGCTGAATATGTTACCTGGGCTGAGTTGTTACAAAGTGTATTATATATCTTTATTTACTGAGAGTACATCAATCAGTTAAACAACTGTTCTTCCCTGAGGCCCTCAAAATCAATCAATAATAAAACAAAACATAAAACAAAAACAACAAAATCAAAAAAGGCATTGAGAATATATACATAAAACAAACAAATGAAATGACGAGATCACTGTGACTGTTCCAAGCAAGGGAAGAGATAGGTTAGTGGGAGATGGCCCAGTACCCACCTTTGTCTGTCTCCCCTCTCCATGAGAACAGTGCACATGACAGGTGAGTGGGTGATGGCCCATTTCCCATCACCTGCCTGCCATGATAATGTTCACATGGAGAGGGATGTCACAGTGTAAAATGACTTGATATGAAGCGGTAATGTTCAAAATATTTGACTGGTATATACATGTATTGGGGAAAGTTAAAAACTATTAAAACAATGGATTTACTTAACCTGAGTAGAAAAGTTTCAGAATTCTCTTTTTAAAACATTCTAATGATATTCCCGACTTTAATTCATCAGGCAGTGAATTCCATAACTCGGCTCCAATGACAGAAAAGCTATTTTTTCTGAAATTTGTCCTACATGTAGGAATATACATGTTATATTTGGTGGAGCGTAATTCAGTACTGAAAATAATTCATTTAAATGATCTGGTTTTAAATACGATGCAGATAATTCTATAGTTGACTCGTTCGACAAATGGCATCCATTTCAACTGAGAGAAGAGAGTGACACTGGGAACACTGCAATCAACACGCAATACAATACGTGCCGCTCTTTTCTGCAATTTGGTAAGCTTCTCGGTGTTTGTAACTGAACTGTTACCCCACACAGTACAACAGTAGTCCATATGTCGGAGGACAGAGGACTTGTAAAATATTTCAGATGAGGATTGGTTTAAGAGATTCCTTTTGGGTCTTAAAATTCCCAAAAGCTGGGTAACTTTAGCACTAACATTTTTGAAATGGTTGTTCCAATTCAGGTTTTCATCAATGCAAACACCAAGAAGCTTTGTACTGCTTACTCTTTCAAGTGTGGTATCATTTAGAAAAATGAAAAAGGGTAAATTGTCACATGACCTTAGTCCATGAATTAATATGTGTCATTCCATTATTTAAGGTCTGTGAAATGGTAGCTATCTTGCTAGAGGAAGAATACAAAGTTGTGTCATCAGCGAAACATTTTACAGACACATTTGGCTGTACATGAAGAGAGAGATCATTAATATAAATTATAAAAAGCAAAGGTCCAAGAATAGAGCCTTGCTGTACCCCTGAACTAAGTATTGACGAGTTAGACATCTCTCCTGCCACAACTCTTTGACAACGTTGAGATAGATAGGAGTGAAAGAATTTAATTGCAGTATGATCTAATTTGTAAAGTTTAGTTTTTTCAATAGATAAGAATGATTGATTGTATCAAAAGCTTTCTGAAAGTCAATGAAGACAGAGCCGTTAACTTCCCCTTTGTCAATAGCTTGACGCCATGACTCTGCCATTTTAATTAGAGTTGTTTCACGTGAATGCTGATGCCTAAAACCTGACTGACAGTCAAGCAGCAAGTTGAAAGTGTCCAGAAAGTGATAAAGTTGATTGTGCACATGACGTTCAAGGATTTTGGACAGTGTAGGGAGAATAGAAGGTCTTAATGACGTCGCGTAACAAAGGAATTCAATTGTGACGTTGCAAAGTTATACCGGTATTAAGCCTAATACACTTTTAAACAACCGGCCCCAGCACTCACTACGAGGAACAGCATACCCAGAAAATCCGCACAAGTCTATGCACACATTGACAAAGCACAAAAACTGTAAAAGTAATACTCTGGGGCCAGTTGCACAAAGGTGTACGTCACAATCAAATTCCTTTGTTACGCGATGTATTTAAGCCTGACTTAAGCTTAATACAGCTTTGTGCAACCGGCCCCTGGACAATACTACGAGTCCAAAGTTAGGTTATCCAAGGACAATAACTCTGAAAATAAAAGTGCACAAGATTACATTATTTTAACATCAAAACTGCAGAATAAATAGTATGGACAAGATCATGTTTACAGACTACCAGACCAACTTATTCAAGGGCACTTCAGGCCAGTTCACACGATGCGATTTATCGCAAACAATTTGTTGAAGGCGATATATCGTATCGTGTGAGCAGTTGAATTGGACCAATTTTAGACTTATAAGATGTGTTGGATGCGAGTTGTAAGAAATAGAAACGTCTTTATTTTTATGCGACAAGTTGCATGAGCCAACCAATCAGCGCGACGCCTTCAAGTCACGTGGGATCAGGTTGTCGTCTGCTGAGTTCAACATGGCGACAACAAAAAAAGTGACTTTCAATAGGGAGGAAACTGAAAGATTTATCAACTATTACTACTCAAATGAATGCCTTTGGAATATCGAAAGTCCTATGTACAAAAGAGAGTACAGACAAGCTGCATATATTTCCATCGCCACACTTATGGGCAACAGGATGACTGGTAAGCTGCCGCCATGCAATCGGCGAAGTGCAATGTTATTGTTATTGTTAGGCCTAATTGTTATTTATTGCTGTTAATGTTAATATACATAGAAGTATAGCCTAGGGTAATTCAACAAGTTTAATTCCGGTTCTTTATTTCTATATTGTTATTTACTGGTCATCGTTGTGCGAGAAGATGAACAACAAAATATAAAATAGAGAGCCAGTTATTGAGGGTACCGGTAGGCCTAAATGTCACACTCACCGCTTGTCTCTAGCAATGAATAATTTAAATTGTAACGGACTCCACTACAAAAATCCTTGGTTAGATGACCCAGATAATCGTCAAACGCAACTTCCCGATAACTTGAAAGGATTTTTTATAGCTAGACGTGAGATTCATAATCTTATGCGACCCTAGAAAGTATTTTGTGGTTCTTAATTTGAAAGTATTTTGTGGTTCTTAATTTAAATAATTTTTCCTCAGTCAAATAAAATGTTACAACATAATTAGAAATGTATTTATTTCGAATAATGTAAAAGGTAACATTGTATCCCATGTAGCTTGTTGTCATTTAAACAAAAAATTATAATAATACCTAATAGTACACAGTTTGAAATATTTTGATAAATTCAGTCATAAATATAATATAATACTATAATTCATAATATCAATGAATAATACCTTGTTCTAGTAAGAGCACAAGTACTGTGATCTATTGATGGCGATTGATTGATTGTTTGGTGTTTTACGCCGCGCTCAAGATTATTTCACTTATATGGCGGCGTTGCCAGTTTTATTGTGGGAGGAAAGGGTTGCTGTCAGGATCAGATTTGATGTACAGCTTATTTGAGACGGATTTATAAATATAGGGCTGAATATTTATGTTTAAATCATCAATCAAGCCCCTTGATGATATCGCACATGATATGTACAGCGAGCTGAACACGTATACAGAAGCCTGTTCTTCTGTGACGTCACAGGCAAGTAAATAAGGAGAGGTAAGTCATGCGTTGTATTTTTATTTATTTCAAAGTAAAAAATGTTTTAAAAAAAATTAACCAGACTTTTTATTTATCACAGGTGCCAATCCCTTTCTAAAACATTGTTTCTCTAAATGAAATGCCTATTTTGGTGATTTAAATCCTTTGCATATGATCTTTAAACAAAAAATTATAATAATACCTAATAGTACACAGTTTGAAATATTTTGATAAATTCAGTCATAAATATACTATAATTCATAATATCAATGAATAATACCTTGTTCTAGTAAGAGCACAAGTACTGTGATCTATTGATGGCAAAGACGTTTGTAGCATAAACATAAAATGTATTTTAAGTAACCTAGGCCTTAGTATTGGTGCTCTTCCCTAATGAAGCGAAGTCTGATTGTCATTAAGCTACGCCGTACATGTTGTTTTAAAATGTAATTACATTTTTTAGACACCAGCTTATTTTCTATGCGCATGCAACTCTCTCCCAGATTTGATGATCGAGTGAAAAATCAACTCAGAATCAGAGAATTACTAATCAATGTAAACAAAATACTTTTGATCTCTTAAATATTGAAATGGCAACTTCTACAAACTTTTCCAATGATTTTGAATTTCTAATACCGAGTCTTTCAATTTTTTGTTGTCTTTCTTGTTGTAAAAATATATTTATTAGATTTCTTAGCTGAAAAAATCTAAAGATTTTTCATCAAGGAAATACTTCTTGGTTTCCTTGCATGCATATTTTCCAAGAACCACAGTGTTGTATTCAACGCCAATTAATCAAACTCTCTATGGATTACTGACCACTGCAAAAGTCTCCGAAACAATTCTCAGTTGATATCCAAGAGTGATTGTGGAAAGATACCATTACCTGACCGAACCCGACTGGCGCAATAATCCAGAAAACATTGCTTTAAAACGACAGTCGTGCTTTCTAATTTTTAGATAATAATTTTCTGAATTCAAAATGTTTCCTACATTACAAATAAAGCAAAACAGAAACTAAGGTTGCGGCACGATGACAGGGGCAGTTTATTTTTCATATTACATTGAAATTTTAAGAAAGACGACACAAGTCTTCATCCTTCGATGCGAGAGCTGTAAAAAAAGAAAAAAAAATGGAATTAAACGTTAAAAGCACAATTTCAAATTATTTAAAAAACGTTTTAAATGAATGAGTAGACGCAAGATGCTAAAACAAATGTAGCATTGAGATTACAACACTTACATGCTTCTAATTTCCCGCTCTCTTCTTGTGCCCTGAACCTCTCGTAAACGCACGATTACTGGCTCAAATCATAATTAGTAATTGATATACACAATCTTACTCGAATTTCGGTTAGAACAGTAGAGTTGGCATCCTTGGTGCCCTTATATTCCCCAATTTGAACGCAGCTGACTTGGATAGTTTGGCCAATGGGTGGCGTCTGTAAACTGGCTTTTTGATCCCACAGTTTAACTTTGATGGTATTCCTGTTAGACTTAATTTTTATCTCCTTCCGGACAGTTTCTCCGCTTGTCCACACAGGAGAGATCTGTAAAATAGGTTCAAGTGTTTGAGCATGCAAACGTGAAATGCAACGACATTTGGTATTTTGTGTGGACAGAAAAACACTTAAATACATTGGACACTTATAGCAATTTCAAATTGAACAATTGTAATTTTGCTTACATCTACAAGTTCTCCTTTGATCGTCACCCTTCGCTTTTTCGCCGAACTGACGGCTTCCTGAACACTGACCTCTGGGGGATTCACGCTCTACTGCCTCAGGCGTACAGAATCTCGAACATTGCAAAACCTATGATTAAGAACAAATATAAGCTTTTTTTTCATTTTAGGTTAAATTCCGGTTAAAATGTAATGAAAAAAAAAACACATGGAAATCCCTGTACGGCCATTGTATATTAAGAAGATTTCAGTTCTCTAACTTCAGACAGATTCCGAGTGGCAAGAGAAGTTAATCGTTCAAGTACTTTGAAAAAGGTTGCCTGTCAAAAATAGAAATAGAGAAAGCCGCCAACGCATTCGAGTCAAAAATGTGGTAATAACTGACACTTAAAATCCAACCGCCAAAATCCAAGGTGTTTTATTTTTAAAAAACTGCACTACATTATTTCAACATCTTTGTCCGTTTAGGGCTTTTACTTGTAATTTGATAAAAAAAAGGCGATTATCTAATCGTGCTTCCACGAAATTTCGGAGATCTGGCAACTTAAAACAATTTATATTCATTTAAGATCCACCAAAACCTAATCAGTTCCATTGGAATGAGCAGGAGAAAAATCTAGAATTACTATACAAACAAACTGAAATAACAAAAAAAATCAAAGAAATATTAAAAACCTTCCAACCTACAAAGGGGATGGTAGGTCCTGCAAGCACAGGAATAATTAGCCCTTGGTTTAAAATATATTAGGTAAACCTTTACCTTAGAATCCGTGTACATGCAGAGATTTTCACCCACAACAACATTCTGCAGCAGAAGAAATTTCTCTGCTGCGAAATCTTGAAGATGCTGCACAGGCATGTTGGCTTCTTTGACTGTCAATGACCGTGGCCAGCCCATAATGGCAGCCTCTCCCCATCTAACATAACTTGTACTTTGATGGACACCTGTTTAAAAAAAGTCATAGAATTCAAAATAAGGGAATGGGCTTTAAATCTCCATTTGTCTGTTGTACATTAAGGGTTATTCTTTTAGGATTTTTCTCAGTTTTTTGGACTGCTAAAAATAATAAATACAGCACGTGACTAGCAATATCATTAAAACTAAATAATCAGACCTTAAATCTTCATATATATGCTTACCCTTGAATCCCGAGTGCTACTGACACGTTCTGTAAATGAACTTGTCATATTCTCTATTAAGAAGGTTGAAATCAGATATGGATTGCTGTTACTAAAGCTGCTTGTTTTATAGATTTCTAAAACCTTTTTTTGTGTAAATATTTATATTTTATACCATATTTGCATAAAGGGCCTTTGCTATAGGATTAATATTACTATTTTGGGATTCGTGTATTATTACACACAGTTTAATGTCGTTTTTACAACAACAAAAACCTGTCGCATGTATGTGACTTGAACATAAGGGAGATAACAACTTTCCTCTTAGTCCATCAGTGTCTTTACTTTAATGACCAGGGCATAAGTGTTAGCAGTATATGTATCTCTTCAATTCCCCGTCTGTCTTTGGGCGTTACTTAAGGATTTTAAATCGTAAGAATAGTTGCTTTGTATTTAAATTTAGCGAGCGAAGTGTGCCTCGGGCAGTGCGCTTTTTATATGGTAAATCACTGTATTTTTGGGCTGAATACAAATATTTTACTTCAGATGAAAAACAAAATAAAATAATTATAAATTTATTAAATGTTGATATCATTTAGAAAGATATGTTTATATATATATTATTTAGCACGGTAAAGCACAGTTTCGGTACATATCAGGAATCCTCCAATGCTTCAGTTATATATCTGATCGAGGCTGAAAGTTAACAAACCGAGTGTTTCGGTCCCTTAGTTTGACGATAACCATGTTGATATGTTTCTTTTTAAATGTTGGCATCATAGTCCCTGCTGCAGTGTTTGAAAAAGTTGATTTTGATTTTTCATACACAGAAATACAAGTCAACGATCATCTCATCCCACAAACGTATTTCATACCTGTTAAACCTATATTAGATTATTAACACTAAAAGGATGACCTTGGCTGCCGGGGTATAATTATAAATCAGCCGCAGCTAAAATATTTGACAGGAATATGGCATTCATAAATAGAGAACAAAATCATATACACCATTCTTTGATTAGACATACATAAATTTATCTTCGGTCATTAAGAGCCTAATCGAAATTGGTGGATCGTGAAAATATTTCAAGAAAGATTAACGAAAGCCATGGGCAGTTTTTTTTTTTCGGTAGGAAAATTAAGAGTCTAGGAGGCCCGTATATACACGCTTGTATAAAAGCCTACTAGGTTAGGGTAATCTGCCACCTTCCCACTTTCAATAAAGAAAACTATCCGCAGGCTCTTATATATAGGCCTATTGTAGTTTCCTAATAAAATGGCCCAAGTCAGTCCAAATAAAACTGTGGGGGCTTATCACGCTTATCCAATTTTGTTATTTTCTAAATTAAGGAAACAAAATCCAAAAATTATTAGCAATGTTACTCGAAGAACAACCTGAGAAAGCTACTCAAGCAATCTAGAACCCCTGAGCTTCCGAAGCCTATGCGGCCCCTGGATCCTCGCCTAACGTGCTGGAATAGTCATCCCCCCTCCTCAACGCATCAAAAACGTTACAACAAAAACAATTTAAAAAACGGCACCCAGAAAGCTACTCTGGTAATCTAGGGATGTAACGGTCAAACTTATCACTTTATTGTATTTCTTAATGTTTCAATTGTTTTGTATTTTTGGCTAAAGTCCGTTTTCGCTTCGTGTTGCACTCCGATTCTTGTTAGCATTCGTCACTTTCACTAGTCTGGTACAGGATAGCTTGACTACACTTTCACCAGATCTTCGAAAGCGAGCTAACTAAACCACAGGTCTTCATGCAACATCACACGAAGCTGTATAGCCTATATAGAGGCACATACTACAGTATAAATATATAATATTTTCTTTCTGCCTATTAATCGTTCACGTACCGTATAATGAGTAATTTGCTCTTACAATGCCAATATTGCTGTAGGCTTTGGCTGCTATGACTTAACTTCCTTAAGGCTAAGCTGACTATCCATGTGCGCATATTTACATATAGTATACATATGCGTAGTGCGTGAATTCGTTCATGTACGCATGAAATCAAACACATGTAAAATAATAGAGGGCCTATCCATGTGTACATTTGCGTATAGGTGTCCGTCTGCGTATGCCTATGGAATCGCTCACTGCGCGATATTTACAGACAACGGACGGCAGATCATGGGGGAAATCCGTGTTTCGACGTCATCTTCTGAGGTATTCCCTGGCCTAATTACTGTACCGGCTCCCGTTTTGTCGAAAAAGAGGCACACTGTGAGCGTAATCACATCTTTGGCAGTTATAAATTACGGGTATCCAATTATTGTACACTCAGCCCGTGCGCGTCTCTGAGGACTGCTACCACGTTCTCCGGCCGATGACCATTGACGAACAGACCTAGACAGCGTTCAACAAAATGTCAGCTTCAGAATAAGACATACCTTTTTTTAGAGCCAGTTGTATTGCCACTGTACTAAGCAATCTCTAAAAGTCACGCGAGGGAATTCTCTTCTTCCAAAAATATCTCAAAATCCCAAAAATTTATGATGTACAATGCATCGTGGATGATCTGTCAACCATGGCCGCCAATTGTTTTAACGCGTGACCAGGGAGCGATCGTTTATTCTTGATCCAGTCAGTTTCACAAACTAAAAACAATAACGGAACGGCTCCACATTTCATGAAAGGAAACATCGTACCATTCGTACGGCCGTTAGGGGTGAACTTTATGGACCTGAATGAACGAATAAAGAAATTACGATGAAGTTGAATGAATAATTTATTTTTTTTTGGGTGTGTTTGGCCGGTATACGCACATATATATTTCACAAAAACCGGCCCGTATAGGCCTATAAGGCTATATTTAAATTTATATCGAAATTTCATTAAGATTTTGCAGCATTATATTAAATTAAAGCTATATTATGATTCGTCCCAAGTGTAATGCTTATAGGCCTTATATTATGAATGCCCTTTTTTAATTCTGCTGAGTTTTTTTTTTTCAGAAAAAGAAAATACATTGATGGAAATTTATAGAAAGCTGTAGGAGCAGTGAACAGGGGGAGTATGAGTACCTGTTATGACAATAAGTGACCACGTTTCAGGAAAATTAAAAGCGTTTGCAAATCCGGGGCCGAAAAAACAGCTTTCAGACCAAGATAAACAATCCCTTGTGAATTACATCATTTACATGTCTGAACGGGGATTTCCACTTTCTAGAAAACAAATCCGATGCTACCCAGTCAGCATCGGTTGGTGGGTCCCAAGCGGGACCCATAAAGTGTGATTTGTGGTACCCATGTGGGCTGTCTTAGTGGGGACCAGCTCTATGTGTCAGTGGTGGCCATATGGGCGCCACGTGGGCTGACAATATGGGACTTGGATGGGCTGGGTATAGGACCTATATGGGATTTCATGGGGTTATATGGGATGAATGTGGGGACGATATGGTTTCTTCAAAGGACCCATATAGGTACCATATTGATTCTTATTGATGGTATCTATATGGGCTGTCTGTGTAAGGCCCAGCTAGCTTAAGCCACTGGTACGTGCCCCCCCCCCCCCCACCACCACCAGCCCCTAAAAATAATAATATTGATGGGCCCCTCACCCCATACATACGGATAGGCTAAGTTTATTGGTTTTATTAGCGACGCTCACATATAAAACGCCAACCAACTTACTCTCACCAAATGCATTTAATAAGCACATTCAGACGTTCAATAAAGTGTTGCCTGAAACATGTAGCCTCTTAAAGAAAATATACTGAATGTGACAAGCAACAAAAAACCAGAAAGATAATTAAAATAATAAACAAAAACATTGCTGCAGATAATTACTTTACTTGACTGCATGGTATGTTCAATTTTTTGGATAGATCTGAATGTTCGTCAAAGAAACAAAAACAGAATTTTAGCACACATTTTCCTAAATTTTAAAGAAAACTATGTGAAGTCCTTGGTACAAAAAACACGGTACAAAATGAACATTGTTTTGTCTGCTACGAGTATGTTCCCTATGTAGACGTCTTTAAAATACTGCCGAATTCTTTCGAAGGTAACGAATTATATCCAAGGTAACATTCCTTTTCAAATGCTAGTAAATCTAAGTTGCACTAGTCGGGTATCACCAAAGTTCCTTTATGATCGTTTTACATTCTCGATTGTTCACAAGCTGTTTTGGGATACATTATTCCACCTTATAATATATTACTTCGAATCCTCGGTGCAATCCATTGTAAATGCATTGTGATAAACAGATCCATCATTCTGCAACAAATTAAAACAAATTAATGAAGGTAAGCAATAGCATCACAAAGAGCATTTTTCATAGTTTAGGTTTAGTTGCAGTTTATTCCTAACAAAGTTACAGTAAAATAGGCTTCATTAGTATACACACGTACGTATTATTGCAAGAGCTGAAATCCAAACTCAGACAAAAATGAAACAATTTACTTACATTGACTCTCCTTTATCTTTTTTCTTAAATGGTGATGAATTGTGTCTGAAGGGCTAGCGGAACTTAAAAATGCAACAACCAATTCTTCATCTACAAGCTTGATGATATTGACTTTCAGCTTAATCGTCTTCAAATGGTCTCCCATTTCTGAAAAAAGTTGAGAAAATCATAGAAAGTATTTTTTCTAACATTCAGGTACCTGCTTTTGTTAAAGAGAAAATGTGATTTTCCTTCAAGCAGCATGAACTGTCAAATGGTAATATTTTTCACGCTAAAACAGTTTAACTAAATGTGAAAATCATTGCAATTTTTTCTAAAGATGTAAAGTTATAAGCCTTTGAATGGTACCAGTCTCGAAAATGTACGTAAAAGTAGTGACTTAGAATGACTACGGGTATCCGATCAGTTATCGTACACTTTTGCCGGTTTTTCAATGCTAAAATTTACATCAGTGTTTGCATTGACAAGAAATTTCACAGAAGTGAAGCTGGGCTCAGCAGACTTTTGTTATAATAGTTTAATTTCTCCCAAGACTCTGAAATAATTTTTTAGGGACCGGACATTCACCCGCTCGTCTGCATGTTGTTGTTGAGTGACGGGGACCAGTTATCGTACACCCAACCTGAAAGCTGTTATGACGTCATCTTTCGTGTTCGAAAATTCCCCGACACGGCCAAAGGCGATTATTCTTACATCGCCTGACAAATGTAACTTCATAAAAAGTTCTATTAATATTTGGAGGTTGAAATTTTGCAAGAAGATGCCTCGATGAGTAAGCTCACTGTCATCGACGGGAAAACCTGATCGCTTGGGTTAAAGACGCATAAGTGTTGGGTGTACGATAATTGGTTCTGTACGATAACTGGTAGGATACCCGTACCGTAGGCTTAGAATGAACGAACGTTCGCCTCGGCTATTGTTTTTTTTTAACTTTTCGGACACTATTTCGGTTCGTACAGGCCATGGAATGTAGAGATTTTCCTCATTCCAATAGGGGTTATTAAGTTTTTCCATTAACTTTCATTTAAAGATGTAAGATGCATGTTTAGCCGCACCTCCTCCTGGTTTACAATGCGTTATTATGGTTGAATTGACTAAAAAGCCGTGTTTGTAAATGTTTATATATTAAAATAATACTCTCAGTATCAGTGATTTATTTTGTGATCAAATTTGTACTTCAAATTTATAGAATTACCTTCGTTTGGATTGACTATCCCGACTTCCCTCTTAGTCAATATGGATATTGAAGTAGCCTATATTCTCCTACAGTTGTTGGTGTACTCCATATCAGATGGGGACTGCAAATTTAAATGTCAAAATGTTTGTCATACATGGTACATATATACTCAAATTCTAGTACCGGTAACTAATTGGCGTTTGTTGACAGGTTACCTTGCTAGAAAACCTAATATATGCCCGAAGGGAAACCCCATTATGTTTAAATGCCGTGTGGCATCAACATTCCGGTTACAATAAAGAATTTTAAAATCTAAATTTTGTTTTATTTCTTGGAAGACTTTTCTGTCTACTATCAATAATGTACCTAGCCATCGATAACTGGTACCCCTATGCTATGGACAAGTTTACACATTTACCCATAATGAAACCCTGTTTACTTTTAGTTTACGATAATTCATAAATCCATGTGTATGGTATTTTTAGATTAAAGTCAGTTGTCAAAATAACGCTTCAGAGAGTAAATGAAATCCGTTTTCTAGTCGACCGATCGAGTGACGAAAAACTGTAGGCCCCTAGCTGCCAAAAGCTAAAAATCTATTAATTATTTTGAACCCGAGATATAAATAGGATCCATACAACTATATGCTACAAATTCCTAAAATCTAAACTAAATTCCGAACTTATGCTAATACTTTCTGCTACCATAAATGTAAATTGACCAAAAATTAAACCCGTTTGAGAGGATTGGAATGGATTACAAACTTACCCAGAACGCAGACTTGAGAAAAATGGCGTCTATTCAGATTTGGCGCTATGCTTGACAGACCTTCTGGGTGGCGCCACCTGGCGATAGTTTGATTTGAATCTCAGTTATCTTTCCTTGCGAAATTAAGGATATAGGAACAGTAGGATGTATTTACATGCTAGACAGGTAAGATTGACCTCCGAAATGTTCTGATTTAATAAAAAAATAAAAGAGTTCTGTATGTTTTTGCATACGTGCTGCATCCGTGCATACCCCCGTACAAAGCATAGGTAGGGCCCATATGGTATTCCCATGCTGTACCCATGCTGGTGTCCATGGCTAACCCATAAACTTTCGAAGTGGGTGTCATTTGCGATGCCCATGTTTTAACCATCTAACTGATGTCCGTCCACTGCCCATCAACAATATATGTGGTTCCCATATGGGAAGCCCACGGGATTCTCATATGGTCGATGCCCATGTATAACCCATTGAAAGTCTACGTGGTACCTATACGGGAAGCCCATCAATTACCCATGCCCATCTATCCCACCGAAAACCCATATGGGCCCCAGGTACGTATGCTGGCTGGGTACATACGACAGATAGTAATTTCTCGAAATATTACTAGCAAACTAAACATGGAGAGTGGCCCGTCTGATTTGTGGTTCAGAAAATTTTATAGACGGCATCCTGAAATCACCGAGAGAAAGCCACAGAAAGTGACTTCATCTAGGCTTAGAATGGCTAATAAAACTGTAATCAATCAGTACAACAAAGCTTATATTCCTATTATACTTAAGTTACCTTATACTTTTCAAGAGCAATAAACATAAAATGAAACACCTCCAACTCAATCTGCATGTGCTAAAAATTCAGTCTGTGCATGATTATCGTCATAATCTTGAATAAATAACTAATTTCTTCATGTAAAGGCACATTTCTTTACAACTTAAGGAAAACAAAATTAAATTGCTCACGTTTTTTTTTTAGATAAAACTCTTAACAAGGCTGGATTTGAAAAATAAACTGGCTCAAGTTTTCAACTGCGATGAAACAGGTTTTGGGAGTGAGGAAAAGGCGCGTCAACGAGTGGCTGGTTTAAAAGCCAAGATCCGTTTCTCTCAAAAAAGGGTAGGTTAAAATTATAAGAATGGATAAACTGGCTGGAAGAAATAGATATAGTATAGATCAGATATTGAATTTTGATATATGGAAAATTGTTAAACAACCATATTTGTATTGTAATGGTTACATATTCAAATTAAATATAACGTCTATGCCTTAAATTAATAAATCAACAAGTGTGTGCAGGCCAGCATTTATAATAATTAAAATCAAAGGAATAATATATGTATACATCCTCTCAATTTTACAGGTCACCACAACTGACCACACTCTGGTCTGTGTCTCGGCAAGCGGTGATGTTATGCCTACTTTCGTCATATAAAATGGAATTAACACCAAAACAAATACATCCGTGTTGGGTGTACGATAATTGGTTCCCTTTGCATCGCCACGACCACCTCTCACGCGCATTAATAACTGCCCCCTTACACAGCGTCTGCAATAGTAGTGGCGAGTTGAACTCGATCAGGGGACGCCAACTGGGCCCAGCTTGGTTTGTGTTGATTTTTTTTTTCAATCCATTATCTGGTTAAAAATTTACCCCCAAAAAACCGGCAAAAGTGTACCATAACTGACCGGATACCCGTAATAATCAATCCATCTCATGCACATTTATTAAAAATACCTTTTCATCATATTCTCAACGTTACGTTATATTTATATGTTATCAGAGTTGTTATGAGGACTGAAAGCTGGAATTAAACACCTTCCAGTATAGCCCGACCAAAATGAAGATCAATATGTGAACCTCGTCCATTAGCCCCACGACCTCCAACTGGATTAAGGCCAATGAAGGGTTTATATGCCAGGACAATATGACGGGAGAGGAAAAACGAATGAAAACATACGCATATATGGATGTATAAAAATGCACAAAAAACACAGGCACTGCATACGCAGACACGCACACATGAATAGTCACCTTTAACGTTATTTCCATATTGCGTCATCTAGAATTTCGATTTCTAGGTTAAATTCTTAACTGTTTTCTGCGAAGTATTTTGTATCTTTTGCCCTACCAGGGTTACCTCCCTTAAATGATAAAAATACAAATTTCTTAATATTCTAAAACCGGTAATTTCAGTCAGACTGTTACATTTGGCTAACAGTAAATATTTGCTTATTTTCTTTTATTTTGCTGTAAGATAAAACATTGTTTAATTTGTATTTTTAGCAGTCAATCATCATAGCCCATCATTGTGTCCTAAAATATCTGTCAACAAATAAAATGCCGGCAGTTTATGCCGAGACAGGTGTGTGAAAAAGCCCTTACCTCAACTTCTTAGAAGGCAGTTTGTAAAAGAAATACCGTATCCTGTAAAAGAATGTTGTATCCAGTATCCATTTATCTATTCGATGTTGAGTTGAGAATAAAAAATAGTCATCAGAAGACTGTCTGTTTTGCACTGATTTCTACTGATATTTCTAACTGCTTTCCACCATTTTGCGAAGCGACTTGCTGATTGGTCAATGCAGTCATGTTTTATGTCACATGACACACTCAAGTGTTTTCATTGGCTGATCTGAGTTTGACATTTCGAAGCACTTTTTTACTGAATATTTGTTGTGATATACTGGTATATAAATATATTTTTAAAAAATAATTTTCGCCAGTCTGTTATTCATTGTCTCATAAATATGTGCTATTAGACATATTTAATGTTTGTCTTCAGCCGTCTTCTTTACATCGGCTGATTATTTTTATTTATTTAGGGTAATGATATTACTATTTTTACATGCTTTTTCCATTATTACTTCTTCATTTTCATCAAATAAGTGTATATAATAAAAAGAAATGAAAAATTTAATGTTTGTCTTCAGCCGTCTTCCTTACATCGGCTGATTATTTTTATTTATTTAGGGTAATGATATTACTATTTTTACATGTTTTTTCCATTTATTTCTTCATTTTCATCAAATAAGTGTATATAATAAAAAGAAATGAAAAAAATATTGACATTTATAAAAGAAATGTTCAGTGTAAGGGGGTGTGGGGCCTTTTTTTATATTTTTATTTGTGCAAAAAAGGAAGGATTCCTTTTTGTTCTGAAAACAATTTGCCTCTTCTGCTCGTCTGTTGGTGGATGGGCTGTCCTACATTGTAAAAAAATTAGTCGTAAAATTACGACGAAATCACTGGCAGCAGTGGTTGCCAAACTTTTGTCGTTATTATCCCCTCCCGACGAAAGTCGGGGAGGGATATAGCGTTGTGTTTGTACGTACGTATGTTCACCTTTTGTCAGCACTCTAGCGACTTCATTTCTGAACGGATTCTGACCAAACTTCATATATCAGTCCAGCATAGGAATACCTCGAACGAGTTCGTTTTTCAGGGTGCCAAGGTCAAGGTCACCGTTACTATTAATAGAAAATCGTACGTATGTTCACCTTTAGTCAGCGCTCTAGCGACCTCATTTTTTAACGGATTCTGACCAAACTTCCTATATCGGTCCAGCATGGGAATACCTCGAACCAGATCGTGTTTCACCGTGCAAGGTCAGCGTTACTATTTATAGAAAATCTGTGTCGGCGCTCGTGTAACTTCATTTCTGAACGGATCAGGTATGCACAGGACAGCTTGCATTGTGGGAGATAAAATAAAGGAATTAAATACAGATGACATGAAAAAAAAGGTCAGTTTGGTAAAAGATATACAAACTCTAAAAGGAAAGAACAAGGACGAGTTTGATGTAACAATGGATGGCAGATATAATAGTGTCACAATCAGCAGTGCTAAAAAGCCTGGTCAGAATGCATCTCAGGCCATTGGAATAGCATGTGAAACCATGACAGAGAAGAAATATATTGTTTCAGCGACATTCAAAAATAAACTTTGCTGGAAAGGTGCTTGGCTGAAAGGAAGAGGGTTTGATATAAGCTGTCCGGGTGGTCATCCAGACTGCACAGCCGACACAAACCCAAATGCCCCCTGGTCAGAAAGAAAGATGGGTCAAGATAGGTGTATTCCCGACTCGCCTTATTCACACCTGAAAATCCCGACTCGCCTACATGCCATTTTGAGGATTAACTAACACCAGGGAGTAGCGGCATGGGGATAATCCCATTAAGACGGAACAATAGGTGAGACAAATTCATGTAACCATCGAAAATTTTAACTGAAATATAATCAGTCAAGTGCTAAAAAAGATGAACATCGTTCATAACAGAAAAATTATATAAACGGACAAAGAAGGAGGCATCAACATTTTTAACTGAAATGTAATCACCCAAGTCAAGTGTCAATTCAAATCATATAAATACCAAGGGCAAAAACATAGTTGCTATAATTTACAAAATGGCATCGGCACAAACCAGACTAAACTTTGTTACTTCTGAGTGAGGCGGACGGTTGTTAATTTTTAATACCTACAAGTACAGAGTGAATAGGACTTCGTCCAATTCTACTGCTTGGAAATGTGCTTTTCCTGGATGCCGTGCTACTATCTGTACAAGTAATGATATCTTGATTAAAGTCGGAAACAATGAGCATCTTCACCAGCCAAAAAGTTTTCGTCAAGAAGTAGAAAATGTTAAGCGAACTATCAGAAAGCGAGCCAGAGAAGAACTCACTCCTATTCCAAAGATTTATGATGATGAGGTATCAAAGTTAAACAGAAGACAGGCCACCTACGAGCTGATGCTAAGATTGATCCAGACTTATGCGGAGTCTCGTTACCTCCAGTTTGCTCCATCGTCGATACAGGCTGATTTTGAAGCATCATTCCACGCAGCTGTTAGAACTGTATTGCCACACACCATTATGAAGGGCTGTTTTTTCCATTTTACGCAGTGTATTTGGAGAAACGCACAAAAACATGGATTACAAACGCTTTACAGAGATGACGCCGAGGTTCGATGTCTGGTGCGACGAGCTGCAGTTTTGCCTCTAGTTCCAATAGCTGATGTAGATGATGTTTGGCTGAACGCAATAGCGGAGTCTCCAGCGACCACCGAATGTACCAGGTTTATGGACTACGTGACAGAAAATTGGTTAGAAGGGCAATGGAACCGAGAAATGTGGAATCATCATGTAACAGAAGGCGCCAGAACCAACAACAATCTAGAGGGGTGGCACAACAGAATGAAATCCATTACAGCCAAGGCACACCCAAATCTTTTTGAGTTCATCACAATAATTAAGAGGGAACAATCAGTGACGGAGACTAGAATTGCCCAGGCAGAGAATGGGGCCAGGTTTGCCCCCAAAAGACTGAAATACAGGAAAATAGAAGAGCGTCTCCAACATTTGAAGGACGACCTATTACGGGGAGACTTATCCGTTATTGAATTTTCTGATAGTGCTTCGTATTTGTTACATGTTGGTCGGTGATATTTCTGTCAGTTGCTTGTTACATTAAAGTCCAATATTTAATGTAAACAAAAAATTGTGTTTGTTCCCTGTTACTTACAATTTAATCTCCCAGATTTAACTGTTAATCCCTGTATTGATCTAAGTTTACTCACCGGCACTAGTCCCGATTCGCCTACAAGCCAAAATGTACAAAATCACAAATTAGGCGAATCGGGACTAAACCTCAAGATATTGGGCTGGATTTGGCTACACAGGGTGTTAAAATCAATCACGTGCCCACCGACGAAGACTCATCCGCAGCAAAAAGGCGTGGAAGAAGGTATAAAAAGCATATTTCCATTGTGGAAAGTCACCAGACTTGCTGACCAAGTCCACCTTGGAAGACTTTAATTCAAAAAATGTAATAATGCTGAATTTAGTAAGGACAGGTTCCCTGGCAAGACAAGGGAGGCAAAGAAGAAAATGCAGAAATTTTTTAGTCAAGACATTAAAGCCAGGTGCAGTCTTATATTCAATGAACACATGAATTCATACAGTGGTGACATTGACAAAATAAAGGCTGCGCTGCCATAAGTGTTGGAAGCCACTTGTCGGTGTTATGCTGGGGACTGTTCAATGTGCAGAAGACATTCAATGGTTTGTGGGGGAGGAAAGTTAAAAAGCTGGTGGGAAAGGTCTATGTTTTTGGCAATCCATAAGCTATACAGTGTAAACATGACCCCTGAAGACAAGAAATTTCTAAGAGAGCTTATAAGAATGCGCCTAAGTGAAGATGCATTGATGAAAATGAGATTTAATACCAATACGCAGAAATGTGAGGCAGTAAATCGATCTTTTAGTGTGTCCCTCCCCAAAATTTTGCAGGCAGGGCCTCCTCAACAATTCATCCAATAAACAACCCACTTGACGTGTCCGTAAGAGGCAAACTATCGGCAGTTCGGGTGGGCGTTCTCAGTCCCAAAACAGAAGAGAGCCTTGTGTCAATACAGAAAGATAGAGAATATTCAACCAGATGTAGAACGTGACCTGCTGTGAAAAAAAACTTCTTAAAAACACTGGGAGAAAAATACAAGATCACTTGAATTACACATCAGGAAACAAAGACCAAGAAACAGACTATAAAAAAGGCAAACTTGATGACATACAAGTTGAACACAGGTACCCGTCAAAAAGAAAATAGACTTTGCTTCCTTTTCAATTCAATACAGATTTTACAAATAAAGAAAATATCAAATAAAGAAAGAACTTTCCTAATTTATGTTGTTGTTGTTTACTTACCTTAGTCAGTTAATGCACAAGCTGAGGAGACAATCGGGGTGCCCCTCATGCCCAAGGCATCTACCTTGGTTGCTACATCTCTGTCTGTTGTTATTAACCCAGTGCTCTTCAAAATTTAGATGTGACGGGTTCACGCAAAGGGAGTTATGACAGAGATGAGAGCAATCCTTGTGGCGACTGATGTTAAAATTACCCACATGAACCATGTGAGCTACTCAATGAGCTGGTTTTTTAGTCCACTTGCCTGTGACAGGATCCTTTAACGAAAAAACACCATATCTCCCATTCTTGGTGAAAGGTCCTGTCCACAGCAAGCAGACACCATTCTCACCGAGCCCCGATCGCAGCCTCAATTTCCCTCTAACCATGTTTTTCAATATCAAATTATATTTTCAAACTGACAGAACGTGAAACTAGTGTCCTTACGCCAGTAAACTCCAAACAGTAGCACTCCACAGAGCAGCCTCTGCTGTTACTGGATTTTTTTAAAATCAAAATCACAGGATTTAAATCTCTCTATTTTTTTAAACCTAAAACCTTTGGAATCCCAAATTTCACCAACTGGTTCACTAGAAAAATACCTGCTTGGCTAGTATAAAAAAAATTAAATAGCTGGTATCAATAGTTTTCTTACATTGAAACGTTTGGCAGAGGTCTACACTAGGGGTTCCCTGGCATAACAGGCATCAGTACACAATTAATTTTCCATTTGCCATAATGTTAACGTTTGGCTCTGTCACTCGGTTAGAAACATTCGCCCAGCTAAAAGCCCTGGTGGAAACTCGGAACCACCCAAGAGAAGTCTGCAGTTAAAATCTTGACAGACCAATAAGGGAGAAATCTCAAGATTTTCACTTCCGAAGGGGACAGGGGTGCAGACGACACAAGTCACATTGTTGTCAGGGGCCCAATCACCCCCACGTCAGACAGCTCAATCCGCCACTTTTATTCAATCTTCACCTTTCATATATTTTTTTAGACAAACTACTACTTCATTGAGTCACATGAATACTCAAAAAAGTAGTCCTGGCTTATTGGAAGTCCCACTAAACAATGCCCAAAGATATCAACCGAAATCTAGGAACTTCATTCGTACCTCCCGAGAACGGGCTAATCCGGATAGTGTACTTGCTCCTGCTAGGAGAGCCAGAACAACTGATGCATCATGGTCAATTTCTTTTAACCCTGTTCTCATAATCCTGGGCTACCGACTCCTCTTACATTGAATAAGATATTCTCACTAATAGACAAATTTGAAACGGATCATTGGAATAGGGTGACATTTCTAAATAACAGCAGGAATGGAAAAGTAAAAATGAACAGATTAAACTTGAAGAAATGTTTGTTTCTTGTCAAGACATTGTATATTTTCCGTCTTAGATGACAAGAATTCAGTATTTTTAGGTTTGAATTGGGTTTGTCTAGTGATATTCGACCTCAAATACCGGTATCGGCGTGCAGAAAGACATTGGTTTTTACACCACGCACTGATCGAAAAATAATTTTCTTAGATCAGCGGGCGCAGTAAAACTTCAGCAATTAACAGGGTGTTTTAATGTTTTCTTTCCTTTTAAATCGACTTCAATTACATCTGAACAGCAAACAGGATTTTGGATTCCGTTTTTTTTCATTGCAGATATTTGGTAAAAAAAAAAATCGCCGACTGGCCATTTGCCCATATTTTTACGGTCTGTCGGGTTACCGGAAACACACAATTTTTTCCGAACGGCCTAAGTGAAACACTAATTCTACACACGAATTCCTGTAGCATGGTCAGTGTTAAACTGCCTGGTCTGACATACCTTTAAGATCTTTTCCCATCTTTGTCCAGGGGATGCCAATTTTGTGTGCCCAGTTGGGATCCATGTTGGTTGTAGTTTCAATCAGGATAGGACTGGGGCAAGAACCTCTGCTGTCGATGGTAGAAACAGATGAACTTGATATGTCCGACAATGGACTTACTGGCTGTGACGAGGAAAGGTCCGGGATAACAGCCATTTGATTGCCTGTGTATGTAAAATTATTAAATTGCCATTATAAATACTTCTGTATCCAGTACAGCAGCCTGTTTCCACAAAGGCCATAGACATACGAATATATGTAATTACCATAGTGAGACGCAATGTATCATAATTTATGGTCAAAGTTACGTAATGACTGCTTTTTTTGGCAAACAGGTCGATGATGTAATATAATATAATCATAAATGTTGCACTGTCAGTCATGAATGCCGAGAAAAGAGATATTGTAACTAGACACCAGTTGTGGTACTTGACCCTCATTAACTTTTCTCATTGCTAAACCCAATCATACCAATGTAGAAGACCTAAATTTCTAAAGGAGATAACCAAATAATAGTACAATATAATACCCCCCCCCCCCCCCTCCCCTAGAGTACACGCAAGCACTCGTCACATTTGTGAATAATTTTGGAATGGAATCTGGTATATGTGATCTTCAAACTTTGCAATTATGTATTATAATGTGCGTTATTTCTCTGTAATAGAGGCCTATAGCCCAAAACGAATCACAAAACAAATTCAGTGTACTCACCATAATTTCGATTTCGGTGGAATGTCAAGATTTTTCTAACTTGGATGGGTTTCAGGATGCCTTGAAGGTCATTCTCTCGTAATAACTGTAGGTTAATAGAACGTTCTACGCCAAGTTCAATGCATCTTTCCAACAATTTGTTGAGCACTGATTGCTCAAAGTGACATCAGTTATGTTCATCGCCATAATTTAGACTGCTTTAGAGAAATGTAAGAGGGTATAATTCCAAAAGCTGGGACACATTAACACACTTTATTTGTGGAATAGAGTTTCAAGTATAGACCAAGCGAAGCAGCATTTTCACACTTTCCAATGGACACCAAAAAGAAAATAGATTTCCCTTTAATTAAAATACCCTTTATTGAACCAGCCATAATAGCATCAGAACTGTTTTCGACTACGGAAAGCAGTAAAACCATACCTATATCATATTTTATTCCCCTGTATACAAGTGTGTTGGACATCAGTGTTTTCAGATGTGAAATCTTTATTTTGTAAGGCAGTCTGAAACCTCTCACTATAGTTTTCTCGAATAAAACAAATTCCTTTATCACATTTGCTTTCACTAGCAAATAAACACCCAGCAGACTGATAAGCCTGTAAAAGTTGATGCCTACAGGACAATGTTTTTGTTATGTTTTTATAATTATGAAACTTTCTGACACATTGCTTGAAATATGAATGCTTGCTCTCGAATCGAATGGTCCATACATGTATAAGTGGACCAAACTTTAAAATTCTGGAGAATGATTAATGAAGTGATGCTTGGGACGCAATGGTGTGTCTGGAAACAGAGCTTTTCGGTCACAAATGTATTCTTCAATACAAACTTTTAGATATGCAACCTCACCAGCAGATATGCAAGGAGAACATATAATCTCGAGGATTTCCTTTAGTTTGAGAAATAGTTGCCAAACTTGGTTGCTTTTATCTTGAATATATTCTCCAACAAGGAACGGAAACAACCTAACAAATACCCAGTTTTGGATTGCTTGTCCACCAGCTCTATCTACTTTAGCATTCACATTACATGGACGATCCAAGGCATCAGTGTCTCTGTACTGAAAATTGTCAATTTTCCAATTTAATTAGTCATATGTAAAAGAATTATCTGTTACAAAATACTTGATTATAAGCCCCATATCATATGGTACCACCCCTTCAAATAAGTCATGGCCGATACAGGGAGGCAATCCTGGCATTGCAACATGGAAAAATTCTAAAGAATTTAATACACTCTCAGATTTTATGCCAATATGAATCTGGATATTTTCATTTTCCCTCACCATTTCAACAGATTGCATGTACTTTTCTACCGGTCTTGTGCAACCTTTATCTGTTCCGTCAGAATCACGAAATTCTGTATTTGTAATCTGACAAAATCTACAAAAATTTGTAGCGTTGAAGTTCTCAACAAAGCCTCCCAACATCTGTGAACCAAGATTATCTCCAGCCACACAGAACAGACCTCCTCCAATATATTTTCCATTGCCAACATCTATACCAGCAGATTCGAGTTCTTTCATTGCCTCAACAAGTTTAGAAAAGACTACATGTACATGTGCACCAAATTTTTTAAGATAGCTCTCTTTGCATAATAATGCTAACTGCATGTGGTCTATATTTGACCTGTTGTAGGTATCAAAATTTGCTAAGGTGTAATAAACACCAACCAATTTATGTTTCTTCTTTGCTGCGCCCAATGGATTGACCACCTCAAAAGCATCCTGGTAGAGAATAAGCTTAAAAGTTCTGTCTACAGTTTTAAAGAGTATGTTATTCTGACAGACTTCACCGTCATGAATATCCTTATACAGGTGGTCATTAAAGTCTTGGGACGAGACAAAAGAAAATGCTGAAGGAAAGTTTTGAAATAACATCTTAACAGAATCAAGAATAGATACATACTGATACGACGCTCTTTTAGCACGATTTTCGTTTTCAATGAAAATCTCTACAGGCTAAATGTATGCAAAATTGTTTTTGTAAAAAGTGTTTCTCCGTTGGTTAGTTTTCAAAGGACCAAGATTGCAGGAGGAAAACATGTCGCTGGCAGAAATTTCTTTTTCAATGTCTTTAATTAACGTATCTCCTAATTCAAATCCCCTCATTTTGTCTATAAGTGACTGTTGAAGTAATTCTGACTAACTTGGTGCATTTCTTCAAATTCTGTAATGATAGTTTGAACAGTACTGACTGGCAACAAATATTTACTCATTTCATATAGAAGCATGCTAAATTCCTTAAAAATTGGTTTCTTGTTTCATATGTGACGTTCACAATCATCACTATCATGGTCTGCAATTACATTATTTTGTGTATTGTTTAGTTTTTCATTTACTCCCGCATTAGTTGGTTGTGGAGCAATGTCATTTTGTGGATAAACCAAATTCTTTGTCAGATTATTGATCCATGCAGACCTATGATTTCTTGACAAATGACTTGTAAATGATGAGACTTTGTTAAATAGTAAATTACAGTTTTGATAAGGACATTAAACATCACCATGCCTCTGAATGTGGGATTTTATGTGTTTCATGAATGCAGAAAACTCAGTAAAAGTTTCCGCACAATCATTAATTCCACACAAAAGGTAACGGTCTTCTACTAGTCGATTAGCTAAGGCAATGTTTTGCAATGTTTCAGTTGCAGTGCCAAAATGGTCTCTCCTTACATGTGATTTAAAAGCTGAGTAAGTTTGAAACTCTCTACTGCATTCATTATAACAACATGGAAATTTAATATGAGCCTCATTCCGATGGACCGGGTAGTGTGAGACATATTTTCTTTGAGTTGAGAAGCTTAACTGACAGTGCCTACACGGATACATACTATTTGATTCTGAGGGAGTATGTTATGCAAATCAGTTGAGAAGACAATGTAAAAATATATTATATGTATCAGTAAATTTGAGACCTCAGGTCCAGTTTTTTTTTTAATTAAATAAACAATTTTAGGGCTATTTTTTAAACGTTACAGTGCACTTGACCACTACTTGGTTTAAACTAGTTGTCCAATATTACCGGGATATAAGTGCTGGGCCCAAAAAATTAGGACAGATAGACAACAGAATTTGTCTCCGCTGTGTTCACTAACCATTGTGTCCTATTGCCAATCCCAAGAGATGAACATTAACATGGGAGTAAATGGACAAAAGCAAATGTTCGACTGCTATTAAAGATAAAACTGGCTCCAAGATTAGAAGTGAAACTTTTGTAACTCATGACATCGGAAATGCTATTTTCTTGAACACACTGAAGTTTGAAGTTTTTTCCTGAGCAAAGTTTAAAGCTTCGCTAAAAAAAACCCTATTTACTCCCATGTTAAAGCCAGCACTTACTGAGCGAGAAGGGAGGTAACTTTGTACGAAATGACGTCAGTCTGTGGAGCAGTATAGGTCCAATATGGCAATAAGCCACTAAATAAAAACCCTACCAAACTGACAGTAAACCCTAAACTTGCCTGAACCATTTATATTTTATCAAAAAAAATACACAACACTATAATATTGTTGGCTTTGAACATCTGGGTACTTTCATTGAATTTTTAGGTGAAGATCAACGTGGACATAAAATGATAAATCAAATGTGAGAAAACATCATTTTATTTTATTTTAATAGGACATGCCTAAATAATTAGAAGTGATTTAATTTTGGTCTATATTTAATTTTAAGTCATTTTCACCCACTCATTCTACTGACTAGTAATCTTCACCTCCGGAATGTAAGAAAAAAACTCTGACGTGATACCAAAAGAAACCGAGAATCAGTCTATGTTAGTAACTATAAACCTTCAAGCTGCAAAAACAACAGGTTTGAAGTGCCAAAATTCACACTTTTTTCATAATGTCTGATCGTCACGACAGTAAGAGGCTTTGAAGGCTATCGAAAAACTAAATGATTAGCGTTCGAAAAGTAAACAAAATGTAAATAACCGGGACGATCATTCATTCATTCTCAGTCAAAGATAGTTCAAAACAATACTTTAGCGTACATTCTTGAGACTAGAAGCACTAAAAAGCTTCTGAATTATACGTCTTGAGAAAAATAGCCGATAATTTAAACATTCTGCTTTACGTCAAAATATCAACATTTTGGCAGCTCATACCACTTTAAATAAGAATGTCACAAAAAAGGAACTTTTGAAACATTATAAAACTGCGTTGATATCGCATTGGAAAGTGTGTTCTATAGAGGTTAACTAACGAGAGCCCGTTTGTTACGATGAATATCACTCGAGTCTATTAATTTTCAAAGTCACGAGCCTCTGGCGAGTGACTTTGGAAATTAATAGATGAGAGTGATATTCATTGTAACAAACGGACTCGAGTTGGTTAATCGTTTTCTCACAATGCACAAAAATACTGCATTTTATTCTGAAATGCAGCTCTACATCACATCGTTCATCCAGCCATTCATAAGTCAGACCGCTTCACTGCGTTGACATGGAGACTGTGTTCATTACGCTACACAAGAAAGGTCTCTAAAATCAAACAGTTTTGTTTCTCACGAATTCTTAAGAATAAAGAGATAAAATATTTATCCTACAAATGAATGGCACTTCTTAGAATAAAACAAAAATAAACATATCAATAGTTCAATGTCTGCAATCTAATGACGAAGTCATGTTTTGCTGTGACCTCTACACGGACACAATTACGATAACTAGGTCAATGCATGTGCTTTGAGAAATCTGCGAGACGCCAGTTTGGGTAGATTGATTGATTGAAAGTTTTAATTATCCCGAGTTTAATTATTGATACAGAGAGTGTAAATACTGTTAGGAGTAAATACGGCTATGATATATTCGTATTCAATCATAATTTGTTAGAAAAACGGAAGTAAGCAGACGAAGTAGTTTGTTTATGTCAAGAAGTATGTCATGTACGGTACATTCAAATGCTTTCCTTATATGGAAGTAGCTATGACGTGATCGTGGGAAAATCATACTATTTTGCATAAATGTAGTCTGCTGTATGTAAACCATAACATGATTGGCTACCGACTCGCACAGTTGTGAGTTATACTGCCAATCACTTGTAATCTAACAAGGATGTCTTCAAGTTATTACATAAAAGGAAAACGAACGTATTATCCTTACGCTGAGAATGCAACCTTGTGTTTTGATTAGTTGAACTTGGAAAATCATGTTTGTTAACCAATCAGCAGTAAGTTGGGCTATATTTTCACTAGTTGATTATGACAAAAATAACACACTGCCTGAGAGTGAAATTATGGGGGGTGTAGTGTGTTCTATGCTAATTAATTACGAGTCGAAACTTTTAAATTTAAACATATAAATGATAACCCAGCTTTCGACTTACATTCACAGACGATGGTACACGCTTGCAAGCGAGTCTCAGTGCAAAATGGCGAATGCCCGCGCGTTAACTTCCAGTAACCCGTATTGTATCCCATGATGCAACAGTTTACACTCGTTCTGTTGTTAAAATAATTTACGGTGACCTCTGTAATCATTTTACATCGATTTCGCCGTTAACTGCCCGTAAATTCACCGGCATTTTTTACAGTGTAGCATCAAGATGAATATGTATAACACAGCTGTATCAAAAAGAAACCACGATGTGGCCAACTTGTTCCCTTTCCGGAAAGATTATGATTTTCCCTTCAGTTTTGGCAACCAAATTTTGTGAAGTCTGTCCGGCCAGCTATTACGGTTTGGTCAATACGTTCCACAGTCCTCGAACAGCTCTTTGAACTATTATGGGCTTGAAAAATGGTTATCCATGTAAATATGATGATTTTAGCAGTTTACACCAAACCAACCTCTCAATCACTCATTATCTCTCATTTTCTGTGTACACTTGGAGCGGATAAACATATAGCCATTTGTGTGTACTACTACTAGTATATGCCATCTCCTACAATTTTACACCAAATTTGCAGGGCTCTACAGGTAAGTAGGCACCTATTGTGGATAGCTAATGATAATCATACAGTGTACCCCTTAAATAGATCATTCCTACCAAAGGTACAGTAGAATGGAACCTATTACAGCAAAGAGCTTAAAAAGGAAAAGCTCTCCAGAAAAAGTGGGGCTGGGGCTCTCTGTTGGACCCTTTTCTGAGAGGAACTGTCACTCAAAAGGTGAGTGTTACAAATTTGGTCAGTACCATTTATTGGATACAATCATCTTATTATGTTAGCTCACATTTTAACAATGTTCACAATCCATCACTATAGTCATAGATTTCAAAAATGTTTTGTTGTAATATAGCAACTGCATTATGTCACTGTTACGTTGTATGTCTAACTAATTACTTACAATCATTTTATATAACTAACAAAAGTTTTTTCAAAAGGTTGTTTATCTTTTCACAAATAACAACAAGGACTCTATACAAAATTTGATTAAAATATGCTGTTTATCATTAACACAATCCTGACATAATGGCTACAATTGTTACTTCAAAAACATACATATTTAGTGAATACTTGTACTGAATAAAAATAGTTTAATATATAATCAAAGAGGTGCTAAATTTTGATTTGAGGTTATAGATTTAACCTTTTATAAAGGTTGAAAGAAAATATATACGTTTTTATTGTGGACTTTGGAATTCAGAAAGCAGGTTAGGCACTAATGATTTTTTAAATAGAGGATTACATGTATATTCACATGTGCATTCTTATGGGGCCTATACGTAGTCTTGTTTTAGACAAGTTTCTTACAGCACCCGAGCCCACTGCCATTCTACTTTACCACAAGTTTGGAAATAGTCAGTGAGTTCCTCTCGAACCAGCCTTACACTGTTGCTGTTCCTATTGCCACCTTGTTGTACAAAGGGAACAACACTCTTAGTGTCTAACCTGCTTTCCAAATTCAAACTGTCCGAGTAGGTTGTGTCATTGCTAGACCTCAAAAAATTATGCAGAACAACAGCAGCTAATGTCACTTTGATAGCCTTTTCATGATCCAGATTTATTGGCCGTTGGAAAATGCCAAACCGATGCACCAAAATGCCAAATGCGTTCTCTGAAATTCGCGTAGCTCTGGACAACCTATAATTAAAGACTTGATTAATTTTACTGTGGTTTTTAAACGGATACAGCTTCATGAGATAGGGTTTTAATGGGAAGGCATCATCCCCCACTATAAAATAAGGCAATGGTTCTTCCCTACCAATTAAAGGTTTGGGAATTGGTAAATTGAGCCTGTTTTCCTCGAGCGCTTTGAAAAGTGAAGTTTGCAAAAATACCAGCATCACTTGCTCTGTCATTGGCGCCTACATCAATGTAGATGAATTTACAATTAGCGTCAACTAAAGCCAGTAAAACAGTACTGTAGAAATTCTTATAATTATAAAAAACTGAACCCGATCCTGACGGACACCTGATCGCTAAATGCTTTCCGTCAAGGGCTCCAATGCAATGTGGAAATTGCCATCTTTCTTCAAAGTTATTGCTGACTTCTAGCCACTCCCTCTCAGTATTTGGTACCTGAAAGAAAATATTGATACATTTTTGTTTTGTTGTTTTTTTTGTCAGGAAATTGTTCCCGATAACCATTTGGGTTTACAAGTAGAAGAGAGTTTAGTGACCATCGGGGACGATGACAATATGGAAGATAGCCTCATAGACCTTTCAGAAACCGAAGAAGCTACATTTAAACAACACACTGAACCTCCAACACCAAGCAAAACAATAGGCCTGCGCCAGAGTTCTAAATATAGCCTAGAGAGAGATATCACGTGACCGTTGACGTCACGACAAAACCCAGAAGGAGGGCAAGCTTTGCATTGTCATCGTTCGTGCGCATTACAAAATGACTAAAAAACATTGCTGTTATGGTCTGTGTACAAGCGACTCACGGTATTTTGACAAGCCCCACATGAAAGATGTGTTTTTCATCAACTTTCCGAAACCCAAGACTCAGCCGGAGAAATGCAAACGGTGGATTCATTTGTGCGGTAGACCGTCTGAGACTTTTAACGTTGATCGTGTAAACAAGGGGACTTTCATTTGCAGTAAACATTTTTTCGATGGGAAAGGACCGACAGTTGATCACCCAGATCCAATTCCTGCTACGGCAACACTAAAAGACGTGAGTATTGTTGTACTACATTTTATATTCAACTGCTGTGTATTAGTAAGTAAATATTCTGAAGTTAAACACTCACCAGAGTGGGGACTAGGTAAGTTTCTGTCCGAAACACAAACATCATCGATGGTAAATCAGTCTTATATGGCATTTTATTTGTCACGTTAGCCTGTGAATAAATTGTGCAATCTATAATGGGCGTTTTTAGTGTTAGTGTGAAAGCTAAAGCAATTTTGTTCTCCTATAAACTAGCACTTTCCTGTGCCTGATGCTATAAGTCAGAATAAACATAACCTATACTATGAAATGCCAAAGCAGAAAAAATTTAACAGTTGCAATTTTACCTTCAGCATCTCTATTTTTTGTTCAACAAAACAATATTTTTCAACATTCGTTAACAATTTTGTCAACGACCATATTTTGTGGCTCAATTCTATGTTATTTTATATTTAAATCGCGTTTATTTCATTCAAGACCAAAAAAATCATACCACATGCATCTGAAAAAATAATCCAAAACATTATCATACCGGTACATAAATTTTTACAGCCAGCTTAATGTTATTTTATATGCGTAACGTCTTTTTTTATTTCATCCAAACGATTTTTAAAAATGCATTACCTCCAAAATTTGGTTCAAGGCGTACGATTTTTCGTTTCAACCACTGAACAGTTTTTATCGTTCAACTGTTGAGCTGGTTTTTGTCCAATCGTTGAAGTGTTTTTCCGTAAAATGTTGACCTGATTTTCCCGTTAAATATTGAACTACTTTTTAGTTGAGAAAAAAATGATTTCTCGCAGCATGTGACACTAAGTCGTGATCACACAAATCGGTGACGTCACAGTGTTGTTGTTGACACATCTCATTGATGTAGACGACCAATGGGTATCCTTCATCGAGACGATGCCTCCCCTGATTAACGATAATATTCAATTTCTGCTGTCGCTTCCTCGCTTTGCCTTAGAAGCAGACATGCAAATGAACACTTTTGACTTAAATGTGGCCGAGTATTAAAGGGATAAAGCTGACAGACAGCGGATTGATACTGTGACGTCATCCGTTTTTGTATAGAAACAGTCACATGTTTCTTGCGCGAGATGTCAAAACCATGTAAAAAAACAGGTCAACAATAAGTCGGTTCAACAGTTGCGCAAAAAAAAACAGTTCACTGGTTAAACGAAAAAACACTTCAATAGCTGAACGAAAAAAAACACGTTAACGGTTGAACGTAAAAACGGTAAAGTAGTGGAATGAAAAGTTGCAAGTGTTGGACCAATTTTTAGAGGTAATAAATAAAAAAGACATACTAGTATAATTATATGTATCGATGATGTAAAATTTTGTGTATTTCTTGGATTATTTTTTTTAGGATAGTATTTTTTTTTAGTGTGTTTCGTTTGAAAATTTTGCCATATATCTTGTTACTTTTTTTGGACAAAATTTTTAACGAATGTTGAAAAATATTGTTTTGTTGAACAAAAAATCGAGACGCTGAAGGTAAAATTGCAAATGTTGAATTTTTTCCGCTTTGGCATTCTATACTATACATCACCATGCTGAAAACCCAGTAAACCATATCTTGTTTTCTTGCAGTTGGTAACAAGTGAAACTCAGACTGGACTTCAGCAAACATCAACAGAAAGTCAAACTGAGGAATGTAAAACGGACGTTGCTTCACAAACTATATATGACAAATATATTCTCCAGTCATTGATTGAAACTATGACTTTAAGAAACCAGATAAATCTAAGGAAACCTCCCATTGACAAACCACTAAAACACGACAAGACTATCTTAAACCTTGACTCTATAAAGCATAATGACAAAAAAATGAAGTTTTTGACTGGATTAGTTTATTTTCAGTTTTTTGCTTTATTTAAGTTTCTGGGGCCAGTTGTAAACAATTTGAATTATTGGGGGCAATCTAAAAGATCTAGAAAAGTACCATTGGCTTCGAAAAAGACTAGGCCTATTGATGAACTTTTTATTTGTCTAGTACGACTCCGCCGCGGTTACTGTTTTGAAACAACGAGTCTTCTATTCCATTTGTCTAAAACTTCTTTATGCAGAATTTTTACGACATGGCTGCAATATTTGTTACACCTCGATCAGTTATGTTCCCGACCGATCAGCCCTACGAAAATTTATTCCAGCGTCTTTTAAAGGGTTAAAAAATGTCAGGTGCTCAGTTGATTGTACAGAATTTTTCTGTGAAATGCCTGGAGATTTTAAGCGACAGGGAAATCTCTTCACCAACTATAAAAGTCACCACACAATGAAATGTCTGATAGCTGTTGCCCCAAATGGTACTGGTGCATTTGTACTGGTGTAACTTGTTTGAAGGGGCAATTAGTGACAGGGAAATATTTGAGCAGTGTGGAATTTTAGAATACTTGAACCCTGGGGACTTATTTAACTGTGTAACCTCAAGTTTGTTTTGTTTGGATACTTCATGTGTTTTTTGTTTCACTGGGCTGGGCTTCCGTGGCTCAGTAGGTAGATCGTTGGTCTTTGAATCACATTCGGTCGAAAAAAACATTTTCTACAGGGTTTTAATTAATCAACCTAAGTAGAAGGGTTTTCTCTGGGCAGAGCCTGACTTCCTTCCATAATAAACCTAGAAATACAGTCATTTAAGTGAAATAATCCTGATTGTTTCGTATCGTACATTTTCGAGACTAGGAGCTTTAAAAAGCTTCTGAATTATACGTCTTGTGAAAAATAGCTGTTAATTTCAACATTATGTTTTACATCCAAATAACAATATTTTGGCAGCTCATGCCCCTTTAAAAAAATTGACGTAAAACGAAACCGAAGCTGCGCTTGCGCACAAATCAGTTAAGAAAAACAAGATGGCGAATTTTATTTGTAAACACACGGATCTCGGCTGTTTTGAAGTTGCTATACCAGATCATCGTCGGTAAGTTTACTGCTATATTATGACGCATTTAAATCAAATTTTACCAAGTAATACATTGTCTATGTTGGAGGGAATGTTACTCCTACATTAAGTTGACACGGAGCTCGTTAATTTCTCTGTTGTTGTTGTTCCACTCAACCGAGCCGTCTTAATATAAAGTTAAAAGATTTTTTCACGTTTGTTTCATTTGTATAATTCTGATATTGTCCTGATCGGTAGGAGAACGTCGGATTATAAGAAAAGAAGGTATTTGATTGGCGAATTTAACCAAACCAGGATGTACTTGAAAATAACCATGCATGTTCAGTTCAGATTGTGAAAATTCTCATTACGACTACGAGGCCCAGGCATTTCAATTTCAAATTCAATGTTAATCTGATGATTGATTGGTGTCTTAAGCAAATCTTTTTTTCATCATCGTCCACCTACATCTATATAAATTCCATATATTTATACTTCTAAATATTAATATTTATAATTATTCTTGTAGGTACGTAGATATACAGGACGTTGTAATTTCTTTAAATCGCTGCCTTACGTTCACAACAGCCTACCCAATTTGCTTGACACTAGTTGATGTTCTGTAAGTCTCACATACAAAATCATCCCTCATTTTCACTTCATATTTGAAATGGCGAAAATCTATCTCTTTATAATGAATTCTGATTTTAAAAGAAATTTTCATGAATGAAGTTCAATATTTTATAACATTAAGACAGGCTATAATGGATAAGAACTCATTTTGATTTATTGATTTGTACAATATTTCCACATAGATTTTAGTGTCTTTTTGAGGTTAGTTGTGAATAGACAAAACTGTTAAATCATGTAAAAGATAACTACAAAATTAAATTCTTAACTGTCAAAGGTTGTGAACCAGATGTTTATTTAGTATATTTCATAAGAACCTGTTGCTGAATTTTAGACTTAAAGGGTGGAGAGTCAGAATTTAAGTCGATATAAGATTAATATAGATAAATTTAACTGTATTGAATAGATGAAATATTTGACACCTTTTATCTTGTTTTGTACAGCAATGGAATCCCAACTGATAAAGATGATGGCGGAGGTGCTGGAGAGAGTGGACCATCTCTGGCATATGATGAAGAAAGTATTGGAATGTCACCAAGTAACTGTGGCAAGACCTGATGTCAAACCTGAGGTGGAGCTGCCCCTGAAGGATATGGACTCTCTCGAGTCATTAGAGGAGAAGTTAAGAGATGACAAGGATTTAAGAAAACACTGGTATGTTTTGAAGGATTGCTACATTATTATCTTACTAAATAAAACCACAAAATGGAAATTAACATAAATGTTACCACTTAACAAAGCAGTAAAAACTTTTTGAATCTCTCAATTCTAATTCTTTCATTTTTAGGTGAACATGTTATCAGCCACAGGTGGTGGTTTGGTAAATGACACAACTTGACGAATTTTGAAGAGATGTATTTCAAACGGACTTGCATGCAAGTTCAATTGGGTGGGCAAGGGAGAGAAACAACCATTCTCAACACTACATCTGAAAACAATAATCTGTGGTAAGTGGACTATTATCGCCAGTTTAACCTTGTTTTGCCTATTTTCAACTGACTTGGCTATATTTGTGTAATTTAAATGTGCATATAGCATATAAAAAAGTTTAAACTTTATGTAATTCATAGTTGTCATTTAAAACTATATACAAGAACAAATTCTTTCACAAATCACAACTACTATTACACAATTGTCAATTCTCTTGTTTTTAGATGCTGTAAGAAAAAAAAACCTTGCGTCAACTGCAACAGACAACCAAATGGAAGGCACAATGAAGACCTGGTTGAAATATGCGACTGACAGGGATGGGGAGCGTCTTGCCAGAAGAGAGAAAGTGGGTGTACAGAATTTTTGTCAGTTGTATATCTTTGTATGTAAAAAGCGCTAATAAAACTTGTATTAATTATCTATGTTATATTGTTAAAGTTTTATTTTTCTTGATTTTGAAATATTTTTTATATGGTATATTCCTTAAATAGTGTACCTGTTTAGTTAGTGCACATAAGTTGGCTAATGGTTGGTTGGCCGGCCAACGTTGGCCCAACGAGCAAAAAGCCTTTGAGCCAACGTTGGTTAATGGTTGGTTAACCGTTGGCTAATTGTTGGCTAACGGTTGGCTAATGGTTGGCTAACAGTTGATAAATGGTTGGCTAATGGTTGGCTAACAGTTGATAAATGGTTGGCTAATGATTGGCTGGCCAACGTTGGCTAATGGTTGGCTGGCCAACGTTGGCCCAACGAGCAAACAGCCCTTCAGCCAACGTTGGCCCAACGTCATTGTGTTATCTGGGTAACCAATGAAATGCAAAAAGTTTAAGTGAGTACAAGGTAATTCAGCAACAGACAAAGTTTATCCACTGGTCCTAGAAGTACATAAGCCTTAGTCTTTACTTAACCATCCCTACCTGGCCTCTTTTGTCTTGCATCGTTTCGAAGACACGACCCATAGACCATGAGTTACGTGGATTAGAGTCTACAAGTTGAACGTCATTTACCTTCAAATTCCGCCTTGGTATTGTCCATCGTTGACGCTCCTGTAACAGGTATAAGTATTCTTAAACCCAACGCTTCCAGAATCGGTTATCTGTCTCTATCTGCGCCGTCCATAAAGGTCTGCCTTCTCAAAAACACCTGGGGGTAATTGACCACTGACTTTTAGGGTTAACAATGAATTAGGCGTCAACGGTTCAGGGTCAGATGCATCTTGTGATATGGTTGTGATTGGCCTGTTGTTGACAATATTTTCCACTTCGCACATCAGGGTACTCATTGATTCATCGAGTTGGATAGACTGTTCTTTTAATAGGGAATGCATAACTTTTTGGATTGTTCTGATCATACCCTCCCAAACTCTGCCGAAATGAGAGCCAGTGGGAGGGTTAAATTTCTATGATATGCCTTTCTGTATGAGACTTTCATCCATCTTTTGTCGGTTCCAGTGAAAGATCTCATCACGCAATTCCTTTTCGGCCCCCAGCAGATTGGTGTCGTCATCTGAGATGATGACACTTACCGGCCCACGTCGAGCAACTAACCTTCTGATAGCGTCGATACAAGAATCTGTGAGCTACTTCTATGTGAATGGCACGACATGCTAGGCATGTGAAGATCACACTGTAACGCTTCACAACTGTGCGCCCCCTTCGGATCTCTATTGGGCCGAAGAAATTCATTCGGATAGCGTGAATGGAGGTTCGTCTGGTGTTACACGATCTTCTGGCAGATCGGCCATAAGTTGCTCGCCCTTCGCTCTTTGGTACCGGCGACATAAAACGCATTGTCGTGTGACTTGTCTGGCGACAGAACTTCATCCAATACTTTTGCATCAGTTTCGCCAGCATCGTGTTCTTTCTTAAATGGCCAACATCTGAATGTATTTCCTCCATCATGAGGCGCGATACTTGGTGTTTCGAATTAAACGGTATGTCGGCTCTGCGCAATCGGCCTTCAACCCCGAATTAGGCCATCCACCAAAAAGGGATAAGTTTACGTAGAACACTGTCCTTCTTCATGCTTCTCTTTTCTTGAAGAGCATATTCTTCCAAAAAATATTTCTTTTGAATTTCTTTTAAGATGTACATCACAGCTGAACTCAGTAAGTCCAGTGACAGCGTTTTCATTAGAGTAGTCTGAGTGACGGACTTGCCATAAGACTCCTTTTCTTGGCGATCAACCATCTGTCGTCTTGAGTTGCGCTGCGCAAGCAGCACCCAAGCAACAACTCGTTTTACTTTGGACCACGAAGAGCAGCGTTTCAACAGTTCTTCAATAAAGGGTTCTTGAGTCACAACGGACACGTTGACAGTCTTCCGCACTTCGGGGCTGGTTTCCATCTGTTGCTTGACCATTCCTTTTCTGGCTGTCTCAAAAAAGCTGGACCTGTAAACCACAACTGAGTTGATTAGAGAAATTTTCAGCCCTCTGGATGCCATTTGAGCTGGATTCAAGTTGGTATCTACGTAGTGCCATTGATCAGGTCTGCTGCCTTCTCTGATTAAGGAAATCCTGTTAGACACAAACGTGTGAAAACGAGACATCTCATTCTGGATATATCTGATGACAGTTGTGCTGTCAGTCCAGTAATAGGTTTCATCTATGTTGAGTTGTAATTCATCTTTGACAATCTTCTCAAGTCAAACAGCAATGGTAGCAGCCGTTATCTTTTTTAGAGGAGGGACTCTGGCCTTACCCTTAACGAGGCTGCAGTGAACAACGGGATATTTATCTTGAAACTTAAAAGAAAAGAAAACACACAGAGTGATCGAAGCTGACTATACATACCTGGTAATGCACTTTAATTCCATACCAATTATAAAGGGATATTTGCACCAATAAAGAGTTAAACGGCATCTGAAAGTATAGCTATAAATCGGATAAGTGACGCCATTTTCGCGTCTACAAAATACGCGCCTGACGTATAAGGGCTGACAAACCGGTGCTTTACTATGACGATCTGTATATCTGATTTTTTTATATGCTCATAATATTCAGTATTTCATTACTTGGTGTATAAAACCAAATCCAGTCGTATACTATGTAGTGTAAAATGGGTCATGAGCAGTATAATTAATTTCAAAAACACTTCAACTATGGATTATGGCCAATTTGGATAGCAATCAGTACAGCCCTTTCCATGAAGTGGATACAAAGCCAGCTTGGGCTGAAGTGAGACACGTGACTGAAACTTACACTTTTATTGGCCCGCTCCTTCAGCAGATGGTCTGCAGAAATCAACATGGCTGATCTACTGTTATTGTCGTTTGTACAGGTAAAGTTGAATTAAAAAATCAGCAAAAAATCGTACGAATAAACTGTACACTTGTTTCAAAAGCTATTAGGCTGTTCTATTTAATGGATGTATCATTTTCAACGTTCCAGTACACCCCCAGCGTCCATTCGCTTGGTAAGTTTTCTTTCTCACAGTCTAAGTTCCTGACACCTGAAGCGCGATCCTCAGATGGTATGCTTTTCATAACTTCATGACTGTTTGAGACCCACTTAGTTAAACGGAAACCTCCTCTGCTGCAAATTGAACGTAAACCATTTACAAGGTCTATAGCTTCTTTATCTGTGTTGGTGGATGTAACGCAATCATCTACATAGAATGCATTCTGCATTACGTTGGCAACTGTGGCTAAGAAATCGTCCTTATTGTCTATGGCTGTTTGTCGGAGTGCAGCTTTTGCCCAACTTGGGGAACTGACTGCTCCGAAAAGGTGAACCGTCATACGATATCTCTTTGGTTCTTCTTTCAGGTTGCAACCAGGGAACCACAGGAAACGCGATCTTCCTTGGGTACTCGTACCTGATGATACATGGCCTCGATATCACCTACTACTGCTACATGCTCTTGGCGAAATTACAACATATGAGGTTATTTGTCAGTTCCGGGCCAGGCAAAAGAAGTTCATTGAGAGAGGTTCCTAGATAGTTAGCAGAGCAGTCAAATACTACTTTAATTTTGTTTGGTTTCCGCGGGTGGTATACACCGTGATGAGGTATATACCACACCCGTCCATCTACGGCACTCAGCCAGCTGCACAGTAACTTTGTTCAGCGAGTGCTGTACATCTGAGTCCCATTTCTTTATAAAGGATTCAAGTGATAGAAATTGAGCGGCACTTGGAAGCATTTATCCAGCTCTTTAAATCACAATTTTGCCAGAGTACAGAAAAAACAACACCTATCCGCTACGCATGCTTAGTTCAGTCATTAATGATTTCTGTGCAAGAATTGTCAGAATCATCTACAAAGGCGTGAATTTGGTTTTCCATATCATTATCACTATGCCCGTCTTCTTGTTGCACATTAACATCTTTATATTGTCTAATGTGAGGATGGGTGCAGTCTTGAGCTGACCCACATTTTCAGAGTAAGGCCTTCTATCATTTATGTTTTCGGCTGTTAACTTCTCTGCTTTGTTTGAGCAAACAGGGGAGCTAGATTTGTCTTTGGTCCCCGCCCCCGTGTGGGTTCCGGGGAGATAAGAATAGACCCTCAGCCTTCCCAAGGTGCTTGATCGTAAGAGGCGACTAATCCTTGGGTCCCCGTGTGGGTTCCGGGGAATAAGAATTGGCTCACAGTTCCCAGGCAAGCTTGATCGTAAAAGGCGACTAACCTGGGTCAAATTTTTAATCATTATGGTATAAACCTATTTGTTAAATTAAGCACTCTATCAGAACATATTTACAAATTTGTATATTATAAAAAATGTTGTTTATATAAATTGTTTATTGTTGCTCCATTGTGATAATTGTGATATTTCTTGTTTTTAATCTCCGATTTACACAGTGTTTTACCAGTTTTTATTATTTCTGTTTCTGTCATTTTTCAGTTCCAATGTATTTTTGATGTTAAAAAATGTATGATAATTTAATTTCTTTTTGCCGCCGTATAAGTGAAATAATCTTGAGCGCGGCGTTAAACTCTAATCAATCAATCTTTGGTCGCCGAAATAGATATTCTGTCTGTCAGACTCTGTCAAAGTATGGAAGCGAGGTTAAACTCCCTCTCAGACATACAAAATTTGTTAAACTCACTGGTGTCTTTTTAAATTAAATTAGTTTCCGAATAATGTATTCATACACGACCAGGCTATTGGATGGCGTTGATTAAAGCCAGATTGCTAGCAGATATCTAAGAGCCTTGTAAGACAAGCTGTTTACAGGTTGGCTGGGAATGTCGCTATGACTTCTGGGAATACTCGCGCATCTCACGAGATCTCATGATTACGTCATAAGTAGGACAGGTCACCCCCCCCCCCCCCCCCCACAGTGACGTTAATGATGAAAGATACTGCATGCCTCCAAGCATAAGTCAGTATCATTTCAACTTGTAGAAAGTACCTAGCCTAGTAAGTGAAAATATGAACAGTAAAAAACTTGTAAACCCATCTTTGACAGAGTGACGGCTTTCTGGATTCCTAAAAACACACATCAGTTTGAACAATTCTGAAAGGGTTTCCATTCAAACCTTGCAGACATGTATATTTATTCATATTTTCTAAATTCTTATTTTGGAATAAAACAAATATCTTTATATTCTTAAATAAAACAACTGAGCTACAAGTACCTAGATGACATAGGTCATGTTATTGTAGTATTACGACTCTTAAGAGATGCTAGAAACACCCTTGGTGCAGACATCATCTAGCAGAGTACATCCTCTTGTGTAATCTGTGATGAACTGGTCAAAATTTGAAAGGCAGGAAAGTGTTTCTCCCTTAACTCATTCGTCCCGAGGAGCGCTTCTATGCGCCGCCAGAGATCACCGCTTCGTCCCGAGGAGCGCATAGAAGCGCAGCTTTTAGAGGGTCTCATTTCCCGGGGAGCGCATAGAAGCGCAGATTAACATGCCTGTCTATTGGTTCCCAAAAGAAAAAATTGAGCGGTTTTCCCCCTTTAAACCAATTAAAAATAAGCTTTCAAATGGTTAAGGAAGATATTTATACAGTTTAAGAAAACTTTTGATTGGTTGTTGCTAACAACATTCAATTTTGCGTCACATGTTTTCAAATGACAAGCGTTCGAGATCTGTCTGGATTTTTCTCGTCAATATGGCGGACCTGTCCAGTGACGACGAGTGTAGTTTTGAAGGATTTACCTTAAACGACATCATCACTGACTCTGACATCAGTCTGTCTGACTCCGAGGATGATGATTCGTCGGAAGATGAGCTTCCTTTGCGTGTTTTTTGTGGAGGAAGGAGCAGGGAAAGCGGCGATGTTTGTGATACGAGTTTAACAACAACAACAACTCCTTGTATCGACGGACGATGGACAACTACCTTTTCGGAAGTCAACGTGGCCGATTTCAACGAGCACACCGGGCCAACTATAATATTGGACAAGGACAAGGATGAATTGGACTTCTTCCGACTTTTATTTCCTGAATCTTTGACTGATTTATTGGTTGAGCAGACCAATCTGTACGCCCAGCAATGTATGTCAAGGAAGGAGGATTCAAAATGGCGTGATGTGACTTCCGAAGATATGAACGCTTTTCTCGGCCTGCATGTTCTTATGTCTATCCTGCAACTTCCATCTTATAAGCTGTACTGGACTACTGACAAGTTGCTACGAATTCAGTCTGTGCCTAACATCATGACGAGGGATAGGTTTGACAAAATCCTGCAGTATTTTCACTGTAATGACTCGTCTACTAACCCATCTCGAGGAGAAGAAGGACATGACAAGTTACATCATGTTCGGCCCATTTTTGATGAGGTACAGAAAAATTTGGTCACGAATTATGATGTGCACAAAGAAGTCAGTGTCGATGAAGCGATGATTCCTTTTCGTGGAAGGCTTGGTTTCAAACAGTACATGCCAAACAAGCCCTGTAAATTTGGTGTGAAAGTTTGGGAACTAGCGGACAGTCACAACGGTTACGTCTACCAGATGCAGGTATATACTGGCAAGAAGGAGTCGGGCGGAGTAGAAGTTGGTCTTAGTTCACGGGTGGTCAGTGATTTGACTGAAATATTGTCTGGTAAAAATCACCACGTGTACATGGATAATTTTTTCTCTAGCCCTCAACTTTTTGAGTCTTTGTTGGCGAAGGATATTTATGCAGCTGAGACTTGTCGTGTAAATCGTCGTGGCTGGCCTGATGGATTACACGGCAAATGCTTACAGAAAGAAAGGGGTAACACCAAAGCTTACCAGAGAGGAAATTTAGTGGCAACTTCTTGGTATGATAACCGACAAGTGAATTTCCTTTCAACCAACAGTGACCCACGTCAGATGTCCAGTGTGAGTCGAAAGCAAAAGGACGGATCAGTCTTACAGGTTGCAGCTCCCCACGTCGTCTCAGAGTACACTAAGTATATGACCGGCATGGAACACGGTGATCAGCTTCGGATGCAATACCCAAGTGCCCGAAGGTCGAAGAAATTCTGGAAATACATCTTCTGGTTTTTGTTCGACACAGCAATCTCTTCTTCTTTTATTTTGATGAGGGAATCACCGAATCATCAGGACAGAGCCTCCAAAGTGAAATCCCAGCTCGAGTTTTGCCAGAAGATTGCCTCCAAGTTGATTGGGAATTTTCGCCAGAAAAGGAGGTACCAGTTCGACGAAACCGACAGTAGTGGGAGGTCACATTGGCCAGCAACTATGCCGAAAAGGAAACGTTGTGAGCTTTGTAAGTCCACCAAGGTGCGGAGAGAATCAACTTTTGGATGCACAATTTGTAATGTGAATTTGTGTGTCACTTGTTTCGAGCCGTACCATGTCCAACGTCGCCGACCTCATGAGGAGTAAATCACCACCATTACTCCAATTCCAAATGCCCTTTTAAGGGCAACCCAATTCTAATGAATAAAGTTTCTCAATTTGCACAAACTCAACACAAAGCCCCTCACTTTTCCCTTTTCATTTTTACTCCCACAAACACATTGTCAAAAAGTTAAACAACTGTCTTATTAATTCAATTACATCAGCATTTCCAAGCATTGATATAGTATATATATATACATATAATTTGAAACTGTGGCATAACTAACTAGTTTGATAATTTCAGTTTACTTACTGCAACCCTTCTGTATCAAATTGCTGGGGAAAAAATACTAAGCTATAATTTATTATTTTTTTTCCATATACTTTTATTAAATCCAAGCTCATAAACATTTTTAATTCAACATAATAGGAATTTACTATTTTTGTTTAGTATTATTTATTCTTAAAACGTCAAAATTTATGAAAAAACACTTTTTTAATAATAAAAATAAATACTATCTTGAAACTACATGAAGATCAGTCAAATGTTGTGGGTGTGGCCTGTCATTTGACAAACCAACCAATAAATGAACCAGGTTCTGTCACGTGATCACAACTGGTAGACAGCTAACCAATCACGGACTCTATAATCTGATTGTCGGCCATCTTCTAACTTCGAGACAACTGAAACTGGAAAAAGCTATCTATTATATTCGCTTATTTATGGTTGAGATAGTCAGTTCATTGATGTTTTATTGCGATTTTCAAAATCTCCAGATTTTACTCTTTTAAATGATACTCAGAATTTGTTTTCAAACGGCATCTACACGATACCGAAGGCAAACTTCCAATGTCAAAAAAGTAAATTTGCCAAACATTTTGATCGACGCTCCGCGAAAGGTTGTGGTTTGCCGATTTCTTCGAACTGCAGTAGCGGCAAATAATTGAAATTTTAAACAAAAGTACGTTTTATTTGGCATGGAAATTTTTCATGCGCCAAAACGGATGAACGAGCAAACGAATAATTTGTATAATAAATCGATTGTGACCACAAAAAGTATAATGGTAGCCTTATAAAGTGAATCAACCGGTGGACATCACACATTTTTTTGTGTTTCAGTGCGAAATAACATGCTCGAAATTAAATCTAGTACATATATATTTTTTTCAAATGTGATAAAATGAAGGCATGGCCACCAAATATTTCGTAAATCCTTATTTTATTGTACAAATATAAAAACTTGCCTCACTACAGGCAAAAATGTCAACCGATGTTAGTACACCGGCTGACTGCTGCTGCCTGCTCGGGACGAGGCCGACAGCACAGCTGTAGTACCGGCAGCCGTATACGCTCACAGGGACGAATGAGTTAAGAGAATCCACATTGAAATCACCAACGACAATGATGTGAGCATCAGATGTAGGTAATGTCTGAATTGCTGTAATGGTAATTTAGGTTCGGAGGCTAAATGAAGATCGAACGAGCGTACATGCGCCAAAACTTGATCAACTCTGAACGTCCTCACCAATAAGCTGCAATTAAAATTTCATCAAATTCCGCCTAGTGGTTCTGGAGATATCTTGCAGACAGACGCCGGTAATTGGGCTTGTACAATTTTTTTCATTCAACTATGGCTCTAAAATGGCCGGTAAATGTTTTCAATTTTGTCTCATAAAAAAACTAATTTTTGGTTGGTAAGTGGTTCTGGAGATATCTTGTGGACAAGACGCTGGACGACAGACGAGGGACAGCACAACCACAGTATGTCTTCCCAACATATGTTGGGCGAGACATAATGAGTTATTAGGAACAGAATACAAACTTTGTGCTGTGTTTTGAAAAGTCTGAAAGCTGGAGACATTGTGTCATTGAAGTTCTAGTTGGGTTGTTTCTTTGGGACAGGAAAAAAAACCTATTGCCTACAACCTTTTTGACAAATACTTTGGTCAACAACCTTGTTGACAAATACTTTGATCAACACAATTATTTTGACTTTTTTTAAATAATACTGTTGGAAATGATTTAATTTGCCATAAGCATAGCATTGTTTACTTACCCTGTTTGCAGACTGTGCCACATCTGGAGCCTCTCTTATTCCTTGGTGGTTGATTTTGAAGGTCGTGTTGTCTTTGTTGCAAGTCTAGCTGTTGTGATAATTGTATGTGTTTATCATTTCAACCATAATATCTGGCGCTACCAGCATAAGGATGGGCCACTGCATTGGGCGACACAGATGCTAACATAGCTTTTATGTCCGCAACATCACATAGTCCAATTCCACTGTTTTTGGCGATCTTTGTATCACAAATCCTTTCACGTAGGGAAAAAGTCCTGGACTTCAAATGTAAAACAAAACAAAATTATCAACTGCTTTGTTGGCCGTCAATATCCTTGACCTTTGGAAGTAATCTACAACAGATTGACCTCGTAGCTGGGTAAATGGTGTCTGGTTTGTATCTTCGAATAAATGCACCTTTCAGCTCTGCCCAGTCGGCTCGTCTTTCAGGGGATAGTCTAGTCTGCGGGTCCAGTCAAATGGAATCTGATCGACGCAAGTTTCTTACCAGTGTCATAATTCAGTAAGGTTTGGTAGGAGTCCCAACTTTTCTAACCACGCCTTGCCGTTCTGGGACTAGTCATAACAGAATTTTTCCATAGTAATATTTCTCGCCATCTCTATGGAAATGGATGAAAATGTCATATCATATCATGAAGACGGCTGTGAAAGGATGGAGTCAGAAATGTCCTGCTAGCTTTCTTCTGTTGAGTTGGTTGCTAAAATATCTATACTGAACCGCAAAAGAAACGTCACCCTATGCCTATTCAAATGGTGCTAAATCATAATTATCATAATTTTCAATAATTTTTCTCTTTAAATATCCTTGCTAGACCATGTTTGAAGCCAGTGGTCAAGAAAGTTTGGTTTCTGATCATGTTACTAATATGCAAAACGTCGTCAAAGCACAGTTACTTAAGTAATGATGGGGTGCCTTTTCGGCGTTTTGCCTGAGGGTTACAATGCACGTGCGTTGCAAGGTGTCCCTATAAAAAAAGCCACCGAGCATGCACCGAATCATTCACAGTTTGACAGTTGTGAAATGCCACGACTGTCACAAGAGCAGAGACCAAGCCTTGAGAAGACTTCATCTTGCCCAGACTGCAAGACCTGTGGCAAACCACTTCAATGTTCATGTCCGAACAATATATACCGCCTGCAGCAACGGGTTCAAGTCACTGGAAGCACAGCAGACCGCCCTCGTAGTGGAAGACAGCCTGTAACAAGATCGACAGATTGTCCGTCAACACCAGCAAAACCGCTTCTCTACAGCTGCAAGGACAACCATTGGCAATCACCAGAGACCAATCAGCGACGACACGTTGCCCAGACGTATGAGGCAGGCAAATGTCAGATGTCACAGGCCTTACAGGGGTCCGATCCTCACTGCTCGACATCGCCAGGCTCATCTGTAATGGTCCACACAGCATCGGAATTGACGTCACCGGGAGTGGAGAACTGTAGTCTTTGATGAAAGTTGGTACTGCATCTTGACGGGCGAATGAGAGTGTGGCGTAGACGAGGGGAGCGTTTTGCAAATGAGTGTGTTCTAGAAAGAGACGCGTCGGGAGGTCCCAGCATTATGGTATGGGGTGCTATAACATTAAATCAAAAACTAGGCCCTATGGTGTTCCGGAATTTCGGTCCTGGCAGAGGAAATGGCGTAACAGCTGCCCGCTTTATCGATCAGGCCATTTTGCTCGTCATGGAAATCATGTCTTCCAGCAGGAGAATGTATGAGCCCATACTGCCAGAGCAACGAGAGACTTCCTCCGTCAAAGCAACATACAGACTCTTCAATGGCATGCTCTCAGTCCGATATAAATCGATATAACACTTCCGGGACGAAATTCAAAGGAGGCTCAATCGAGTGAGGCCAAGGCTGACAACTGCAGCTGAACTCACTCAGGCGTATCACAGAGTTTGGGCCAAAGTTCCTATCATCTTTATCAACCGTCTTATCCATTCGATGTTCCGATGATGCAATGCTGTAATCAACGCCCATGGTGGCCATACACATAACTGACTTCCAGATGGCACTGTGGTGCCACCTGTCCTCACTTTCATTTGAAATTCTCTAACATTTGTCCGCCTATGATGATGATCAATCATGTCAAATTTGGAATCATTCCGTTGATAAGTGTATTGTTTATATCTATTTGAAATACACTGATTATCAATATCCCAAAAGGAGTGACGTTTTTTAGCGGTTCAGTATATATGGTACCTACTTTCTTTGCATTTGTTGGAAAGGAGTAACCATGCCAGCTATTCCTACAGGTTTAGGTCTGCAGAAAAATTAATATAATAATATTTAATAATAAGTTTTCTGTGAAATTAGTGAGCTTGTCCTAAAGAGCCTTTTAATCTTATAAGGCAGGACATTCAAGATTTAATGTGGCAAATCTTCTCTACAATATAACATAAGAATAAATATCATGTTTGAAAGTCGTTTTAAATGTGGGTTCCATACTAATGATAAACAATTAACACATCACTGTAATGATTAAACCTAAATGTTCTTGTAAATACTTGCCTGATACTGGGAGGTGGGCTGTTGTAATTTGGTGAACCTGTGTGCGAGATGACACGAAATGGTTAAGCTAACTGCATGTAAGATGACACGAATTGTTTATCTTCAATATGTTAATCTGATATTATATAAATACTTGGGAGTGAGTAATGCACTTTTAGCTGCAACTTCTGGCTCACCAGTCTTGTATGAGTATGAGGCCAGTCAGTCAGCCAGCTAGCTAATCATCCAAAGGATTATTTTGGTGACGAGTTTCTCGGACTTATTCATGGACCTGCAAATTTAAAATTGTTGTGCCTGAATTCTTTTACGATGGACCTCAGAACCATGATGTATTGGTGTGGTTGGACAGCATTTGTATTTATTTGATTCTTTTTTTCTTGTGGTATTGTGAAGTTGTTATAAATGCTCTTATATAATTGGATCAACCGAAAAAATGCTTTGTAGTTAGTGGTTTGTATATGTGTTGAAATGCGTTATGGAATGATACAGGTTGAAAACCGATATCTTCCCCTGTGGCCAAGATATTCTTCTTTTACTCAATGGTGTACTTTTTATATCCGCTGAACCAGGAATTTCTCCAAGGAATTCATGATATTGATGGCACTATAGCGGGTGTAGAGATTGTACAGGCCCCCTGTATTTGATTTGTGTGCACAGTTGTCTCTTCCTCTGTATCGCTATTTAAGTATTTTTTAAGGAATGATGGTGAAGTGTCGGTAGCCTAGTTTCTTCAAATTCTTATAGGCAACCCAGCCTTGGTCCAAGTAAATAGTTGACCCCTTTGCCACATGGCATTCAATGGTATAGGTAAGGGTCGGGGCATAACACTTATCTACCGGGTACATTATAATGCTTTTCGATTCCCTTACCACCATAACAAACCCATACACTTTTCATAGTTCGTGGTTCACCTAGGTTATGTTTAATCTTTTTACAGAAATGGGACTCTATTTCTATCTCCCCTCAAAATTTCATCAGGAAAATCACTGCATATTCTTTGCAACACACTTTGGGTACATGAACTACTCCACAAGAAATTTATTGCGCCTCAGCTCAATAGCCCATTTTAACGATAGCACTGCGCATGACCGACCAACCTCCGGTAAAATGTAAACAAAGCCTTCATTATTGCTAATCAGCATGGCGAACTGCTGTGTTGTAGGCTGTTCTAATTCATACTACAGAATACAGCAATGGTTACAGTCTAAATGCGACTTGCACTCTGATAAACTACATTCTGACTGTGGTTGTAACTATCCGTTTAGGTTGTCACCGTTCCCCAAAGACGAGCGAACAAGGGCTGCGTAGGCAGCTAAGGTAAACAGAAAAGATGGGAAAGAAAATTGGTTGCCTAAGTCACATAGACCTATTTGCACAGTTCATTTCAAAGACGGCGGACCAACAACACCCTTCCCCTAGGCCTTCCCCAACCACTAGGCTACAAAAACGAGCCAAAGTCGACCAAAAAGCCCCCTAGACAGCGCTTAACATTAGAGACTGCGCAGCAACAACAACAACATTCGGTCCTCTCCCGACAGTACAGGCTGCTGCTCTTCAAAGCATCCAGTTGGAACATTCCTATTCATTCACCTGCACTTGTGACTGTTCTGACAATTGTACTTGTTATGGTTGTTTAACAAACTTAGGGCCCGAATTCATGACTTAGAAAACGACATCAAGGAGATTTGTGAATTTCTCAAGGATATTTAGTGTAGACTCCATTCTAAGATCTAATAAGAAGGTCCGTCTGTACCTTGGTATTTCATACCGAACCAGTTTCTTTAAATTTCTGGAAACCTTAACACCGAAGTGTAGCAGTATGCGTTATTTCTTTAAATTTCTGGAAACCATCACACCGAAGTGTAGGAGTATGCGTTATTGGAAGGGACAAAAGAGAGTGATATCAACCAAGTCCAAGAAAACCTCTACTAAAAAGACCTGTAAACCAGGACCAAAGAGAAAACTTTCAATCGAGCACAAATTTATGCTGACTCTTACGAAGCTTTGACTTAATTTAAGAATGGTTTTTCTTTTGGATTTGTTTGGTGTCAGCCTTGCATTGAGTTCTCAAATATTTGCTACCTGGATTAAGTGTTTAGCACAGATTTTCAGGAACTTGATTCACCACCCGTCAAAAGAAGAAGTGAAAAGAACCCTGCCCAAATCATTCAAGGATAAAATTCCACCAGCCAGAGGAATCATCGACTGTTCAGAATTTTTCATAGAAAAACAAATAGCCTTGACATTCAGGCTGCTACTTGGTCAGATTATAAACAGCACAATGCTGTGAAAGTTCTTATTGACATTTCCCCAACAGGTATAATACAATTTAAATCTAAAGCATGGGGGGTAGGACAAGCATTTTGTTTTTCATTCAGGGTATTTGGAAACAATTGAACAAGGGGATATAGTGCTAGCTGACAGGAGTTTTCCTATTGCTGAGGAACTTTTGTTAAGAGGAGCAAGGCTTTACATTCCTCCTGGCTCAAGAGGTGCCGAGCAAATGACGAGAGGGAAGGTGCTGAAAACAATGACTGTTGCCAACTTGCGAATACACGTTGAAAGAGCAAGCAACAGACTTCAGTGGTTTAGAATCGTATGTGAAACAATGGTCCCTTTGATTGATGATATTATCACAGTATGTTCAGCCCTCATCAATCTGTATCCCCCTCTTGTAAAGTAACTATTGTCAGACACCAAATATGTTTACGACTTATGTATATATGATTTTCTCTATAGAAACACTTATTCAGGACACTATTTTTGAATAAAGTTAGACAGAACACATTGTTTAAAGAAAGCACTGTTCATGATTTCTTCATGAAACTGAAAAATGGAAAAAAAAATCATGATTCCTACTTGGACAATTTGTTTCAGACAATTGTCACAAGGATATGTGTCAACAACAGAATGACAGGTTGTGATTTCCTCTATCATTTGTATAATTTCTGTTTTGGTCAGTTTTGCAGCTTTAACCCCCTTATCTTTAAGATGGTTAATAGAGGTAGACTCTGGTAAATGCTGGAGCTGCTCTCTCAGTTTCCCCAATAGTTGCTCCTTTGTTTGGTTCTCCAGTTTTTTGGGCAGCTTGTCTATCTTTCTTAAACACAAACAAAGGGCGAGGCGGTAGATTGGGTAAATTTGCCAGAGCTTTTCTCGAGGCCACTTGGTTAAATTTACACAAAACCGAGAAGCCGTTAAACTCTCCAAGTTGTCTCCGATCATGGTTTTCATCTTGGCGGTTTGGTCAGCGAGGTAGTGTGACAGTTTACTCCGCCAAAGAGAAATTTCCTGTGTTAAGGATTCTCCGGAGACAGTAGTAAAGGAAGTTTCAACTCTGGTTCCTGTAGCTTCCAAGACACAGGACATAAGCTGAAATAGGAGAAGAAGTCAAAATATGAAATGTGTAATTATCATATACTTAGCGCCATTAAAAACGCACGACCCAAAGAATGTAAAATATTTTGAGAAATGTAAAGTGTAAAATATTGCAAGTACTCTTAAATTGAAGAACAAGGCATTGGTCACAATGAGACAAAGAATTGACAATATGTGAAACCCTGGTGACTTTTATTCCTTGCAAACAAATCGTTGATACAGAAATTGAAGGTGTCTTCATTCAATAATGGGTATGTCCACCTCGGTCATCAACGCAAGCAGTACATCTGCAACGCAAGGACCTGATGAGTGTGGCTATTCTGTGCTGTGGGATCCGGTCCCACTCTTCCTGCACTACCTGGATCAATTCACATCGGTTGCGTGGCCTGGGTTGACGTTGTGCAACGGCATTCTTAAGCTGATCCCACAAGTGCTCTATGGGCGATAGATCGGGGAAGTAAGCTGGCCATTCCATGATGTTCACATTATTCTGTTTGCAAGAAGTCTTGTGTCAACTTTGCAGAGTGTGGGCTCTGATGATTTCGAGTCCATCGTAAACCGTTTTGGCGTGCGGCAGGTGCCAATATGGGCCCTTGGTAGGGGATGCGTGCATGCATCTGTTGGAGACGGCGTCGGATGGTGCTGAGGCTTACCCTGGGCCTTCCAATTCCCACTGTCTCACGAGCAGTCTGTGTCGCGAAATCTGTCACGTGTGTGCAACAAACCGATGTACCGATCCTGGCGGCTGTAGTGACTCTGGGCTGACCAGGGCGTGGTCGGTCGGCAACATTGCCAGTTTCATGTTTCCTGATTCTGAGGCGACTAATTGTGGAGGAATGACACTGCATGTGACGTCCTACGGCGGCACAACTGAGACCCGCCTGTAACATGCCAATGGCACCTTCCCTTTGTTGTGTCGTAAGTCGGGGCATGGTAACGTTTTCTGATTTTTTTTTGTCTTTATGCTGAGCTTCGTGTAAAGTGTTGGAACCCACGACAAATGAGCCCTGAAAACTGTTCTCAGTGACGGTGAAACACTCAATGGACGTTTTAAGGAAATGTTGCGTAATGTTCACGACAGGCGCGTCGGGAATACCACAGGTTATCCAGTTATTGCAACTCAACTGGAACTAACAAACAACAAAACGTAAATGGCCAATAGCCTTACTGGGGTAGAAACATAAAATTCAACCGTGCGTTTTTAATGGCGCTAAGTATATATGCTATTGTGGATCATCTAAAGCCCCGTTCAGGTCGAGCTAAGATCCGATCTGATCGTCGTAAGCTCCAATCTGTAGTGAATCTTCGATCAATCAGTCGGAGAACTTTTTTCGACATGAGCGGCCTTAGGACTCTTCAGATCGGTCTCAGACTGAACAGTCTTACGATCGTAAGGATAGAAACATGTTCTATTTTTTCCCGATCAATCTTAAGGCCACAGCCAATCAGCGACCTATACTTCATCATATACACTTTCCCCTTTAGGTTTGGGGATTCGAACCTGCAACAAATCGTAAGGTTTTTCATTTTTACCGTATATCGCATATTTTGAAAAGTAAAATCAGAAAATGTCTTACCTCTTGCAAAACATCGACTGTCCTGTAACAGCGAGTCCAGCCTCTTTCAGTCGGAATGCCTGAAGGAAGCCAGCGCTTACATCTTCTGATTACTGCTTCGAGGATGAAGTCTCCACCAACTCCCCGGCTTGGGTGTCCGGACAAAGAATAGCTCTGACAAATTAGATTCCTTACTACTGGGGGGGGGGGGGACTGGAGATAAATAAGGGAGTCCTGAAGTGAAATCCGTTGGTACGTTGTTTTATTGACTCCATAGTATAATGGTTCGAATTTCACACGAGCAGCAGAAGCTAGTTCATGGTGGTTTCTTCTGATGCCACATCGGTAAATGAACACAGCGAACAAGTATGTGAAGGTGAACTCTGACAGGTATCGGATTCTAGTATCTGTTGATCTGGAACACCATTTTAGAAAGTCTTAAGCATCAGGAGTATCCCCGCTCAGCATCTCCTCTGTGTTTGCATGTAGGGCTATCATCAGCAGTTACCACGCCTTGTGATGGTCATAAAATTGATGGCAACTGTTAAGGGCATTTTCTGACTTGAACCCCATGGATTGGGCAATTGGCTTGAATATGGGTTCCCATCCAACACAGAAAGCTGCCTTTATCATATTGATTTCAACATGGCCTGGTCCTAATACCGGAAGAATATTTCGGTATTTATGACCCTCCTCTCCGGCGACGATATTATGCTTGGACAATGTATGTGTCGTAAAGTCATCCAGACCAGTTGAAAATGTAGCGGGGCAGTGTGGGCATTTGTAAGTCTTGGCAATCTATTTAGTGGCGAGGTCATATGGTAGACCATCACACCCTACAGCCACCCATACTCGATGGTTTCCCACTCCTGACTCTTTCACAATGTGGTCCAATACATCCGACACACTGTCAAATGAACAAGGGTTCACGAAACAAGGCTCACCGGTGATCACATATGGAGGTCTCTCAGGATGTTTTGCTTCCACGATGGCGTACAGATCACTGGCTTGCCGAAAGGTGGTTGATTGTGTTGAGGCTGTGTTCAGAAGCTCTAGTCTTCTGTGGATGAACTGCATTCTTTCATGGCGAAATACATCGTTCAGCTTGGCTTCCCAATTGTCGAGTCTGGCCAAAATATCGGGCGTTAAATTGCATTAATTGTTTTTCAGCCAGACTGCTGGCGACAGTTCTGGTTGTCTCTGGAGGGCTTGAGAGGGATCCTGAACGATGTAGATCATGTTTGTCATAACACTGGTTGATGATGAGTAGTCCGCCCGTATCTGCCACTTTCTCTCCAGGACTTGGTTATTGTCAAAATATGCCACAAAGTCACCGTTTGGACACTTGTTCGGACAGACCGCTCAACCAGTCTAACACAGTTGTATAGGATCCACAGGGACATAAAGCATTTAATACCGATGTTACCAACTTACTGCCTTTGTGAATATATAAAATAACATTCAGCAGGAACCAATGTGGACCAACGAGGGCAATGTGGATATTGGTGTTTGCTTCCTCCATATATCCACAAAGACTGTTCATAAAAGAAAGAAGTTCCTTTGGAAAATTGTCTTCTAACCATTTAGAGGCAGATTCTTGGGTGAAAGACTTCTTTCTCTCCTCGTAACTTTTATGTGCTGCAGTCTTGAGGCGAGGTGCCAATGATTTCCCCAATGCCCTAATTAGTTGAGTTTGCTGTTCCTTCGAGAGATTGCCGTCTTCTGCATCTTGGCACAATTCCGCGAATGTTCGGGGCCTTAGCAGGTTTTGGATGAACGTGTTGCAAGCTGTACACAGATACTTGGCTCTGGGGGGCAAGACGATTGTTCTCTCGTAGGTAGGCAACATTGGCGACTGGAAACTTTCTGGAGGAAATCAGGAACACACTTGCCTCTCCAGCATTGCTGCAAAACTGACCATGCTTGTGACAATTGCATTGGGAACTCTGCAACAAATTGGAAAAAAAGAGTATAAGTATCAGGGCAAGAAATAATCTGGAAATTTGTTTTATTTTCATGTAATAATATCAACTGTTGGTAACATTTAATATATACCCATTTATATGCCGCCATATAAATGAAATAATCTTGAGCGCAGTGAAAACAATATTCAATCAATATATACCCCTGAACAAACCCATACAAGGCTAATGTAAGTTAGGAATACTTAATGTTCGCCACATTATTGTATAACCCATATAGCTTTAAATAAAATATATTCATCTGGGTCCTAATCTACTATTATAAGCTGGCGTAAAGTTACGTCCACATTTTCAGCATGGAGTTGCGTCTTAGAACGGGTTTGAAAATCTAGCCAGAAAGATCAAAGGCATCATTAGGCCTACAAAGAGAGTTTTTGGATCAGGATGATTTTCAATTTCAATCAGGAATTTTTAAATTTTTATTTGGTCTAAGGTTGGATTCAATTCAAGTCCTGTGTTGGACCTAGGGACTTATACAAATCTAACCAACTGAGCTACCGAAGCCCTTCAGTAGAATTGAACCCACATTTTAAGTCAAGACATAATGTGGAAATTTTTGGGTATTTTTCAGCTTGTCAGTGCTACTAGTCTCGGGGAGTAGTGTTTGGAACTTCGCCTATGAATGAATTCACGTTCGGCCCTTTTATTTCAATGTTCTTCACTTTTAGGATACAGACACATTTTCTCATCAGAATTTATGATAACGCTCGAATTCAGGCAGCTCGCGTCATTATAAAAATAATGTACAACAGTTCATATATTTGGAATATTAAAAGAACTGTGCTGCTTTTTATTTTATTTAGTAAATTATGTGAAATCATAGCACATACAAGAAATTACTAACTTTCAAAATCTCCCATCTAAACCCAGGTTAATTTCACTCTGTTCCAAGTCTTCCCATCTCAAGAAAATTGCTTTCGGTGTAATGAAATTGCATTGCAGAAACTTTGTGGAAAATGTTGTTATAGCCAAAAATTGCTCTGTCTACCATATTGGTGAGATACCAATGCATTACAGTGCGTAAAATTATTTGTCTGCTAACCCTCTATATATATATCCTCATTTAGTTATTAGAACTAGGATAGAACAAGCAGATTGGCTTTATTCCCAGCGCCAAATTGTTATTATAGAATAATATGCATGTACTGAATTGTTCCCATACTGGTGGTTAATTGCAATAAATAATTTCCTTAAAGGGATCTTAACGCCCACGTTCATCTATACATATTAAAGATTGTTACAGCAATAACTGGATATGGGAATTGGGTCCTGCATAAAAAATCTTATTCCAGGGAGATAACTATTGTTGAGGAAAATTAAATTGTGAATTACAAAGTAAGCTCCCCTTTAAATTTTGGTTGAAAACAACATTGCCACCTGGTAGCCATCTTCAATATGCTAATGAAATGATAATGTATGGTGCACAGCTAGAACTTAGAGGGATGATGTGTTTGGTTAAGATCAGGTCAGTAGTTTTCTTGGAATAATGATAGTAAGTTTCATTTTCAAATTTGGTTAAAAAACAACATTGCTTCCTGGCGGCCATATTTAATAAGCAAATGAGATGAAAATGTAGGGTGCACAACTAGATCATAGGGAGATAATGTGGGCCAATGTATATGTGGGATAATATTTGGTCAAAATCAGACCAGTAGTTTTCTTGGAATAGATGTAACAAAAAAACTATCGTCTTCCTGCAGCCATATTGAATATGCAAATGAGATGAAAATGAACAGTGCATAACTAATCCATAGGGTGATAATGTATGTTAAGTTTGATTAATGTCAGGTAATTTTCTTGGAATAAAGCTAAAGAAAAACAACATCGCCCCCTGGTGGCCATATTGAATATGCAAATGAAATGAAAATGTACGATGCACAACTAGACCATAAGGTGATGGATGTTGAGTTTGATTAAGATTGGACTGATAGTTTTCTTGGAATAAAGGTAACAAAGAAAAACAACATCGCCCCCTGGTGGCTTTATGGAAATAATGTGAGCCAAGTTTGGTGAAAATCGGACTATTAGTTTTCTTGGAATAAAGGTAACAAAGAAAAACAACATCGCCGCCTGGTGGCCATATTGAATATGCAAATGAGATACAAATGTACGGTGCGCAACTAGACCATAGGATGATGATGTATGTTGAGTTTGATTAAGATTGGACTGATAATTTTCTGGGAATAAAGATAACAAGCGAAAGTTTTCTTGCAATAAACGTAACAAAGAAAAACGACATCGCCCCCTGGCGGCCATATTTTATATGCAAATGAGATGAAAATGTATGGTGCACATCTAGACCATAGGGTGATGATGTATGTTAAGTTTGATTAAGATTGGACGGGTAGTTTTCTTGGAATAAAGGTAACAAAGAAAAACAACATCGCCCCCTGGTGGCCATATTGAATATGCAAATGAAATGAAAATGTATGATGCACAACTAAACTATATGGAGATAATGTGAGCCAAGTTTAGTGAAAATCGGACAAGTAGTTTCCTTGGAATAAAGGTAACCAAAAAACAACAATATCGCCCCCTGGTGGCCACATTGAATATGCAAATGAGATGAAAACGTAGGGTGCAGAACTAGACCATAGGGTGATGATGTATGTCAAGTTTGATTAAGATTGGACTGGTAGTTTTCTTGGAGTAAAGGTAACAAGCAAAAGTTAACGGACGGACCACGGAAAAGCGATTTGAACAGCCCTCCATCAGAATGATGGCAGGCTAAAAAAAACTGAACTGTTGTTTGGTCAATAAATCAAGAAGTATTTTAACCAGAGCTTTCATATTTTGAAGGAATGCAAGATTTGCAGACGGTTGCACAAACATCCACCTGTGTGAGGCAGAGCCTAGGAATGAGCTGTGGTACCGAATGAGTAACAGTTCATCTACAACAGTACAAAGCTGGGTAAGTCAGTTGAAGTATAGTTTTAGGTCAAGCTTTTATCATGATGACATAATGGCATAACCATACTTCAGCCGAGCTGTTGAAGCAGCGAGCAATTTGGAGCAAAATGTTAAAGCCAAAAATACCTCAAGAAAAAATAACCAAACAAGAACTTAAAAACTTAGAATTTTACCCTGCAACAAGTGCAGTAAGCGGTCTGTATTGCCCCACTTCACCAAAGCCAAAGTTAGTTCAAAACAATACTTTATCGTACATTCTCGAGACTAGAAGCACTAAAAAGCTTCTGATTTATACGTCTCGAGAAAAATAGCCGACAATTTCAACATTCTGTTTTTACGTCAAAATATCAACATTTTGGCAGCTCATGCCACTTTAATAAACACATGTACATAATAATGCATAAAGGAAGACCCTTGTGAAGTAAAATGTTATATATGAAGTCCATAGGTTTTTCTTCTTTGTGGTAATTTCTGTAAATAGGCCCCGTACACACATACATGTTTGTGGACATCTCATAGGCAGCTGATCTGGAGAAATTCCAAGTGACCACATGATCCGGTTACTTAACATTTAGCACATAGTAATTTGCCAGGCGAGCATACAAGACCTTAGAAATGGATAGGAATATGTCCTATCAGAGAAGAGTTCACTAGTCCGAAGGTTCAGTGGTCCGAAGGTTGAATAGTAAGAAGGTTCACTAGTCCAAAGAGCGGTACCGACATCATCCTTGAAACGAAAACATAAGCCTACCCAGATCCAAGGATAATTTCTTCCGCATCATTTTCCCACGAGACTAGAGACCCTTAGTCCTTGTTGGTCTCTAGTCAGGACAATGTCAATTTAGAAAGTTGCGAGGTCACTAAAGACAAATGAAATATTTAATTCAACGATTTTGTATACAATAATTCAATTGACATGACATGTTAAATTAAAGTCCTTTTATTTAAAAGATAATTTGGAAACTTATTTAAAAAGATGACATAGTTATATCAAGCTAATGGACCTTCGGACTAGTGAGCAGTTCCCTCATATCACATCCATTCATGAAGAAGGCTATAAAGGGATGGTGTCCGCCAGAAATGGATTTGCTGCCTTTCTTTGTTTGGTGTGCTGGCTGCAAAAATAGCTATATGGTTGTCGCAAGGAGTAACCATGCCAGCTATTCCTCCAATCAGGTTTAGGTCTGCAGAAAAATTAATTAGAATTTTAATATACCTTCTTGTTTAACATTATACAGAGGAAAAACAGAGAACCATTATCGGAGATAATACAGTACCCCTTGTAGGTTTAAACCACTTTGTTCTATAAATTAGGGGTGAGTGCATAGAATAGTCTCTGACCTAACGCTCTGAGGGACAGCGGTGTTGCAACACATCAGAAGATTTAAACTCCATGACGTCAATTGCTTACTTGGCTAAATGAGATGTCACTTGAGCGAGAGAGCAGGCACAACATTCCCAAATTATGACGTCATCGTGTTTGAATTACTGAAAACACTGATTTCACCCACTGTACGTTTTAGATATGGGTTGGTCCAGGACATTTTTGATTGGCTCTGGTTACTCATGGGAGGTTTTAAATGTTCTTATGCAGGTTGGAAAGGCTGGCTTTCCGATTCAAACCCTTACATTTTGTAATTAATGTACATATATGTATTAGAATAGACATAAATGACATCCTGGTGAGCTGTGTGCTGCTGAATAACGGGTCAGTGGCGGATATACCACTATTATTTGAAGACTATATTCCGCCACACACAGCTCACCAGACGTCATTTATTTATCAAATATCATCTAATAATAACCTGTGAAATTAGTACGCTTGTTCAAAAGAGCTTCGACCTTATAAAGCAGGACATTCAAGATTTAATTTGGCACATCACACACGATCTAATTTGGCACATCACACACAAAACTTTAAAAAGTGTGGTGTTATTTCTTATATTGTTAGTCTATGAAGGGGGAGAGTGAGGAGTGTGAAATGTTCTACTACACCAGTGAAGCCAAATCTGCTTTGACCAAGTACGATATTCCGACTTCAGACCAAAGATAGTCAAATACATTGAACAGATTTGGCAAATTTCATGGAATGAACAAAAACGACAAACTGTCACAAATCCAGACAGAGATCGGTCGCAGCACTTTCCTTTGGTCTCTTGCAAGAAAAGAAAAGGTTATTTTATCCAGATGTCAAATCCGCCATCACACCAACATGTACTGACAAGGGATGCCCATCCACTGTGCGTTCCTTGTAACAGCCAATTCTTTTAGAGTGGATGGAGTTTGCTCCATGAAGGAGCTCTTCACAAAGGTGAAAAGCCCTATTATGAAATTTTTAATTGGTGTATACCATAAAATTGGAATTTTTTTTTTTAGAAGCTACTATTGGAGACCATTTAAAATTGCATGTCCTTTTAAACTCTTTTTAACATGTCTCATAAATTTATTTCCGTCCTTTTTGTTTACTTGTATTTTTGATGTAAGTGAAAGAACTTCTTTTCGCTGCCATACAAGTGAGATAATCTTGTATGGCGTAAAACTCGAATCAATCAATTTTTTTCTGCCGAGGCTCAAGCAATTCTTCTCGCCATGGAAGTGATCGCTACACGGGACTTAAACAAGTCAAGAATGATTGCTATTGAACATAGAAAATGAAAAAAACACGCTAATTCGTAAAATTTTAGATATACAAGATTAGTCCACAACTGCGGGTAAACAAGTTGTGTTCTGCTGGGTGCCCAGTCATTGCGGCATCTATGGTAACTCCTTACTGCGAGGTCTTCTTCATAAACGTGCGTTCCACCAATGGGTCGCGGGTTCGATTCGCACTCAGTCCAAAACATTGGAAAATTTTCTGACTGGGTTTTCACTCGAACGACCTATGTGGGATGGTTGCCAGTTACCAACGGAAGGTTGTGGGTTTCCTCCGGGCATAGAGCCCGGTTTCCTCCCACAATAAAACTGGCAACGCCGCCATATAAGTGAAATAATCTTGAGCGCGGCGTAAAACACCAAACAATCAACAATCATAAACGTGCGCGTCTAAACACAGAATTCCAAAAAAATATTAATAATGGGTCCTTTATTTAGCAATGTACATAAGAAATTGGTGGGGTGTTATGGAGATCATTATACAGGCAATGCCCTAAAATATACAAACAAAATAGCAGTAATCTATACTGTTACAACATCAACATTATTATCCATACAACCTATTGGTAATTGCTGTTTAATTAGTTTTAATATATAACCTTTGTATTCTTGTAATCACACTTTTAAAGTAAAATATCCGAACCACCTCATCTCAGGCAAACAATGTTGACTAAATCAACCGAGTGACCGCTCTCACCGCCTGGCAATATAAATAAAATATTGCAGCAACTAATCTACATAGTTTGTGTCAATAAATATCTTACAGCATATATAAACTAGTAAAAACTGTTTAAAGAAAACAATAAAGAACCATTGGTAGTTATTCAATTCATAATTTACATACATAAATCAAACAAACATTAGAACAAATTCAGGAACATTTACCCACTCTAGTACATCAAAGAAAACCCAAGCACAGTCCATCTGGACAGCTCGCCAGCAAAATAACGAATGGTCAGTGTTACACTGACCAGCATACCATGCTCTTTTATTTTATTGTAATTTTGATGTAAACGGGTCATGAGAAAACTTCTTTTCGCCGCCATATAAGTGAAATAATCTTGAGTGCGGCCCAGAACGCCAATCAATCCTTGGAAGCATGTATACACCTTTTTGTATGAAATCCGCTCTCGAAGTCTCGACATTTGGGTTTGAGTTGGTTCTGTTAACTTGTTGACTTGAAACCTTACACCACTGTTACAATAACGGAGTCGACTAATGTTCCCAATTCAATAAATAAGAAAACGTTTTAGTACAACTTCGAGCACAATCCCAACTTATCGTACAAAATTTCCCCCCACACAGAATTAGGGAAGAGCAAAGATTATTCTCCTAGCAAAGATCATTGTCATAATAAAGCTTCTTGTGGAAGATATATTTTTATTACCCCAAAGAGATTTTCGTCACATCAAAGATTGTTCACAGGAAAAGGGTTTTGTCAATGCAAGGATATAGAGAACTTTGTTGGTCCTGTCATTTCTGATGAAAGTTTCTTAATTCTGATGAATAAAATGAACTGGCTCCTCCTAGATTGGGTGAGAGTATAAATTCTTGTCACAGGCAACGGCTATTCTGACATCACCAATAGTTGACTGCTGAACCCAGCTCAAAATAAACCAAATAAATTTCAAACCATGCCTATAAGACTCACTGACGCTGCTCATATTTGTAAGAAAAGTCAGGAAATTTTTTGTAATGAAATATGATGATTCGATACATATAGCTTAGTGGAGATAAGGTTCGCAAACCAGTGACATCACAACTATGGTAATTTGGTAGTCAGACAATATGGCGAAGCTTGTAATATTATCCGATATATCTTGTTCGTATGCTGGACAGTCAGTGTGTAAGCTGTCACAAAAGGTGAGGCAAAAGCTTTTTGTTAAATTAGTTCATGGTATATTTTTTAAAAACAATAACAGTTAATGGTTAACTTTAAAATTTAATTAATAAAAAAAACATGATTTGTAAAGGGGGAAAAGAATGGTGAGTAACAAACTTGCTTTTCCAGTGTCAATAGATTGGGACAAAAGGCACAAAAGCTGGGTCACCAGATTCCTTATGTTTCACTGTGCAATTTTTGTAAACCGTTGTTGTAACTTTCATTCTGTGTAATTATTATGTTATGTCAATATCCTAGACACTGCCACCAATGAGGTTCTATTTCATATCCGACATTAGTTTCTCGGAGTTAAACAGGTTTGTAAAACTGGAAATTTAATATCAGACAAGTACATTTAATACAAATATAAACGCAAATAGAACAATATATAACAGTCCTCCTGAATTTGAATTTTCTCTCTCCTGACTTTCTCTCCGTCCGGAAATTCTGTCACCAAAACCACCATATTTGAATGTGACAAAAAGATTCTGCCCTCCTGGAAATAACCATCTAGATCATGTTCCATGCTTCTTGGTGGTTGACATCTCAATTAGGGGAAGAGCAATTGATATGGGGTCCTGATAACACTGAATGATCTGCATCTTACTGACCGAAATGGGTAACTGCTGGAACGATACAGGCATGATCGGCGGAGAGACAGTGGAAATAGAAACTGTTATAGAGGCTACTGTCAGGGACTGAGACAGGTTCCTTGATGATGGCAGCTAGCTTGATAAAAGGTTTCAATGTCTGCAAGTTAAAACCTTGCGAAAAATCTGGATTCCTGTCACCTGATCCAACCTCAGCGATGATGCTGAAAGCTGAACTTGACAGCGGGGAATCTGGGGAAATAGAAAATGATCGCTTCTCCTGTTTAGATGACTTAATAGATTTCTCATCTTTGACTGGGGTCCCGGCTTTTGAAGTCGTGGAGTTTGATGTCCCAAGGTGTTTCACAACAGGTGACCATATGCTCATTTTTGTCCTTACAGAGGAACTGACAATAGGGACAACATTCGGACTGTAATCAACCGGCTGCCTTGTGACTAGATAAAGAAATCTTCCTAAAAGACCTGCCTGAACTTCAAAGGTGATCTTTATCAGCCATAACTGAAACATAGGAAACAAAAATATGCTTGTCAATCAAATTGTGTGCCTGCATAATCAACAATAAAGTTTACTTGTCTGTATTTATTTCAGTCATTCTGGCATAGTTTTTTTTTCCACAAAAACCTAACTTTTAGCCAAGATACCATTGATGTGCCACGGTGTGGTTCTGCAGCAGCAGTACTCGAAGACCGCTTTTTATTTCTAGTGTTCTAGGAATAGATTGATGATTGGTATCAAGACATTCGTATAGTATAAAATAAATGTACATGTTGGTTGTAAACAAATTTGAAAATCAATAGAATGTAGGCGACATGAACACAATCCCAGGCTTTCCTCTTTTGTTGTGGGTTTAGGAGACAACCCTGTGGCTGTAACCTGGGCAAAAAATTTAATTATAAATAAAAAGAATCGGAGAGGTGGACTTAAAACTTATCAATGATATTTACAGGTATTATAACCTTACGTTTTCGTTTATATGACCTGACCAACATCTATGTATACGTAGACTGTCTTTGACAAATATCCAACGGTTGCAGTTTGGAGGAGCATCTCCCTGGTTTAGGCGCTCACACAGGCATCCACTTCCTTTGTCATGTGCACCTCAAAGCTGTCCATTGCCAATCATATTGGTCGACGTTGAGTGTATGTTTGGTAGAGGTATTGAAACCAAAGTTCTTCTGTCATCCAGGCAGTGGGGTTGACCATGACAATCCAACTGTCAGGAACTGTCAAACTAAGTGGTCTCTTACATGTAACAAAAGATCAAATGGCATGGTTCAAAGTAATCTCGTAAGGGACCTTATCCATCCATGGTTCGAGAGCTCATCGTTTGCAAAGCTCTCAGCAAGCGAGGGCCCAAACGATGGGTGTGTAGAAAGCCATCGTTTGCTGCCAATCGTTTGCTGACTATCGTTTACAGATGCTGTGAACGCAGCGAAAGTCTGTCTCGCGAACATGGCGAAAGAAGTTCCGGCTTTAGCATTCGAGATCATGTGACCCCAGCTTGTCGTGGCGAGCACTGTGGGTTGCCGGTTGGCTAACTCTTTGTGTGGGTATTATCAATGCGTGCCTCCAACGAAGTTTGGTTCCTTTTTGCTTACAGTTAAATTGTCTTTACATTTACGACTCTAAACAAATATATATGTAGGATGTCCGTAGGATATGATGCAGCCCTGTGTAAATATGAAGGCCAGGAATCTGCGTGGTCGCTCTTAATTATGGCCGTGATGGAAGTCAACTTATGATCACCTCGTCAAGTGGCTTTATAAAAACTATGAGTCACATTTTCTCTTTATCGTCGTACATAGTTGAGTTGAAATCTTTTTAATGCATTTACGTCTTGAATGTAAGCAGTTTCAAGCACGTTTATCACAACATGGTGACCAGAGTTTTGTCACACATGTACATGTAGCCCAGGTCAACATGCATTTTACCCAAATTACGGTACTCACGGCCACATTCTTCCGATCGCCACCGAGAAAACATGCAAGCACGGTGAGATTTTTGTTGAAATGTTGGTTTTATGTCTGCTTTCCTTTCGGATATCGCAGCATTACAATGCTTGTATAATCTATTTACAAAGATGTGCTTGTTTACATTACTTGATATGCATTGATTTAGATCATTAAATTTAATTATGTGCTGGATTTTCTTGATATTTAGCAGAGATCCTTAAATTTAAAGAGTAACGATATGTATAGATTAAAAGAAATAAGAATACCATGTCGCACGGCGAGATTGTACACATTTATGTAGGTCTATACCGGTACCAGAACTAGAAACAATTTATGAATTATAAATTGCCTGTCCATTTCTTTGCTTATTGTTTCAGGTTTCACTGTGTCTTCTTATACCTACAGCCGAAGATCCGAATGAGTTTTAGTGAGCATGTGCTCTATGGTATTAGTGTCAAAGATATTCGTTTAAAGGTTTAGTTAATCATGCCATTGTTCTGTAATGCTATTAAACTACACAACACTCAGGGGTCAACATGATTTATTGCATACAGCTTCAAGCTCGTTATCTACACAGTTGTTGGCGGTTGACAATTTTTTTTAACATTTGTTGTTATATGTACATGGATAACGTTAAAAAGCTTATGAAATATTAAATACTGCACAATCACAGATCATTATTTGACCTCAATTTCTTGATTGCCCATTCTTCACAAACTAACACTTCATGCATGGTTGATGAGCGTTCAGGTTGGGAAATAACTTTGTTTTATTATTAATAAGATAACCGAAAGTTAAACTTTAGTCGGTTCGAAAGCTTGGATACCTCACGTGTTATTTACAGAATGGTGCCCATAATTATCCTGAAATAAGTATACAAAACACACACATATGTACATGTTGTATATTTATTAACGAAATCTTCAGTTTATGTTCAGTGCATACCAAATTTACATGTAACATGTTCTGAATGAGCACACAAATGCATTAATTTTAAAAGTCCATTAATTTTGTCCAACGCAAATCTCCGTATCTAACATGGAAATAACCCGGGCCACTATAGTGACCTTTCAGTCATGACACATGTTTCAGTTCAAGCACAGCCCTTTCTTCCCCCGGCACTTCGAATTTATGGCTGTCCTTATAGCTTGGCTGCCGGCAAACTGTTCCACGGGCTGTCTAAAATAATAGCCAGTTATTCTGTATATCGCACCAAGGCGAACCTTGCACAGGGCTTTCTTCATAGTTTCCACGCCCTTATACCGCGTAGTGCCCCCAAACACATTGGACTCCGCCATCACCTCATTCGTGAAAACTAAGTCCATCATTGCCAGAATGAACCTCTGCGGATTGCCATACTTCAGCGCCTTGTCCACGCTATGGCGGTCTACCATAATTGGCTGACGGGTCGTCTCGATGTTGATGTTGGCAGGAAGAGTGGGCATGTGGAACGTTGGAGACATCTCCACCTGACGTGCTCAGTTGGCTGGGCTGACCCGGGCATCACATGCGGTGGGCGTTACCGGCATTGTTTCAAGACATTCCACATCTTCAAAGTCAGAAGTACTGCCTGTTTGGAAAAGACATAACATTATGTTAAAGTATATTGCAATATACTTATCTTATCTTTAAACAGCGCAAAGCGTAATACCTTTACCGTTCTCAGTAATGTTCTTATTAACAGCCGCAACAAAAGCTTGGCTGAGATACTAGCACATGATGCTTATAGTATACTGGAAACCACACTTGATGTTTACTATTTAAACTATACATTAAATATGCAGAAGCACTTCTGAAATATTGCTACCCATTTCTGTTAATGAAACATTTATTTTATTTTAGAAATATCACTTACATGATGGGTTTATAGTTGGTGTCTCTGGAGCACATTGTGCTGGCATGGGTCAGCTCGTAATGGGTGAGTTCGAGAGTGGGCAAGACAGGCTGGGTGGGTACAGGAGTACATGGAGTCGTCCCGGTGGCTGTTGATGATGGCTGGACTTGTGGAGGAGATGAGACGGCTCTACTCCGAATTGTCTCCTGAACGGCATGCTGGAAAATAAAACAAATACATAAACATAACTTATTTATACGCTGTGAAGTTATGCACTTCAATCTGCCGATGGATTTGGTTATTTCACAGTATTAAACGTTCGAACAATTCTGCCATGTAATTAAAAAATGATATTGTCTGTAAAGTCTCGTACACAGGCACTTTTCTCATAATATTAATTTAGACCTACCTGCAGCCTTTTATTCATCAGTTCAAGGATCATGTTCACAGATCGCCGTAAGTCAGCTTGACCTTCAATCATCTGCTGCTGGTTGTTCATCAGGATTTGCTGGTTGGCCCTCACTTCGTTTAGTTCCTCTTGAACGGGTAAAATATCTCGGCTGCAGATCATCAAAGTCCAGAATATCATCAGATAACGACTCTAGAGCTTCTGACAAAACGTCGGCCGCTTCAGACTCTGGGGTTGTATCATCTCTCACCTCCAGATACCCTCCGATTTGGCCTCCATTCTTCGCATCTTGGATCAGATCAGAGCTATCGGTGACCTGCCATTCCCGTTCGAAGTCGTCAAGCACAGCTTTACTGTCTAAAACTAACATAACTCTTTAAATTTATACACCTTTTGTCAACATTACTATGTAGTACACGTTTTATACGAATCCGATCCTTTCACGTCTATAAATCAAAACAAAAATATTTTAAATTGAATAACTAATCCCAATAAAGCTAGGGAATCTTATGAAATGTTGGGTTTTTTTTCAATTGATATGACAAATACTGAAGAAGAATGGTTGCAAAGAACCACACGAAGTGCAACGATTTTATTTTGCGAAGGAAAAATAATTCTTTTCTTGGTTTATAATTGTATAAACCAAATAAAGTGAAATCATCTTGACATTTGCCATAACACCCTAAGTCATCAAACCAAATTGTAAATGTGACAGAGACGCTATAAATAAAGACTCAAAGAGTTTTCTTTACACTAAAATAAATACGACACTTTTAAAACATAAAAAATTAGTTTTTCGGTCGTTTGTTGACTTTTATTTCTCAATGAATCATGAATGAATATATTTGTGTGGGTCAAGCCTCATGTTGATGTCTGAAAAATATTTTCTTCTCAGCTTTTAACAATTTATTTTTGCGGGCTAGTAGTGAATAACCCACTGGTCTAATGAGATATTGTTTGTCTCCGGAAACTCGGCTTTGAGAAGAAGAATACAGTTGTTTTTTATTCCAGTACCCCATCCCAGGAGCTGAAAAACATGTGGATGGGAGGCAGTAGGTAAAAAATAAAAGATCAAAACAAATCATTTTTTTGTATAGAGACATTCAAACGATGATCAGAGAGCAAGCCCTAGAACTCTCCTGAGAGTTCTGTGGATGCTCAAAACCTTGCGAGTTCAAGGGAAGAGCAAACCCTACTGAGCGGAAAATCAAAATGTAAGCCCATCGTCGACAATTTTTTTAATATGTTTACCCAATAATAAAGGTTTCTTAATTGATTTTTAAAGTGAGAAAGATCATCAAAGTGAATAAATTTTCTTTCCGATCAAAAACATTCTCTTCACAACATTTCCGTTTGAATATACCTCAATGCTACATCAATTTATACTCAGAAATAGTTCCATATCCATCACTGCCGTAGCTGTTGTGTATCTACAGCCGTCCTGTCCCCAGTCGAAAGTCAGTCTTACTACTTTATAATGTACATTGGGTAGGAATGATCTATTTGAGGGGTACACTATGATTATCATTAGCTATCCACAATAGGTGCCTACTTACCTGTAAAGCCCTGCAAATTTGGTGTAAAATTGTTAGAGATGGCATATACTAGTAGTAGTACACACAAATGGCTATATCAGTATATGTTTATCAGCTCCAAGTGTACACAGAAAATGAGAAATAATGAGTGATTGAGAGGTCAGTTTGGTGTAAACTGCTAAAATCATCATATTTACATGGATAACCATTTTTCAAGATCGTAATAGTTCAAAGAGCTGTTCGAGGACAGAATTCATGCCTGTGGAACGTGTCGACCAAATCGTAATAGCTGGCTGGATAGACTTTACAAAATTTGGTTGCCAAAACTGAAGGGAAAATCCTAATCTTTCTAGAAAGGGAACAAGTTGGCCACATCGTGGTTTCTTTTTGATACAGCTGTGTTATACATATTCATCTTGATGCGAGGACCGCCCAAAATGAAGAAGTAATAATGGAAAAAATAATGTAAAAATAGTAATATCATTACCCTTCCAATTATAGGAAGACGGCAGAAGACAAACATTAAATATGTCTAATAGCACATATTTCAGAGACAGAATGAATAACTAACTGGCGAAAATGATTTTTTAAAAATATATGTATATACCAGTATATTACAACAAATATTCAGTAAAAAACATCGAAAGTGCTTCGAAATGTCAAACTCGGGTAAGCCAATGAAAGCACTTGAGTGTGTCACGTGATGTAAAACATGACTGCCACGTTCTACTTCACTATTGGAAACACTTATGGCCATTATCAGTGACACCAGCATACATAAATTTGAAAATTCTGACTTGACTTGTTTGACGTACCAATTGGTAGCCAGTCTTTTAAAGGTTTGCCATTCAGCAATAATCTTGCTTCTGTCAAAGCCTTTTAGGTTTAATGGAATTCCAAAGTAGTCAGAGATTAAGAGCAAGTCATCATTGCCATATTCTTTGTTGGTTATGTCCGAAGTTTTAGGATCAATTGCCATCATGGCCTTGATTAGTGGGTTATTGAAAGACTCAAAGCAAGCTAGATATTTTGATTTAAGTTTTTGAATTACTTTTTTTTTCAAATCTTGGATTTTTTGATAGTTGCCCTCAGTATGTGTGACAGGAGTTTTTAAAACAACATATGTTTGATTGATGTCACTTTTTTTTCTCTCGCGTGACCTTTACTTTTCTTTCCACTTAGGTTTTGCCACTTTCATTAATGAGGTTAAAATGGTCAAGTTCATCTTGACACTCTAACAACTTGTCTAGATACCCCATAGTTTTATCACATGCAGGCTCAACTTCACAAACAAATTAGGATGGTTTTCAAACACGAGGGATAGTGCCCCTATACTCTCTAAAATTTTCACGTAAAGTGACATTGCTAACATCAAGTCATAACCTGTAATTTTGGCTCTAGTTTCTGAACGGCAATTGCCTGCAGGCTGACAAATGGCATTCTTAAATGTTGGTATCCACATGTTTACAAATCTCTTAACGGCACACTTGCCGCGAAAATCAGGAATATTGTTTACATTAAAAAAGAAAGACCGTATTCTGTATTTTTCCCAGACAATATAAGTTAGGAACTTTCTATTTTTACAAAAATTTAAAAGTTTGGACGTCACTTTGTATTTTTAATTTGAATTTGAAAATTTGAATTGTTACGTACCCGGAACGTAAACAAACCGATCTGCCCCCTATTGGCGATTTTATGTTTCAGTCGAGTGAGTGAACTAACGGCACAGTGTAATTTTACGTAGGCCTATTTATCTGAGAAATACAGACTGACGATCGGTTAACAGCGACTGGAAAAGCCTGCTGATAATTGTTTGAGTGTAACCCACAGATACAAAGGCCTGAAAGGAGGGTAATCCAACACGAAAGTTGACCGACACTGATCGTTGTTGTTGTAATCAGGCTTCGATTCTTCGTTTGTTTTTCACCCCATTTTTACAGTCTAAAGCTAACTAGACATGTTTTATGTGTCCTATGTTTAAGTTTAGTGGTATTAGTCGTAGTAAGCTCATGTAAATTGGCCCCCGTGTGGGTTCCGGGGGTTAAGAATAGGCCCACAGCTTCCCTTGGAGCTTGTTCGTAAAAGGCGACTAAACCTTGGGCTGCCTGTTGGCCGTGGGCAGACTACCTGTGTCGGGGGATGACGGATCCTGGTGGCTGAGGGTTGAGGAGCTCGGCAATTAATGCTCCGAAAACCCAACACTCCACTTTGGCCCTGATTTCACCTAAACAGGAGGTCGGATTGGCCCGATCCGATCAATCGGCCGGTCACGTCGAGCCCTACAATGATCCAACTTAAACATTCCACGGTATTCGTAAACCTGGATATAAACAATATAAAACGTCCAAAATTTCATTTTCTACTGTTGGATTTGTCCACAGTAGACCCAATATAATTAAAGATCATTGTAGAAGGCGGTGGCTAATGGGTCAATCAGGTAGAAGCTACATATATATATTTGTCTCTATCTGCCTGAGTATACCATTCCTGGAGTTCCTGGTACCTCCCCCTGCAGGTTCTACTCACGGGGAGGTATCGCCCTTGTTGGTGCTCCGTGGCGGGTGGGAAACAGGAATGGTGAAACAAAACAAAATAATATATGGCTTCAACTAAAACGCCTAAAAAACGGAAAGCGACTCCTAGTGAGTCAAATGAAATTAGTCTGTCCGATCGGTGGCCTAGATTCCTTGTGATATCTAGTACCACTGATCGACCAGTCACAAAAGTAGATAGCTTTTTGCAGAAAAAGTCGATTGCTGCTTGTGCTGGTAAGTGCAAGTCTGCATCCAAATTGAGGAATGGAAGCATTCTAATCGAGTGCTTCCGGGAACAACAATCGTTAAATTTATTAAGCTTAAAAAAGATTGGGGATTTACCGATTGTTGTTTCCCCTCATAAGTCACTCAACAGCTGTAAAGGCATAATTCGTGACCGCGATCAAGATCTCGCTGAGATGTCCGAGGATCTTATCTGCTCGGAACTCAGCGACCAGGGGGTCACGAATGTTAAGCGCTTCTCCACCAAACGGGACGGCAATGTTGTCAAATTAACCACTTATCTTTTGACATTCAACTCATTGACCGTCCCCGACCACATTTTCATTGGCCTGTATAGGGTTAAAGTGGATGTATTTATCCCAAACCCTATACGGTGTTTCAACTGCCAGAAGTTCAGTCATGGAAGCGCTCAATGCCGCAACAAACAAGTTTGTTACAGGTGTTCTGGGCAAAATCACGATGCTAATGACTGGGTGACTTTAAGTTTGAGTTTGGGTTGGTCTTGGGTGTTGGTGTTAGTGTTGGTGTCCACCTGAAGCTCCAAACACCATGCATTGAGTCAACACTCAGTACAGACACCAGTGTTAACACTAGTGTTCAATTAGCAAATAGTCTGTAAGAAAAGTGTTGACCTGAAGCCGAAACACCGACTTGCGGTTAACACTGGTGTTCGTCCAGTTTTGACACGGCTACAATCACTCTACTGTTCAATTTGTACAGTAATATCCGACCTGACATCTTGCACTTATTAGCATACAGTAGCAGGTTGTCCGTTAACTTTCCATCCAAACTTTTGACACGGTGTAAACGGTCTCCACTACTTTCGCGTGTGCATACTTGACGGACAGTCCAAAGGCAATCCATGGGGGCAACAGGGATAATCCTGGGGATTTTAACGCCAGCACCCCGTATGCCAATGTTTTCTGCCCAGGATACCCTTAAAGGCAAGTCAGTAAACGGTTCAATGCTCTTTTCATTTTTTTTCACATTAAGTGTGCAAAACATTGAAAGAGAACTGGATGTTTTAATCACAAGTATGTATGTGCTTAAGTCATACTTATCCTTATCAAAAATCATTTACTGTAGTTACTGTTAATGTTTCTCGTTTTCCCTGCTTTCCCGCGGAGGACCTTTCGTAAAATTTGTTGACTGATTGTTCGTGTTGTGTTTTACAATACTAAGCGTCGTTCAAATCTTATTTCAATTATAAATACGACTGCACTTCTGGGATTATTGGATAGACTGAAAGAAAGTCAAAAGTCAAAAACTTGGTAACCATCTCTTGTTTGACGACCATATAATATTTCAGTCAGAGATTGACCTGAGCAGGAATCGAACCAGTGGCTCACTGGTGGAAATCGTGCATTGTTTGAAACTCAACATCATAACCAGCTGAGCTATCTGAGGTCCCTTTAGCTGATTATGTCCAGTATTTAACCTAAATTATACGCTTACACCCGCGTTAAAGTAGTCCATGTGTCGCAATATACAGTCAATTTTGTTCAATTCTTTGTTTGGTGTGCTACGCCGCACTCAAGACTATTTCACTTATATGGCGGCGTACCAGACTAATTAGGAGAGGGAACCGGGCTCTGCCCGGAAAGAACCCCGACCCGAAATCCAGTCAGACCAATTTCCGTTGTGGGGGGGGGGGGGGGGGGGGGGCGATAGGGATTAAGCCCGCGACCCACAGTCAAAGGAAAGTCCGAACACAAGTTTTGTTTCTCTTCAGTATGGCCAGCAAAAAGTTCGTTTGGAATAATTTGAAAAAAATACAAGCCCTAAACGCTAATAACGTTGACTTTAAACTCAGTCTGGTGTTAACCCTTAGGGGCTAGTTTTGTCTCCAATAGTAAAGCAATTGGAAGAATTCCGAAATGAACACCAACTGCGGTTCAACTCAACACCTCATTCTCCAACCGGTGCTAACCTAACACCAAACTCCGACTGTAAATCTAGGTTACACCAACACCAGGTGTCAACACCAACACTCTTATAGCAACTTATAATTGTTGTCATTTTAGGTGTTGGGTGTTGTGTTAGCTTCAGTGTCAAAGCAAACACTGACTATAATCGTGGGTAACACTGAAAGCAAGTGTCAACACCAACACCATGGCTCGTGCTTATAGATGGTGTGAACCAGGCTTTAAGTGTTGGTGTTAGTGTTAGTGTTGGTGTTAACACCCAACTTTAAAGTCACCCATTGTAAATTAACGCCAAAATGCTCCAACTGCGGTGCAGCTCACATGTCTTCTTCGAAAGACTGTCCTCTCTTTCTTCGAGAAAGAGATATACAGAGGATCAAGTCGGAGAAGAATGTGAGCTACTTAGAAGCCCGCAAGTTGGTAGCTCCTATGCCCAGTTCACCTGGCCTGTCTAATGCCAATGTGGCAAGGAAAGTTTGCGTCTCAACATCTGTGCAAACTACACTTACTTGGCCCATTGGCAAGGATAGGCCTACACCTGTTGAGTTGACCCCACAACCAGCACAATCTTCAACATCAACTCAAACTCAGACTTTTTCTGCAAAAACAGCTAATCCATCAAAAGTGCAAAGACCTGCAGGGCCTTCGGTTCGACCATCAAAGTCAACCGGGGATGCCCTAAAGATCTTTCACTTTGAATCCAGTCTAAACCGTGGCCCTGCAGAGCGTCCCTCCAGGGCCACGAAATCAAACATACAGATTTCTGGGAGGACTGATCCTCCCAAACCCACCCCTGACTCTGAGGAGAGCATCTGGGGACCCTTGGTTCAGACCACTAATAGGTTTGAATCATTGGAGTCGCAGGACTCCAGTCCCCAGGAGAGTACCTCACAGAGAAAGGTACACACTCTCTCAGAGTCATCCGCGGAGGAAATGGAGACCTCCTCCCAGAGACCTAAAGTTGACCCAACCTCTCCAAAACCTGGAGGATCCCGGGACCGCTCACCGAAGCCGAAGAGACCCGGACCAAAATCCTCCAAGGCTCGGAAAAAGGGTGGGTCTTCAAAGGGTGACCATCGTTCCAGACCTGGCGATGGCTCACCTGCACGCCTCCCTCCTTAATGGATACCATCATCCAATGGAATTGTCGTGGTCTTAGGACCAATCATAATGAACTAACATTATTAATTCAACAGTTTAATCCTGTTGCTTTCTGTCTGCAAGAGACACATCTCAGACAGACGGACAGCGATAGAGTAACCCTGAAAAACTACGTACTCTACAGCACCTTTGTTGGCGATTGTGAGCGAGCAACTGGTGGCTCCTCTATATTTGTCAACTCTGGTGTTGCACACAGTCCTGTGCCTCTGAACACAGATTTACAGGCTGTGGCTGTCCGTGTGTCTTTGGATAAAACAATAACCTTATGTTCCATATATATTCCACCTTCCTCTCAGTTAAATATAGAACAACTGAGAGGATTGGTGGCACAGCTTCCAGCCCCATACATGTTACTTGGGGATTTCAACGCCCACAGTCCATTGTGGGGCTGTGATAATAACGATCAAAAGGCTAAGGTTATTGAGAAGGTTCTCGACGAGGAAGGTCTGTGCATACTTAATGACGACACAGACACTTTCCTACACTCTGGGAATGGTCGTTACTCCGCTATAGATCTGTCCATTACAGACCCTGCACTCCTCTCAGATTTCACATGGAGGGTGCATGATGATCTTTGCGGTAGCGACCATTTCCCAGTCATCCTAGAACATCTGACTTCAAAGAGTGTAGAGAAAGTTCCCCGTTACAAATTCCAGAAAGCCGATTGGCCTCTCTTTTCGGCACTTTGTGAGGCTGAGCTCACTTCAGAGCTCAACGAAGGAGAGGATCCAATCGGTGAATTTACGAGAATCTTAACATCCATTGCAGACAGAACAATACCTAAGACTTCGACAAATCCCAATACACGTAGTAAACCATGGTATGACGGCGACTGCAAAGCCTCTATTCGATCTCGAAAGAAGGCTGAGCGTCGCTATAAACACCATGGTAGGAAGGAGAATTTGGACCAGTTCTGTATCGAGCGAGCAAAGTCTCGCCGATTACTTAAATCCAAGAGGCGCCTGTGCTGGCGTGATTTTGTATCCTCTGTTACCACCAAGACTCCCATGAGAAAAGTAAGGAACATGATACAAAAATTAAAAAACAAGAATAATAAACCCAGAACCCACCACTTGAAGGGAGATGGTACAACTTTAACCTCTCCCAGAGATATTAGTAATAGTCTGGCCCGGAATTTCTCTCAGAAATCATCCTCTGAGAACTACACCACAGAATTCCAGAACATAAAGGCCCAGGAAGAGACGGTACCTCTTAACTTCTCTTCACAGAATCTGGAAGACTACAATCAACCTTTCTCCTTGGAGGAACTTAATGCCTCCTTGGAAAAGGCCAATGAGTCAGCCTGTGGTCCGGACCAGATCTATTACAAATTAATTAAACAACTTCCAAAAATATCTCTGAACGTCCTCTTGGATTTATTTAATCATATATGGTCAACTGGTTCATTTCCTCCTTCATGGAAGGGAGGCGTGCATTATCCCGGTCCCCAAACCCGGCAAGGATCATTCCGATCCATCGAATTACAGGCCTATTGCTTTGACAAGCTGTGTCTGTAAGACGATGGAAAGGATGATCAATGACCGCCTTGTCTGGTATCTGGAGGAGAATAAGCTCCTCGCAAACATTCAGTGCGGATTCAGACAAGGTCGGTCAACTGCTGATCACTTGGTGCGGTTTGAGACCTTTATTAGAAATGCCTTTGTGCGTAAGGAACATGCCGTGTCGGTCTTCTTCGATTTGGAGAAGGCCTATGATACTACCTGGAAACACGGCATTCTTAAAGATCTTTTTGGTATGGGACTCAAAGGGCGCCTGCCAAACTTTGTTGCAAACTTTTTACAAGATCGCTCGTTCAGGGTACGAGTGGGTTCCACATTATCGGATTCATTCGAACAAGAAATGGGAGTCCCACAGGGGAGCATCCTGTCCCCAACCCTGTTCAGCATCAAAATTAACAGTTTGGCTGGCGTCCTACATGACAATGTAGAGGGGTCCATGTATGTGGATGATCTTCTTGTGTGTTACAGTTCCAGAAACATGGCTACCATTGAGAGACAATTACAGGCGTCTCTCAATGAGATCGAGAAGTGGGCCAATGAGAATGGGTTTCGCTTCTCATCTACCAAGACCGTAGCCATGCACTTCTGTAACCTCAGGAAGCTCCACTTGGACCCCGAAGTTAAGTTCTATGGTAAACCATTGAAGGTGGTCAAGGAGACTAAATTTTGTGCCCCATATCAAAATGTTAAAAGCCAAGTGCACAAAGGCATTAGATATTATAAAGGTCCTCTCCAGCACTGACTGGGGAGCGGACCGGGATATTTTGCAAAAGCTTTACAGGTCTATGGTCCGGTCCATTTTGGACTACGGATCTTTTGTGTATGATGGTGCCAGGAAAACATACATACAGATGCTTGATCCTGTGCACCACCAGGGACCCCGACTCTGCCTGGGGGCTTTCAGGACCTCTCCTGTCGAGAGTTTGTATGTGGAGGCAAATGAACCTTCACTCTCGAACTCCCGAGGAGAATCAAACTAGGTCTCCAATATGCCACGAAACTGAAAGCCCATCCCACGAACCCTGCCCACGACTGTGTTTTCCAACCATTATTCGAGGACTTCTATGCAGCCTCTCCTAGGCGGATTCCATCGTTTGGTCTCCGCATAAGGCCCCATCTAGAGGCTGCGGGCATAGACTTGGAGGAGGTCGCAACAGTAAGACCTCCCCGTGCTCCACCTTGGCTGACAAGCAGGCCAAGGTTCATCTATGACATCCGCCAGCACGACAAGTCTACCACGAATCCTCTAATAATCCAACAACAATTTGCTGAGATTAAGAATAACTTTGCAGAACATAGCTTCCTTTACACAGATGGATCGAAGGATGACGGTCGGGTTGCTGCTGCGACAGTGTTTGGCCGTAATGTTGCTTCCCTCTGCCTCCCTTCATCCAGTTCAATTTTTTCTGCCGAGGCTCAAACAATTCTTCTCGCCATGGACATGATCGCTACACATGACTTGGACAAGTCCGTCATCTGTAGCGATTCTTTGTCGAACTTCTTGGCTGTTGAACACAGGAGATTTAAAAACCCGCTGATTCGTAACATTCTAAACGTACATGATTTGTTAACATCTGCGGGTAAGGAAGTTGTGTTCTGCTGGGTGCCCAGTCATTGTGGCATCTATGGTAACACAGTCGCGGACAGTGAAGCCAAATCTGCTTTGACCAAACCAGTATCTTCGGTCGAAGTACCATATTCTGACTTCAGACCGAAGATAGTCAAATACATCAAACAGATTTGGCAAACTTCGTGGGATGAACAGAAACGACAAAATAATAAACTGGCTCAAATCCAGGCAGAGATCGGTCTTGCCACTCTTCTCTTTCTAGGAAAGAAAATGTGGTTTTATCCAGATGTCGAATTGGCCATTCTTTTTTATCACACCGACATGTACTCACGGGGGATCCCCATCCGTGGTGCATCCCTTGTGATGGCCAATTCGACATCAAACATGTTCTTTTAGAGTGTGTGGAGTTTGCCATGGTGAGAAATCGCCTGTTCAAGGCAAACTCCATGAATGAGCTTTTCACCAAGGTGAAAAGCCCTATTATTATAAAATTTTTAAAACAGATTGGTTTATACCATAAAATTTGAATTTTTATTATAATATACATATTTTCATATACTATTTTTGGAGATCATTTTAAAATTGCATGTCCTTTTAACCTCCAAAATAGTGATTTACACTCTTTTTAACATATTTCATAAATTTATTTCCGTCCTTTTTATTTTATTGTAATTTTGATGTAAATGGGCCTGTCTGATTAAAACTTCTTTTCGCCGCCATATAAGTGAAATAATCTTGAGTGCGGCGTAAAACTCCAATCAATCAATCAATCAATCATGTAAATTGGTTTTCTTAGCAAATTTAAACAGGCTACGGCGGCAAGTGGGCCTTTAAAGATCATAGGCAAAGGATTACACTTAATGTTATATTAAATCACAATTGTGTTCCTTGTGTGCTAACTTAAGATTCAGCAATTTGTTTTCCCTTCCAACATTAGGAATTTGGCGGTAAATTAAGATTTAAATGGGCTGTTTTTACCAGAGCTTCAGATCTTTACTTGCTTATCTCCCTTAGTTTTTATGAGTTTATGACGTCACAGAAGAACAGCATCTCTTGAACAGAGCATAAAAAAGTATTACCAAAATAATATATACCGCAGTCGTAGAGCAACATTATATATATAAAGTCACTCTACACCTGTCGTATATGGCAATACTTATGATCACATCCCTTCAGCCATTTCATATCTCTAAGTAACGTATTCAATATGGTAATGTGAGCGGCTTTTAGTAACAATTATTGTGCGATCAGGGATAACACACTCCGATGTAGCCCCTACCTGTCCCCTAAAGGACGCCGCAATTTCCGCGTTGTGAGTCGATAAACTAAAAAATTAACCCACCATAAGTCTGTTTCTCTGATATTTTGACAATAAGTATGTGATTATACTGTAATAGAAGAATCTAATTCTGCCTATCGTTAGGGCTAGCTACGACAAGATAATCAGGATATGTATGATTCTTCTGTTCTAAACACCAGATTTGTCTGAGTAAAATAGTAAAACGTTTCTTATTGGCGGCGCCTTTAAAATACAAATCTGATATTGGTAAAATCAGTGAAATTATTAGTTAGCCTACTTATATTTTTATTCATATGTCAAACTTCAATTTCGCTCAGCACAATTAAGAGAAATTGCAAGTCTATTTGAGAGTGGCATCGGCTCCAGGTACCAAGGGCTGTTTTTCAAGATTTTTGCGCCCAACGTAACTTTGTGCCTGGGTACCTATCAGAGGTCTGGCGGTTTCCAGCATCGGGCATGTGATCGATTGATATTTTACGCCGCACTCAAAAGTATGTTTCACTGATATGGTGGAGTATCCCTGATACTTTTTTTCATCGGAGTGGGTCTGATCCCGCGCCGCATTGATGTAAAGCCTGTGTCAGACTCAGGGAGTACTATATAAAGGAAAGTAAGAAAAGCTGTCATGTACAATAGAAATTCAGATAATAATTAATGATCTCGATAATAAACAAGCAAAAATTGTCCCAAAAGGCGGCTTTATGTTAGGAAAAATATTATCTATTTTTCTTGAACAATAACTGTGTTTTACACTAAGACTCTAATTTACCGTTCGTTCCTGTAAGGCATTTAAAAGATCTTTGAAATGAATAAATATATTCGTGTGAAAGGCCTACGTTTAATATAAATTAGTTTTGATTTACTTATTTTGTCTACCATTTATCTGTTTATTTGCTTCTCGAAAATTTAATTCAGACGCCAGCGAAGAAAACTGCATAGGCCTTTAGCCTACATTTTGTATAGGCCTACTTTGTCATGAATTTTTTAGATTCTGTTAGTGTGGCTTGTGTTAAACCAAAGTTAATAAACCTAGTGGAATAGGCCTAATATCTTAAACCTTGTTGAACGATCATTTCTATTGCATATATTTAATGACGATTGCGACGGAGCCGCGTAAAATTTAGATTTTTTTTCATGGACTTAGAAATCGAAAGTGCAGCTCATTTAGTCGTATTTGGAGGCCTTGAGGAGTGGGTGTGGGGGGGGGGGGGGGGGAGGGGTGAGGTGCAGGCTGGCATGGCAATTACTGTAAGATATAACTTCTATATGCTTATACGTATGTATTAATTCGTTACGCTTTCCATTATCCTCGAAATCGGCCCCATATTCATAATAGGAAGCTTCAACAACGCAGTCATTATGATAATTCCCTCTTTATTCCCTTGGCATTTATAACGGAAAATTGTTATGTAGTTTTAAGAAAACACAACAATTTTCCGCCACTTAACAACACCCATTAACAGGTGCCGTGATCTTTTCAACAGTTAGACTACACTCGCGCTTTTATCAGGGCCATTTGTTCAAGGGTCGCTGTCAGGATCAGATTTGATGTACAGTTTACTTGAGACGGATTTATAAATATAGGGCTGAATATTTATGTTTAAATCGCTCTCCGGTATATCCTTGTCCTCTAAATCATCACTCAAGGCCCTTTTAAAAGCCAAACAAAAGTATGATATCGCACATAACGTGCAGCGAGCTAAAGTCGTATAGAGAAGCCTGTTCTGTGACGTCACAGGCAAGTAAATAAGGGGAGGTAAGTCATGCGTTGTATTTTTATTTATTGCAAAGAAAAAAACGTTTTTAACAAAAATGACTTTTTACTTATCACAGGTGCCAATCCCTTTCTTAAACATTGTTTCTATAAATGAAATGCCTATTATGGTGATTTAAATCCTTTGCATATGATCTTTAAAGCCTTGTCTGTGATGGTGTTGAAAGCCAACCATATCTCTAGCAACTTTCTCATTGTCTTTTCCTTCAATAAGCTGCACACCATTGTCTTTCTGCACTTTTATTAGCACCTTGAAATCTGTAAATGGCATTGAGTGTGTTGCCAGTTCATAAGCTGTCTTCATTAGTTTAGTGTAGGCTACCCGAGCATTTAGGTCAATGAATGAATCGATGCGTGGCTGTTTGCTAGGTGGAGGCTCTGGTAGATCAGAAGATGCAGCATCTATAGATAAGAATGAAGAAAAGAAAAAAAATTTCAATTAAAATTTAGGTTAAATAAACTACATGGGGGCAAAGTTGAAATTTTCAACAACAAAAAATGTATTACCTGATTTGGAATTATTCCTGCATTTAGGGCCCTATTTTTATTAATTCTTTCATTTTATTTCCGACAAATTAGTCTTTATGAATATATTTACTACTAATAATAATATAGATTTAGCGTGTAAAAAAAAAATGAAAAAAAAAAATACTGTGGATTTTGAATTAATTAGTTGAAAAAAATAAAATTAAAAATAAAAATAAAAATAAAAAAATAAAATTAAAAAACTCAAGAGGGATTCGTCTTACATGGCGAGGTAGCTGTAACGGATCAGCCGCTTTCTCCTTCTCCTTTAGATTCTTGTAGAATAGACTGTTCCGTAGTTCTGGAGCTGACATTGAAAAACTGTGGAACATGGGTGTAGTGTAAGTGTACTAAGGTGGCCACTTTAGCTGTAGATGGTTTTAATCAAATTTAAGATTTCTATATATCACCTCACAGAGGTGCCCCTGGAAGTAGGCCAGATTCATGCCGTTGATGGATACGGAATGAGATTTTGCATGCTTCCAGGCCCCCGCTGTTCAATTTGTGTGCAGAATTGTCTGTTCCCCGGTATTGCTGTTTATGTATTTTTCCGGAATGATTGTGAACCAACCAGGCTACCGGCACTTCATCATTCATAAACATTCTTAGAGGCAGCCCAGCCATCAGCGTAAATAGTTGACCCCTTTTCCACATGTTCTGTAAGGGGTGTTAGGCTTTACCTTTTTATATCTGGCAAGACTACCTTACGACAGGTTCGGACGAGCAATTTGCTATTTGATAGTAACCCACGACAAGCACTGGACGGAGTGACTCAAAGACAGTACTTGATGAACAATGGTTGTTTTAATGAAATAAAGGTGTTACGATGTGACAGATACAGATATTAAAAGTTTTGGCTTGCCTCCCACTTCTCGTCCTCGATTGGCGGAAGTGTTCTCTCTGAAGGACCGACTTGTAATTTTAAGAGTTTTAAGGGACAGTGAAGACCTAGGCAAAATACAGGGTGTAATGAAATCTTTAAGTTGAAGAGAGTTGAAGAATAATATTAGGCTTTGGAATTCTGGTGTTCACTGTCCTGCATCTCTGGAGAGAATGTAGTTTCCCTCTAAAAGATGGTCACTGGTCAATGAGGTCATGTGACATCCCCCCCCCCTCCAGATGGTCTAAGAGGATAAGTAAGGAAAGTCAAGCTGACCCTTAGTTAGGGATAAGATGCTGGAGTGATATATTGGAACATTGACCTAGCCTCAATAGATAAATCTCCATCCCCCGCCCCCCCTTAAAGAAGTACTTTCCGGAGATTCAACAAAACTTCACAATTGCCCAAGTAGACATCACTTGAGATCCCCTATACAAGGAACTGTCAGATAGTTGGAAAAATTTTAAATATGGTACGATTTTGCTTTAGATCGCTTTTGTTGCTTATTGTCCCAAGTGTCATGGTGTCTATTGGTTTGGTGGGAGAGCAGCATGACTTTCACACATATGGCATCCTATTTAGATGGCAGAGTCTTCCTCTTTTTTGTCACAAAGGGCAGCCACAAATTCGGACGATTCTTTGATTGCTTGCAATGATTTTCTTTGGCCTGATAGTAATGTCTATGCCGGATGAATATTGCATTAGGACCTTTACTCTAGGTAGTGTGCCAATGGCAACTGCATTCTTTATGGACACACCTTCAACAAATAACTTTGAGTGGTTAATTGATTCCTGCTCTACTATTGTGTTCACCTTACGTGGCAATCCTCATAGTTCTACAAGTTGTCCTGCTGGTATAGTGACTGGTTTTGTTCCCATAAGACGAATGGAACCTAACCGTTCGTCAAAGTCTGACACAATACTTTGGTAGATATGGGCAACTTCAGTGAGGACAAGTAGTGTTAATTGAAACATACGTTCTCTCTTCTTGACCTGGATATGGTTGAAATCTGTGATCCACTGTCTACAAGTGCGGTACAAGGGTTGCCCTCTACACGTAAGTGTTTCACAGGCTGGTCCCACAAGCGATCGTAATACTCGTTGTTTGGTGGTGTCATTAATTTGATTTCCAGTGTCGTTTTGGGTGAAACACTCAGCAAGTATGTCATTCGGTTCCAGAGTTATCGTGAGTTGACTATTGTTCTGGGCTATAATGCAAACATTACTTTGCCCACCATGTACCACTGAGAATGTAAGACCTCGAGGGTGATTCTCTGAGGCCACTGTGCATATCCGCAGGTCTTGATCATGCCTATGTGAACCTGGAGGCACCAGCAGGGTTATTATACCCCCCGCAACGAAGTTAGGGGGGGGGGGGTATACTGGAATCGGCTTGTCTGTCCGTAGACACAATTTTGTCCGGACTACTACTCCTAAGATTTTGCTTTGATTTCAATGAAATTTTACAAATATGTTACCAATGGTATGTAGATGTGCATGCCCAACTTACAGGATGATATTTCCTTTTTTCACATTTTTAAATCAAACACCATAGTACGGGCAGAAAACATTTATTACATAGACAATATACTTATACACAAACAAGTCACATACAATACATAACTAAAACGTGAGAACAATAAAATATATAAAAAACATGCGTGCCGCCATGACACAAGCTGTAATGCTGCCATAAGTCGAATATTTAAAATTAGTGTAGATACATGTAGAACGAGTAATGCATACCGTTACTAGTAGTCGCAACTGGGATTGTCTTCGTAGAAAAGAGGTACATATGTATCGATATATAGATAAAACAAGATTCTTGTATGGGGAGGGTGGGAGTGGAAATTTTGTTAAAATGCGGTGCGTCCGCACAGCAGCATGCAATGGACAACTGGCCAGGAACGGTGTAGCTGTACCGTTTAAATATCTGCAGTACTATTGATATGCTAATGGCTGGTCAGTTGGCAATTGTGTGCACACAGGCGCACCGCAGGGGACAGACCCAGTCGACCTAATACTGCTATTCATAAACAAAACAGGTAGCTCCCGTACCAGGCTGTTCATTTAAAGACGACTATTACATAGCCTCTCCTTAAATCAAACACCATAGTACGGGCAGAAAAGATTTATTACATAGACAATATACTTATACACAAACAAGTCACATACAATACATAACTAAAATGTGAGAACAATAAAATATATAAGCATGCGTGCCGCCATGACACTAGCTGTAATGCTGCCATAAGTCGAATATTTAAAATTAGTGTAGATACATGTAGGTAGGTCTAAAATATTTTGATAAAAATTACACGTGTGTACCCAATCCATATTACGTGTTAGAAGTAGAATTCGGTTGTAGTTTATTCATATATTGTAATTTATCAGATACTGGAGGTTTAAGGTACTGGAATACAGAATCACTACGCCAGTTGCCCAGTACTTTAATAATATGCAGAGGAACATTTTTTGACATCAACCATGTAGCCCCACCCCGTCGTAGCAAATGAGTGTTGATGTCAGTCGAAACTGAGGGCTGCAACATACGTATTAGCCGCTTACGAAAATCTGAAGTCAGAAGGGGGCGGTTCCTAGTCGCTACTTTGATTGTAAACAAGGGTGCATCAAGCGGGATTTCACGAGTACGTGAAATGAAGTTTTTGAGAGCAGTAGTGGGACAAAGTGGATTGTGGGGATAGAGGGGAATAGGTATCTCCATGATCTTTTCCTTAAATTGGACATTTTTACACATTCTGATATAAAGCACTATGCCGGTTGAAGTAAATTTAATGTCCTTGCGTTTTACTACGCTGTCTGGTACATCGTTAGTAGATTTAATGGTCACATGATTGACTCTTAAAAGGCCGAAGAAACAGCAGAGTGTAGCTGCCCAAAACTGAAGGTCTTGAACAGATAGGAAATTCATCCGTTTGTAAATTGCTTGTAACATTGGTGGTGTAATTGGGTGTTTTTGTCGCATTTTGTCACCCCGGGCACGTTTCACACCTTGAAGCACTGTTTTAAGCCTAAAATTGTTATCAAGGGGGTTAGGTAGACCGTGTTCTAAATGTAAAATCCTAACAATATTTAGATATTGGAGTACAGTAGAGTATGCCCGGGTACGAGCTAGGAACGCCACGTATCGGGTCAAATTAACTTGTGATATAGGAACAGGGGATACATTAATTCGCTTGCAAAACCCATAGTAAACACGCGCTTGCCCGGTGTATGCATCTCGAGTTGCTTTGGAATAATTCTGCTTCCTTAGGGCGGCCACCTCGTCATCCAGTTGTTTACACAGATCGGTTCGGTCTGAATTAACAAAAACAACAAGGAATTATATGACATATGGTTTAGCATGCCAACAGGGTGAACAATTTCAATATTGAGAAGACATTGGAGGCGTTTGATATAACCTGGTTGGTGTAATCTGGAGACACAGCAGCATGCAATGGACAACTGGCCAGGAACGGTGTAGCTGTACCGTTTAAATATCTGCAGTACTATTGATATGCTAATGGCTGGTCAGTTGGCAATTGTGTGCACACAGGCGCACCGCAGGGGACAGACCCAGTCGACCTAATACTGCTATTCATAAACAAAACAGGTAGCTCCCGTACCAGGCTGTTCATTTAAAGACGACTATTACATAGCCTCTCCTTATGACGTTTTTGACTTATAGGACTTTGCCATTTTTGGGGTCTCATTCCATATGAAGACAGGGTTATCGTGTTATTGCCCCTCCCTCCTCCCTACCCCTTCTACTGCCATGAAGTGTGTATGTACGCTCATACATCCGTCCAATCGTTGTTCCCTCTGTCCGTCCGTCTGTCCATAGACACAGTTTTGTCCAAAATACTCCTCCAATGGGTCTCATTCCATATGAAGACAGGGTTATCATGTTATCGCCCCTCCCTCCCTCCCCCCCCCCCCCTTCTGCTGGCATAAAGTTTGTATGTACACACATACATCTGTCTGATCGTTGTGCCCTCCGTCCTCCTCCCAGATGTTGGTTCTTTTTGAATGAAACTTGACAAATGTTACCAATGATATGAAGTTGTCCATGTCCTACTTGCAAGGAGATATTTTTACATATTTATGACATTTTGGACTCCTTTTGACATTTCTCTGTTCTGCCATTTGTCTGTTCATACATTTGTTTGTAGACACAATTTTGTCCCATTGTACAGTTGTACGGTAGTTGCTGTGCTTGTCATATAAGCCTGCATGTTTCATTATTGTGCTTGTGGCACTCTTAATAGCCTACTTCCTCGTAGTGAGTGCTGGTAACATGATCAGCAAGCAGCCTCATAGTCTACTTTCTTGTTGTCGATGCTAACTAAACATGACCAGCAAGGAGTATTCTTGATCACTATCACTTCAGCCAATGTGTACGTACTCCAACACATAGAAAAGGGGGATTGTTGGACCATCTGTATTTTAATAGACCCGTTGAAGATCTGAGTTTAGACACCCTCCCCACATATTATAGTGACCATACCCTTATATCAGCTGCCATTCCTTGGACAAACCTCTTTCACTAACAGGTAGGCCAAATATGTAACCTTGGTAATTCTGCCATTCATGTTTGACTAATATATAATCCACCCATCCATTTCACTGTCTTAACACTAATACCCCCTTACACTTTCTTGAATGTTATTAATTTTTTCATGTTGTTGATAGATGTTGGCCTTGGTTGGTGCCAGTTCCTGCAATTTTGATGCAGTCTGCTGCTGTCATCATCTGCTCATGTAAAGTCATATCTGCATCTCATAGCTTGTTCTCCTTGCTTACTTGCCAGCAGAATTATCATCATATTCTGTGTTTTTGCATTTTCAATTTCATTGTTGGTTTTCTCATCACTTATCACTGACCATTATATTATTGTTTTGATGCTACAATTCTCAGATAGGCCGACTTTTCTTGCAGAGCGGGGGGTATCTCAGTTATGTCTAGTTGACTTTGCAGTCTTGTCGCAGAGTTACGCATCCAACAGAATGTGTTGATAATTTTGGTGGTAATGGTGGTGTTTTCAGTATTGTTGCAATTTTCGTGGTCGTAGATGATGGACTTTGTGTGGAAGATTGAGTCCCTGGTCGTCCTTTTACTGGCTTAGAGACCCTCTGAAGTTTAAATCATTGGGCCTGTTGTTTGTTGTCTTCTCTGCTCATAAAGCTCATCTCTCTCCTTAATTCCCTGCCAGACGAGCTCTTGATTGGGGGCATTACAACACTTTGATCTGCTATGATCCCACTGGCCACAGTTATGGCAGAATTTACTGACTTTTGATGACCCTGCATTGTTCTGTGTCCTCGACGGCCTGCCGTTGCTTCAGTTGGATATTAGCTGTTTGGCTAATCAATGAAAAGATCTTTTGCACATCTGTTTTCAAACCATCCAATTCGTATTTCCCAGTGTCGTGTGGCACACTTTGGACATGGCCTCTCGCCTTTGCTTGAGAGGGAAACAGGATTTCGTCATGTTCAACCTGTATAACTGCATCCATAATTTCGGGCAGGGGTGGTGCTGCTTCTGTTTGGAAGCTGGCATTCAGGAGACTATAGACGTTTGGGTTCCGGTTTGACGTCCTAAATTGAGTAAGTCGAGTCTGGTCAAGAGAACATCATCTTTCTTGATTTGGTAGAGTCTTCTCAAATAGGCAATTATCTCCTGCAGATGTGAGGTCTCTCCAAATCCCATCGCCACATCAAGAGCTGGAGATACCAGGCTACTCATCAATCGCTGGCGTTTTGAAGATAGCGACACTGTGTTGTCAATTGTTGACACCACTCCTCTAATGAGCTTACACCATTTTTCGCTGGTTGATTTCTGGAAAATAGCTTCACTCTCTAGTAGTGCGAGGAAGGCCGCTCATAGAAGACAGGTACATGTTGGATGTGGGGTGGTGAGGTCTGAACTACATTGGGTGTTTTGGCCAGTGGTGTTTCTCGGCTTCCAGACTCCTCTACTCTCGTTGTTTCTGTCATCAAACTTTTCCTGGCCTGTTTGCTTGTTTGTGTCAGAAGGCACGTTCGTCCCTGTTGGTTTGCTTTGACTGGATGGTGGTGCGATAACCTTCAATAACTCAGTCATCTGACGAGTGTCGCCGTCCATAGCTTCATGGAGAGCATCAACAGGATGGCTAGAAATGGATAAAGGGTGTTCCCTTACCGGTGGCGGGAAGGGTAGCCTGGTGACTGTACAACATCTTCATTAAACAAAAGTGTCTGAGCAACCCGTGACATGATGCTGGGGCAGTGAAACTCTACCATAAATGTAGATATTTCACCCGGCACATATGTCACCGGAAAGGTTTGACCATACGCCTCCTCCACTCTCTCTCGTACATCTTCTTCTCTCGTCTCTGGAGGCAGGCCTGTAAAGGCTATTGACCGTGAACAGTCAAACTGTGTTGTGTTCATCAGTTGGGCCAATGCACCTAGGTCCAAGCCTTGAGACATATTTTTTTCTTTTGCTTATGTTGTGTTACTTTGCAGAGGAAAGGAATCCCGTCGCTGTTATTAACTGGGGAAGTTTTAAAATGCAAGAGAGGTATTAATCAGTATCTGTCACAACCAAAGCACTATCAATAAATCTACAGATTGTCTCAGTGCCGTAGGTCATAACAAAGGCGAATTGGATTGTCCCATTTCGGGCGCCAAATGTATAGCCTTTGTCTTTTTATATCTGGCGAGACTACCTTACCCCAATTTGGACGAGCAATTGGCTATATCGGGGAAAATCTCTCACTACATATTCTTTGCATAGTTCTCGAACATAACATGCCCAATCCACTGCTGAGTTTTTATAATTGATTCATGCATTCTCCTCGCACTTTGACAATGGGATAGAATATTCATGAGTTCTATTCCCTTTACATCGAAAGGCCACTCTTCCTTTCTTTCTCTCAACACATATGTTATTACACTTTGGGCACATGTACTCCTCCACAAGAAATTTATTGTGCTTCAGCCAATCAACTAATACATCATTATCCTGAGGTGTGAAAGGTGTATGGGTTACTGAAGTCCTCTCCAAAGGATTGATGTACGTTTTCTGAATGCTCCCCGTTGCATGTTATTCAACACTGACATAGTTCAGGATAATTATCAATAGATGAACCCAACTCATTTCATCATGATTTGCGTCTTCCCTCTTTACCCACACACACCTCTTGCTTGTGGAATATTGCTTCACTATTACCAGAGTAGCACGGGGGAACATTATCAATGCCATTTATTACATTTCCCCTCTCGGATATTTCATTGTCTGAGGAGTCAAAGGATGCATACCTGGCACACATGATTAATTCATTTATTTACAATATTCCGCTCGGGTGTTCTTTGGGATAAGAAAATTAACGAATGTCCATTAAGTTGTAGGATTTCGTAGGTTGGGTCAATACTATCTCTATGACTGGCATCCATGGCTTCATCCAACAAAACACAGAAGAACTTCATCTTTAAGAATTGTATGTGGAATATAAGGTCCAAAATTCAAACCACTTTGTCAGTTTAAGTATGTATAGTTCCAACCTTTTTCATCGAATAATAATAGGCCAAATATCCCGTACGACGAGGGAATACTGTGTTTGGCCTGAGATTCTTTATTTATATAATCATTCTTTTATCCCTAATGAAAATGTACCATAATTTACCATAGTTTACTATAGTAAAACTGAGGTAAATTATGGTAAACTATAGTTTACTATAGTATACTATAGAATACTGTAGTGTATTATAGACTTTTGTAGTAATTCTATAGGAAACTTTAGTGGACTATAGTACTTTGCCTGTTACTATAGTATACCATAGATCTTGTATAGTAAAACTGAGGTAAACTATAACCTACTATAATATACTATGGTACACTATCGTTTACTATAGTGTATTGTAGACTTTTGTAGTCAGTCTATAGTTTACTATAGTACATAACCCTTTACTATAGTATATGATAAATCCTTTATAGTAAAACTGTAGTAAACTGGGATAACTGTAGTCTACTCTAGTAAATTACAGGTTACTTTAGTACAACACAGTAAGTTTATAGTCAAACTGTCGTAAGTATGGTAAACTATAGTTTACTGTAGTATATTATAGGTAGGTACAATAGAGAATTATGGTCATTATATAGCCAAACTGAAGTAATCAGTGGCAGATTGCTATGTGTTGTAGTAAATTATAAGTATGATACATAAGTTAATAGTCAAGTATGGTAAACTATAGATCACTGTAATAGATTACTATGGAGAATCATGCTAATTATATACCGGTACTCAAACTGAAATGCGCTGCACGGTGCTGTAGTAAATTATAGGTAACTGTCATAGTACAAGTTTATAGTCAAACTGTAGTAAAGTATGGTAAACTGTAGACGGCTCACTATAGCTATATTGAAATGAAATAAACTTCTCCAAATATTGCACTCTATATTATATCTATTTTAAACGAACGTACTATTAAGAGTATCTAAATAATATGTTCTCACTCAATATAGGGCTTACTTATTACCGATCTCTTTTTACAAGAATTCCGTCATATGCGATAATGTGGACAAGATGTAGTTATAATGTTCTCATTGGTCATGGTTTTGACAGTAAGGGCTCTACACAGTGATGAAGAGTTATTTACTTTAACCACAAGTACAAATTAATATTTTTATTATTTAATTCCTTAACAAAAATCTCCCATCCTGCGTTTCATGTAAATTTCCGTTTCAAGCGACCCACAATATGTAGGCCTGTGTTTGAAATTAATGTTTTTCAGTCTTAGGTCCCTCTCATAATTGATGGGATTATTTACAAGCCGAACATGATATTTTATTTGCCTGCCCAAACGTACAGGTGGTCATCTACTATGCAATAAATTATATTACATAAAGAAAGGATTTTTAAGTATGTCTTTAATTTCTTAAATCTTTATAAAAATTCATTCAAAATCTGTATTTCTACTATGAAGTCTTGGTGCAAATAGCTCAAATTTGTTTTTCAATTAGCCTACTTTATTGAAGTAGGGCCTAATCCAGTCGAATAACAAGGACTTCAAGTTCAACTGTGCAGGCTGTGAGACTGAGAGGGGAGGGGGTGTGGCGGGGCTGACATAATGACAGTCACAGCTGAGTGCAAAGCTGGCTTTGAGGTGTTATAAAATTTTAGGGCTGACTTTAAAGATTTTCAAGTCCTATGGGTAGGGTTATAAAGTTTTCATTGACAGGCATAAAGTTTTCATTGATAGGTGTATTAAACTACTTATAGTTAGTTTATTTTACGACTTCTGTGCCCATATATGAGTTATGACAACACGTCAACAAAGTAGGCTATTTAGTCAACATGTGGACTGGCCGTAATGTATATACCGCTTTACAACTTTTTAACACTTCCCCATCTGGAATAGTCAGCATTGCAATAAAACAAGCAGTTTATTTCTCCTAAGAAGAAGTTCACGTCTTTGTATTTGTCACTTCCACCAAATGAAAAGATTTAAGTAGCTGTACGATTCGGAATGATCGACGTTGTTTCCCAGACATCCGGGTATCGTGATAACGAGGTCAAGTATTACGGCCGTACGTGTCAACCGCCGTCTTTTTCACTGGGACTCTATCAACGAGAATCGTACCCGTGTTTATATTGCGATTGAGAATAATTTAGGATTGCATTCTGGTGTGTTTTTTGATCAACCTGTCCAGCACCATTTGTGCACATGACTGGTGAAATGGTCCGAAGTTGGGAGTTACCTCAGAAGTACAGATCCCGAACATTGGATTTGGGTCTGGTTGGATGTTGTAATGTCCGCTGAAGAAAAGCAAACACCAAAATGGGAAACAGGCTGGCTGTGACACTGACTGAGACAGTCTGAGTAGGTTTTGAATTTTTATTTACCGTATGAATATTTGTTTGGTGCGAGTATAGAACTGGTATGTCACGTACAGCTTATGTTTACACCAAAAAGAATGTGCCTTTTCGGTATTCCATTTCAAAACTACATTTAATATTTATTCATATTACTTATTAGTTGCCAAAAAGTTGCCAAAAAAGGTGAAATAGTGGTTTTATGAATACAACAAATTTATGGTACATCAAATTTATTTATTTGAAGAACAAAACAAGTAAAAATCAGCTGTAGCAAAAATTGTTAACCTTGAAAGTGATGGACCAGTTCTATATTCCATACAATTAGAAAATTAGGACTTACAAAGTTACAGTTGGCTGTACTAACTCTGAATTAGATTTAGAGCGCTTAATTCGGAGATACTAATAATTTGGAGTAACTTCGAATAATAAGCCCTTTTTAGTAAGTAAACCAGGATAGAGAACCACGAGTGGGGCTACCTAGTAGTAGGCCCTACACTTCCAAAATAAAACACATCATTCAGTTGTGTATGTATCTATATGCATGTCTACCTACGTGTGAAAGGGTGAAGTGCATTTAAAATGTAATTGTATATCTTTTGATAAAGATGAACATTCTTGCCTCCTTTATAGTAGTTAACAAGTATAACAACCACTATTTTATTTTCAGAGCTGACACATATCTCTTCAAATATGACAATAGGCGATGTACAGTAAATCGGCTCCCAGAAATGACAATCAACCTATACTACAGTTAACATGGGACACCCTACAACTACAGGAGTTGAAGAATCCTTTCACCGGAAACCAGAGTCTTTCTGAAAATTAGGATACATAATCAAAAAAGGTAGATTAACATTTAAGTTTTTATGATTACCCGGATAACGCAAAATCTCAATGCCTGTAGGCTTTATTATTATATTTATACTTATAGGGTAGACTTTAAAATCATAACGGTAACCGGTTTAACAAATGCTGTATATCAAGAAAAATAGAATACGAGGTAGCAAAACAAAATATTTGCATGGAATTCCCGGTTTTACTATACTGTATACATGTAGGTCATTGGTTTAGTGCATCAAACATACATGTATTACAGTATAATATAAAGGTCCCTTTTGGTCGTCTGCTGGTTGGTGAAATATAACATGGCAATGAATGGAAAACAAGCACATTTCGGCTGTAAGGACAGATAAAAAGTCTAACTTGGGTTAATAAAATTTTGGAAACTGTATATTCTTTACCGCACTTTTTTTTTTGCAGGAAATTGGAAATTACATATCAGAGTAGATTTTTTCTCCATTTATGCCCATGTTACTTAAAAGTCAACGGAGGTTCAAAGCAAAGTGAGGTAACAAAGCCTGGGATGACGGCACACAGTGGATTTCTATGAGGTAAATTATTGAAATATTGAAATCAAGATAATACTTCATGGTCACAGTGCAAAATTTGTTTCAATATGTAATACATGGGCTTAATCTTGCTCAGTCAAGCACAGGCCTTCCCTGTTGATGTTATTTATTTATATTTCTTTTGTTTTCTTGTAGTATAAACTGAAGAACGATATCCTGATCACAGAGAGTCATACACCAAACACTCCCCAGAACCATAAAAGCAGTCTGGCCTCAAAACAGTGATCTAACCCCAAACATAAAACAGAGGACCCCCCCCCCCCCCCCCAAAAAAAAAAGCAACCATTCACAAGTTTAACAAAGTCATTTTGAGAAGGAAGGTGTTGTAAAATAATATCAAATGTCAGTTTTATCAGATTTTGTGTACAGATTTTTCAACAGTAGGCCTACTTGATGTAATAAACAGCATTATCTGTCTTAAACTAAAGACTTTTTCTTATTATTTTGTATGTTAACTGAAGACAGTCAGCAGTCACTATAGTTTATGTTATTACAGTCACCAGGGTTTACTAAAGTTTATTATGCCAATAGTCGCTACAGTTTACTATTGTCCCCATGGATTACTATAGTTTACTATGGTACTTTATAGCCAATATAGTCGCTATAGTTTACTTTAGTCGCTATAGTTTACTATAGTCGCTATAGTTTACTATAGTCGCTATAGTTTACTATAGTCGCTATAGTTTACTATAGTCGCTATAGTTTACTATAGTCGCTATAGTTTACTATAGTCGCTATAGTTTACTATAGTCGCTATAGTTTACTATAGTCGCTATAGTTTACTATAGTCGCTATAGTTTACTATAGTCGCTATAGTTTACTATAGTCGCTATAGTTTACTATAGTCGCTATAGTTTACTATAGTCGCTATAGTTTACTATAGTCGCTATAGTTTACTATAGTCGCTATAGTTTACTATAGTCGCTATAGTTTACTATAGTCGCTATAGTTTACTATAGTCGCTATAGTTTACTATAGTCGCTATAGTTTACCATAGTCGCTATAGTTTACCATAGTCGCTATAGTTTACCATAGTCGCTATAGTATACCATAGTCGCTATAGTATACCATAGTCGCTATAGTATACCATAGTCGCTATAGTATACCATAGTCGCTATAGTATACCATAGTCGCTATAGTATACCATAGTCGCTATAGTATACCATAGTCGCTATAGTATACCATAGTCGCTATAGTATACCATAGTCGCTATAGTATACCATAGTCGCTATAGTATACCATAGTCGCTATAGTATACCATAGTCGCTATAGTATACCATAGTCGCTATAGTATACCATAGTCGCTATAGTATACCATAGTCGCTATAGTATACCATAGTCGCTATAGTATACCATAGTCGCTATAGTATACCATAGTCGCTATAGTATACCATAGTCGCTATAGTATACCATAGTCGCTATAGTTTACTATGGTACTTTTGCCACGTTTACTATAGTCTGTTTACTATAGTAAACTACAGTGACTATAGTTTACTTTAGTAAACAGGCTTTAGTAAAGTGGCAAAAGTACCATAGTAAACTATAGTTTTTTGCTATAGTAAACTATAGTACATTTTCATTAGGGATACATAATGAAAAAGGTTTATTTAACAATGTCAAAAATCAAGCTCATCAAGTAAGGCCAACAAAAAATATTACTGGTCATATGCAGGCATCAGATAGAAATTGTTGAGGCAACTGTATCGTCTCACCGAATTTAGTCTTCATCATAATTCTTTTATAGGAACACCTGCAAAACAAGCAAGGATTACAACGAAATTGAATCGAGAAACATTTTATTATTGCGCAAATGTAAACACGGGGCATTAATGTTGAAGTAGTTCGCACGGGACGGTCTTTAAGCTCCCCGGGAGGCGCGCAGATCATTTGGATTTTCACAACGGCTTTGTTTACCTATAATCCCATTCGAGATTTGCTATTAATTCACTAGATGGACTGGATAGTTTATCTAATGGTTTGTAAATATTTTCGTACGTTTTTCATGGAAATAAACCCTTTGATCGACATGTGAACATCGGTAATTTTATCGCCATTTGTTTTACAAATACTGTTCGATAACATGTTTACTGCAGTTGCCTTTCATTTTATTTTTAAAAACATTATTTTCTATGTGATAATTATTACTACATGTATTTCATATGGGCCTAATTAAAACCATCAACTGATACCACGTATCTTAGCTTAGCGGGTAAGATCAAAGTCTACAAGTCATGACCTTCGCGGTTCGGTTCCAAGTGTGGCTGAGGCAAAATGTTTCAGCTTTTCATTTAAATGGGTTTTTATGAATCAATTTTACGTTATTCTGAAAAAATATTGTAGCTTGTTTCATAATTTTTTTAGGACATTTATGTAAATAAGAACTTAACTATGTAGGGCGGTTTTGAGACTAAGGGGAGTGATATTTTGCTACTTAAATGACAAACTTAGAGTGGTTTCTTGGGTCCGGGTTTGGCATCACCCGATTTTGAGTGAGTACTGTTTAAGGTGACAAAATGTATGTTGATGCAGGACTTCAAAGATTTTAGATAAATACCTTTCGAGAATGTTATTGTATTCACATTTGCAATCAACTATGGAAGTCGTTACTATTAGACGTATTTCAGATTATCATCGTGCTAGAATAGATCGGTTAACATCGTAGGCTTTACGCCTCTGTCCATAAGGAAACGAATACTAGAGGAAGAAAAAATCAGTATTACAACCAATGCTATAAAGTTATACCTGATTAGAAAATATAGACCTCCTCCAAACACTGAGAGACCTGGACAACGTAAACTCCAGAAAGAACATCTGCTGTTTATTGACAGAATCATAGAGGACGACAACCAAATGACAGCACCAACATTGAAAAGTCTACTGAAGAAAAAGTTTGACTTAATGTTTCTGCCAGGAAGAGATTAGGGTGGACCACCACAAGCACGAAATACTGCCAAATTGTTCGTGATGCAAATAAGGAAAAAAGACTGAAATACGCTATCAAGTGCAATCAAGAAAAATTTCCTGATGTGATTTTCACTGACGAAAGCACTGTAAAGACTCAAGCAAGTGTCAGTCGTTCTTTTCGGAGGCGTGGGCAACTTCGTAGACTGAAGGCCGCTCCCAAGCACCCTTAACAGGTCAGCATTTCCAAATTCATGTGTGTATCAACCCACTCTTTGCAATCCACCATTTCTGCGATGAGACTGAAATAATGGTTAAAGAAATGTTCTATCTCGTTCATTCTCCTGTAATTTTAAATGATCAATAATTTGTTTATTTGTTTCTCAAGGTCCATGTTTGGGGAGGAATTTCTGTTCACGGGGCTACAGACATCGCCATCTTTACTGGTCGTATGGATAGTTTGGGATACCAAGAGATATTTACCGACTATCTTCTGGTGAGTTGTTGAGACTATGAACTCCAGACTACAAATTTGCTTTTCCCTTTTAATTTACATTTACTTATAGTCGTATGTTTTTTTTATGTTGTATCAGCCATTCATTCACCAAACCTTCCCCAATGGACACCGACTTTATCAGGACAATGATCATACAAGTAAGTCCATAACATACAAGTAAGTCCACACGGCAATGGATGGAGGAAAACTGCGTAACTACTGTGGCTGCCCCCCCCCCCCTGAATCACCGGATTTAAATCCAATTGAGATGGTTTGAGCGTCCATGAAATACTACATTTGGACGATCGTGCGCCCCACCTGTAAGCAACAATTGGCTGCAGGTATCAGACGATTTTGGGACGCTTTAACCCCCGAGATTTGCCCCAGATATATATCGCATTTACGGAATGCAATTCCCAAAGTATTAGAGTTTGATGGCACTGCAACCGGGTATTAAACCTAAATTGATTGTTGTATTGTATAACCTTTAATGTACAAATAAAGATATTTACAAATTTACAAATACAATTATGTGCAAATTATACAAAAAGTATAAAATATCTACTGCATGTTGTTAGGCAACCAACCAGCTTTAAGTTTGACCGACCACAAATATCTTAAAGCATTGCTTACACTTTCTACTACGAGCTTGTTGACGTTTTCGCAAGGAAAACATTGCCTAAGAAGCTGTGTCAGTCTATCTAACTTTGTCCGGTCAAGTGGCATCTTCTTTAAGTTCATTCCCTTTGGATTCCTCCCATTTGCGTTCCTATTGTGCAATTTTTTAAGCGTGAACCCCATAAATAAAAGACCTTTAGCGAAATGACCAAGATTATGAGATCTGCGCTTCAGCTGGTGAACAGTGTCTTCGTCCCAAATAACATCGAAATCACTCGCACGTTCATACAATATTTCCATGTTGATAGGTGTAACCGATGTTATCTAGCGGAGAGGGTCTTATTTTCCAAAAACGTTCATGAGCGACTCCCCTGGGTTCATCTGTAGTTTCCTGTGAGGGCTGTGAAGCAGGCTCGAGCTAGGAAGAGGGAGATCCGTCTGTTGAGGGGTGGGTGTATCCTCTGGGCAGTGTCAGACAGGTTTGGCAGAACCCATAGCGACTGGGGCTGACATGGTTATCAATAAGGGGTTTGGTTAGATTTTGAGAGGAATCTGGAAGGGTAGCGGTCTAATTTGCTCTGTCGATCTCTACTGTGGTCTGTGGGGGAGTAGATATTGTTGTTTGGGTGATATCGGGGTGAACAGAAGGAGGGGACGGGGCTCTATTTTCGGTTGTTTTGTTCTTCTCTTGTATAAGGGCATCCACTTTCCTGTCTATGTTGATGAGATAATCCTGCAGTTCAATCATCTTCCCCATGATCCAGGACTGTTTTCGTTTTCTTCCTTGCCCTTTCAGAGATGACCGACAAATCATAGTCTTCAAACAAGTCAACTGGTTCACAATTATGGAACTGGTGATTGGGGCAGTGTTGAAAGGTCTTTTAAAGATCTCAATTTTCTGTAAAACAAAATGATACCATTACAAAACAAGTCAATAATTTACCGATAAAGGCAGCATGTGTTGCATGTTAGTTCATGCTACTTCACTTCAATATAATGCTGCTGCGTAATTTCAGCAGTTCTAGTGGTTAATTGTCAATTCTACCCCTCCTGCATGTGCGTGCCGTGTGCAAATATACATGTTAAGTAGAGATGACTTTTCAAACAACATCGAGTCTGTAGTGCATCGTCGGCTGGTAGGTTTACCTCCCCCGGAAGAAGTGATCTTTTGCTTGTTATCATACAAAATGAAGGATTTAACCTGATAATGTTGCGAGTGTGGTTATATTCTGTCCTTTTATATTGAAAACTGGGCTGTCATGAAGGTATACAGTCACCAAAGGGTTGATTTCACAACATTTCCCCCGCTAGCGTCGTCAGCAACCCAGCCTGTCAAAGCGGTAGCCATAGTGATATTGTGTCATTCTGCTTCAAAATATCTGGGTCAAGCGTTGCACATGACCAAAGCTTATCGTTGATTGGTTAAAAGTTCCCACTCTGCCCGAGGGAGGGAAAAGGAACGGCAATCAACAACAGGTCACATTTTTCTCAATTATCGGGGTAGAATCGACTTTAATACCTTCGTCTTGGTGTTTATTGCATAACCCGATACCGCTGAACGTTGGTTCGCACCTCGTCAAACCCCTCGAATGCTGCGCATTCTCGTGGTTTGACTCGGTATGAACCAACGTTCAGCGGTATCGGGTTACGCAACAAACACCGCTACGGCGGTATTAAACCCTTAAACTAACACTCAGAATATTCCTTACCTTTGTCAAACTTGCTTTTCTTCTCAGTTGATTGGCTCCTTGTTGTTGCCTGGTTGGTTTCCTATATCTGAACAGAGAGCAAGTAGAAAGTTCAAATGGAACACAAAGGCTCTAGTTAACTGTTTCGTCTAGATAATGTTTAAAAGTAAACGTTTATATTGTAGGTTATATGTACCTTTGTTAACTAGTTACCCGTGGTTTTATTCTTCTTTGCTTTCATAAGGTCTCTGAGAATGATAAAGCTCAGTGATCAATTGGAAAATTTCTGCTTGTGTATGAGCAGCACTCCTGGTAAATTTCCTGCTCAGACAAAGCAACAAATCATGGGGTTAATTAGTACAATTATTTTAATCCCCAAAAGATCATCCTGCCTTTAGTGGTAAAACTACACGTGGTCGGAGGTTAATCTTTTAGTTAACTCTCTTTTAGTTTTAATCTCTCTCTACACACCTGTAAAATTAAAGGCCCATTAGAATGGAACAAGCTTTCTAATGAATTGAAAGCATGCCAATCACAGTCCCTCTTCAAATCCAAAATGCTCAACTACCTCTTGACATTACAGACAACTGACTAAGGCTTGCATCAAAAAACAAAAAAAAAACCCGATATTTTCCTGTTTTGTTTTCCTTTTTATAATTAGATTCCACCTTGTCAATGGCATTTATATTTTCCTTTAATTAAAGATCATCTGGGATAGCACAAGCCCCTTGGGGTTTCTTCTCCCGCCAGAACAGGCATTATTTCTCTTTAATCTGTATGCTGCGTAATTTCAGCAGTTCTAGTGGTCAATTGTCAAACTAACACTCGGAATATTCCTTACCTTTGTCAAACTTGCTTTTCTTCTTAGTTGATTGGCTCCTTGTTGTTGCCTGGTTGGTTTCCTATATCTGAACAGAGAGCAAGTAGAAAGTTCAAATGGAACACAAAGGCTCTAGTTAACTGTTATTTCTCTTTAATCTGTATGCTACCTTATTTTTAAAGTTATTTTGTTATTCTTCACATTGTTGTACATATTTTCTGGTGAATGAAATGAAACTATCACAGTTAGAACCTAACAGAAAGTTTAACCGATAAAATAATCTCCGTCCATTTTAACCGTAAATATTAACCCCATATTCAGAGGTTTGAGTTGAAGAACAAACATTTTCATGTTTTGTTTTTTTTGACGGAATCTGCATTCTTTGTAAAAAGAAAAAAAATGTGTATTTCTTATAGTATAATAAACTAATTTTAATCTTCAGACCATTGCGTCCACGACAATGTCGTGAAAAAACGATTCATGGCGACAATCTTCAGGTGCCTATTTCGATATGGGTTATATTTTACCCGTAAAAGTTTTTGGCTGGCGATACATTAAATTGCCCATGCAAGAGGTGCTAGCTAGCATGTCTCAGCGGATTATATTTTGGCTCGTAAAAGTCCCCTGACAGACGAACAAGTGAATTTCAATCGCTGCACAAGGGGTTTAACGTGGCAGTCAACATGAATTCGTTCTCAGAAATTTGTGTTATCTTAAATTCCAATCACCAGGTATTCTTTGAAGAACAAAAGTTAATGAAATTTTAATTATATCAAGAAGACAGTAAATTTCGATTTATATTGTCAGCTTGGGTTTGGACAACTCCCTGTGAATTTCCTGTAAAGTCAAAGAGCGCCCCTGGAGCAAATCTTAATTATTCATTATGCCGGTAATTATTATAGTTTTGATATACAGAAAATTAGTGGATTATATCCATTTACAAGCATTCTAAAGAACAACCCCGAAAAAAATCAACTGAAATTCCATCCATGTACGAGAAAAGCTTTGTTTTGAAAGACTTGAAAAGTATATTGCCTCAGATTACTCAGCCCTTGGCTCATATTATTAATCTTTGTTTCCAGTCCGGTAATATACCGGATTCGCTAAAAATAGCTAAAGTCACCCCGATACATTAATCGGGTGATGCTAAAAAAAATTGATAACTAGACCAATAGCTGTCCTGCCAAGCATAAGTAAAATATTAGATAAAATTGTTGCTAATTCCATAACAGACTTTAAAACAAAAAAAAAATATAATTTCTCAAAATCAATACGGATTCTGACAGAACCATTTAACCTCACATGCGGTGTCTGTTTTATATGACTACCTCTTAACAACTAAGGAACAAAAATTTTACAGTGCAGCTATCTTTTTAGACTTGTTTACAGTTGTATCTAAAGCCTTTGACACGGTGAACCATACTATCCTATTACAAAAGCTAAAACACTTCCTATTTAACTGGTCGCCAGCAAATAGTGTTTGTTGACGGGGTTCAATCTCTTTCCGAGAATATTAAGTTTGGGGTACCCCAGGGCTCCATACTGAGATCTATTTTATTTTTAATTTACATAAATGATATCATTAAGTCTTCTGTTCTAAAGTTTACATTATTCGCTGATGACACGAGTGCTTGTTTTTCATCTGAGTCTGATCATCACATAATGAATACAGTTAACTCTGAACTGGGTAAAATCTCGACATGGCTAGAAGTCAATCGACTTTCTCTAAACGTCAAAATGAAAATACTGTTTGTACATCCAAATAGAAAATGTGACATGTTTCCGATCGACGAAGCCTTAGAGATAACAAGCCGATGGATAATTGAATCCCAAAGTATCCTCTCCAGCCCTCTCTCACCAGACAGTATCATTGCCCTAACAGAGAGCTGTATCAAATCCACATATTTCACCTGAGGTGACCAGCTCTACGAACAAATACATGGTCTACCAATGGGATCCCCGCTGTCACCCATTATAACCGAAATACTTATGACCAACTTAGAGGACAGGCCCTTTCAAATGCCCCCTTCCCCCCACTTTGCTGGCTTCGCAAAGTGGATGATGTTCTTGTTGCAATCAGCAATGACAATGACCCGGAACATCTCCTACAACATCTAAACAAGCAGCATAAAAGAAAACGACGGACAAATCCCCTTCCTGGATGTCCTGATCACTAGATCCGAATCCCAAACCCAACTCCAAACCAGTGTATACCGAAAACCGACTCATACCGATCAGTACATACACTATAGCTCCAATCACCCGACACAAGTAAAAACTGGAGTCATCACTACCCTCACAAAACGAGCAGTGAACATATACTCAAACTCCCAGGTCCTCAACAACGAAATAGCCCACCTAAAGAAGGTGTTCACGGCCAACAACAGTTATCCTGCAGAAATGGTTAATCACAATATTCACCAGGCTATGAAAGAATCCGGACAATCCAGACGAAATCAAAGAGACCCATCACCTTTTCTCATAACCTTGCCATTCATAGGTAAAATGAGCTACCAAATCCAAAGACTTCTAAAATCCTTAGCCAATATTGAGACTGTTTTTTCTACAGGAAAAAGCTTAAAAAGCCACCTCAATGCCTCTGGAAAACGACCACCATCTGTGAAAACTGACCCGGGCTGCATTTACCAAATTATATGTTCCTGTGGTGCCCATTACATTGGGGAAACAAGCCGCCCCCTCAAAAAGAGAATTAAAGAACATGAAGCTTCTGCCAAATATGGTGACACGAAGTCTGCTATCTCCAAACATTTAATTTCTCACCCAAATTGTCTGGAAGGATGCAAATATTCTTAAAACAAACATTAGTAACACCACCACCAGGAAACTTATGGAAGCCATCCTAATAAGGAAAACAAAACCAGAACTAAACCGAGACCAGGGCTTTTTATCTCCACTGCTTATCATGACATTATCAACAATACCCCCCGCTAGTGTAATTATCTCCTTGATACCATTACTGTAAAACCATAGGCCATTCACCCCTTACCATGAAGCCAGTTGTTAATTTTAATGTTTATAACCCTGCTGTTTCTCACTGTATATATTGTACTTGTCTTGGTTTACCTGTCACTTTGCTTGATAAAGATGTTAGTATCTACATCCAAACGTTGCAACCCAATAAAACCAGAAGTTGTAATCGATATAGCCTCCATTGTTTTACTGTATTCTTCAGCTTCTAAATGCCACTCAAACAAAATTCATGCAGGCCTTGCTGCATTTGTTTCCAATCATGGGTGACCTCAGACAATTATTTCTGATAACGGTACATCGTTTGTTGGTGCTGAGCGAGAGCTTAGGAGTCTTTTTCTAGAAGGCAAGTGAATCCGCCAAAAATCCAACATGACAATGCTGTAATTTGCAGATCCGAGTAACTTTTAGTTTTATTCCATGTTTTAACAGCAACACAACTTATGCTTAGCATGGTGACTGGGTTAAAGCATACTGTGATACAGACTGCAATGTACAGATTGACTACAATAAAAACAAAGGGAAATCTATCAGTAAAACATCTCTGTTGTTTTATATGAAATAGCGTTGTAATATTATTTAATAAAAACGTTATTCTAAAGAACCTGACTTCCCTATGTTACAATGGAAAATATCTACGTCAAAAGAGGAAAAATAATTGCTGTTACAGTTAAAACCCTAGGTGCGCATGCGCGGGTCTACTCAAAACGAGCGTGACTTTGCCACCCAAAAACTTTCAGTTTACCGAGACTTCGTTTATCTACACGAAGCCATCATATACAATAGCTGATACAGTTAACGTCTAAACTATGCTAACTTTAAAGCTAGATCACTTATGATATTATTTATGCTAGACTAAAATGATACAGACCGTTTAATAAACTTCGGCGGTTCTAAAATGAACGTAAGGTTGCTCTTTGTCATCTTCAATGGATGAGGCCAGCCATCGTTGCCTTAGTGACCACACGTACGCCCTCTGGCAGAAAATATGCGCGCGACAGTAATGTCCCTTGACGTAAAGTAAACAATAGGTGACAGTTGGCTGTAACACACCGGCCCTCTAATTGTGAATAATAAAAATGAACAATTATTTAACTCTTAAAATGAATAGCCAACTGGCACTGTTGAGCAAAATGTTTAAACAGTTCAATATGTTCATTCAAAAAGTCATGATTAATCATCATTCCCGGAACTCTCAATGAGCAAACAAAGTTTCGCCACTGGACGCACAAGAGTAGAGCACTTGGTTTTTACTTTAACACTTCTCACCAGTCCTTTATTATCCGGAAAGGTTTCACAAATTCTTCCAAGTGCCCAGGAATTCCTAGGAGTAGAATCCATTATCAATACGACGTCACCAGTGCAGAAGTTACGTTTAGGGTGGTTCCACTTCTGTCTCTCTTGAAGAGCTGGCAAATATTCTCGTATCCATCTCTTCCAAAAGATATCGGCCAAATATTGTATTTGCCGCCATCTTCTCCTGGTGTAGTTGTCTGAAGGGTTGAAAATACCCGGAGGTGTACTTTCTCCAGCTCTCAATAGAAGCAAATTGTTCGGAGTGAGGACATCTAAGTCGTTTGGACTGTTTGGATTCTCTGTAAGGGGCCTTCCATTTAATATCGACTCGGCCTCACAAAACAAGGTTTGCAAACTTTCGTTAGTCAGTCGAAGATGTTGCTCTTTAAGTAGTGAATAAAGGATCTTTCTGACACTCCTTATCAGTCTTTCCCAGATTCCACCGAAATGAGAGGCTGTGGGTGGATTGAAGTACCATTTAATACCGCATTGAGTCATTAATCCTATCTAAGTTCCATTTCTTCATCTCTTCGCGCATTTCGCGCTCAGCACCCACCAAGTTCGTCCCGTTGTCACTTCTAATACTCTCTACAGGACCTCGACGAGCAATGAACCGAGGAATAGCGTTGATACATGCATCGGTATCCAAGGAGCATGCCATTTCAAGGTAAACAGCCCTAGTTGTCAAACATGTAAATATTACTCCATATACTTTAATTAAACTTCTACCTTGCTTCAACTCGAACGGTCCAAAGTAGTCCATGCCTACTTTACTGAATGGAGGCTTGTCAATGGCCAGTCTTTCCTCTGGTAAACTTGCCATCTTTTGTTGACCGGATTGACCTTGATATTTCTTACATGTAACACATTTAGAAACAATGCTTTTTATCAAAGATGAAGCACCAGTAATCCAATATCTTTGCCGAAGACTTGCAAGAATACTGTTCTTGCCCATGTGACCCAGTGATTTATGGATGTCTAGAAGAATCAACTTGGATACATAAGAGTTCTTTGGCAGCAACAATTGGTGCTTACATTCAAAGTCCATATTCGCTCTTTCCGTTCTGCCGCCGACACGAACTAAACCATCCACTAACTTCGGATCCAATTTTCTGAGCTCTGACGATTTCTTTACTGATGGTTGATTTCCGTCTTCTTGTTGATTTAGAAGCTTTACTTCTTCACCCCAATGTTTTTGCTGTACATATCTCACGATTGCATTTTCAGCAGAATTTAGATTATCTGTGGAAATACCTCTAACACTGGCATCTTTGATGCTTTGGGTTAAAAGTCGTTTGTTGTAGGCTTCCAACTCCAATTTCACTTTGCGAGCACAGGTAGTAGGATCTGGCTCTTCTACTTTCACTCTTTCTAATAGTAATTTCTTATCTTACACTCGTTGTTTAAGGTTACTCATACCGATCAATAACCATGCCACAGCTCTCTTTAACTTTCTCCAATCTGAATAATGTTCAATGAACCTGTCAGTTGGGTTGCATTTCTCTACAGCGGCCATACTAGTTTTCTTGACCTCAGGATCATCTTCCACTATAACACAGTTAATCTCTTGAGAGGGCCACTCTGTATCAGGCAAACATAAAAACGAAGGACCATCAAACCACAACTTAGATCCTAGGAACTTCTTGACATTCATGCCACGTGACGCAATATCTGCAGGATTGTGACTGGTATTTACATATTTCCATTCCTGAGGACTTGAGCCATCCTGAATGATGGCAATCCTATTAGCCACGAATGTCTGGAAACGAGAACTTTCGTTGGAAATGTACCTGAGCACAGTTACACTATCAGTCCAAAAGAAAACACTATCAATATGGTAGTCCAGTTCTTGCCTAATCATTTGACAAAATTTCACTGCAAGAGTTGCGGCCGTTAGCTCCATCCGAGGGATTGTCATCTTCTTCAAGGGCGCAACTCTAGCCTTACTCATGACGAAGGAAGTGTGTACCTGCCCAAGTTCATTTGTTAAACGTAGGTACACCACAACACCATAACCAACACTACTTGCGTCAGCAAATAAATGAAGCTGACAGTCACTAACTTTACCGAAGCCTGTTGGCTTAAAACATCTTTGAAGTTTCATATCTTGAAGCTCCTCTATTTGTGTAACCCAAAGATGCCATTCCTTTAGATTATCACCTTGTATCGGATCATCCCACCCAATATTTGACAGACACAGTCGTTGCAATAATAATTTGGCCTTAAGAATTACAGGTGAGGCCAAACCCAATGGATCATACACAGAGCTTGTTATTGACAATATACCACGCCGTGTAGCAGGGCGTGGAGCTAACTGAATTTTAAAACCAAGCGAGTCCGATGGAACAAACCAGTAAACACCGAGAACCCGTTCATTAGGTAAGAAGTTATCAGTCTGTAATTGAATTTGTCTCACATCTTTAGCTCTCTCTTCAATATCAACACATTCCAGAACATCCGGGCTATTATACACCCACTTGGTTAGGCGAAAACCACCTAATTGACACAATGATGTGGTACTGTGAATAAGGTAAGTTGCATCTTCTACTGATGGCACAGAAACTAGGTAATCGTCCACATAAAAATTTCTCTCTACTGCTTGAAGTGTTTTTGTATCACAAGTCTCTAAATTATCAAGGAAAGTTTGTTTTAGGGCATAACTTGCACAACTCGGTGAAGATACCGCACCGAAAAGATGTACTTTCATGCGGTAGAGGGCAGGCTCCATATCCATATCTCCGTCTGGCCACCACAAAAACCGAAGACAATCACAATCTTGTAGAGGTACCTGTGCCTGGAAAAACATGGCTTCAATGTCACCTGTAATGGCAATCTCTTCTTGGCGAAATCGCAGTAGGACCCCTACAAGGCTGTTGGTAAGATCAGGGCCCTGGAGGAGTATATGATTCAAAGACGTACCCAGGTAAGTAGCCGCACAGTCAAAAACGACTCTTAATTTTCCAGGTTTGCGCGGGTGGTACACTCCATGGTGTGGAATGTACCACACCTTACCATCTGCTCTACTGGTGTCATATATCGGGACTCTCTCAGCGTATCCTTTATCCATCATATTAGACATAAATTCACTGTAATGGATTTTAAATTGTTCATTGTTTTCCATTTTTCTCTTTAAGCTCTTTAAACGATGTTCAGCCATTGATCTGTTGTCTGGTAGTTGAACACCATTTGTCTTGAATGGCAACCCAATAACATAGTGTCCATTTTTGTGAGTTATTGAACTGTCCACTAACTTTAGGAATTTCTTATCCTCCTTTGAGTACTCTTTCTTATCCTCTATCAACCTCTCTGTTTATCGTTTCTCTAACAAGTCTATTTAAATCCTTTAAGTTTTCTAGCTCTTCGAATACTCTAACATCGGCTCTATTAACAGTAAAATATGAAGGTAGGTTTGAATAACCAGTAACAGTGTCTCTCACTAGGTTCCATACGACCCATCCAAGTCTTGTTCTCACTGCATGGGGACTGTTGCTAGGCCCGGTTCTCGTTTCAAGCGGGGCGTAAGCGTCTGGAACATTATTACCCAAAAGTAGGCCGATCTCACCTTCAATCTTGGGCAACTTTAGGTCACTAAGGTGATGCCACTTTGAAATATCCACCTGCTGCGGAATGCTGTGTTTTGAAACAGGAATGTTATCTTTGGTATAAGTAGTTGGCAGATCTATTTCACTGTTCATATCTAGGTCACAAATTTGAATTCCTTCTATAGCTGTAGTTTTCATTGAGAAAGATTTTCCCATCGTGTCCAAGGTAATTGACTTACGTTTCCCAGTAGCATTTAATTGTTCAGCCAGGTTATCGTTGATAAAAGTCACACTACTGCCCGGGTCCAAGAAGGCATTAGTTTGAATTGAATTAATACTATTTCGAAGTTTGACCCGGACAGGTACGATTGCCATGGTACACTCACCGGCCCTCGTATTGCTACACACACTGTTGACAAAATTTGAGTTGTCTTTGTTCTCTACAGTTTTAGTTTCTTTGCTTTCTTTATTTTCATCATGGAGGGATGTAGGATGACGCAATTTACAAATGTCACAAGTAGCTTTGAAACGACAGTCTTTACTTTGATGGCCACGCTTCAAACACCCGAAACACAATCTACTGTCTCTCACAAATTGTTGTCTCTCACCTGGAGCAAGTTTCATAAGTGACCTACATTTTTCAACCCGATGTCCATTTTGTTTACAGTAGGCACACCATTTTATTTCAGCCTTTGGAGAAAAGTTTTTATTTTCATTTTCTTTTACTTCACGAGACAAATCTGTAGAAAAGCTACTTCTGTTTTTATTTCTTGTAGGAATGCTTTTCTGACCTTGACCTTTTATTTCTTGCGAAATAGCCTCTCTTCCAAACATTGGATCTGTAGCCTTTCTAGCCTCCTCTCTGACGAATGTAACGAGCTGACAGAATTCTAGCATACGTCCGTTCTTAAGGGTATTTTGAACAACACTTCGCCATTTGTCGTGAAGATAGTATGGGAGTTTTGAAACAAGCTTTCTTATGTTGTCAGGGTAATCCAGAACTCTCATGCCGTGAATGTTATTGGCCGCGTGGCTGCATTCTATAAAAATATAGAAAAGTCATCTAGAGATTTGGGACTATCTGGGCGAATTGTTGGCCATTCTAATGCCTTTTTGATGTACGAATTTGCTATAACGTGCACATCTCCATAACGGTATTCCAATTCTTCAAGGGCCTTTGGGTAACCTTCATCGGCAGGCAAATGGCTGAAGCTGGAAATTATTCTATTCGCTTCGCCTCTGGTGAATTGTTCCAGAAAACTTAATTTTTCATCGTCGTTTTTTATTACACAATTTATTACTATTTTCGTTTGGAACTGCCGTAGGAAGCGTTTATATTCACTTGGGTCTCCAGAAAAACATTTTATTTCAGGTGTGGGTCTTTTTAGTTGCCTCATCATGGATAACATCACACTGGATTGGTCTAAAATATACTTATGTTCTACATTGTCATTACACATTGGTTTGTTAATGTATGTCTCTGGGTAGATATCAACACTTGGAGGATTATAAGATGTGGAATTTACATCAATGGACTTTCTCGGGACTTTGGGGTATAAAACAAGCTGCCTGTACATTTAAATCAGAATTTCTGTTGATTTCTGTTGGAAACACTTGTATCGTGTTATTTTCAGTAATTTGGGGTTTTATTGTTTCACTCATATATTTAGGAATTGTTTGTTCAACGTTGTCTAAAACTCTTTCTTTTGCTTCCACTATGTCCATCTCTGTGCTCAAATTAAGTTCCTCTTCTTGTAGCTTTAATTCTAATTTAGCTTTTTCTAATGTCTGTCTTTGTTTAAAAGATTTCATTTTGGCCGCTATGGCAGCTTTCTCTTGTTCAGCTTTAAGTCTTTCTGTAGAAACAACACTAGCTAGTGAGACCCTTGATGAATTAGACACATGGCTGATGTTGTCATTATCACTGTTAATGTTTACTGGTTGTTTTGTTTTGATGTATGAAGTTTCCCAATTTGTATACAATGTCTTAAAGTTCTTTAAAAAGGTGTCTTTGTCATCCCAAACTACAACTAAATATTGTTGCAGGTCTGTGCCAGTCAATACAGCACAAAAGTCTGTGTGCACTTTAAGCAACTCCTCATAATCACACATCCAGCTAGAATACATGGACCGGATTTCATTTTCCTCAGTTTTGTCATTTATCAATTTTTGAATGTTCTCTGATTTGTTCTTCAATTCTCTAAATAGTTTGGACACTTCCTTTTCTTTACTATCTTTAAAATAAATCCACCCTCTCTCTGTTTGTTTTCTTGTTCTCTCTTTATGGCTGGCTTCTTCTCCATTTTCCTTACTTTCACCAGAAATGCCTGCTATCTCTTGGTCTTTGTTCACATCCATTCTCTTGGTTATTTAACTCTGTTTTTGTTTTATTTTTTTATTTTTCTCTGTTTTTCTCTCTCTCTGTATTTCTTTCTTTTTGTTTTTCTCTCTTTGTGGATGTAACTTACAGTTGATTTATTTCATATTATATCAGGCGGCAGTTTCTGGGTTATTTTCTTTCTTCTTCCAGCAAAGATGGTAAACGTCAATGATGAATCCGCCAAAAATCCAACACGACAATGCTGTAATTTGCAGATCCGAGTAACTTTTAGTTTTATTCCATGTTTTAACAGCAACACAACTTATGCTTAGCATGGTGACTGGGTTAAAGCATACTGTGATACAGACTGCAGTGTACAGATTGACTACAATAAAAACAAAGGGAAATCTATCAGTAAAACATCTCTGTTGTTTTATATGAAATAGCGTTGTAATATTATTTAATAAAAACGTTATTCTAAAGAACCTGACTTCCCTATGTTACAATGGAAAATATCTACGTCAAAAGAGGAAAAAAAATTGCTGTTACAGTTAAAACCCTAGGTGCGCATGCGCGGGTCTACTCAAAACGAGCGTGACTTTGCCACCCAAAAACTTTCAGTTTACCGAGACTTCGTTTATCTACACGAAGCCATCATATACAATAGCTGATACAGTTAACGTCTAAACTATGCTAACTTTAAAGCTAGATCACTTATGATATTATTTATGCTAGACTAAAATGATACAGACCGTTTAATAAACTTCGGCGGTTCTAAAATGAACGTAAGGTTGCTCTTTGTCATCTTCAATGGATGAGGCCAGCCATCGTTTCCTTAGTGACCACACGTACGCCCTCTGGCAGAAAATATGCGCGCGACAGTAATGTCCCTTGACGTAAAGTAAACAATAGGTGACAGTTGGCTGTAACAGCAAGAAACAAATAAGTGAGTTTTCTATGTTACACAAGGTTAAATGGTTATTTAATACTCCTCTCAGTCCTCACCAAGGGGGATTCCCTGAAAGTTTAACTAAACAGGCTAAACGAGCTATCCAGGTGGCAGTAGGACAGCAAACACTGTCTTGGAATGAAATGCCTACTGTGTTTGCTGAAGTCAAATGTTTGGTAAATTCACATCCAATAAGTTACTCTTCCAATGATCCTAATGATATTCAACCATTAACACCTAATCACTTTTTACTAGGTCGAGCTTCAGCAGACGTACCTCAAGGTCCTTTTAAGGAAACAAAAGATTTACACAAGAGGTTTGCTTTTGTTCAGTCTCTGGTCAATCGGTTTTGGATAAGATTTGTTAGGGAGTATATTCCGACATTGTCACGTAGAGCTAAGTGGGAAACCAAGGGTGGACAGTTGTAGTTCTCTTGGTTGATCCGAATGTGTCTAGAGGAAAGTGGAATTTGGCTAGGGTGATAGAGGTTTATCCAGGTCGTGATGACGTCATTAGAAATGTTAAAGTTCAAACAAAGTCTGCAATTTATAAGCGGTCTGTACAACAAAGTTGTCCAATTCTTGAAACTCAATAGTTATATTCCCCATTTCTTGGCGGGGGGGGAGGGTTGTTGTAAATATATGCCTGTTAGTCAATCTGTTGCATATTAATGTTTCTCCCATGTGACCTGTCAGGTGACCACACCTTACTTGGAGCATCTTTGCCCCTGCGTCTTCACTTTTGAAGTCATTGTTACCACGAGGTAGATCGCTCTGCTAGCTGGCGTGTCTCACAGGGGGGAGACCCACTCTTTAGGTAAAGCATTCTATGCAACTATTACACATTTCAATGTAGTTTAATGCAATCTTATCTGAAATAATCGTACACACAACTTTATTTCTTACACGTATAAATTTGATATAGCTGAGCAGGATTTTGGAAGAGTCCATTATGTAGTGGGGGCGAGAAAAACGCACCTATGGTAACATGACAATCTTTAATCACTGAAAACCTTTAAATATTTTGTTTAATGTTCTATAGTGCAGTGTTCATTGATTTCCAAAACGTATTTCCATATTAGGTTAAGTTCGGTGTCTAAATCGATATTTTTACTTTGCCGTGAACTTACCTTTCACCCCTTATGGGCGAGTCCATGTTCGGAGTTGTAAAAATGTGTGTATATTTTGCGGTGATTTTGATGTATGTATTGTATGTATTAATTTTGAGGTTAAATGTTTGATTACTTTTACAAAACTAAAAACTACATAAAAATGAAGTATTTGAGAGTTTGATGTTAATATACCAAATGAAATAGAAAATGTTAAATTACAAAATGAAATTATCCACGGAAGTATGCAGTATTTTGGCAATAGTCTGTGATATTTAAATGAATTGGTTATTGTGTATTTTCTATGTTTCATGATTTGTGTAAATTTTTCAATGTGTAAAATTCATTTCTGTTTGTAAATTTCAGAACATTGTGTACACAGTAGTTGTGCTTTCGTTAAAAATACAGCTGTGTATACTTGTTGAAAGAATCTCCTTGTTCGAGTTCATTTTCTTCCTTATTCGCACCAATTACCTTTGCAAATTAATAAGTAGATATTTTCATTTCAGGTGCTACTGATATTTTAAGTTCATTGACTAATGACCTGGGGCAAATGTGGGTTAGAAGTCTCAAAACCAGTACTAGTCCAATGTTCTCACGACGTTTTAACCTTCACTAATTTAAGATCTGTTCCTTATTTTTGTGCACAGTCAATAAAGAAATTTTTAAGGCACTTAACAGTTTTGGGTCAGATGTCATTTAAATCACAAGATCACCATTAACTCTTTCGCTACCGCAAGCCGTATTGAGCGGCTCTCATTTTTCACATGTCGGACGGCAAGCCGCACACTGCGGAGATCAGCCAACCTTAATTAAACATCGCTGTGATTGGTTGTTTTCCTATCAAATATGTGATTTTGACCAATGACTGTAATTTTAACGTAGGGACTTGTGGTATGAACACTGTCAGCCTCAGGAATTCGCAATGACGTATTTACTAAAAGTAGACATTCCGACGTGTTTGTTGTTTCGGACATGGACGAGGGTGTCAACCCTGGGCCGTCACGGACGATAGGCCACCGTATTACGGCTCAATATGCGGCAGATCTTATTTCCCAGTGGGCTTTCAGTGACAAACTTATCGACACATTTGTACCTTCTGATAAATAAAGTGGCAGTAATGCTAGCACGGATAACGTTATGGCAACAACAAAACAATACATGTGTAGGTGGAAGTTGCAGTTTCAGACATTGCGCATCTCTGACTTATTCACCAAACAACTGTTTTTTGTCAACTTTGGAGTTTATACTTTGTTATGCTGATTGTCTTCCTCTGAATCTGACAACCACAGAAAAATCTACGTTTTTTTTCCAGTGTTGAACTAAAATTCAGAATTGAATTTTGCGAATTTTTAACATCCTTCCATTTCTACCATTATGCAAATTAGTAAATAAAAAAGCCATGTTACATTTGAGACAAAATGTTTGTTTAGTTTTCTTAGAAATACATCTGGGATTATGAAAATATATACTTTGCCATATAAATTGTCAAAAGATCAGATTTACAAGGCGTTTATGTAGTTTGATGTCGCAAAATAAAAATTTACCAAAAGTGAGCCTGGGCCAACCATGTAAATTGCTCTGGTAGTGAAAGAGTTAATAAAATCAGCTACTAACTCATATGTAGAAACCTCAAAGTCTGTGGCATTGTCGTAGGTGTCCTGTTCACTCCAGTATGCAACTACATACTTTTTGCTTTTAGATTTCAGTTTTCCCATGGTACAAAATATTCGTACAGTCTTCATACCACAGATGACAGATGTTTCTGCCAACTGCATTTCCAGAAATCAGTTCATTAAGTTTTTCTTCACAAAGTTCAGAGAAGTTCTTTCGGGAGTCATCTGGATCCAATTCTCTCAACTTTTTCTCCATTTTTCCCCTCTCTGCCGACTCTTTCTTTTGGTTTTTCTGTGACTGTCTTTTCAGTAGCTCTTTTTTTAATTCTTCTCTGTTCTTAATTCTTCTCTGTTCTTCTGTCTCTGTTTCCGCTGTTGGGCTCCAAGTTTCTTTGCTTTCCCAAGAATCCTCTCCAGGTTTTTTTTTTTCTACAGAGTCCAGGTATGTCACAGTGAAATTCTTCTTTGCTCTCATTTTACTTGAAAGGTAACGCATAGTCGCATTTGGGGATCTATTTTTCGCAGCACTGAACATCCCCATAACTTCTTCGGTCTATGTTGTGAGTGCATGCCGATCTGGTAACTTCTGTTAATTTCCAGGCTGAAGTACTTCTCGTACTGTCGCTCAAGTACCTCCACAATGGCTCCAAGGCAAACATCCATCATGGCACAAAACAGGTCTTCAGATTTAGGGGGCTGTTGGACAGCTTGAAGCACATCAGTTGTTTCTAAGATGTTATCAAAGAAATCTGTTTGTGTCTGGAGAAGCTCCAATGTTTTGTTCCGTGCTGCTTTAATATTTACTAAAACTCTCCTCACAACATTTATCCCTTCAACATGGTTGATTTGCTTCTTGGCACTGCAGTAAAACATGGTTATCCATGGGCCGGTTAAAAGTTTGCCGATAAGTCCCAAAACCTGCATTTCTACATGACCTATTGTTGTTGTGAAGCAGCAAGGAGACTAGCGCATAGCCCCCCGACTCACGGTCCCCTTCTGAAGGAAAGTAGTGAATTTTGTGTCGTGAATTTTGTGTGGTGAAGTGTAAGGATGCCACATATACGATATAATCTGTGCAGTCTGTTGCCCCTGTAACGAGGGAGTAGTCCAAGAGCAAGACTTTCTTTCTCAAGGAAATTAATAAAGCCACGGGATCTTCCATCTTTGTAACGTAATTTGTTCATTGCTAACACAACATTGCCTGCAACACAGTCATTTCCATAGAGACTAGTTTTTTCACATTCCAGCGTTGAGCTTGCCGTGATTTTGTGGCAATGGAATCAAGAGGATGCAGATGACAGTTTAGTTCGTTTAAAGTTTTACCCCACGCCTCTTTAACAAGTTTGATGGCAGATTTGATTTGCATGATTTGCTGCGCATCAATCTGTTAGGGTGTTTGTTATATTGTTTAGGATATTGTTTTTTGGATTCTGTTTTATCGACATCTGCATGAAGAAAAAAATAAAAAGAATTTTAAAATAAAACGTTATCAACAGGCAACAATGCACAGGCTAACTATGTCACATGACAATGTAGCTTTAACAATATTAAATAAATTTAATACATGTATTGTAAACAAATTTAAAAAAAGGGTAATAATAGTTGTTGAAGGCATTTATCTTTTAAATTAATTCAGTTTTATAATTTTATTAAAAAAATTCAGACACTAAGAACATGAGAAACATATATTTTAACTGTTATGTGTATTTTGGTAGAAAAAAAGAAAAAGCACGTTCGTTAGTTTTGAAAACATCGGAGTTCAGCCAATCACTGACTCCGTCCGAGATCACGTGACCCGGTGAAGCGCAACCATCCTCTTCACAGGATGCACTTAATCGTAAAACATCGGTAACCACATTCATTAAATAATAATAATATCATAAATTATTGGATCTAAACATAATAACCTTGCCATAGGGTGCTGTATTTGTTTTCTTAACTTGATAGAATAATTATTATTATTGAAGTGAACGTCGGGTCTGATTGACACATTTTTCCAAGATGGCCACATAATGGTCTAATCGAACGCTGCTTTCGGATCAACTTGTAAGAGTTCTCATCGTCAGAACTGCTCTAAATTACACGAAATAAAAGTCATCTGTAAGCTTCCAAATACCTTTAACAATGTCTGAATTACAGGCGTCTCTCAATGAGATCGAGAAGTGGGCCAATGAGAATGGGTTTTGCTTCTCATCTACCAAGACCGTAGGCATGCACTTCTATAACCTCAGGAAGCTCCACTTGGACCCCCATCTTAAGTTCTATGGTAAACCATTGAAGGTGGTCAAAGAGACTAAATTCCTTGGCCTCATCTATGACCAAAAACTTAATATTGTGCCCCATATCAAAATGTTAAAAGCCAGGTGCACAAAGGCATTAGATATTATAAAGGTCCTCTCCAGCACTGACTGGGGAGCTGACTGGGATATTTTGTTAAACCTTTACAGGTCTATGGTCCCGTCCATTTTGGACTACGGATCTTTTGTGTATGGTGGTGCCTGGAAAGCATACCTACAGATGCTTGATCTGTGAATCACCAGGGACAGACTCTGTCTGGGGGCTTTCAGGACCTCTCCTGTCAAACCTTCACTCTCGAACAGGAGAATCAAACTAGGTCTCCAATATGCCACGAAACTCAATATGCCACGAAACTAAAAGCCCATCCCACGAACCCTGCCCACGACTGTGCTTTCCAACCGTTATTTGAGGACTTCTATGCAGCCTCTCCTAGGCGGATTCCATCCTTTGGTCTCCGCATAATGCCTTATCTAGAGGCTGCGGGCATAGACTTGGAGGAGGTCGCAACAGTAAGACCTCCCCGTGCTCCACCTTGGCTGACAAGCAGGCCAAGGTTCATCTATGACATACGCCAGCATGACAAGTCTACCACGAATCCTTTAATAATCCAACAACAATTTGCTGAGATTAAGAATAACTTTGCAGAACATAGCTTCCTTTACACAGATGGATCGAAGGATGGCGGTCGGGTTGCTGCTGCGGCAGTGTTTGGCCGTAATGTTGCTTCCCTCTGCCTTCCTTCATCCAGTAAATTTTTTCTGCCGAGGCTCGAGCAATTCTTCTCGCCATGGACATGATCACTACACATGACTTTGACAAGTCTGTCATCTGTAGCGATTCTTTGTCGAGCCTCTTGAACACAGGAAATATAAAAACCCGCTAATTCGTAACATTCTACACATACATGATTTGTTAACATCTGCGGGTAAGGAAGTTGTGTTCTGCTGGGTGCCCAGTCATTGTGGCATCTATGGTAACACAGTTGCGGACAGTGAAGCAAAATCTGCATCGACCAAACCAGTATCTTCGGTCGAAGTACCATATTCTGACTTCAGACCGAAGATAATCAAATACACCAAACAGATTTGGCAAACTTCGTGGGATGAACAGAAACGACAAAATAACAAACTTGCGCAAATCCAGGCAGAGATCGGTCTCGCCACTTTCCCTTCTTCTCTGTCAAGAAAAGAAAAGGTGGTTTTATCCAGATGTCGAATTGGCCATTCTTTTTTATCACACCGACATGTACTCACGGGGGATCCCCATCCGTGGTGCATCCCTTGTGATGGCCAATTCGACATCGAACATGTTCTTTTAGAGTGTGTGGAGTTTGCCATGGTGAGAAATCGCCTGTTCAAGGCAAACTCCATGAATGAACTTTTCACCAAGGTGAAAAGCCCTATTATTATAAAATTTTGAAAACAGATTGGTTTATACCATAAAATTTTAATTTTTATTGTATTATACATATGTTCATATACTATTTTTGGAGATCATTTTAAAATTGCATGTCCTTTTAACCTCCAAAATAGTGATTTACACTCTTTTTAACATGTTTCATAAATTTATTTAGTGTATTTTAGTGTATTTTTGATGTAAACGGGCCTGTCTGATTAAACTTCTATTCGCCGCCATATAAGTGAAATAATCTTGAGTGCGGCGTAAAACTCCAATCAATCAATCCATTCTAATGAGAAATAATTTAAGCATTAACTTAAACATATTCAATTGCACTTGATAAAAGACACCGGCACAAGTGTTGAAAGTTTGTGTTGTTTACAAAAATGGTGATGCATTAATTTATTGCTTATTAAACTCCTTTATTTTATTTTAAATGAAACTAGTTGTCAATGCAAGGCTAGTGGAGAAAATGTTTGTTTTTGTTGACCGGAATGTACATGCAGGAAAGAAATTATGTCATGGCCAAAATTCTGCATTGAATTAAAATGCTAACGTCTTCCTGGTCTTCTACCATTGTTTTGCTTCAGACCTAATGAAAACAAAACAATGGAAATGGATCTTACAGATTTGGGTGTCTACAGTTTTTAAACATGGCAAATCCAATACATCAATGGAAATGGATCTTACCAGAAGTAAATGAATGACGAAGTATGAAAGGGTGACTTAGATAACGTAGACCGCATTGTCTCCATAAGAGAGGCAGTTACTTGCAGCGCACCCAGTGACAGAATATCACTTGTCAAAGGGGAGTAATTTATTCCAGTCATTAAATATGACGCAACCAGCCGTTCAAAGTTTAATTAGTAGTGCATCATGGGAGATTTCTTCAAAGTGGAACGAGTTGCTTGCAGCGAGAGCGTACGAAAAAAATCAAGGCCTTACTGATTAAAGTATTTCATATTGTTGAAGATAAGCAAACGCTCGCTATTTGGAAAGGTTTAAATCAGCGTGGACGAATTTTTCGTAGGCCTATCGTTCAAGCTTATGGATTACTCATAGTCCAGTGTGTACGTTAAGAAGCCAATTCAAATCAAGATATCCGAAGTTTTCCGATCAACGCAAAATTCAAGCCTTTTTAAACCAAATTGCGCAGAATAGGCTGGTACGTCACATATGGCCTTACACAATGGGCAAAGGAAACAATGCCGTCTACATTATCTAAGTCACCATTTCATACTTCGTCATTCATTTACTTCTGATCTTACAGATTTGTATACCTACATTTTTAAACATGGCCAATCAATAACAACAATGGAAATGGATTTTACAAATTTGTATCCCTACAGTTTTAAACCTGGTACATTTGCTTGTGTATCAACCTTTTGTATTCAAATTAGAGCCATGTTTGAAAGATTTTTGAATTTATTTTTGTTAATTTCACAGATCCTCAGTTCATATTAGCTACACCTTATATAATAGAAATCAGTAATGTCATTTCCAATAATGGCGGTTTTGCTTTCTTGACTATATATGAGAATTCAATCCCATGAAAAATTTGTGAGTGGATTTTTCTCTCTATCGCCATAACATATTCCTTGTTCAAAAAATATTTTTCACCTTTCACAGATTTAGCTGTTGCTGGAAAAACCAAAAATATCAGGCAGGCCACAATCAATGCCAACAACCTTGAAAACTGAGCGAAAGATGAATTTTTTTAATTTAAAGTGGCATGAGCTGCCAAAATTTGCACTCTTTTTCATAATTTCTGATCGTCGTGACAGTTAAAGGATTTGAAGGCCATCGAAAAACTAAATGATTGGCTCAAGATTATTTCACTTATATGGCGGCGTAGCCAGTTTTATTGTGGGAGGAAACCAGGCTCTATGCCCGGAGGAAACCCCTGACCTTCCGTTGGTAACTGGCAACCATCCCACATAGGTCGTTCGAGTGAAAACCCAGTCAGAAAATTTTCCAATGTTTTTTGACTGAGTCGGATTCGAACCAACGACCCATTGGTGGAAGGCTGTTCGAATTGAGCGTCCAACGCTCTACCTACTGAGCCACAGAGGCCCCGAAACACAATCCTATGTGACGTATTGTGGATATACATAATATAAAAAAATTCAAGACAAAACGTCAAGCCGTTACAGTTTTATTATCTGGAAACGCTTTGTTTTTATGCCCCGCCCATGTTCTGTCCGTACAGTCATCTGCCATCTTGAAAAAGGTTGAACAAGTTCCCTGGTATTTTCCGGAATTTACCCATGAAAACTATCTTTTATTTAGGCCAAGGTCGGTCTTAGCCTACAAAATTATTTGTTTCAAGATAGCTCCATCTATCAGCTAATTAAATGAACTCCATCTATCAGCTAATCAAATGAACTCTTGTATATGGTTTGGAAGTGTTATGCCAGGGACACTATTGACCACAATTGTGGCCCATAGCAGCACATATACCAGTCTCATAACCGTTCGACTACTAACACAACAGACATGGAGCACCCATTGTCAGAACTTGCCGACCTGCTGTGACCATGCGTGTGTCAAGGCAGTCACTCTATATTTATAAAGACTAAAAAACATGGGCACAGGGAAAATCCTCTTGAATAAAATAACCCTCAACTGATAAAGACTTATGATTAAACCAAAACCCATTTCAATTGCCATTAAGTGGAAGACAGACTGTAGTTTGGCTAGTTTGCTGTAGAATTTTCTGGAACATTTTATAATATATTGACAAGGTTGTAAAGATATTCAGCTATGGTCAGAATACCGGTAAACTGAGATTTTTTAAAAAAATCATCATGGGAAAAGAAAGTGAAAATTTGTGGAGCCATCAGAAATGCCTGGGCAGAAGACCGACAAGGGTGTTTTGCCCTGTCTAGTAGATCTTTCAAACTATTATACATTTTACAGTATATGTGTCGGAAAACATTGATCAATCAATCTAAAATTGTGAAATAATTTGGAATAAAATAAAACAATCTAATGAATCTTTATCAACTATTATAGATCTGACCCTATATTATTTACGGTTATTTTAGACAAGAAGATGTTTTAGTGTAAATAAATATAATTTATACGGACCCAGTGCAAGATTTGTTGCATCTCGTGGATGTGATTTTGTTCGACAAAGAGTGGAGTTTTTGAAGAAAAAAAGTTTTGGAAAAAATGTGTGGTCTTTTCGTTTTGGCCTACTTTACTAAAGTCGAAGGGCTTCAGTGACGATTAAGTCTGATTAACAGAGATTAACGGTTCGCCTGTGCTACCCTGTGGACTGTTGGGTCAGACCGACTGTTGTTCCTCTCTGGTGTTTTGTTTACGAATTTTGGTTGATCAAACAAATAAAGATTGTTAACTTTTACAGCTTGCAGTTCTTGGGCCTACGCGTTTCATTCTATGGTATGAAATGTCCTCTAGTTGTGCCGAAAGTTTGTTTTTCGTTTTCCTTTCTAAAACAGGTTATGATAACACGATTATTAATATATTAATGTACAGTTATCCATGAATATCGTCAAGTTGATGTAGCTATGTTCCTAGTTTAAATATAAATATTAAATTGCCTCCGAACACTAAAATTAAAACACAGTTTAACACACCGACACTTTTATAAGTAACTATATTTCTGACTAAGTTGTAAGATAAAATAAAACAAGAAACATTTTACATAAATATAGCTAAAAAAAAATAATAGCACAAGCCGTGCATATAATATTAATCCCTTGCCAGCATGACCCCACAGACACCTTCGAAGCTGGATTACTGTTGCTCGGATCTGACCGTTGCTCGCACTTACAATGGACTCACGGAAGTAGCTAACTAATAGTTAATTTAAGAAACACTAACAAATAACAGACCATACTTGGTTATGAAAGATATAAAAGCGATGCGTTTTGCAAATCAAATCATTCGATCTTTTGACCGCAATACTACATCATGGAAAATATTTGTCTTCGCTGCTTAACTACTGTTCGCACTCGCCAAGAAGGACTTCAATGTGACGGTTGTAACCGATGGTGCCATCGAACTTGTGGAACGGGCATCACAAGAGTGGAATACCGAACGGCATGTCGGAATGGCTTTATTGACTGGGAATGTGACGCTTGCAGAGAGCCCAGAGATGCATCTGTCAACCTCGACCCCGATACAACACCCGACTTTTCCATCGATGATCCCAACTCGTCAGATTTAGGCTCCTTCGTCGAACCAGCGTCACACCACGAGTCTGATATGGAGGACCCGTCTGTGTCGTTTCCAATTTTTGTCCCTCCACATACACCTGGACCCGTGACTTATACAGTTGTAAAGGGAGCCTCTGAACAAGGAAAGGTAATTATCTTTTCATACAATTTGCATATATTAAGAAATTTATCATGTATCTATATGGCTAATTGAGTGTATAAACATATGTATTTATTTTCTCTCCTCTTCTTTTACAGGATGTTTTGGTTGACTCTCTTGGGTATCAGTATACTATGAAAGTGGACAAGGGGCGAAAAACCATCACCTGGAGATGTTATCGCCGCTCCAAGAACTTCACCTGCAGAGGCGCCGTTGCTGAGAGAGACGGTGTCTACACCAGAGGAAGCCAACACCACGTGTGCAATGCCGAACCTGGTAAGTCGATAATTGCTGATTAAAATGTTGACGAGATGACTAATTAATTGCTTGCTTCGTATATTCACAGTTTAAATGATTTTAGACATGTCAGTAATTTTGGTTTTGTGTTACAGGCAGAGTGAAAGTCCTTGAAATTAGGAAGGAAGTCAAATCCAGAGCAGTCAAACGGGTCTTTGACTCTGCAACAGAAATTACTGAAGAGGTATTTACCCCAACATTTGTTTATTGTAGAATTATTATCACGTTCGTGTTTGATTCACTGTTCATCATACGTCTCGAACGAAATACATCCATTCACTGTGACCAGGTGCTTCTTGAGAACATCCCTCCAGGACAGATGGCGTTACACCCTACTCTCCCCAAGCCAGCCAACATTGCGAAGCAGGGCAACGTAAAGCGGAGAAAGACGTGACCTCGGGACCCCCAGAATCTGGACTTCGATCTCGATCAGCTCCCAGATCCAGCCTTTCTGCAGAAGGACATCCGTGTTGGAACCTCCTGCCACGTCCTTCTGGCAACTCCCACGATGCTGGATCTCCTGAGCAAAGCTCACACCTGGTAATAATCGTATTGGATTTCTTGTCTTTTTAATTTGCATGCTTACCTTATTTTATTTAGCATTACCAGCTTAAGATCCAAAACACCAATGTATCAATTTTGCTTTTGTTTAGGTACCGTTTTACCAGCTCTTTAGTATTCATGCCTTTTTGAAATCTGGGACGTCAATGAAGCAGGTACCTTTAGCGTTTGTTCTGATGTCGTCCCGCCGAACCAAGGACTACGAGGAAGCCGGTAGCGCCAGTGGTGCAGAGGATGGTCATATGGACTTTGAAGGCGCTGCCTGGTAGGCAGCTCGGACCGTTTTTCCCGAAACTGAAAAACGCGGGTGTCTTTTCCACTTTACCTAGGTAATTGCCATATACTCCTAGTGTTCTCCTGATTTCGTTGCGTTTCGAGTGATTTTATTATACAAAATAAAATAACCCATTGCTACTTTTCTTATAATGATGGGTGTTTTTGTTTTTTCAGAGTATTTTCCGAAAAATTCAGGAACTTGGCCTGCAGGTTGCCTATAATAGCCGAGACCCAGGAACACATAATGTAAGCTATTAAATAATGCACATACATATATATATCTGGGAAAATCGTCTTTACTAAAATAAACATGGTAAACAAAGTTTTTAATCTCATCGACCACTGGTGTCTGGTTTAATTTCATATTTTGTCTCTCTTCTCTTTTAGAAAGGTATGTCGCAGTCTTATGGCGCTACCCCTTCTTCCTGCAGAGCATATCCCCACTATGTTCACAAAGATCAGCCAGGTCGTAACAGAAGACAACTCTCCATTGGCCGAGTTATTTGAGTACGTGCGTTGCACTTGGGTTGAAGGTAGGCTGTTCTCTCCTGCAGATTGGACAGTCTATCGGCAACCCATCCGCACAAACAATGGTGTCGAAGGTTGGCACTATCGTCTTAATCACAGAGGGAAGAATGAATTTATTATTCATAATAAAACGATGATAAATATTATTAAATAGATTGCTGTAAAATATGTTACCTATTTAATAGTTTTTTAACAGTGCAATTTTCCATGCTTGTTTTAAGCCAACCTTCCATTCTACCTATTGTGTGGGTTGTTGCACAAGGAAGCGAGATTGGTTACAATGACAGCAGAACTTGTATACCGCGAGGAAATAACCAGACTGCAGAGGCATGGGGCTGTGACAACAACTACCACACTAAACAGATACTGGGATGAGTATGCCAGAAAGGAGCGGACTGCCCGCTCCCTGTTATCCGCCGGAAGTCAGCTCGTCTGCCCATCGCAGGAATCTTGAAAAAGCCCGTTATTCTTGTTGTTTATTTATTTTTGTTTACTGTAATAAATCGTTCTTTTAATTAATTTTTTTTTTCAACATTGAGTTTTCGTTATTCTTGGTATTTATTTTTGTTTACTGTAATAAATCGTACTTTTTCTAAGTTTGGTTATATCTTAGTTCTCATTCTCGCTAACAAAGGGAAATAATAAAAGAAAACCAATGGACATGAATGACAATTATTCTGCCCCGCTTGGTTCCCACTGTGGACGTGTGAGAACGTGTGACAGCCAGTACATGTAAGGGGGAGAACTCATATTCCAGCTGTGAGCTAATTCCTGGTGGCCGGGTTGTCCCTGTGGCCGCATTGTCTGTACACCCATATACCCACATCCTGGTCCTAGGAGCATTTTTTCTTAGGAGGAGGCTGGTGTGTATAGGTATCCTAAAGAGGAGATTTTGATAATTTCCAAGGGTCAACTGTACGTGCTTAGTGCGCCATGACCAAATAAGGTAACTGCTCAGAATTCCCATTTCTGCGTAAACATTACAAACAACCTCCTCACTAGCCTTTAGGGTCATGAAATGTTTTATTATTGTGGAAAATTCATTTTTAAAATGAACCGTTTAGTTTGTTAAACTATTAGTGATAATCTTTCATCTAGCATCAGATAAGGTCATTAATAGATGAAGACCTACGGCAGATGTAAAAAATTCCCCCATTAAGAAGAAGTAAAAGTCAGACTTTATTTGTTTATGGTAGGCCTGCAGTCTGTATAAGAATGGCGTACAAGAAAACCGTAGGAGATTTTTAGCTGGCATTTAAAAGCATACCATTTCCCTAAGAGAAGATTTACGTCTAATTTCCGAAACAATTTTTAAGACCAGACAGGTGATTGCACAGGCTTGCTTTTTGATCTCCTCTTAAGACCATATCACCTCCCAGGGCCCTACTATACACACGATCGTCTCCTCACAGGGTATCGCCCACAAACACAACCTTCCTCATAAGGGCAGCAAGCCCTGCCACCACTAACACGTTTCCCATAGCAAGGAGGAAAAGAATGTTCGTCAAATACAAAAGCTTCCGGACACTCTATTGTATGTGGAAACTGGATTGGGGGGTGTTATTTTGGCTTGCTGATAAGATTCTTTACCACATCTGGTAAATATGGTTAAGCCATAATCAATCAATCTCATGCTTGAGTTATTTCAATACTATCTGTGGCAACCATTTGACTTTCCTCGGACAGCTTAGGGTTTCAGACTGACCTGTAAACGCATAAACCTGACCAAATCAAACCTGCAAGCCATTGGCGAATAACGTGTTTTGGCATTTGAGAATATGAGGAAAAAAGACTAAGAAAGGAGTGAAAGAAGATTTTGTTTTATTTCTTTTTCAGCACTTACAAAAAATACTCAGTAATAAGAGTCTGTAGGGTTAACCCTTGTTGAGGCAGGGAAATGTTATACATGTAACAACTAGACCACAGAACAGTTCTTAGTACTATGTCAGATTTCTATGTCAGAGAGACCAGAATGAAGCTGCTTGTAGGAGTTAGCTGCTTGTAGGAGTTTATAGACATTCAGCAAGTTTTCTTGCATTACCGATCACTAACTTTCAAAACAAAAGAACAGTTATCTAAACTATTCGTCATCAGTGTTTGCAGGGTTCTTAGTGTTTTCCCCTCATCAAATTCCATGACTTTTTAAGGACAACGAAAAAAAAACCTGAGTTAGAAAAAAAATCAAAGGTAAAAAAATTAAAGTTAAAAAAAAATCTAGTCTTTAAGCCTTATATTTAATCATCTTGCATTCATGCTTTTCAAATTCCAAACGAACAGCGTGCTACACATTACTATATGAAAGCAAGCATACAAATTACAATAGTTTAGCCTACTACTACTAGTACTAAGTATGCCTAATAGTAATAGTAATAAACTAATAAGTAATAACGTCCGATCTTGGGTAAATATTTCAAAAATAAATTTCCGAGGCTATACCTGTCAAATTAGTATCTGGAGAAGTGGATGTCGACAGAGATTCTTTATCCTTAGCGCTTATCGGCGTCCTCCTCTGAAACATCGACAACGGCATCGATACCGGAGACTTTTCGCCGAGTGTGTGTTTCTAGCTGGCCATGTGGCTTTTGACAGCGGCCTCGCCCATGTTCGAAATGTCGAAGTTTTTCCGACAAATTTTGCATCCTGCCTCTCTAGTACTCGTTCTATCCATTGTCGGTATTTGTTGTTCGAAAGCCACGACGACTGAAAGGAACACTTCACGGGCATGTTAAACGTTAAACAGCTCTCGATATGGACCTTTTGGAAGGCACGCCATGTTGCACTTGAACTTACCGGAAGTCGAGTACCAGTTATCTCCCCTTTAGGAGAATTTCGATCGCGAACCATCAAGATTTTTAGATCTCGATGTCGCAAACACCGAAATGCCTCAATCGCATAAACATAATTTTTGAGACCCGTACAACAAGAAAATATTGAATCACTTCATATATAAATGTTTTAACTCATTTTTTATTTTTCAATGACCGCTAAAATTATTCAATGACCTGATAAACAAAATTCCATGACTTTTCCAGGCCTGGAAGACAATTTCAAATTCCATGACTTTTCCAGGATTTTCCATGACGCTACGAACCCTGGTTTGATAGACACAGAAACTAGGTGCCAGAAACTTTCAACTTTAAAAATACAAAATGGTTTAAGTGGACTTGAAAAAGTTGAAAAATATTTTGGACAAATAATTTGACAGTTAAGCCTGTCGTTTGTTTCTTTGAACATCTGAGGATAAGTTGTGCAGTAGGGGGTGTTGTTTTTTGAGCTGTAAAATTTCCTCCTTTTGAAGTGTTTTTTTATCCACATGGCCACCAAAGGCTTCATTATATGTATTTCTGATTGATGGGGTCCTGTCTGAAAATTAAAAAAAAAAGATATTAAAATTAAAACCCATGTATGAAACCTGGGATGAATATGAAAGGGATATGAAATGCCTTTGTTTTGCAGTCAGTCGACTGGCAGCTGTTTGGCTCGCTATTGTTCGTGTCAGACACCCTGTGACGGCATTCCGAAAGCCGTGTTGTGTATTCCGATTTATTCCGAACCTTACCGATGTCGTTGATATATGGACTGCGCATGCCTATTTATAAGCTAGCGACAGATCCCGATTGTTTTCTGTTGCTAGCTAACAAACGGGCATGCGCAGCCCATATATCAACGACATCGGTATGGTTTGGAATGAATCGGAATACACAACACGGCTTTTGGCTATTCTCCGAGCGGATCGGAATGCAGGGTGACTGACAAGAACAATAGCGAGCCAAACAACTTCCAGTAGACTGACTGCAAAACAAAGGCGTTTCATATCCCTTTCATATTCATCCCAGATGAAATTTTGACAAATTTGTTTATCATGTCAGTTTGCATCAAATGCTAGTCAAAGACACTGTACCTTCTTCAATTTTTATTGCTTTATGCTTTACACTGTACTCAAGATTAGTTCACACATATGGCAGGTTTGCATGGGCTCTATACCCATAGGAAGCCCCTGATCTTTCGTTAGTACCAGTAAAATAAGAAACTTATTCTGGTTAAGATCACATTTCCACATTTAAAAATGACCTTCATGTTGAAGCAAAATATGTTTGCATGTATGTAGAACACACAGCCTTTGAACATTAACTTACTTTCGGTTTAACATTTCTGTTTTTTTGGCTTCTACTGTAATTGTTGAATCTTTACCTGCAATTTAGATATATGCAATAAATACATAATTAGCAAAGCAAACTTGAAAAGAGAAAGTTGCCATTAGCTATTAAATACTCTAGTGCTTTTCCATCTAATGTAAATATTGCACAAAAAAAAAAAAGAGTTTGGTAAAATAGCGTCTTCAACCTTCTTTAGAACTGCAACACACCACAGTGCAAACAGAATTACTTTTTGCTTACAGAATAACACTGTAACAGAACATAGATTTGTTCTTCGTTTCTGATGATTCTGCAGGACTAAAAAATATTTTCCAGCTAAATATTTCTGAGAGGTCCATGTTCTAGACAGAAATGATGGATGGCACAAATGTGTCACACAGACAATTGGTAGAAAGACATGTTCAAGTGGCTACATGATTAACAAGAGTTTAAGTAACTCAACATACACCCTCCGCTATGACTGATTGATCTACATTATAGAACCTATTTGTATAAATTTCAGCAAAATTTGAAATCCTATGTTCATATGAAAGATTTTCATTTCTTTATTCGGCTAACATACATGTTACAAACATAGGACATCCAACAATATCCTAAATTGTTCCCGACACATCATCTACCCCTTAGGTATATATACTCTAAAATTGTCAGGATCAGGTCAAAACTAAAGTAGTTATACACTAAAAGAGAATGTTACATAATCCAATGTAGATGCCATATTATGCAACCGAAGATGTCATAAATGGTTCATGACACATCTTCTTCCCATAAAGTATATGTTGTAAAACAAAATTGTAAAGATCGTACGAAAACTCTTCAAGTTGTGGAGCGGAAGGGAATATAGGACGGACGGCGCTGGTGATACCATAATACGACCAACTTTTTTTTAAGCCTGACGTATAAAAACAATTCAGGATTTTATAAAATACTCAACTCAACTCACCAACGGAACGTTTCCTACTTCTCTTAGTTTTATCAGGTTCCTCAGCAATGGACATACCTGCAAAAGAAATAAAAGACATACTTAAAATTTGTTACTGATACTGTTTGATGTTCCTTAAAACAAGCTCAAAACAATATGAAAGACGTTACGACTGCAATTTTTTTTTACAAATAAATGCACTCTAAAGGGGCATGCTGCCTCAGATAAGTTAAAAAATAAGAGCAAATTTACATCATCATATAAAACAGGTACAACCCCAGCGAGTGACAACCAAATAGTTTGAGTACGCATTGCCTCGGAATATCACCCCCCCCCCAAATTCCCTCACCCTCACAAGTACTTAGATGCTTTGATTGAATTGCCGTACCAATATTCGAAGTACATGCCTGCCATTAAAATTTGTCAAAAATGCAAAGAAAAAATAACCTACCGTCACATTCTGATTCAGGAGGAGTTAGGTCACGTTCTGGGGGAGCTGTGTCACTTTCTATAAGGGTGGTGCAAACCTCGAGAGGAGAGGCCAGGAGATAATGTTCAATTAGACTGGTGCTACATTCAACACGGCTCATGAGTTTCTATCAATCCAGGTTCAAGCGAAAAAAGGGAAAGTTCAACAGGGGAAAGGTAACGTTCAAGAAAAGTGTTGTAATGTTCTGAAGGGGTGTCACTTTCAGGAGAAGGGTCACCTTTTGGAGGGGCTGTGTTACATTCTGGAGGAGTGAAGTCACGTTTTTGAAGATTGACCATACATTCTGATGGATTGGTGTCACCTACTGGAGAAGTTGTTTCACATTTTGGAAGAGTCTTGTCACATTCTGGAAAAGTTGTTTCACATTTTGGAAGAGTCTTGTCACATTCTGGCAAAGTTGTTTCACATTTTGGAGGAGTCTTGTCACATTCTGGAAAAGTTGTTTCACATTTTGGAAGAGTCTTGTCACATTCTGGCAAAGTTGTTTCACATTTTGGAAGAGTCTTGTCACATTCTGGAAAAGTTGTTTCACATTTTGGAAGAGTCTTGTCACATTCTGGAGGAGCTATTTCACATTCTGCAGCAGTCGTGTCACATTCTGGAGAAGTGGTTCCATGTTCAAGTGGAGTCATGTCATATTTGACAGGAATTGCATTACTTTCAAGGTGGGTAGTGTTATGCTCAGATGAAGTGCCACAGACCGATTTTCTAAAGATGCAGACATCTTCTTCGTACTTGGAAATCAGGTATCTCAAGCTTTTGTTAATTGCAATAAAATTACTTGTGCATCAGACAAAAATCACGGAGTTATAGAAGTATGAACAAATAGGGCAGATATTAGATATGGTTAATTTGGATATTGGAATATAACTGCATCAATACTTTCAATATTAGATTTCATTGCTATATCTGCTGCACCAAAAGTTTGCCACCAACGTTAATCATTTATGCGTTAATTGTTTAAGAGCCTTTTTTTTCATTTAAATAGATTTTGAAGAGCAATTTTTGAAGTGACATTTCTTGTCAGGATTTCCTAATCGGAAGATAAATATCAGACATTTTCTTGTATGTTTCAAAGAATCCAGATTCTAAGATATTAATTACAACCCATGATAAGTGTGACAAATGTTTGTTAAGTTAAACAGAATTTAGAGGCATATTGAGAACATTTTTAAAGCCTTCCAGGATATTCCATTTATGTCTAAAAATGAAACACCTCTGAGTGAGAGCATAATGAAACACCTCTGAGTGAGAGCATCAGGTTTGTACAGGCTACAAACCTACAATACATCATATTTTGTTTTGCCTCATTGCTCTTGTTTTATTTTCTGTGAACTTGATACTTTTGCTGGTAATGTTACCAACATCAAGCAAGTTAGAACACTATAAAACAATATAACTTTAACTGTATATTAGTGTTGCATGGATCCGGCTAACAATTCCAACATAGGAATAGTCACGGACTTGAATGGAGCGATACGGACTTTGGCCACCAAAAGAGACACATATATTTCACCCCTCTGATTTATTATCCTTATATAGCTACACGCCCCATACGCTACCTCACTAGCGTCACAGAAATGATGCAACTCTGCAGCCCCATCCACAAACACACATCGAGGAAATTTTCATCAAAGAAAAAAGCCATGAATGCCACCTTTCAGAAATACCTGTGGGTCTACCACATCCCAGTCAAGTTTCAACCTACAGGTCTCTTGAAATAATATTTTTCCTATAACAAGAAAAGGTGACAAGGCCCAATGGATCATATATAGAATTAATTGTCGACAACATTAACCTTTTCGTGACGATATCATTTCTGTCAGCAAACTTAGTAACATAATACAAAGTGTCCATTGACACATCCCACCTAATGCCAAGTGCCTTACATTCCACTTGTGACGTAATGTCCCTTACTTCCTTTGCCCTCTGTTCAACATCTACACTTTGTAACAGCCCACTGTCATTAACCACAAATTTCGTCAAGTTGAATCCCCCCAATGCTAATACTTCTCTACATCCTTTTATTACCAAATAGGCATCAGCTTTAGTTTTTACAGACTGCAACAAATCATCAAAGAATTTAATATAGTTTGTTTCACAAAATCACTACACGGAAAATGGTGAACAGTACGGTGCAATGCAAACGTGCTACTGGCAGCGCACCATACACCACCAAAGAGGTGAGATGTCATGCTAAATTCAACAACTAAGCCATCCACCATCCATAAAAAACGAAGCGTATTCCTATCATTAGGTGGAATTTTTATTTGGTGGTACATAGCTTCGATATCAGCCATGATGGCGGAACCGGAGAAGAACATGTAATAGTTTATTGTGTAAGTCGGGGCCTTGAAAACACTGATCATTCAAGCTTACACCGGCATGTTGTGCCGCGCAATCAAACACAACCCTCACTTTACTAGGTTTATGTTCGTTAACAACCGCGTGAAGGGGAAGGTACCAGACGGCGCCTTTCTCGACTGCTTCAGTGGCTGGTACTAATTCAGCGTAGCCGTCACACACCATTTTGTGTATGTTTTCATCATAGGTATTCATCATACCAGTTTTTTCAAGACGTTTAACCAAGTTTTTTAAACGACTAAGAGCCGTATATCTATTATTAGGTAGGTAAGGCCTACCTTCACGCCATGGGATAGGGAGGAAATAGTGGCCATCTACATGCTTAATCTGATCTTCCCACAGACTTAAAACATGCCTGTCATGAACTGACATAGACTCAGATTCTTCATCTAGATCGCCACAGTCCCATTTAACAGTTGAATTTTGTTGTAAATTAACGAAATTAGAGTTAACTTCTTGTAAAGAGTTACCAGGAATAGCCCCATTAAGGGCCCACCCAAACATGGTTAATGTGGCATACGGTTGTTTTAATTGTTTAGCATTATATCTAACACCCATGGGCAAGAGTGCTATCGAATTATCCATACCAATTAACTCATTGCTCCCGGCGAGCGGCTTAACCCGCGTGCAGCCAACCCCCCTTACTCCCGGCGAGCGGGTTTATCCGCTCTTCGTTTGGCAGTCCCATTTCCCGAGGAGCGGATAAACCCGCGCATATAACATCACTCTCGATTGGTCTGTTTTATGTAATAAATATTTTATTTTTACACAATAGCCAATGAAATTCATTATATTAAATGTCTTTGGGTTTAATTGAGCGCGATTTTGGTAACATTCCATTGGTTGAATCAATATTCTGCTAAATTTTAGCGGAAGCACTTTCAGTTACGGACAGTCTCGACAAAATGGCGGATTGTACAAACCGGAGTGAAGGCAAGGAGTTCTTCAGCTTCACTGACGCCGATATATTTGGAGTTAAAAGTGTTTCTGACAGCGATTTAAGTCTATCAGATACTGATTCTGAGGAAGAAGATATTCGTTCGAGTTGTTTTCTTGGGAATGCAGTGAAAAACTGAGTTGAAAATTCAACTAGTCCGGTGACGTGTGCAACAACAACCGCGAGTGCGAATGGCACGTTGAAATGGTGCACCGATCTAAATAAGATCTCCGTGGTGGAATTCAAGGAACTGACAGGGCCTGACAACATTTTAGACACCGACAGTAATGAATTTGGATTCCTAAATTTCTTATTTCCGGACAAACTACACTTTTTTTGGACTCGTCAAACCAACTTGAATGCCACACATGCAATGCATGATTTGTAAAACCGAATAGCAAATAATAAGTGTAACCGAAATGAAAGCTTTTATTGGTATTCACTATTCAGTGATTTGATTGGCTTTATACAATCAATACAGGGTTAGTCGGAGAGGAAACCGGGCTCATTGCCCAGATGAAACCCCCGACCTTCGACAATTATCCACTCAGAATTTTTTTTATTTGGTCTGAGTCGGATTTGAACCAGCGCCACATATTTATCGTTGAAATGAATGTACCGAGGTAAAGCCGAGAACGGTCATAAAAAATGAAAACTTTATTATGTCCGTTTGGTAGGAATGCTCTATTTGAGAGGTACACTGTATGATTATCATTAGCTATCCACAATAGGTGCCTACTTACCTGTAAAGCCCTGCAAATTTGGTGTAAAATTGTGGGAGATGGCATATACTAGTACATACAAATAGCTATATGTTTATCCGCTCCAAGTGTACACGGAAAAGGAGAAATAATGAGTGATTGAGAGCTCGGTTTGGTGTGAACTGCTAAAATCATTATATTTACATGGATAACCATTTTTCAAGTCCGTAATAGTTCAAAGAGCTGTTCGAGGACAGAACTCATGCCTGTAGAACGTGTCGACCAAATCGTAATAGCTGGCCGGACAGACTTCACAAAATTTGGTTGCCAAAACTGAAGGGAAAATCATAAATATTAATCTTTCCAGAAAGGGAACTAGTTGGCGGGCCACAATGACATCATGGTTTCTTTTTGATACAGCTGTGTTCATATTCATCTTGATACGAGGACCTCCCATCCACTAACAGACGAGCAGAAGGGGCAAATTGTTTTCAGGACAAAACTTTCAACAAAAAGGAATGTTTCCTTTTTTGCACAAATAAAAATCATAAAAAAGGTCCCACACCCCCTTACACTGAACATTTCTATGAAATTTTCATTTCTAACACTGAAACACTTTGTGAAATAATATTTGTTATTATATACACTTATTTGATGAAAATGAAGAAGCAATAATGGGAAAAACAATGTAAAAATAGTAATATCAATATTTTACCCTAAATAAATACAAATAATGTAAGGAATGTTATGTAAGGAAGAGCACATAATTTAGAGACAGAATGAATAACAAACTGGCGAAAATGATTTTTTAAAAATATATGTATATACCAGAATATCACAACAAATATTCAGTAAAAACCATCAAAAGTGCTTTGAAATGTCAAACTCGGGCCAGCCAATGAAAACACTTGAGTGTGTCACGTGATGTAAAACATGACTGCATTGACCAATCAGCAAGTAGCTTCGCGAAATGACGGAAAGCAATTCGAAAGATCAGTAGAAATCAGTGCAAAATAGACAGTCTTCTGATGACGATTTTTTATTCTTCACACAACTTTACTCAACATCGAATAGATAAATGGATACTGGATACAACATTCTTTTAGAGGTTACGTTATTTCTTTTCAAACGGCCTTCTAAGAAGTTGAGGTAAGGCCTTTTTCACACACGTGTCCCGGCATAAACTGCCGGCATTTTACTTGTTGACGGACATTTTAGATCTGCATCAGCGTCTGATAACTTCAATCTCAGTGACAATAAACCCTGTTTATCTAAAAAAAAAAATGTCTCTGGACACCCTCAACTTAAAGACTATGGTTTATGAGTACAAATTGGGTCCCTGTAAAATAAAATAAGACGACAACAAACTTTTTCGTACATGTAAAAACGTGAACAGCCCGATTCAGTTTTATTTTTTTTCAATTTGAGCGTTTCTTATCGTTCAAAATGAAATACTGTGGGGAACAAAGCATTTGAAAAAGTGACCAACTGAAAACGCAGACATCAATAATTTAAAATATATATACTTCAACATTCAATTCCAACAGTAAGCGAACTTATCGAGAAATATCCGACTGCTGGCGTATTTCCCACTACAGTGGGCCGTGACTCGCCGGGAGTAAGCGGTAAGCGTGATGCACACGGCTGCCGTACTGACGGCCCTGCGCTGTCGCCGGGACCAATGAGTTAACAAATCAGTGTGTACGTCACCCCCCAATTGACAAATAGGTAAATCACTCAAGTGTGGATATTGTGACAAATCGACAGTTACGTGAATAACGTATAGGAAAATTGGGAACCACTAATACGTTATTTAGTTTCATTTTGTTGGAATCATCCGTTGAGCGTAGTTCGAAGGACACCAACTTTGAATTAACATTTGATGTTGAGCTAAGGGTGCATAGTGTAATTTGCGTCACTGCCTTTCAAACCAAGTTCAGTGGCTAGACGTTGAGATATGAATGTATTTGTGGACCCAGTATCGAGAATGGCGTAAACCTCTCGCTCACCACTCACTTTTACTGGAACGATGGGCAGATAAACAACAGTATTAGTGGCATCTACATGACTATTTACATTAACAGTATGGGTACAATCAATTAAGTTTGGATCTATAAAATCAACATGAATAAACTTTGTATGTTTCTGGCCACAACCAGGTACAGAACAAACAATTTTTTTACGACAATTAGAGGAGAAGTGACCTGAGAGCAGAGTTTATTATTGTTAACAATGGCGAAACGTGATTTGGGGGGCATGGCCTTAAAATTGTCACAATAGAAAAGCCTATGAATTGAACCACACACCACACATGGACGACTCTCATGACCAATGTTCATCTTTAGGTTGCTGAACACTGGAGGAAATAAAGTTACAATTCTGTTTCGAAGAATGGCACTTCACGGCTTCCGTACCATATAAGGGATCGCAGGCTTCCGTTGAAACAAGCTTTACAAACTTGACAAATTCAGCAGATTTCATTTTTAAAGCCTTGTCACGCCAACGAGAACGTATTATTGGCTGGCAGCGGCGTAAAATATCCTGAATACTTTGTTGTGTATTAAGCTCACTATCATAGCCTAACTGCCGCAAATCCACCAAAGCGTTGGACAAATCATCAGCGAGCTGTTGTAACTCGTTGGCCTTTACCACGGATCTACCATTTTTTAAGTCACTAATAATCCTTTGGGATATTAAATGAGAATTTCCAAATCTAGTTTTGAGAATCTCCCGAGCTTGAGAATACCCGGTATCAACACCAAGAAGGGCACAGTTCCTGATAGCTGCCTTTGCAGGACCGGTGGTATATTGTAGCAAACGGGATAACTTCAATTGATTATCAATGGACTTGCTGTCCACGACTTCATCAAACACCACAAAGAATGCTTGATAGTTAAGTGGGTCTCCGTTAAAGGTCTCAAGTTCAACTTTCGGTATTGACAACACATTTATCAAATCTGATAAGGAGGATGGATTGACTGTATGCACAGGTTTGGGGATATCAGGTTTATCTTCAATAGATGAAACAGATTTAAGTTCTCGCTGATTTTACCCCATTGATATATGAATGTTCTACCTGTTGGAACCACTGTTCGCTTTCCTCCAATTCGTCGCCTGTAAGGGTCTGGTGATAGTTGTCATGCGCCGATTCGAAATCCCGAAAACATTGGCGTAGTTTGTCTAGCCTATCGGTAACGCCGTCTTCATCTTCCTCAGCGACATGTCGATCGAGGGTTCCCAAGTGTCGGGTTATGGCCGCCTTCCTCTGGCGACGAACAATCTTAAGTTGACCAGAATCGTCCTCTGTTGACATTTTCATTTACTGTTGCATGGATCCGGGCGAAAAAATAAATCAACTCAAATTCATCTGACTCGTTGAACGTGTAAATCTATTGAACGGAATAAAACAAATACAGTTCTTTAATGGATGAATACAATAACAGCGATATTCATTTCGGATATAACGACAATATATTTGAGATTGTATAAATCATATAATTTGGTAAAATAGCTTAAACTTAAACAGTAGCTTAAACGGAAACTTAATAAAGGGTACAAAATGTTACTCACGGAAATGTGCAAAACCAAAGACCCAGAAAACACACAAAATATGCCATAAGATATAAATTTGACTTTGGATTTGACTTCAGATTCGACGGTGTAGTGACATTAAGCTGCCAGCATATCGACCGAGACTGGCCGCCTAGGAGCTAGCGAGCTCAGGCAGAACCTCAACCGAAAGGTCGGTGCAGAACTGACCACTCACACAGCGCCAGGTAGCACGTCGAGCAACAAAAACATCCTACTTGGAAAATTGGTGCAAAAAACAACAATTTTGACATATCAACAAACATAACCTCGCAGAGGTTACAATTAGTGTCAACTAAAAGAAAGCAGCAGACATTAATTCATAATTTATATTTAGTCATTCAGCATGTTTTTCAACAACAAATTAAGAAAAATAAGCCAACATAAAAAATTAACAGTATTTTCCTGCGAGTTACCTTCCCCTCGTTTAACTTCTTCTTTAAGGGTTTCTACATCATGATCATGAATAAACTTAATTTGCCTCTTACCAACCTCAAGGCTGTTTTATGTTTTAATAAAATTATATTAGTATAAAATTAACTTATGCAGCATCTTTTTCTTTAAAAAAAAACCCATCAATATAAAGCTCTAAAATAGACCAGTTCAACATTTCAGTTTGAATTCCAACCTTCCATCATGTGAGCCAACACCCATATTTCGTCTTCGGTGTCCTCCATAGCTGAACTGAAGTGTGGTGACCGCAGAGATGGCTGTAAAGTAATGCAAATTTGTTGATAAACTCTTAAAAAAACAGAGAAATTAACGGGCAAGAATCATATACAAACCTTCGAAATAACTTGTCGGAGCTTCCTTGACATCCCAGGAACTGACACGCCAAGTACTGTACACCAGTAAGTACTGCAACGGTATCCTCGACTCTTATGAGGAGGGGAACAACAGAAAGTTGGAGTAGAAAAAAATACATCTAACGGAACTGGAGGAAATGATGATGTTTGGAAAGAACTTGGAGAATATTACGGCTGAACTATTAAATAATTCTTAACTATCAAATGTTAATGTATGATAGCTTTTGTTTTATGATATAAGAGTGCAATAAAAAATCAACAAAGTCCGTTCTCCGTTTCACTTTTTCGATGGCATCATTGACGAAGCTTGCTCTCCGCACACAGGTATCTTGTCAACGACAGAGTTCTTTCCCTTGTTTACAGGGCCTCATTCACAGTGTTTGTGTGGAAAGTGCACACGCTACAAAATTTGTGTGTATGCACAAAGAGGAGATTTTTTTTCCGTCTAAAACGCCTCTTTAGACCTCGTCGAGCGCATTGCCCTTAGGAGGATCTCCTCTTAAGACCAAATCTCCCCGTAAGGGTATGCTGTACACATGAATCTCCTCACAGGGTCTTGTACTTAAGCGCAAATCTACATGTCCGGTTTTGCTTAAAATGTCAAAATGGTGGTCTAAATGCGTGGGTTAACTCATTGGTCCCGGCGACAGCGCAGGGCCGTCAGTACGGCAGCCGTGTGCATCACGCTTACCGCTTACTCCCGGCGAGTCACGGCCCACTGTAGTGGGAAATACGCCAGCAGTCGGATATTTCTCGATAAGTTCGCTTACTGTTGGAATTGAATGTTGAAGTATATATATTTTAAATTATTGATGTCTGCGTTTTCAGTTGGTCACTTTTTCAAATGCTTTGTTCCCCACAGTATTTCATTTTGAACGATAAGAAAGGCTCAAATTGAAAAAAAATAAAACTGAATCGGGCTGTTCATGTTTTTATATGTACGAAAAAGTTTGTTGTCGTCTTATTTTATTTTACAGGGACCCAATTTGTACTCATAAACCATAGTCTTTAAGTTGAGGGTGTCCAGAGACATTTTTTTTTTTAGATAAACAGGGTTTATTGTCACTGAGATTGAAGTTATCAGACGCTGATGCAGATCTAAAATGTCCGTCAACAAGTAAAATGCCGGCAGTTTATGCCGGGACACGTGTGTGAAAAAGGCCTTACCTCAACTTCTTAGAAGGCCGTTTGAAAAGAAATAACGTAACCTCTAAAAGAATGTTGTATCCAGTATCCATTTATCTATTCGATGTTGAGTAAAGTTGTGTGAAGAATAAAAAATCGTCATCAGAAGACTGTCTATTTTGCACTGATTTCTACTGATCTTTCGAATTGCTTTCCGCCATTTCGCGAAGCTACTTGCTGATTGGTCAATGCAGTCATGTTTTACATCACGTGACACACTCAAGTGTTTTCATTGGCTGGCCCGAGTTTGACATTTCGAAGCACTTTTGATGGTTTTTACTGAATATTTGTTGTGATATTCTGGTATATACATATATTTTTAAAAAATCATTTTCGCCAGTTTGTTATTCATTCTGTCTCTAAATTATGTGCTCTTCCTTACATAACATTCCTTACATTATTTTTATTTATTTAGGGTAAAATATTGATATTACTATTTTTACATTGTTTTTCCCATTATTGCTTCTTCATTTTCATCAAATAAGTGTGTATAATAAAAAATATTATTTCACAAAGTGTTTCAGTGTTAGAAATGAAAATTTCATAGAAATGTTCAGTGTAAGGGGGTGTGGGACCTTTTTTTATGATTTTTATTTGTGCAAAAAAGGAAACATTCCTTTTTGTTGAAAGTTTTGTCCTGAAAACAATTTGCCCCTTCTGCTCATCTGTTAGTGGATGGGAGGTCCTCGTATCAAGATGAATATGAACACAGCTGTATCAAAAAGAAACCATGATGTCATTGTGGCCCGCCAACTTGTTCCCTTTCTGGAAAGATTAATATTTATGATTTTCCCTTCAGTTTTGGCAACCAAATTTTGTGAAGTCTGTCCGGCCAGCTATTACGATTTGGTCGACACGTTCTACAGGCATGAGTTCTGTCCTCGAACAGCTCTTTGAACTATTACGGACTTCAAAAATGGTTATCCATGTAAATATAATGATTTTAGCAGTTCACACCAAACCGAGCTCTCAATCACTCATTATTTCTCCTTTTCCGTGTACACTTGGAGCGGATAAACATATAGCTATTTGTATGTACTAGTATATGCCATCTCCCACAATTTTACACCAAATTTGCAGGGCTTTACAGGTAAGTAGGCACCTATTGTGGATAGCTAATGATAATCATACAGTGTACCTCTCAAATAGAGCATTCCTACCAAACGGACATAATAAAGTTTTCATTTTTTATGACCGTTCTCGGCTTTACCTCGGTACATTCATTTCAACGATAAATATGTGGCGCTGGTTCAAATCCGACTCAGACCAAATAAAAAAATTCTGAGTGGATAATTGTCGAAGGTCGGGGGTTTCATCTGGGCAATGAGCCCGGTTTCCTCTCCGACTAACCCTGTATTGATTGTATAAAGCCAATCAAATCACTGAATAGTGAATACCAATAAAAGCTTTCATTTCGGTTACACTTATTATTTGCTATTCGGTTTTACAAATCATGCATTGCATGTGTGGCATTCAAGTTGGTTTGACGAGTCCAAAAAAAGTGTAGTTTGTCCGGAAATAAGAAATTTAGGAATTCAAATTCATTACTGTCGGTGTCTAAAATGTTGTCAGGCCCTGTCAGTTCCTTGAATTCCACCACGGAGATCTTATTTAGATCGGTGCACCATTTCAACGTGCCATTCGCACTCGCGGTTGTTGTTGCACACGTCACCGGACTAGTTGAATTTTCAACTCAGTTTTTCACTGCATTCCCAAGAAAACAACTCGAACGAATATCTTCTTCCTCAGAATCAGTATCTGATAGACTTAAATCGCTGTCAGATACACTTTTAACTACAAATATATCGGCGTCACGGTCAGTGAAGCTGAAGAACTCCTTGCCTTCACTCCGGTTTGTACAATCCGCCATTTTGTCTAGACTGTCCGTAACTGAAAGTGCTTCCGCTAAAATTTAGCAGAATATTGATTCAACCAATGGAATGTTACCAAAATCGCGCTCAATTAAACCCAAAGACATTTAATATAATGAATTTCATTGGCTATTGTGTAAAAATAAAATATTTATTACATAAAACAGACCAATCGAGAGTGATGTTATATGCGCGGGTTTATCCGCTCCTCGGGAAATGGGACTGCCAAACGAAGAGCGGATAAACCCGCTCGCCGGGAGTAAGGGGGGTTGGCTGCACGCGGGTTAAGCCGCTCGCCGGGAGCAATGAGTTAAGCGGTATTAATACATATTTTAGAGATGAAGTGCGTAAAATAGGTCTTCTGTCAGAGCACAACCCTAGTTCAAACAATAAGCGAATGCTAAGACTTGCTTGTTATTCAAACTGCAAAATATTCTCAACTTCTTCATAAAGAACATAATCTATAATGCAAACATTATTCAAAATTTTACCGGTGATTTGAGGACTGGGTTCAATAGCTGATTTAAATCTAGAGTTTTCTACGTATTTGGCCTTGAATATTATTACTCAGTGTACCAGCTGCTTTATTAAAAAAAAAAACAAAGTTCAATGTTTCCAACCAAATACCAGAAAACTTCCGATTTACATCTCCTAATCAGGCTATAAACATAGCAAAGATCGTTCCACATGTCACTGTGGTTTTCATGACGAAGCCAACATTGTTGCATATAATGTTGTTGTGGTTTTATGATGAACCCATGGACATAACTTTCACCATATAAAGCATTCAGTCAGTATCAATGGGTATCTTAGTATCAAACTAACTTAACTTAACTGTTAACTTAAGTGTCGTTTCAATCTGAGCTGCCAAATTTGTGACTTTTTCATGAATTCTGTCGACATACTTTAATAATAACGTTGAGAAAAAATTGTTGATACCTGTACATAGCAAAGATATGCGACAATAACAAACACAAAATTAGAGTTGATAATAGGGGTGCTTATTAGAATCAAAATGTGCATCTTGAAAATTGGTATCCGTCCAAAGCTCTTAAGCCCGGCTCAGGACGAGTTAAGATCCAATCCGATTGTCTGCGATTGAATCTTAAGAGCGTTCATGTCGACTGAGACTGATCAGTCTATAAGCCCGCTCAGGTCGACTCGATCAGTTGATCGGAAGAGAATTTTGTCACTAAATTCTGCAGACTGGCACGCCACTGGGAATGACGTAACAATACAACATCTTCTAAAAGCCGGAAAAAAAAAGAGATCACGTGATGAAGTATAGGTCGCTGATCGGCTGTGACCTTAAGATTGATTGGGAGAAAATAGAACATGTTTCTATCCTTACAATCGTAAGACTGGTCAGTCTGAGACCGATCTGAAGAGTCTGATTGATCGCAGATTCACTACAGACTGGAGCTTATGACGATCGGATCTTAACTCGACCTGCACGGGGCTTTAATTAGTACTTTTTGACAAAAGACAGACAATTAGCTCATTCTATTTCATCAAAAATTTTCCGTTTTTGGAAGATGTTTCTGTTGAAGGTACAGTTAAAAGTTGTAATACACAAGTAGTGATAACCCCAAAACACGAGTTTCATGATGACTCAATATTTTGGGATTTATTATACCATCTTCAGGAGAATGAGCAACAACATATATATATATATATATAGCAAAAGTACAGGCATTAAAATAACATAAGACAGGTGTGAACTTAGATAACTAAAACAAAATACAATAGAATAACAAAAGACAGTTGGGTTTCACAGCATGTATCAGTCAAAGGTTAATCACGAGTTTAACTAAACTTTAGTTATTCTATTGTATTGTTATTTTAATGCCAGTACTCTTGATATATATACGATATGTTGTTGCTCATTCATTACTCTCCTGAAGATGGTATAATAAATGCTGAAATATTGAGTCATCATGAAACTGTTGTTTTTCGGGGTTATCACTACTTGTGTATTACATAAAACTAGCCATGGAAAGAATGGATGGTAAAAATTGTGTGAATTAAATTTACGTCCCCACATTTTGAAATGTAATGAAAGAAGCTCCAATCTCTTCAGTAGTCCAAGTAAATATCTACAGGTTAAATAAAGTCCTGGTGTATATAATGTAAACCAAGCTATAAATCTATGAGAATTTATTATCATGTAAAAACATGGCTGGTACCATTTTTATTTTCTTAACAAAAGGTGTTTATGTAGCCTGGATATGCTTCACTGAACCTCAATAAATGGAATACAGTATAGGTGTACTAAACGCCCAAATCTATATTTTAAAGAATTGCGCTGTGGAATTCCTAGATAAAAACAACTTAAGTAACTATTAAAAAATATTCACTGATGGCTCAAAGTGCCCTGGAAGTGAGAGTCGGAGCCTTTGTTGTCCCAGAGATAAAGTATACTAAGACCACCAGACTGACTGATTATCCGTTTTCTGTACAGAGCTTGTACAATTTTCACATGCCTCCAATTTTTGTCAACGTGTGGGTTCCGGGGGATAAGAATTGGCTCACAGTTCCCATGCAAGCTTTATCTTAAAAGGCGACTAACCTGGGTCAAATTTTTAATCATTAAGGTATAAACCTATTTGTTAAAATTACACTCTATCAGAACATATTTACAAATTTGTATATTATAAAAAATGTTATTTTTAAAAATTGTTTATTGTTGCTCTATTGGAGATAATTGTGATATTTCTTGTTTTTAATCTCCGAAAATGATTTACACCGTGTTTTACCAGTTTTTATTATTTCTGTTTCTGAAATTTTTTGATGTTAAGAAATGTATGATGATTTAATTTCTTTTCGCCGCAGTATAAGTGAAATAATCTTGAGCGCGGCGTTAAACTTAAATCAATCAATCCAATTTTTGTTAGTCAACAAACCAAACTTTGCTGTAATGTGCTTCGATTTCTTAAGCACTTAACAAGCTCTAAGCTTCTCCAACTAAAGCAAATATCCTGTTCTTGTTTTAGAAATTATACATTTATATACCACTTTATTAAGGGAAGTAGTGAGAGTCACATTAACATGGGTGCTTGCTCATGTGGGACTTCAAGGAAATTAACTAAGCTGACACTCAGGCAAACTCACTATTTTATTAACTAGCATATCCATCAGATTTCAATTTATGGTTACCGATATATTACTTAAGCCATATGGAATTTGTGGCAGAAATAGTGGAATGATTTTGACAATGGAAGGTATTTTTTTTCTTTTTCAATGCCAAAATTTCATCACCAAAACTTACTTTCCCCATTCGTCTAGCTGACTCCAATCTGATCATATTCCCCATATTCATAAATCCATCTGTCTGACACAGACTTGTGTTATATTTGTGATATTCAGGAAAACTTGTTTAACTGTAACGAGTATGCTTATCAAGGACATTATTTTTTCACCGATCTCATTGGCTTAGGTATTAATCATATACCAACATGGTAAATCAGGCTGTAGATAGATATATAATAAATACACACAGGATTTTAATGTAATTGTAAATATATATATATATTAAGACATTAAAACACACGGGCACAGGTGCTTGGATCCCAGGGTTAAAACCGCAATAAGCTCACATTTATCCCTGGGAAAACTCAACAGAATTATGTCGCCCATTCACTTACAGACCAATTAAGATTCATTGATTGATTGATGTACGGCTTATATAAAAGGTAACCGTTTTGGTAGACAGATTCGTCAACAATCGACAGCCTAAACTGTTTTATTTCCAACCACTTTTCACCGACAGTTGGGTTGAGGTAAAAAAAACCCATAGGCGTCTCAGCCTTTCAAAAGTTGATAAATTGTATTCTCTAGCACGGCTTTTTGCATACAACTAACAAGTCACCCATCTTTGTTTTGATCATTACCAAGATGTTTAAGTTACGCAAATTGAGATTGGTCAAGGCACACAGAAATTTGACCTATCAAAGTTTACATGCATATCAAATTAAAAAGACGCTTTTCCTTCTAGTTTGCCAACGGGTTAAACTGAATGTGGGTGTAAGTTTGAATCATGGGTTCCGAGGATGACGGGCACAGGGATTATCTTCTTGACTAAAATAACCATGTAGACAATTTTTCTAGTTGTCACTTGTTTAGCTCACATCGAAGTCATTACCATGAATACCAGATTCGATGCAAGGCGCTGGCGAAGTTCAAGTTACTGTGGCACCGTATTGCCGAGGAAAAGGAATTTATGGTAGACTAACGCAAAGAAATATATAGGTAACTTCTACTCCATTGACCAATCTTTTCTCAACAGTAGATGTCAAATTATTATCTTTGAAATTTGGATTTGTCCAGGTTATTGAATACTGTGGAATGTTCAAGCTGGATCATTGAAGGGGCCAATTTGACCTCCTGTTTAGGTGAAATCAGGGCCAAAGTGGAGTGTTGGTTTTTTAGCATTAATTGCCAAGCTCCTCAACCCTCAGCCACCAGGATCCAGTCACCCCCCGACACAGGTAATCTGCAAGGTTTAATTGCCTTTCACGATTGATTGATTGATTGTTTGGTGTTTTACGCCGCGCTCAAGATTATTTCACTTATATGGCGGCGTTGCCAGTTTTATTGTGGGAGGAAACCGGGCTCTATGCCAGGAGGAAACCCACGACCTTCCGTTGGTAACTGGCAACCATCCCACATAGGTCGTTCGAGTGAAAACCCAGTCAGAAAATTTTGCAATTTTTTGGACTGAGTGGGATTCGAACCCGTGACCCATTGGTGGAAGCCTTTCAAGAACAGGCTCCAAAGGAAGCTGTAGGCCTATTGTTAACCCCCGGAATGCACAAGGGCATTTGGAACTAAATTGGAGGTGTTGTTTGCTCTCTGTCTTGTATTTTACCAGAAAATTTGTAAAGCTTACAGAGGACCTTGTAGGCTCGGTCAGTTAAAGTAACAGTTCTCCAGGCGCAAGTTTGAAACCCACTTAGGCCCAGTAAAAATTAGGTGGACTTTTCACTTGATTGTCGTATGTGGAGGAGTTGCCAGGTATGTGCTGAAGGTAGAGGCTTTTCTGTTCCACTAAACCTGGCAACAGCGCCGTAGAAGTAAAATAATTTCGATTGTTTGGTGTTTTACGCCGCGCTCAAGATTATTTCATATATATGGCGGCGTTGCCAGTTTTATTGTGGGAGGAAACCACGACCTTCCGTTGTTAACTGGCAACCATCCCACATAGCTCGGTGAAACCCAGTTTTTTTTTTGGACTGAGTGGCATTCAAACCCGCGACCCATTGGTGGAAGGCTGTTCGGATTGAGCTTCTACCTACGCTCTACCTACTAAGCCACGGAGGCCCCAAAAATAATTTTGAGTGTATCAATCAATCTAAAAATTACATGCCTTTATAAATTAGAGTTTTATGTGACAAACACTCTTAAATTAGTATCCATACCAAAACGTGCCATCATTAATAAATAAGAAGGTGTTATCCATAAATCTCTTATGTGTTACAATCAATCTATTCCTTACACTGCTAAATTTCCCCAGTTTCAAGTCCCAACCAGCCCAGAGGTTTGGATTTAGAACATGTATACAATAATAACACAAACATTGAGATTGTTAAGAATAAGTTTTATTCGCCGACTGTTACATAGAAGAAAAATGACCCAAAAAAAGAAATGTTTTCCATTCTAATAAAAAATAAAGAAGGCATCAATTGCACTTGATAGAGACACTGGCACAGATGTTGAAAGTTTGTGATACCATTAGCATTTTTGTTCATTAGAATTTTCATTAGAATTTGTTATTTTGTTTTACATTTTGCTTGAAAAAGCGTTGAAAACTTGATTATTGTAGAAAATGTTTGTTTTTGCCAGAATGTAGGAAAGAAATAGGACATCATGGCAAAAATTCTTGGTTGAATTGGTATTAACGTCTTCGCAGACGCAACTTGTTTGCAGCAATCTTTTCGTTCAGACGGGCCAAGCCTTGTCTACCATCCTTGTCCTCTTGATCTAATGAAACCAATACAACAGTGAGAAATTATTTGTACAGATTTGTTTATCTACAGTTTTAAACAAAATATCAGTGTGGAAATTGATCGTACAGATTTGGATGTCTACAGTTTTAAACATGGTACATTTACTTAAGTTGTTTGAGAGGCATTTAGAAGTCAGTAATAGTAACACAAAGGAAGAGATTTCTGGATAACAACTTCTTATTTATTGATGTTGGTACGTTTCGGTATACGGTAAATGACGTCCGAATCCGACCGATTTTATACCCAAAGTGAGTAGTAGTCTGGTTCAACCCCCTGTTGAGTCGCATAAATAGAGCGATCAGCGGATGTGTGAAACGATTAGTCTGGTTGGCCTTTGATATCTCCGAGGCTGGGAATCGATCCAATGAGACTATTTAGGCTAATAAAACATGCTTTTAACGGAAGCGTTTTTCCACTTACAGTTTAGTTTAAACGCACTTTGTTTCACTTTGGTACAACAACAACATCAATTAATAGACGAAAACTCGCAGTTAGCTGAGAAATCTGCCTATGCCGGATTTTATATTGTTTCCGTCACAAACGGCCCAGGGAGCGGTACTGTTCGATGTTCACTGCGGCTGAGATTTCAACACAAATTTCAAACTTACAACATGTGCGTATGGCCCTAAACATATCACTATGAGTACATATAAACTACAGGTAGTCTGCTATCCAACTTCATTTGTTAGGTGACTATATATTTATATAAAAAAACACAGATATTCTATCTGAAACCAAAGTGACTACACACGTGGCGACACAGAAGCGGCCATCGTTCAGTCGTGCCATGATGCTCACCAGTTTACTCAATCTGGGCTTGGATATTTGTAGGACGATTGGATCACCAGGAAAAAAAACGTTTGATGAAAAAACAATTCCTTGATGTAGGATAATCGATCATTAACATACTAATCATGGGTTAACTACATGTACACGTATCTGTTGTTTCCCGTCGCCATTTAAGCAGTCAAGCTACCAACTTCACGGGAGTGTTGACGACGCCAGCTAGATAGGAAAACAATCGATAATCATAGACTCAATGAGTTGTTGCTAAATTATACTCACCGTCTAAAACCATAGAGAATTGCTTTTAAATATTAGAACGACCAAAAGACATTTTGTAATGTTTTATTGTTATAAGCGGGCGTTTAAACAGTTACATGTAGGCCTAAAATAGCCTAATATATATTTGACAGTCCAGAGTGAGCTGTTCAGCTTTCTTTTGGGTCTTATGGTTGCTGATTGGACTATACATACCTGTCCATCAAAATAAGAGCCAATCGAATGGCTACCTGTTTTAGCGATCGATAAAACTGCCGCAGACCACGTTGGTTTTCTATAATATTTCTACGTGATTTTCAAGAACTGGAAGTTTTAAAATTAGAACATGTATAGACTGCAGCGAACAGGAGTTTGTGAGTTAAAATCTCTCAATCTGAGTGCATGTTATTCGTGAATTTTGATCTTTACACCGCGTGGTTATTTTGTAATACCGATGTTTGATATAATCTTTCCCGCTGAATGCTTCAAAAGCCGCGATATATTGAGAAAGTAAACTGAAACCATGGCAATTTAGCGATTTGCGGCTTAGTCCGGGTTTCTGACTACAAAATGATTTCCTTTCTATATACTGACGACCGTATTTCCAAAATACGGCTGTCAGCATACAACAAAGTCATTTTGGAGACAGAAACGCTACTTACAGCTTCATAGACTGTGTCACAAAGAATGATTTGATGCATGGTCATAAGCGGTCGGTATGAAAAAAAAACCAAATTCGGGCGGATTTTTTAACACATATTTATTTTATTTTTTGAGCGAATCTATTAAAAATGGTTAATGCACAACGTCTAGGGACTATACGTTTCTACTATAAGTCGGAAATCTCCATTACCGGTCGACAGCCGGTAAGTTATCGGTCATGTAGGCGTTTGACTAACTGTCAGCTCAGGCGTCGGCAGCACACTGGGTGGCTAATCACCATGGTCTGTGATCTCCGCCGCCGGTCGGATTGGGCATCGGTCGGATTCGGACGTCATTTACCGTAGATACTAATACCGTTTTCAACCACCACATTTGGTTGAAAACGGTATCTATACCGAAACGTACCAACATCAATAAATAAGAAGTTGTTATCCAGAAATCTCTTCCTTTGTGGTACATTTTCTTGTTTATCAACATTTTGTTATTAAAAATTTCTCAGTGGATTTTTCTCTCGGTCGCAGAGAGTTTCCTTCAGCGCCAGTTATTTATTAACTTCTCATTTCACCGAAACATATTCCTTGTTCAAAAACATATTTCTCACCTTGCACATATTTAGCTGTTGCTGGGAGTACCAAAAACACCAGGCACGCCATAATCATTGCCAACAACCTTGAAAACTGAGTGAAAGATTTCAAATTTAATTGTTTCCTATAAATAGTTTCCTAACACAGACAGACTGTTGTTGTTGCTGGAAAAAATTAATTGGTTGCAAGAATAAAAATAAAATGCCAAACTCTCCAGGGAACAAGTCAAATATTTCAAAATTGTGCCCCTGTGTGGGTTCCGGGGAGATAAGAATAGACCCTCAGCCTTCCCAAGGTGCTTGATCGTAAGAGGCGACTAATCCTTGGGTCCCCGTGTGGGTTCCGGGAGATAAGAATTGGCTCACAGTTCCCAGGCAAGCTTGATCGTAAAAGGTGACTAACCTGGGGCAAATTTTAAATTATTATGGTATAAACCTTTTTGTTTGTAAAATTGCTCTTATCAGAACATAAATACATATTTACAAATTTGTATATTATAAAAAATGGTTATTTATATGAATTGTTTATTGTTGCTCCATTGGAGATATTTGTGATATTTCTTGCTTTTAATCTCCGAAAATGATTTACACAGTGTTTATTATTTCTGTTTCTGTCATTTTTCAGTTACAATGTATTTTTGATGTTAAAATTGTATGATGATTTAATTTCTTTTCGCGGCCGTACAAGTGAAATAATCTTGAGCGCGGCGTTGAACTCCAATCAATCAATCAAAATTGTGTATCTCCGGGATGGCATTAGAGTCAATCTATATGTTGTGTTTAAACCCTTTTTGACAGTTGTGAAGAAATTAATTTTACACTAGTTTGCTATGAATGATACCAATAAAATTTATCAAGGGAAACATTATACAGGTGCAGTAATGTTTAAAATGTCAAAATGGTGGTACATATTTCACAGAAAAAGTACTTAAAATAGGTCTTCTGTTATAGCAAAACCCTAGTTCAGACCGTAAGGCGAATTCTAAGACTTAGACTAAGAAAAATTCTTCGTAACTTCTTATAGAACATTATTCTGAATTTTAGTGGTATTTGTGCCTAATAAACTTTGTTTTATATTACTGTGAGAGGTAGGGATCGGCAGTTAATACCTTTTAGGTGATGTAAATCTGGAATTTTCTTGGTATTTTGCTTTATGATTACTCAGTGTAACAGTTGCTGTATTTAAAAAACACAACATTCTCAGAGTTCAATGTTTCTCGTAGTTTTAAGTCTGTTTTTGTGATTTCCCCTTAAAGTGGCATGAGCTGCCAAAATTGATATTTTGACTTTAAAACAGAATGTTGAAATTATTGTACGATAAAGTATTTTTGAACTAACTTTGGCTTAGAATGATTGAATGGTCGTTCCGGTTATTTAAATTTTGTATTTTTCGGTTCGCACAGGCCACATACTGTATGGATTTTCCTCATTCCACATTTCCTCATAGTTTTTCGATGGCCTTCAAAGCCTCGTACTGTCGTGATGATCAGAAATTTTGAACAAAATGTGAATTTTGGCAGCTCATGCCACTTTAACTATTTACATCTCATGAGCAAGCTGTACACATAGCAAAGATTGATCTACATAATGTTACTGTGGTTTTTTTTATAAAGGACAGATTGTTCCACATAATGTTGCTGTGGTTTTCATGAAGAAGCACAGATTGTTCCACATAATGTTGCTGTGGTTTTCATGAAGAAGCACAGATTGTTCCACATAAGGTTACAGTTGTTTTCATGAAGAAGCACAGATTGTTCCACATAAGGTTACAGTTGTTTTCATGAAGAAGCACAGATTGTTCCACATAATGTTACAGTTGTTTTCATGAAGAAGCTCAGATTGTTCCACATAAGGTTACAGTTGTTTTCATGAAGAAGCTCAGATAGTTCCACATAAGGTTACAGTTGTTTTCATGAAGTAGCACAGATGGTTCTACATAAGGTTACAGTTGTTTTCATGAAGTAGCACAGATGGTTCTACATAAGGTTACAGTTGTTTTCATGAAGTAGCACAGATGGTTCTACATAATGTCACTGTGGTTTTCATGATGAAGCCATGAACATAACTTTCACCACATAATGTGATGTTTGCAAGATCATTAAATCAGTATCAATGGATACCTTAATATCAAACTTATCTAAGTTTTGTGAAGCAGTCATTTCAATCGGTTTCACAGTGTCTGTTTAAAGACGTTAAACCATTCATTTAGGTGTTTCTAATGAAACTACAGTTAATTTGTGTGAACCAAATATTAAATTTACCTACCAGCATTTTGAAATGTGGTGAAAAAAGCTCCTCTCCGTTCAGTAGCCCAAGTAAGTATGTACAGGTTAAAGTTCTGGTGTATAAAATGTAAACCAAAAAAAACAATTTTTATTACCCAGCAAGAACAGGGCGTTTTCAAGGTCTAAACAAACTTGTGTGACAATGTATCTTTGTGTTATTAACACAAGGTGTTTATGTAGCCTGGGTACGGTTCAGTGAAGCTCAATAAGTGAAGTAAAGGTCTAAATGACACCCTTTTTAGCACAAGAAACCTTGACGATCATTGTGACTACTTGTAAACAACCCTGGGCAGACCTTCAGCCTAGTTTATAGGAGGCCAATTGAACCAGCCCGTTCCGCTCTGAAACAGCCTTAGTTAGTTCGGTTCACAGGGTGCTCTGTTACAACGCTTAATCAAAAATCGACGCTTAATGAAAAAAAATTCATTAAGCGTCAAGAGCACCCATTTCAAACATTCCACTATATACTTAATGAAAAATCATTTCCAACTTGTGAGTTTGTCTCTCTGGTCTTCAGTATGGCTCAGTTGGTAGATCGTTTGATGCTAAAAGAGATCTCCGCCAATCAGTATACTGTACGTTGTTCTTAGCTGTTATAATAGTTAAATTGTTTTAATTTGAATTCACATGCTTGGCACGCGCTAATGCAGGGTATCACCATAAGCTGTAAAGAGGCTTTCTGGTGCTGTGATGCAACATTGTGCGTTATGATTACAGAGTTATGTTTATAGAATAAAACATTAGGTACATTTTCACCTTTAATTATAGTTGTTTACCGAATTAAATGTTCTCATTAGCAATTACAAACCACAGCACAAATATGTATTGGATTTAATCATGTTGATAAGTGCGATGTAAAAAAATCAACCAAAGATTATTTCACATTCAGGGCAGCGTTGCCAGGTTTATTGATGGAGAAAACCTGGGACCTTCCGCTGGTAACTGGTTATCATCCCACATAATTCGATCGGATAAAAACCCAGTCAGAAAATTTTCTCAAATTTTTTGACTGAGTGGGATTCGAACTCCCGACTTATTGGTGGAAGGCTGTTCCGATTGCACGCTCTATTTACTGAGCCACGGAGGCCCCTGATCAAAGAAAAAGCTAGCAAGAAAATATTAGTAGATTGAATGTCATTCGAACCTGTAAAGCATTGGCGGGGATCTCTTTTAGCATCCAACGATCTACCAACTGAACCATACTGAGAGACAAACTCACACGTTAAAAATGATTTTTCATCAAGCGTGTAGTGGAATGTTTGAAATGGGTGCTCTCGACGCTTAATGAAAAATAGTTTTCATTTAAGCGTTGCGAGAAAAACATTTTTCATAAAAAGTCAAATTTCGACGCTTAATGAAAGTTTTTACATTAAGCGTTGTAACAGTGCTCCTAGTCAGTGCGGGAGAGAACCTTTATTTTACCTACTGGCTTTCGGCACTTGGCTTTTAGCATTTTGATGTGGGCCACAAAATAAAGCTTATGGTCAAAGATTGGGCCAAGGAAATCAGTCAATGGTTTACCATAGAAGTTGGGGAGCTCAACTTGGGGTTACAGAAGTGCATGGCTAAGGTCTTGGTAGATGAGAAGCGGAACCCAAAAATATGGAATCTTCATGAATTTGCGTGTCCGACTTCCACTGTTAAGTAAAAAAACAGTGCATGGGTAAACTGAAACCACTGCAGGTGAATTCCTCTGCCTTTTGACATGAAATAAACAGTGGCTAAATAAAAGTTGGACAATGGGTTGATTTTTAACAATTTATTCAAAATACCACTGTTTCTATATGGATCAGTAGGTGCGAGTCTCTCAGAATAGGGGTAGCCAACATTGCATTCAAGCAGGGAGCAAACAGCATGCACTTTATACCTGTTTCTTGCGTTTTTTTTTAATTTCCCACATACCAGTCTACTTGGCACTGAAACTGAAAACATTTACTATATTTAGGATTGAGTGGAATTTTTATGCCATGCTCAAGATTATTTCATTTATATGGTAGCGAAAAGAAATTGACCTTACGCGAAGCTCCGCCTACTTATGCTAATGAGGTCACCTCGGACAAACATTGATGAAACATGGCCCCTAGAGTGGTTGTTGGTTGAACTGTGCACGGTTCTTACCAATAACTTTCTGTCTAGATTACAAGAATGATAATGAATGTATTCTAAGTCATTGGTTAAATACTTAAACTTTATGCTGTTCGCTTACAGACTGTGCGTCAAAATTCAAATGGTTGATACCGATACAACAACAACTGTCAATGTATTGTATTTGTAATCCTGCGAGATAGGCCTCGTAGACCTGCTGTCATCAGTTTTTCCTCTTACTAATCAAGTGTGTTGTAAGTCATTTGGTCTGCACAGTAAATAGATCATTTTCGTATCATGAGAACTAGGTCGTTCAGCTGTTAGTGTTACTGTTAGTGTTGATGTATAAAACTTATAATTGAATGAATACTCTCCACACAACATTTGTTAATGTCAGTCATAATTTAAAAATTAATACTCCAAAATGATATATTATTGTCAATATGTGATATTACAGAATAATAACTCCAAAGGATTAAACTCACAAAGTTGCTGAGCCCAACTTAAAGAAAAAAATTACATGTAATATATCAGAGCACAATTGTAATTTGCTTATTTTGCTTTTTATTTCTTATAGGTCCCCTTGGTATTGTCAAAATGAGACGTTTCCCTAAAACAAGGTGCCTCGGGCCAAAGTACAATATCGTAAAACACAGAGACTGTGGCAGGAAAATACAACTTACAAGTGTTTTTTGATACCAAAACAGGTTGGAGAATTTGACGGTCTCAAGTTTTCCAAAATTTAAAACCCCAAAGCTAATAGGGATTGAGTATCAACAAAAACTCAAGCTGATTGGTCGATTCGCTAGTGAGGGGCGGAGTCTGCGTAGGGTCAATTAGATTAAGTAGATCCTTCAACGTCAAAAATACATTTTAAACAAAAATTGACAGAAACACAAAATAGTAAAAACCTTTAAAACAAGTTTAAACTGTTTTTTAAAATATATTTAAAAAAAAAACATATCACATTTATCTCCAAAACAGCAAACTTTTTACCACATACATGTCATAGAAATATAAACTATATTGTGGGAGGAAACCGGGCTCTATGGAAACTGGCAGCCATCTCACATAGGTCGTTCGAGTGAGTCAGTAATTTTGTAATTTTTTAGAATTGAGTGGGATTCGAGCTCGCGACCCATCGGTGGAACTAAATAAAAGCTAAAGAAATTGATATAGTTGGTAGAAGAAGCATAAAAAAGAAGTCCGAAAAAAGTGTCTCTCTAAATTAGTATGTGAATCAATAGGCAACGATCGTACATGTTTGAGTAATTGAATGGCTTCCCGAGGGTAGGGAAGATATTTTGAGAGGTTGGACAAGTGCGAAGTACTAGGCCACACCTCTCAGAGTGTCTTCCATACTTGAGGGAGCCATTCAATAATGTGCTTGTATCATGGTACGAGTGATTGACGTTGCCAAAATTGGCCACAATGAAATTAGGTGATTTGATATTAGTTCAGAATAGAAAACCAAGATGTCCTGGATACCTACATACCTACATCGGAATGTTTGGTCAACCAAAGGATTGGGATGACATAAAATTACTTTTGGGCCAAAAAATGGATGTATGAAGCTCGCCACTACAAAAATTAAGGAATGCCACCAGGAAGACAAAGGGAGATAATAATTACAGGGACCGTTTTAAATAACTCTGAAAAGAAACGGCAACGAAACACGCCATTTAGATTAACCTCAGCTGACACATTTGAATTTGTTTTTCTTTGTAACAAAAAGAATCAGATTTTAAAATGCCCTCATCACACAGAGTACTCATTACCCAGAACCAAGTGTTCAATTTCATTGTAAATAATGGTATTTGTTCTATGCAATATACAGTAATATATATCTACCAAAAAGGGCAACATTCCTCGAAATAAATTTGTACAATTTAAGCGTATGTTTTCTTTACTTTTGCCTAAATAATTTTTCAACTTAAACGTATAGGACCAATGAAAATCCAACAAAAACATACGTACACAAGAATTGTCATATCTCCGTTAGCAAAGTCCTCTTCTATGGTATTTGAGGTGTACACCACGCCGGGTTCTGATGTGTAAATCACATTAAACCACTTAGGAAAACCAGGAACCTGGGAAATCACCCTTCCTTTGACAATAGTCCTCTCTCCATTGACGTCAAAAGTTTGCTGAAAGAGTTTGGACACCCAGGGAGACGCGCTTGGAAATGTTTTTTTCTTGTTGAGTTTGATACGTATTAAGTTTCTCTGAAATTTCCGGTTTTGATTGCCATAAGATTGCCAATGCTGTTTGTCCTGTCAAGTTAAAATTTTTGGTCATTTTTTTTTGTTTTTGAGCTAGGATTGAGTTTTTGTTTTTCTTAAGGATTGTTTCTCTTTGTTTCACTACTTCATCTGATCTATTTTTTGTACTGTTCAATGATCATTTTAGGAAAAACAGAGGCCTTTTGTAATTGTTTCCGAAAAATTTCTGCTGACATTCTCCAACTTTATTAAAATTAAACAGAATATGGCGTTCATGTGTCAATGTGTTGGCAGATGGTTTTGTTTGGATGTGGTAGTCTAACTGTCCGAAAATTGTCTCCGGTAACTTATTGTGTGGAATTGTTGAATCGGATTCTGGGTGGGTCATAATGAATTCTACCTGGAAATTGATCTTGAAGACAAGAAAATAACGTAATATCTTGGAGAAGAATCGTTAAGATGCTGATGGTCAAAGTATCATTTTCTTTCTGGTGGCTTGGAGTCTGGAATTATGTTAATGTTGCCAATGATAAGTTGAAAAATGTCACAAGATTGTAATTTATAAATCATGTTTTCATATACCTCATTCATATGTAAAACCCTCTTGTTGCTCTCAAGGTAGTTCCATAGAGGTTGAGTTACATATTTACTAATGAGGCCCAAAGCTCAGCATCCAGCTATAAATGTTGGGGTTTTTTAATGCCAAAATGACAGCAGATAGCAATCGATTGGGAGTTCCATAAACTTCATTGCCCAAAGGAAAGCCCCTACCTAGCATCTCTTCTACATGTACGAAGACCTAGTGAAAAATCTTTTCAGCAATTTGTACAATTGATTTATTTCGTCCAAGTGGGATTTGAACCTGTGCCACATTGATGGAAGGCCTGTGCCTATAGAGCCTTCGATGGCTCTTAGATGAATGGAACCACCGACATAATAATTATTTCTCACACCCGTGAACAGCATTTGGTATATTTTGAGAAGGCTTCTAGCAAACTAGTTAATGTACCAGTAACTACTGTCACTCATAAGGTTGTTTTTTTTTAGCTAAAATTCCACAGCCGTCTGAACTCTTTTCTTCGGTATTGTTCAAAGCATCAACGATTTGTTTAAAAGTTGCCAAGTTTGTTTGGGCAGATTTGTCAGGGATTTCCCAAAGGAGTAAAATTTTCTTCTTTGTTTCTGAAACACAATTGTTACAAGACAATAAGGATTTTCCACGTTACTTTTTTTGTTAAATGGTTTAACATTTTTGTCCTGCTCATGAAATGTATAGCCTGAAGAGAGAAGTCCATATTAATATTAATTATTCAACCCATGCGCTGCAAGCTTATAATGTAGTTAGATGAGTAAGCCGGGTTAGATTTTTAAAAATCGGTCGTGGGTTCGGATCACATTCAGACTGGGCTTTATATCTTTAGTAGTCATTAATATATCGATTTGTAAAGAACCTATGAAAGGTCAGTTTTTCCACCGGATAAAGATACCCCACCCCCACCCCCCCAACCACGCACCCCAACATAAGTCCATATTTTATCCTGAAATTTTGTAATATAAGAAAAAAATAAAAGGTTATTACCAGTGCTTAATGCATAAGTCTGTGTTCCCTTTTTACTGGTTTCGTCGGTGTACAAGGTTATATATTCTGCAGAGGATAGGGTTTCGCACAGATATATATGTATCATGGTCAGGTGTAATTTGCAGATGTTTTCGACTGTTGATCTGCATGGAAGCCTCCCACTTTCAACCCGTTATGTTTAACAAGAGTCAGAATACACAAAACTGCCTCTTTCGTATACTGGCCCCCTGACATTAAGTTGATCACTCTTCTTGGAGAGTCCCCATGCTCGTATTGCTCGATACTATTTTCATAAGCACGACACTGATAACAATCGTCTTCCATTTTTACTTGAATTATTTTGTTGTTTTTATTGGAATGAAGATTGTCGATTTGCTTCTGTCGCAATTTACTCTTCCCCATGATGCGAGCCTGGACGTAAGCTTTACGTTTCAGTTATTTACTCGGCTTTTTTTTCTTCAGTTAAAGAACAAATCTGTTTTTTTCTACATTCTCGTACGAGCTAGTTTTTCTTCTCTTTTCAAGGAGTTTAATTCCACCTCGTTAGACTCTTTGCACTTTTTCAAAAGTTCTAGTTTCTCTAGCATTTCTTTTTTTTTTGTCCACAAATGTTAAGGGCTAAGTTCTATTTGTTGGAATTGGTGGAGGGGAATAGAAAATATTGTGTCCAGGAAGAATTTTATCTTTGCTTCATGTACGGGCGAACTCTGTTATTGCAGTCCATTTTAGATGCATTTTCAACAGCACGGGGACATGGATTTATACCTTTACCCAGAAGATCTGGATTCAACCCAGCTTTTAATAAAAAAAAGGCCATTCTATCTCCTAATATAACTAGACATAACTGAGATACCCCCCGCTCTGCAAGAAAAGTCTGCCTATCTTAGAATCGTAGCATCAAAACAATGGCCAGAGATAAGTGATGAGAAAACCAACAATGAAATTCAAAATGCAAAAACACAGAATATGATGATAATTCTGCTGGCATGTAAGGGACTGTCCCCAGTTATCGTTTGTTAGATTTTGTAAAAACGACGGCTGGAAAAAACGGTAGGTGTTGGTAGCAGCCGTTTATTGTTTGCCCGAATGATAGTTGTCCCATGCTGTGAAAACGCTCACGCCAGCCACGAAATCTCAACAGCTTGACCTGCAGTAGTCACATCGACAGGCATCTGTCGGCTTATCGACGCTTCAACAAGCAAAACGGTGGGGATGACTTAGTTTAGTATAAAAGTAAACATGCAGGGCGTGAAAAAAAAACTCATGTAGGTTTGCTCATGTAGGACACAAGCTCACAGCTAAAATCTTTATACATGACGGGAAATAACATTCTGCTTGAGTCAATATGCTGATATGTTGCCTAGTTATTTTAAATGCTAATGAAATACATGGTTTTACAAATGATAATTTATAACTCAGATCCATGCACTTTTGATGTTCAGCTATTTTCAGCCTATTCTCTCACAAAGCATACTATTAAACATCGACGTTTGATTGTAATAATTTTGTTAAAAGCACACTTGCCGCGAAAATCCAGAATACTGTTTATAGAAAAAACAGTGGGTTTTTTTTAGATTAAACCAGAGATAAAAAGCCTGAATTGAGGGTAATCTAACAACTAAGTTAACCGACACTGATCATTGTTGTTGTAATCAGGCTTCGATTCTTCGTTTGTTTTTCAGTCCCATTTCTACAATCTAAAGCTATCTGGACATATTTTATGTGTCCTATGTTTAATTTGAGTGGTATTAGTCGTAAACTCATATAAATAGGTTTTCTTAACAAATGTTCAACAGGCTTCAGAGGCAAGTGAGCCTTTAACAATATTCTTCTCGAAACCCTGTTATACCAAACTTTCATTTTCTGTTTCAGATTTGGCAAACTTTGTGGGATGCAAAAAAAAGAACAAAATAACAAACTTGCTCAAATCCAGACAGAGATCGGTCTCGCCACTTTCCCTTCTTCTGTCAAGAAAAGAAAAGGTGGTTTTATCCAGATGTCGAATCGGCCATGTACTCACGGGGATCCCCATCCGTGGTGCATCCCTTGTGATGGCCAATTCGACATCAAACATGTTCTTTTAGAGTGTGTGGAGTTAGCCTTGAACAGGTGATTTCTCACCATGGCAAACTCCATGAATGAGCTTTTCACCTTGGAAAAGCCCTATTATCATAAAATTTTTAAAACAGATTGGTTTATACCATCAAATTTGAATTTTTATTGTAATACACATAAATTCATATACTATTTTTGGAGAGCATTTTAAAATTGCATGTCCTTTTAACCTCCAAAATATTGATTTACACTCTTTTTAACATGTTTCATAAATTTATTTCCGTCGTTTTTATTTTATTGTGAAATAATCTTCAGTGCGGCGTAAAACTCCAATCAATCAATCATACTCTGTTTCAGAGTAGCCTCACAGATCAAGTGAAATCCAAGAAGCGTCCAAAGGGTTGCTAAGTTTTGGATAGGTCTGAAAAAATTGTTAACAACTCTTTGGAAAAATAATAACTCAACATCAAAACTTTTGCGCATGACAAGTACAGTCATCAGAACAACCAAAGTCTTCACCTATTCGTCGTAGCATCTACTCAGTTGACAGTAAAGGCGTGAGCATGTCTCTTGGCCGCGTACCAGTCCTCTGAGCGTATATATTCAAGCTGCTCGATTTCACAGCAGCAACAGTGGAACCCATGCTAAGCACCTGGAGGAGATTCTGAAACCTATCGTAAATGACCAAGTCAGTGTTCTCACTTTTGGTGGAAGGTGGGCCCGATTGGTCTACTAAGTCAGTTGCCAATCTTCTCAATTATGGATCATTATGGCGTCTAAATAGTTGGATGGACTTATTCTTCAGTACTATGCACCTCCTCATAGTCGTTATAACCCAGTGGTTAGTCGGTGTAACGTTACCAAGAACATTAGTTGGCGAAACTAGCAGTTTAACTTGTCATCCGATGAACGATTGGCCAAGGAAATCAAGGTTTTTGACTGTGCCATTGAAAAATGTTCTAAATACTGGCATGGTAAAACTTTTGATGGATACCCAATTAAAGCCTACCATGTTGCTTCCCCTGTGCAGTCTGAACTAGCCGAGAAATCTTGGCTCTGCCGAATTTTTTTTTTCCGTGTTCGTCATAGCCAAGATCACTTCCATAGTAAAAAAGAGATATTTGTTAAGGAGATCCGCCGAAAAAATCGGCGGCGCAAATTTCACAACAAATAAGCAAAGAATAAAATATTTACCACTGCATTCTGATAGCATAGACCACGAAGAAGGAGTTTGTCAAACTTATGCCGCTGTAAAGTGACTTGAAGTATTTCTACGACGCCCCGCACAGTTTAAATGTTTTACTATGGCGGTTACGTCAGGTTGAAAGCCAGTGGACTTCGAAACAAATATTGACTGGATAACGGAAAGTTTGACAAACTCCTTCTTCATGGTCTTTACTATCGGAATGCAGTGGTAAATATTTTATTCTTTGCTTATTTGTTGTGAAATTTGCGGGTCTCCTTAACAAATATCACTTTTTTTACTATGGAAGTGATCTTGGCTATGACGAACACGGAAAAATCAAAGACTTTTCAAATGCTCCATTAAAACTGCTATCCCAGCCCCAAAACAAAAAGATTCATGAGGACTTACTTTTTCTGACCAGACATTGTATACGAAAAACCTATCAAATAGAATTTTATAAATGTACCTCGAACTCTTGTTCCCATTAAAAAAGCCCATTAAAGCTGTACGTTTTTTCAATATTTTGCAGAAATTTGGTGGAAAATTCCCATCGCTTGTGCCAGACACCTCCAGAAATAAAGGGGAGTACATGACGCTTTCACGACTTATCGAGAACCCTTCGTATGTTTTGGAGTCAGTTCAATGCAATCAGTTTCTGGATGAAGATTTTTCGCCAAGCAAGGGGTTGGGTTATGCAGAACATATTGCGCATAATCCTCAAACACAAAAACAATATTATGACAAACGCAGTGGAGAGAAGTCAACAATTGCCTCCACTGATTTACTGAGACAAGTTGTTGAAAAGAAAGGATTGGTATGTCATTATAACTGTCATTTTGCTTCTATAACGTAAGATTGATTGAGTCTAAACATATTGACTTGATAACTAGATTTGATGAGACTGGACCGTATCTTATATTCTTTGATGTTTTCTTACATGTGTTTTTCTTCGGAACCTGTTTTCGACATAAAATGTTGTAAACAAACAATAAATGTGAACTTTAACATAGACATTACATCCCTCTCCTTCTTGGTAATAAAACACAAGTGTTTTATCTTAAACGTTAGAGAGAAGGGAGTATTCAAACAATTAGCAGAAGTGCTTTGTAATTTAACCAAGAAAAGAATATCAGAATGGGTTACTACATATTATAAAAAAGTATTAATAAACTCTGTGTTTCAAAAGTTTCAAAATTTTCAATCTGGAAGAAGGATACTGATAATGTTCAAAAACTGAATATGGAAATGTATAAACTTATACAAACGTTCAAAACTGAACAAGAAAATAAAACGCAACTTAAGAAAAAAAAAGAAGTTTGTCTTAGAGTCACATGACATGGGCGAAGTGATCTCCTCGAACCATGTGATTGTCTCAAACAAGACCTAGGATTGGTTGGTTCGATGTTCTCCGGGGAATCAGTCGCAATCATTGTTTCCTCCTCTTCACGGTTAGAATGTAAAGGGACATGCCTATACAGAATTAGCTTGAAGAAAGAAACATTCCTGGTAACTCTCTGATTTCCACGCTGTACAGTGTGTGGTTTGAGTGCATTTAATGCGTTTTGTTGTTGAGATCCCCATGACCATGTGACATCTTTGTGTGTCAGTGTGCCAAGAGGGGCAGTAAGTGATGCGTAATGTTGGATAAATATTGACATATACCGAGAAGTGATCTTAGCTCTGACATTTTGTGGCGGGGATAGTTCAGTTATTGTTGTTATTTAAGTTTAATACAATGTGAACCAAAAATATGGCCATAGAACATTTCTGATTGTGAAAATACACATTTGTCACGTGTTTGTCGAATAAGAGACAAAGGTTTTCGGCATGTTGTGATTGTGTGCTACCATAAACAATGATGTCGTCCGTTAAGTTCCGACAGACCGGTAAGCCATGTAAAAGCTCTGCAATGGCGTTTTGGAAAATTTCACTGGCCGTGTTAACACCAAAGATTAGTCGTTTGTATCGTCTGAGTCTAACGTGACTGCTGAATGTTGTAATGTAACGACTGTCAGGACTGAGTTCAAGTTGGGTGATATCCAGCAGTTAAATCTAATTTACTAAAACAAGTGGCACCGTTTAAGTCAGTGATTAATTCGTCGATAGTCGGCATGAGATGTTTCTCTCTTTGAACAGCCTTGTTAGCTTCGCACATGTCTTACACCATCCGACTTCTTAGGGACAACGACAATCGAACTGACCCAGGGAGTAGGACCGTCAAACCTTTCTATTGTGTCCCATTTTTCAAGTGTGGAGTTCATTTTCAACATCTTTTCTTATATGAAAAGGAATCCGTCTACGAGGTTGTTGTTTAGGTTTTACGTCATTCAGGATGTGAATAAATTAAGTCGAAACTTGATAATAGTGTCACGTTGACTATCAGTTGGGCTAGTTTGTTTAAAAAGTACCGAGTTGAGAATCTGTAAAACATTTAGTTCACTGGCAGTTTTGTAACTTAACAGATTACCTGTACCATTTTGCATTATGTAAAAGTAAGCTTCTGTAGAAGATTTACAGTATTCTAATTTAGCTTTCCAGACACCAAGTACAGTCAGGGGCTGTGTTGAAGCATAGGGAAACAATTTAGTCCTACATGGTTCTAAAGGACTGGGACATTTTTGTACAGAAATTAGACTAGAATATGTGCTGTGGTCTAGGATATTTACTGAGCAGCCAGAGTCTATCATAACATTGGTTAACTGGCCGTCAATTAGTATGTCTCTTGTGGGGCAATGTGATTGCTTGGGAGATGTGCAATTTTGAGAAGGTTGAGTGACAGTGTAGACATAATCTTCATCTTCTGTGTGTAAATTGATTGAATTTATTCCACGAGTTAGATTTGACTGACAGACAGACGCAAAATGATTAAGTTTACAGAAAGTGCTACAATATTTCCCTTTGGCAGGGCATTTTTTCTTGTGAGGGAGCTGATGACCACAATAATAGCAGTTAATTGGACTTTTGTTGTGATTGTGAGCGGAATGACGTGTGATTTGAATTTAGTGTGAAATGTTTACGTCCATTTGACTTTGATATGTGTCGATGATCTGCATGTCTACGCGTAATGTTTCTGCGATACCCACTAGGGGTGGGTATTGTTGCCAAACCCATATTGTGATTTATTGTGATATATTGCCTACCACATTTAGGCCTTTTTATTTCGTCTTCTAAACCAGATATAATTGATTTACTGTTGATTACTGTGGAAACGTTTTGAGTTTGGAAATAAAAAATTTGTGACCAGAACCCTCTGCAGTCTGCATTAATGTGTTTGTTTCATTTTAAACCATTAAAGTAAACACAACAGTGATTTTAAAGATCATGTTTTATTTTAAATGAACTCAACACGGTCTTACTCTTAGTAGACTTTTTAACACTTACAATGAATTGACATTAACACTGATAACGAGGGAGATAAATCACATAATAAAGCACTATCTCTGAAATTTGGAAACAAAAATATTGATTTTCTTTAAACGCTGGGACGAAAATTGAGCAACGGTTTTATAACAGGTTTTAACAACATGAAGGACTTGCTATCTGCCCCTATTATATGTAAGTCATACTGTAAGAGTTAAAAATGTTCAAAATATCCAAACATTAAAGGCAGATCAAAAATAATTTGATGCAAGCAATATCAAAAATACAAAAAAATGTTTTTGTTATCTGGGAAGCTCGAATAAGTAAAAACTGACTATAACTTCAAGTTCTTATTAAGGAAAACAAGTGTGTCCACATGTTTAGCTTTAAGAGCTGATCGTTGTGCGGTGAGAATGTCTCCTGCGCTAGAGAAGACTCTCTCCGAAGGGGCACTTGTTGCCGGGATACATAGGTGCTGTCTGGCTAGTTTGGATAGAAAAGGTAAGGACATTTCCTGAGATTTCCACCAGGTTACTTGACACTCAGATAACAAAATAGAAGGTAGGTTGCGATATCTTTTCACTTCATCCTCAGCTAAGGAATGAGGAGATTTAGGAGGCTCCTGGTGAGATAAATAGATGTCTTTCAAGATATTATCAAGAAGAGGCACAATTTTCTCGTCTAATTTTCTTAACACTTGGTTCTTCAGCATGCCGTTCAAAGGACTGTAGGCCACAGAAGGTAGAACTATAGGGTGTCATAACACTTTGAAGAACAGGTGGTTTGTTGCATTCACTATTTGCTGAAAGTTGTGCAATGTCTTCATTTGTTTCCTCAACATCTAACCTCGGAAGCTCAGGCATCACAGATTGCTTTGTTTTTTTTTTCCTGAAAGAGATTGTTTCTACAAGCTGTTTTTGTTTTGTTATGCAACTTAGCTGTTTCATTGGCAAGAGCAGTAAACACCTAAGCGCTTTTCCTCAGACAGATATGGCATCAGCTTGAACCTGGGATCCAGGGCTGAACATAAATTCAACATATCTTGCTGTATGGTGTATCTTTTAAGATCATGGAATAATGATATCATTTCATGGTATCGTTTTTTAGTTCAGTCTTCTAAACTTCCTGCACAATTCAATTTAATATACAACCTTCAAAACCAGGATTTTGTCGCATAGCAATAGTTGCTATGGCAACAGAATGACCTAAAATGTTGTCTATTGTCATATCTTAGTATCCTAACAATGTATAATACTCAAAGACACACTGTTAAAAATATATAGCAATTAAGTATATTTTATGCAGAGAAGCCGTCCTTGACCGTGTTGAGGAGATGAACATAATTAAGCGGTCAGATTTCTCCTCCAGAACAGCCAACAGCTTTGTCCTAATTTAGTGAGTTCCAGGAAACGATCCATCAAAAACTCAAATTCAAACAAAAAAGGCCAGTTGTTCTTCAATTCATCGACGCCTGGAATTTTTACAGTTTGTGTCTTTTCTTTGCAAACAGTATGTTTGAGCAAAGTTTTCGTCTGTAGACGTACTTCCTCTTTGTCGACAGGAAGACTAACGTTCACTCACCCATAGAATTCTGTTGTCTCATAATCCTCTCTACCACTTTCAAGACTTCTTTGACTTCAAAGAGTGTAGAGAAAGTTCCTCGTTACAAATTCCAGAAAGCCGATTGGCCTCTCTTTTCGGCACTTTGTGAGGCTGAGCTCACTTCAGAGCTCAACGAAGGAGAGGATCCAATCGGGGAATTTACGAGAATCTTAACATCCATTGCAGACAGAACAATACCTAAGACTTCGACAAATCCCAATACACGTAGTAAACCATGGTATGACGGCGACTGCAAAGCCTCTATTCGATCTCGAAAGAAGGCTGAGCGTCGCTATAAACACCATGGTAGGAAGGAGAATTTGGACCAGTTCCGTATCGAGCGAGCAAAGTCTCGCCGATTACTTAAATCCAAGAGGCGCCTGTGCTGGCGTGATTTTGTATCCTCTGTTACCACCAAGACTCCCATGAGAAAAGTATGGAACATGATACAAAAATTAAAAAACAAGAATAATAAACCCAGAACCCACCACTTGAAGGGAGATGGTACAACTTTAACCTCTCCCAGAGATATTAGTAATAGTCTGGCCCGGAATTTCTCTCAGAAATCATCCTCTGAGAACTACACCACAGAATTCCAGAACATAAAGGCCCAGGAAGAGACGGTACCTCTTAACTTCTCTTCACAGAATCTGGAAGACTACAATCAACCTTTCTCCTTGGAGGAACTTAATGCCTCCTTGGAAAAGGCCAATGAGTCAGCCTGTGGTCCGGACCAGATCTATTACAAATTAATTAAACAACTTCCAAAATTATCTCTGAACGTCCTCTTGGATTTATTCAATCATATATGGTCAACTGGTTCATTTCCTCCTTCCTGGAGGGAGGCGTGCATTATCCCGGTCCCCAAACCCGGCAAGGATCATTCCGATCCATCGAATTACAGGCCTATTGCTTTGACAAGCTGTGTCTGTAAGACGATGGAAAGGATGATCAATGACCGCCTTGTCTGGTATCTGGAGGAGAATAAGCTCCTCGCAAACATTCAGTGCGGATTCAGACAAGGTCGGTCAACTGCTGATCACTTGGTGCGGTTTGAGACCTTTATTAGAAATGCCTTTGTGCGTAAGGAACATGCCGTGTCGGTCTTCTTCGATTTGGAGAAGGCCTATGATACTACCTGGAAACACGGCATTCTTAAAGATCTTTTTGGTATGGGGCTCAAAGGGCGCCTGCCAAACTTTGTTGCAAACTTTTTACAAGATCGCTCGTTCAGGGTACGAGTGGGCTCCACATTATCGGATTCATTCGAACAAGAAATGGGAGTCCCACAGGGGAGCATCCTGTCCCCAACCCTGTTCAGCATCAAAATTAACAGTTTGGCTGGCGTCCTACATGACAATGTAGAGGGGTCCATGTATGTGGATGATCTTCTTGTGTGTTACAGTTCCAGAAACATGGCTACCATTGAGAGACAATTACAGGCGTCTCTCAATGAGATCGAGAAGTGGGCCAATGAGAATGGGTTTCGCTTCTCATCTACCAAGACCGTAGCCATGCACTTCTGTAACCTCAGGAAGCTCCACTTGGACCCCGACCTTAAGTTCTATGGTAAACCATTGAAGGTGGTCAAGGAGACTAAATTCCTTGGCCTCATCTATGACCATAAACTTAATTTTGTGCCCCATATCAAAATGTTAAAAGCCAAGTGCACAAAGGCATTAGACATAATAAAGGTCCTCTCCAGCACTGACTGGGGAGCGGACCGGGATATTTTGCTAAACCTTTACAGGTCTATGGTCCGGTCCATTTTGGACTACGGATCTTTTGTGTATGATGGTGCCAGGAAAACATACATACAGATGCTTGATCCTGTGCACCACCAGGGACTCCGACTCTGCCTGGGGGCTTTCAGGACCTCTCCTGTCGAGAGTTTGTATGTGGAGGCAAACGAACCTTCACTCTCGAACAGGAGAATCAAACTAGGTCTCCAATATGCCACGAAACTGAAAGCCCATCCCACGAACCCTGCCCACGACTGTGTTTTCCAACCGTTATTCGAGGACTTCTATGCAGCCTCTCCTAGGCGGATTCCATCGTTTGGTCTCCGCATAAGGCCCCATCTAGAGGCTGCGGGCATAGACTTGGAGGAGGTCGCAACAGTAAGACCTCCCCGTGCTCCACCTTGGCTGACAAGCAGGCCAAGGTTCATCTATGACATCCGCCAGCACGACAAGTCTACCACGAATCCTCTAATAATCCAACAACAATTTGCTGAGATTAAGAATAACTTTGCAGAACATAGCTTCCTTTACACAGATGGATCAAAGGATGACGGTCGGGTTGCTGCTGCGACAGTGTTTGGCCGTAATGTTGCTTCCCTCTGCCTTCCTTCATCCAGTTCAATTTTTTCTGCCGAGGCTCAAGCAATTCTTCTCGCCATGGACATGATCGCTACAAATGACTTGGACAAGTCCGTCATCTGTAGCGATTCTTTGTCGAGCCTCTTGGCTATTGAACACAGGAAATTTAAAAACCCGCTAATTCGTAACATTCTAAACGTACATGATTTGTTAACATCTGCGGGTAAGGAAGTTGTGTTCTGCTGGGTGCCCAGTCATTGTGGCATCTATGGTAACACAGTCGCGGACAGTGAAGCCAAATCTGCTTTGACCAAACCAGTATCTTCGGTCGAAGTACCATATTCTGACTTCAGACCGAAGATAGTCAAATACATCAAACAGATTTGGCAAACTTCGTGGGATGAACAGAAACGACAAAATAATAAACTGGCTCAAATCCAGGCAGAGATCGGTCTTGCCACTTTTCGTTCTTCTCTTTCTAGGAAAGAAAAGGTGGTTTTATCCAGATGTCGAATTGGCCATTCTTTTTTATCACACCGACATGTACTCACGGGGGATCCCCATCCGTGGTGCATCCCTTGTGATGGCCAATTCGACATCAAACATGTTCTTTTAGACTGTGAGGACTTTGCCATGGTGAGAAATCGCCTGTTCAAGGCAAACTCCATGAATGAGCTTTTCACCAAGGTGAAAAGCCCTATTATTATAAAATTTTTAAAACAGATTGGTTTATACCATAAAATTTGAATTTTTATTGTAATATACATATTTTCATATACTATTTTTGGAGATCATTTTAAAATTGCATGTCCTTTTAACTTCCAAAATAGTGATTTACACTCTTTTTAACATATTTCATAAATTTATTTCCGTCCTTTTTATTTTATTGTAATTTTGATGTAAATGGGCCTGTCTGATTAAAACTTCTTTTCGCCGCCATATAAGTGAAATAATCTTGAGTGCGGCGTAAAACTCCAATCAATCAATCAATCAAGACTTCTTTTTCTTCCCCGTCCGTATGCATTAGTCATGCGATCCATGATCTGGGATACCAGCCGAAAGTTGCAAGTCATACTTCCATAATGAACTAAGCTATTGTTGACCTCAGATACATACCAAGCAAAAATTCTAAATTAGACAGGAACAAAGAAACAAAAGAAAAATTAACAAATATTCTATAAGGACTTATAGAATCTAGCAAACTTGCACAAATTGGTCAATGAGATAAGGCACATCCGCACTGTCATACTGGACAGACGTCCAGTTTCTAATGCTGAGTGGTGAGGATACGAAAACTCCAATAGCAGAACAAAGCACCCACATTACGACAAAGGAGAAACACACACTCATCAAGAGATGTTGAATAGCCCATAGATAACAATACCAGGGGGTATAAAAGGGGTAGTCAATTACCTGAACAGGATGGGGTGTTGACTAAACAAGAAAAAAACATGGATCCCTATAAAAGTATTACAAGTAAGTAATACAAAGACGTAATATTTTCAGCAATTTTTAGGGGGTGGTGGGGGGAGGGGCTAATTACATGTAAGCTTCTAACACTATGTTTTGGAATGTATTCATACCTTTCACAAATCTGTTTATGCGGAGACTCCGTTTAGTCTCAGTTACTATGCAAGTAGGCACATGGGGACATTCAAGCCAGTCTGGCTCGGAACTGCAGTATTAATTTGGTTTTAAGGATGGTGACCTTGACACCACATGAAAGTTTCTAGACATCACATGTACATATATTTCAGGTGGTCAAATCACCAGAAAACAAATATAGCTTTGTGCATTCTCCTAGCCTGGAAAGGGAACACTAAGCCTTCCAAATCCACCTCCGAGCTTGCAAATTCCAGGTCCCATTTCTTTGTTAGACCTATTTAAATTAATTTTTGGACAATTTGTTCTTTTTCAGTTTTCAGTCTGTAATGATAGCTCTTCAAAAGTTAAATCAATGCTATCAGAATTGTCTCCACTTTCTACAGGTACATTTGAAGTCATCTGAAAAAGAAAAAAAAGTTAAAAGTCAATTTCATCTTTGTTAAGAATCCCTGAAAGCAGTCAGAAGTGTGCACATGACTCTAGGCATACTTAAGGGTAGTGTCTAAAGCCAGGAGAGCCACCAGAGTGACTAAAAAGGGGTTTCTCTCTTTAATTTGGTTCTATGTTTTGCTATGCAGTCAAAATTAAGATGATACTGTGGTCCAAATTTCATGAAAATCCTAAGATACATGAAGGTTTTCCCGTATGAATTATGTCTAAATTACTGACTCGCCAAATATTACAATCAGTTCGAAAAGTCTACAGCTAGGGTACCTTGATTGGCTGACCGACCTGTTCGCCAGACAACAGAGACCAAACAAGACCTTGCAACAATTGAAACATAAATTTATTAAAGTTTGTTGATTTATCTGAGTGAAATATGGTGTTATCTGCTTAATTGGACGACAACTGTTATCTATGACCACAACACTTTTAGGATTTGAACTCGAGCCCAATGGCCCTTCTGGCTTTAAAAAGATTATTATCCAATATCAAACTGCTTTTTTATTTTTTCGCTTCAATGACATCCATTAATAAATAATTATTTATCGATTTCTTTTTTGATAGATACAGCATCAAGTCGCAATCTAAAGTTCTTTTAAAAAACATGTTTGGACACTTTAAGAATACTAAGATTTGGCGATTATTTCTATCCCTCTTAAACAGTAGTTGGTTCTTTGTACTGCAGTTAATTGTATGTTTGATGACTGCTGTATCCTGTAAGACTTGTGTTAGCAAGGTAAATAAACTCATTAAAGTCTGAATTAATATACCAATCCTATGTGTGAGATCATTTCTCTATGGCTGTAGTCAGTGATGTCATCTAAGCTGGGGTCCAGTGTGGAAATTCCTTCAGCCAATGTTTGATAGAACAGATACTTAAGAATCTAGGCGATGGACCTCTGTGAACAATGGAGTAAGCAATGAGTTTGCCAACCATGAGATATGTTCCTTTCTGTAACTCTGGGAAAGTCTTCAAATGTGTGTATTTTCTTGACCATATGTTATCATGACAATTAAATTTATGGCTCGTTTCTATTCTGACATTTTCTGGCCACCAGACATCAAACCACCCACATTGCCTTCCCCGAACACAGCTCAAATAAAATCAGGAAATTTAACCTTCCCTTACCAGTGCACAAGTAGTGTTATTCCAAAAAACGAAAACTTCATATTGACTCAATATTTCGACTTTTATTCAGTCATCATCAGGAGTGAAGTACATTAGCAACAACATTGGTATATATACAGGTAAAAAACAAACAGATTAAGCAGTGATATAACAATATTAGGAATAGCCTTACAGATTTACAAACTTATTATCATTATTACATATGCACGTTGACAAAACAGATAAAGAAAACAGATTAGGGGAACAGCAGGATCTTAACTGGCATGGCTAGGGGGTATTAACAAAGAGGTGCAGACGGTCTTATCTTAAGAATTAGGACATAGTTCATCGAAATAAGACAAGTTCTTTAGAGGCTTTTAATCCACTGTTTAAGACAGGGCTATTTCTTCTAATACACAGAGCTTCTCTGAACAGGATGTCTGACCAGTGATAAGATTTATCAATAATTACAGTGTTAATAAGAATAAAGTCGCAAAGTGTGGGTGGACTAAGGTCATTTAAATTGTCTGGTAATGATTGCAAGTTTTTCAAAAACATAAATTCTTCACAATTAGAAACATGATTGAAAATTTCACTGTTTTTATTTGGACTGCTATGTTCTTTAATTCTTGTAATAAGACATCGGTCAGTTTTACCAATGTAGTCTGAGCCACATGCTGGGCACGTAAATTAATAAATAACTGAGCTTTTGTAATGTTTAGGGGTCGGATCTTTAGTGTTTGTAAAAAAGTTAATTTTGGTGGTCTGTCATTGGAAAACAAAGTTGACGGGTTGGATTAATAAAGAATTTTAGATATAGATTTTTTAACAATAAATTCTCCTCTTTTCCCAATGTATGGGAGTCTCATCCAAATTTTATCAAGTTTCTCATCAGATTCTTTATTTTTAGGCATGGATTTTCTTAGCAATTGTTGGGCAGTAGACTTACGATATCCATTCCATGATAAAAACTTTAAAATGTTCTTACATTCAGTATTAAAAGATAATTCCTCAGAACAAATTCTGAAGGCTCTATAAATCAACGATCTAACCCAAGCTGTTTTCCTTACCCATGGTTCATAACTGCCAAAATGTATATACTGTCCAGTATTTGTTGGTTTTCTGTATATTGTGGTGGAAGAAGATGAAAATGATATATCTAAAAAAATGAACAGCGTTATTATCTACAAATTCCTCTTTGGTAAAATTAATAGAAGGATGAAAAGAATTAAGCTTAGCTAAAATATTTTCAAATTCGCAAGGCTTGGCAAGAACAAGAGTATCATCCACATATCTAATATAAAATTTTATCAAGTCAGAGGCTATCAATTTATCAACTATTGTTAATTCCAGTTCCGTGAGAATGATGTTGGCTAAAACCGGACCTAGAGATGAACCCATAGCTACACCATCAATTTGTTGGTACATTTGGTTGTTGACTGAAAACGGGGTCTTCATACATGTATCTTTAATTAACTTTTTAAGCGTGTTTCTCTTCAGTTTAGTGGTGACAACATTATCTTTATAAATACGCTTGAGTATCACATCAATTGTTTTGCTTAGGGGGACATTGGTGAATAGAGATTGGATGTCAAAAGAAATAAGGCGGTAACCTTCATCAAAAAGTTCTTGTGGGATTTGTCTTATTCTCTGGACGGCATCAAAGGAATCAATAACAGAATGTTCATTTTGGGTCAATGGATTCAGAAGAGAAGCCAAGTATTTACCTACACCATAATAGGCAGTTCCTGTGGTATCAATGATGGGCCGGAAAGGAGGGATAATATCATAATCCTTATGAATTTTGGGGAGTCCATGTGCTCGGGCTGGTCTAGTTGACATAGGCCTCATAATGTTCAGTTCTTCATCGGAAATTTCGCCACGTTTACGTAGGGTGTATAAATAAGTCTGAATTGTGTTGAGCTGTGTGATAAGTGGATCGACGGTTAACTTACGAAATTTCTGATGATCAGAGAAAAGATGGGTTAGGGTTTCGTAGTAATCATTCCATTTCATTAATACAACACCACTGCCTTTGTCTGGTTTCATAATTGCATATTTTGTCTTAATTTCTCTCAAACACTTGATGCGTTTTGAGTCCGTTTGAAGTCTCCTGTCATCAAAGTCCAGAAAATTTACAGCCAATGCTCGGAGAGAGTTCATAATCTTTTGTCGTTTAATATATCCTGAGGGAAGAGCATTATGGTATTTCAATTGGTCCCAAATATTTTCTGCTATAACTATCATTTCAGAGTCTTTTGGTTGAGTGGCTAGTCCGAATTTTAGTCCATACCTTAAAATTGAAGTTTCCTCATCAGTTAAAGTTTCACCAGTGAGATTTGTAATGATAATGTTGGGATTTTAGGTGCATCCTGTAATCATAGAGTGTTCCAGTAAGAGGGTATCAACTTTCTTCTTGTGGCGTTGTTTGACAATTTCCATAAGGCGATCTACATTAGAAGTTGCATGATGTTTAATAGCAGTTATCTTGAGCCACGTACCAGATTGTAGGAGGTTTGGCTCGAGGTGGGAAGTTCTAGCCGGAAACGTTTCAAATCTTGGTGTCTATCCTTGATAGCTTCTTTCAACAGGCGTTTGTGGTAGGATGATCTTAGTTTGAATCTTTTCGACTGCAAGTTCTTCCATCTTACAAATTTTGGGTAGATATTGTTGTCTCGACATGAGTTTAAGAAAGCCAAGTCCAACTCAGCCTTGCGAATCTTCCTGTAGCATTTTTGAAATGCTGTTGCCAACGAATGCGTATTTGGCTCAGTGGTTCGGAGTGTTTTCCAAAATCCATTAGTTCCACTGATTAGTTTAACGTAGTACACAAGTAGTGTTATTCCGAAAAACAAAAACTTCATATTGACTCAATATTTCGACTTTTATTCAGTCATCATCAGGTGTGAGGTACATTAGCAACAACATTGGTATATATACAGGTAAAAAACAAACAGATTAAGCAGTGATATAACAATATTAGGAATGGCCTTACAGATTTACAAACTTATTATCATTATTACATATGCACGTTGACAAAACAGATAAAGAAAACAGATTAGGGGAACCGCAGGATCTAACTGGCATGGCTAGGGGATATTAACAAAGAGGTGCAGACAGTCTTATCTTAAGAATTAGGACATAGTTCATCGAAATAAGTTCTTTAGATGCTTTTAATCCACTGTTTAAGACAGGGCTATTTCTTCTAATACACAGAGTGTAGTGGTTGTGAACTATTTCATATTACGATCCTCGCGCCATATATGGATATTAACGTCACAGCGGGGCGACAGACTAGGCACCGCAAGCGTGGACCTCGTTACAAAAACTTGTTAAGGTATGTCGATATTCTGACCAACCGACAGAAAGTGACTTATAGAGCTAATAAGTAGCCTTACTGAGCCGTGTTCTGTATGCTTCAGTTCTTCATCAGGAGTTTATCATCATGCTTATTTGTGGCCTCCTCATCATTCCTCATCTTAGCACACATGTCAAGACGTAATAACTTTACCTTCGTATCGCTGTATATGCTAACGAGATTACGTGTACCAACACCATCCATTAAAGAAATCTTTAAGACTAAAACAAAACTCTTCCACCTTTCCCTTCTTCGATTCGCCTCCAGGGAAGAACAAATCCTCACACACCGATGACACTGAAAAAATCTCTCTCTACCTCCAAAAAGCGAACTCCTCCCACTTTCTGTGAGGATTTGCGAAAGCGATTTGTTTTGTTATCAAAATGCATCCATTTGATTTCCACCCGCCTGGTCGGTTTAGGAATCTTTTCATCTTTCTTTTCCGAATCCGAAGCTCTCTGTTCGTAATTCTGAAACGAATTTGTTCTTTGCATTCTTCTTTGTTTGGCTATCCTCTCTTTTAGCCTCTCCAAGGTGTTAGTCAGGCGGTCATTCCCTGTGCTATTGGTACCATCCTCTGTGAACAATGGAGTAAGCAATGAGTTTGCCAACCATGAGATATGTTCCTTTCTGTAACTCTGGGAAAGTCTTCAAATGTGTGTATTTTCTTGACCATATGTTATCATGACAATTAAATTTATGGCTCGTTTCTATTCTGACATTTTCTGGCCACCAGACATCAAACCACCCACATTGCCTTCCCCGAACACAGCTCAAATAAAATCAGGAAATTTAACCTTCCCTTACCAGTGCACAAGTAGTGTTATTCCAAAAAACGAAAACTTCATATTGACTCAATATTTCGACTTTTATTCAGTCATCATCAGGAGTGAAGTACATTAGCAACAACATTGGTATATATACAGGTAAAAAACAAACAGATTAAGCAGTGATATAACAATATTAGGAATAGCCTTACAGATTTACAAACTTATTATCATTATTACATATGCACGTTGACAAAACAGATAAAGAAAACAGATTAGGGGAACAGCAGGATCTTAACTGGCATGGCTAGGGGGTATTAACAAAGAGGTGCAGACGGTCTTATCTTAAGAATTAGGACATAGTTCATCGAAATAAGACAAGTTCTTTAGAGGCTTTTAATCCACTGTTTAAGACAGGGCTATTTCTTCTAATACACAGAGCTTCTCTGAACAGGATGTCTGACCAGTGATAAGATTTATCAATAATTACAGTGTTAATAAGAATAAAGTCGCAAAGTGTGGGTGGACTAAGGTCATTTAAATTGTCTGGTAATGATTGCAAGTTTTTCAAAAACATAAATTCTTCACAATTAGAAACATGATTGAAAATTTCACTGTTTTTATTTGGACTGCTATGTTCTTTAATTCTTGTAATAAGACATCGGTCAGTTTTACCAATGTAGTCTGAGCCACATGCTGGGCACGTAAATTAATAAATAACTGAGCTTTTGTAATGTTTAGGGGTCGGATCTTTAGTGTTTGTAAAAAAGTTAATTTTGGTGGTCTGTCATTGGAAAACAAAGTTGACGGGTTGGATTAATAAAGAATTTTAGATATAGATTTTTTAACAATAAATTCTCCTCTTTTCCCAATGTATGGGAGTCTCATCCAAATTTTATCAAGTTTCTCATCAGATTCTTTATTTTTAGGCATGGATTTTCTTAGCAATTGTTGGGCAGTAGACTTACGATATCCATTCCATGATAAAAACTTTAAAATGTTCTTACATTCAGTATTAAAAGATAATTCCTCAGAACAAATTCTGAAGGCTCTATAAATCAACGATCTAACCCAAGCTGTTTTCCTTACCCATGGTTCATAACTGCCAAAATGTATATACTGTCCAGTATTTGTTGGTTTTCTGTATATTGTGGTGGAAGAAGATGAAAATGATATATCTAAAAAAATGAACAGCGTTATTATCTACAAATTCCTCTTTGGTAAAATTAATAGAAGGATGAAAAGAATTAAGCTTAGCTAAAATATTTTCAAATTCGCAAGGCTTGGCAAGAACAAGAGTATCATCCACATATCTAATATAAAATTTTATCAAGTCAGAGGCTATCAATTTATCAACTATTGTTAATTCCAGTTCCGTGAGAATGATGTTGGCTAAAACCGGACCTAGAGATGAACCCATAGCTACACCATCAATTTGTTGGTACATTTGGTTGTTGACTGAAAACGGGGTCTTCATACATGTATCTTTAATTAACTTTTTAAGCGTGTTTCTCTTCAGTTTAGTGGTGACAACATTATCTTTATAAATACGCTTGAGTATCACATCAATTGTTTTGCTTAGGGGGACATTGGTGAATAGAGATTGGATGTCAAAAGAAATAACAAACTTATTATCATTATTACATATGCACGTTGACAAAACAGATAAAGAAAACAGATTAGGGGAACCGCAGGATCTAACTGGCATGGCTAGGGGATATTAACAAAGAGGTGCAGACAGTCTTATCTTAAGAATTAGGACATAGTTCATCGAAATAAGTTCTTTAGATGCTTTTAATCCACTGTTTAAGACAGGGCTATTTCTTCTAATACACAGAGTGTAGTGGTTGTGAGCTATTTCATATTACGATCCTCGCGCCATATATGGATATTAACGTCACAGCGGGGCGACAGACTAGGCACCGCAAGCGTGGACCTCGTTACAAAAACTTGTTAAGGTATGTCGATATTCTGACCAACCGACAGAAAGTGACTTATAGAGCTAATAAGTAGCCTTACTGAGCCGTGTTCTGTATGCTTCAGTTCTTCATCAGGAGTTTATCATCATGCTTATTTGTGGCCTCCTCATCATTCCTCATCTTAGCACACATGTCAAGACGTAATAACTTTACCTTCGTATCGCTGTATATGCTAACGAGATTACGTGTACCAACACCATCCATTAAAGAAATCTTTAAGACTAAAACAAAACTCTTCCACCTTTCCCTTCTTCGATTCGCCTCCAGGGAAGAACAAATCCTCACACACCGATGACACTGAAAAAATCTCTCTCTACCTCCAAATGCCGAACTCCTCCCACTTTCTGTGAGGATTTGCGAAAGCGATTTGTTTTGTTATCAAAATGCATCCATTTGATTTCCACCCGCCTGGTCGGTTTAGGAATCTTTTCATCTTTCTTTTCCGAATCCGAAGCTCTCTGTTCGTAATTCTGAAACGAATTTGTTCTTTGCATTCTTCTTTGTTTGGCTATCCTCTCTTTTAGCCTCTCCAAGGTGTTAGTCAGGCGGTCATTCCCTGTGCTATTGGTACCATCCTCTGTTTTGGAACATGTCTTGCAAAATGCGACAGCAGCCAAGCAATCCCCATGTTTAGGGATATAGTGCACCATCAAACTATCGGCCGAATGAGCACATATTCGTTGATCTTTAAACAAAAAGACAAGTACTTTTTAGTCAACAGTTAATGTCTCGGGTTAAAGGATTTTACCATAGGTGTGGAATCGACTAAACATGTATATTTGAACACAAATCTGGTTAAGGGAAGGAAAACTGATGGTAGCAACATTATTGCTAATCAGCTTATCAGATAATAACATTTTTCCATGTTGCGTAATGTTAATCAGCTTATCAGATAACATTTTTCCATGTTGCGTAATCTAAATACACAGTTTGTCATTAATAAGTCTGATTAGCCCTTCGTTAACCATTTCAATCATATTATTTGTTTGTATATGACCATTCCTAGGGAGAATGGTAGAAACATGGCCCAGGGCAGAAGAAAACATCTGTTTAACTTTCCGTATAAGTATCTCCAAGTTTCCCAGGATCACATTAGCGTTGTCTGATGAACTGCAGTCATAGGAACCAATGAGTAGTAGCACATCAGATGTTACACTGTAAGACTGCTGACATTGGTTTAATAATTAAGAAATGTCATTAATTTTTGGCCCACCGTAAGACCTTATCTGGGTTTCACCACTCTGGTTGAGATTCCGGCTATTTAGACACCGTGTGATTGAGTCTCCAATAATTTACTTTTTACTTTTTTCAGGAAGCGGTTTTAGAGGGCGTGCTGGTGGGTGTGGAGAGGCTCCAGCAACTCGAGTCTATTGTTGTATCAGAGATCAGGGCATTGTAGTTATTAGATACAGGCATTGTATATTGTACATTGGCTGTCTCTCGGCGTGAATTACGTTCAGACAATATACTTTTTGATGGAGCAGTCGACGGAGTATTTTTTTTGTTTGTTAATGCATTGCTGGCAAATTTACCAAACCTTGTCTCCAAGTTGGCGAGTTTCTCATTGACAGTTTTTAATTCTGTGGTCAAATATATATTCTGTACTTTTAGATCTTCGATTTCAGGTTCTGTGGTTTTATGTTGAATAGTCAATGTGTTTTTAAACTGAGTTTTGATGTCCATTATTACAGAGTCATGACTTTGTTGCATTACCTTTAGAGAATCCTCGAATTCCAAGACTTTATTTTCCAAAAGTTTAATTGCACGCATATAGCCAGCATCCAGATTTATCGGCGGATTAAGTGATTTCATTTTCATTTTTCTATTTTTGTGAGAAACAATTTTTCGCCCGGTCAGGGAACGACTCGGACTGGAACAAATGGGAGTATCATTAAATCCATAAGGTTGTTGCTGGTTGGATACTGAATCCTGAGCACTAGTTGGCGTAACACTTTGAGGAATAAGATTGGAACTATCATCTTGTATTGAAGAAGGTGTCGAGAGTACAGCTTGACAATCTGGCTGGGTCGGGGAAAGAGTAATTTGTGGCAGATCCAGCACATTATCTAAGCAGGAGAACAGCTTATTGCGTTCAACTTTCTCCGCTGTGATAGGTAGTATTGGTGTATCCTGTAAGTGGAACTTGAGATCTGGCACAGTATTGTAGTTTTCGGTGGAATTTTTGCTGGTATTTAGAATTGGAAGTTCATACATTACCCAGTTCACTGCAAACTTGCCCTGAATCAACATCCTTTTTGTTGTTCTATATATAGACAAAGTTACCAGACTTTTATTTTCATATACTATTTTTGGAGATCATTTTAAAATTGCATGTCCTTTTAACCTCCAAAATAGTGATTTACACTCCTTTTAACATGTTTCATAAATTGATTTCTGTCATTTTTATTTTTTGTAATTTTGATGTTAACGGGCCTGATTGATTAAAACTTCTATTCCCCGCCATATAAGTGAAATAAATTTGAGTGCGGCGTAAAACTCCAATCAATCAATCAAAATCCTTGGTATTGAATGTAATCAAATCACAGTTTTTGTTTTTCACATGAACATCTTCTACTGCCCACGTATTTAGTTTAAGTTTATTTCTCAGAGCTTTATCCTTATTCAGTTCATATTCATGCACAACTGTGTGTACATCAGTCTCCTTGAAAACTATCATAGTAAACAGACAGTGATTTGCTAAATTTAAAGTTCTTTTCAAAAACATTTTTGGACACTAAGATTTGGCAATTATTTCTATCCCTCCTAAACAGTAGTTGGTTCTTCAATACAATGTACTGCTTGCAACTAATTGTATAAGTATGATGACCGCTGTATTCTGTTAGACTTGTGTTAGCAAGGTAAATAAACTCACTAAAGTCTGAATTAATATGCCAATCCTATGTGCGAGATCATTTCTCTATAGCTGTAGTCAGTGATGTCATCTAAACTGGGGTCCAGTGTGGAAATTCCTTCAGCCATTGCTTGATAGAACAGATCCTTAAGAATCTAGGCAATGCACCTCTGTGAACAATGGAGTAAGTAATCAATTTGCCAACCATGAGATATGTTCCTTTCTGTAACTCTGGGAAAGTCTTCAAATGTGTGTGACCATATGTTATCATGACAATTAAATGTACGGCTCGTTTCTATTCGGACATTTTCTGGCCACCAGACATCAAACCACCCACATTGCCTTCCCTGAACACAACTTGAATCTAATCTTGAAATTTGGTTGTGAGCTATTTCATATTACGATCCTCGCGCCATATATGGATATTAACGTCACAGCGGGGTGACAGACCAGGCATTGCAAGCGTGGACCTCTACAAAGACTTGTTGTTAAGGTATGACGATATTCTGACCTACCGACCGACCCACAGACAATGACCTATAGAGATAATAAGTAGCCTTACTGAGCCGTGTTCTGTATGCTTCAGTTCTTCATCAGGAGTTTATCATCGCGCTTATTTGTGGCCTCCTCATCATTCCTCATCTTAGCACACATGTCAAGACGTAATAACTTTACCTTCGTATCACGAGAGTACGTGTACCAACACCTTCCATTAAGAAATCGTTAAGAAGAACAAATCCCCACACACCGATGACACTGGAAAAATCTCTCTCTACCTCCAAATGCCGAACTCCTCCCACTTTCTGTGAGGATTTGCGAAAGCGATCTGTTTTGTTATCAAAATGCATCCATTTGATTTCCACCCGCCTGGTCGGTTTAGGAATCTTTTCATCTTTCTTTTCCGAATCCGAAGCGCTCTGTTCGTAATTCTGAAACGAATTTGTTCTTTGCATTCTTCTTTGTTTGGCTATCCTCTCTTTTAGCCTCTCCAAGGTGTTAGTCAGGCGGTCATTCCCTGTGCTATTGGTACCATCCTCTGTTTTGGAACATGTCTTGCAAAATGCGACAGCAGCCAAGCAATCCCCATGTTTAGGTATATAGTGCACCATCAAACTATCGGCCGAATGAGCACATATTCGTTGATCTTTAAACAAAAAGACACAAGTACTTTTTAGTCAACAGTTAATGTCTCGGGTAAAAGGATTTTACCATAGGTGTGGAATCGACTAAACATGTATATTTGAACACAAATCCGGTTAAGGGAAGCAAAACTGATGGTAGCAACATTATTGCTTATCAGATAATACAATTTTTCCATGTTGCGTAATCTAAATACACAGTTTTTCATCAATAAGTAGAGCTGACCAGCGATCTACATGTATTCAGTAGTATCAGGGTCCTGCTCTACGAAGGTGGCGTCTGCGACTGTAGGCAAAATGCTTGCGCCTGTGCTTAAATATTCTCTGTCGTAAAAACGATAGCAACTATTTAAATGGTTTGATGACATGAGGAAACAGCGCATTTTAAGGACTGCCTTAATCCAGTGGAAATGGTAACAAATACTCAGTTACTACAAAACTATCGATTGCCAAAGGAAGGCATAATTTTCCTGTGCAATTCTTTGGATACGGAAATTGGAAAAGTCACCAACCATTCAAAGGCGCTACCAATAAAGCTGCAAGTGTTGGTGACCCTAAGGTATTACTCAAAAAGGGATGTTTTATCTGAAGTTGTAGATATACATGGCATCAGCAAGACATCCTATTTCACCGAACTACATATATGTCAGTGCAGTTAGCAAGTATAGCTCAGTTTATATTACTTGACCGTGACATGTTTGTCACCAGCCGTAACAGATGCCATCAACAGATGTTTGAAACTGGTCGAGCTTCCTTCTACTCCCCTTGAAATTTTAGAGACTAAATCGTCTTTCTTTGAAATTGCCAGGTTTTTCAATGTTGTTGGGGTAGTATGCTTATTTTATAACTTATAGGCCATGTCTATATATATGGGCCTGAGAATCTAACTGTAATGTATGTATTTTTCAACTTATAAATCTATATAAATTATTTTATTTAGTATTTTGTCTCCTGTTACAGATTTACAAATGTTGTTGTTGGCCAGGGTCAGTTCATGACTCGTAGATATGGTCAAACTCTGCCCTAGCCACTCAGCTGGAAAATGGAAATATCGACGGCTGGGTACTGGTACTGGGGGACTCAGGATACGCCTTGAGACCTTGGTTGCTCACACCCTTTAACAACCCCACCCCACAATCGGAGAGAAAATATCAAAAAAGTTTTATCCGGACAAGGTGTGTGGTGGAGGGGGCTTTTGAAGTCCTTAAGTTGAGATTCAGGTTAGTTTTTGTAACGCAACATATATTGGTGAAACAGATTAAAGAACATATGGCATCAGTAAAAAAGATAGACGGAAAATCAGGCATCTCTCACCACATAGCAGCCCACCCTAACCACAGAATTAAATGGCAAGAAATTAAAAGCCCTCAAAATTAACATTTTTAGAAGCTGTACATATTAAGAAAAACAAGCCAGCAATGAACAGAGATCAGGCCTTTGTGGTTCCCTCTGCAAATGACTCCATTCTCCATCAAAGTTAACCAGGATGAATCCTAACTAAGCCAGCAAAGGAAGTTGTGTTGGGTTGGGTGCCCAGTCATTGTGGCATCTATGGTAACACAGTCGGGGAAAGTGAAGCCAAATCTGCTTTGACCAAACCAGTATGTGGTCGAAGTACCATATTCTGTACGAAGTACGTCCCCATCTGTGGTGCATCCCTTGTGATGGCCGATTCGATATCCAACGTGTTCTTTTAGACGGTTCAAGGGAAGTTCAAGGAAAACTGCATGAAGGAGGATTTCACCAAGGAGAAAAAGCCCTATTTTTATCAAATTTTGGTCTATATCATAAAATATTTGTTTTTATTGTGCATGTTGTCATATACTTCTTATAGAAGCTCTTTTTTAGATCATTTGAAAAAATGTCCTTTTAACCTCCAAAGTTTTGATATACACTCTTCTTGTTTGATTTGATTTATTCACCGAACCAGAAAATATACACAAAAAAAAATACTAAAACAAAGTTTTGTTTAACCGGCGGGTTTAAAACCCTTTCGGGCTTGTTTTATCCCAAAGCAAAATATTAGTAAATGCATGTATTGTTTTCAAGAAATAAGTGCATAAATCCAAGACAAATATAAATTTGTCGATACTGCATCATAATATGGTTGATATTATTGTATTGTAGAATTTTAGTCATGTTAGATTTATTTTAGTGTGGTGGGCTTCCCACCAGGTCACCTGGATACAGATTAATCCCTTTCAATGTGGACAAGCTGATACAAACTGGATGTAGTGGTCAGACTTGTCCAACCAGAATACCTATGTGATCAGACATGTTATAATTATTCCTATTGTATAATTATTCCTATTGTATTTTGTTTAAGTGTTTTACTATAAATAGTTATGGTTTGTGAATGTTAGGGGAGACCAGGGCACGGACCTTACCGACTCTGTGACAAACCCAGTAACTTGTGATATAGATGCCAGTTATTGTATAGTGAAGTCCTTGTATATAGTTTGTATTTGTTGCTGTTCGTCAAGTAAATTCTGTTTGTATATTGTGAAGATCCTGTCGTTCTGTGTTATATTTTACAAGGCGAAAAATCATCCAACAGAAGCTAGCTTCCCCAACCTTGCGAATTGTGTTGTAACCCTGCAACACAATAATATATGTAGCTAACAGTTTCTTAATCAAATGGAGCCCCTTGTTGAATAAGATGCGTTATAATGAGGGACTTGAACAAAGATTTCGAATTCATTTGTCTTAAGTAGGTTGGAAGTATATTCCACAGGGGCAGGTCCTCTTATTTTGGCGGTATGGTAAGATAACTGAGTCAAATGGAATGGCCGGTAAAGGTGGTGGATAGTTTGGCGGGTCGGATATTGGTGCACTTGATGTGGGAGATTGAAATAATGTGACAGATACAGTGGAAAAGAGTAACTAAAATGCATAAACTGAAGAAGGAATTCGTTGATTTTAAGAACTGGCAAAATATTTAGACTTGAAAGGATTGGTCAAGTATGAGCATATCTGTCTTGTAAAACCAATATAAGCAGAACTGAAGTGAAGAGTTAATGATGTACGATAAAGGTTCACCTTTGACGTCAATAACCAGCTTGACAATGGACATGTGAATACCGTCAACACCGGCAGCACTGTTCTTAAGGTTGTTCGTAATTCGAACAATGTCTAACGGTGTCGTAGGCTGAAAGGTAAATTTATCAGGCTTGTTGGGACCAAGATAAGAACTAAAGGAACTGTCTGGTGTGGGAAGACGTTCGGAAAGTTCAGAAGCAATTTTAGAAAAATGATTGTTGAATAATAGATCAGCAATTTTAGCAGAATCTGTGATTTTGACTCCATCTTTAACAATGTGATCTGGTGTAGTTTTTGATCTTTTTTCCCTAACAGCTCATTAATTGTTTTCCATGTGTCTTTGATATTATTGTTATATTTATTGAATTTATCTTCATAATATTGGACTTTTGCAAATTTTAAAGTATGGTTTAATTTGCTTCTGTATCTTTTATATTCTTCTGTCGCATTACCGTATACACTGTATTTTTTCGGGCGTAAAAATCGCGATAACCCCTTGGAGTGGCTATGGGGGATCGAGGGTTAATCCTATTCCCTTCAAACAATAGAAGTGCAGATCGATCAGAAACGGTTACTGACCCACAACGAGTGGCTCAAGTGTCCTTGTAGCTAAGAAAATCAACTGTATGCATATTGTACATACAGTTTCAGAATGTGTCCGATGTGAAAAATACATTCGGCTTTCTACCGACTCGTCAAGCTACTCATCAAGTAAAAGAAGACACAATACACCAAGCGAATGACGTTCGATAAAATAACACATAGGGGCCTAACTTGCCGTTGAGAGGTTGGTAGACGCGGCTGTCCAGAGTATTTAACTTATACGATCCCGTAAAACAAGATGTCAACAGTTTGCGATGCTGTCGACAGATTTAAACTAAAGGTCACGCGCATGTGCGCTAATGTTGTATATTTTCTTACTTTTTTAAAAAATGTCCTGGACAAAAGTTGACTAACTATAATTTATTTAAAATTTACGGTCAACCCAAATAGAATATTTAAGATGAACAATTTTTTTTCCTTCATGTAAGCAATCTGCGGTCACGTGACAAAACTACCAGTGTCATTTCCCGCGGTTGACGAATAATTTCACAATCTATCTGAAATGCTTTTAACCGCAATTGTTTCCCAAACTGATTATAATTTATAACAATTGAACAGTGTCTATGATATCGTAAGATCAAATTGAATACTGCCCATTATTAAAAAAATCCCGGCCTTTTTTGGGAAAAATAAAATCCCTAATTAGCCCACGAGATATCCAAGAAAAATTCCGCTCTTGATGGCGTTACATAGGATAGGCGGCCGCAAGCATAACTTTTGTGTCTCGTCTGATCTAACGATGTACTAAGGCACCAAGCAGTCCAACTCAGTACATTGTTAAATCCGGTGTCTGTTCACTTGTGGACAGGTCGACTTATCGGTACACCGAAATATATTATATTTGTATGCGGTGGTTTTGGCTAATACAAAGTTTTGCATAAGATAAAACCTCCCATATGGATTGCCGTCAAAATAGAATCATGAATCAAAAGAAATACAACACGATATATCACAAGTAAAAAGAAACATTTTCATTTACAGTGAAATTTACAACAGCAAATCAATTTGACGCGTTTTATAATGTGCTGAATACATAAATTATTTAAAAACAATTTTTGTAATTCGCTATGTGTGAAGACTGTCTTTAATTCTAGTCTTCGCAGAAAGCAAAAGGGTCATAAGACCCATCGTCACTTACATCACAGGATAGAAATCCTTCGAAATCGCTATTATCGTCACTAAGCAAAGCTCTGGAAATAGCCTGATCATTTGATTCGTCTCGGCACCTCCCCTCCTCCAGCGCTGTGGTAATACCGCAAACATAAAAGGAATGTTCAATTGTTTGGGGTTGAATAGATGCCTAAGCGTCGGCAACCCACCCCAAGACACTCTGTCGACCGGCAGTTACGAATCGTTCGTTCAAAATGGATTCCGTAGCAAAACGGTTTATTGATACTGACATCAAGGGGTTGAATCTGCAATAATTGAGATGAGACATTGAAATGTTGAAATAAAAAATATAGATATTATTTTATTTAACTAGAACAAATAAAAACTAGGATTTTGAAACTGATCATAAACAACAAGAAAACTCACCTTAGAAGTACACCCGCCGGGGACAATAGCAGGTCTTATGAAACGCTCAAATAAGTGACGATAAACCCTGTCAGTTGTGTGGCCAGAAAAACAGTCCATTACAAGAAGAGACGACTTTCCACGGCAATACGGGACAAGGATGTCAGTCACCCATTTCACCGTGATTTCTTCTGTCATCCAACCTTTCTCCTGCATGGCCACGTGTAGTCCGCTCAGCACTGAAGTGATGTCTTTTGGAAATCGTTTTCCTAGAGAGAGAGAAAATGAACATGTGACAGTCCGAAAATAATGGTGTACGAAAAAATACAGCAAGTACGGTATGGGTTAAATGTTATCTATATAGTTTGTTTTTATGCCGTATTGACTGTAGTAGTGCAGGAGTGATCCAAGGTTATTTTGTTTTACAGTAGTTGGAAGTTAAATCAATTATAGGAAATGAATTGTTATAAATCAAGGAGAATTGTGGCATAAATGCATCCGTAGCTAATGACACATTAGGGGTATTATTTACAACTACAGTACGTTCCAATCAACCTGGTTGATTTGATGAATAAATTGTTGCATATTGGAGTCTCTAAATACTTGTGTTGTTGTTTTTGTTATGGAGGAATGACTGATGTGAAATACAAGAAAGTGGGGTCAGTAATATCAGATAAAATGATACCAGACACACTGTCATCTTCATGGAAATTAGTGAAAATATGATCGATTAATGTGGTAGAAGTAGAATCGACACCGGTTGGATTTTTTATTTTATTATCTTTTATGAAAGAAGTAAAAGGATTTCATGATATCATAGAAATCGCTTGTCTGGTTATGACAATGCGTTTTCAGTAAATCAATGTTCAAGTCCCCCATCAATATGCACTTCTTGTTTTCTGATTTAAGACGATTAAGTATATTGATTATGTCATTATTAAAAGTATCTAGGTTGTGGCCAGGAGGGCGATATAAAACACCTACAATAAAAACATTGTTACCCTGATCAGTAAGTTCAATAAATATACGTTCACATGAATTTCGATCATTGGACCCAGACAAATCATCTCTGATCTTACAGCTGGGGATCTCATCTCTAATGTACAAAATTACACCACCTCCCGACCAGTCTTTCCGAGAAAACCGCTTGTAACCAGGTAAAGGATATATGTGCTCAATGGAAGGATCCAACCAAGATTCGGTTACACCGATTACAGAAAAACAAAATTCCAGGTTTTGTAGTAGACTAAGAAATTCTGTGTAATGTTTCTTGAGGCTCGGAGCATTGATATTGCAAACAGAAAGGGAGTTGGTGGAAAGATCATGATTCTGAAAAGATTGCATAAAAGACTCTTCATAAAAATAATTTGATTTGTAGTTAGAAATGGAAAACCAGTGAATTATTTCATTGTCAACATCGACAGTAAGGTACAATGAGTTATCAGTATTTAATTGTAAAGGATTGAAGCACCAGTATTTAATTGTAAAGGATTGAAGCACAAGTTTTGTAATGTAGAGAGGTTCATCTGGGTGGGTCTTTCAGTATGATCAGTGTTTGGTAGATCCTCTATTAAGGTGTTATAGAACGGTAGTTCACTTACTAAGGGAGCCATCAGAGTTTAAATAAAATTTTTTCATTACGGGCATTTTTATGTATAAACAAAAGAGTTACCTAAGCAGACATATTGAACATTATGACGAAGAATGCTGTAAGCCTGGCGCACACGGGGGAATATAGCTGCGCCCTCGGTCACTCGTGGCAATGATCAGCAGATATGTTTTATGTGTCCTATGTTTAATTTTAGTGGTTTTAGTTGTTTGACAGGCAAGTGGGCCGTTAAGACTCTAGTGTTCTTGTTTGTTGAAGTCCACTAATCGAGTGCTGTAATATTTCATTGTGAACTTTGATACTGACAATTGTATAAAATATGACGAAAATTGTCAAATTTTACACAAGAAATCTAAGTGGTTATAGAGTTAGGCCATTGTAAATTCATTGTTTCACTCAGGTATTCTTGCTTGTAAAAATCCACAAGCCTAGTGCAATAATAAAGTGGTTATGGAGAAAGGCCACTGTAAATTATTTTTTTGACTCTGGTATTCTTGCTTGTACAAATCCACAAGCCGAGTGCAATAATAAAGTGGTTGTAGAGTAAGGTCATTGTAAATTAATTGTTTGGGTCAAGTGTTTTTGCTTGTAAAAAAATCCTAGGCAATAAATACACCCATAGATCACTTCAACACGTCGTCGGTAACCTGTTTTTTGTTCACATATACGGTAAGATCTCCGCTAATTCAAGTACTCTAAAAAATTCAAGGGCCAGAAAAACGTTAACAAAAGTACACTTAAAATTCAACTTTTTTCGTTGAGAGTCTTACCTCCTGGAGTGAGCGATCAGATAATCCTATTGAACGATCGCTGTTGTTGTTTTTATAGACCAAATGTGGCAAATAGCAATGTAATAATTCGTTATTTTCACATCACTGGTCCTTGAATTAGCGGAGATCTTACCGTAGCTTTCCTTTCACAAAACGATGCGCGTTTTCAACTTGAGCTTTTGGGAGACTAAGATTTTCAGCGATAATTTGTTGCACTTAGTCCAGTACATTTTCACCTGTAGCTTACGGGATGCCAGCAAAGCGAATATTCTAGGAGCGGCTGTATCCCTCTAAGTCAAGGACACGTTCACTAAGTTTGGTTTTGTGTCTTCGAGTTGTGCTATGCGTTGTTAAAGAGCTGTTGTCGTACTGCAAGTTACAAGATTGGATTGTTTAATATCGGCAATTTCATGGTTATTGAATTGTATAGAGTTAGTCATGTCATTTTGTTAATGTTCCACAGACACTAAATGTTCGTTGAATTCAAGTTATTTACTAATTCAGTTTTTTCCCTGATGATGATTGCAGCTTGAATTCAAGTTGTTGTCGCTCTACTCTGTTAAGAGAATTTTGAATTTGACTCACAGAGTTCTTCATAAATTTGTCCGTTTTAGGATTGGATGAGGGAGAATCACATAACAGGTTTTCGTCAGATTCTGAGGACAGATCTTTCTGATGTTTTTGCCGCTGGACGTCCTGCTTGCCATTTCCAGTCAATCACACGGACACGAAATAGAACCCAAAATGTATGGACTTTGAAATAAGCAGAGATCAATGCACATCAGACGACAATTATTATCACAGTTTAGGGCGGCTTGTTACAATACACAAGGACATAGGCTGGCACATGAGTTGGATACTAGTTGGTTAGTTTAGTGACGACATGTATAACCGGTTTGGTGGGCTGGACAGAGCAGGGACGAAAAAAACATGTTTAACCTTGTCACATGCTTTGGCTAGGTTGTTTTTAGCGTAAACAGGTCTGTTTGAGAAAACTTTGTGCGGCGTAAAACTTATCAATCAACTGCTTGTTAAAATGGTTTGGGGATCAAATATGTAGGTTGGATGGAAGGTGTGATACAGGACATCGGGCGTTTTTAATGATTGAGGATTAGGTCTGTTAGCTGAATGGATAGTTTTATACAGGACATTGGGTGTTTATTAATCGTCTCTGGATTATGTTGATTGGTTGAAAGACTGGGGTTATACAGGACTTTGGGTGTTTTTTAATGGTTTGGAGATCAGACCTGTTGTTTTTGGAGATCAGATATGTTGGTTATTGAATGAGATTAAATAGTACATTGGGTGTTTTTTAATTCTTTCGGGACTAATCTGTTGGTGAACCCTTTGGACACTGAAGTCCTGAACGACTAGAGGCCTATATACTAGCCTCCTGGGCAAAAATGGACAAATTATGTTTTTTTCGTTATGTGTCTGTTTTATACATATTTATTCTTTTGTATTTACCTCTGAAGTATAATATTACTCAAAAGAACACAGTTTTGTCCCTTTTGTGACCGTATGCATCGCCACCTTTGCTCGGCCCTTTAGATTCTCAATCACCTGATCGGCTGACAACTTTCGTTTTGCCATCACTTTGACGTTCAACAACAACAAAACTTCCGTTACATGTCCAGACCAAAATTCAATGAAATAAGGTCGCTGATTCGCCCAGAATGTACCACGTCACAAACAGGTACCCAGACGGCCGATATTTTGGCTGCTCGGTATATGTCCAAGACATATATCTGGTCGGTTTTTCGGCCGTAGGGTCCAAAGGGTTAAAGGACTTTTGTTATACAGGGCATTGTATGTTTTTAATTGGTTGAGATCAGATCTAGTTGAAGGGCTGGGGTTATACAGTACATTGGGTGTTTTTTTTAATGATTTTGGGGATCCGATGTGTTGGTAGGATGGATGGATGGTGTTATAGAGGACATTGGGTGTTTATTAATGGGATTTGGGTCAGATCTGTTGGTTAATGGTTTAGGAATTAGGTCTGATGGTTGGACGGATGATGTTATACAGGACATTAAGTGTTTTGCGGATCAGATTTGTTGGTTGTATAAATGGATAGATTTTTCTATAGACGGTTTTGGGATGAGATCTGTTGATTGGATGGATGATGTTATACAGGACATTGGGATTTTGGCAATGTTTTCGAGATGAGATCTGTTATATAGGGTTACTGGATTGGGCTTGTCCATACGTCCCATAGACACAATATTGTCCGGACTACTCCTTTGCTTCTATTTCAATGACATTTCACGATTATGGTATGTAGATGTGCATATCCAACTAACAAGATGATATTTCAATTTTTCACATATTTATGACGTTTTTGACTTGTAGGACTTTGTCTTTTTTGGTGTCTCATACCATATGAAGACTCGGTTATCGTGTAATTGCCCCTCCCTCCTCTCATTCCATTGAAGAGTCTGTATATTGTTTTGACGTAGGAAGTCTCTCGCTGCTCTGGCAGTATGGGCTCGTGCGTTGTCCTGTTGGAAGACATGATTTCCATGACGAGCAAAATGGGGCACGCTGAAGGGCCTCAGCGCCTGATCGATGTAACGGGCAGCTGTTACACCATTTCCTCTACCAGGACCAACATTCTGGAACACCATAGGGCCTAGTTTTTGATTCAATGCTATAGCACCCCATACCATAATGTTGGAACCTCCCCACGCGTCTCTTTCCAGAACACGCTCCTCTCGTATACGCCACACTCTCATTTGCCCATCAACCGTCGAGATGCAGTACAGAGTTTCATCGGAGAAGACTACAGTTCTCCACTCCTGGTGACAGCAATTCTGATGTTGTGTGGCCCATTACAGACGAGCGCGGTGATGTCGAGCAGTGAGGATCAGACCCCTGTAAGGCCTGTGACATCTGACATTTGCCTGCCTCAAATGCCTGCGCATCGTGTCGTTGCTGATTGGTCTCTGGTGATTGCCAATGCTTGTCCTTGCAGTTTCTGCAGCTGTAGAGAAGCGGTTTTGCAGGTGTTGACAGACAATCTGTCAATCTTGCCTCAACGTTGTTAAGGCCGGTCTCCCACTACCAGGACGGTCTGCTGTGCTTCCAATGGCTTGAAACCGTTTCTGCAGGCGGTATATTGTTCGAACATGAACATTGAAGTGGTTTGCCACAGCTCTTGCAGTCTGGCCAGCATGAAGTCTTTCCAAGGCTTGGTCTCTCTACTCTCGTGGCAAAATGTGAATGATTCGGCTCATATTCAGTGGCTTTTTTTATAGGGATGACACCTCGCAACACATGTGCATTGTGACCTTCATGCAAATCGAACCAAAAAAGCACCCCATCGTTACTTCAGTAACTGTGCTTTGATGAAGTGTTTTGCATATTAGTAACATGATGAGAAACCAAACTTTCCTGACCACTGGCTTCAAACCAGGTCTGGCAAGGATATAAAAAGAGAAAAATTATTGAAAATTATGATAATGGTGTTATACAGGACCTTGTGATTTTGGCAATGGTTTTGGAATCAGATCTGTTGGTTGGGTGGATGATGTTATACAGGACATGGGGTTGTTGACAATGGGTTTGGGATCAGTTTTGTTGGTTGAATAAATGGTGTTTTACATAATTTTTTTATGGTTTGGAATGAGATCTGTTGGTTGGATGGATGGTGTTATACAGGACCATGTGAGATTTGCAATGTCTTCAGGATCAGATCTGTTGGTTTGATGGATGGTGTTATACAGAACATTGGGTGTTAATAATGGTTTTGGGATATGATGTGTTGGTTTGATGTATGGTGTTATACAGAACATTGGGTGTTAATAATGGTTTTGGGATATGATGTGTTGATTGGATGGATGGTGTTATACAGAACATTGGGTGTTATTAATGGTTTTGGGATCCGATGTGTTGGTTGGATGGATGGTGTTATACAGAACATTGGGTGTTATTAATGGTTTTGGGATCGGATGTGTTGGTTGGATGGATGGTTTTATACAGAACGTTGGGTGTTATTAATGGTTTTGGGATCGGATGTGTTGGTTGGATGGATGCTTTTATACAGAACGTTGGGTGTTATTAATGGTTTTGGGATCCGATATGTTGGATGGATGGATGGTGCCATATAGAACATTGGATGTTATTAATGGTTTTGGGATCTGATGTGTTGGTTGGATGGAGGGTGTTACATAGTACATTGGGTGTTATTAATGGTTTTGGGATCTGATGGGTTGGTTGGATGGATGGTTTTATACAGAACGTTGGGTGTTATTAATGGTTTTGGGATCCGATATGTTGGATGGATGGATGGTGCCATATAGAACATTGGATGTTATTAATGGTTTTGGGATCTGATGTGTTGGTTGGATGGAGGGTGTTACATAGTACATTGGGTGTTATTAGTGGTTTTGGGATCTGATGTGTTGGTTGGATGGATGGTGTTACATAGTACATTGGGTGTTATTAATGGTTTTGGGATCTGATGTGTTGGTTGGATAGATGGTGTCATACACAACATTGGGTGTTATTAATGGTTTTGGAATCCGGTATGTTGGTTGGATGGATGGTTTCGTACAGAACATTGGGTGTTATTAATGGTTTTGGGATCCGATGTGTTGGTTGGATGGATGGTGTCATACAGGACATTGGGTGTTATTAATGGTTTTGGAATCCGATATGTTGGTTGGATGGATGGTTTAGTACAGAACATTGGGTGTTATTAATGGTTTTGGGATCTGATGTGTTGGTTGGTTGGATGGATGGTGTCATACAGGACATTGGGTGTTATTAATGGTTTGGGGATCTGATGTGTTGGTTGGATGGATGGTGTCATATAGAACATTGGATGTTCTTAATGGTTTTGGGATCTGATGTGTTGGTTGGATGGATGGTGTTATACGGGACATTAGGTGTTTATTAATGGTTTGGGGATCAGATCTGTTGGTTGGATGGATGGTGTTATACAGGACATTAGGTGTTTATTAATGGTTTGGGGATCAGATCTGTTGGTTGGATGGATGGTGTTATACGGGACATTTGGGTGTTTATTAATGGTTTGGGGATCAGATCTTTTGGTTGGATGGATGGTGTTATACGGGACATTTGGGTGTTTATTAATGGTTTGGGGATCAGATCTGTTGGTTGGATGGATGGTGTTATACGGGACATTAGGTGTTTATTAATGGTTTGGGGATCAGATCTGTTGGTTGGATGGATGGTGTTATACGGGACATTAGGTGTTTATTAATGGTTTGGGGATCAGATCTGTTGGTTGGATGTATGGTGTTATACAGGACATTAGGTGTTTATTTATGGACACTAAAACACACGGGCACAGGGAAAATCTTCTTGTCTAAAATAACCATGGAGACAAGTTTCTAAATGTGTTAAAAAGAGGTATATCATTTAGACCTTTATACCCCATCATAAATTGTAATAAAGTAAACCTATGATATTTCATTAGGTTGACGACTGACAGGAGCTTGGCCTTAGTCAGTAGAATTTTCTGGAACACTTTGTATTACATTGACAATGCTTACGCACCTTAAGCTATAGTAAGAATATCGTCAAACTATATATTATGCCCCCCCCCCCCATACCCTTTCCCAGAAAACCTAGGTAGAAGGCAGACAGGGGAGTTTAGCCCTGACCAGTATGTCCTTCAAACTCTTGTTCTTTTTATAAGCAATGACTGGCCTTTGGGTCAGAGGTCGAGCAAGTTTACTTTGAAGTAGTTTGTATTCTTCTACTATAATCTTGGCCATAGCGATGCTAGCTTTGTTATACTGAAACACAAATGGTATTATAGTTTTTTCACGACATCTTCCGGGTTCCAAGTTCAAACCCAAAGGATAAATAGTTTGTAATGTTTGAATCCAAAAACTTTCCCTTTCCAAACGTTTGTGCTTCGTATCTGCAGCGGAAGTGAGAAATGGGATTTTCTCAATAGGCATGATTTCAAAATGGTCCTTGACCGAATGACCTTGAGTATTGAAATGTTGTGCCACGGGTACATCATGTTTAAGTCTTATGCTAGATAAATGGTTGGCTGCTCTTTGTCGTAGAGAATTCTGAGTTTCTCCGACGTACTGTTTGCGACATTTTTTGCACGTGATTACATACACGATATTAGAGGAGTCACAATTAAGATTCTCTGCCATTTGATATTTGTTGCGAGTTTGTTCTCCGAAAAAGGTTCCGCGATCGGGTACGTATATATCGAGTTTGCATCGCGTCTTTAGGCATTTCATTGATGTACCTGAGAGAAATGTTGGACGGTAGTGGTACACTCGTGAAGGGGAGGTAAGCGTATCGGGGGATGAAGGGGGAAACATGATTTGTCTTACTGTGTTAGATTTCATCCTTCGGAGTAATCTAATAGAATACTTCCTAGGGAGGAGAGCTTTAAAAAGAACAGAACAAGCCTGGTTAAAAAAATCTAAAGAACTACAGTTTCTATAGAATCTAAAAATCTGAGATTTAATGACTCCCTTGAAAGTGTGAGGAGGATGGTATGACCCAGCATGTAGTAGCTGATGCGTGTCAGTAGGTTTGAAGAATACTTTGTAATCTAAATACCCAGTAGTATGATATGTATGACCCTTGTAAATAGTTACATCCAAAAAATCCACAGAAGTGTGATCAATAGTAGGCTGTAATTTAATGCTTGAGTCGTGAGAATTAAGAGTATCAATGAAAATATGAAGGTCTTCCAGCGTATGTTGCCAAATGATAAAAATGTCATCCAGATACCGAAGGTAAATAAAAGGTTGTTGGTGACATTTGTGAAGAATATCACTCTCCCACTCAGCCATAAAAATAGAGGCAAAGTTAGGACTAAAACGTTTCCCCATAGCACACCCTTTAATTTGCTGCAAGATCTCCCCATTGAATTCAAAATCGTTACCTTTTAAGCTAAGTTTAATAAGTGTGCCGAAATTTCCAAAATTTAGAATTAGCTAATTTATTCCGAGGGTTGCGCTGACCCCTCGGAGGGGATCTCACTGCATCTGAATATCTCATAGGTGTTTATTAATGGTTTGGGGATCAGATCTGTTGGTTGGATGGATGGTGTTATACAGGACATTAGGTGTTTATTAATGGTTTGTGGATCAGGTCTGTTGGTTGGATGGATGGTGTTATACGGGACATTGGGTGTTTATTAATGGTTTGGGGATCAGATCTGTTACTTGGATGTATGGTGTTATACGGGACATTAGGTGTTTATTAATGGTTTGTGGATCAGGTCTGTTGGTTGGATGTATGATGTTATACAGGACATTAGGTGTTTATTAATGGTTTGTGGATCAGGTCTGTTGGTTGGATGGATGTTGATTAATGAATGAGATTAAACAGTACATTGGGTGTTTTTTAATGCGTTTGGGATTAGATCTGTTGGTTGAATGAATGGTGTTTTGCAAAGTTAGGGTTTATGCATGGTTTCGTGATCAGAAATGTTGCCAGTTGAATAACATTGGCTCAGACGGTTAGAGTGATAGTCTGTTAGTCTCGCACAGGCCTCCCATCAATGCGGCAAAGGTTTGAACAGGCCAAACAAAAACTGATTGATTGATTGTTTGGTGTTTTACGCTGCGCTCAAGATTATTTCACTTATAAGGCCGCATTGCTAGTTTTATTGTGTGAGGAAACCGTGCTTTATGCCCGGAGGAAACCCTTGACCTTCCGGTGGTAACTGGCATTCCACATAGGTCGTTCAAGTGAAAACCCAGTCAGAAAATGTTTCAATTTTGTTTTGGACTGAGTGGGATTTGAACCCATTAGTGGAATGCTCTACCTACTGAGCCACGGAGGCCCCAAACTGCAGTAGAAAAGCACATGTTTTACCGATCTTCTGTTCAGTTGTTCAGGACACATCTCTTTTTCTCTCAATTGCTGTATGTGGTAGAGTTGCCAGGTAATCTCCGAAGCTCAACGACCAGTCCCGATAGCTCAGTCGGTAAAGCGTCCGCTTCAGGCCTGGGAGATCTGGGTTCAAGCCTGTGTCGAGTCAGACTAAAGACTTTAACAGTGGTAGCTGTTGCTGCTTCGCTTGGCGCTCAGCAATAGGAGTTAGAGTAGCCCGGTGTCCGCCCTGCAACAAGGAGACGTCTTCATATAACTGAGATACTGTTGAGCACAGTGTAAAACCCAAATCACTCACTCCGAATTTCAACGGGGCTCCGTAGCTCAAAAGGTAAGAGCGTTGGACGCTCAATCCCAACAGCCTTGGTTTTCACTCAAACGACCTACAAGTGAAACAATCTTGAGTGTGGCGTAAAACACCAATCAATCAATCGAAGGTCGGACAATGATCCCGGTGTCCTCCAACACTAAACCTGGCTACGCCGCCATATAAGTGAAATAATCTTGAGTGCGACGTCAAACATAAATGAATCAATCAATGTAAAAACTTTGGCGAAGGGTCTGTTGTCCAAATGTTTAGACCGTGTGAAAATTGTGCTCAATATTTAATCTAAGATCAGTTAGCAAGTCCTTATTTCTGGTGTTTTTGTGTATCACTCTATTTATTTAAATCAACTTTGGCTTGCACATTTACAATGCTATCTTTTTGTTAAGTGGCATGAGGTGGCAAAATGTTTATATTTTACGTTCAAGATTAATGGCTATTTTAATTCCCCTACAGTGATAATAAAGAGGTTTTCGTTAATATGAGCCATATAATTGCACGTTAATTATTGGTTAAATTGTGAGTTGTTTAAGGCCTCTGCCGAATGGCATGACTCAAAGAAATTAAGGGAATGTATTGTGAGTCAAAATATTAACACAACAGCAAATGTCAAATTAAATTGTGGCCTGCTGCTTGCATTATTCTCGATCAACAGACGTTTCAAAATTCTGCTGTTACCTTTTGCAAGAATTCCGTTGGTGACATCAAATTGTTCAACCTATGTGAACATTCTCTGGCTAACTGTGGACCACCTGACAGGTTGTCGTTGTACATACGAGGAGAGCTTGAAATCTATCGGGTCAATTTTTACACTGATATATTTATGAACACTAAAACACACGGGCACAGGGAAAATCTTCTTGTCTAAAATAACCACGGAGACAAGTTTCTTATTGTGTTAGATATAGATAACAGGGATACAGTTTGAGGTCCAAATTTTGCATACTGCATCATATGGACAGCTCAGATTTGCTATAACTGATATGCTTGAAAAATTCATAAAAATGGGAACCTTCATGCAACATTTATTGAAAACAGTTAAGTGTAATCAGAACTGAAACACAAAAAAATGGACAAGTTAACAGTTGGCTGGATGGATTAGGCATGGACTAAAAGATACTGTGAACAAGTGTTTTGCCGAAAAAAAAACTTTTCGTTCAAACATCATCAACAAAGATATATTCAGTTTTCAATAGTAATTTTATTTCACGACATTTCCGAGACGGAGTCGTCCGATATTAAATACGTTAGCTAAACATAACAAATCTTGCATATTCAGGTCCCCACTGTCTTTTTTTGGATTTCATGGATGCACAGATCCAACAATCTGCTGGTTTTACCCTATGAACTAAATAAATGGAATTGTCACATCCCATTGGCTGGCCCTCGATCTGACATTCCCGCTATAACAGAGACGACTGTGGCATGCGCATTAAACGGTCATAAACTGGTAGGGGGCCTATGGGTGGATTGAGGCGAAATAATCATCTGCTATACAATAACTACATGTATATATGTAAAATAGTCCATCGCTGAATGTTCAATCATATCAATCTGTTCTGAGCAATGATTTTTCTTTCCAAGTTGACAGCTATGCCACAAGTGTTTTCAAAATTACTTCTCCGAGTAATGACATTGAGAGCGCTCGTTGTACGTATTTCGCAGGTAACTACATTCTTTGACCCTGTGTTTAAACTATATCTCCAATGCTAGTTTGTGTGTGGGTAACTTCTGTAAAATCAAAAGCAGATGAAGGTGTGTGTGCTGATATAGATTGATTGTTTGGTGTTTTACGCCGAGCTCAATATTATTTCACTTATATGGCGGCGTTGCCAGTTTAATTGTGGGAAGAAACCGGGCTCTGTGCCCGGAGGAAACCCACAACCTTCCGCTGGTAACTGGCAACCATCCCACATAGTGTTGATATAGAAGGGTCTCTAAAAGGTAATATACAATGACCTACAAAATACAGAGCGAGGGCATTGGCTATATGGAAAGTTGGGTTTTTGGCTACCTCAAATTTTTCCACACCATATTCAAGACTATCACAAGCCATCTACTGGTAAAATATCGTAAGAAATAATTATTCTTTCCATGTGGAATATATAGAAAATATAATCCGTGTCATGTTTTAAAGTAGAATCTGTTTGGAAGCAGAATGATTTGTAAATAAACAACTTTCTCAATCGTTGCTCAAATAAATCACTAACTTCAACCTATCGTCAATTGCCATGTGCATTTTAAATTTTCTTGTCTTTGACGATCACGTCTAGAAAGCAATCGATCTTTACAAAATCAAATGGTGAAATTAAATAAATCAGCTCCTCTTCCCATTGTAAAAGAGAGCTCATAAAGTCTTGAGATGGATGGACATGGATGGGACTATTTTTACTATTAGAGAAACCTGAAACCGTACATCAATGTACAAGAAACTTGTGACCGTGACGCCCCACCCCCACACCTGAACACATCATTCGCCAACTCTTGTTTCGCACTCCTATGCGTCTCAAACTCGTGTATGGAAAAACTCAGCATGTTTAGTTGATCCACCGTGGTCTATAGATACAATATCTATCATGATTATGATATTTCAAGACACCTGTTGAACACTTACAGAAAGAACTTGCCTTTATACGCTATGGGGACTTCTAACTTCTCCACACTCATCAATCATGTATACTTTTAATGATCTCGTATATTGATAGCTACACACCATTCTTTAACTTACTCTATTATTCGATGGGTTACAAAGCTGCGAAGGCTATTACTGTTTATCACAGCAAACAATTTCACACAAAACATAAATTATTAAAGGAGAGGCCTTGCTTCTGCTAAACCTTGATTGGTCACATGACCATTTACTTCCACACTATTGGTTGGAATAGAGTCCTTTTCAAGTCTTTTTACATCACCGTTTAATCTGGACATCATTTCAATGCCCTCTGTTCCTGTTTTACACCGGTCTATATCAGGAAGGGTTGTTGGTACACCTCGTGCACCCGGCAAATCTTCCCCGGCGGCTGTCATCACCGTCGATCCGCGAGCTACAGTTGACATGGTACCGGATCTTCCCGAATTACTCCTTCTCGGGAAAAAACGGAATCCCCATTTTTTCCGTACTTCTGACTGGACCTGTGAAATACGACAAAAAGTTCAAAATCTGCATTTTAAATGAATATTGAACGTATATAAAACTTTTGCGTGGAGCTTCAAAAATGCCGTACGTAATTATATATGCCTTTTATTGAATTTTCTACTATTTATGTTCATCATGAGGAGCAAAAAGGGATACTTTGAATGTCAAAAAACTTTGTCTAAACTAAACTGCTAATAACAGCAGTCATACTTCTGCTAATCTGATTGATGTTTTACACCGTACTCAAGATTAGTTCACTAAATGAAGGCGTTGCAAGTGAACTAAAGGGGCTTGATTGATTGGTCTTTTCCGCCGCATTCAAGATACTTTGCGGCGTTGCAAGGTTGACTAATGAGGCTTGATTGATTGATGTTTACACCGCACTCAAGATTATTTCATTTATATGGAGGCGGTTTTAGTTTGGGGAGGAAAGCCGGCTCTTCATTCAGAGGAAACCTCCAGCCTTTGGCGAGTACCTGGCAACTCGCCCATATAAGGCAATCAAGTGAAAAATCCATTCTCAATCTTTTTGGGGGCCTGAGTGGGATACCAACCCTTGCCTCATAGATGGAAGGCCTGTGTCGGACTGAGAGACTAACGCTCTGCCGACTGGAGAAGGTTAACATTTACATTCTGCTGTGCAAATAATCATGAAGTTTTAAACACAAATTGAATATCTGTACATTACTATAAAACAAAACAAAAATAACCGAACCCAAGAAGCAACCGAGGTCATACTGCTCTTAAAAAGAAACACATAAATGTATAGTTAAACAGCTACTTGGTCGAAAAATAAAAACAACATTTACTAATTATTGAAACTTGCTTTCAAGTTGTCTTTAAAATTTTATATATCACCTGAGTGTAAATGGCTTTGGCATTAATTTCGTGGTGTATTTTCACATGTTGTAAACAGATATGCATATATAATGCAGCATAACAACAGTAATTTACCACCATCACGTAAAGCAATAGCACTTGTAATAATTCATTTATTGTACTGAATTCTGAATTAAAATGCTGTAACAGAAAATTGCAGTGGTTGAAACCCAGACGTAACTAAAACCATTTCCAGGTATAAATAATAACAGATATAAACCAAGGATACATAAACCAGTGCATGTAAGATGGGAAAAGTTTGACATGCGTTTTAGCTGTCTAAATAGTTTGTTTGGCGAGAAACAGGTGAACAGAGAAAATTGCCATGCGAATGAATTAAAGTGCTTGAAGATAAGTGGTAGATAGTCCAATAGGTAAGGGATCAGAATGAAAAAAGTTTACTACCAAGTGGATGTGTTCGAAATAACCCGTTATCCACAATTATAAAACACAATATGACGATAATGTATGACAAAATCCAGATGACAAGGCGCAGCAACTGACAAGCAAACTGAACGATTCAAGGAAAAGTAAAGACAAAAGATGTAATGAACGAGAAGGCCGTCCAAACAGCATACAACGAGAGTTAAACAGCGTGTAAAGTTAAAATAGAAGTGAAATATTAATCATATTACAGCAGTATGACCTCGATTTCTTCTTGAAAAACTTCCAGGGCGCCATGAATTCTGCCAGTTGGGTATGCACCTGATAATGTAGATAAAAGAACCAAACCTACATATGGCTCGACGATCTTTATTTAAACATAAGATCCCTTTAAGGGAATACTGTCAATGAATCTTTTGTTTTACATGTATATTTAAAAACAATAAGGTGAAGAATTACTTATGGATAACAACTTCTTGGTTAATTGGGTGACGACGTTTCGATGTAGTTCTTACATCGTTATCAAAGTCAAGTGCATTGACTTTGATAACGATGTAAGAACTACATCGAAACGTCGTTTCAACCAATTAAGCAAGAAGTTGTTATCCATAAGTAATTCTTCACCTTACTGTTAACCTTTCAACTTCTAAATGCCATTGAAAGATTAAAAAAAAAATTCAATATGAATTTTGTTTTAGAATTGAGCCCATTTAATATTCCGCATCCCCTGGCTAAATTCTGTTGTACTACAGCAAACAAATCATGTGCAGGTCAAAAACTCTAATAAACCAATCAACTAACTCCTTTCTAATATACTGTTTCATTTCAGTATTGACTGATTTTTAAGTTGCATTCAAAATTATTTCTCTTATATGGCGGCATTGCCAGGTTTATATGGGATGGGGGGTGGGGCATGTACCTTACAACTCTTCCACATACGGCGATTGAGTCAAAAAATCTACTTTTACAGATTGTATTTGGCTTAAGTGGGATTTGAATCTGCAGCATAAGTCGTACTGAGGCAATCACCAGATTGCCCTTTTAGTTTTACTTATGAAAAACATTACGCTTTCCTGATTGCTTTATTAATGTGGCATAAGCTGTCATATTTTTCATAGGCGTTTTAATTTTAAAGTTGCACATCACACTGTTCAGTGGGCACCAATAAAGAACCAATCAACCAACCGTTCAGTGGAAAGACAACATTCTGAAGTTTCAATTGTGAAACATGGGCATTATGGAGAATTAAATGAAAACATACCTCTCCATTTGAGAAACAAAATAACAGGGCCACAATTAAGCCCTAGAAGAAAAAGAAACAATTAAAATATTACCAACTGCCCTTCAATGCTCTCGAAATATACATTACTATTTATATTTTTGAACACTAAAACACACGGGCACAGGGAAAATCTTCTTGTGTAAAATAACCATGGAGACAAGTTTCTTATTGTGCATACTGTAACGATAATGTAACTGTAATCCGTTTCGTTTAAAGCTTATTTATGCCTTTTGTATTCCCCTTAACATTGTGTTTAGCGCGCATCTGTTGTCGCGAGTTTCACGTAGAAAATAGAAGTTTATAGTTACTTTGCTCTTCGTCTTATCTCTCTCTCCGTAACTGTTCCTCCTAAAGAACGTAACATGGTGTCAGAAGATGGTGATAAGTACTCATAAGGAACCTGTTTGTTAACTTAATTTGTAAACTAACGGTCAAATCGCCGATAAAAAACTGAAATTTATCGAAACCTCATGGTTATGGGGTAGTAGACTATTAACTTTCCTAGTAACTCCGACCAGATACTACCCGGGTGACGTCAGTGTAGACGAATAAGTGATGAGTAGACTATTATTGCCTCAGAGCATATAGCACCTAAAATTTACCCCGGAACTTTTCTGTTTTCGTTTCTAATTGGTGGAATAACTTTATGAAAAGTACTGTGCTATTTTCAAAGAACGATTAACAGTTTATTGAGACTTAAGCAACATCATGGATAGTTCTAGTAACGAAAGTGGAGCTGCTGCTCAAATACTTCAAGTGCCAATGAACATTCCATTTCCTACCAAGTTAGAACTACATGGCAATTTAGCTACAAACTGGAAGCGGTTTAAGCGAGTTTGGGTAAATTACGAAATTGCTAGTGGTTTGTCCAACAGAGACATGAAACAAAGAACTGCAACATTTTTAACCTGCATTGGGCCAGACGCGCTTGATGTTTATGATGGTTTAGTGTTCACAGACGAAGATGAACAAAATGACGTTGCAATTATTATCGAAAAGTTTGAATCTTTTTGTCTCGGACAGACAAATGAGACTTTTGAGAGATTCTGTTTCAACAAACGAGATCAAGAGTCCAATGAGAACATTGATTCTTATGCTGCAACACTTAGGAAATTGGCTAAAACTTGCAACTATGGCCAACTGGAGGATGATCTTATCAGAGATAGGATTGTTGTTGGTATAAAAAACAACAACACCAGAAAAAAATTGCTACAACAACCTAAACTGCGTCTACAAACTTGTGTGGATATTTGTAGAGCAAATGAGACCACAAGCCAACAACTGAAAACAATGACTCAAGAGGAAGTACAATATCTACAGAGAGGTGAAACTCATAAGAAAAAGTGGAAAAGTAGCCCAAAAATTTACCCTGGTAAACCCCATGATAAAACTAGATTCAAGAAATCTGCTGAGTGCAAATTTTGTGGACTATCTCATGTGTTTGAGAAAAAAGCGTGCCCAGCATGGGGAAAATTGTGTGACTTTTGTGGGGAACAAAATCATTTCAGTTTGAAATGTACTTCCCGCAAGTCAAAGAAATCAGGTCAAGGGAGACCAAAACGAGTCCTCCACAACTTTGAGGAATTTTCAAGTGATGAAGAGGAACTTGTGCTAACTATGCAAGAGGAAAGTGTCCACACTGTGAGTAGCAACAGTGGATTTCCTACTAAACTTCATGCAGTTATGAACATGAAAAACACAAAAGTTGAGTTTCAGCTTGATTGTGGCTCAACTGTGAATGTCTTGCCTTCTTTAGTTTACTCGAACATAATGCAAGATCCAGACTTTGTTGGCTTGGAGGAAACAAGCACAAATCTCATTATGTTCAACAAAACCAAAACCAAGCCAATAGGTAAACGCAGGCTGACAGTGAAAAATCCAAGAAATAAAAAGAAGTACAGTGTTGATTTCTTGATCGTCGATGGTGGTGTAAAGCCAATACTGGGCTCAAGAGCTGTCCAGCAAATGGGCTTAATAACAGTAAATTTTCAAAACTTTATTGATGAAAATAATGACTCTGTTAAGAACACTTCAATTTCTTCGGTTTCTACAAACTCTAAGCTTGCTACTACTCCAGTCACCATGGATTTTCTGAAGACAGAGTTTAATGATGTTTTCCAAGGTGAAGGGAAACTAGAAGGACAATTAAACCTGACAGTGGACGAATCGGTGATGCCTGTTAAATTACCGACTCGTAAGATACCAGTTTCTCTGAAAGCAAAAGTTAAAGCTGAGTTAGATAGACTTACCGAACTTGATATTGTTGAACCTGTTGATGTACCCACCGATTGGATCTCGTCTATGGTTGTCGTAACTAAGCCTTCTGGTAAGCTTCGGTTATGCATTGATCCAAAGCCTTTAAATAAAGCTCTGAAGAGAAATAACTATCCAACTCCAACCATTGAAGACATTCTTCCAGATTTGTCCAAGGCTCGTATCTTTTCAGTTGCTGATGCTAAAAACGGGTTTTGGCATGTGGAGTTGAGCGAAGAAAGCAGCTATCTTACTACAATGGGTACACAGTGGGGAAGATATCGGTGGAAGAAAATGCCATTTGGTATATCTCCGGCGCCAGAAGAATTTCAGCGCAGGATTGACGAAGCCCTTACAGGATTACCTGGTGTCAAAGCCATTCATGATGATGTAATCATATGGGGAGTCGGAGAAACCGACGAAGAAGCAGCCGTTGATCACGACACAAAGTTATTAGCCTTCATGAAACGCTGTCGCGAAAAACATATTAAAATAAATGCTGACAAGTTTAAATTAAGAGTAAAAGATGTCGCCTACATGGGTCATCGTATCACTTCAGATGGATTAAATGTGGATCCCGATAAAGTGAAAGCTATTGTCGATATGCCAGTACCGTGTGATAAAGCTGGTGTTCAGAGACTGTTGGGTATGGTTACGTACCTGCAAAAGTTTGCACCTTGTTTATCTGAGGTTACTGCACCATTGCGTAATCTCCTCAAGAAAGACATTCATTTCCAATGGGAACCTGATGTTCAAGGGAGAGCATTTACAAAAGTGAAAGAAATCATTTCTAAGGCACCTGTACTTAGTTATTTCAATCCAGAGAAAGCAACTGTGCTTCAGTGTGATGCGTCTCAATCAGGATTAGGAGCTTGTCTCCTTCAAGATGGACATCCCATAGCGTATGCTTCTCGCTCTCTTACAAAAACAGAGGAGAACTATGCTCAAATTGAAAAAGAGCTTCTAGCAGTAGTGTTTGGTTTGGAACGCTTCGAGAGTTACGTGTATGGACGTGAAGTGCTTGTGGAGTCTGACCATAAGCCTTTGGAAGTAATTTGCAAAAAGAGTCTTCAAGGAGCACCCAAACGTCTTCAGCGAATGCTCTTACGACTCCAACAATTTGACTATCATGTGACATATAAGAAAGGTTGTGAGATGTTCCTCGCTGATGCTCTCAGTAGAGCCTACGTACCAAACCAAACTGAAACAAAACTTGATGAGACTGTGTTCATGTTAGACTCTCGGTCTGAAACAGAAATTGAAACTGAGTCAATTGACATGATCCAACATTTGTCTGTCAGTGAACAAACTTTGAAAAGAATTCAGGATGCTTCAAAAGCTGACAATGAGTTGAGGAAACTCAACGAAATAATTTTGAAAGGATGGCCAGAGGAAAAAGGACAATTAGACCCAGCCATTCAAGTGTACTTTCCATTCCGCGAAGATTTATCTGCACAGAGTGGAATTATTTTCAAGGGAGAACGTGTAGTAATTCCATTTTCTCTCCGTCAGGATATGATATCTCGTGTTCATTCCAGTCATATTGGAATACAAGGTTGTCTGCGAAGAGCTCGTGAGATAATATATTGGCCAAAAATGAACAAGGAGATTGAGAATTACATAAGTCAGTGTACTGTTTGTTCTACATATCAGAGTGAACAGCAGAAAGAGCCCATGATTAGTCATGAAATTCCATCTAGACCATGGCAAATTGTGGGAACGGATTTGTTTGAATTCAATGGTAAGAATTACCTCCTTACTGTTGATTATTATTCAAACTATTTTGAAGTGGATCGACTTGAAGACAAAACCGGCAGGACTGTGTTAAGAAAACTGAAAGCTCATATGGCCAGACATGGTATTTGTGATGAACTTATGTCAGATAATGGACCTCCATTTAACAGTCATGAGTTTGAAAGATTTGTAACTGACTATGACATTGAACATGTGACCAGCTCTCCTACCTATGCTCAATCCAATGGTAAAGTCGAGAATGCTATCAAAACAGCAAAAGGCATTATGCGAAAGGCATTACTTGATGGAGCTGACGCCTACTTGGCACTACTGGATTGGAGAAACACGCCAACAGAAGGGTTACAATCATCACCAGCCCAGCGTCTGTTTGGTCGACGAACAAAGACAAGACTACCAACTTCTTCAAGATTACTCACCCCTAAAGTAGAGAAAGGTGTGAAATCCAAACTGAGAATATGCAAAGCGAAACAGACAAGCTACTACAATAGGTCTTCCAAAGAACTGTCAACTTTGAAAAATGGAGACATTGTGAGAATAAAACCAATGGGTCGATCTCAGCAATGGATTAAGGCTAAAGTCGACGGACAGGTGGATATACGTTCGTATCAAGTGAGAACAGAGGATGGTAGAGTGTTCAGGAGAAATCGAAAACATCTCCGATTTTCAAATGAACCAATTTCAAATGATGGAATGAGTGATATTCCTCGAGTGATGGGTTCTCCAGTTAATGAACCAAGTGTCACCCCCCAGCAACGCCCTTCCACTCCGACTCGACGTTCGCCTCAAAGGGACACTTTGCCTACCAATGTTGTACAGTCACCGTTGACAAATGTGCCAAATGGAAATACTAGTCAAGCTGAGCCTGTGCAAAGAACATCAAGTGGTAGAATTGTGAGAAGACCAACGCGTCTCAAAGATTTTGTGACTTTTAGTTAGAGTTTTATATGAACTTTAAAAGTTAAAAGGTAAATGATAAACAGATGCCAAGAAAACAGACATTCGTATCATTTCACTCTATTATTTGATCTTCTTGTTCTTGATGAAAGTTAAGTGTTAACGTTTGCTGATTTCTTCCTGAATTTATGTTTTTTCTAAAGAAAGGGGGATGTAACGATAATGTAACTGTAATCCGTTTCGTTTAAAGCTTATTTATGCCTTTTGTATTCCCCTTAACATTGTGTTTAGCGCGCATCTGTTGTCGCGAGTTTCACGTAGAAAATAGAAGTTTATAGTTACTTTGCTCTTCGTCTTATCTCTCTCTCCGTAACTGTTCCTCCTAAAGAACGTAACACATACCATTTAGACGTTTATACCCAATCGTAAGTTTGTTATAATAAACCACAACCCATGATATTTCATTAGGTACGACATATTTAGAATATACTTGAACTGAGCATTAGTCAGATGGCAGCTGAAATAGCATTTAATCAATGAAGGGATCGGAAATGCAGTTAAACAAGTGTGCATGTTAGTGTACGATGGTTGAAAACAAGAGCATCTTCATTTCCAGGGACAAGACAAGGGTCAGTTCTAAAATTATTATTTTATGAGCCCCAACATTTTTTAAATACTTTCTCGTCAAACAATTAATTTCCTGTTTTTTCTGAAATGGGAGATATTGGGCACAGGGAACATATTTTTGTCTAAAATAACCATGGAGACAAGTTTCTAATTGTGTTAAAAAGAGGTATACCATTTAATCATAAGTTGTTGTAATATACTAAAACCCATGATATTTCATTAGGTTGGCGGCAGACAGGAGCTTGGCCTCGGTCAAATTTGCTGGAGTTTTATGATATGCCTAGTTTGCTTTGCTTATTTGTATATGTTATACACAAACATTACCTGAAAAGATGACAACAGACTCTCTGTATATAATTTGACTAACTCCAGTTTGTGATGTGAGTAGTCCGGAATACATATGAAGACTATGTAGTAGACACCAAACAATGGAATCAATACCAATGTGGACTTGGCCAGTCGCCTGAAAATAAGCAGTTAGTAAGCAATTGTGAACAAAACACCCTTTCAGTTTAGAATATATTTTTCAGGACACTGTTAGAGTTGTATGGCAGTGACGTAGTATCGGTGTTATGCATGCTGTGACACGCCTCTTTCGCATTGTGTCAAAGATAAAATGAACACGATTTCAACGTCAGATTTCCAAGCACAGAGGCGTCTGCGCTAGCGTCAATTCATAAGCCGAAATGGTCTATTAGATAACTACGGGCCGTAGATATATAATGTAATTAGTTCCAGTGGATCCTGCGATATCTATAAGCTACATTCATTGGCTATGACTCCAGTCTATCACGCAGAGGTGTGTAAATTTTACCTCCATATCGGCCCATCTCAAAACTAGTTAGAATGACAAGCCCCTGATGCTAGGTTTAAAATGATTTTTTGATGATGAAATTCTTAAACATTTTCTCAATAAGTAGGCTTAACACACGAATCAACATTCACCCCGGTTACATTCATATTCGTTGCCGTAGGCGTTTTGACATTTGTGAAGACAGGTAATTTACACGAACATACACGTTGTGCAATTCCAGTTATGTTTCCTCGACCGCTCGACCTCGAATATTAAAAAACTTCAAAATTTGGCTTTAAACGGAAAAATGTCAACATTTTAGGAGTTGCAGTCTGGACTTCCCAACGTTTATTTGTATCGAATAATAAATATAAAAAACAAATTCGCGTTTCACCAAGATAATGTAAGAATTATTACCGATATCGAAATTGCCGACTTTCTAGACGACTTGATGTCCTGAGCTTTGTAAACAAGGCCTTTACTATCAAGATAAAAAATACCAGATTTACCTGCAAAGAGACAAAACATCAAGTCATTAGATTCTGTGTATAAAGGCAATGCGTGTGGTATCAGTTTTCTTAATCGCTCAAGGTAATAATTACTCAATAGTATGATGTACATCATTCATACGAATGGACGCGCCAAAAAGCTAAAACAACCAACCAACCAACCAACCAGCAATCTGTATGTTACTTGTTGAATGTTCATTATGCTTGATAAACAGAAGTTGCAATCCATAAACCTCTTGAGTTAATACTGTATGGTTGTCAAGATTAACGTTTCAGGAACATGGCTACCGAATTTGAGTGCCGATATAAACGGGAACCAAACAGACCTCACACACTAAACTATATCACCAGCATCAAATGTCGTTTTGTTAGCTGTCGATAATACATTATCATACAGTTGGAAAAACAGAAAAATGAATTAAAATTGTTTAAGATGAACTTTTCACACTTTATATTTGATCATAGATACATGTAGTTAGGTACCGTATTTCGTCTAAAGATTCAGCCACTTTTTTCATCATAAGGATTCGATCATTAGAAAAGAAATATGCTAAATAAGGCCAGACAAATTTGCCCATTAGAGGGAATTTAAGGCAATAGGACCCGGCCGAGCGGTGTGTCAAAATGGTTATCCTTAAACACAACTCCTCGTCTCAATTTTTGTCCGACTCAATGGACAATTTAGGCCATTAGAATGGCTGAACATTTAGAAGAAATACGGTAACAAATGAATTAAAAGTACTTACTAAGATAGAAAGGACAATTGGGCCTTTCATTATCCAGTAATATTCTTTTGTGGGGTGTGTATTCCAACATCTGAATAGAAGAAAGCAACAGCAATGTAGCAAATAGTGAGGAGTAAATAAATAAATAAATTTCTTACTGTAAGGGACATAACTAAGGAAGACATTAGTCAATGAGTTGTGTCCCTTTAACAGATTTATGAATTTGTAGCAAAAAGTGAGGAGTAAATAAATAAATAAATTTCTTACTGTAAGGGAGATAACTAAGGAAGACATTAGTCAATGGGTTGTCTCCCTTTAACAGATTTATGAACAGGGCTTATAGCTGGTCTGTGTGTGTTTTATAGCCTAAATGTTTATTAGAAAAGAATAAGTTGAAATGAAATAATCTTTATCGTTAGTTTTCCTGTAGTCAAAAAGGAATGAAGATTAAATATGCACATTTTTCGTATCTAGTCGGAAAAGAATCGTCAAATGCGACGTCATAGACGGTCTTCGATGTGTACAAACTGTCGCGAAGACGCACCGACACAGCAGCTGCTTCCACAGATGGACCGTTCACTGACTTACTTCTGATGTAACTTACGGCAGCTTCGTAAGACAGGGTCGTGAACCATTGAACGCTAACAGCTTGCCCGGTCGTTTCGTCGTCTTTTAACTTATGGAGTTTTATCCTGATCATATTATAGTGTAGAAATAAACTACAGAAGACCGGCTATTCACGGTTTATGGAAGAGATGAATATTAGTAAAGCTTTCACAACTCCTTACAGGAGCGTTCACTGATTGATTGATTGTTTGGTGTTTTACGCCGCGCTCAAGATTATTTCACTTATATGGCGGCGTTGCCAGTTTTATTGTGGGAGGAAACCGGGCTCTGTGCCCGGAGGAAACCCACGACCTTCCGCTGGTAACTGGCAACCATCCCACATAGGTTGTTCGAGTGAAAACCCAGTCAGAATCACCTATTTTGGACCTCTGTTAACATTCAACCGAAATTATCTGTCAGACAAAAAAGTACCACTAAAAAAAGTTCCCAATAATTACTAGTTAATTGTACATATTTCGCTGAAAATCGACGTACTACCTTTCATCCAAAATCAATCCACTCTTGTTTTTCTTGGAGCATTATTAAAAAGTTGACAATATGTAGCCCGTTCCTTCAAAGCATTTTGTGCTGGGAGATACCACGAACATTTTTTTGTACAGCTATATTCGGATATGTTAATCGAATGTGAGTATGCCTCTTGAGCGGTTTATGGAATTTAATTCTGAAGCAGAAAGATAGCAGTTTTCGTAAATCAATCAACCTATCAAGAACAAATTTACCAAAATCAACTCACAGTTCGTCTTCTTCAAATATTCGAACCAGGACCCAGGGTATAACGAATGTAAGTGGTGACACTGTAAAATACAAATAGACATAAAGCGCATGTCAGTGATCTCCATGGTATACAGAGATTATAGTTTTCTCGTTATTTTGGGATTACACTTTCTTGAAAAATGAAAGAGAGTCGTCTTTTTTTTGGTGACGCCCGAAACTGGAATCGAAGTAACTTTTTTTGGAAGGCGTACATTAATCCTTATTTTGCTACTGGAGGCGTACACATGTGGTTGGTAGTGTACTAGTCCGCAATATGTTAAGTGGATTGAAGGATAAATTCTGATACGCCCGTTAGCAGCGAATTTCACTGTTAGCAGTGCGATCACACTGCCACCTACCGCGAACTTTCAAATCACGCTCGCCACTACAACCGGTAACGGCTGTCGGGGAAGGTCGGTGATAACCCAAAGGGAATTTAAACTTAGCGAAATTCGCTGCTAACAGATTTTAGGGTCACATATGATGGTTTAGCTCTACGAAGGGGTTATCAAAGAAGCTTTCTTACAAGATTTTAGGTGAGTAATGTTTAAAAATTGCGAGTTATCATTTTTTCCGAGAGCAACTCTTAGATTTTTCAAATGCACCCTATGTTGACGTGGTATTGAAAAAGCCCGTGCGGGCGTATCAGAATTTAGGCTATCCTTCAATCCACTCAACATATTGTTGAAGGAATTTCAAAATTGTTGAAGGAAACTAAAATATCCATGCGTAAATAGCGAGCACAAGCTCGGGTGGGTGTACATGTAGAAGACGCCTTCCTACTGCAGGCCGTGTAGGCCTACATCCGCTTCTAATTCGGATCACTTAGCCTAAACAGTCGAGAGTCGTTCTGAGATTTAAAAAAAAACTACATGTAAAGTATTTATTCCAGCCTTTTGAAGTGCTAAATTATAGAACAAAAGTAATCTTTTGGTTTTTGTCCACGTGCTTTTCCCTCTGAACACCTTAATTTGCAGTGAAATGAAGTATATTCCACCGTAGCCGCACACATGTGTCTCATCCTGTTTTACTTACTTTGCCGGTCTAGGCCCTGTCTTACGAAGCTGGCGTAAAGTTGCGCATAGGCCTACAACATGGACCAGTTGCGACCTAGTTCCAATGGCTTTAAATTTAACACTGATTTACGTCCGACGTAACTTACGCCAGCTTTGTAAGACAGGGCCCAGGATGAAATTCCGCCGAAGCCAAACAACCGCTCCAAAATCTAGACACTCGGTTGAACAGAGATGGCTGTTTCGGATGGTAGTTTGATTATCCATGTCGTAAGTCTTGATAAACGAATAGAAATGTAAACCTCATGTTGGAAAACAACCTATCCAAGAAACTAGCACATGGACGAAGCTTGTTGTACAGCAAAGCAAGTAAAACAGGATGAGACAAATGAGTGCGGCTAGTTGTACAGATGACATCGATCCTTGACATTGAACCTCGTTACGTGGGTCTTGGATCACAAACACTCATTTCAATAGCTTCACATTTGAATTACTCACAGTATTATATCACCGCGAGGTAAACATGGTTTTTGAAAGAAAAACTTCAAGCAAAATGTGAGATAACTTTATCTTAAAGCGGCATGAGCTGCCAAAATGTTGATATTTTGACGTTAAAACAGAATGTTGAAATTAATGGCTAATTTTCTCAAGACGTATAATTCAGAAGATTTTTAGTGCTTCTTGTCTCGAAAATATACGATAAAGTACTGTTTTGAACTAACTTTAGCTTAGAATGAATGAATGGTTGTCCGGGTTATTTAAATTTTGTTTACTTTTCGAACACGTTTTTGGTTCGTACAGGCCACATACTGTACGGATTTTCCTCATTCCAACGCCAATGATTTAGTTTTTCGATGGCCTTCAAAACCTCTTACTGTCGTGACGATCAGAAATTGTGAAAAAGTGTGAATTTTGGCAGCTCATGCCACTTTAATCTAAATAGCCCCGATGTACGTCGTGTTCCAATTTACGGGGAGTGACAGAGGATTTCGATCAGGTTCGCGCGCCATTTCAGGGCAATAGATTAGTAATCACGGGGTTCCGTACCATCGTATTGTAATTCTTGCTGTGGCTTATTGAAAACGAAGATCCTTGTTTGTTCAGAAGAAGGAATTAGAATCACTCAACGTGCGGGATCATGCGCATTAGTCTATCAGATAATGCTTATCCCAATATTTAATGGCGTAATGAGTACGCCTAACTTGTAAAGCCTGACCATACCCGGAGCCTGTTTCACTAAGCAGCGTAGCGTAAGTTTTCACGTAACTGCCACAGCAAACCATACTGTAGAGATACGTTAGTAAAAAAAAGTCTCGCAAAAAACACATCTACGCCACTTTTTGAAACAGGACCCTGGTCATTTTGAAGGCGTAAAATACGCCGATACGTCCCTTATCAGGAGCACTGGAACATCGGTCCCAGGGTTTGGCACCTATCGCCAAAACTAAATTCTGGCTGCCTTATCCATTCAGCAAACTGCCCCCCCCTCTATTTTCAAGAAAGTGTAATGCCAAAAATAACGAGAATACTGTTATATCCACTTTCTAAATGACTTTCTCATTAACCTCATACAGAAATCCTACCTTATCGTTTTACGTTATTTTGTATATAAAAGATTGTCACATGTAATATCATTGAAGTTGAAAAAAAAAATAATCTCGGAGGAGCTGAGCATTTTTTTTTATCAAATCAGAAAATATTTCCAAACTATGCTTGAATATAATTAGGATTCTGCTTTGGTTCATCAATAAAATTAGTTTGACTTCATAATTATCAGTTGATAACATTAACAGTAGTCGATATGTTATTTATACCTACCCCATCCAAATAGAATATACCACTTGAATGCGGTCCGTTCGGAAAACACAGAGATGAAGATCAGTGTATAGAGATACAAGCCCTCCACAAAAACCCACATGTAGTTCGCTCCAAGAACATAGTGAAATACCGTAAAAAGTAATTTACATTCCCAATGCTGAAATAAAAAAAATATTTGCTAATAATATCGTTTTAGAAAATAGCTTCACCAGATGTTGAAATTTGAATATTTTCAAGTAATATCTGATAATCAGAGGGTATAATGTCAAGGTATTTCACGTTATTCGAAATGCCTAGCGCCTTACGGGCGTATTCGTTGCCGTGTCAAGGGCAAAACGGACGCTTAAAGGGGCATGAGCTGCCAAAATGTTGATATTTTGACGTAAACACAGCTATTTTTCTCAAGACGTATAATTCAGAAGCTTTTCAGTGCTTCTAGTCCCGAAAATGTACGATAAAGTATTGTTTTGAACTAACTTTGGCTTAGAATGAATGAATGGTCGTCCCGGTTATTTAAATTTTGCTACTTTTCGAACACGTTTTCGGTTCGTACAGGGCACATACTGTATGGATTTTCCTCATTCCAACGCCAATCATTTAGTTTTTCGATGGCCTTAAAAGCCTCTTACTGTCGTGACGATCAGAAATTATGAAAAAAGTTTGAATTTCGGCAGCTCATGCCCCTTTAATGTTATTCAAAATGCCTAGCGCATTAAGGGCGTATTCGTTGCCGTGTCAAGGGCAAAACGGACGTTTAACGATATTCGAAATGCCTAGCGCATTACGGGCGTATTCGTTGCCGTGTCAAGGGCTAAACCAACGCTTAATGTTATTCGAAATGCCTAGGGCATTACGGGCGTATTCGTTGCCGTGTCAAGAGCTAAACCAATGTTTAATGTTAGTCAAAATGCCTAGCGCATTACGGGCGTATTCTTTGCCGTGTCAAGGGCAAAACGGACATTTAATGTTATTCGAAATGCCTAGCGCATTACGGGCGTTTTTGTTGCCAGACAAGGGATATTTTGTTCTCAAGTCCAATTCACATGAGCAACTCCAGTCGGCCGTTTTAAGTTGTATAGTGACGACAACGTATCTTGGAAACAGAATGCCGTCCCCATTCTGAGCAGTCACGTGATTTCAAACCCCTTCAGTGAATGGCTTATGTCATTCTGTTTCAGATACAAACAATCTGATCGCCTGCACACCGAAACAGGAGTTTTCTATCCGCAAAATTTAACCAGCGGATATTTTGTAATTGAAAAAATATCCTGTCTCCGGCAACAACAAAAAACCAACATAAAAAAATACGCCGTCTGCACAAGGTATTTCACAAAGGAACCTTGTTCATAAAGTTGTTGGACTATGTAGTCTGCGAGCGAAATTGCATTCAACTTGGAATAGAGTTTTATCGATCTGAAAGGGGAAAATGTTTTGTTTTCTCAAGAAAGTAAAAAATTGCATGATGTAATACCGACTTGTTACTTTGACAAATTATAGAATTAAAACCATGGTGACCGATCTGTGTAATAATTCAAACCAGGATATTAATATTTCATTAACTGATCAAGGTTTGACGTAAAGATTTTAATAGTTGACATTTTTTAGACTGCTTCCTTGTGATTTTTTAACCCAATCAGTTGTATGTAAATAATTCATTCATTTTAATGAGATGTATAGGAAACGATCTACCATTCATAAAAACACCCTTTGATCCACAAACTAGATGCCATTTTCACAATCGTTTATCTTTAATTTTTTTAAAACCTGGAAATGGGCTTCAGGACGATTCATTTAAATTTGAGGTAAAGGCTAGCCTTTAAAATTGGATTCGCAGCATTGAAGCATCGCGTCTTCTCCAGCCAAGGTAAGATCTCAATAGCCATTCCGCGTTTTACCTTGGCAGAATATGACAGTTCAGCCGGTAAATCAAACAGCGACTTTCGATTGCATGTTGAAAACTTCTCGCATCAAATCAAAACGTCATTAGCTGGTGTGGATCTGAAGTTCTAAAAGGCGCCGATATTGTTACAAGATGGGCGGGCTCGTGACGTCCACCATCTTGGATTGAAATCGCATAACTAACTCGTAGTAATTGCGGCGATTTCCCGTGTAAAGTTCATTGAAAGCATATGTACATCTTGAATTCTGTGTAACTAGTGCTGATTGGGCAAGACTCTATAAGGAAAGGAAGGACAGTTTTCTGGGCGCTGTTCGGTTTACGTTTTGGACCGTGATATCCCGCTTAGGTAAAAGAAGGAATTGATATGGGAATTTTTCCTGGGCTATAGTAGATATCATTGAAGATGTAGGAGAGGGGAGTGTACTTTTACTTTTAAAAGATGGGTACTAACTTTGAATGGATCGAATAAGATTAACATTGAGTAAACTTAAAGGTTTGAAGAAAAGGGTTTTCTGTAATACAATCTACCAAACGTAAAATGGATTGGTGTTTTTGCGCCGCATTCTAGATCATCCCACTTATATGGCATTGTATCAAGGTGAAGTGGTGAGGAAACCGTGTAAATAGGAAACATTGAGCTCCCAATCCACCTACAGTGGTCGAGAGGAATCCGATTCACACTTATAGGGGCTCGAGTTGGAAGCTAATAACACAAAATCACAGGCCCAACGTGGCAAAGTTGAACAGTCTACATATACATTATATGAGATCGGATCAAAACTGAAAAAGTTAGGGATTAGAAGGTATTCTCCATAGACGGGTGGACAAACGGAAGTGCGGGCGCGCGGTCTACCACAATATACGATCGACTTTTCAAGCCGAGTTTATAAAAAAGCAAATATATCTTTACCGTTCCGTCTTCCTTGAATTTCAACCGCCCATACATGTCATAATAAACGTCTTGAGGTAATCCAGCCCCTTTCACTAAGTTTTTAACCATAAAGGAAATGGCACAGCGCAAGATGAAGGACAAGAATAAGTTGATATGGATGATGTTTCTTTTGCAATGAAGCTTCCTGCAATAGAAAAAATAGATAAAAGAGAATAACGACAACTAAACACACAAGTAAGATTTTGAAAAAGAAACCAACATGTTTAAATAGCGACGAAACGTTGAACGTTTTAATTCTAATCGCGATTTAATCTGTAGGCGCAGTCATGTTGTTAAATCTTAGCCATTTGAATTGAGAGGGGTTAGGTTGCTCAGTCAGATAGAGTGATAGACCCATTAGTCTGACACTACCCTTCCATCGATGCAGCTCAGGATCGAATCTCACTAAGACCAAAAACAAATCGAAACTGTTTGAGTGGATTTTACGCTCGATCGCTGTATGCGCAAGAGTTGCTAGACGCTCGTAAAAGTTTGTTTTTTACCACTGGGCATTGAGTCCGCCACCCTCACATCAAACTTTTCAACGCCGTCATACAAGTGAAATTATCTTAAGTGCGGCGTAAAACATCAACCAATCAAAACCATTTGAACCATCAGCATTGACAAAAAAGAGAAACATCCATATGGTAGGCATTTAAGTACTTGTTTCATGTGACCTTTTTAGGTCACATCAGTTAAGACCTGGGTACACGTGCACTTGAAGCGCTCTTAACTTAATAGCACTCTTAGCATATCATAGACTATTTAGTTAAGCCTTAGTTAAGAGTACTTTGTGCAATTGGACTCTGGTCACTGAGCATCCTTGCTGTCGAACGAAAGTCTCACTTATTTTGTCATCTACAATTTGGAGCTGAAGACAAACAGAAGACTCTGCGATCCGGTATATAATATAAATCATTACGTAATCAATACTTGTATGATTGATCAATGAGCTCGTATACATTGGACGTTACTAAATTATCAGGACAAAGAACCCAAGTCTTTGATTAGAATAAATCCTCGACCTTATTTGGTCGTAACGTCTGCTCGGTTTATCATTCTACACATGCGCACCTAAACCTCCTTGATTTTGATAAATTGTAACACGTTGTAATTTGATCCCGTAACCGACGTATTGCTAATGACACCATCAATGCATCATCATTAATTGACGTTAACCTTTCAGTCTACAGCTACATAAGCGTCAATATTTCACCACGAAGGATCACTTTGTCTATAGATACATCCTGTATATAGATGCTAGTTTTCTTCTGGCGTTATTTTATAATCGGGAATGATTTACCAGTTTTCTATTCTTAGAAGATTGATCGATTGTTAGGTTTTTACACCGAACTCAACAACACTATTTCACGTATAACTAGTTGTGCCAAGCAGGGCTGGGTTGTTCAAAATTAGACATAGTACTATTACAGTCGGCAGTCGGAACACCCTTCGGCTATCTTCGCTCTCTACCGGTCGACTTTGACACGCCTCGGGCAGTCTGCGCTCTTTATACGGTAAATCACCGTATTTTGAGGCTGAATACAAATAGCGTCGAATATACATATCAAAATATTTTACCACAGACGAAAAAATAAAATAAAAATAATTCTAAATTTAATAAATGCTAATATCATTTAAAAAGATATTTATTTATATATTTTATTTAGCCGGGTAAACCACATGATTTGTAACTCAAAGTACACAGACGCAGTTTCGGTACATATCAGGAACCCTCCAATGCTTCAAATATATAGCTGATGGAGGCTGGAAGTTAACAAACCGTTTCGGTCCCTTACATTAACACAGATACTTTTTTGTGGGGCCCTCAAGAGGATATGGAAATCGTACGCTTCACGGCTACCTTTTTGGTCGCCACATTCAAAATGACCGGCAGTCTATCAAAGGTCGGAACACCCTTCGGCTATCTTCGCTCGCTAACGGTCGGCTTTGAAACGCCTCGGACACACTCTGAAACTTTGGGGATTTACGTTCGTGAAATACCCGCTGATAGGCTGCAGGTCATTTTGAATGTGGCTACCAAAAAGGTAGCCGTGAAACGTACAATCTCCACATCCTCTTGAGGGCGTTCACAAAAGACTTCCCGTGAGAACGTAAGGGACCGAAACACTCGGTTTGTTAACTTTCAGCCTCGATTAGTTATATAATTGAAGCATTGGAGGATTACTGCTATATCGAAACTGCGTCTGTTTCCGAGTTACGAATCATGTGGTTTACCGGGCTAAATACTATTTATAAACAAATATCTTTTTAAATGATATCAGCATTTAATAAATTTATAATTATTTTTATTTTAGTTTCGACGACATTTGTATTCAGCCCAAAAATACGGGAATTTACCGTATAAAAAGCGCGGACTGCACGAGGCGCGTCAAAGCCGACCGGTAGAGAGCGAAGATAGCCGACGTGTGTTCCGTCTGGCCTCGGACAGTCAGTAAGTTACAAAGCTGGCGTAAGTCACATCGGACGTCAATCAGTGTTAAAACTATAGGAACCTACTTCCTAGTCGCAACAAGTACATGTTATAGTATAATGCGCATCTTCACGCCAGTTTTGTTCAACGGGACCCGGGAGCCTGTTTTACCAAGCGTCGTAGCGCAAGTTTTTATGTAAATGCCATGGCAACTCATAACGTAGAAATGGCAGGAGTCTGTTTCACAAAGCGGCGTAGAGTAAGTTTTACGTAACTGTCATGGCAACCCATACCGTAGAGATACGTTGCCATGAACGTTATGCCAAAAATACACTTACGCCGTTTTGTGAAACAGGCTCCTGGGACCTGTTTCACAAAGCGGCGTAGATGTATTTTTTGCGTAACTTTCATACTAACGTATCTCTCCAGTACAAGTTGCTAGGGCAGTTACGTGAAAACTTACGCTACGCTGCTTTATGAAACAGGCTCCAGTTACGTAAAAAATGACGCTACACCGCTTTGTGAAACTGGAGAGGAATCCTAGTTTGAAAACTTTTTAATTGCTCGTAACTCTCCTTATTCTTTAAGGAGAACGACGGGATCGATAGAGGATAAATAATTGATTGATGAAATAGTATACCTGAAGTAAATCATGATAAAAACTGCCACAACAAGAAAGATGAGAGATATTCCATATCCGACATTATAGATCAACACAATGTTACCAATATGTTCCTACAACAGCCAATACCAATATTGGAGAATTTGAATTATAAAATCGGAGAAATTAGATTGATTGGCGTTTACGCCGCACTGTAGATTATTGTATATATACACAGCGGCCACAACAAATATTGTTATTATTGAAATTCAATTCGGCGCAGGGTCGAGTCTCACTTAACACTTATACCAAATAAGAATTTACGAGTGTATTTTTCACTCGATCGTCGTATGTGGAAGAGTTGCCAGGTACTCATCAGAGGTCGAGGGTTTCCCCCGGGCATAGAGTCCGCTTCACCCCGCCCCGCCTCCCACCCAACTAAACCTGGCAATGCCGCCATATATGTGAAATAATCCTGTATGCGACGTAATACATCAAACAATTGATTAAAATCCCATCTAAGAAAGCACGGTATGCTGGATAGGCTATGTTTTACTCTTTGACTTAATGTCTGTTGTATACAATAAATGCTGTGCAACGGCGAGAAAAAAAGTATAACATGTTGAGATCTTTTCTACTCGTATTTGTGGAAAAACATAAAATGACGATTTGATGCTGTTTCTCAAAACATTTACGCCCGACGTAATACCAATGCAAGGTCTAACTATACTATCAGGGCAAGATATATCTTCAACAATACGTTAAGACCTGGCGACCGTTTCACGAAGCCGTCGCAAAATGCGATCAATCGCAGTTGCCATGACGTCCTATCTCCTCACTATGGTATCGATTGACAACTAGGCTTCGTGTGCGATGCGACTGCTTTGTGAAACGGGCCCGAGGCCCAAATCTGTTGAAAAACAACCCCCAGCTCTTTAATACTTGTTTGGGTGACATTCTCAAGAGTTGATTGATTAGCTATTTTTCAATATGTTTTTTGTATATTTTATGATTTCATACCAAATTTAGGTTAATTCTATGACTAATATTAAGCAGCATTTTAACATGCTCTGACGGCTAAGTAAAACTGGTATAATTACCGCTACGCCATCCTCTATTGGGGGTACACTGGTCGTTGGATTAGGATGAGGGGCAGCTACACAGGCTGTGTAATTCGTCCAGGATTTATTTTTAGCTGTATTTATCTTCCATTCCCCATTCGACAAGCAAGTGCGAGTTGCATATTCTGTAAAAAGAAGAAGAAAGAAAAGGCATTGCTTTCAATTTATAATGACTTTCTCCAGCGACAGTGACTAGTCCAGCTGGCCGTTTTGATGTGCAGACCTTTATTAACTTCATTATCAAGTCGTCGTATACAGTCTGAAGAACCAACTCTGCCTTTAGAGACCCTTCCTACAAATAAATCACATAAAACATTCTTATAAATGAAGCTTGTACTGCCTATTATTCTCATAGGATAGGATTTTTTGGGACAAATACTTGTCCGAGGAAAAAAATAGAAATAAAGCCAACTTTTTAGGAGGTTATTGGATATTTTGTATGATTTGCCTATAAAACTAGAGTGGAATGGGTTGCTATGTTTATCACCAGAATATAACCACTTCTATGAAGCTTGCTAAAACCAAGGATACATTTTACTTTACCTTTCTGGCAAACGTTCCCTTTCAAATAACCGCATTTTGTTTGAAAATCCCCATAACGTTAAGTTGAGCCAAAGGGTTTTTGATCCGGTGTCAGTTTTCTCAACAGTGAAAATGTATCACGACTGAAGCTGGGATTGATTGATTGTTTGGTGTTTTACGCCGCGCTCAAGATTGTTTCACTTGTATGGCGGCGTTGGCAGTTTTAGCGTGGGAGGAAACGGGCTCTATGCCCGGAGGAAACCCACGACCTTCCGCTGGTAACCGGCAACCATCCCACATAGGTCGTTCAAGTGAAAACCCAGTCAGAAAATGTTCCATTTTTTTTTTGGACTGAGTGGGATTCGAACCCGCGACCCATTGGTGGAAGGCTGTTCGGATTGTCCAACGCTCTACTTACGGAGCCACGAAGGCCCCTGAAGTAAGGTAGTATCTTACTTAGCCATATTAGAATATTGATTCGAAACGTCAGTATGAAGTTTTCGTTTTTCGGATTAGCACTACTTGTGTGCAACGTTAATCACCGGAACTACTGGATTCTACTGTTCATACTTTAAGCTTTCAATCTATGCCTACTTGAACATTTGGCAGATCATGCCTCTTAAACCATACTTATCATCACCTTAGCCGCTTCTAAAGCAATACTACAAGTATGATTTAAGGATGGAATAAGGAGGGGGTTCTCGCTCTGAGTCGATATGGCATTAAACATTCAACCGAAGTGTAATAAAAAAATGAAAATTTGTACGCGTGAGTTACCTCCCTTGAGGGAGAGTGAATACGACCGCACTCGGAACTCCCTTCGGCTATCTTCGCTCGCTACCGGTCGGCTTTGACACGCACGTAAATCCCCAAAGTTTCAGAGTGAATACGACCGATCAAAATCAACTTAATCCGAGGAAAGTTTGTACCATTCAAACACTCGTTGATTCTAAAAAGAGCTAAAAATGTTTGTTATTATACATGTTTTTTTTTAATCTTTGATCCACCAGGAAACAGTCGTATCGAAGGAGTTTCACTACTTTACTAAAGACCACGTTGAGAATTGTATTTCATCAATGCTGCGCTAGGCAGTTTCTATTTGGTTTGCTTCGTCTTCTGTATAACGCTCTGTAAGTTTTCTACCATCCCCTGATATCACGAACGAATACATACGATACCACACACCTGGGGTTTATAATAGGCACGAGTAGAATGCGTCTCCAAGTTCATCCCCTGGACACCGGAATACGAGATTTCCGCTAACTCTATATTGGTATTATGAACCGTATTTAGAATACTATGTGGGAACATGTATGTTAAAAAGGATCAAAGGCTAAATATACTTCACCGAGTTTTGCACTTAAGAATGATTATTTTAAAAATACTTTAAGCAACATGATTGTCTTCTTGTCGAGAAAGACTACTGGCGTGGTTGAAACTGATTTCCATCTCAACCCTTCAATGGTATGGTAGCCTTACATGCCTATGAACGTTTCTATCACCATGAATAAACATTACAATATCAAAACACTGAGTTATTAATCAGATATATTTGCAACAAGATTCTCAAGTCGACAACAAGCAACCAGAAAGCCTAGAGAATTTGTCGGAGTGTGCTTGCCAACGAAAGGTCCTTTGAGAATGAGAGCGAACGGTTAAGTATTGGTATATCAAGTAGGTCACAATTTCACCGACGGTATATCGTGTATGTCAAACTAAACACAAACCATCTGTTTCCAACAGACATTAATTGTTCTATTACCTTGCCAATCAGATAAAATATAACCTAAAATCTCTTATACGTTTGCTGAAATATCTTACGTATTTGTGTCAGCTTATACAACATTAGGTAACAATAACACCGACAGTTCAAGTTAACGTTTTCCGATGTTTGTCAAAATGTAAGGGGGGGGGGGGGGGGGCACGAAAAACCATTAGATCGCCTGTTTGATTTACCCCCAATCTTCCAAAACAAAGCCAATTTTCTGACTAACATTTTATATTTGTCTGCGCCAGTCTTAAAAAACAGTGCAAGTTACGTTTTGTTCAAACTTTCGGACCTTGTGCTGGGGTAACACTGGTACATATAGATCTATGGCATCTTTACGCCCTGTGGTTTCTCCTTTCTTGCCACAACGTGAAGCAAACCTTTTTGTGTCCTTAAAAACCAAAGCATCAACGCAGTCAATAATATTTTTTGTGTCTTTAAAAAATCAAAGTAGCAAACCAGTCAATACGATTTTTTCTGTGTCCCTAAACAATTCAAAGCAGTCCATGAGAGAGAATAATAGAAAAGCACGTATATGCAAGCAAATGTCAGGTAAAATTCCATGTTGTTGTTGTTTTGTTGAAAACTTAAAAGTCACATGATCAATTGACCTCCTATGTGAACTCTCCAACTCCATTCCAATGGATATTTCTGATAAAAATTTCAGCCATTGTTTAAATCTGGTCTTTAGGACTAGGGTAACTTCTAATTTTAGATTGGCGTGCGCTCTCTCGGTTAATTTTCAAAATGATGGTGTGTCATCGATCCCAGTTATGGGAATCGGCCCCGTCTATCTGACCCAGAAAGTTTTAAATAAGCATTGTTAGTAGAGTTCATGCTTTAAAAATTAAAAGAAAAAAATGTAACACCGAGGACTTCTGGAGAGACTCTAATCAGGCCAATGTCTCGTGATTGAACGGCCCACGTGTATCAACAGTTCATGGCGAAGTCAGGGGAAATCATACTTTGGGTTTCAACTGCACACAGCGGGACAAAGCATCACATCGTCCAACAAGTTTGGCAAACATTTTCTTTTTAGCCCATACTATCAGACTGTAGTGGTAAATACTCTCTTCTTTCCTTATTTGTGGAGAACTTTGCGCCGCCATTTTTCGCTGGGATTGATTCCAGAAAACCGTTTTCTCATTATGAGATTAACGAATTCTTACCCAAAAAATCAACAGAGCCCAGTTTCCTCGACTATCTCGTAATTAAAAGCATTGCATGTAAATTATGATATAGAGATACATCCGACGTTAAACACAAACTGGAAATATAAACTACCCCACTGTCTAAACGATAAGGGAGTATAATGTTTAAGTTGAAAGACGGGTGATTTATATTGATTTGGGTACTTACCACTAGTGTCAAATCTGTTGATATAATCGGGGCACGGACTAACCCCCGTATCACCGGCTGGTGTGTCCGACCAGCACATCACTCCATCCCATGTCCGATTACAGAATAGACCTTATCCAATAAATAACAAAAATGCAGGTCACTAGTTTGTAGAACAGAAGATAAAAAATCAATTTTGCTGAAATTGTATTTTTGTTATTAAACATTCATTGTTCTATACGTTTTCTGGGGGCTGTTTCTCAAAACCATTACGCCCAACTTAAGTCCAATGCAAGGCGTACCTTTCATGGTAACACATACTTTCAACATTACGTTAGGACCTGGCGCAAAGTTATAACGGGCGTAAATGTTTTGAGAAACAGCCTCCCCTGGAGTGTATTACACTAGATTTCTAGCCTCTCGGGATCTGTGCTGTGCTTCTTTAAAAAGGGAACGTAACACCATAGAAGGGTATAAATTACATCCAGACGGATTGAAAATCAATTCATTTGAAGTGGCGTGAGCTGCCAAAATGTTGATATTTTGACGTTAAAACAGAATGTTGAAATTATTGGCTATTTTTCTCAAGACATATATTTCAGAAGCTTTTTAGTGCTTCTAGTCTCGAGAATAAACGATAAAGTATTGTGTTGAATCAACTTTGGCTCGTCCCGGTTATTTAAATTTATTTACCTTCGGGACACTCATTCCAAACCCAATAATTTAGTTTTTCGATGGCCTTCAAAACCTCTTACTGTCGTGACGATCAGAAATTATGAAAAAAAGTGTGAATTTTGGCAGCTCATGACACTTTAAAGGATACATCGTATCATTTGGAATGAACGCTGTTTCAATATTTTGACGCAGCTGCAAAATTATTATTGGAGAAAAGATTCCTTGATTAGCGATCATTACATCATAAAGGCGGATCCAGTGGTTTCAAATGCAATTTAGTTCAAGATATTTCGAAAGCTTTCTTATTAGATCGAATGATGCAGGAAGGTTTCCTCTTCAAGTTAAATATTTTAATGGTTTCATATAATGTAAAAATAAACAAACACGTTTTACCTGTAGTTGGATAAGGGTTGTTCTTCATTTGAGCCTCACATTCCTGACTAGCGATAAGATGACGACGTCTTTGCTCTTCTTCTGATATATTCACTATTTCCTGAAACAATGATAATTCAAATAAGGGTATCGACACATTTTCAGACTGTTTTGTGACTGTTACACAAGTGACAGTAAAGGCGGGTTCTCACTGTGCGATATGTCGAACCGACTTGTAGGATGTGATTAAAATGGATTCATTTGAATGGTTGACAAATCTTATCGACCAATTAAAAGCATCCATTTTAATCTCATCCTACAAGTCGGTATAACAAATCACACAATGAGAACGGGCCTTAATCGACAGCTATCTATCATGTTGTAAACAATTGTCGATTGGTTTTCAAGAATTGACAGTTGTTATTACAATATACTGGTACTCTGTAACATGTATTGTATGTTAACCTTCGTTGGTTGATGTTTAAGCCACTCTCAAGATTATTTCACTTAAATGGCGGCGTTGCCAGGTTCAGTTCGGCAGGAAACCGGATATTTTGCTTGGAGAAAACCCCCGATCCTCGGCGACCTGGCAACTTTTCCACGTACGCCGATCGAGTGAAAAATCCACACAGAGACTGTCTAAATCTGACCACAAACTGCCCACTCAGAAGCGGGTAGTCTACTCCGGCTTTTTGATTGCAATGAACCCCTCCAAAATACGACCGTCAGTATAAAAAAATAGTCATTTTGCAGTCCGAAACCCGGACTAAATTATGGGCAGATGCTATCAAAAGCTGTGAATACCTTCTAAAGCTGACACTAATAAAGGGGCATGAGATGCAAAAATTCACACTTTTTTTCATAATTTCTGATCGTCACGACGGCAAGAGGCTTTGAAGGCCATCGAAAAACTAAATGATTGGCGTTGGAATGAGGAAAATCCATACAGTATGTGGCCTGTACGAACGGAAAACGTGTTCGAAAAGTAAACAAAATGTAAATAACCGGAACGACCATTCATTCATGGTCAAAATATCAACATTTTGGCAGCTCATGCCACTTTAATTGGACAATTAATTTGTCTTTTTTATAGTCTGAGTTGAGAAAGACAAAAGACTTCAATGCAGTGTCAATTTAAAACTTTGTTTTATGACCCGCCAAACTATGAGTGGTAAATGGTACGCACTTTTTGCCTGGTTAAAGTACTAGCGTGCGTCAGTATCTCTGAGATTGAGCTGTCATATTGCCATTGAAACACAAAGAGGTAGATCAAAAAAGGAAAAGATAAAGCCAATTCCTCCTACCCGTCGATACTTATCAGTCCCCTCCCAGTGAAGAAAGAAAGGCAGTTTTCTGTATACTTGCCAGTTAAGAGAAGTTAGGAACTTTTTTCCCTAAATTCAAAGTGTTTGATATTATTTTGATTTTCTAATTTAAAATCACAATTTTATTTGTTAGGTACCCGTAATGTAAACAAACCACGATCCTGGAAATGCGCATTAAGGCAGTATAATGAATAGTCTTAATAATGTTTTTTTAAATCTAGCTTACGGCATAAAATGAGATATACAGACGGCAGTACTTGGTTTAAGTGGCACAAGAAGGCTCTGATGATTTTAAGACTGTAAATAAAAAACAAAACGACCTGAAATGAGTGTAATCCAGCACTGAAGATATACAGCTTCTGGTCGCTTGGTTATCTTCGGAGCTGATATTTAGGTGTGTCTATTTAGAAAATTCAAACGTACCTAGATGTATTTTGTTCAATTTGAAAGATATTAAGCTTCTATTGATTCGGTTTCTTCACAAATTTCCGAAAAGCTAGTAAGTGCAAGTGGGCCTAGCAATTAGTCCTGGGATAAAAGAATGTACATTCATTCTATATATTGTTTTTATTTTTTTTTACAATTCATTTACATTTAATGATAGAAGATACAATGCAATTGCAATATTCACTTACAATGAAATAGAGAGAAAATGAAATATATAATAGGATAAAATAAAGAAACAAACTGCATCTTACATGTATATAACAGGTTCGTGTATTAGAGGGATAAATAACGTAACGGTTACGTTATTTATCCCTCTACTAACATAATGTATGTGTATGTAATGGCATAGGTCCACAACAAAAGAGAAAACGTGACAATATTATACATTATTAACGCACATTCATTTTATTTCAAGTCTAAATACATATTGCAGAAACATTTACTTTACTTAAAGTGGCATGAGCTGCCAAAATGTTGATATTTTGACGTTGAAACAGAATGTTGAAATTATCGGCTATTTTTCTCAAGACGTGTAATTCAGAAGCTTTTTAGTGCTTCTAGTCTCGAGAATGTATCATAAAGTATTGTTTTGAACTAACTTTGGCTTAGAATGAATGAATGGTCGTCCCGGTTATTTAAATTTTGTTTACTTTTCGAACACTATTCCGGTTCGTATAGACCACATACTGTATGGATTTTCCTCATTCCAACACCAATCATTTTGTTTTTCGATGGCCTTCTCTTACTGTCGTGACGATCAGAAATTATGAAAAAAGTGTGAATTTTGGCACAATTAATATTCCACTTTTATCCCAACGTCAATCAGTTTGTTGTCCAATGAATTTTAAACGATTGCATTTATTGTGACGGAATTCATGATAAATTAAATTTGTAGGCTCTATCTTAAACCTGAAATGATTGTCATTTATCCGAGTTGTATTACGTTTAAGTGGGTTACAAATCTGGGTAACTGAAGGAATTACTACAACCTGTGTCAATAGTACACTCCGGTTAACCCACGCGTTTTGAACCTCTTGACCCAAGTTAAGTCATAAATGTCTAGAGAGACCCTTGCGTGGGTGTTTTGACATCGAAGGCACTCAATATGACACAGTTAACTCGCTTATTAAAATCATGGGTAACAACTGTAGCCCGAAGAATCGGCCTCTATGGTGCTGAGAGTGTAACATACACTCTTTGACTGAATAAAGAAATACCCCACGGACAAGATTTCTCGACTGCATTTCGGAACTTTTTCTCAGACACGGGGCACAAGTTTCCTACCCTAATAAAGGTAGGAAATTAGCGAAATAATGTAGAATGTGTAAGCGAAACTCATGTTAAAATACTGGTTAATTGATCCAATACTACTTCCGATATAGTTGCATAGTTGCGAGTTACATCGTATCATCCGTATCATCGGTAATTGCAGTTACCACTCCGAGAGTAAAACATACTAGTATTCCATCTATGGGCCGCGGGTTCGAATCCCACTCAGTCCTCTGAGAAAAACGAAAGATTACCGAGTGGTATTTCACTCAATCTCAAAGAACCGCCCCTTTCAAACTTGACAATGGACGCCGCATAAGCGAAATAATCTTGAATGCGGAGTAAAACCTCAATCAATCAATTAATTAATTTTTTTACAGTAATTCAATTATTACAATTGTTCTAACAGAATATTTAACTACGATCGCAACTCATGTATAACTTCTTCTCATTTTAGGACTGGTCACCGGTCATTCAAATGTAGTTTTAAACTTCAACACGTAATGACCTTTTCCGCCATGTTACAGCTATTTGGTAACCAGTTTTGGACCTACAAATTAAAGATGTCAATTTTAGGTTAGGTTTCTGAAGTAAATGAAAAAAATGAAAGATCACTTGCAACTTTGATTTTCCCCAAAAAATAAAATACAATCGGGGATAAATAAGGTATATAGATTCTAGCTCATATCTGTCTGGGAGAGGGCTCGTTTGATTTTGGATTTCAAATTCAGTGGACGAATTTCCATCTGGTGTAACTTGATATGACCTATATATATGTGATTGATATTGGATATTGGTATTTTCCATTGGTAATTTAGATCTGATGTATATGTATTATTCCCATGGGCCGCACGTAGACTGCAATTCAGTCTATTCATAGTAGCGAATCGATAGTAGTCATTTAGAATATCGATGTGGCGACTGTGGGTTATTTTAATATTTGGCGTCTATTTATTTCAAATATCGATTTGGCAACTTGACTGAGTGTCAATATGAATATGCATTCGCCGACTCTGGCTCATTTAAACCGTGTTTCGAGAATTCACTGTTGCTTTCATTTCTGTCTGACAATCAGTAAACAAACAGCCGAAAATGCACCACGCACACACCTACAACGCTTTTGTACAGTCAGTAAACAAAGCCGACAAAAGATTCCCCAAATAAAACTCGCAATTCAGCGGTCAGAGGGAGCTATAAATGTTTCCAATATCTGATATAAACAACATATAAACAACAGTCGAATAGCACACATTTTAACGATCTTGTTCGGGGCTTACAATCCATATGTCACAAATACAAGTTACTGTTTTCTCTTTCTCTTTTATGAACATTAAAACACACGGGATTTCACATGGAATTTTCTATTTCCAATGATAAGAACTACATTTCTGTGCAACTTCTATTTCACGTCAGATTAAATCTTAGAGGCCCACTTGCCGCCGTAGGCTGTTGGACCTTTGTTAAGAAAATCAATTTACTCGAACTTACTACAACTAAAAGCACTAAAATTAAAGTTAGGACACATAAACATATCGTTAGGTTTTGAATGTATAAATAAGGGTGAAAAACAAATGAAGAATAAAAGCTCGATTACAACAACAACGATTAGTTTCGGCTAACTAGAGAGTTGGATTACAGGTGTTTTTGTCAGTGGTTCACGCTCTTAATTTATCGACAGGCTTTTCGAGTCCCTTTTATACGATCATCAGTCTGAATTTCTCAGATAAAGTTCGTAAAATTATACTGTCTCGTTAGATCGTTCACTCGACTCAAATCGTCAGGGCGCTTGTGCGCGTGTTCAGGTTTGAAGTTTGTTCACATTGCAGGTACCTGAAAAATCTGTTTTTTAAATTTCAAATATAAAATTCTAAATGAAGCCAAACCTTTCAATTTTTTGTAAAAATAGAAAGTTCTTAACTTCTTCTGTCTGTGAAAAATACAGAAAACCAGACACTGTCTTTTATGTAAACAGTGTTCTGTATTAACAAATACTACCCTGCGCACGAAATTTGGGTTAAATGCCTCTCATATCAAAGCCTTCAGCATAGTTAATTCCCTTGTTTTGGTAGTTGGGTTTGACCTTCGCGCAATGTTCAATAATTCGTATACTCATAAACAACATGCCCCGGGAAACTTTCACAAAATACTTTTTTTTAGTACTCTCGATATTTTCGGGATTACATTTTTATCTAAAAACACCTCAATTACCGCCAAGCCTGATGACGTCACATAGATTGACGCAAAGCTTTCTGAGTAAAATGTACCTCAGTTTTAATTGGTAAGATGTCACTTTTTTCGGAAAACATTGATGACATAACGTGTTTTTAACCACACATTTGTCTGGTAACTTTACGCCTTGTACGTCCTCTTCTCGATACAGTATTATTTCTTCCGCTATATTTTAAAATTATCCCTCAATCCCCCGAAATGCTTTGCGCGTAAATTCCAAGTGACGTCATCAAGCAATCGGTCAATTCTCGGCCGTTAATCGGGAATAGAACCTGCGTTTCAGAGAAAGTTCATATACTCAACATTGAATGATGACACCTGCAGATATGGGAAGCTCGTTAAGTCAGATCTTTTTAAAAATTCGTATACGTTAGTTTTGTTATAATTTCGGTTCCAACGAGTTGTTTTCAATTCAAAAATGTATTTAGGGTAGGGCTTATTTTGTTCAGTGACAAACTTTGATTTCAAACATTAACCCCAGTTTCTAAATAAATAGATTTTGGGTAACTAATCATGAGATAAGGCTGAACCTACCAACGACTGCATGTTAGTCTTATTTCCTGAAATTAAAAATGAACTTTTGACAGGATTTCAACGGGTTTAGTCATATATTTTGTATGCTAGCTGATATTCTAGATTGACAGTTACAACTAAATAAATACATGAAATGTTAGACGGGTAAAAAGCTCCTCGCCTCTTCTTAAACCAATTTGTGAAAAAGAAAATTGGCGTAGGACGACAAGAGTTTAAACTGCAATTGACCTGTTCTGTCAGAAACATATCAAGACGTTTATGACATGTCACTTGAAGCCAATTTGACAAATTCCTAATCAGAAAGTCAATTGCAGCTGTGAACTCAATTTCGTAATAAAATGGTAGGCAACAAAAACAAGTAATCGGAATCAAACGGGGACGTATTTTTTATACTTACTGTTTTTATGCATCTGCTCGATACGAGAAATAGAAAGGTAATCCAAATAGTCGTGAATTTCGCCATAATTTGCCTACACAAGAGCAAAGTAGTGGTTGGAGGGTTAAACGTTTTCCTGCTCGCCAATTTGTCTGAAGAACAAATCTATACTTTTAGTGGTTACATTATTGGCAAAAACACTGACTGGGTATTAACCACTGGACAACTTTTGTTGAAATCACAGAATAACAAGCCCATCGTCTTGAGCAGGAGAAAAAATCGCAAAGAAGTTAACGGCCTTTTATTGTTTTCCTTCTGAACATCTCACTGTATCTTAAGGGAAATGTCGTTGATAAGGCGAGCCGACAATAGAATGAAATCTCGCTGTGCAGATATGGGAAGTAACGAGAACACATTGAACAGCTTCATCTTAGATGCGTCCGGGAAACAGTGCCGTGTGACTGGATTTATGGGGATGTTTTTCCACTGTAGCGGCTGTCTCTTCAGGCTCTCTCTATATACGTTGCATTTCTGATCCACTCTGGCATTACCCAACTCGGTATTTATCTCTCTTTATCTCAAGCAGTAAAATTCCTGATCCGCCGACCGGCTGGTAGAAGGTCAACCAACATGTACCTTTTTGTTTTCCTCATCTGGAAATGAACGGAATAGCTTAATGATAAACAAAATCCAAAACACATTTTTATGTGACCGAGAGAAAAAGGCCATTTTCAGCCACCTGCCGTTCTTCCGTTTCTCCCGTTTTGGGAGTAAATATAGAACGCAAGGTTATAAAAAGTTGCTATCCAAAATAGACGGTGGTACAGAATTGTACCGGTACCGGAGTTAAAACTCAATTGAATTAAAATAAAAAAAAGCCTATTAAAACGAGCTAGATTTGTATTAAAAAAAACAAAAAGCAACAAGTTGTCTGGTATTCCAATAACAGTAAAACATCTTTCGACCATGGACAGGCTTTAAATCACAATTGAAATAAAGAAAAGAAAATGATGTCGCAAATTGGCGATTTACAGTGGGTTGTCTCCATGTTAATTTGACGAAGTTGAGTACATCTCACTTTGACTGCGAGTTGCCTCAAAAGTGCAGCGTAAAACATCAAAAGACTATTTTAGGATGTGGTATCGGATCCCATGTGTCATGAAGGACAGGTGCTGGAAGTGTTTAAATCTAGGCGTGTCAAGGAATTAGTGCTTTTTATTGGATAAATCTCTAAGCAATTATTACCAAGAAGTATTTAAAGTTCTATGTTCCAATTTAATTCATTTGAAAGGACACACACTTCTAAAACGTTATGCAGTTTAAAGTAAATTGTCCAGACAGGGTGTAGATAAAGCTGTGCGAAGAGAGGTATTGTTCTTCACAAATTCTCTAGAAAATCAAATTTAAAAACGAAGTAATCTTTATAAAGTCATATTAGGTCTCTCCCATAAGAATGCCAAAACTCATGCGAATGTAGAAATATCTATTTGATCAAGGGAGACAGGTGTTTGATCAGATTTTATGATGGTTTTGGGTTATTAAATGTCTACAGTTAAACAAAAATGTTCCTGTGTTCACTATAAGGGCTTGTAAACCAGCGGTCACTTCGAAGAAAACAAGATGGGGCTTTTGTTGCGCAGTCAGTTAGAGTGGTATTCCATCAGTCCGACACAGGCCTTCCAGCGACGCGGCGTGAGATCGAATCCCACTCAGACCAGATAAAAATGAAAAATCAAATTGTGTATTTTCACTCGATGACCGGATACTTCATGAAGGTCTAAGGGTTCCTCTGGGCAAAGAGCCCGTTCTCCTTCCCCACTAAGCCTGGTGACGCCGCCCTATAAGTGTAATAATCTTCAGTGCAGCGTAAAACATCAGTCGAACAAGGCCTAACAAATGTCCTATAACGTGACGTCACTAAGCTATTCGTTATTTCAATTGTGATTTAAAGCCTGTCCATGGTCGAAAGATGTTTTACTGTTATTGGAAGACCAGACAACTTGTTGGTTTTGGTTTTTTTAATACAAATCTAGCTCGTTTTAATAGGCTTTTTTATTTTAATTTAATTGAGTTTTAACTCCGGTACCGGCCTATTGTCACCATTCCATAGTCTATGCAGTTACCAAAATAATACCACAAATAATATTTTAAACTAAGCGCAATAATATATAAATAATTTTGATTTGTGCTTGATCATGACCTTGATTTTTTTTCTGTCACATCTACATGTAGCTATACTGAACTCCACATATTGAAGTTACAAAGACACATACACAATTTAATTTTGTGATACACGAGTCAACCTAAGTAGCTAATTTACTGATGTAATATATTCAATCTCAATGGGAATAAAAGGATAAAAATGATTCATTTATTATAAGAGGTAGGGTTATTTTTTTAAACAAGAACTGCGGCGCGGGTTCAAATCACACTCAAACCAATAAAAATTGAAAAATTTCTGAGTTGATTTTTCACTCGGTCGCCGGATGTGGAAGAGTTGCCAGGTACTCGCCGAAGGTCGGGGTTTCCTCTCCTACTAAACCTAGCAAACCAGCCACATAAGTGAAACAATCTTGAGTGCTGCGTAAAACACCAATCAACCAACCAATCAATCAAACAGGAACTGCCATTTGTTATTTTTCAGGTTGAATATTATACCGCAGTAAATATAACCTGACACAGCCAGGTGTAGCGGAAATACAATATTTTCACAACTTCCCTGACTTATAAGTTATACTGGATGGAAAAGAGATTTCCAATGAACATCACATTTAGCCTAAGTGTGATAATTAGTAAAAAAATCTATACAGATAGAGTTGATATGTACAGGGGAGGTAATTACAAATGTCAATTATGGGAATTAACCTCTTTAATAAATCCTATCATTAACATTGATTGGTTTCTGATAATGGATCTTAACCTATTATTGGTTGATTTCCCTTCCCTCATCATTTCCCTTATAATAAATAAATGAGATGGCATTCAAACTCAGGGTCAGAGTAACACAATAAAGGTGTGTTGTGACCATCTTCGGATGACACATTACGTACACGAAATTGTCAATAATTACAACGAAAATGTGAGATAAGGTTGACGTTCTACGTTTTTGAAGTCATCACTCTCAATACAAAACGTTACCTAGCCTGTTTCTTTGGTAATCCTAAAGGTCATCATTCTATAAAGTGTTTTGAACTCATACCCTGTAAACTTGATCTTCAGTAAGCTACTTTATCCCTGTCCCTGTCAAACGCACAGTCTACAGCAAAATATGCATTACCTTCGGCGAAACATTGAATAGCTTTCAACCCCAGTGATAGATAGTGATCGTCGAGCTGGTGCCTCGCTCTCACGCTAACATATTGTCCATCAACTATCAGTTTCTCAACATTGAATTGGCTTTTCTCTCAACGGTTTCGGATTCTGGATTTCATCATTAAACAAACATACGAACAGGAGATACAGTATTCTCGTTATTTTGGGATTACACTTTCTTGAAAATATGGTAGAAATTCCTCCACCGATTTTTGGGTGATACCCGAAACGGGAATCGAACCCAGTCGCGATGGTTTGCCTATTTCTGATACTTCACACATTTTTGCTTGAGAGCAGCGTAAGTACACAATCGAAAAGGTTTCGGTAAACCCATAAGTTGTAAATCGAAAAGACTTTTCTCTTCAGACTAATAAAAACAAGTTATGTTGACAGTGAAAGAGACAACTAAGAAGTAATGCAGCATCAAACAAATACAGGTGCTTGTCATAGCATCTTATTATACAGACCATGGCAGCAGTACCTCAGTCGGACACAGGTCTTCCATCGATGCGGCGCGGGTTCAGTCCGACACAGGTCTTCCATCGATGCGGCGCGGAATCGTGCTCAAATCAAATAACAATTGAAAAAAATCTGAATGGACTTTTTCTGGATCGGCGTATGTGGAACATTTCCCCCCCCCCCCCCGCCCTTTAAACCTTGCAACGCCGCCATATGAGGGAAATAATTTTGAGTGCGGCGTAAAACATTAATCTATCTATCATGAATATACAAATACATTTTTAGGTTATTGCTTAGAATAACGATGATCGATATTTTACGCAGCACTTAAATATTTCATGTATGAGGCGTCATGGTTAAAG